>CM077021.1:8750000-10000000 GCA_039090855.1 Macrothele yani | reverse complement strand
ATGCTAATCATTTGTTCTGTATTGCCTAATGAACATACACAGCAGGTGATACAAGCCAGATGTGGCCACACCGATTATTAGCTACATCGATGCACCTGGTACGTATGACACCGAGATGCTAATCATTTGTTCTGTGTTGCCTAATAAACATATACAGCAGTTGATACAAGCCATATGTGGCCACACCGATTATTAGCTACATCGATGCACCTGGTACGTATGACACCGAGATGCTAATCATTTGTTCTGTATTGCCTAATGAACATACACAGCAGGTGATACAAGCCAGATGTGGCCACACCGATTATTAGCTACATCGATGCACCTGGTACGTATGACACCGAGATGCTAATCATTTGTTCTGTGTTGCCTAATAAACATATACAGCAGTTGATACAAGCCATATGTGGCCACACCGATTATTAGCTACATCGATGCACCTGGTACGTATGACACCGAGATGCTAATCATTTGTTCTGTATTGCCTAATGAACATACACAGCAGGTGATACAAGCCAGATGTGGTCACACCGATTATTAGCTACATCGATGCACCTGGTAGTATGACACCGAGATGCTAATCATTTGTTCTGTGTTGCCTAATGAACATATACAGCAGTTTATACAAGCCAGATGTGGCCACACCGATTATTAGCTACATCGATGCACCTGGTACGTATGACACCGAGATGCTAATCATTTGTTCTGTATTGCCTAATGAACATATACAGCAGTTGATACAAGCCAGATGTGGCCACATCGATTATTAGCTACATCGATGCACCGGGTAGTATGACACCGAGATGCTAATCATTTGTTCTGTGTTGCCTAATGAACATATACAGCAGTTGATACAAGCCAGATGTGGCCACATCGATTATTGACTACATCGATGCACCTGGTAGTATGACACCGAGATGCTAATCATTTGTTCTGTGTTGCCTAATGAACATATACACAGCAGTTGATACAAGCCAGATGTAGCCACATCGATTATTAGCTACATCGATGCACCGGGTAGTATGACACCGAGATGTTAATCATTTGTTCTGTGTTGCCTAATGAACATATACAGCAGTTGATACAAGCCAGATGTGGCCACACCGATTATTAGCTACATCGATGCACCTGGTACGTATGACACCGAGATGCTAATCATTTGTTCTGTGTTGCCTAATGAACATATACAGCAGGTGATACAAGCCATATGTGGCCACACCGATTATTAGCTACATCGATGCACCTGGTACGTATGACACCGAGATGCTTAATCATTTGTTCTGTATTGCCTAATGAACATACACAGCAGTTGATACAAGCCAGATGTGGCCACACCGATTATTAGCTACATCGATGCACCTGGTACGTATGACACCGAGATGCTAATCATTTGTTCTGTGTTGCCTAATAAACATATACAGCAGTTGATACAAGCCATATGTGGCCACACCGATTATTAGCTACATCGATGCACCTGGTACGTATGACACCGAGATGCTAATCATTTGTTCTGTATTGCCTAATGAACATACACAGCAGGTGATACAAGCCAGATGTGGCCACACCGATTATTAGCTACATCGATGCACCTGGTACGTATGACACCGAGATGCTAATCATTTGTTCTGTATTGCCTAATGAACATATACAGCAGGTGATACAAGCCAGATGTGGCCACACCGATTATTAGCTACATCGATGCACCTGGTACGTATGACACCGAGATGCTAATCATTTGTTCTGTGTTGCCTAATGAACATACACAGCAGGTGATACAAGCCAGATGTGGCCACACCGATTATTAGCTACATCGATGCACCTGGTACGTATGACACCGAGATGCTAATCATTTGTTCTGTATTGCATAATGAACATACACAGCAGGTGATACAAGCCAGATGTGGTCACACCGATTATTAGCTACATCGATGCACCTGGTAGTATGACACCGAGATGCTAATCATTTGTTCTGTGTTGCCTAATGAGCATATACAGCAGTTGATACAAGCCAGATGTGGCCACACCGATTATTAGCTACATCGATGCACCTGGTACGTATGACACCGAGATGCTAATCATTTGTTCTGTATTGCCTAATGAACATACACAGCAGGTGATACAAGCCAGATGTTGCCACACCGATTATTAGCTACATCGATGCACCTGGTAGTATGACACCGAGATGCTAATCATTTGTTCTGTGTTGCCTAATGAACATATACAGCAGTTGATACAAGCCAGATGTGGCCACATCGATTATTAGCTACATCGATGCACCTGGTAGTATGACACCGAGATGCTAATCATTTGTTCTGTGTTGCCTAATGAACATATACAGCAGTTGATACAAGCCAGATGTGGCCACATCGATTATTAGCTACATCGATGCACCTGGTAGTATGACACCGAGATGCTAATCATTTGTTCTGTGTTGCCTAATGAACATACACAGCAGGTGATACAAGCCAGATGTGGCCACACCGATTATTAGCTACATCGATGCACCTGGTACGTATGACACCGAGATGCTAATCATTTGTTCTGTGTTGCCTAATGAACATATACAGCAGTTGATACAAGCCAGATGTGGCCACACCGATTATTAGCTACATCGATGCACCTGGTACGTATGACACCGAGATGCTAATCATTTGTTCTGTGTTGCCTAATGAACATACACAGCAGGTGATACAAGCCAGATGTAGCCACATCGATTATTAGCTACATCGATGCACCTGGTACGTATGACACCGAGATGTTAATCATTTGTTCTGTGTTGCCTAATGAACATATACAGCAGTTGATACAAGCCAGATGTGGCCACACCGATTATTAGCTACATCGATGCACCTGGTACGTATGACACCGAGATGCTAATCATTTGTTCTGTGTTGCCTAATGAACATATACAGCAGGTGATACAAGCCAGATGTGGCCACACCGATTATTAGCTACATCGATGCACCTGGTACGTATGACACCGAGATGCTAATCATTTGTTCTGTGTTGCCTAATGAACATACACAGCAGGTGATACAAGCCAGATGTGGCCACACCGATTATTAGCTACATCGATGCACCTGGTACGTATGACACCGAGATGCTAATCATTTGTTCTGTGTTGCCTAATGAACATACACAGCAGGTGATACAAGCCAGATGTGGCCACACCGATTATTAGCTACATCGATGCACCTGGTACGTATGACACCGAGATGCTAATCATTTGTTCTGTATTGCCTAATGAACATACACAGCAGGTGATACAAGCCAGATGTGGCCACACCGATTATTAGCTACATCGATGCACCTGGTACGTATGACACCGAGATGCTAATCATTTGTTCTGTATTGCCTAATGAACATACACAGCAGGTGATACAAGCCAGATGTGGCCACACCGATTATTAGCTACATCGATGCACCTGGTACGTATGACACCGAGATGCTAATCATTTGTTCTGTATTGCCTAATGAACATACACAGCAGGTGATACAAGCCAGATGTGGCCACACCGATTATTAGCTACATCGATGCACCTGGTACGTATGACACCGAGATGCTAATCATTTGTTCTGTGTTGCCTAATGAGCATATACAGCAGTTGATACAAGCCAGATGTGGCCACACCGATTATTAGCTACATCGATGCACCTGGTACGTATGACACCGAGATGCTAATCATTTGTTCTGTATTGCCTAATGAACATACACAGCAGGTGATACAAGCCAGATGTGGTCACACCGATTATTAGCTACATCGATGCACCTGGTACGTATGACACCGAGATGCTAATCATTTGTTCTGTATTGCCTAATGAACATACACAGCAGGTGATACAAGCCAGATGTGGCCACACCGATTATTAGCTACATCGATGCACCTGGTACGTATGACACCAAGATGCTAATCATTTGTTTTGTGTATTGCCTAATGAACATACACAGCAGGTGATACAAGCCAGATGTGGCCACACCGATTATTAGCTACATCGATGCACCTGGTACGTATGACACCGAGATGCTAATCATTTGTTCTGTGTTGCCTAATGAACATATACAGCAGTTGATACAAGTCAGATGTGGTCACACCGATTATTAGCTACATCGATGCACCTGGTACGTATGACACCGAGATGCTAATCATTTGTTCTGTGTTGCCTAATGAGCATACACAGCAGTTGATACAAGCCAGATGTGGTCACACCGATTATTAGCTACATCGATGCACCTGGTAGTATGACACCGAGATGCTAATCATTTGTTCTGTGTTGCCTAATGAGCACAGAAAACAGTTGATACAAGCCAGATGTGGCCACACCGATTATTAGCTACATCGATGCACCTGGTACGTATGACACCGAGATGCTAATCATTTGTTCTGTGTTGCCTAATGAACATATACAGCAGTTGATACAAGCCAGATGTGGCCACACCGATTATTAGCTACATCGATGCACCTGGTAGTATGACACCGAGATGCTAATCATTTGTTCTGTATTGCCTAATGAACATACACAGCCGGTGATACAAGCCAGATGTGGCCACATCGATTATTAGCTACATCGATGCACCTGGTAGTATGACACCGAGATGCTAATCATTTGTTCTGTGTTGCCTAATGAACATATACAGCAGTTGATACAAGCCAGATGTGGCCAGCCACACCGATTATTAGCTACATCGATGCACCTGGTACGTATGACACCGAGATGCTAATCATTTGTTCTGTGTTGCCTAATGAACATACACAGCAGGTGATACAAGCCAGATGTGGCCACACCGATTATTAGCTACATCGATGCACCTGGTACGTATGACACCGAGATGCTAATCATTTGTTCTGTGTTGCCTAATGAACATATACAGCAGGTGATACAAGCCAGATGTGGCCACACCGATTATTAGCTACATCGATGCACCTGGTACGTATGACACCGAGATGCTAATCATTTGTTCTGTATTGCCTAATGAACATACACAGCAGGTGATACAAGCCAGATGTGGCCACACCGATTATTAGCTACATCGATGCACCTGGTACGTATGACACCGAGATGCTAATCATTTGTTCTGTGTTGCCTAATAAACATATACAGCAGTTGATACAAGCCAGATGTGGCCACACCGATTATTAGCTACATCGATGCACCTATTACGTATGACACCGAGATGCTAATCATTTGTTCTGTGTTGCCTAATGAACATATACAGCAGTTGATACAAGCCAGATGTTGCCACACCGAATATTAGCTACATCGATGCACCTGGTAGGTATGACACCGAGATGCTAATCATTTGTTCTGTGTTGCCTAATGAACATATACAGCAGTTGATACAAGCCAGATGTGGCCACACCGATTATTAGCTACATCGATGCACCTGGTACGTATGACACCGAGATGCTAATCATTTGTCCTGTGTTGCCTAATGAACATATACAGCAGTTGATACAAGCCAGATGTGGCCACACCGATTATTAGCTACATCGATGCACCTGGTACGTATGACACCGAGATGCTAATCATTTTTCCTTTATTGCCTAATGAACATAGACAGCAGGTGATACAAGCCAGATGTGGCCACACCGATTATTAGCTACATCGATGCACCTGGTACGTATGACACCGAGATGCTAATCATTTGTTCTGTATTGCCTAATGTACATACACAGCAGGTGATACAAGCCAGATTTGGCCACACCGATTATTAGCTACATCGATGCACCTGGTACGTATGACACCGAGATGCTAATCATTTGTTCTGTGTTGCCTAATGAACATATACAGCAGTTGATACAAGCCAGATGTGGCCACACCGATTATTAGCTACATCGATGCACCTGGTACGTATGACACATGGATGCAAATCATTTGTTCTGTATTTCCTATAAACATATACAGCAGGTGATACAAGCCAGATGTGGTCACACCGATTATTAGCTACATTGATGCACCTGGTACGTATGGCACCGAGATGCTAATCATTTGTCCTGTGTTGCCTAATTAACATATACAGCAGTTGATACAAGCCAGATGTGGCCACACCAATTATTAGCTACATCGGTGCACCTGGTACGTATGACACCGGGATGCTAATCATTTGTTCTTTATTGCCTAATGAACATAGACAGCAGGTGATACAAGCCAGATGTGGCCACACCGATTATTAGCTACATCGATGCACCTGGTACGTATGACACCGAGATGCTAATCATTTGTTCTGTATTGCCTAATGTACATACACAGCAGGTGATACAAGCCAGATTTGGCCACACCGATTATTAGCTACATCGATGCACCTGGTACGTATGACACCGAGATGCTAATCATTTGTTCTGTGTTGCCTAATGAACATATACAGCAGTTGATACAAGCCAGATGTGGCCACACCGATTATTAGCTACATCGATGCACCTGGTACGTATGACACATGGATGCTAATCATTTGTTCTGTATTGCCTATAAACATATACAGCAGGTGATACAAGCCAGATGTGGTCACACCGATTATTAGCTACATCGATGCACCTGGTACGTATGACACCGAGATGCTAATCATTTGTTCTGTATTGCCTAATTAACATATACAGCAGGTGATACAAGCCAGATGTGGTCACACCGATTATTAGCTACATCGATGCACCTGGTACGTATGACACCGAGATGCTAATCATTTGTTCTGTATTGCCTAATGAACAAATACAGCAGGTGATACAAGCCAGATGTGTCCACACCGATTATTAGCTACATCGATGCAGCTGGTACGTATGACACCGAGATGCTAATCATTTGTTCTGTATTGCCTAATTAACATATCCTCTAAACATCAAAGTCATAACTTGATTTCTTTGAGGCGTTTTGTTTTTTATGATTATGAGTGCATTCCTAATTATTTGGATAGAGGATTTGCCTCATGGAACCTGAATTCTAATTATTGGGATAGAGGATTTGCCTCATGGAACCAGAATTTTAATTATTTGGATAGAGTATTTGCCTCATGGAACCTGAATTCTAATTATTTGGATATATGATTTTCCTCATGGAACCTGAATTCTAATTATTTGGATAGAGGATTTACTTCATCGTACCTGAATTCTAATTATTTGGATAGAGGATTTGCCTCATGGAACCTGAATTTCTAAGTAAATTTAACAGTGGGTATCTCTGATAAAATTCACAAATATTGCTACAAAGCACAAATTAAAGTATTATCTGTTGTTGTCCTTTTGAGAAATTAAACCCGTAAAGAGGATCAAACGGACTGCGCAATCAAATCATGCGCTGGTAAAATCTGTTACGTCGAATACCTGGAAAAGGCTAGAACGAAATATTCAGTACAGAGCGCAGTGTAACCTACATTTTTACAAAACAACAAAGCTACCGTTTTGAAAACACTCAGCGAACGTTCTTCGTTTATACATTAACGAACAATAAAACTGTTATTTTTTTTCGAACGGTCTCACAACTGACTGTTGCAAAGGAACAAAACAGATAACCCAGAAACCAACTGCGTAAACAGGATTTTCAACTCACTAATAAAGGACTTTTGAATGACAGGTCACTTTTTCTTCGGATGAGCACTGAATGCATTCAGACACTCATAGTTGTATTTTTCTCGCCGAGTACGGCCTTCTACTACACCTACGAATGACCGTCACTGCTCGGACTGGGAGAAAATGACCGTTGTTGTGAGGTGGCCGTTGTTGGGAAGTTAGGCTTAAGTTAACATTGCTTGGCGGTTGCGTTTATGCAAAAGCAGAGTAAATACATGAAGCTTTTGCACAATAAAGAAAACATGCTTTTCCAAATGCTGACTGCTGAACAAAACTGAATATAATAAATAAATAATTCACGGCGTAGAGGATTTTAAGAAGGCAGTGTATGACGTTTGGTGCTATACAGCCCTTAAGAATAGCAATCTAGAA
Organism: Macrothele yani; assembly: GCA_039090855.1. NCBI lineage: Eukaryota > Metazoa > Arthropoda > Arachnida > Araneae > Macrothelidae > Macrothele > Macrothele yani. The sequence goes on along the minus strand of CM077021.1, from coordinate 9,992,072 downwards.
GATTAGGGTTAGGGTGCGCTACAGAAAAGAAAAAAGGAAAAATGTTAGATACTAAAGCCTAACCGTACGGTTAGGTGCCCACGCGCTGTAAAGTAAGAGCAGAGCCCACTGGAACCAAACCAAGGGACATCGCCCAGAACGGAAAAACTACCCGCCCCATCAAACACCCCCGTTGTCCCCGTGGGTGATAAAAACATACACAGAAGCTGTACTAGCCGTAATTCAACCCATTATGCCTTCAGCAATAAATGACTCTATCTTATTTCTTGCTGAAATACCGAAGGAACTACGTAAAATCCAATGGACAGTGTGTATGTTAGATGTACTTCGGAGAAGGTTAGGTTTCCGTTGACCGCTGTTGAGAGGTTTCGTTGTTCGAAAGTTATCGCCAATGTTAATCGGAAGCTCTTCGGCACAAACCAAAACTTCATATTACTCTGAGGTGTCCGTTCATGGTGGTTTCGTATTCTTCATCTGGGTCGCTTTTTCTGACTCTGGAAGGTACGCTAGAGAAGCTTCCGCCTTAGTGAGGCGTTTGTGTTGCTGTCTCGTCTACTGTCGTTTGCATACATTTAGTCTAGGTATGTGTAGATCCTATAAAAAAGAAAGGAGATGCTGTAGAACAATTTGTTGTCGAATCGACAGGCGACTTCCAAGAACCAATTTCAATAACTCCCTACACATAGCAATTGGTTGCCGCTGGCCTCGTTGAATTCAGCAGGGATTTGCTACACGTTAGGAGATCATTTCCTGCTTACAATCCTTCTCACAGTACGGCGGTCACCCTTTTAAAGTCTAGTTTCCTGGCCATGTTGGGTGTGGAAGATCCGCTTGTATTCCAGCTGCTAAACATCTTTAAAATGCTTATACTTTTGATAAACTAGCTTCCTGTCTTTCTGTAGTATTCGTCGTCGTTAAGATACGCATATATGCGTTCTCGCCACTGTGAGGCTGAAAATTCCTTCGACGCAATATTGCGTTCTCGCGACTTTTGAAAAGGTTTTCGATGAACGTATTATTGCGTTGTCGCCGCTTTGGGCACAGAAATCTCCGAACGTATATGTATGTGCGTGCCCCCTGGAGGGTTAATCGTGTTGCCGCTTAGCGTGTGCTTACGTTTTAACCATTTTGGAATTCCTACATCTTGGGGTTTTCTCACGCTTACAAAGGTACATTACTACGTATTAAGTGCATGAGAGACTGCAGCCGAATAATCCGTGATCTCTTTTTAAAGTGACAAGGCAAAGCGTCGTCAGCCCACGTGATCATTATATTTTCACCTACTGGTATTTATTGTCTGCGGCTGTCTTCTAAAAGAAGTTCGTAGTTTTTTATACGGTAGGGTAAACATTGGTAATTTTATGGCATAGGTAAATTCGTGAAAGAGCGAAAGCGGCTATTCGTAGAGTAACTACTGTCTTAATTTTCACTCAATGGCCTGATGATGCGGCCATAGTGGTCGCGAAAGTGCTCGCAAGAGCTTTTATCTACTACGTATGATACCACCTGAAGGGCTAAAGCTCTTACGGTGAAAATGCAGATGTGTTCATGTAGGACGCCTGTGAAAGCTAGTGATAATGACAGAAATTAAAATGTGAAAATGGCACTTTATGGAAAAAGAGATCATTTTATTGATAAAAATATGTATTTCTTCCATGTTTCACTATAGAATAAACTGTGCAATATATCATGTTATAGTATTATTTCTATATTTCTTTATATTCCTGCAATGTTGTGCGTACAAATGGACAACTTATTCACTTATAACGTAATTGTCTTTCCTCTGTAACTGTAGAACTGAGTCCTTAACGTCACTGATTACGTTATGTGTACTAAAGTCAATGTAATATTAGCAGGTACCCATAGGCATTTGAAGAACGAGGTCAATAGTTGTACTTACAAATACGTTTATTCTGCTTGCATGTAGTTTACTCTACACTCATATCCAGTTCCTTAGAGTACTTGCTAAAATATCAGCGATTTAACATCCAGTCACAGAGTAACAGCAATCAACAGCACGTCTATCATCAATAACATCATTCCCCCAAAAAAGGAACCGCAGCTTCGTATTTTTATCTAACGTTCTTAGCAGGACACACATACGTCACTCTCGATCCCACCTCAGATTGTTGCCAACGTCATTCTCGTTTGAGGGAAAAGACAACGTAAAGGTTGGAAAATGTCTAAGAGAACGAACTCAAATTTACATAGAAAAAGAAACTCAAAAAGAAAGTTAAAATAAAATACGCGTTACACACTATGCCACGAACTTAGCAAGGTGTAATTATGAAGTTACCAAGGTTATCATAGAATAACCACTGGCAAACATTATGTGAAAACATGGGTTGTGGAACACAAATATAGAATCCTAATGTTCTCCAAGTTACTGGTATTATGTACAAATGTGTTGCGCGTGGGGTACTGGGGTTTGGTAAACATTGGCGATACATTTTTGTGGTCAAAATGGAAATTTCTGAAATTATCACGAAATTATCGCGGTTTACCCTATAAGTAGATGTGTAATTCGTGGTGAATTTACCATAACGCTGTTCAATTTGATTTTTGGCACATGTGTTTGTAACAACTTTTCACGCTGAATTCAAATACACAGGATGTGTCTAAAGTCTTTCCTTGATTACGATAAATCGTACAAAATGAACCACGCTCCTTAGATACATATGGTTTTCCAATATATATTACTTGAAATCCAGAGTTTTTTCTGGGTCATCAGTACATGTATAACTCAACATGGGCTCCTTTTGTGGAGGACATCCAGTCGGTATCTCTTTCCATGTCTGCTGCAACATGTCCTGTGATGGTCGCAAACGCTTCAGTTATTCTTCCCTTCAAAGTATTAATATCTGCAACTGGTGTTGCATAAACTTGATCCTTAATGTAGCCCCATAAAAAGACGTCAAGGGACGTAATGTCTGGGGATCTTGGTAGCCAGAGTATGGGACCATCCCTGCCTATCCATCTGTCAGGGAATTTGTCATCTAAGAATTGACGGACAGGTACACCCCAGTGCGATGGCGCACCGTCCTGCTGGAACATTACCCATAGTTGCAGCTCTCCCAATTGAGGTGCAACATACAGCTGCATCATGTCGAGGTAAATACCCGATGTAATGGTGGGATCAATAAAAATTAACGGTCCAATTACTTTGTTGTGTATTAATCCGCACCAAACATTGATTTTAGGGCTATCCCTCTGTTTCTCCAAAACCACATCTGGGTTCTTTGAACCCCAGATACTGGCATTATGCACAGTCACCTTACATCAGGTATGAAAAGTTGATTTTTCTGAAAAACAAATGCGCTTCAGGTAACCATTATCTTCGTCTGTTCGTTCAAGAATACCCATAGCAAATGTCACACGTCTGGGCCCATCATTAGGTTCCAAGGCTTGAACAATTTGCAATTTGTGTACCAAAAAAAACGAAGTCGTTTTCTTAAAATGCTGTGCACTGTCTTCATAGGTATTCCCAGTTCACTAGAGGATACTTCCAGCAGGACAAAGCTCCATGTCATAGTGCACACATGGTGCGCAAATGGTTTTAGCAACACCATGTAGACTTTCTCTTGCTACAATGACCTCCTTAATCACCGGATCTTAATATAATGGAGTATTTGTGGAATTAAGTTGAAAGGGGCATCAAACAGCTGGATCCGCGACCATCAAATCTTTAAAAGCTGGAGGACGCAATTCATCGCATTTGAGCTAATATACCCCAAGCCACTTACCGACATTTAATGCAGTCCATACCAAGACGAATTCAAGCAGTATTAACCCTTTGACCGGCTGGAACGAATTAACTCGGGGTTAACAAAATAGGCTGAAATCAGCTCGAACGAATATATTCGCTGTCTAACAAGTGGGCCAAAATCTACAGAAACGAGTGTACCTGTGCATCAGAAAGCGTTGCTTTACCCTTAGGTTTGGCATTCTAAGTGGTCATTTGGGGATATGATTGTCATTAATCCTTCCTTTCTGATTATATTTTCCGCTAAGAATGCTATAAAAATGACGTCGAACCTAAGAAAGAAGAGAAAAGATGTTTGAGTAACCTGTTCCTACCTTGTGGCATGACGTCCATGCCCGGGGGACTACTCCTTCCGAAACATTCTTTAGGTGATGGAACAGAGAATGAAGGACTATAAGGGAATCAGACTACATACTGTAAGACTAAGGACTGTACGGGTGAACTTAGAACCAGCGACAGATTTATAGTCGATATTCCTGAGATGAAAGACGGAAAGGAATTATTTAGACGAAGCGTTCTCATAACCCGGTCACTATGAGAACACTTCTATTTGAGGAGCGCAAGTAAATTAGGGAAACTTTTGGTTCAGGTACATCGGGCGCTAAAAGGGTTTTAAGGTTAAAAGGTGGCCCAACACCGTATTAACCACGTGGTCATAAAAATTTGGCCACTCAGTGTATATCCTAAATCCAGCGCCAAAGGTCATCGGAAGTTAGTTATTCATCAGTCTACGTACTTGCGAATTGATGTTAAAGTAAATAATATTTTCTGTTAGTACACCAGTCATCAGCAAAGGTTATGATGTCCTGGAAATAAGGACAGAAAGTGTAGTAGTTCGATCAGCCGTTATGCTGTTTTCAGAATATTAAAGGAACGGTCACTAATGCACGCTGAGCCAAAAGAAGCTATACATGAGGAATTTCTTTCTCAAAGAAACCTTAATTATGGTATTTGTCCGCGTTTAAGATGAATCTCTCTTTCTTTGTGAAAGCTATTCCTCGACTTAACTATTGAATGGTCACTGAAATTTCTCAATGAGAAGGAATTGCACTGTGCGGCCATTAAGCAGTTAGACTGAATTGTTTAAGGGGGCAAATGGAAAAACAGGAAAACTTTCGTGAATATATTTTATTCAAAATACATTCCTCCTGCTTTAATTCAAGAAGTGGGACGATTTGCCAACGAAAGGAAGGACTTGCAGAGGTCATCTTTTGGTATGGAGTGAAGAGCTGATGTCCCAGTTCTTTGCATGTATTCATATTTATTCGAAGTACATTCCTCTTGTGTTAATACAAGAAGTGGGACGATCAGCCAACGAAAGGAAGGACTTGCAGAGGTCATCTTTTGGTATAGAGTGAAAAGCTGATGTCACAGTTCTTTGTATGTCTTCATATTTATTCGAAGTACATTCCTCCTGTGTTAATACAAGAAGTGGGACGATCAACCAACGAAAGGAAGGACTTGCAGATGTCATCTTTTGGTGTAGAGTGAAAAGCTGATGTCACAGTTCTTTGTATGTCTTCATATTTATTCGAAGTACATTCCTCCTGTGTTAATACAAGAAGTGGCACGATCAGCCAACGAAAGTAAGGACTTGCAGAGGTCATCTTTTGGTTTGGAGTGAAGAGCTGATGTCACAGTTCTTTGCATGTCTGCATATTTACTCAAAGTACATTCCTCCTGTGTTAATACAAGAAGTGAGACGATCAGCCAACGAAAGGAAGGACTTGCTGAGGTCATCTTTTGGTATGGAGTGAAGAGCTGGTGTCACAGTTCTTTGTGTGTCTTCAATATCTTGAAAAACTTTTCCTTTTAAAGGCAGCTTTAATTTAGGGAATAGAAATTAGTCACAAATTTGGTGAATTGGGAGCATGGTTGACTTTGCACACTTGCTTCCGTGCCAGAAATTGCTGTACACTGACTGTTCTGTGTGCGGGTGCGTTATCATGAAGAAGGAACCATTGCCCGTTTTTGTACTCAGTCCTGACATGACCTCTTCCACAATGGTTCCGAAATGGATGTGTAAGAATTGCCAGTGACAGTTGCACCTTCAGGAATGAACTCGTGGCGCAGAATTCCCTTGCCGTCGTAAAAGCACGCAAGCATTGTTTTGATTTTGGACATTTGTAGCTGTCTTCTTTTCTTTGGGTGACTGCCGACTTCCACTGATGCAGGGCCTTAGCGGTGCTAAGGCATTATTTTTCTAGGCCGAGCGGCGCTAAGGCACTATTTTTCTAGGCTTAACGGCGCTAAAGCACTATTTTTCTAGGCTTAGCGGGGCTAAGGCACTATTTTTCTGGGCTTAGCGGCGCTAAGGCACTTTTCGTAGGTTGGCTGTTGTAGAAGATGGGTAAAGAAATCTTTTAGATGATGATATATTCAAAAATAGCTAATACTGTGTGTATATACAATCATAACCGAAAAATTAGTATCGCAAAGATGAGATAAAACCGTGGGATCACACAATATCACATCTCATATATATAGATCGTAAGGGTGAAGAGGCTGTTTGTTTGCTTCTGGGTTCAACTTTCACCGTGAGCTGCTATAAGGGCTACATGCAGCTGGCGGTCCCTAATTTAGGGAGCGGGAGGCGCACCACCCATGCTTCACGCGAAGCTCATGCCACTGACCAGAAACCTACACCTCTGACCACTCGGCCACCGGGTCGGCGTAAAGAGAATATCAAGTCCATTGTCTGGAAGGTAGTCCTCAAAATTATTTCATTGCTTGGAGAAAAAACTGCAGAGAAAAATTAAGCAGCAATTTAGACTAAGTGACAGGAATTTTATGCCTGCGAAGAACATTTTTACTAAGGTACCCTTTCTCTTATTCCTTAAGAATAACACAACAGATATCTCCTAGAATCTTAGGAAAAAGGCGTATTAGTCACACTGTAGGATAGATATTATATTAGTTACATTTATTCAATGTGACTATATTAGTTACATTTATTCAATGTGACTATGTTAGTTACATTTATTCAATGTGATTATATTAGTTACATCTAGTGTGAAATGACAGAATTACTTAAAAAAAACTCCATGATTTTAGGATGTGACTAACAAATATTTTTTCCTTCATTAAAAATTGCGATTTAAGTTAAAATAATTAGTAATAAACATTTTATAAAATATACTAAACAATAAAAATAGTAAATCAGTATTCGCAATGCTTTTAAAAATTTTGTCTTCTTTTCAAGGCGATTTTACCTAATCAGTTCACCGCTAAGGCACTTTTTTAATTAGAACTACATCACTGTACTGATGCTTCGTTTCAGGATCATAACAAAAACACCATGCGTTACTGTAACTGCCGAAAGTCAGTTATTGTTCCATGGGCGCCTGCAGGAAATTTTTCAAGAGGGGTCAAGTGTAATTAATTAAGGTTTGGCTAATATGTAGAAAACAGTAATTCGTGAAAATGAAAGATTAATACTATTTACTACTACTTACTTACTACACTAGAACAGTACTACTACTATTATTATTATTATTATTATTATCATTATTATTAATTGATGCTGCTCTTGAAGAAAGTGTATGTTAGTAATAGTCCTGTATTATCATGTACATTGGTAACTGTTTTCAAAAAAATGAACAGTATCGGCCACGCCAGGCCTTTTAAGTTCAGCACACACCACCCTGAGCGGAACTTGTTCGGACGTACTACCTTACGGTTTGCTAGATTTTCCGCTTTCACGTTATCGTTTTCCAATTCCAAATTTCCAATAAAATTGGGATATTAAATTAAACGCCCCAAACTCCATCTTTCCTTCTGGTCTAGTTCTGTGAGTGTAAAAAAAAAAGTAATGAATAAAATAAAATAAAATAAAATAAAGGTAAAAATAATTCTACATGAGGGGTCAAGTGACCCCTGTGACCCCCACCCTGTCGGCTCCCATGTATTGTTCGTACTGACCTTCGGCAGTTACAGGGGAAATATCAGGTTGGTGGGGAAAAGAATTCTCTGTAACGAAGACAGAACGAAAAAAATCTGCAAAGCCATTAGCGATGTTCTGGCCACCAACAATCCTGATGTTATTGCGATTAAGTATATTGAGTGGGACGCATCGCTTCTTCTTTTTTTTTTTTTTTGATTGGAGGTTTAACGACCACCGTGAGCAACTCAATGGGCTATAAGCAGTCGCCCGTCCCTAATTTAGGGTCACTGGTTCCAGGGAAGGGAGTGAGCCAGTGCCGTAACAAACACAACATCCATGCCTCACCGGGATTCGAACCCAGATTCCTTTCGGACGAATGATCAGAGGCCATCGCTTAGACCACTGCGCCACCGGGGCGGCGCACCTCTTCTTCTTAAGAATTGTAAATTCCCGGAATTTGGATGGTTCGCGAGTGATTACTTCTACATTTTCTCTCGTAAACGAGATGTGAGCTGCTTTTATCGCTTTTTTAACTTCGGCCTGGAGATCTTTATACTATCTACAGTCATCAATATTATTATGTTTCATGAATTTTCTTCTGTAGTGGTTTTTCAGAGCAAGAGGTTATATTATATACCCATTGAACTACCGGGCTACTCATTCCTGGAAGCTTTGCAGTTGGGAATACATTTTTTTTTTTTTTTTTATTGGAGGTTTAACGACCACCGTGAGCAACTCAATGGGCTATAAGCAGTCGCCCGTCCCTAATTTAGGGTCGCTGGTTCCAGGGAAGGGAGAGAGCCAGTGTCGTAAGACAAACACAACATCCATGCCTCATCGGGATTCGAACCCGGACCCCGTTCGAACGAATGCTCAGAGGCCATCGCTTAGACCACTGCGCCACCGGAGCGGCGGGTATACATTCATTGAAGATACTGTAGAACTTGTCATAAAAGCAGTCCAAAGCATCTACGCTATCAGTTTGCTTATAAAGTTTGGACCAATAGCAAGTCTCTAATCGAGTATAGAGCTTGGTGTAATCACCGTTACGGAAATTAAAGTGAACAAGCGGAGCATTACGTTGAGGCTTAGCAGGGGCGGCGAAAAGTGAAGTTCGCTGATCGGGCTCGAAATTTCGAATCATGGAGCACCCCCTCTCTTCCCGCTTCCCAGAACAAACAGAAGAAAAACAATGCCTAAGGAGCTTTGTTAGAGATTAGGACCACCTGACCACTTACCTAAAGGAACTTTCTATGGCACATCACAACAAAAAATCGCACATATGCCAAATAAAAACAAAAAATCTTGGCTAAAATTCTTGAAATTATTGACCGGATCCCGGGCGGTTCCGCCGCCACTGGGGCTTAGCACAGCGAACCCGAGAAAAGGATAAAACTAAAGCTAGAAATGCCCACTTTCTCTCAAGAGCGTAGAAGTAACAGGGGATATCGGATGTAGGTAAAAATACCCCTGGAGAAAATACCCCCGAAAACTGAAAAGCGGAAAAAATGCCCCCGGAAAAAATACCCCCGGAAGAAAACCTCCAGAACAAACGGTTCACTGTAAACTGCCACCCAGGAACACTGATGTGTGGCAGTGTTCCGGGATGGCAATTTACCGGCAACCCTGCCACACATCTTCAGCAACTTGTCTTCAAAAGTTCAGGGGGGTCTGTAAAGATTGCCGTTTCTGGGCCTATATTGAGAACTGAATTGGGAACTCCAAACGAATTTCGCGAAAACGTTCCATGTAAGCCAAACGAGAATTGTACTTTAATTTGAACAAATAAATTGCCGAGGATCCAAGATACGCTTGGTTTCTTGGTTTGAGGGGGTTCTACCCTGAACTTCCGTAATATTATATTCTGGGCCACTGGAGTCTGCTAGTGTATCCAGGAAGTTCCCCTTGAAGTGTCCGCAAGGTCCACGAGCTTGGGGGGGGAGCTTTGCCCCAAAATGTTAAAATGGACGTAGAGCTGTAAAATTAGTACCATGCTTTATATAATGATTCTGTACACGACCACGAATTTTCAGGAGGGTGAGGTAGCCCCCCCCTAGTTTCTAAGAGCTATTCAGGGTAACATCGAGGATACACTCACCGACTCTAGAGGCCCAGAATATAAAATTACGAAAGTTGGAGGTTTAGCCCCCCCCCCCCCAGTGTACCTCGGATCCTCGGCAATTTATTTCTTCAAATTAAAGTACAATTCTCGCTTGGCTTACATGGAACGTTTTCGCGAAATTAATTTGGAGTTCCCAATTCAGTTCTCAATATAGTCCCAGAAACGGCAATCTTTATAGCCCCCCTTTGAACTTTTGTGGCCAAGTTGCTGAAAGATGTGTGGCAGGGTTGCCGGTAAATTGCCACCCCGGACACTGCCGCACATCAGTGTTCCTGTGTGGCAGTTTACAGTGAACCGTTTGTTCTGGGGGTATTTCTTCCGGGGGTATTTTTCCGGGTGCATTATTTCCGCTTTTCAGTTTTCAGGGGTATTTTCTCCGGGGGTATTTTTACCGTTTACCGGGGATGGATATCACACAGTGATACCTGCAGTTGTTATAAGGAATTAAATCCAAGCATTTATTGTTGACATTCACAGTGTTGTTCAACTGAGACAAGTTAAGAGTACTAGCGAATTCAGTTAGAACTTTTTCTTTTTCCCCGTACGTACGTAAATCCAAGTTAGTACCAGGTACATAAGACGGTAAGTTGAAGTCGCCAACAAATATCATATCTTCATTACTTACACCCGGATGACAGCTAACGGTAATCGGTAAAAAAGTCCGAGGAAAAAAAGTCCAGATAAAAAAGTCCGAGGAAAAAAAGTCCGAGACTGTTGATAAACGCGGGAAAAAAGTCCAGGAAAAAAGTCTAGGAAAAAAAGTCCGAGGAAATAAAGTCCGAGGAAAAAAAACCAGGAAAAAAAGTCCGAGATGGGCGTTTTGATTGTCATCATGGGCTAACTAATAAGTCGATTTGACATACTGTTTGAATGTTGGGGGTGGGGGTGGGGAGACATACTTTCATTATTTACCTAGTGTGGTGGGGTTGCCGGAAAACAACAACACAGGAAAACTGCCACACGTTTTTCAATAAGGGGCCGGGCACAAAGTGCTATTTTTCCGAGGAACACTTTGAATGTGTGGCAGTTTTCCAATTTTCCTAATTATGTTTTAGTTTACCAAGGCGCCTAACGACGGGAAGGAGCTCCTTTGTTTGTCTGAATTTTCACGTCGGTTCATACCAATTTATTGTGACTGGCCACAAAAGTTCAACAGGAGGGAGGGGGTTATAAAGATCGCCGTACATTTCTTAAAACTACAGTGTTCGACGAAACAACAGAACTACACATAACTCATGCTGTGTTTAGAAAAGGACGATAAGGTGGGATTTTTAATAACGCTGCACTTGTGCTTAGGCACTAAATATTTACATAAAATGTCAAGTTTGTAATACTTTTCTTTTACTTAATTAATTCATAAGTCCTATACCTTGGTCTTTTTAACAGCTTTTAATCCGCCGACTTCATATTCATAACGTTTACGTATCAAATAAAATCAATACCATTGCGCTTTTGCTTTGGCACTAAATATTAATTTATAGGCCCTAGGCCTAGGCCTTTTAAACAGTTTTTATTCTATCAATGTAATATTGACAGCGTTTACACGTCAAATCAAGTTAATAATAATGCGCCTTTACTTAGGCACGAAATATTAATGCAAGAGCCTAGGCTCTTTTACTAGTTTTTTATTTAACCAATGTTATATTCACAACGCTTACACAGCAAATCAAGTTAATAATATTGGGCGTTTACTTAGGCACTAAATATCAATTCAGAGGCCCTAAGCCTAGGCCTGTTTAGTAGTTTTTATTCAACGGATGCCATATTGATAACGTTTGCATATCGAATAAAGTTAATAATATTGCGCTTTTACTTAGGCACAAAATATTAATTTATAGGCCCTAGGTCTAGGCCTTTTTGACGTTTTTTAATCCGTCGACTCCATATTCATAACGTTTATTTATCAACTTCAGTTAATAGCATTGCGCTTTTACTTAGGCACTAAGTATTAATTCATAGGCATAGGGCCAATAAATTAATAACTAGTATACCTAAGTAAAAGTGCAATATGGTTAACTTCAGTTCATACATAAACGTTATGAATATGATATCGTTAGAATAAAAACTGTTAAAAATGCCTAAGCCAAGGGCCAATGAAACAATACTTAGTGCTTAAGTAAAAGCGAAATATTATTAACTTGGGTTGATATGTGAACGTTATGAATATGGCATCCGTAGAATAAAAACCGCTAAAAAGGCCTATGCCTAGGACCTATAAATTAATATTTCGTGCCTAAGTAAACGCCCAATATTATTAACTTGATTTGCTCTGTAAACGTTGTGAATATGACATTGGTTAAATAAAAAACTAGTAAAAGGGCTTAGGCTCTTGAATTAATATTTCGTGCCTAAGTAAAGGCGCATTATTATTAACTTGATTTGACGTGTAAACGCTGTCAATATTACATTGGTAGAAAAAAAAACTGTTAAAAAGGCCTAGGCCTAGGGCCTATAAATTAATATTTAGTGCCTAAGCAAAAGCGCAATGGTATTGATTTTATTTGATACGTAAACGTTATGAATATGAAGTCGGCGGATTAAAAGCTGTTGAAAAGCCCAAGGTATAGGACTTATGAATTAATTAGGTAAAAGAAAAGTATTACAAACTTGACATTTTATGTAAATATTTAGTGTCTAAGCACAAGTGCAGCGTTATTAAAAAATCCCACCTTATCGTCCTTTTCTAAACACAGCATGAGTCATGTGTAGTTCTGTTGTTTCGTCGAACACTGTAGTTTTAAGAAATGTACGGCGATCTTTATAACCCCCTCCCTCCTGTTGAACTTTTGTGGCCAGTCTCCCTAAATTGGTATGAACCGACTTGAAAATTCAGACAAACAAAGGAGCTCCTTCCCGTCGTTAGGCGCCTTGGAAAACTAAAACATAATTAGGAAACTTGGGAAACTGCCACACATTCAAAGTGTTCCTCGGAAAAATAGCACTTTGCGCCCGGCCCCTTATTGAAAAACGTGTGGCAGTTTTCCTGTGTTGTTGTTTTCCGGCAACCCCACCACACTAGGTAAATAATGAAAGTATGTCCCCCACACCCCCACCCCCAACATTCAAACAGTATGTCAAATCGACTTATTAGTTAGCCCATGATGACAATCAAAACGCCCATCTCGGACTTTTTTCCTGGCCTTTTTTCCTCGGACTTTATTTCCTCGGACTTTTTTCCTAGACTTTTTTTCCGCGTTTATCAACAGTCTCGGACTTTTTTACCTGGACTTTTTTCCTCGGACTTTTTTACCTAGATTCACAGCTAACATGATTAAAGTAATCCGACTAAGTTTGTGAGTTGAAGGATTGCGGAAGTGGATAGTGCTGATATAAATTGATTTTGAGTGATTAACTTCAATATTAACGCAAATATTTTCATCAGAGTTATCTAATTCACTCATCCTGTAACTGTGAAAGTTGTTCTTAACAGCAATTTAAGCGTCTCCACCACAATTCTTATTAGTCGCGTTCAAATTTCTAGCTTTCCTATAGACAGTATATCGAGTCTTTTTTTTTTTTTTTTTTTTTTTTTTTGATTGGAGGTTTAACGACCACCGTGAGCAACTCAATGGGCTATAAGCAGTCTCCCGTCCCTAATTTAGGGTCACTGGTTCCAGGGAAGGGAGAGAGCCAGTGCCGTAAGACAAACACAACATCCATGCCTCATCGGGATTCGAACCCGGACCCCGTTCGAACGAATGCTCAGAGGCCATCGCTTAGACCACTGCGCCACCGGAGCGGCGGGTATACATTCATTGAAGATACTGTAGAACTTGTCATAAAAGCAGTCCAAAGCATCTACGCTATCAGTTTGCTTATAAAGTTTGGACCAATAGCAAGTCTCTAATCGAGTATAGAGCTTGGTGTAATCACCGTTACGGAAATTAAAGTGAACAAGCGGAGCATTACGTTGAGGCTTAGCAGGGGCGGCGAAAAGTGAAGTTCGCTGATCGGGCTCGAAATTTCGAATCATGGAGCACCCCCTCTCTTCCCGCTTCCCAGAACAAACAGAAGAAAAACAATGCCTAAGGAGCTTTGTTAGAGATTAGGACCACCTGACCACTTACCTAAAGGAACTTTCTATGGCACATCACAACAAAAAATCGCACATATGCCAAATAAAAACAAAAATCTTGGCTAAAATTCTTGAAATTATTGACCGGATCCCGGGCGGTTCCGCCGCCACTGGGGCTTAGCACAGCGAACCCGAGAAAAGGATAAAACTAAAGCTAGAAATGCCCACTTTCTCTCAAGAGCGTAGAAGTAACAGGGGATATCGGATGTAGGTAAAAATACCCCTGGAGAAAATACCCCCGAAAACTGAAAAGCGGAAAAAATGCCCCCGGAAAAAATACCCCCGGAAGAAAACCTCCAGAACAAACGGTTCACTGTAAACTGCCACCCAGGAACACTGATGTGTGGCAGTGTTCCGGGATGGCAATTTACCGGCAACCCTGCCACACATCTTCAGCAACTTGTCTTCAAAAGTTCAGGGGGGGTCTGTAAAGATTGCCGTTTCTGGGCCTATATTGAGAACTGAATTGGGAACTCCAAACGAATTTCGCGAAAACGTTCCATGTAAGCCAAACGAGAATTGTACTTTAATTTGAACAAATAAATTGCCGAGGATCCAAGATACGCTTGGTTTCTTGGTTTGAGGGGGGGTTCTACCCTGAACTTCCGTAATATTATATTCTGGGCCACTGGAGTCTGCTAGTGTATCCAGGAAGTTCCCCTTGAAGTGTCCGCAAGGTCCACGAGCTTGGGGGGCTTTGCCCCAAAATGTTAAAATGGACGTAGAGCTGTAAAATTAGTACCATGCTTTATATAATGATTCTGTACACGACCACGAATTTTCAGGAGGGTGAGGTAGCCCCCCCCCCTAGTTTCTAAGAGCTATTCAGGGTAACATCGAGGATACACTCACCGACTCTAGAGGCCCAGAATATAAAATTACGAAAGTTGGAGGTTTAGCCCCCCCCCCCCAGTGTACCTCGGATCCTCGGCAATTTATTTCTTCAAATTAAAGTACAATTCTCGCTTGGCTTACATGGAACGTTTTCGCGAAATTAATTTGGAGTTCCCAATTCAGTTCTCAATATAGTCCCAGAAACGGCAATCTTTATAGCCCCCCCCCTTTGAACTTTTGTGGCCAAGTTGCTGAAAGATGTGTGGCAGGGTTGCCGGTAAATTGCCACCCCGGACACTGCCGCACATCAGTGTTCCTGTGTGGCAGTTTACAGTGAACCGTTTGTTCTGGGGGTATTTCTTCCGGGGGTATTTTTCCGGGGGTATTTTTCCGGGTGCATTATTTCCGCTTTTCAGTTTTCAGGGGTATTTTCTCCGGGGGTATTTTTACCGTTTACCGGGGATGGATATCACACAGTGATACCTGCAGTTGTTATAAGGAATTAAATCCAAGCATTTATTGTTGACATTCACAGTGTTGTTCAACTGAGACAAGTTAAGAGTACTAGCGAATTCAGTTAGAACTTTTTCTTTTTCCCCGTACGTACGTAAATCCAAGTTAGTACCAGGTACATAAGACGGTAAGTTGAAGTCGCCAACAAATATCATATCTTCATTACTTACACCCGGATGACAGCTAACGGTAATCGGTAAAAAAGTCCGAGGAAAAAAGTCCAGATAAAAAGTCCGAGGAAAAAAAGTCCGAGACTGTTGATAAACGCGGGAAAAAGTCCAGGAAAAAAAGTCTAGGAAAAAAAGTCCGAGGAAATAAAGTCCGAGGAAAAAAAAACCAGGAAAAAAAGTCCGAGATGGGCGTTTTGATTGTCATCATGGGCTAACTAATAAGTCGATTTGACATACTGTTTGAATGTTGGGGGTGGGGGTGGGGAGACATACTTTCATTATTTACCTAGTGTGGTGGGGTTGCCGGAAAACAACAACACAGGAAAACTGCCACACGTTTTTCAATAAGGGGCCGGGCACAAAGTGCTATTTTTCCGAGGAACACTTTGAATGTGTGGCAGTTTTCCAATTTTCCTAATTATGTTTTAGTTTACCAAGGCGCCTAACGACGGGAAGGAGCTCCTTTGTTTGTCTGAATTTTCACGTCGGTTCATACCAATTTATTGTGACTGGCCACAAAAGTTCAACAGGAGGGAGGGGGTTATAAAGATCGCCGTACATTTCTTAAAACTACAGTGTTCGACGAAACAACAGAACTACACATAACTCATGCTGTGTTTAGAAAAGGACGATAAGGTGGGATTTTTAATAACGCTGCACTTGTGCTTAGGCACTAAATATTTACATAAAATGTCAAGTTTGTAATACTTTTCTTTTACTTAATTAATTCATAAGTCCTATACCTTGGTCTTTTTAACAGCTTTTAATCCGCCGACTTCATATTCATAACGTTTACGTATCAAATAAAATCAATACCATTGCGCTTTTGCTTTGGCACTAAATATTAATTTATAGGCCCTAGGCCTAGGCCTTTTAAACAGTTTTTATTCTATCAATGTAATATTGACAGCGTTTACACGTCAAATCAAGTTAATAATAATGCGCCTTTACTTAGGCACGAAATATTAATGCAAGAGCCTAGGCTCTTTTACTAGTTTTTTATTTAACCAATGTTATATTCACAACGCTTACACAGCAAATCAAGTTAATAATATTGGGCGTTTACTTAGGCACTAAATATCAATTCAGAGGCCCTAAGCCTAGGCCTGTTTAGTAGTTTTTATTCCACGGATGCCATATTGATAACGTTTGCATATCGAATAAAGTTAATAATATTGCGCTTTTACTTAGGCACAAAATATTAATTTATAGGCCCTAGGTCTAGGCCTTTTTGACGTTTTTTAATCCGTCGACTCCATATTCATAACGTTTATTTATCAACTTCAGTTAATAGCATTGCGCTTTTACTTAGGCACTAAGTATTAATTCATAGGCATAGGGCCAATAAATTAATAACTAGTATACCTAAGTAAAAGTGCAATATGGTTAACTTCAGTTCATACATAAACGTTATGAATATGATATCGTTAGAATAAAAACTGTTAAAAATGCCTAAGCCAAGGGCCAATGAAACAATACTTAGTGCTTAAGTAAAAGCGAAATATTATTAACTTGGGTTGATATGTGAACGTTATGAATATGGCATCCGTAGAATAAAAACCGCTAAAAAGGCCTATGCCTAGGACCTATAAATTAATATTTCGTGCCTAAGTAAACGCCCAATATTATTAACTTGATTTGCTCTGTAAACGTTGTGAATATGACATTGGTTAAATAAAAAACTAGTAAAAGGGCTTAGGCTCTTGAATTAATATTTCGTGCCTAAGTAAAGGCGCATTATTATTAACTTGATTTGACGTGTAAACGCTGTCAATATTACATTGGTAGAAAAAACTGTTAAAAAGGCCTAGGCCTAGGGCCTATAAATTAATATTTAGTGCCTAAGCAAAAGCGCAATGGTATTGATTTTATTTGATACGTAAACGTTATGAATATGAAGTCGGCGGATTAAAAGCTGTTGAAAAGCCCAAGGTATAGGACTTATGAATTAATTAGGTAAAAGAAAAGTATTACAAACTTGACATTTTATGTAAATATTTAGTGTCTAAGCACAAGTGCAGCGTTATTAAAAAATCCCACCTTATCGTCCTTTTCTAAACACAGCATGAGTCATGTGTAGTTCTGTTGTTTCGTCGAACACTGTAGTTTTAAGAAATGTACGGCGATCTTTATAACCCCCTCCCTCCTGTTGAACTTTTGTGGCCAGTCTCCCTAAATTGGTATGAACCGACTTGAAAATTCAGACAAACAAAGGAGCTCCTTCCCGTCGTTAGGCGCCTTGGAAAACTAAAACATAATTAGGAAACTTGGGAAACTGCCACACATTCAAAGTGTTCCTCGGAAAAATAGCACTTTGCGCCCGGCCCCTTATTGAAAAACGTGTGGCAGTTTTCCTGTGTTGTTGTTTTCCGGCAACCCCACCACACTAGGTAAATAATGAAAGTATGTCCCCCCACCCCCACCCCCAACATTCAAACAGTATGTCAAATCGACTTATTAGTTAGCCCATGATGACAATCAAAACGCCCATCTCGGACTTTTTTCCTGGCCTTTTTTTCCTCGGACTTTATTTCCTCGGACTTTTTTCCTAGACTTTTTTCCGCGTTTATCAACAGTCTCGGACTTTTTTACCTGGACTTTTTTCCTCGGACTTTTTTACCTAGATTCACAGCTAACATGATTAAAGTAATCCGACTAAGTTTGTGAGTTGAAGGATTGCGGAAGTGGATAGTGCTGATATAAATTGATTTTGAGTGATTAACTTCAATATTAACGCAAATATTTTCATCAGAGTTATCTAATTCACTCATCCTGTAACTGTGAAAGTTGTTCTTAACAGCAATTTAAGCGTCTCCACCACAATTCTTATTAGTCGCGTTCAAATTTCTAGCTTTCCTATAGACAGTATATCGAGTCTTTTTTTTTTTTTTTTTTTTTTTTTTTTGATTGGAGGTTTAACGACCACCGTGAGCAACTCAATGGGCTATAAGCAGTCTCCCGTCCCTAATTTAGGGTCACTGGTTCCAGGGAAGGGAGAGAGCCAGTGCCGTAAGACAAACACAACATCCATGCCTCACCGGGATTCGAACCCGGACCCCGTTCGGACGAGTGATCAGAGGCCATCGCTAAGACCACTGCGCCACCGGGGCGGCATCGAGAGTCTAAGAGTTCAGAATCAAACACATCATCTTGGAGCTAAGTTTCAGTTATACAAATAATATCGTGAACCTCAGCAAGAACTGAGGTGTAAAAGTCGTGTGGTTTGGATTTCATACCACCAACATTTTGATAATAAATCCCAATATTAGAGCACAGTCATTTTAAGTGCTCACCTGTTTTTTCTGAGTGTACCTCATCCGAACACAAATTTTTCACCGCGTTTAAGGAAATGTCTGCATCTGCGTTATTGCAATGCGCCCCAAGGAAGGCAGTGGGTTCACTATTCATACTATGCAAATTTTTAATTTCCAGGAAATATGTATTCGGTTTAAGTGCAGACTGATCATTATGATTTATCCGATGTTTTCTGGAAAACCGGAAAGGACGAACGATTATATCAAATGGCCAAATATCGCTATTTGATAGTAAAAAGTCATATTTCTCATTTTCTACAGTTATTCTAAATGAAGAGGCATATGCAGTTTCAGAACTTAGGCGTACACAGTCTAAAACATTGATTCTCTCCTATGCAAGGTAATCAGTGATGTTTTCAGTTTTGGTGCTCTGGTTACATCTGCCAATATAAATCAATGGAGCTTACTGATGACGGTGAGCAGCAGCTGGCCGGTTTAGTACAGCTTCCGATGACACACGACGCTGGGTAGATTTTACATCGTGGGGAGCTGGTGGTTTTAGTGGGTGGGATTAAGGGGGAGGCTGAGCTTTAGGGGCCTGGGCATACGAACGAAGAAGAGGACTAGCATTTCTTTCCAAAAAACACTGCTTTCCAGAAGGACAAGACAGGGTGACAAGCTCCTTGCGATCTGTAGCCTGAGGGGCTGGCAGATGCTGTTGCTCTGTTGAGTCATTAAGGGAGGAGAATGGGGTGCTGGTTTTGATCTCGCCTTTGCGTAAAGCTCTGGGGCTTGTTGAAACTTAAGCCTCGTGACGTTTCCAAGGACACTTCTCGAACAGGTACATCCTTAATAGTTTCAATTAGGGATTGGCTTAACAGTGACTTTTCGGTAACGTTCCAAAAAGTAACGGTGACAAAGTCACTGTTTGTGACAAGAACGAACACCTGTACTTGTTTGCTCAAATTAGTCACGTGGCGAAATCACAGGAACGTTTCATTAATTGTTAATCGGCACTTCGCTTCGCAGTTCTCGTTCTGAGTTCTCAAGAGGATTCGTGTTCGTGCGATTTCCGAGATTTCCACTGACAGACTAATTAGGCAATTTAGTTAGTTTTCATAGGTATTTTAGTTACTTTTCATACGTAAGTAACGGAGGAACATTAAATATGAAATCTTTTAACTCCCAAAGAGCAGATAGTAGTCAAGCTCGTATATGAAAAATTTGCAAGAGGAAGATAAATGAATTATTATTTATAATTCATTTATTCGGTCTGCAAACAGACCTAAACACAAAAAAGATTTTTATTCGGGTATATTTTTTGCCAATAATTGCATTTTTCTGAAATATTGTGCTCGAGCCCTAAAATAAAAATCTTGGTGCTCGAGAACTTCATTGAACAGTGGTTTGGGTGCAAAATAGCATATATAAATGTCACTTAAAATAAAAAACCAACAACACCGTCAGTGTTGTTCGTTTTATAGCTTTAAAAGTGAGATTACTGAGTGAAAAAGGCTTGGAAATGTCTATATTTAATATCCAGTGATTTTGGAGCGGTTAACAAAAGTAGTTTGATTTGG
The DNA here is from genome assembly GCA_039090855.1 of Macrothele yani. Taxonomy (NCBI): domain Eukaryota; kingdom Metazoa; phylum Arthropoda; class Arachnida; order Araneae; family Macrothelidae; genus Macrothele; species Macrothele yani. The sequence goes on along the minus strand of CM077021.1, from coordinate 9,971,878 downwards.
GAACGCTTGATTTGCAACGTACCTGTCGTTCCCCGAAAGTAGCGTGAATTTGGAATAATTCAGGGACCAAAGTGTTCTCGTGATTTGGGAACGGTGGTTTTTCCCGCTGATCACAAACTGTGGCAGTGACATTTTAGTAACGTTACAAAGTAACCGTGACGTGATTTTGTACCCACCTCTAGTTTCAATTCGGTTTTAAAAACTTGCAATATAGGCAGGGCAGGATTAAGACCTTAGTGGGGCCCTAGGCTAACACATTTCTGTGGGCCCCCAAGGCTAAAACATCTGAGTGGGCCTTCAAAGAATTATGACCAGCAGTCATTATGAAATCCGTTGGAACACGAAACTGTAGCAATTTGTTTGTGATCATTAATACTGTACGTAGTGCATTCTTCAAACTAATAAATTATCTGCAGAGTTTTCGTAATAAGTCATTGTGTTTTCCATTGTTCTTATAAGAACATGAGTTTAAAACTTAAGATTTCTTGATCTTGTATTTTCTAATGATTTATTAGTGCATCTTTTATATTATGCAATGTGAAGCCACAGGGGACTTCGACTATTAACGGTCCCAAGTGCAAATTTGGAGATGTGGGTGGATTGCGTGAAGAAGATGAAACCACTCGTCGACCCCGCCTCTATCATGAAAAATTCACCCTTGGCGAGTTTTGAAGTGGAAATCATACGAAACAAAAGTAAAACTATTTTATAAATCTCTCTGTCTCTCTCTCTCTCTATCTATCTATCTATTATCTATCCAGGCATGTCCCCTGGGCCCTTGGTCATGGTGGGTCCCAAGGCTATAGCCCCTATAGACCCCGCTTTATCCGGCCCTGAATATAGGCTTTAATTTCGCAGATTTCGGCCTGGAGAGAGCAGAGGATGTCTGATATATTCATGGGAGGTGGGATGTCATTTAGGCGAAAAGCACAGAATGTGGTTAGAGTCGGCATCCGTCATGGCACTTCAAATGTCCTCCATATCCAACACAGATCTGGGTTTCGTTGCACTTCCACGCCGTTCTACATTTTATGATGCATAACCAACCGGTAGGGTTTCAAAGAAGACGTCTTTAGCCAATCTCACCATCTATTCACTATAGAAATGCTTACAACCATTTATAAGGTGATTGTGAGTGCTAGTTTGCAAATTATTTTGAAGAAAGCACAAGAGCTCGTTAACACGTGCTTCACCCGGTGACGGATCACTTTACCCGTGTTCATTTCGTCCGCGTTCACTTCACTTAGTCCAGTTCATTTCGTCCAAGATTCACTTTGGACCCGTTCACTTTGTCCGCTGTTCATTTCGTCCACCATTCACTTTGTCAAAATTCATTTTGTCCTCAGAATATATGGAATGCCGTGAAAATTTTCTGTTTTGATGGAATTTTTGTTAATAGGCAGAAAAAAATGGTAGCGGACATAGCTAACGTGTGATTTTTTTTTCCTGTTTAAGTTTTTCAATTAAAACATAACGATTTTAAATGTTATTTAAAGTAAAACGAAAAACTGATCTTTGAACAGTTTTTAACTCTTGCGTAGTACGATGTCAGTCATCATCACCATCATCATCATCATCGTCAACCATTATCACTCCACTGCTGGACGAAGGTCTCCCCAAGTTTCCTCCACAACGGTCTGTCTTGTGCCAGTCTCCTCCATGTCACTCCTGCACACTTTCGAATTTCATCCACCCATCTCCCATGTGGTCTTCTTCTGGGTCTTTTCCTGTCCCTTGGAATCCAATCTAAAATTTCGGCTGTCCATCGATGATCTGTCCTTCTGGCAGTATGTCCAGCCCATTGCCATTTCAGGGATTTAACCCTGATCATGATGTCTTCCACTCTTGTCCTTTTTCGTATCCCCGAGTTCCTCTTCTTATCTCTCCTGGTTACACCAAGCATGCACCTCTCCATGCTACTTTGAGTTGTCTGCAGCGTTTGTAAGTCTCTTTTAGTTAAGGTCCACGTCTCTGCACCATACGTAAGCACTGGAAGGATGCATTGATCAAACACTTTTCTTTTAAGACATAATGGCATATTGCTCTTGAAAATTATGCTGTTTCTTCCAAAAGCTCTCCAGGCAAGTTTTGCACGCCGATTAATTTCTTCATCAATGTGACCCTCACTTGATATCTGCTGTCCAAGATAAACGTACGTGCCTGTTATCTCCAGCTTTTCTCCATCAATTGATAAATCTTCATTTCTTGAAAAAGCATTGAACATCACTTTTGTCCTCTGAAAGTTCATTTTTAATCCCACTTCTTTACTCTTGTCAGCAAGTTCCTGGATCATACTCTGCAGCTCTGATGGGGTAATTGCAAAAATGACTACGTCATCAGCAAAACGAAGGTGGGTTAGATAATCTCCGTTAATCTTTATCCCCTTGTTTTCCCAGCTCAGCGACTGAAAGACACCCTCCAATGTGGCATTAAAGAGCTTCGGAGATATGGTGTCACCTTGTCTCACTCCCTTTCCAATTTTTACGTGTGTTGTATTTTCAAACAGCCGAATCTTTGCACTTGCATTTTCATAGATGTTATTAATAATATTAATGTATGCATCTTCAATACCGCAGGATTTCAGAGCCGTTGTAACTGCTGATGGTTTCACCGAATCAAAGGCTTTTTCATAATCGATAAAAGCCATGCACAATGGAAGTTCATATTCCCTCGCTCTTTCAATTAGTTCTCTCAGTACGTGGATATGATCTATTGTGCTGTAGCCACTCCTGAATCCAGCTTGTTCTCTCGGTTGAGCCATGTCCAGTGTTACCTTCAAGCGGTGTGAAAGAACTTTAGTGAAGATTTTATAAACCACTGATAGGAGGCTGATAGGTCTGTAGTTCCCGAGATCCTCAATGTCACCTTTTTTATGTAGCAGGATCATTGTAGCGGTGTTCCAATCCTCAGGAATCTTCCCTTCATTAAGGCATCGAGTGAAAATTTGGGCGAGTACGGTTTCAATTTCTCCACTTGCTTCTTTTTTTTTTTTTTTTTTTTTTTTTTTTTTTTGAGGTTTAACGACCACCATGAGCAACTCAATGGGCTATAAGCAGTCGCCCGTCCCTAATTAGGGTCACTGGTTCCAGGGAAGGGAGAGAGCCAGTGCCGTGAGACAAACACAACATCCATGCCTCACCGGGATTCGAACCCGGACCCCGTTCGGACGAATGATCAGAGGCCAGCGCCTTAGACCACTGCGCCACCGGGGCTGCCCACTTGCTTCTTGTATGATGTCTACAGTAATTCCATCTTCTCCTGGAGCTTTTCCTTGCTTCATGCTCTTGATTGCATGTGCAACTTCTGCTGGGAGGACTGGAGGAACTCTAGCACTAGTACCTTTCATGATCACTATGACATAAGTCAAAGTTTTACAAAAACCGTGGTGTAAGACTAACGCGCTCGGCTAGATATCGAGAGATCCGGGTTTCAATTCCTTGGCGGCGGCAGAATAACAATTTTTCGGTTGCTGTGCTTTGATAAACGTGGAAAGAGCGATATCTTTGTTTATTCACTGACACCACGTATTTGGAGGATTTTCACTTTGGATCTCGCCCTTTGGATTTAACTGCTATAATTAATATATAGCCAGTGCCGTTAATACCCACCAGATGAATACGTCTCAGTAGCTGAGCCCATCTTACGGATTTGTAATGTCAGATGCTGACAGAAAAAAGCTCATAGCGCCGTGGATTGTTGGCCACCGTGGTGTAAGGCTAAAGCGCTCGGCTAGACATCGAGAGATCCGGGATTCAATTCCCCAGCGGCGGCCGAATAACAATTTTCCCGTTGCTGTGTGTTGCTAAACGTGGAAAGAGCGATCCCAGCAAAAAAAATCTTGATGGCCCATCACTATGTTGCCACTGCCGAACCGTCAATAAAATGTCTGGGCGGCCAACAGAAGGGGCCAGCAGTTCAGGCCAACAGTTGGCACCATCAGTTGTCATATGCCACAACAGGGCCATCAGTTGTCATATGCCACCACAGGGCCATCAGTTGTCATATGCCACCACAGGGCCATCAGTTGCCAATCAGAGGCAGTAGCTGCCAGAAGTGGCCCTGCAAGCACGTGCCAGAAATGATGGCTAGCATAATGTTGTCCGCTAGTTTGCCGATAGTGGCAGCCGGTAACCACGTGACGTAACTGGTAGCTTGCCGAATCTCGTCCGACAATTTCCCAGTAGTAGCCATAAAAAAAAAAAAAAATCAAGGATAACCGCAGTTTCCCAAAGATACAACTTTTTTCTTCCCTTACGAAACTTGTTAATTCTACCACTGCGCTGGGGAAATTTTCTCCAAAAACCGGGAAAACGCCCGTTTGGATCTGGGTGGATACGAAACAGGTCCGTCGGTGTGGGAGCTGAGCTCTCTACCGACCGGACTACTTTGCAACGCACGTGCGAGTGCTTGAAGCTGTATGTTTCGTGTGTAATGTGTAATCTAATGGTTCCGTCTTTCATTTTACAATATTGCGAGGTATTTTTCATAAAAGTCAGTTTCATGTAATTGATAAATTTATTTTTCCAACGTAACGATAGTTTTTTTTTTTTTTTTTTACCTTAAGGGAACTTCACTCATTTACAAGGAGTGTACGTACTTAGAGTAGCTTTCCAAAGTTTTGTACTGTCCTTGTCGTCTTGAAAGGAGATTGTTGAATTAATATATATTTACCCGGGTTCATGTCACATTCTGTTACATTTTGAACGTTGTATCTTTCCTTTCCGTTGTCCGAAGCTACATTTGTTTAAAAGAGGAAAGATATTTTATTTTACTTCTCGTTATTTTTAGAAGCGAATTTCTCCCAGTCTTGTGTATTCAACCCATGGATGAGTACATTATATCCACATAGCGCGTTGCTTTTTTTTCTTTCAAATAATTAATAAATTTTGTACGCGTATAATTACTTTTTTTTTATTTGTTCCAACAAACGTTTTTTTAATGGTTTTCCAGGTAATTTGTTTCAAACAGTTTCAAATTTTTTCTTGTTATTCACCCACTCCATTCCAAGAATTGTTATTCATGGGAATGGAGTGGGTGTATTTCATGGCTGTAAGCTAGTATTTCATGGCTTAATCTGATATCTTCGTCAACGTGGAATTTCATTAGGAAATTAATTCGCCTTTCTACATATGGATTTTTTTCTTAACATCCACTAAAATAGCACGATGGCGATCGCGTCGTCTTCAACAACTGGTACCATGAGAGACACAGCAAGTGTTGCTTCTGCGGATGCGCAGTCCCGTTGCTTCCACCTGCTGTTGGGGTTGCATCGGTTGCCAGCAACGGGTCACTAGTGGCACTTGCTTAGAGGCCCACAATTCACGGCGATGCTGCAGGGCCATCAATGGCTCGCCAACTGATAGCGCTGCTACCAACGGACCACTACCGGGCCGTGAGTGGCAGATTTCAGCCAGCAGTGACCCATCACTGCCAGCTGGTGGCCAGCAGTTTCCCAGCACTTGTGTTTTTGCTGGGATGTCTTTGTTTATTTACAAAAATATTTTAATGTTTTGAAATGCATCTTGTATATTGTTTTCATATAGTTCTTAGCTTTTCAGTATATTTATTTTTTATTTTAATTGTAATTTTATCATAATTTTCGTATCACTAATTTTCATACGAATGAACTATAATGCTCTCTATATGTGTCATAGCTATTTAAAGTGATAAAAAATTTAATAAAAGTATAATGGTGAAAAAAATTTTAAAACGATATTCACCGTGAATTTGCGGGGTGAGAGGAGGAAAACAGAGATCTTTAACATAAAGCACAAAGGGAATCTCACGTTTTCCTCTTCAATCCAACGCATTTGTGCCCAGTGCAATAAACTTTGATTTGTGTCACAGTGAGTGACATCGTGTCACACAAAAGAAGCTCTACAAAGTTCAGTTCTTCGTTGTACGTTAAATAACATTTAAAATCGTTATATTCTAATAGGAAAACTTAAAACAGGAAAATCACATGCAAGCAATGTCAGCAGACCTTTTTTCCTGCCTAGTAATAAAAATTCCATAAAAGCAGAAAAGTTCCACTGTGTTCCATCCATTGTGAGGACAAAATGAATGTGAACAAAATGAATGGTAAACGAAATGAACAGTGGATGAACAGCGGACAAAGTAAACGGTGGACAAAGTGAACCGTGGACGAAATGAACAGTGAATGAACAGCGTACAAAGTAAACGGTGGACATAGTGAACCGTGGACGAAATGAACTGGACGAAGTGAACGTGGACGAAATGAACGTGGACGAAATGAACACGAACAAAGTGAACGGCGGACAGAGTGAACCGTGGACTAAATGAACACTGGACAAAGTGAACCGTGGACGAAATGAACTGAATCAAGTGAACGTGGACGAAATGAACACGGACAGAGTAAACCATGGACTAAATGAACACTGGACAAAGTGAACCGTGGACGAAATTAACTGGACCAAGTGAACGTGGACGAAATGAACAGTGACAAAGTGAACGGTGGACAGAGTGAACCGTGGACGAAATGAACAGTGACAAAGTGAACGGTGGACAGAGTGAACCGTGGACTAAATGAACAGTGGGCAAAGTGAACCGTGGACGAAATGAACTGGACCAAGTGAACGTGGACGAAATGAACACGGACAAAATGATAGGGATCCCTTCACCCTCCGCTGCCATGTTGCACTTTTAATGGCCAGCAGTTTCCAGTTGCAATCAAAAGCTGTGTTGGTTTCTGGTTTCAATCGCACTCGGTGAGAAAAAGCAGCGAATGATAACTCACGCTTGCAAGCACCACTCTGGTTTTGCACACTTGGGTGACCTTTTTTTTTTGTTTGTTTGTTTATTTGTTTTTTTTTTTTTTTATTGTTTTTTCACCTGTGTGTAGGAGATTCTCGTGACTGGTCAATCGAAGGAAAGGAAAACGGGTATCGTCAGTTCGTAAGATGAAAAATAAACTTACCACATTCAACTTTTTGCCGAAAACAAAATGCAGAAGTATCCTCACGTTCTCTTCCTTTTATTAATTACCAAAACATCAAAAAATGTAGCTACAGAATTACGGAACACTAACTGTATTTGTTCTAGCCTCGTCTTATACTCAAAATCGACTTATCTAGGAATGAAAATAAGCAAATTGAGAAATATAACTCATTCGACTTACACTCAATATCGACTTACCAGTCGAAAAATACAATTAATATGATTGATTTTTTAGTGATTGTATATAACGTTTTTGTCCTTCTTAATGGTTCTTTTCTTTCTTCGTAATCACAGGTTAAATGAAATCGTAACCACATTCTGAGAGTAACTGAAGGCAATAAAGAATATACGCATTTATTTGTTAACGTGGAAAGGTTACTTACTTGTGGACAAAAATCTTCAGCGAATGCAGGAACAATAACTGACATGTAATTTACAGTGCAGAAGAACACTCAATAGGCAAAACATTAGAGATACCTACCTCATAGCGTTTTGGTCCTCCTCTAGCTCGAATAACATCCTGTATACGCCAAGCCATCGACTCCCCCAGATACCGGACGGTTTTCGGAGATAATGTCAGCCATGACTGTTGCAACATTGTCCACAACTCAAGCCCGAGACGTCGGTCCAGGATCCATGGATCTGATGTTTCACTCCACAGCATCCCAGAGAGCTTCCACAGGATTTTGCGTGCTCCTCGAGCCATGCCTGGGCTGTTGCGGCTTGTTGGGGCGAAGCACTGTCCTGCTGGAACGCACCCTGGGCCGCAGGTTGCGTGAAGGCCATGAAAGCGTGTAAGTGATCAGCCAGCAGGTGCTGTTAGCGCGCAGCGTTTAAGCACCACTACAGACACACTAAGGTACATAATGTGTCCCATGAGAAGGCTGCCTAAACCAATACAGAGCCACCACAGCCTTGAACAGAGCCGACCTGGCACAACGGGTCCATGGCACCATGTTCTCGACACCACACCCGCACTCTGCCGTCTGATCTGGAAACGGGATTCATCTGAGCACACGACTCGGCGACACTCTACATAGGTCCAATTTTGATGTTCCCAGCACCAAGCGAGGCGTAATTTCAGATGACGAGTAGTCAACAGTGGTACGGGTGTATGGTGTCGGCTCCCGTAGCCCATGGTATGCATTGTGCGCCATACCGTTCACTCCCTGACGCTGCTTAGGCCTCCGACATTTAACCTGGATGGGATTTCGGCACAATGTCCGATGACGAGCAGTCAACAGTGGCACACGAGTAGGGCGTCGGCTCCCGTAGCCCATGGTATGCATTGTGCGCCATACCGTTCACTCCCTGACGCTGCTTAGGCCTCCAACATTTAACCTGGATGGGATTTCGGCACAATGTCCGATGACGAGCAGTCAACAGTGGCACACGAGTAGGGCGTCGGCTCCCGTAGCCCATGGTATGCATTGTGGGCCATACCGTTCACTCGCTGACGCTGCTTGGGCCTCCGACATTTAACCTGGATGGGATTTCGGCACAATGTCCGATGACGAGCAGTCAACAGTGGCACACGAGTAGGGCGTCGGCTCCCGTAGCCCATGGTATGCATTGTGCGCCATACCGTTCACTCGCTGACGCTGCTTGGGCCTCCGACATTTAACCTGGATAGGATTTCGGCACAATGTCCGATGACGAGCAGTCAACAGTGGCACACGAGTAGGGCGTCGGCTCCCGTAGCCCATGGTATGCATTGTGCGCCGTACCGTTCACTCCCTGACGCTGCTTAGGCCTCCGACATTTAACCTGGATGGGATTTCGGCACAATGTCCGATGACGAGCAGTCAACAGTGGCACACGAGTAGGGCGTCGGCTCCCGTAGCCCATGGTATGCATTGTGGGCCATACCGTTCACTCGCTGACGCTGCTTGGGCCTCCGACATTTAACCTGGATGGGATTTCGGCACAATGTCCGATGACGAGCAGTCAACAGTGGCACACGAGTAGGGCGTCGGCTCCCGTAGCCCATGGTATGCATTGTGCGCCATACCGTTCACTCGCTGACGCTGCTTGGGCCTCCGACATTTAACCTGGATGGGATTTCGGCACAATGTCCGATGACGAGCAGTCAACAGTGGCACACGAGTAGGGCGTCGGCTCCCGTAGCCCATGGTATGCATTGTGCGCCATACCGTTCACTCGCTGACGCTGCTTGGGCCTCCGACATTTAACCTGGATGGGATTTCGGCACAATGTCCGATGACGAGCAGTCAACAGTGGCACACGAGTAGGGCGTCGGCTCCGGTAGCCCATGGTATGCATTGTGCGCCGTACCGTTCACTCGCTGACGCTGCTTGGGCCTCCGACATTTAACCTGGATGGGATTTCGGCACAATGTCCGATGACGAGCAGTCAACAGTGGCACACGAGTAGGGCGTCGGCTCCCGTAGCCCATGGTATGCATTGTGCGCCATACCGTTCACTCGCTGACGCTGCTTGGGCCTCCGACATTTAACCTGGATGGGATTTCGGCACAATGTCCGATGACGAGCAGTCAACAGTGGCACACGAGTAGGGCGTCGGCTCCCGTAGCCCATGGTATGCATTGTGCGCCGTACCGTTCACTCGCTGACGCTGCTTGGGCCTCCGACATTTAACATGGATGTGATTTGCGCTGCCGGTGCCAAGCGGTCGTCTGTATGAGCCTGGATAGTCTACGTTGACCCCGGTCATCCATGGCGTATAGTCTGCCACCGCTTGCACTCTGGATGCTGGTACGTCAGTCGATGGTGTACTCGCGGTACACCTTTGGTACGCCGCCCCGGTGGCGCAGTGGTCTAAGCGATGGCTTCTGATTATTCTTCCGAGATGGATCCGGGTTCGAATCACGGTGAGACATGGATGTTGTGTTTGTCTTGCAGCATTGGCTCTCTTCCTTCCCTGCAACCAGTGGTCCTAAATTAGGGACGAGCGACTATTTAAAGCCCATCGAGTTGCTCACGGTGGTCGTTAAACCCTCAATAAAGCCGCCCCGGTGGCGCAGTATTCTAAGCGATGGCCTCTGATCATTCGTCCGAAAGGGGTCTGGGTTCAAATCCTGGTGAGGCAGGGATGGTGTGTTTGTCTTATGGCACTGGCTCAATCCCTTCCCTGGAACCAGTGGCTGTAAATTAGGGACGGGCGACTTCTTATAGCCCATTGAGTTGCTCACGGTGGTCGTTAAACCTCCAATAAAAAAAGAACAAAAAAACAAGAAACCCTCAATCAATAAATAAAAAATAAAACACCCTTGGTACGAATGCTCTCGGGAATCCTATGATTTAACCACGTGGGCGACAGAATGACCTATCTCTGTTGCGCTGACAATGCGCCCACGATCAAAGTGTCTCGGATCACAACGTTCGACGATTGGGATACACTTTTGGGAAGCTCTGCTGGCTGCCTATTTAACACCTGCGTTCGGTTTGGGTCTGTTGCACCCTGCGCAGGGGATGCCCATGTAAACTGCAGATCACCCCTATTTCTAATATTTTGTCTGTTCAGTGTATTTTACTGTTGACGTTTAGGGATTGAATTTTTTCCTAAAAGTCCATCATTCACACTTCATATAAAAAAATGTCTGAAATGTGGGCTAAACCAGACAAATTCTTGAACATATGAAATCAGAATTTTCTAAGATGTTCTCCACAGAAATATTCGTTTTGAACACGCAAGAAGTTATAATTTTTTATCATAACTGGACTGTGAGCATTAACAATAGTTTTATAACTTTAAAACCTCATGAGATATGTTTAATATTGAGTTTTATTTTTTTTTTCAGCTTGTAAAAACACATTACACAGATTGATAAATTGTTACAACTGGTTAGCACGGGGGATAAAAACATAGTCATCTGAGGAACATTTCGTAAATCACATCTTATAGCTAGAGCTCTAAATCGCATCATTAAAGCCTCAGTACTTACCTCCGGTATTTCTGCTTCGAATTTAATCTATTAAAAATTCACACTTACCTCTCAATTCTGTGTAATTTTCTTCGGTAGGTATATTCTTCAACATAATGTGCATGTAATGATGTGCAAAAGTTATACACTAACATAAAAGACTTTGGCAACAAACATAAGGATTGCAAATAACTCATATACAAGGGGTGATCAAAAAGTAAGGTGAATAGAGCCGCTCTTGCTGCGGAAGCAAAGGAGGTGAGGTGTCTGACGGAAGTGTTTATTAACCCTCAACGAGAAGAAGTTAAGGCTCGGAGAGACGTAACTAGCGCCGCCATATCTTCAGAGAAAAATGCAGTGCACAGAAGCCAACATACAGGCTGATGCCGGAGCAGACTGCGCATGCGTATTTCTGTTGACTTCAATTCTTTGGGTAAAGAACAGTCAGCCGAGCTACTCACAGCACGTGATTGTTACCTTCTCGGTAGCATTATAACTTCGCAAATCGGATATGTTAGTTTTGTTACGCCAATCGGGTTAGTTAAGGCTTTTGTTTGTTCTTCAGTTTTTCAGAAACATTTTCAGTAATGCCAAATACTAGGGAATGTCTGCATTTTGTACGGATCTTTAGGCCTAACTGTAATATTTGCTGAAATTTAATTTAAATAGTAATACCAATGTTATTACATATTTTTCTCGCCAAAATAAGGGATGAGCGGGATATCAGAAAACAGCAACAACAACAACAAAAAACTGCTCTAAGCAAATAGTCATCAGATCGAAGGAAACCACCGTGGATCAAAGAAAAGCTTCACTGATTAAACATACCTTAACGTGTTTTGCTCCTGAATGTTAACTTTCCCGCAGAGCATATTACCTCTTAAGATGTGGTGGCGCTGTTGCCGCCTGTTTTACGTTATCTCTATGAGAGTTGACCTTCTTTAAGCTTTAGATATTCTTTGCCTGAACCATCGCACGTGTCGCCTACCAAGAAACCGGTTTTGCACCAAATTACACAAAAAAGCTGAACTTTTTAATCGGGAGAAAAAAAAATCAGAACATGCGACAAGAAAGTGTGAAAATACGTAGCGCGAGCAAGATGGAATTGTTCACGATATAAAATTACTGAATTCAAAACAAAATAAAGTGATTTTAAAAGACGCTGCTTTAAACATCTCTCTCTCGCTCTCTCTCTTTGTACTTGCTAGAACATCAGCTAAATTTTCCTCGCGTCGCAGCAAGTTCCATGGCCATGCTTGTCTTTTGTTGACTCTGCAGCTACACAGCAATCTTTGCTTAGTTTTTCCTTGTTGATATCATTCCCTTCCTATTTCTTCACCACTTGGTTTCTTTCTTCTTCCCCTTTTATTCCCTCAGATGACAATAATTTATCCATCACGCTGAAAAAACTTTCAGCCTGAAGACCAGGAATGCGTGATATGACTGCTTTTACTACTTTAGATAAATGGTGTGGCTTTCAGAATATGAATACTTTTGAACACCATGCATCAATTCTAACAAATTTTCAAACTCTGTCACTTCTGTTTTTGGAAAATATCCCCTCTCTTATCAAACTTAAGTGCAGGCATTTATGGGGGCAAGTAACAATTAACAACAACACAGGGTAGTGAGAAATATCGCGAGAATTAAAAAAAAAACGCGATTTCGAAACAAATCTTCCCTCCGACCGACTTCCGTTTCAGGAAACTTCTACCTCCATTTTTAGGTTGAAATGCAGTATTTGTGGAATAAAAGGATATTTAAGAACAATACTGGGCAGAAGGAACATCGCGAGAAAAAAAAAAAAAAAGATTAGGGGAGAAATCTTCGCTGCATCTAACTTCCGTTTTCGAAAGACGGAACCCAAACTAATCCCCCCTTCCCCCACCATCACCCCTCAAAATTTCTGTTCAGTTGTGCATTGATCTCGAGAATGCCCGAAATGATAACGGAAATGGCGGAATTTTTGGAATCCATGGAAGAATCGGAGAATCTCATGCCTGAAGACTGCGGGGAAATCTTCGCGCCATCTTAACTTCCGTTTTTTGGAAATCGTTGCCCACAGTTTCATGCTGAATTATAAACATTTAAGCAATAAAAGGACATTTAACGATACTGGACACAGGCAACAACACGAGAAAAAAGGAATTACAATTACTGGAAAAATCGTCACTTGGTTGAACTTCAGTTTTCGAAAGTTTTGAAAGACGAAATACCGTCCCTAGACGGAAAACGACCCCCCCCCCCAACCCCCATTTCTCTTCAGTTCTGCATCAATCTTAAGCTTGACCTAAATGATGACAAAAAAGGCGGAATTCAGCGAATCCGCGGAAGAATCTCATGTATGAGCAAATGCCAGTCAAACATGAAATTCTGTTTCAACCTTCGATATTCGGTGAGTGAAACGCATGAAAAACGGACAACTGTTTATGGTGAGAGTGAAGTGGCCCAAAAGACTGTTTTAGTGGCTTTCCAGGTTTAGAGACTGTGCTTCTTCCATCGAAGATGAATCTCGTCCTGGAAGACCATCAACGGCGGTAACCGACGACAACGTCATGGAAATTCACGCTATAATCACGGAGAGCCTACGCCTCACCATCAGAGAAGTTGCATCAGAGAGTGGTCTGTTGTTTGGTTCTCTTCAAGCCATCCTCATTGACAAATTAAACATGACACATGTCAGTGCCAAGTTCATTCCTTGTCTTCTAATCGACAACTAGAAAAGCAATCGTGTCACAATTTCGTCTTAGTTGCTTCAGCGTGCAACAGCAGATACAAACCTTTTATGGGCAATTGTGACGAGTGATGAAACCTGGGTCTATAGTTACGAACCTGAAACCAAGATCCAAAGCTCTCACTGAAAACCCATCGTCCTCAAGACCCAAGAAAGCACGCCAGTTCCGATCGCACGTTAAAGTCCTGCTTGTGTTATTTTCTATATCGAAGAATTGGTGTATTGGGAATTCCTACCATGTGGCTCCTCTGTAAATGCTGCACGTTACTTCAAAATCTTGAAACGCCTGAGGACTGCAATCTATCGCAATGGGCCGGAGAATAAAACCAGTGGATGGATGATTCACCACAACAACGCTACAGGTCACACTGCTCCGTCCATCATCTAATTCTTGGCTACAAAATCCATACCGGTGCTTCCTCACCTCCTTTATTCCCCGACTTAGCACCGAGTGACTTTTGGGTGTTCCCGAAACTTAAGCCAGACTTTGACTCTGTGGAAGGCATCAAAGGTAATGTAACGAAGGTCATAAAGGAAATTCCAAAATAGGACTTTGATGGGTGTTTCGAACAATGTCGGAACCACTGGAATGAGTTTGTGTGTGCCGAGGGATGTTATTTTGAAGGGGGGGGGGTACTTTGTGTAACTGTACAATAAAATTTCTGTCTTCGGTAAAAACATTCACCCTATCTTTTGATCATACCTTGTATCTTTTGAACAGATTATGTCAAAATCATTTCTCTCTGGTGATGAACATAACGTGGAAAATAAACAACAAAACAGAGTATTAAAAATGTTTTGAAAATATTTTAAATATCTCCCAAACATTAATTTCTTTCAATGGTGGTAATCTGCATTAAAGTTCAAATAGTGGATCCTTTATTCATTTCAAAGTAATATAAATCAATATTTGCAGAATCAGAAGCTTAAACCTCTAAAACTACCTTTTCAAGCCATGTTCTGATTATAGCATAACTTCTGAAGTAGTACAGGAGCAATTGTTGCAACCATTTAATTCTCTTACCTTTCTCTAAACGGCATGGTATGATATCCTTTAATTTGAACTGTAAAAGTGCAGATTTTTTTTTTTTTTTTTTTTTTTTTTGAGTGGAGGTTTAACGACCACCATGAGCAACTCAATGGACTATAATTTAGGGCCACTGGTTCCAGGGAAAGGAGAGAGAGTCAGGGCCGTAAGACAAACACAACATCCATGCTTCACCGGGATTCGAACCCATACCCATCTCGGACGAATGGTCACAAGCCATCGCTTAGACCACTGCGCCACCGGGGCAACAAAACAAAAGTGCAGATTTAAAACAAGTGTAAGGTTCGCTTCAAAGTTTCGTTTTAAAAAACATTAAGAATCACTGGATTGTTGTTCAAAATACGCTCTGTCAAAACAAGTTGCTACACCAGAAAGTAGTGGCAAGATTTCCATGCAAATTGGAAAGGCAAGAATGTAACGTTCAGGTATTTAAACGATTCTACTATCGAAATCATCCAGATAAAGCTGAGTCCATTATAACAGAATGAATGATGTGATCCGTGAGTAAGAGATCGACGTGTCTTTTCGAGTAGCATTGCCACATACGCAGTCCATGTAAAAAATCATAACCACTTGTTAGTATGAGGTATGACCTCTTCGTGCCGCCAATAAAACGTGGCATTGATGCATTGATTCAATGAGGTCTCTGAGAGTTTCTGTAGGAAAGCTATACTATGCGGACACCAGAGCTTCTCGCAGATCATGAAGAGTCATCGGCGGTGGATCTATACGTCGAACGTTTTGGTCAAGATATACGGCGTGGCATTGATTCAATGAGGCTTCTGAACGTTTCTGTAGAGATACTGTACCGTGCAGGCACCAGAGCTTCTCACAGATCATCAAGAGTCACCGATGATGGATCCGTATATCGAACCTGTTGGTCAAGATATACGGCATGGCATTGATTCATTGAGGCCTCTGAACGTTTCTGTAGGGATGCTATACCATGCAGACACTCTACCTTCTCGCAGATCATCAAGAGTATATCAATACGTCAAACCTTTTGGTCAAGACAGTCCCAGATGATCAATGGGATTGATGTCTGTCGAGATAGGTTGCCAGGATAGTAAGCTAAAGTCACTGGAGTGCTCCTCAAACCCTTCTCGCACACCTACATGGCAATCCGATGGCACGGGTTGCTGGAAGTAACCCGTACCATCGGATTAGATAGTCATCAAGAATGAGAGCACCTGATCCGCCATAATGGATTGGTACAGTGAAGCGTTCATCGTGCGATCGAGGGGGATGATTGCTCCCAAGGATTCCCAGAAAAACGTGCCCCACGCGAGCACACTGCCACCTCCTGTCTGTTTCTTCTCGAGCATCGTATCGGGAGGATTTCTGTTAGCGATGCTGTACCGTGCTCTCCATCGACCATCCACGCCATAAAGCAGAAAACGTGATTCGTCGGAAAAGACTACTTTCTTCCACTGTTTGATGGTCCAGTGCCTCCCCTCAGATGCTAATTAACGCCATAATCGTCGATGTCCTGCAGTCAGCGTGAGTGCCTTGAGTGGACGGCAGATCCAGAGACCCATAGACAGCAGAGTTCGTTGGTGTGTGATCTGCGATACGCTGCTCGATGTGCCTATATTAAAATCTCTAGCCGGTTGCTCCACTGCGGCCCGTCTTTTGGATCGTACTAGTCTGGATATCAGCCACTGCCCACGGTCGTCAATGCTTCATGGGTGTCCACTATTGCCCTGACTACAGCAGGTCTTGCCGGTTTCCTTCCATTCCTAAAACACTTAAAATACTGCAACGCGTGAGCAAAACTGGCCGTCACAGCGTTGGAAACGGGTGAAAAATTTTGGACCCGGACCCGACAAGGACGTCACATAATTGGACACGACTCGAACCCGGACGTCACATAATTGGACCCGACCCGGACTCTGACGTCACATAATTGAAACCGACCCGGACACGGACGTCACATAATTGGACCCAACCCGGACCCTGACGTCACATAATTGGACTCAACCCGGACGTCACATAATTGGACCCAACCCGGACCCGGATGTCACATAATTGGACCCAACCCGGACCCGGACGTCACATAATTGGACCCAACTCGGACCCGGACGTCAAATAATTGGACCCGACCTGGACACGGACGTCACATAATTGGGCTCAACCCGGACCCGGACGTCAAATAATTGGACCCAACCCAGACCTGGACGTCAAATAATTGGACCCGACCCGGACGTCACATAATTGGACCCAACTCGGACACGGATGTCACATAATTGGACCCAACCCGGACCCCACATAATTGGACCCAACCCGACCTGAACCTCACCCGAACAAATCTTCTTTGAACAATAAATTAGAAACTCAGTTAATAATTATACATAACCATGTATAAATATACATAATCATCTATATGCACAAGGCGTTCAAAAAGTCTCTCGCCAGTGGGTATCATAGGTTATACGGTCGTAGGTTATATAGAAATCATATAAATGTATTAAGGAAACGTGTAACTTTCTCATTAAGGAAAGTGTTGAAACTGTCTTTCTTCACATAACCTAACTGTTTTACACATGTTTTCCAACATATCTGCGAGAGTCAAAAAGTCCC
Source organism: Macrothele yani (assembly GCA_039090855.1). Classification (NCBI taxonomy): domain Eukaryota; kingdom Metazoa; phylum Arthropoda; class Arachnida; order Araneae; family Macrothelidae; genus Macrothele; species Macrothele yani. Next base: position 9,954,655 of record CM077021.1, on the reverse strand, counting down.
TCCGCAGTAATGTTAAGGCTGTTCCTTTTAATTTTGATTGGTGCTACAGTCAAAATTTTTGAATTAAGTAACTTGTTGCATGTTTAATTTCAGTTTGTACTGTTTTGTTGATAACATATCAAGCTTCAGAATATGTTCCACAGCAACACCAATTCTCACCAGCTTCTGATGAGTTGAAAGTTTTCAAAAAGTTGATGTTGATTTCATCATTGCTCCTCAGAAGGAAGGAACAATTATGAAATTAACATTCACATTTTGAAAACTTTCAGCTCGTCACAAGCTTGTAACAACTGGTGCTGCTGTGAAACGCATTTAATGAGACGAAACAACTTCCAGCATTCACTCTTCCCCTTTTTGTTTTCAACAAGAACATATTTGTTTGCCTCGACGAATTTTTCAATCTACTTAATATTAAATTCACCCATATTAATAAATAAAGCATTAATTCGAACACGGCATGCCATGGGAACGGGAAGTTAGTACGTCAAACGAAAACCTCTGAATGCTCATCTCAAGAGATGCGATGTGAGAAGTAACTCTCAATCTTACAATGTGACACACGGGCGTGAGAGAGCGAATCACCAGAGAAGCAAGCAACAGGCGTTTGCCTGTACCTTGGTCCTGACAATCGCACTGAAAGTAAACTCAAAGAAAGCATTCTTTTACGATATGGTATCGTCGGTCGGTGAAAATCTTCGTTCCTTTAAGAGAGGCGGCAATATTTTTGTATGGCAAGTCATTTTTCACTGCGCTGGCACCATCGTCGAGCACAGCTTTGCTCTTCTCAGACAGACAGCTTTGCTCTCAGCCATGAGAAGAGCTGTGCTGTCGAGGGTCATTTACCAAACGGCAAACGACGTATCTCAAACCATCTACGAGAGGTAGGCTTCCACGCCGCGCATTATTGCGTCCTCTACAGCTAATCACTACCCACCGCCATCAGCGGTTGAAGAATGGCGTTGTGTAAAATATAGCGATAAGTAATTATTCTGACTTTACCTAGATTGTCGTCAGATACACGTGTGGTGACGATGAGGTTAAAGCAACAAATGTCACCGAAAGACAAACCGCCCGCATTATGGTTTCGGAAAATACATTATATAAGGGTCGCTCAAATGAAACTGAGACTATCGGTTTTTGCCGTAAAGGTTTATAGGTTGGAATATGTGAACATACAAGAAGCAAGAGTGATACTTGGGCTAAATACCCGCTACCGATAGTCGCCTTGTCGGTTCAAGCAAGTGTCCCAGCGCCGCACGAGATTGTCGATACCCTCAGCGAAGAACGTCCGTGGTTGGCTGTGGAACCAGTCCTCAACGGCGTCCCGGACCTCAGCGTCGTTAGCGAAGCGGCGGCTCTTGAGAGCTTTTTTCAGTGGCCCGAATATGTGGTAGTCGCAGGGCGACAGGTCGGGGCTATAGGGAGGATGGTCGAGGACCTCCCAGCAGAAGCTCCGCAGAAAATCTTGGCCCACTGTCGTCACATGCGGGCGTGCGTTGTCGTGCAGCAGAATAGCCACATTTGACAACATACCGTGTCACTTACGCTTGATGGCCGTTTTGAGGTTAATTAACGTATCACAGTTTATGGTTGCATTGACCGTACTGCCTGCGTCCAGCCAATCTAACAGCAATGGGTCATTCTCATCAAAGAAAACCATGAGTATCACTTTTCTAGCTCTTAAGGAGTTGAAAAATTCGCCGAGTCTTCTGCTCCTCCTGGAGATGCTTGGGGACCCATTGTGCGCAAACCTTGCTGTATCCCAATCGGCGGTGGAGAATGGTGTTAACAGTCCCCTTACTCACGGACAATGTTGCCACAAGCTCGCGGGTGGTGATTCGGCGATTCTCCTTCACAGGGTTATCCACGGCAGCAATCGATTCCATAGGGATGGCCACGTGTGCTTGCCCGGGTCTCGGCATGTCCTCCGTGCTCACACGTCCTTTACGAAATTCACTACACCAGCGGAACACTGTACACCGTGACTGACACTCATTCCCATGCACATCCTTTTGCCATCAAAAATTGCATAACTGCCCGCTGGGAATGTTTGAACGAATCCATGCCACGACCCTACGTAGTCTACTTGCCGCCGCACATGCAAACAGCACATTGACACACGACGCCGATAACAGCGTTTCCTGACATGAAACGTCATCTACCGGCGCAAATGCACGGCTCTGTGTAATTATACAACGACGCTGTTACACGTGAGTCTCACTTTCATTTGGGCGACCCTTATGTTATCAAAAGGATTCGGACACTAAAAAATATTTGCATAAGTGCAAAGAACTGTTGCGCAGGTAGAAGCGCTGTGAGTGGGGAGGTACGTATATATAGCTGAGATTGTGTTATCAGTAACTTTGAAGCGGATATGTCGCGTGGATGTGAACTTTCCGCGTTCCAGTGTGGGCTGGTCATAGGATGTCATTTGAGTAACGTTTCCATATGGAGCGTTGCAGCTAAACTAAACATAACAAAGTCGACTGTAAGTGATGTTGTGAAGAGATGGAAGCAGGACGGTGCAACTACAGCAAAAAGAAAAAAATAAATAAAAAACGTCCACACAAACTGAGGGAACGTGAGAGAAGAGCCATGGTAAGAAATGTTAATAAACCCCGTTCTTCGTCTGCCGTTTCCATCGCTGCTGAAGTAGGAAATGCTGTAATGGCTCGGTTGGTACCATAACTATCCGCAAAGAGTTGAACAGTGTGGGATATTATGGTCGAGCAGCGGGACACAAGCCACACAGCGCTTCTGAGAATGCGAAGCGCCGTTTGGAGTGGCATGTCTCCTGTCGTTCCTGGACTGTAGGCAGCTCAAAAACTGTTCTTTGGAGTGATGAATTACGATTTGCACTCTTCCAATCTGATGGGAGTGTTAGGATTTGGCGACAGCTAAGCGAAAGATTTTCGTCAGACTGTGTTCTTCTAACTGTTAAGTTCGGCGGAGGCTCCATCATGGTGTGGAATCACTTTCCGCGGATGGGACACATTCCGTTGGTTATTATACAACAAATCATGAGCTCAGGAGTGTACCTCGACGTTCTGGATAATTCTGTCCTACCAACAATATGGCAGTGTTATGGAAATGACCGTTGTCTGTTCCAACACAATCAAGCTCCCTGCTACACTACACCACGTGTGCAGGACTGGTTTCTTGAAAATGAGGTGGAATTGTTATACTGGCCTTCTCAGAGTTCTGATCTAATCTCGTAGAACACCTCTAGAATAAATTGGAGTGATGGATACGAAATCGATTACAACGACGGTCTTAGCTCTCCACTCTGGCAGCAGCTTTGCTGGACGATAGGCGACCCATTCCTGTTGAGACCTGCTGGGAATTGGTTGATTCCATGCCTCGACGTTTTGCCGCTGTTATACATGCAAAAGGTGGACCTATTAACTACTAATTGCCATAATAAGGCCATTTGTAGCTAAACATTATGGTGTCCGAGTACTTTTGAAAATATAGTGTATATCCTGTGGTTTACGATTTGGTTTAGTGTTATTACTGAAACTATGGCAACTCATCGGTATGTCGCAGAAGTTTTTTAACCCGCTGTTCGTGGCAGGCAATATTTGAGCAAGGTAGTGCTTGTCGTTTTGCAGTAAATGCATCGAAGTATCGCCTACAAGGTGTCGGTATACTATTTTGGCCAGCCCAATCTCCCGATTTGTCGACGGTAGAGGATCTTTGAGGTGGCGGAACGACACCTCAAGACTGTATTTACCACCTCAGACACCATCTCGATGAAGCGTGGTGGTCACAGCCGCATGACGCTTTCAGACATCTGCGCAACTCAACTCGGCAGCATGGCGCTGTAAGCCGTATTTTTCAACCTTACTTTTATTGCTTTTCATCTGAAAGTGTTATCATTTCTTACATATCTCCTATCTTGTTTAGCCACCAAGTTTCGCATTAGAAACTCTTCTTCCTGGTGTCGCATTTCTTTTTCAAAGCACAGGTTAAGTCATTATAGTGTTGCTATCGCAGTTGCTCGACTAAACAACGTTCACGAGTCGCCCACTACTGGACTGATCTAGGGCGTGAGCTTCTTGCTTCTACTAGTGCTCAGCCGGAAAACACGGTAAAAGATACACCGATAAGCCATTACATTATGACCACCTATCTAATAAGCTATAGGACACCTTTAGCCCGCAAAACAGCGGCCACTTGGCGAGGCATCGATTCAATGAGTTGGCGATACGTATCCTGGGGTACACTGTTAAAAATGTTGTGGTAGGTTGCACCAAAAAAGTTGTGCTACCCTAGCTGCACCGCTTTCTGAAAAAAGATACACCATTGTATGGTGCAAACAAAATCCAACAACATGGTGCAACCTTGCACCGTAACGTTGTGCAACCTTATACCATATCGTGGTGCAAAGTTGCACCATGGTATTGGATTTTGTTTGCACCATACAGTGGTACATCTTTTCTCAGAAAGTGGTGCAGCTAGGGTAGCACCACTTTTTGGTGCAACCTACCACAAAAGTTTTAACAGTGTATCTGGTACCATAATGTCAACAGCAGGTCCTCCAGTTCCCGTACATTTCCGGGTGGTGGTGATTTAGCGCGAACCCGCTTTTCCAAACACAAATGTTCGATTGGGTTCATGTCAGGTGAATTTGGAGCCAGGGCATTAAGAGAAAGTCACCAGCTTATTACTCGAACCGCTCCTTGACAATTCTGGCAGTGCGATATGGAGCATTATCCTGTTGGTAATGGCCATCACCAGCACGAAACACAGTTGACATGATGGGTAAACTTGGTCCGCAACGATGTTCAGATATCTGACAGCTGTCAAGGATTGTGCTATTGGGATAATGGGTCCTAAAATGTCACAAGAAAACGTCACCAATAGCATAACACCGCCGCCGCCGGCCTGTTTCCGACCAACAGTGCATCCAGATGTCATAGCCGCCGTTGGTAATCGGCGTATTCGCGCTCGGCCGTCTACGTGATGCACCAGGAATCTTGATTCGTGAGACCTGGCTACTTTCTTCCCATCATTCACGGTCCAATCTCGATGATCTTGGGCCCATTTCATGCGTTGTTGGCGATGACGTGCAGTGAGCATGGGGACGTGGGTGGATATTCGTTTACGCAGGCCCATGCGCAGAAAGCTGCGGTGAACTGTGCGCCATCACAGCCCTTTATCAAACTTCGATAAATCGGCAGCTTTTCCCATTCTGACTCCGAACCCTTTACTAACCGAAAGCCGGTCCTCGGGTTGTATATATACTGCTCTGTGAACTTCACCTGCGCCGCCGTTCGGTCTCCAGGCGCGCTCATTTCTCTAGGCTGGGGGTGGTCATAATGCAATGGCTCATTACCACCCCCAGCATAATGCAGTCAGCATAAGTTACTTTGAATTGTATATAGTATACCTTGATTTTAAGTAAATAAAGTAAAACATTTCTTTCGTTTTATTTCTTAAAAATGGTGTAAAATCAAAGAGGCACAGTAGGAACAGTGCCCCTTTGATTTTTTTTTTTTTTTTTTTTTGTTGAAGGAATTTCAAATTATTAAATGAGAACCTTTAAACAAGCGTTTGTTCAAATTTTGAAATTCAGGTAATGTGAGTTAAGATAATGAAAAAAATATTAAGATCTAGAAATAAACCAAACAGATAGTTATTTCACATGAAATCGAAATATCAGAAACGCCTTAAGAACATCTTATAAAACACAAATACAAATTAGAACCGCTGAAAACTATGACGGAGCGGTTTCAAAATTTAGTTGGCTGTAATGAAATTCCTTCGTATATCTTTGAAACTAATTGGATGTCCTTTGGAAAATCAAAATACCAGTGAGGTCGGGGCAACACAGCACCAATCCACAAATCTTGAAAGTTAATATTCAATGTGCCTCAGGTGATTTCGACATCACTCTGCAGTGCTCACTGGAACATCAGGACACATATATCTAGTCAACTAATCATATACATAAACGCTGATTCAGTTTCTCACTGAAGGCGCAAAGTAATTTTAAATCATGGATATGTATCACATTATGCATGAAACGACGTAATACAATTGTCGGTTCACAGGAAAATAGCTATACGCCACTCTCAAATTCCAATCATATATTTTGGAGAAACAGAACCTCAGAGTCATCTGGAACATGAAACAATTCAATCCGTTCGGGTAGGTAATTAAATCACCTTCATCAGATGAAATCACAACAAATCTGCCATAACCAATTATACCAACGACATCAGAAGACCACAATTTGGAGAGCAGAACAATTGTTTCCCGGTGTCTTAGTTCTTAAGATAGAGCTTTTCATTAAGGGTGGCCTGCTATCTTATTTCGGAAGTGAAACATAAGATCTTCGGCCTTTCCATTCCTTGGAGACAGTAAACCCTTCCTGCCCAAGAAGCAAACGATATGAATTGCACCGAATTCTCGACTGTAATGAGCGCAAGTTTTGACAAGACCTACTACTCTACAGGTATTTCAAGGTATTTTTGTAAAACAAGGAGGATGACACCGAATTCTCGGGTGTAAAGGGCACGTCTTTTGCCAAAAGTTTCCAACCTATTACGCTAAATATATCTCAAGGTACTTTTATAAAACAAGAAGGACGACACCGAATCTCTTCGGTGTATAATTAACACACCTTTGTCTAAAGTCTTGAACCTATTACGCGAAAGGTATTTTTATGAAACAAGAAGGATGACACTGAATTCTTGGGTGTAACGAGCACATCTTTTACTAAAGTCTTAAACCTACTACGCGAAAGGTATTTCGAAGTATTTCTATAAAACAAGAAGGATGGCACCGAATTTTCGGGTGCAATGGGCACCTCTTTTGACAAAAGTCTCCAACCTACTACGCTAAAGGTATTTCAAGGTACTTTTATAAAACAAGAAGAATGACACCGAATTCTCAGGTGAAATGAGCACACCTTTGACTGAAATCTTCAACCTACTACGTGAAAGGTATTTCAAGGTATTTTTATAAAACAAGAAGGATGACACCGAATTCTCGGGTGTAATGAGCACATCTTTGACCAAAGTCTTAAACGTGTGATGCGAAAGGTGTTTCGAGGTATTTCTATAAACAAGAAGGATGACACCGACTTCTTGGGTGTAACGAGCACACCTTTGACTAAAATCCCAAACCTACTACGTGAAAGGTATTTCAAGGTATTTTTATAAAACAAGAAGGATGACACCGAATTCTCAGGTGTAATGAGCACATCTTTGACTAAAGTCTTAAATGCGAAAGGTATTTCAAGGTATTTTTATAAAACAAGAAGAATGACACCGAATTCTTGGGCGTAATGGGCACGCTTTTTTCCAAAAGTCTCTAGCCTACTACGCTAAAGGTGTTTCAAAGTATTTTTTATCGAACAAGAATGGTGACACCGAATTCTCGGGTGTGATGAACACATCTTTCTACAAAATTTTCAAACCCACAATGCTCAAGGTATTTCAAGTTTTTTATGACATAAGAAGGATGACACCGAATTCTCGCCTGTAATGAGTGTGCGTCTTTTGGCAAAAGTCTCAAACTACTGAGCTAAAGGTATTTCAGGTGTTTTTTAGCAAACAAAAAGGATGATTCCGAATTTTCTGGTGTTATAGCACGGGTTTTGACAAAAATTTCAAAACTCCTACATTCAATGTATTTGAAGATATCTGTTCTAACAGACATGGAGACTTATTATTACGTGCAATTAGCCCGTCTTTTGACAAAAAGGTCAAGTGTACGACCCTATTGGCATTTCAAGCGATTTTTGTAAAGCAAGAAGGATGACACGGATTTCTTGGTTGTAATCAGCAAGTATTTCTGTAAAAGTCTCCAATTTACTACGCTACAGGTTTCTTTTTATTTTTTTTTATTTTTCTGATTTGTTTTAAAGCAAGGATGTCACCGAAGTGCGGAATGTAACGAGCGTGTATTTTGACAGAATTCTGGAACCTATTACACTAAATGTATTTCAAGGTATTTTTAAAACAAAAACAATGACTCTTAGTTCTCAGGTGTAGTGGCGACATCTTCTTACAAAACTTTCAAATGCATTGCTTTATGCGGATATGCATATTGACCTTGAAACCGTCTTAGCACAGTTCAAACTTGCGTGACATATCTTAGATTAAGAAATAACAACAACAAGTTATAAGTAAATAAATAATCTTTAAGATCTTTCGGACTACACAATTGAATCCGCCTTCAGAATAACATAAATAAAAGAAAAGTTGCAATTTTAAATAAATAAACATAAGCATCGTAGTGATAATGATATACATCACGCAATGCACGTGTTACGTTCACACACGTAAACTACATCTTCTCCTAGGTTGGGTGAAAAGTTTTCGTATTATACAGATAAATTATTCTTTAGTGAAACCTTCCAAGGTTGAGGAATGTTTACTAAGCCTTCTTCGTTACAGCATTTGTGTACAAATTTGTGTATAAAAATACTTTCTGATAATAATAATCTTGATTTTAAAGAAGGAGAGGCAAGAATCGTTGCATCGTTCCATTTTGGGAAGTGGGAACCTCCATGAATTAGGCGAGATGAGCTGTGGTCATGGCACAATTTTTAACATTATATTTATGTTCAGTTAATCTTGTTTTTAAAGTCCGAGTTGTTGATCTAATATAACATGTATTTTCATATTCCGGGTTTATTGCTTTTATGGGATTACTATATATTCCGTGTTTGTTCTGCTCTTCTACACGGTCACGATCTTTTTTAATAATGGATAAAATGTTATTTGTTCTTAATCCAAAGTTTGAATCGTGCTAAGACGGTTTCAAGGTTAATATGCATATACTTCAGCACGACAATAATATTATTTGAATTTAAGCGGATATTTATAAAACTAGAAGAATGGCACTGAATCATTGGGTGGACTGAGCAAGTCTTTTGAAAAAAGTCTCAAATCTACACTCAGCTTTGCATTAGGAACAACCCTCGTTTTACACATTCGGACCGAAAACGAAGTACCACGTTATATCAACGTCACGTGCGGCTACTAGAACTTGGGCGTACCTATCCTCTGTACGTAATCAGTAAACGTTTGCCAGTAATAGAAAAACCGTAGCAACGTAAGCCAATTTGACCGCGGCTAGATAGTTGAGGCCTGAAGGGCCTCAACTATCTAGGTGTCAGTATTTCTGAAACAGCCGCACTTGTTAACTGCTTCTGTATTACTGTATCAAGGATATAACGTAATGTCTTTTTCATGAGCAAGATTGGTTTTACGCTATGTCTAGACCATGACTGAGGAATGTTGAACTAAATAAGAATACGTTGCAATAGTTTACGGCCAGACGAAACATAAACAGAAGTCAACTTACGATAACTTTTTATTGTTGCAGCAATCTTTCAGTAGATCCAGCATACACTGAAGTGCCAGAAAAACTGGTACAGACGAGCTTATGCAAAATACATAGCAACGTCACCTATGCGCGTACTCGGTTGCGTCCGCCAGTACGTATATAAAGCGATTGATATCCTTTGCCAGCTGTCAGAGCTGTTTTCGGCATGAGAATGACAAGTAATAACGATTTAAGCGATTTTCAACGCGGTGTCATAGTTGGCGCTCGTGAGATGGGCCATAGTATTTCGGAGGCTGAAACGAAGTTTGGATTTTCACGGACGACCATTGCAAGGGTGTACGGTGACTACAAGAATTCCGGCAAAACCTCCACCCTACGATTACAGTGTGACCGTAAAAAGACATTGGGTGAACGTGACCATCGTCGACTGTCAAGAATGGTTTCACGCGATAGGCGTGCAACACTCTCGCAGGTATCATCGGAATTCAATGCTGGAGCCTCAACAAGCATCACCGTCTGGACTGGGAGCCGACGCCCGACTCGAGTCCCTTGATGGGTGCACGACAGAGAGCTATGCGCCTCGCTTGGGCACGGCAACACCGCCAATGGACACTTGATGACTGGAAACAAATAGCCTGGTCTGACGAGTCGCGTTTTCAACTGTATCGGGCGGATGGAAGGATTTGTGTGTGGCGCAAATCCCATGAAGCCATGGATCTCGCCTGTCAACAGGGAACTGTACTGGCTGGTGGGGGTCCGTAATGGTATGGGGTGTGTTTAGCTGGACTTCATTGGGACCCCTAGTACGTCTACAGACGTCTATGACCGGCCAACTCTATGTGTGCGCATTCTTTCTGACGAGGTACACCCGTCCATGTCCTGCATTCATGCAGATGGGTTGGGCCTGTTCCAACAGGACAATGCACCTCCACACAAGTGTCCGAAAGCCACATTATGGTTAGAGGAGCATTGATCTGAGTTTGGGGTGTTACCATTCTCACCCAAGTCCCCAGATCTGAACGTGATAGAACACATTTAAGATGCCATGCAACGCGCTATCGAACACAGGAATCCGAGACCTCGGAACTCATCCGAATTGTGGAACGCTCTGCAGGATGTATGGTGTGCATTGTCTACAGCATATTTCCAAAAGCTAGTGGAATCCATGCCCCGTCGTATTTCTGCAGTCCTGCGCTCCCGTGGGGGACCTACCAAATATTACACTGGTGTACCAGTTTTTCTGGCACTTCAGTGTATACACAGCAGGTAAACTTCGCATTTAGCTTAGCAATGTAACGTCCACACACACACACACACACACATCCCCATGAGCAACTGTTGTATCGTCCTTTTTATGCATCATTCTTATCATATTCATACGCCACTTTCTCTCTGGCTTCAAATGTGTTGCCAACCTCATTCTTGTGAGAGAGAAGATATCACGTTAAGTTTGGAAGTATAAAGAAGAACAAACTCAAATTTACATACACGACTGGATTTTTTTTTTTTTTTTTTTGATTGAAGGTTTAACGACCACCGTGAGCAACTCAATGGGCTATAAGCAGTCGCCCGTCCCTAATTTAGGGTCACTGGTTCCAGGGAAGGGAGAGAACCAGTGCCGTAAGACAAACACAACATCCATGCCTGGCCGGGATTCGAACCCGGACCCCTTACGGACGAATGATCAGAGGCCAGCGCCTTAGACCACTGCGCCACCGGGGCGGCCAAGACTGGATTAACCATGCACAGACATCCAGCAGAAGGGCTCACATTGGTCAGCCACGCGCGGTTGATCCTAGAAGTGAGCGTCGGCTGTCAGGACTGATATCTCAGCAACAGTCACCCAGCCCCCCCCCCCCGCCAGTACAACAGCGGTGCAGTTCGACCTGTTTCCCACATGCCCCATGTGCCGTCGTTTGCTTCGCCTAGGGTTCAACAGCCGGAGACCAACGAGGGTACCTGCGATTACGCCCAGTCATCACAAACAACGACTCGTATGGGATAAGGAACTTCGGTAATGGACCGTCGACAGGAAGAAGAAAGTCGTCTGGAGTGATGAGTCCTGTTGTTTCCTGCTGTACCATGCTGATGGTTGAGTTCGCATATGGCTAAAAAGCATGAAGCCCTATCCCTTGGTTGCACAGTTGGGTTTAACAGGCCAATGGATGTGGTGTTCTGCTCTGGAAAGCTTTTTACTGGCAAGTCCGCTGGTTATCATCCCAAAAACACTAAATGGTGGACGCCACAGGGACCTGTTAGCCGACCATCTGCAGGAGGTTTACCCGGACCACAGTGCCATCTTTCAAGAAGACAACAGGGACCTGTTAGCCGACCATCTGCAGGAGGTTTACCCGGACCACAGTGCCATCTTTCAAGAAGACAACAGGGACCTGTTAGCCGACCATCTGCAGGAGGTTTACCCGGACCACAGTGCCATCTTTCAAGAAGACAACAGGGACCTGTTAGCCGACCATCTGCAGGAGGTTTACCCGGACCACAGTGCCATCTTTCAAGAAGACAACAGGGACCTGTTAGCCGACCATCTGCAGGAGGTTTACCCGGACCACAGTGCCATCTTTCAAGAAGACAGCAGGGACCTGTTAGCCGACCATCTGCAGGAGGTTTACCCGGACCACAGTGCCATCTTTCAAGAAGACAGCAGGGACCTGTTAGCCGACCATCTGCAGGAGGTTTACCCGGACCACAGCGCCATCTTTCAAGAAGACAACAGGGACCTGTTAGCCGACCATCTGCTGGAGGTTTACCCAGACCACAGTGCCATCTTTCAAGAAGACAACAGGGACCTGTTAGCCGACCATCTGCAGGAGGTTTACCCGGACCACAGTGCCATCTTTCAAGAAGACAACAGGGACCTGTTAGCCGACCATCTGCAGGAGGTTTACCCGGACCACAGTGCCATCTTTCAAGAAGACAACAGGGACCTGTTAGCCGACCATCTGCAGGAGGTTTACCCGGACCACAGTGCCATCTTTCAAGAAGACAACAGGGACCTGTTAGCCGACCATCTGCATTAGGTTTACCCGGACCACAGTGCCATCTTTCAAGAAGACAACAGGGACCTGTTAGCCGACCATCTGCAGGAGGTTTACCCGGACCACAGCGCCATCTTTCAAGAAGACAACAGGGACCTGTTAGCCGACCATCTGCTGGAGGTTTACCCAGACCACAGTGCCATCTTTCAAGAAGACAACAGGGACCTGTTAGCCGACCATCTGCAGGAGGTTTACCCGGACCACAGTGCCATCTTTCAAGAAGACAACAGGGACCTGTTAGCCGACCATCTGCAGGAGGTTTACCCGGACCACAGTGCCATCTTTCAAGAAGACAACAGGGACCTGTTAGCCGACCATCTGCAGGAGGTTTACCCGGACCACAGCGCCATCTTTCAAGAAGACAACAGGGACCTGTTAGCCGACCATCTGCTGGAGGTTTACCCAGACCACAGTGCCATCTTTCAAGAAGACAACAGGGACCTGTTAGCCGACCATCTGCAGGAGGTTTACCCGGACCACAGTGCCATCTTTCAAGAAGACAACAGGGACCTGTTAGCCGACCATCTGCTGGAGGTTTACCCAGACCACAGTGCCATCTTTCAAGAAGACAACAGGGACCTGTTAGCCGACCATCTGCAGGAGGTTTACCCGGACCACAGTGCCATTTTTCAAGAAGACAACAGGAACCTGTTAGCCGACCATCTGCAGGAGGTTTACCCGGACCACAGCGCCATCTTTCAAGAAGACAACAGGGACCTGTTAGCCGACCATCTGCTGGAGGTTTACCCAAACCACAGTGCCATCTTTCAAGAAGACAACAGGGACCTGTTAGCCGACCATCTGCAGGAGGTTTACCCGGACCACAGTGCCATCTTTCAAGAAGACAACAGGGACCTGTTAGCCGACCATCTGCAGGAGGTTTACCCGGACCACAGCGCCATCTTTCAAGAAGACAACAGGGACCTGTTAGCCGACCATCTGCTGGAGGTTTACCCAGACCACAGTGCCATCTTTCAAGAAGACAACAGAGACCTGTTAGCCGACCATCTGCAGGAGGTTTACCCGGACCACAGTGCCATCTTTCAAGAAGACAACAGGGACCTGTTAGCCGACCATCTGCTGGAGGTTTACCCAGACCACAGTGCCATCTTTCAAGAAGACAACAGGGACCTGTTAGCCGACCATCTGCAGGAGGTTTACCCGGACCACAGTGCCATCTTTCAAGAAGACAACAGGGACCTGTTAGCCGACCATCTGCAGGAGGTTTACCCGGACCACAGTGCCATCTTTCAAGAAGACAACAGGGACCTGTTAGCCGACCATCTGCTGGAGGTTTACCCGGACCACAGTGCCATCTTTCAAGAAGACAACAGGGACCTGTTAGCCGACCATCTGCAGGAGGTTTACCCGGACCACAGTGCCATCTTTCAAGAAGACAACAGGGACCTGTTAGCCGACCATCTGCAGGAGGTTTACCCGGACCACAGTGCCATCTTTCAAGAAGACAACAGGGACCTGTTAGCCGACCATCTGCAGGAGGTTTACCCGGACCACAGTGCCATCTTTCAAGAAGACAACAGGGACCTGTTAGCCGACCATCTGCAGGAGGTTTACCCGGACCACAGTGCCATCTTTCAAGAAGACAACAGGGACCTGTTAGCCGACCATCTGCAGGAGGTTTACCCGGACCACAGCGCCATCTTTCAAGAAGACAAAGGGGACCTGTTAGCCGACCATCTGCTGGAGGTTTACCCAGACCACAGTGCCATCTTTCAAGAAGACAACAGGGACCTGTTAGCCGACCATCTGCAGGAGGTTTACCCGGACCACAGTGCCATCTTTCAAGAAGACAACAGGGACCTGTTAGCCGACCATCTGCTGGAGGTTTACCCAGACCACAGTGCCATCTTTCAAGAAGACAACAGGGACCTGTTAGCCGACCATCTGCAGGAGGTTTACCCGGACCACAGTGCCATCTTTCAAGAAGACAACAGGGACCTGTTAGCCGACCATCTGCAGGAGGTTTACCCGGACCACAGCGCCATCTTTCAAGAAGACAACAGGGACCTGTTAGCCGACCATCTGCTGGAGGTTTACCCAAACCACAGTGCCATCTTTCAAGAAGACAACAGGGACCTGTTAGCCGACCATCTGCAGGAGGTTTACCCGGACCACAGTGCCATCTTTCAAGAAGACAACAGGGACCTGTTAGCCAACCATCTGCAGGAGGTTTACCCGGACCACAGTGCCATCTTTCAAGAAGACAACAGGGACCTGTTAGCCGACCATCTGCAGGAGGTTTACCCGGACCACAGCGCCATCTTTCAAGAAGACAACAGGGACCTGTTAGCCGACCATCTGCTGGAGGTTTACCCAGACCACAGTGCCATCTTTCAAGAAGACAACAGGGACCTGTTAGCCGACCATCTGCAGGAGGTTTACCCGGACCACAGTGCCATCTTTCAAGAAGACAACAGGGACCTGTTAGCCGACCATCTGCTGGAGGTTTACCCAGACCACAGTGCCATCTTTCAAGAAGACAACAGGGACCTGTTAGCCGACCATCTGCAGGAGGTTTACCCGGACCACAGTGCCATCTTTCAAGAAGACAACAGGGACCTGTTAGCCGACCATCTGCAGGAGGTTTACCCGGACCACAGCGCCATCTTTCAAGAAGACAACAGGGACCTGTTAGCCGACCATCTGCTGGAGGTTTACCCAGACCACAGTGCCATCTTTCAAGAAGACAACAGGGACCTGTTAGCCGACCATCTGCAGGAGGTTTACCCGGACCACAGTGCCATCTTTCAAGAAGACAACAGGGACCTGTTAGCCGACCATCTGCAGGAGGTTTACCCGGACCACAGTGCCATCTTTCAAGAAGACAACAGGGACCTGTTAGCCGACCATCTGCAGGAGGTTTACCCGGACCACAGCGCCATCTTTCAAGAAGACAACAGGGACCTGTTAGCCGACCATCTGCAGGAGGTTTACCCGGACCACAGCGCCATCTTTCAAGAAGACAACAGGGACCTGTTAGCCGACCATCTGCTGGAGGTTTACCCAGACCACAGTGCCATCTTTCAAGAAGACAACAGGGACCTGTTAGCCGACCATCTGCAGGAGGTTTACCCGGACCACAGTGCCATCTTTCAAGAAGACAACAGGGACCTGTTAGCCGACCATCTGCTGGAGGTTTACCCAGACCACAGTGCCATCTTTCAAGAAGACAACAGGGACCTGTTAGCCGACCATCTGCAGGAGGTTTACCCGGACCACAGTGCCATCTTTCAAGAAGACAACAGGGACCTGTTAGCCGACCATCTGCAGGAGGTTTACCCGGACCACAGTGCCATCTTTCAAGAAGACAACAGGGACCTGTTAGCCGACCATCTGCTGGAGGTTTACCCGGACCACAGTGCCATCTTTCAAGAAGACAACAGGGACCTGTTAGCCGACCATCTGCAGGAGGTTTACCCGGACCACAGTGCCATCTTTCAAGAAGACAACAGGGACCTGTTAGCCGACCATCTGCAGAAGGTTTACCCGGACCACAGTGCCATCTTTCAAGAAGACAACAGGGACCTGTTAGCCGACCATCTGCAGGAGGTTTACCCGGACCACAGTGCCATCTTTCAAGAAGACAACAGGGACCTGTTAGCCGACCATCTGCAGGAGGTTTACCCGGACCACAGTGCCATCTTTCAAGAAGACAACAGGGACCTGTTAGCCGACCATCTGCAGGAGGTTTACCCGGACCACAGCGCCATCTTTCAAGAAGACAACAGGGACCTGTTAGCCGACCATCTGCTGGAGGTTTACCCAGACCACAGTGCCATCTTTCAAGAAGACAACAGGGACCTGTTAGCCGACCATCTGCAGGAGGTTTACCCGGACCACAGTGCCATCTTTCAAGAAGACAACAGGGACCTGTTAGCCGACCATCTGCTGGAGGTTTACCCAGACCACAGTGCCATCTTTCAAGAAGACAGCAGGGACCTGTTAGCCGACCATCTGCAGGAGGTTTACCCGGACCACAGTGCCATCTTTCAAGAAGACAACAGGGACCTGTTAGCCGACCATCTGCAGGAGGTTTACCCGGACCACAGCGCCATCTTTCAAGAAGACAACAGGGACCTGTTAGCCGACCATCTGCTGGAGGTTTACCCAGACCACAGTGCCATCTTTCAAGAAGACAACAGGGACCTGTTAGCCGGCCATCTGCAGGAGGTTTACCCGGACCACAGTGCCATCTTTCAAGAAGACAACAGGGACCTGTTAGCCGACCATCTGCAGGAGGTTTACCCGGACCACAGTGCCATCTTTCAAGAAGACAACAGGGACCTGTTAGCCGACCATCTGCAGGAGGTTTACCCGGACCACAGCGCCATCTTTCAAGAAGACAACAGGGACCTGTTAGCCGACCATCTGCTGGAGGTTTACCCAGACCACAGTGCCATCTTTCAAGAAGACAACAGGGACCTGTTAGCCGACCATCTGCAGGAGGTTTACCCGGACCACAGTGCCATCTTTCAAGAAGACAACAGGGACCTGTTAGCCGACCATCTGCTGGAGGTTTACCCAGACCACAGTGCCATCTTTCAAGAAGACAACAGGGACCTGTTAGCCGACCATCTGCAGGAGGTTTACCCGGACCACAGTGCCATCTTTCAAGAAGACAACAGGGACCTGTTAGCCGACCATCTGCAGGAGGTTTACCCGGACCACAGTGCCATCTTTCAAGAAGACAACAGGGACCTGTTAGCCGACCATCTGCTGGAGGTTTACCCGGACCACAGTGCCATCTTTCAAGAAGACAACAGGGACCTGTTAGCCGACCATCTGCAGGAGGTTTACCCGGACCACAGTGCCATCTTTCAAGAAGACAACAGGGACCTGTTAGCCGACCATCTGCAGGAGGTTTACCCGGACCACAGTGCCATCTTTCAAGAAGACAACAGGGACCTGTTAGCCGATCATCTGCAGGAGGTTTACCCGGACCACAGTGC
This sequence comes from Macrothele yani, assembly GCA_039090855.1. NCBI lineage: Eukaryota > Metazoa > Arthropoda > Arachnida > Araneae > Macrothelidae > Macrothele > Macrothele yani. The sequence goes on along the minus strand of CM077021.1, from coordinate 9,937,329 downwards.
CATCTTTCAAGAAGACAACAGGGACCTGTTAGCCGACCATCTGCAGGAGGTTTACCCGGACCACAGTGCCATCTTTCAAGAAGACAACAGGGACCTGTTAGCCGACCATCTGCAGGAGGTTTACCCGGACCACAGTGCCATCTTTCAAGAAGACAACAGAGACCTGTTAGCCGACCATCTGCAGGAGGTTTACCCGGACCACAGTGCCATCTTTCAACAGGAAAACGCACTCGTATAACTACTGAGTGGTTGAAGGAACACGACAAAGAATTCTCTACATTGCTTTGGCCCCCAAACTTTCCTGACTGTAATCCAATTGAACATTTTTGGAATATTCTAGAACGGTGGGTGAAAACTGCTGATCCTCCTCCACTGAATGAGCGTGAATAGACAAAGCTGCGGCAGCGAACGTGGGTTAAGTTGAGCATGGAGGATGTTCGACACCTTGTGGAATCTGTTCCTAGACGTCTGCAAGTCGTCACTGTACAGAAAAGTGGACCAACGCGTTATTAGGTAGGTGTTCCTAATTCAAAACTAACTCAGTGTAGACATGGGTCAAGTTGCGCATGGAGGATGTTCGACACCTTGTGGAATCTGTTCCTAGACGTCTGCAAGTCGTGACTGTACAGAAAAGTGGACCAACGCGTTATTAGGTAGGTGTTCCTAATTCAAAACTAACTCAGTGTAGACATGGGTCAAGTTGCGCATGGAGGATGTTCGACACCTTGTGGAATCTGTTCCTAGACGTCTGCAAGTCGTGACTGTACAGAAAAGTGGACCAACGCGTTATTAGGTAGGTGTTCCTAATTCAAAACTAACTCAGTGTAGACATGGGTCAAGTTGCGCATGGAGGATGTTCGACACCTTGTGGAATCTGTTCCTAGACGTCTGCAAGTCGTGACTGTACAGAAAAGTGGACCAACGCGTTATTAGGTAGGTGTTCCTAATTCAAAACTAACTCAGTGTAGACATGGGTCAAGTTGCGCATGGAGGATGTTCGACACCTTGTGGAATCTGTTCCTAGACGTCTGCAAGTCGTGACTGTACAGAAAAGTGGACCAACGCGTTATTAGGTAGGTGTTCCTAATTCAAAACTAACTCAGTGTAGACATGGGTCAAGTTGCGCATGGAGGATGTTCGACACCTTGTGGAATCTGTTCCTAGACGTCTGCAAGTCGTGACTGTACAGAAAAGTGGACCAACGCGTTATTAGGTAGGTGTTCCTAATTCAAAACTAACTCAGTGTAGACATGGGTCAAGTTGCGCATGGAGGATGTTCGACACCTTGTGGAATCTGTTCCTAGACGTCTGCAAGTCGTCACTGTACAGAAAAGTGGACCAACGCGTTATTAGGTAGGTGTTCCTAATTCAAAACTAACTCAGTGTAGACATGGGTCAAGTTGCGCATGGAGGATGTTCGACACCTTGTGGAATCTGTTCCTAGACGTCTGCAAGTCGTGACTGTACAGAAAAGTGGACCAACGCGTTATTAGGTAGGTGTTCCTAATTCAAAACTAACTCAGTGTAGACATGGGTCAAGTTGCGCATGGAGGATGTTCGACACCTTGTGGAATCTGTTCCTAGACGTCTGCAAGTCGTGACTGTACAGAAAAGTGGACCAACGCGTTATTAGGTAGGTGTTCCTAATTCAAAACTAACTCAGTGTAGACATGGGTCAAGTTGCGCATGGAGGATGTTCGACACCTTGTGGAATCTGTTCCTAGACGTCTGCAAGTCGTGACTGTACAGAAAAGTGGACCAACGCGTTATTAGGTAGGTGTTCCTAATTCAAAACTAACTCAGTGTAGACATGGGTCAAGTTGCGCATGGAGGATGTTCGACACCTTGTGGAATCTGTTCCTAGACGTCTGCAAGTCGTGACTGTACAGAAAAGTGGACCAACGCGTTATTAGGTAGGTGTTCCTAATTCAAAACTAACTCAGTGTAGACATGGGTCAAGTTGCGCATGGAGGATGTTCGACACCTTGTGGAATCTGTTCCTAGACGTCTGCAAGTCGTCACTGTACAGAAAAGTGGACCAACGCGTTATTAGGTAGGTGTTCCTAATTCAAAACTAACTCAGTGTAGACATGGGTCAAGTTGCGCATGGAGGATGTTCGACACCTTGTGGAATCTGTTCCTGGACGTCTGCAAGTCGTGACTGTACAGAAAAGTGGACCAACGCGTTATTAGGTAGGTGTTCCTAATTCAAAACTAACTCAGTGTAGACATGGGTCAAGTTGCGCATGGAGGATGTTCGACACCTTGTGGAATCTGTTCCTAGACGTCTGCAAGTCGTCACTGTACAGAAAAGTGGACCAACGCGTTATTAGGTAGGTGTTCCTAATTCAAAACTAACTCAGTGTAGACATGGGTCAAGTTGCGCATGGAGGATGTTCGACACCTTGTGGAATCTGTTCCTAGACGTCTGCAAGTCGTGACTGTACAGAAAAGTGGACCAACGCGTTATTAGGTAGGTGTTCCTAATTCAAAACTAACTCAGTGTAGACATGGGTCAAGTTGCGCATGGAGGATGTTCGACACCTTGTGGAATCTGTTCCTAGACGTCTGCAAGTCGTGACTGTACAGAAAAGTGGACCAACGCGTTATTAGGTAGGTGTTCCTAATTCAAAACTAACTCAGTGTAGACATGGGTCAAGTTGCGCATGGAGGATGTTCGACACCTTGTGGAATCTGTTCCTAGACGTCTGCAAGTCGTGACTGTACAGAAAAGTGGACCAACGCGTTATTAGGTAGGTGTTCCTAATTCAAAACTAACTCAGTGTAGACATGGGTCAAGTTGCGCATGGAGGATGTTCGACACCTTGTGGAATCTGTTCCTAGACGTCTGCAAGTCGTGACTGTACAGAAAAGTGGACCAACGCGTTATTAGGTAGGTGTTCCTAATTCAAAACTAACTCAGTGTAGACATGGGTCAAGTTGCGCATGGAGGATGTTCGACACCTTGTGGAATCTGTTCCTAGACGTCTGCAAGTCGTGACTGTACAGAAAAGTGGACCAACGCGTTATTAGGTAGGTGTTCCTAATTCAAAACTAACTCAGTGTAGACATGGGTCAAGTTGCGCATGGAGGATGTTCGACACCTTGTGGAATCTGTTCCTAGACGTCTGCAAGTCGTGACTGTACAGAAAAGTGGACCAACGCGTTATTAGGTAGGTGTTCCTAATTCAAAACTAACTCAGTGTAGACATGGGTCAAGTTGCGCATGGAGGATGTTCGACACCTTGTGGAATCTGTTCCTAGACGTCTGCAAGTCGTGACTGTACAGAAAAGTGGACCAACGCGTTATTAGGTAGGTGTTCCTAATTCAAAACTAACTCAGTGTAGACATGGGTCAAGTTGCGCATGGAGGATGTTCGACACCTTGTGGAATCTGTTCCTAGACGTCTGCAAGTCGTGACTGTACAGAAAAGTGGACCAACGCGTTATTAGGTAGGTGTTCCTAATTCAAAACTAACTCAGTGTAGACATGGGTCAAGTTGCGCATGGAGGATGTTCGACACCTTGTGGAATCTGTTCCTAGACGTCTGCAAGTCGTGACTGTACAGAAAAGTGGACCAACGCGTTATTAGGTAGGTGTTCCTAATTCAAAACTAACTCAGTGTAGACATGGGTCAAGTTGCGCATGGAGGATGTTCGACACCTTGTGGAATCTGTTCCTAGACGTCTGCAAGTCGTCACTGTACAGAAAAGTGGACCAACGCGTTATTAGGTAGGTGTTCCTAATTCAAAACTAACTCAGTGTAGACATGGGTCAAGCTGCGCATGGAGGATGTTCGACACCTTGTAGAATCTGTTCCTAGACGTCTGCAAGTCGTCACTGTACAGAAAAGTGGACCAACGCGCTATTAGGTAGGTGTTCCTAATTCAAAACTAACTCAGTGTAGACATGGGTCAAGTTGCGCATGGAGGATGTTCGACACCTTGTGGAATCTGTTCCTAGACGTCTGCAAGTCGTCACTGTACAGAAAAGTGGACCAACGCGCTATTAGGTAGGTGTTCCTAATTCAAAACTAACTCAGTGTAGACATGGTTCAAGTTGCGCATGGAGGATGTTCGACACCTTGTGGAATCTGTTCCTAGACGTCTGCAAGTCGTGACTGTACAGAAAAGTGGACCAACGCGTTATTACGTAGGTGTTCCTAATTCAAAACTAACTCAGTGTAGACATGGGTCAAGTTGCGCATGGAGGATGTTCGACACCTTGTGGAATCTGTTCCTAGACGTCTGCAAGTCGTGACTGTACAGAAAAGTGGACCAACGCGTTATTAGGTAGGTGTTCCTAATTCAAAACTAACTCAATGTAGACATGGGTCAAGTTGCGCATGGAGGATGTTCGACACCTTGTGGAATCTGTTCCTAGACGTCTGCAAGTCGTGACTGTACAGAAAAGTGGACCAACGCGTTATTAGGTAGGTGTTCCTATTGCAAAGCTAACTCAGTGTACTTCAGTAACTTCGAGGTATTGAAAATAGCGGCTGCTCTCCCAGTTGAACCCCTTCGGTAGGCTTTTAGCTGTTTCGTTGTCCATTTGACCTATACTTCACATCATCCTGCACTTTGAGGAAGACGGGGGCACGAAATCGCTCAGAAGGTTTCGGGTCAACCGACAGCAACACTCGACGACTATTTCATTGCAGAAGTATTTATTTATTATTTACATTCGTTGTGCGGAAGAACCATCACACAGTTTCCCCAATTATTATACATTATCAACATTACTATACATGTTCCCAACACCTGGTAGAGTCAATGGCGTGACGTACTACTGTTGTTGTAAGGGCGTAAGACGGGCCCACACGTTATTAAATGGCCGTGTATAATAATATTTCCTACACCTGACAGATTCCATGGCGTGACGTGCTGCTGCTTTTGGTGGTGCAGAGAGTGGGCCCACACTTTACTGTATTAGGTGGCTGTGTATAATGTTCATAACATCTAGCAGAGTCCATGCCGTGATGTGCTACTGCTGTTGTTGTGGGGGCAAAGGGTGAGCCCACACGTTACTAGGTGGCTGTGTATAATATGTTCCCACTAGCTGGTGGAGTCCATGCCGCAACGGGTTGCAACTGTTGTGAGAGCGAAAGGTGGGCCCACACGTTATTTGGTGGCTGTGTATAATAATGTTTCCAGCACTTGCCAGAGTCCATGTCATGCCGTACTGTTGCAGTTGTGAGAGCGAAAGGTAGGCCCACACGTTATTAGATGGCTGTGTATAATGTTTCCAACACCTGGTAGATTCCATGCCACGACAGGGTGCTGTAGCTGTGAGGGAGAATAGAGGGCCCACGTGTTCTTAGGTTGGCTGTGCATACAAATGGTTTCGAACGCCTCGTAGATTCCATGCCATGGCGTGCTGCTGCGTTTGGGGATGCAAAGGGTGGGCCCACACGTTATTAGGTGGCTGTAAATAATAATGTTCCCAGCACCTGGAAGAATCGATGCCACGACGTGCTGCTTCTGTTGTGAGGGCGAAATTTAGGCAGCCCACAGATTATTAGTAGCTGTGTATAATAATGTTTACAACACCTGGTAGAATCCATAGCATTACCTGCTGCTGCTGTTGTCATAAATACACGTTATTAAGTGGCTGTGTATAATAAATTATCCTTTCAGTGTCAACGTGCACGTTTTCAACTATTGCTTCAGTGACAAAGGACAAGGTGTGGAGTTGATAATCACGGAGATAAAAAAAATGAAAGACAAAATAAAACAAATATGTGTCGATGTTTCGTCGTGTCGCAGGTTCGCGTATATGTGTTCCAATCCATATCTGTAGAAACTACCTACCTTGAGAATACATCTGTATTTCAGAAACGAAGTCACTAGGTATCTAACTTATAATTGTACATAGAAAAACTGTTCACTTTGTTTCTCATAATTCAAATATGCGCAGGATTTTATTGGAAATAATGTGTTTTATTAAAAGCACCAACACAAAAAGACTTACCTTTAAAGTATAGCAAAGTGTTGTACGTAAACAATAAGAATACACAAAGTAAATTTACTTACCACAGGAAATGAAAGTCCAGAATAGCTAAACTGGTCCTTGGAATTTTGTCATCCCCGTGCTTTTGACATCATTCCCATGAATACTTGGAATGTCTTCCGCAATTGAGTCTTCTGTTTGCATAAGATTGGAATGTCTCGTGCAAAGGTAAAAATGTCTTGTGCAATTGAGTTGCATCCTGTTTGCTTTAGGTGTAATTACACTGGAGTGCCGAAAGTCATGGGATAGCAATATGCAAATTTTTAACTGGCGCTGCCATCGTTTAAAGGCTTTGACGCACGCCACGATTTTTATCACTTGCGAGGTGTAAGCTCGTGAGTCCGATTAAACAACCGCCATTAGGATTATGGCAGGCCGACGTGAATTATCGGAGTTTGGACGAGACATGGTAGTAGGAGCCAGACGGATGTGACATTCAATTTCCGAAGTTGTGCGAAAATCCAACATTCCTCGGTCCACGGTGTCACATGTGTACCGAAAATACATTTCTCATGGAAGGCATTACCACCCACCGTGGACAGCGCAGTGGCCAACCACGGGTGCTGAATGACCGTGACCAGCGGCGTCTGACCAAGATTGTCCATGCTAACAGACAAGCGACATTGGCTCAAATAACATCCACATTCAATGCAGGAGGTACCAGAGGCATATCCATCAGGTCAGTGCAGCGTAATTTAGAGTCCATAGGGTTTGGGAGCAGAAGACCCACCAGAGTGCATTTGTTAACACCACGACATCGGACAAAGCGCCTCACTTGGGCACGTGAACACGGTAATTGGACCCTGGAAGACTGGCAACATATAGCGTAGTCCGAGTCACGCTACCAGTTGTTACGAGCTGATGGTAGGGTTGTAGCGCAGACCCCATGAGGCGATCGACCTAAGCTGTGAACAAGACAGTGTGAAAGCTGGTGGTGATTCCATACATGTGTGGGGTGTCTTTACGCTGCACGGTTTGTGTCCTCTGGTGCACGTAAACACTTCATGAACCAGTAATTGCTTTGTTGCTCAGCGGGGTGACCAAATTCAGCCCTTCATGGACTTCATGTACCTCGACAACGATGGGATTTACCAGGCGGCCAATGCAACATGTCATCAGGCACAAATTGGTTCAAGGGGCATTCTGGACAGTTCCGACGGATGGTGTGACCACAACTTATGCCCGACATGAATCCAATAGAGCACTTATGGGACGTGGTCGAAAGCTCCATTGGCACCCACGACTCTGCACCTACAAATACCAGGGAACTTAGGGCGGCTGTTCAGATGTCACGGATCAACATCTCTCCAGAAGTCTTCTGGCCACTTGTGGAATCGATGCAACGTCGAATTGGCGCAATTCGCAGGCCTAGAGAAGGTCCTACATGATACTAAGTACGTATCCCATGAATTTTGGCACTTAAGTGTATTATTTATAGACCTGAGCAAACTGTTGGGAAACACTACTAAATCGGTAATCAATACAGAAGAATATTCGTCGAAAATCAAACTATAAAACTATTCACTCAAAAATGGCATTTGAAAATCATTAACTTACTATGGAGACATAAATACCTTTAAATACAGAGAAGGTCTACACATTTTTAGAATGATTTTCCAGCAATATAATTAATGTTTCAAATAAAATTATTTCTTTCTAAAATGTTCTATCTGATAGCCCTTTCTCTGGACTATGAGCCAACATCTAGATTTCAAAGATAACAGGACATTTATTAAAATTGGTATTTTATTCCACTACTCTTCCACTGCTTTCCATAGTCCTATCATTGTATTAGGTCTGCATTTACAAAGCGCTCTTTTTAGCAGTCCAATGGCTCGATAGTCCATTGGTGACCCATCAGGGAACTTAGAAGGAATATGAGCAAAACTGAAACCCGTCTCTTTTATTATTTTTTTCAGAAATACGGTGGTAGATTTGGATCTATGATTAGCAGCCTTATCCTGATGAGGTTCTACTCTTTGAAGGCTCTGTGGATAAAGGAATGGTATTTCCTCTTTAAGTATGGGAGTTAAAACAGTTTGGTACCATGTAGAATTGATTTTAATATTACACAGTAGAGTCACATTATTGTGACCACCTCCTACTTTTGACGTCAACAGCGCATAGCCAATGAAAGAAGGCACGTGTCGTGAGATGGCTTGGAGATTACATAAGGTGTGCTGAAAACATATCACTTGTTGCTGTCATGGATAAAAGGAGAGATTTATCAGATTTGCAAAAAGGGATGATTATAGGCTTTCGGGCCAAGGGTGGCAGTATTTCTTAAACAGCGCAGGTTGTGAACTATTCGCGTGCTGCTGTTAAAGTGTATCGTGATTGGAGAAATGGAACCATTGCGAATAAGCGACGGGGAAACTACGGAGCACCACGTGCCACTGACGTGAGAGGTGAACGTCGGCTTCGAATGTGCGTGAGCGCCGGTCGACACGCAACAGTGGAGCAACTCATAGGTCGAATGAACCACGTGGCTACCGGAAGTGTGTCTAAAACGACAGTTCAGCGAACCCTGCTGCGTATGGGGCTCCGATGCGGACGGATGGTCAATGCACTTATGCTAACGAAGGTGCATCGGCAGGAAAGGCTTACATTTGCACGAAAGTATCGGAGTTGGACCTCCGCTGATTGGGATCGCCTTCTCCGATGAGTCACGTTTTCTGCTTAATCAAACGGATGGACGTTGGAGTATAAGGCAAGAAACATCAGAGAACAAAGACTCTTCAACCATTGCTGGAAGAACACAAGCTGGTAGGGGCAGCGTTATGGTCTGGGAAATGTTTTCGTGGAATTCTGTGGGTCCACTGGTACCTGTGGAAGACACTATGGACTGAATTCGTTATGAATCCATTCTTGCAGACCACGTACACCCATACATGCTGATTGTCTTCCCTGGGGTGGATGGGATCTTCTAGCCCGACAATGCGACATGTCACACAGCTAGAAATGTCCGAGAGTGGTTGGAAGAACACGATGAAGACTTCAAAGTACTTCTGTGGCCCTCTAATTCCCCAGACTTAAACCCAACTCAGCATCAGTGGGACCACCTCGACCGTATTGTACACTCTATGGATCCTCCACCACGCACCCTCCAGCATCTGTCAGATGCACTGCCATCAGCATGGCTCTAGATACCTGTGAGCACCTTATAGCACCTTATTGAGATACTCCTAGCGGGTCTAGCTGCACACAGCGGTTACTCTGGATATTAGCTGGTGGTCACAATAATGTGACTCGACCGTGTATTTCCAACTTTTCATAGCTATAGTTTCCAGTTGTACAAGAAACAAGGAATAAACATGAATCCATTACTAGAACTTTCTTTGGATTCTTGGAACCAAGTTTGCAAGTCTTTTTCTCCTTTTTTACGACAGCAAACTGACCTTTTTTGTTTCATTCGTTTAGGTAGATCAGTGCTTCATCAACAGTTACAATAAATATGAAGAAATTAACTCCTGCACCAAATGCTATTAAATCGAAAACAAATGCCGTCTCCTGCACGATACACTTTAATGATAAAAAACTATGTACAATTAAAATAAATATGTTTAAGAACTTTCAACGCCACAACGGCGTCATCCTCAGAAGCAGTGCAGCAGTGAGCACAGAAGTGAGTAGCCTATATACTTTACAAGACACATAGCAGAGTTAATGCGGATGTGCAATAATCGGCAAAGTCCAAATAAAGTTCAGTGGGTACAAGCATAGTTGGTGGGCGTGACCTGGCCCAAAAGTGTTCTCCAAGGAAGGGGGATAAACATGGGGGTTCATCGTTACAGCATCTTTCACCATTGACGAATACGTGAATGCTTTCACAGAAAAGTGTTGATCGACGGCTCCTGGGAGAATCCAGAATAATTGTGTCATTCCAACATGATAGGTAAGAACCGTTTAAACAGAGTCTCGACAAAGATGTAGCACCAGAATGCGTCTTGAGATTATACTGATGTTCGTAAATGCGGCGCCCCAAATTACAAGTGGTAGAGCCCACATAACATCAGTCGAGCTCTGCAGGGTTAATAGATTTAAGTGGAACCAAATATACACCGCGACGGTTCACACATTCAACACAGTCCCTGTCCTTTTTAACAGTGTTAAATAAAGTACGAGACCTTACACCAAACTTGAGTTTGTACTAATGACATATGTTCTTTAAGATGTTACATACAGGTGGTATACACAGTGTGTATATGGAATGGATCCCAGAAATTGGTAGTCAAATTTATCTGCAAGCAAAGCTGTCTTTGGTCGACCAATTGATTTCTTAACAATCAAGCGATCAATCATGTGACGAGGGTAACCGAAAGTCAAGGCAAACTGTTTAATCCTAGCTAACTCTTGGTCCCGGAGATCCTGTGTGAATGTACGATTAATAAGAATATGAAAAGCTGTTAATTTTTGCGACATTGGATGAGAAGAAGTAAAAGGTATAAACGTGGCAGAAAAAGTTGGTTTTCGGTAAACAGAAAATGATAAGGAGTTATCGGAAAGATTGCAAAAAAGGCAAAAGTCGAGAAAAGGCAAAATGCCTAAATTCTCGAACTTGATAGAATGATGTCGTGAAGAAAGTAAAAATTATCTGCTTTTCATTTTCTTATCAATCGTGCATTCGCACACTCGTCCACACAGGATCTCCGGGACCAAGATATAGCTAGGATTAAACAGTTTGCCTTGACTTTCGGTTACCTTCGTCACATGATTGATCGCTTGATTGTTAAGAAATCAATTGGTCGACCGCAGACAGTTTGCTTGCAGATAAATTTGACTACCAATTTGTGGAATCCATTCCATATATACCACCTGTATGTAACATCTTAAAGAACATATGTCATGAGTACAAACTCAAGTTTGGTGTAAGGTCTCGTACTTTATTTAACACTGTTAAAAAGGACAGGGACTGTGTTGAATGTGTGAACCGTCGCGGTGTATATTTGGTTCCACTTAAATCTACTAACCCTGCAGAGCTCGATTGATGTTATGTGGGCTCTACCACTCGTAATTTGGGGCGCCGCATTTACGAACATCAGTATAATCTCAGGACGCATTCTGGCGCTACATCTTTGTCGAGACTCTGTTTAAACGGTTCTTACCTATCATGTTGGAATGACACAATTCTTCTGGATTCTCCCAGGAGCCGTCGATCAACACTTTTCTGTGAAAGTATTCACATATTCGTCAATGGTGAAAGATGCTGTAACGATGAACTCCCGTGTTTATCTCCCTTCCTTGGAGAACACTTTTGGGCCAGGTCACGCCCACCAACTATGCTTGTACCCACTGAACTTGATTTGGACTTTGCCGTTTATTGCACATGCGCATTAACTGCTATGTGTCTTGTAAAGTATATAGGCTACTCACTTCTGTGCTCACTGCTGCACTGTTTCTGAGGATGACGCCGTTGTGGCGTTGAAAGTTCTTAAACATATTTATTTTAATTGTACATAGTTTTTTTATCATCAAAGTGTATCGTGCAGGAGATGGCATTTGTTTTCGATTTAATAGTTACAATAAATTTCCATCTTTCTCCGGCTAAGTTATTTTCATAAAGAAGTCTAAACGTGCGTCCACGTGCCTTCGCAAAAGGCAGTGAACATTGTTTTATGGTTATTTTCATATTCAAATCTTTGTTTATTACCTTGTTTGCAGTTGATACAGAGATTTTTAACGACTTAGCGATTGCTCTTTTGGTCGGTGGATTTTCTTTGAAGACCGGAGACTTTACTTTTGAAATAGTCGTACGTACCTTCTTTGGATATTCGTTTGGTGTTCTTTTTCCTGTTAAATGCAGTGCTTGACGATTTTTCCCTCTTTTATTACTAATATTGCTTATTTTACATTTAGAAAAGATTTTCACAGCGTTTTTTTAATTACAGAATGCGAATATTTCTCTTCGTATAGAGCAAAAACATAACCTTCTATAAACAGCTTGAGCGCCATTTTCTTAGCAGACGATATTTAACTGCAGCAGATGTTTCTTTCGTGTTCATATAACACGCTGTTGCCAGTTTCAATTCTTTGAACTTCTTTTCTGTAATTTCTTATCAGAAACGTTCTGAAAATGTGTGAACATCCTCTGGAAATAATTACTTTTATTTTCTTAACTTCCTTCAAATTTCCGGAAATGCATGTTCTTTTATGATACCACGAGCTTGGTTTGGAAAACACCGTTTCAATTGAGTAACTCAGGGATCGAGAAGGGCGGAAGTGTCTTCCCTCAAAAATATACGGTGTTTGGTCATCCACACTACAGTGGGGGCAATGATCTTATACAGTAATATGCTTAGTGCTGCAAAGCATTCCGATTTCGGTGCTCCCACTGTCTCCCTCAAATTGGTTAAACGTCGTGACATCGACGTTTAACCAATTTGAGATGCCTTGTAAAAACTATCCTCTCCAGCCTACAAGCCTTCTACTGTTATGGACACGCGGCTGTCAGCGAGCTCTGTTAAACCCTCTCCCGTCTCTTTTGATTCCTGGGTTTGACCTTGAAAGGAAGAAGCAACTTCGCTGGCTTACTGAACTCAACCCTTTCCGTGATTCCGATCGCACTGTCGATCGTCCTTGTCTCAAAATGAACAGATATTTTAATAATTAAATAAATCGAAAGAGAACTAATACCATCCGAACATTAAGTATTAACTACCTTATACTACTCAGCTTTATTTGTATAAATGAAAACTGCTATCCGTTGCCACTTTTTTTTTGTTTCCGTAATAAGGTAAAATATGTAGCTCAATACGTTTCATTGATGCTTTTGTCCTACTGGCTGAAATATCAGCTGACAAAATCTAAAGGAAATATGTTGAATATGTAGCGATGTTTTTAAGTTCTGATATAATATTTCATGATCATTGATATCAACTGGTCGTTTTGGGGCCCCTGCACAATAACGTGTGTAACAGTATTTTATGGGATTTTATTTATCCCAATATGCATTGATTATCCCCCACGTATTAGACTGTTCAAATATATGTATAGATTGACTTTAACTGAAGGTAAAAAGGCCTTTGTCAAACGCATTCCCAAACTATTTGGCGCCAGCTCAATATGCAGCTCCCTGGACCATGGCTCAGGTTGGCCCAGTGGTAAATCCGCCCCTGTAGATTCCGCATATACAGTCAGTAGACAAAATATCAGAGGTACGATAATGAACAGTTGACATGGGCATCCCGCCTCCCACAAGCGCGGAGTGGAACAGACCCAAACCGAACGCAGGCGATAAATAGGCGGACAGCACGGCTTTTCAACAGTGATCGCAATCGACGAACATGGGTAAACGTGGTAGTCTGAGAGACTTTGATCGTGGACGCATTGTCGGCGAAAGGTTGATGGGCCATTCTATCGCCCAAGTGGTAAGAACCCCATGGATTCCCGAAGGCAACTGTATCAAGGGTGTGTCGCGAGTATACCATCGACGGACGTACCTGCGCCAAGAGAGCAAGCGATGGCCAACCACACGCCATTGATGACTGGGATAGACGTAGACTATCCAGGTTCGTACAAACTGACCTCTTGGCAACGGCGCCGCAAGTCACATCCAGGTCAAATGTCGGAGGCACTAGCAGCGTCAAAAAGCGAACGATACGGCGCACTCTGCATCCCCTGGACTACGAGAGCCGACTTTCTACTCGAATGCTACTGTTGACTGCTCGAAATCGGACACTATGTCTGGCCTGGCGCCGGGGACAAAACAACGGGACCCCTGCAGAGTGACGCCGCGTCGTGTGGACAGATGAATCCCGTTTTCAGCTGTATCGGACTGACGGGATAGTGGGAGTGTACTGTCGATGGCATGAGGCCATTGCCCCGTCTGCCAGGTCGTCCCTGTTCAAGGCGGTGGTTTCTCTGTAATGATTCGGGAATCTTCACGTGGGACGCATCAGGTCCTTTAGTGTGTCTAGAGAGGTTCTCCCAGCAGGACTGTTTGCTGCCCCATCGCGCCACAACCACTCAGGCATGGCTCAAGGAACACTCATCTGAGTTTGGAGCCCTCCAGTATCACCCAAGGTCCAGGAATTTAAACCTTGTGGAAGCTCTCTTGGATGCCGTGGTACGGAACATGAGATCCATGGATCCTGGACCGACGTCTCGGGCGGAGTTGTGGACAATGCTGCAACAGGCATGGCTGGCATTTCCTCTGAAAACTCTCTGGTTCATTGGTTGGTTCATTGATTTTATTGGCGCAAGGGCCATGGTTGGCCAAAGAGCGCCAGAAAACTCTCTGGCATCTGCTGGAGTTGAGATCATCAGATCCATGGATCCTGGACCGACGTCTCGGACGGAGTTGTGGACAATGCTGCAACAGACATGGCTGGAATTACCTTCGGAAACCCTCTGGAATCTCGTGCAGTCGATGTCACGACGTGTACAGGCTGTTATTCGCGCTAGGGAAGGACCAACACGCAATTAGGTAGGTACTATACTGTGCAAATTAATTGGGACAAAATAAAAAATCACTCTTTTTTCCAAAACTATGCCTTTATATCATTCTATGCCTTGATATACACTGATAAATACCTGTATTAGTATGAAGTACGTCCTCCTTTAGCAGAAATGACCCCTTGAATTCGTTTTGGCATTGACTCCACTAATTGAGTGCACATATTTTTGACTACTTAGTCGTGGAACCACGCTTTTATAGCATTCGTTATCATGCGTTCTTTGGTTGCACAGTCCATTTTACCTAAACGTCTCTTCAAAATATTCCACAAGTTTTCTATGGGATTTAAGTCTGGTGAATTTCCAGGCCAATCAAGCAAATGAATTTGATTTTCCAGCATGAAATTCTTGACCAATTTTGAATTGTGACATGGGGCCAAGTCATGTTGGAATTTCCCGTCAAAAGTTTGCAAGAATAGAACAATCCTACGTTGTAATATTTCTACGTACTTGGCTGAATTCATCGTACCTTGAACAGGAACTAAGCTTCCAGTGCCATTTGATGTGAAAAAACCCAAAACATCTGTTTCAGAGGGTGTTTTACAGTTTGTTTGACATGCTCAGGTCCTAAGGGTTCTCAGTTGCTTCGTCTAACGACATTTGCTTGGTAACCCTGCACAAATAAATGAGTTTTATCACTGAAAATTACATTTTTCCAGTCGTCAGCAGTCCATGATTTATAATTTTTGGCCCATGCTAAACGTTTTAACTTCATTTTCGCATTCAAATATTTTTTCGTTGGTCTGCTTGCCTTCCGGCCAACTTCCAGAAGCCTACGGCGTACAGTTGAATCACTAGCATCACAATCACTAGCCAATAAATTTCTTTGAAGGTCGGTGCTTGTTTTTTTGGATTCATTTTACTATTTCTGATTAGATATTTATCGGTTCGTGGAGTTGTTTTTCGTTTTCTTCCACATTTACCTCCCTTTTTGGAGACAATGATCCAGATGCGTTGTATCGCGTAAACAGTCTTGATACACTTGATTTGCCTACACCAACTGTAGAAACGATATCTCTCACTGTCATAGAAGTGTGATCCTTCAGAGCAATTATTTTTGCACGCTTCCTTGGTGAAATATCCATTTTTCAATACACGAAAGCAACACGTACTCACAGAGAGCAAAACCTAACATCCACCTGTCACACACGAAAGCTCACAACTGAAGCTAAAGTGCCTGTTTCCTGTTTAAAACCGGTCAAACCACATTCTTACTATCAAGTTTTAACAGTCACACCACCTCACAGCTGATAAAATCGGTTTATGTGGGTTTCCGACATCAACTGGCGATCACATTACAATTCTGAGAATAAAATAGCTTGTCCCAATTAATTTGCACGGTATAGTATTTCTAATGTTTTGTCCATTGAGTGTATAAATACCCATCCATATGTTAGAGTTGTAAAGTGCGTAATACACACTTCAATTTCAGCATGTGCGTTTTACCTAGAACCGGTCGTATGCTCTCACTAGTTAAGCCCTAAAAAGATAATTGCCTCGATATTATCTTCCTTGAATAGGAATAATGATTGTATGATAGTTGTTCTCTGGTTGTTGCTTAAACTTGTTTTATTTCATTTCATTTCATTTATTGTATTTTTTGCTATCAGGTTATATTTGACCATATTACATTTCAATATTAATTTTATAACATACAATATTAAGAAGAAAATATATATAATACAGAGGGTGTGTCGAAAGTTTTGCAATATTTGGATCAATTTATGTCTTCATACGTACCTTTACGACAAAAGCTGACTAGCATTCAAAGTATAGACCATCATGTTGCACCGTCTTTAACCATCTATCTGCCAGTTCTTCAATCCCGCGGTTGCACCAGTTCTTGTCCTTCGAGGCGAAGAACTCCTTCACCCCAGCTGCCACCTCCTCCAAGTTGTTGAAGTGCCGCCCGCGAGGGAAGTGGGCCATGGACCGGAACAACTAATAATCCGACGGGGCAAGGTCCAGACTATATGTTGGTGTGGCATCAGTTCGATATCCTCAAGTTTCTGAAGTTTTGCCTGGGGTCGATCGCACGGTGTGAGGCCGAGCGTTGTCCTGCTGGAGGAGAGTGCGCTTTCTGTTCACCAATGCCGGATACTTATCCTCCAAAACGGCATACATCCGCTTCAGCTGTTCAGAGTAGAGGTTGTCGTTGATGGTCCGACCGTCTGGAACAAATTCGTAATGGATTATCCCCTGGAAATTCCACAAGACGCAGAGCATCACGTTGTGCTCGAAGCGCCTACGTTTGGCAAGAAGTTCTGAAAGCTAGCTCGGCCTCAACCACTGCCGCTGTGTGTTAGGATTACGGAACTAAACCCACTTTTCATGGCACGTAACAATTCTCTTGATGAAACGTATATCGCGCGGGTTTTCTAGGAGTTTCGTGCACACTTCCATTCTGCGGTTTGCTTCAGCTGGCGTCAGTTAGTGAGGGACAATGCGGCAGATCCTGTAGACCTTGCTGAAGTCCTCAAGGTGACGAACCACGGTAGTCTGTGATACGCCCAGCTCACCTGATAATCTCCGAGTGCTGATTGTCGGATTTGCCTCTACCGCCTGGCGTACGGCATCCGCATCCAAGGTTCGCGGCCTACCTGACCTTGGCTGATCGTCGAGGATTCTGTCACTTGAGCGAAATTTTTTGGTTGCTGTGTTGTGGTCCATGGAACCATTTCCTTTCGCATGAAAAATAATTCGTCCTGCTTAAGCAGCATTATCAACGAGCTCAAACTCGTAAAGCAAAAGTTCCTTAATTAGCCGGTTGTAGCTGTCACTTTTTAGGCGTCCCAACTACTGGCAGAACGACGACATGCAATGCTGTTCACAACAACGACTAACATTTTATATCCCTTTCGATTGACTGCAGTGAGCGACTTGAACTAGTTTAAACACGTGACATACCAGCCACAGCACATGCGTTAACGCAAATATTGCAAAACTTTCGACTCACCCTCTGTATATAAACCTATGTACAGGGTAACCACAGAACAGTAAATTGAGCAAAAGGTTATATATACACTATATTGACAAACGTCACCGGACACCTAGAAGAGAAACACAACATAGCATTTATTGACATACATTAGTGCGGTGTCGGTCCACCTTTGGCCTTAATGCATGCACTGACCCTTCGAGACATGCTTTCGACAAGGTTTTGGAACACAGCGAAAGGTATGCGCTTCCATTCAGTACATAATGCTGCCGCAAACTGTTGCTTAATAATAGGCCATGGTTCCAAACTTCTTATGCGGCGCTCTAGTTTATCCCATAGGTGCTTTATGGGATTAAGATCAGGGCTCTGTGCTGGCCAGTCCTCGCACGATACGGAATTATCGTCAAACCACGCCCTAACAGTCCTTGCTTTATGGCTCGGTGCATTATCTTGCTGGTACCAGCAAGGCTCAGTTCCATAGTATTGCCACAGAATTGGCAAGGCATAATTGTCCAGAATATCGAGGTAGACGTGCTGGTTAACAAGTTTGTCCACGACAACCAATGGACCCCATACCACGAAATACACCCACACACGAGTACACTGCCAGCTCCAAACTTGACCATAGGAACAATACACTGGGGTAAATAGCGTTACCTCGGCTGCCGCCATAACCACACACGGCCATCAGACTGATGGATCGAGTATCACACGGCCATCAGACATAAATCCTACGGCCATCAGACTGATGGATCGTGTATCTGGATTCATCAGTCCATAGGACCCGTTTCCATTGATCTACGGTCCACGATAAATGTTCTTTACACCATGCTAAACGACGAGTAGCATTCCGAGTGGGGATGAAAGGCTTATGAGCAGCCGCACGACCTCGGTGACGCATGGAATGAAGTGATCTGCGGATGGTACATGTACATACCAAGGTTCCAGCTTTTTTACTCGCCTGTACACTGAGGTCTTGTGCAGTACTCCGTCGATTAGCTGTAACAACTCTCTTAAGGCTTCGACGTTCTCTATCACTGATTTTCTTTGGTCTGCCGGTAAGTTTTGCAGCTTCAGACACGCCATGTGCCTTCCACTTATTCAGTACATCCAAAACAGTTGACTTGGTCCACTTATTCAGTACATCCAAAACAGTTGACTTGGGTATGTTAAAAAGCCTCTCGGTTTCTGTTATGGACAACCCACTAACATAACACCCAGCAATCTTTCCTTTCTCAAAGTCAGTTCTCTAACGCCGCGACATTTTCACTCAACCTCACAGTGCGATATGATCGCGGTCAGCTGCAGGCTTGTTTTTGTACAGTTTGCAGCTATACCGCGCACCTTAACAACGTAGCGGATCCATTCATTTGCTTTTGAAGGGGTGTTTAGTGATTTTTGTCAATACAGTGTATATATAGCCTGAGTGAATCGCAATTCCCCTAAAGTGCGTAGTCAAGCCAAACGTCCTGCTTATATAAAATGTACGCATATATGGTCGCATATATTAGTTTGTTAGCAAATATTTTTTGTTGCTTTCGAAAATAATTATAATTATTAATATGTATTAGTTGACAAGGTAAGCTATTCCATAACACCTATATCTGGTAATCAATAAATCTTTGTTGGGTTAAAGTGTTAGGCATTGGTAACAAAAATGCATTTCCGTTTCTAGTTCGATATACATGATCCACAGGGCTCAACTGAATTAAATGTTGATACTTATTCTCCTTTATTCTTTTATACATAACTCCTAATAAACTATATTGCCATAATTTCCCAATATCTAATATTCCATAGATATTAATCCGTACACCCATATTCAAATTAATTCCCCTAAAATTATTTAAAATTTTGACCATCCTATTTTGTAACGATTTCAATTTACCAACTTCAGATTTTTCCTAGTAAATACGGATACGCAGCCATTTTTTCCCGTCAATTTTATGAAAAACGATGCGGCACTTTTATGTTTATGAACTTGATGTTCTACTACGGAGGTTTCTTTGAACGATTTTCCGCCAATTATACCGAATCTCATAAAACGATTTAATCTAAACTCAAGACTTTCTCGCAGATAAAGTAAGTGTTGAGCCACTCTTTCCACTGAAGCATTCGTCATTACTCTTAGAAATGAAACGTAATTGCTTTTGTGTGAATGGTGGCTTAAGATTAACAAGTTAGTAAAATCATGCAATGCATTGATTATGATACGCTTTCCAACATACCAGAAATCATTACTCAAGTTGTTACTCAAGTTATGAGGATAATGGCTGAGGAATAAATCTCGCTCCTGTGACCTGACCTTTGATCCCATTTCGATGATGTTCAACAGAACCGGTTCAGTATACCTCCGGAACAACATGATAAAGTTTTGTGTTAATAGAAGCATTTTTAGTCAAGTTATGACGCATAAGAGCAATAGAATGAATCCCGCTCCTATGTCCTGACCTTTGACCCCATTTCACCCATTTTCAATAGGGTTTGCCCCAGGTGGTCCCCTACTGCATAATAAAATTTCATCGAAATCGAACCATTTTTACGCAAGTTATGGCGCATAAGGGCAATGGAATGGATCCCGCTCCTATGTCCTGACCTTTGAGCCCATTTCGCCCATTTTCAATAGGGTTCGTCCCCAGTGGTTCCCTACCACATACTGAAATTTCATAAACATCGAACCATTTTTACGTGAGTTATCGTGCGGACAGACGGACAAAGCTGGAGCACACGCGCTCCTTCAACCTACGGTTGGAAAGCGTAAATAACACAACTGCTATCAGGTTGTAAAGAAAGTATCCGGAAAATAGAGAAGCATGTATTTCAAGCTTAAAAAATCGTACAAAACACTTAATCTAGTCGACCAGGTAGTCCCCATTGGAACTGATGACCTTGATCCACCGAACTACGAGATGAAATATCCCATTACGATAGAAGTCTGACGAGCGGGAGTTGAAGAAGTCATTCGTGTAACGTTTCACATCATCGTCATTACCAAAGTTTTTCTCAGCGAGCAAATTCGACAAGAGGGGAAAGTCGGACGGGGCAAGGTCCGGGAAATAATGATGGTGCGACAATATTTCCCTTTCCAGCTGCTGCAATTTTGCTGGGTCCGTAAAGCAACATGTGGACTAGCTATCCTGATGAAAAACAACTCCATGGTGATTAATTAACACTGGGCGCTTTTCGTACAGTGCAGCACGGAAAGGGTCTAACTGTTGAATGTAAGCATCCGCTTATGATGGTATTAATCCGCGGTAAGAGTTCATAGTGAATCACACCGCGACAATCCCACCAGCAACTCAGCATCACCTTCCATCCATGAAGGTGTGGCTTAGCGACCTTCTTTGGGGGTTGTCCCTACTTGGTTCATGCTCTTCGTCACGTAACATTCACGTATGTGACCCATTTTTCGTCACCCGTGACGAACCGATTAAAGAAAAAGCCCTCCAGTTTTTCTCTGTCACGCAGAGCAACAGCAATGGAGAGTAGCGTTGCATCCGATTTTCGTCAGACAAAGCATGCGGTACGCATTTGCACAGTTTACACGAGTATCCCAACTTTCGGAGTCGGGTGTTGATGGTCGCATGAGAGGTCTTCAGTTCCTTCGCCAGTTTCTGTAGTGTTGCATCAGGTTTGGTCGATAGCACGTGTTGCAGTGTATCGTCTTCAATCTTACTGGGTCTTCCACTTCTTGGCGCATCAGACAGATCCCGTACACCAGTTTCGAATTTCCTGTACCAGTCATAGCAAGTACTGTGTCAGATATTATACACTGAAGAGCAATTGAATTAGAGACAGCTGGCGTTATGCAAATGTGGCGCTGTGGGCAGCCCTGTAAACGGAAACGACATGACGTATGCAGCGATCCGACAATATAAGGAGTGATGCGACGGGAATCAGTAAGAGTCGGACGCAGTATTTGATCTAATCGCATTTGATCTTGGGCAAATTGTCGGGACCCGACGAATGGGTCACTCCCTCTCGGAAGTCGTGCAGGCACTGGGATTTTCACGAGCCACTGTGTAACGGGTGCACCGTGAGTACATCGAATCCGGTAAAACCATCCCTGCAAGGGCCAGCTGCCATGGACAACAGTGTGTGGATGAGCGGGGTCATCGTCGGCTAGCTCGCATTGTAACAGCGGATAGATGGGCCACAGTGCAAGAAATCACTCGGCAATTTAACGCTGGTGCACAAATTCAGCTGAGCAGCCTCTTTCCCCTGCATTAAGAAACCGTGGTTGTTCAACACCCAATCAGCGGTTATGTCTTACGTCTCTTTCCACCTACTTCCGTAACACTTTAACTACGACAGCCCGTGAGCAGCCGATAAAGTTTGCTGTTTCCAGGATATTGTCATCTTTTCCTCCGTACTTGATGATCATGCCCTTTCTCAAGGGGATCAAATACCGTCCCTCACCCATTATAACCACCGTTTCAACTTCAACTGACACCACACGTGTCATAGATATCGACGCATACGCTCTTGACTTTCACTCGAGCGCGAAAACAAACAAAATTCAAATACGGGTGTCAAAATGTTCTTCTCCTGCTGTGTATCTCTGTGTTTTTCTCAAAAACAGGAATAGCATCTAGCATACGAATAGTTATGACGCTACCTTCCTTTTTGTTTTTTAAAGCATTCTATGATGTTTATAACGCACACCCATGAGCCATTACATTATGACCACCCACAGCCTAGAGAAATGAGCGCGCCTGAAGACAGAACGGTGGCGCAGGTTAAGTTCACAGAGCAGTATACTATATACAACCGGAGGATCGGCTTTCGGTTAGTAAAGTGTTCGGAGACAGAATGGGAAAAACTGCCGACTTATTGGAGTTTGATGAAGAACAAATTGTGATGGCACGGCGCCCCTGTTAAAAATGATGAGTACCTTGTAGCACGCATCCCTGTAGCTGCTTCGAAAGTCCGAGACACGCCAGGAATTTTCCATAATGTACGTGATTCCATGCGCCGACGATGTCAAGCGTGCGTTACAGCTCATGGTCGCAACTTTGAACACCTTTTGTAACCACAATGCATTTCGCAAATGTCTTGGGAGTAACAAAAAGCATTTTGTTCTCTTACGTGATGCTCTTTCATATCTCGTCCTGTCTGTACACTAGCACATGAAGATGACGTTTCCGACCCTGCATTGTTATGTGATTCCGATTTGTTTTTGTGCAACTATCCCTCCCAGAAGTTTGTACACGTTTAGCTGAATCACCCTGTATAGAGATAACGCATGTGCGCATTATTACACAGATTCATAAATTTCTATGATAATTAAATATGAAAAATTCTCATTTAACGGCGAAAGCAGAATTACCACTTGTTCCTCTAAGAGATCAATATTTCTTTCATAAAAATATTCTCGCTGAGAAAGCTACCGACGAGCGAATTTACTCCACAGTAATGGAGAGGAAATGTTTGTTGAAAAGCTTCTGAAAGAACTGACAAAAGAAATGGCGTTCTCATAATAACCTGGCAATGGGCACAAGATTTTCTTACGAAATAGACAAAGGGAGCGGCGTTTCCTGAAGAAACAGCCCAAGAGAGTTAAGTTTTCTTAAAAAATTGAAGAAAGGAACAACATTTTCTTCTGAAATTGATAACGCAAACTCCCTTCCGCTAAGTAATTGAGAAAGAGGAACGGCATTTCTTTAAGAAAATGACCCGAAGTCGAGATGGGAAACGGAAGTATCTTTTTAAAAAATTGACTAGGCAAACGGCATTCACTAAGCAGTTTTCAGGAGGAAATAGCATTCCTCCAAAGTAAAAGATCATCTACTACAGAATAAAAAACGTTACGTCGATACAAGACGATTTTTTTTTTATGAAATGCATTCAGCGTCAGACCAAATTATACACGTACGGTCACATCATCTTTTTAGTGGCTTCAAATGGGACTTAGTCCCAACGTTTTGCTTAGAACATTTCAATTTACATAATTCGTTTACCTGCTGTGCATAATGGATATTCGAGAGTGAACACATTTAAATCATGGTTACTCATTACATGCCCTTTCTTTCCTACCGCAAAATGAAGTGTTTTAAAACTTAAACAAATGCTTGATGAAAATTCAAACAATTCGCCATTTCTCCTTTATTTTTATTTTTATGTATTTAATTTTATTTCAGCTGTTTCAATGCAAATACATGTAAAATAATTGACATTATTATGTATTTTAATTCAAAACAGCTAGGAAGAGAGGGGGAAAGGCCAAACAAAGACCTGACATAGCTTCAGCCTCCCAACGTACATATTTCCAGTCAAGCACCACAGAGACAGCAATCCGAATTATTAGTGCAAGTTAGTAAACATGTTAATTTATTCAAAAGTAAAAAAAAAAGAGATAATACACTGTCAAAAATTGGTACTTAGAAATAAGCAACATCTACTCGTTTTTGAGTACATTCTGGGCTTATAATAGCTCCGAGTACTTGTGTCGCATTTTTGGAAAAGACACGTACTCATTTTTGAGTACATACAGGGAATCAATTGTGAACATATCTGATATTTCTAATTTGAAATATATGTACTCATTTTTGAGGGTATATACTATACCGTGCATGTTAATTGGGACAAGCTATTTTATTCTTAGAATTGTAACGTGATCGCCAGTTGATGTCGGAAACCCCCGAAAACCGGTTTTATCAGCTGTGAGGTGGTGTGACTGATAGAACTTGATAGTAAGAATGTGGTTTGACCGGTTTTAAACAGGAAATAGGCACTTCAGCTTCAGTTGGGAGCTTTCGTGTGTGACAGGTGGATGTTAGTTTTTGCTCTCTGTGAGTACGTGTTACTTTCGTGTATTGAAAAATGGATATTTCCCCAAGGAAGCGTGAAAAAATAATTGCTCTGAAGGATCACACTTCTATGACAGTAAGAGATATCGCTTCTGCAGTTGGTGTAGGCAAATCAAGGGTATCAAGACTGCTTCCGCGATATAATGCATCTGGATCATCGTCTCCAAAAAGGAGAGGTAAATGTGGAAGAAAACGAAAAACAACTACACGAACTGATTAATATCTAATCAGAAATAGTAAAATGAATAAAACAAAAACAAGCACCGACCTTCAAAGAGATTTATTGGCTAGTGGTTGCGATGTTAGTTATTCAACTGTACGCCGTAGGCTTCTGAAAGTTGGCCGGAAGGCAAAAAGACCAACGAAAAAGCAATATTTGAATGTAAAAATGAAAATAAAATGTTTAGCATGGGCCAAAAATATAAATCATGGACTGCTGACGACTGGAAAAAGGTAATTTTCAGTGGTGAAACTCATTTATTTGTGCAGGGTTACCAAGCAAATGTCGTTAGACGAAGCAACTGTGAACCCTTAAGACCTGAGCATGTCAAACAAACTGTAAACCACCCTCTGAAACAGTTGGTTTGGGGTTTTTCACATCAAATGGCACTGGAAGCTTAGTTCCTGTTCAAGTTATGATGAATTCAGCCAAGTACGTAGAAATATTACAACGTAGGATTGTTCCATTCTTGCAAACTTTTGATTAGACATTTCAACATGACTTGGCCCCATGTCGCAATTCGAAATTGGTCAAGAAGTTCATGCTGAAAAATCAAATTCATTTGCTTGATTGGCCTGAAAATTCACCAGACTTAAATCCCATAGAAAACTTGTGGAATATTTTGAAGAGACGTTTAGGTAAAATGGACTGTACAACCAAAGAACGCATGATAACGAATGCTATAAAAGTGTGGTTCCACGATTATGAAGTCAAACATATGTGCACTCAATTAGTGGAGTCAATGCCAAAACAAATTCAAGAGGTCATTTCTGCTAAAGGAGGACATACTTCATACTAATACAGGTATTTATCAGTGCATATCAAGGCATAGAATGATATAAAAACATAGTTTTGGAAAAAAGAGTGATTTTTTACTTTGTCCCAATTAATTTGCACAGTATAGTACACTATATTGGCAAAAGTTACTGGACACCTCTTCAAAAGAAAATGAACGGATCCGCTGCATTGTTAAGATGCGCGGTACAACTGCAAACGGTACAAAAACAAGCCTGCAGCTGACCGCGATCATAAGGTCATAAGCCAGCGCTTAGACCACTGCGCCACCGGGTTACAAATGAACTTTTTAAATACATCTTCCGGAAGCAGAGCTAGCAAAAAAAGAAGTTTCGATCTTTTCGCACCTACAGGAAAATATTTGAATTATTTAAAGAGGATAATGCTCCTCATCTGTATTGCTGCGAATGGTATACAGTAAAAAAAAAATTTCTCAATAGTGTTTTTAGAAGCTGCGATACAGCTGCAAACTAAAGTACACAAACACTACCTACCGACAGAAATGTGAACTACGAAATTCCTCATATACACTGCCGGACAATTGCTAAGGACGGATGACAATAGCAACGATAGCAACCATAAAATGGAAGGCAGGAAAATGTGGAAATTAGCATAAGTGCGGGATACAGTAAGACGTGTTGTGCGTATGCAAATTTTGGATTGCCGAACTTGTTCGTGACGTCATAGCGCTGATAAGAGATAAAAAGGATTTGACGCGTATTGACCGTTGTTGTTCAAACGCAAAGTTGAAAGGGAAAGAATCAATTGACGAACTTGCAATTTTCAGTATGTCTTCTCGACATCACCTAGATGATTTTACGCGTGGCCGTATTATTGGCAAGATTGAAGAAGGGCGAAAAATAACAGATGTTGCCAGGGAGTTTGACGTCAGCCACAGTGTTGTTTCAAGGCTTTGGAAATCATTTCAGACAAATGGAGAGTGTAGCAAACGTCACGGGGGAGGTCGTGTTCGCAGTACGACACCTGCAGAAGATCGGTACATAGTGCTATCAACAAAAAGACACCGGCGCAGCACAGCTAGTGAGGTAGCAAATCAGTTTATGGCTGCTACTGGCAAGCGGATCCCCCGAAAAACTGTCGCCAGACGTTTGCATGAAGGAGGACTATACGCCCGCCGTCCTGTTGTGTGCATCCCATTGTCCAGACGTCGCCGTACCGCCCGTTTGCAATGGTGCCATCAACATCGCAATTGGACTGATAACTACTGGTCTGCTGTCCTCTTCTCAGATGAGAGTAGATACAGTCTATCGTCTGATTGTCGACGACAACTGATCTGGCGTGATAGTGGTACTGCATATTGTCCAGCAAACATACAGGAAAGGGACCGATATCCGACATGTTGTGTCATGGTATGGGCTGGCATCATGATCAATGGCCGTACGTCCCTCTATGCTTCCAACTGGGACTATGACTGGCCAACGATGCATTAATGATGTTCTGCTACCTCATGTTCGCATGTTCCGTGGTGCTGTCGGTGATAGATTCATTTTCATGAACGACAACGCAACATGTCATCGAACAGTCGCTGTCCAGGAGTGTCTTGAGAGCGAGGATATTCAACGCCTCGTATGGCCAGCACGTTCTCCAGATCTGAATCCCATTGCAAATGTGTGGGATGCTTTGGGGAGGAGTCTTGCTGGTCGCCAATGCCCTCCAATAAACAAGGACATCCTCATCCGTGCACTGACAGAGGAATGGGATAAATTACCCCAACAGCTGCTTGATAATGTTGTGCAAAGCATGACACGACGTGTGGAATCTTGCATCGCCCTCCATGGTGGCCATATCCCGTATTGACATCTTACGCCGGACCGCCGGCGGACGGTAATTGCATTTTTTTCACGTTTACGTATTCTGCACAAAATGGCCTGTTTGTCCCTTGAACACGTTCCAAAGCCTTCTAAATTTCAGAGCACAATAAATTGTCTTTCTTGTAATGTCCTGGCATTCTGACATTATTTAATTTCACTTGGCATCCAAACACACTTACTTTTTTATGCGCTATATAGCCGTTTAGGATCCGTCCTTAGCAATTGTCCAGCAGTGTACTAGCTTAAAGTATTCTACAAAGTAAATGGTATCCGGTGTTGAAAGACTGTTTTAAATCGAACATGTAGGAAACGAGACATTGAGAAGAACAGATTAAGCTTTCGCACCCCCTTGCGACGAAATTGTGCATTATTTCGGGAAGAAAATATGCACACAGAGTTTGCTTAGTTAGTAGTATCTGACCTAAGAAAAAAGTATTTCAATCAAGTGTTTAGTGCCGAAGATATTGCTGTAAAATAAAACATGAAATTACGCCCTCTGGTGGCATACTTGTGCGTTAAGAAAATTTTTAAATTATATGAGAAACATTTTTCAGCAGAAACGCTCTCCAACAAAGAAATAATTTTTCAAATCGGACTCCTAGCAGCAGAGCTATGCACAAAAACAAGCTATGAATCCACGCCGCCTGGCGGAAGAACCATGCAATATATAAGAAAATATTTCGAAAAGTTTTATCGACGAGAGTGGTATCGGGCCACGGAAGAATTTTTTCAATCGAGATTTTAGAAACTCAAATTTGGTTGCAAATGCATCAGAAGCAGAAATCAACACCTACGCCCCCTGGTTGCCAAACCATTCTTCACCAAAAATTAGAAATTATGTTCAAACGATTTCCCATCAGGATCTGTATCTGCTGCAGAAAGATTTTTTTTCAAATCGGAGTTTAAGAAGCAGAGATATCGGGGAAAACGCAAATTGCTTTTACGCCCCTAGCGGAAAACTTATGCGAAACTTGAAAACGTGACTATACCCAAAACGGTCTTCTACATAATTGGAATCGAAAGGTAAAAGAATTTTTTTCAATCGGATGTTTAGAAGCAAATATATGGAATAAAATGTATTTTGAATTCGACATCATTTCCGTGTACGCCCTCCTACCTCCTAGCGGCAAAGTTGTGCATCGTATAAAAAAACGAAATAAAGGATCATCATTCACACATTTCAAGCTTCCGAATGCAAAAGAGTTTTTGAAATCGGACCAATAATTGCAGAGATGTGGTGTACATAAGCGGACGGACAAACCGATAACATAAATAGGATCATTTTTACACTGAAGAGCAATTGAATTAGAGACAGCTGGCGTTATGCAAATGTGGCGCTGTGCGCGGCCCTGTAAACGGAAACGACATGACGTATGCAGCGATCCGACAATATAAGGAGTTATGCGACGGGAATCAGTAAGAATCAGACGCAGTATGGGTAAGACGAAGAATCTAAGCGCATTTGATCGTGGGCAAATTGTCGAGACCCGACGAATGGGTCACTCCATCTAGGAAGTTGCGCAGGCACTGGGATTTTCACGAGCCACTGTGTCACGGGTGCACCGTGAGTACATCGAATCCGGTAAAACCATCCCTGCAAGGGCCAACTGCCGTGGACAACAGTGCGTGGATGAGCGGGGTCATCGTCGGCTAGCTCGCATTGTAACAGCGGATAGACGGGCTACAGTGCAAGAAATCACTCGGCAATTTAACGCTGGTGCACAAAAACGTGTAAGCAGCCACACCATCCAGAACCACCTCCTCGCTATAGGGTACAGAAGCCATCGTCACACGAGGGTACCGCTGCTGACGGCACATCACAGGGTGCAAAGATTAGCATGGGCGCGGGAACATCGCCACTGGACCCTAGACATGTGGAAAAATGTTGCCTGGACTGATGAGTCGAGATTCACGTTGGTACATGGGGATGGCAGGATACGAGTACGGCGCAAACCACATGAAGCGATGAATCCTTGCCAGCAGGGTACTCTTCAAGCTGGTGGGGGTGGCATTCTCGTCTGGAGACTGTTTACGTGGACTGAAATGGGACCCCCTGGTACGTAAGACTAGGAGATTTGGGCTAGAGAGCTAGGAGATTTGGGCTTGAGTACCCGATAGGAAAGTGACACGGAAGCGAGGTAGAAAGGGGGAGGAAGACGCCCTTCTTTATTACCGGGGGGCCAGTACCCTGGGTCCGACGGCTTAACGTGCCCATCCGACGCACAACGGATATTTAGTAGTTCGAGCGTTCGTACCTGCATGGGATCGAACCCGAGGTCTTCTCAGTGGCAGTCACGAACGTTGACCACTAGGCCCCCCGCGGCCCATAGCGTGAGATCAAACACCATAGGAGGGGTTATCTGGTTCCTCTTCTTCATGAAACGCCTCTTGAAGCTTCCTCTTGGCACTTGCACGCTGTTGTCTAGCTTTTTTATGGAGTGTGGACAACATAGCTCACTCCTTCTTACCCGCAGACTATCGAGCTCCGCCAGAACTGATCCCGTATTCTTGCTGACAATGATCCCAAGTTGTTTCAAAACCATGCATGTAGATCTATTCCCTTTGTTAAAGTTTAGGATGGCATCATACACTGCAAATACCATAGTACGAAACCCTACAAAGTCAGTTTTCGGTACTCTTGACCAAATGAACATATTCACAGATTCGTCGGGGTTTTGGTTTTTCACATACAGGCATTTTTTCAACAGTGCATGGTTAGAACCTGAAATATGGGCTTTCTTTTTTTTTTTTTTTTTTTTTTTCTTGTCCTTAGAATTGTGGAATATGTAGCACTATAAAAAAGCATCATATAGCGTGAGATCAAATACCAAATGAGGGCAACGCGCGAAAAAACCGCCTGATATGTACTCACATTTATGGTCATAACTTTTGTTCTATTAGTAGGATAAGTACAAATGAGGTGTCATATTAAAGCCAATGATTCATGCAATGGAAATATAGAATAATACAAATAATCGATTTGTGTGCCCATATTGACCTACCGAATCTCCTTAAAAGATGCACGCCTACCTGCAACTTTTTGGCCGACAACATTTTAGCCAATGGCTACTGCACATGGCTTAACAAAGCGTTTTATGATCTCGTCCTTATGAACATTAATAGAGCAGGTATGAAGCACGTCGAGCCGCCCCGGTGGCGCAGTGGTCTAAGGCGCTGGCCTCTGCTCATTCGTCCGTAAGGGGTCCGGGTTCGAATCCCGGTGAGGCATGGATGTTGTGTTTGTCTTACGGCACTGGCTCTCTCCCTTCCCTGGAACCAGTGACCCTAAATTAGGGACGGGCGACTGCTTATAGCCCATTGAGTTGCTCACGGTGGTCGTTAAAATTCCAATCAAAAAAAAAAAAAAAAAAAAAAAAAAAAAGAAGCACGTCGATACCTATGATGCCACCCAGAGGTACGTCTGCCCGTGCCATGACACTACCACGACCTTATGTGTCCCTAAGACGTTTAACGGATGTTAGAGTGCCCCTGATTCTCTCCATAAGTCTTCCTCTAGTGTCCTGAAGAGTGAATCTGAACTCGTCCGTAAAGCGATAAGAGCTCCATTTATTATCACTCCAAGTGACATGACTGCTGCACCAATGGAGACGTTCTCTTTCATAACCAGATGAGATTGGGATGCACTCCATTGTCCTCGCACCATAAGGACCCTGTTCATGAAGCATCCTGCGCAACGCGGAGCAAGATATGCACTCAATGGACAAACCATTGGAGATACCTACCTAATAGCGTGTTGGTCCTCCTCCAGCGAGAATAACAGCCTGTACGGGCCTAGGTATAGACTCCAACAGATGCCAATGGGTTTCCGAAGGTAATATCAACGACGCCTGTTGCAGAATTATCTACAACTCCGCCCGAGACGTCGCTCCAGGATCCATGGACCTGATGTTCTGCTCCAGGGCATCCCAGAGAGCCTCCACATGGTTTACATCCGGGAACCCTGGGGGCCAGAGGATGGTTCAGCCCAAGATAGATGCTCGAGCCATGCCTGGGTGGTTGCGGCAGCGCATTGCCTGCTGAAACAGACCATCCTGTGGCAAGGTGATTTGTTTCAGCAGGACCATACGCTGCTGCAACCATCAGCCGCAGGACGTGCGAAGGACATGAAAGCGTGTAGGTTATCAGCCAGCACATGCTGGTATAACGCAGCCGTTAAAATCCTCTCCAGACACACTCAGAGATCTAATGTGTCCCATGAGAAGGCTCCCGAAGCCATCACAGAGCTACCACAGCCTTGAACAGAGCCGACCTCGTACGACACCCTCATGCCATCGACACCACACTCACACCCTCCCGTCAGTTTGATACAGCTGAAAACAGGTTTCGTCTGACCACACGGCCCAGCGCTATTCTGCAGAGGTCCAGTTTGATGATCTCGGCACAAAGTGAGGCGTAATTTCCGAGCAGTCAACGGTGACACACGAATAGAGCGTCGGCTCCCGTAGTTCCGGATTTTGCAGAATGCGCCGTACTGTTCACTCGTTGGCGCTGCTTGGGCCTCCGACCTAGATGTGTCTAGAGAACGAACGAGGGGTGCCAATGCCGTTAAGACGCCGTCGCACGCGATTTCGTCAAACGGATGAGTTCACGAGAGGTAGGCCTTCGTACCGCGGGATGGTCCTTGCGTCGTATTGCGGGAGAAACGCAACGTAATGCCATAACCGTCGGTCGCATTTGGAGACAGTGAACCCAGGAAGGATCTGTGCAACGTCGTAGGGGGAATGGAGCACGGAGATGGACGTCCGAGCGCATCGATCGTCACATCCGACGTCATGCCGTAGCGGACGCACAGGTCACAACGGGCGGTATTTTTGGAGTGTACGGGGAGGCTTGGATGCTCCAATATCGACGCGGGCAGTGTCGCGCCGATTGGCTGCTTCTGGTTTGCTGTCGCGCCGATTGGCTGCTTCTGGTTTGCTGTCCAGCCGTCCGTTGCGAAGGCTACCCTTAACACCGAGCCATCGTCGTCGCCAATTGGCGTGGTGTCGCTCCAGAGCTGTGTGGGGTACCGAATGGAACACTGTCGAGTTCAGCGACGAATCGCGGTCGTGTCTTACCACCGATTACCGCCGTGGCCAACGGGCCGATTCAATCGCCCGTTGGCGAGGGGTGTGAATCATGGTGTGGGGTGTGCGGATTCTTCAGGAGGCGACGTGGCCAACGGGAGGATTCCACCGCCATTGTGAGGCGCCACATGGCTCGGCAACGTGAAATCATGGTGTGGGGTGTTATCAGCACTAGTAGCCGCTCACCGCGGATACGCATTACGGGCACAGTGACGGCACGTCGCTATGTTGACAAGGTGCTGCAGCCCTTGGCATTACCGTATCAACAGGGCATCCCAAACACCGTTTTTCAACAGGATAACGCCCTGCCGCATACCGCTTGGATCAGCCTGCATGCTTTACACGGTGTGCGGATGCTTCCGTGGCCAGCACGATCCTCAATCTCTCGCCCATCGAGCATCTGTGGGACACGATTGGACGACGGTTGAGTACCTTCCCACCCCCGGAAAATGAAGGTAAACTGTTGACTCGAATCAACACCACATAGTCCACGATACCTCAACGCTGTATCACCACCCGAAATGGGCCCACACTCGTTGTTGATCATCCTGTATATTCGGCCACTGGAGCCCAGTCTGTATGTGACAATTAAATCATTTTTTTATTGGAGATTTAACGACCACCGTGAGCAACTCAATGGGCTATAAGCAGTCGCCCGTCCCTAATTTAGGGTCACTGGTTCCAGGGAAGGGAGAGAGCCAGTGCCGTAAGACAAACACAACATCCATGCCTAACCGGGATTCGAACCCGGACCCCTTACGGACGAATGGTCAGAGGCCAACGCCTTAGACCACTGCGCCACCGGGGCGGCAATTAAATCATTTGTTCAGGACTTACTTGGCTATTTGTGTGTGCAGTTTGGTCTGGTTTCAAGCATTCCTTCATGGTGCAGCATTTTCTCTGTTGGGCGGTGTATATACACTATATTGACAAAATTCACCGGACACCCCTTCAAAAGCAAATGAACGGATCCACTGCGTTGTTAAGATGCGCGGCACAACAGCAAAGAATATACAAACAAGCCTGCAGCTAACCGCGATCATATCGCACTGTGAGGTTGAGTGAAAATGTCGCGGCGGGAGAGAACTGACTT
Source organism: Macrothele yani (assembly GCA_039090855.1). Taxonomy (NCBI): domain Eukaryota; kingdom Metazoa; phylum Arthropoda; class Arachnida; order Araneae; family Macrothelidae; genus Macrothele; species Macrothele yani. The sequence continues at coordinate 9,904,091 of CM077021.1, read as the reverse complement.
TGAGAACGGAAAGATTGTTGGGTGTTATATCAGTGGGTTGTCCATAAGAGAAATCGAGAGGTGTTTAAACATACCCAAGTACACTGTTTTGAATGCGCTGAATAAGTGGAAGGCACATGGAGTGCCTGAAGCAGCAAAACGTAGCGGCAGACCAAAATAAATCAGTGATAGAAGACGTCGAAGCCTCAGGAAAGTCGTTACAGCTAATCGACGCAAGACTCCAGTGTACAGGTGAGTAAAAATGCTGGAACCTCGGTATGTACACGTACCATTCACAGAGAAATTCATTCCATGGGTTACCGTGGTCGTGCGGCTGCTCATAAGCTTTTCATCTCCACTCGGAATGCTACTCGTCGTTTAGCATGGTGTAAAGAACATTTATCATGGACCGCAGATCAATGGAAATGGGTCCTATGGACTGATGAATCCAGATACACGATCCATCAGTGTGATGGCCATGTGTGGGTATGGCGGCAGCTGAGGGAACGCTATTTACCCCAGTGTATTGTTCCTATAGTCAAGTTTGGAGCTGGCAGTGTACTCGTGTGGGGGTGTTTTTCGTACTATGGTCCCGGCCCATTGGTTATCGTGAACAAACCTGTTAACAAGCACGTCTACCTCGATATTCTGGACAATTATGCTCTACCAACTCTATGGCAATACTATGGAACCGAGCTTTGTTAGTACCAGCAGGATAGTGCACCGAGCCATAAAGCAAGGTTTCAAAATCGCTTTAATATGTCTCGGGGACCATTACATGGGAAGAACGGAGAGGTACATTGTGTAGGAAAAACATCAGAACGAGGCAAAAGCACAACAAACAAATATCCCTTCAAAGAAGGAGCACATAGCATGAGCACATACAGCAAGCAGGGCACAATCAATACAAACAGAGCAACACAGTTTGTTCACTAGTCACGGGACAGCACGAGGCACTACACAGAGAACATCGAAGCGGGATTTGCATAGAAAATGTAAGAGCCCCTGAAGGTACTGCACAGGAACGGAGCGTTCTTAATTGTAGGCTGCGGGAGTAAACTCCCAGTAATCGGGAGCTTCGAGATAGGCATCCTCGTCGGAAAAATCCTCACGACGTTATCGAGGCGGGCGAAACGGACGAGCAGAAGGAGGCGGCATCGGGACAGTCCGGGCAGCAACAGGGAAAAGGGAGTAGACTTCTTACGAGTCCGACGATTAGGGCGACGACGACGCTTCTTGGAGATTGCACCAGTAGAAGCAGCGCAGGAAGACGGAGCGACAGGCTGGAGAAACGACACATCCGGCAGACAAGCAGGAAGTGGGCCGTGGGACACAGTGAGAAACCCGAAGCAGCAGCAAGGGCTTGTGAAGGTGACACGTACAAGGCAATCAGGGTTGCAATCTTGGACGGTGAATAGGAAGGCGGAGGATCAACAGGAGCGATGAGAGCATCAACGCCAAAGTCAGACGAAGAACACCGAAGAGGCTTATCAGAAGGGGAGCAAGTCGGGGTGCTATTAACAGATGAATCACACACGAAATCCCGAAGCGGAAGAGCGGATTCAGGCTGAGGAGAGCTAGGAACCAGAGTCAAAGAAGCCGGCAGGGAAGAAAGGGGCGACTCCTGTAGAGGGGGAAAGAATCCAACGGAGGAAGGCACTGCAGGCGCAGCTGAAGGCACTGGTGAATCAGGCAGAGGAGAAGACATCACCGAGGCAGCCGCACGAGAGTGATGGGGCTGTACAGAGCCGGAAACCAGGGACGAGGGACCCAGCGGGGAGAAAGAAGACGATATCTGCGGAGATGGAAAGAGTCCAACGGAGGCAGGCATTGTAGGCACAGCGGAAGGCATGGGGGAAACAAACGAAGTGGAAGACACCAATGGGGCAGCAGTTGGAGAAGATGGCTGCGTGGAGAAAGCACAAATTGGCGCAGCAGAGGAGCAAGTGATAGAACACGAGCACTGTGAGCGAAGATGGCCAGGGGCCTTGCAGGTGAAGCAATGGAACGCAGAGTAGACAATAATGAAAATCGTGTGATGACCAAGAATCACTCGAAATGCAGTTGGGCAGGGAGTAATGAAGGAAAAGTCCGGGAAAAGAACAAGAGCTTGACGACGGAAGCTCAAATAAGGGCAATCACCTTGATCGGTGGGAGCGGAGGGAACGTCCGGACGCCGACGACGACGCGCCCGCACCGCGAAAGAAGGCAAGCGAAAAATCATCACTGACTTCTGGGGGCACTGGATACATAGTGGCAAGAACTTGGCAATGGGCAAGAGGTAGGGGAATCAAACTGTGACCCCCAACAAAAATGCAGGTAGAAAGAACCTGTGCAACATAATCGGAAGAGAAAAAATAAACAAACACCGACTTGGGCTTTCTGGCAAAGTGTGTAATCGCTTCAGAAGGGAGAAACGACAGCGCAGACATGTAAGCGTGCAACTTGATATTAGGAAGCGCGTCGAACTTGACGCCCAAACTGAGAGAAGAGAGTATGGACTTACCGAGCTGGGAGGATTCGGACACGGTTGCTCTGATAGTAGAGCCTTGGCGAACGATGAAGCGGTCCAAGGAACACGAGAGCAACGCTCGGAATGGAGAGCACATGTCCGAAGAAACTGGAGCCGAAGAATTATCCAGGAGGGCAGCTGTCATGGAGGCAGTGGGAAGGCAGTCTCTCGTTGCATCACTGGGAAGTCGAGACGAAGGCACAATTCCAGGAGAAGCAGCACAAGCCATGGGTATAGGCACAGGAACAATCAGGCGCGAGGCAGAAGAAGATGGAAGATGACACAGGGCTCCACTACTGGAAGGCGGAGCTCTGACGCAGTACGCGGAGCGCTGAGAACGATGACGCATGAAGCGTACCACTATAGAAAGGTAGAGCACTGATGAGGCAAACAGTACACAGGGGAAGGCGATGCGGCGAACCACTAATGAAAGTCGGAGCACAATCACAGCAGACGAACGCAGACGCAGGAGTTTAGAAGCACCGAACAAGCAGTAGGCAACGATATATCAGAGAGTCAAGGCAAGTCACGATAGGCGTACTGTAAACAGACCCAAAGTGAAGAATTATGAAGGAATACACGCAAAAAAGGCACTTACCGACTCGGAAAAGTGACTAGGAGGAAAGCGCGAACGTTCATGCATGAGGTAAGAGCAAAATAACAGGGCTGGAGACAGGAAAACATAACATGCGCTGGAGACAGGAAAACAGAGCACAAATTACGGAGCGCAGAATGGCGTGCCCAGCAGCCATAAAGCAAGGACTATTACGGGGTGGTTTGACGTTAATGTCGTATCGTATGTGCACTGGTCAACACAGAGCACTGATCTTAATCCCATAGAGCACCTATGGGATGAATTCGAGCGCCGCATAAGAAGTTTGGAACTATGGCCTACTACTAAGCAACAGTTAGAGGCATCGTTATGTAGTGAATGGAAGCGCATACCTATCGCTGTGTTCCAAAACCTTGTCGAAAGCATGTCTCGAAGGGTCAGTGCATGCATGAAGGCCAAAGGTGGACCGACACCGTACTAATGTATGTCAATAACTGCTATGCTGTGTTTCTCTTCTTGGTGTCCAGTGACTTTTGTCAATATAGTGTATGTATATTCTGTTCTTAACTATGTACTGTATTTTGTCGCCTTAACTTGAAAAACTGTATGAAGTACAGAGCGACAGGTTGAACGAAATACTCAAAAGGTTTTCCAGAGAGAGAGAGAGAGAGAGAGAGAGAGATCTACCCAGAGCAGGGTTGCGTTGTCAAAATGATCGGTAAACACGTAAAAAAAGCTTTCAGAATACTCGCCAAGCCAGGGGAGAAAAAATTCTGCACCCCGCTGTTAAGTTCATACGTTTAGTTTAATCATATTCCTGGAGAAATAAAATTATTCCCTTTGTTGCTTCAACAGAAAAAAGATGTTTTTTTTTTTTATTTTATGTAAATATCAGATATTCTCAGCCTTCGAGAAGGTTTCCCAGGCGAAAAGCTGGGCGGAGTAGCAAAATATTCTCCTTGATTTTTACCTTTTTCCGCAACATAAAATCGTGAGGAAATTATGAAGAACATCGCTAATAAGCCTCCTTTGAAAATATTTCTTCCCCGGGGATAAGAATAAAACACAATCTTTTCTCTCTCACTCCGAACGTAATGTTTTTTTTTCTCTCTCAATGTTTTGCGGAAGAACCACCAGCAAAATTCTTCTATAAACCTTTTTACAGTTTCTAGAAGATCGCCATAAATTCTGCTAGAACTGTACGTCTTAAAAGCAACATGAAAATAATGAATACTACTACTCAACACTTTTTCTTTTATAGAAGTAATGGAACTCGATAATTTTGTGGGATTTTTTTCCCCTCATTTGTAGGTTTCTAGTATGTACAGATTTTTAGCTATTGGTCGCATTAGAAATATGGTGGTATTTAGTATTGTATGAAATTGTCATGGAAACTAATGGTGATGTATAGCAATGAGCCTTTACATTATGACCACCGACCTAATAAGCTCTAGGACCCCTTTTAACCCGAAAAACCGCGGCCTCTCGGCGAGACATCGATTCGATGAGGCGGCGATAGGTATCCTGGGGTATATGATACCATAATTTCAACAACAGGTCCTCCAGTTCCCGGACGTTTTGGTATGGTGGTGATTTAGCGCGAACCCGCTGTTCCAAGTCGAACCACAAATGTTCGATTGGGTTCATGTCAGGTTAATTTGGATGCCAGAGCATTAACAGAAAGTCAGCAGCATGTTCCTCGAACCACTCCTTGACGATTCTGGCAGTGTGGCATGGCGCGTTATTCTGTTGGTAATGGCCATCACCAGCAGGGAAAACAGTTGCCATGAATGGGTGATCTTGGTCCGCAACAATGTTCAGATACCTGACAACTGTCAGGTGATTGTGCGATTGGGATAATGGGGCCTAAAGAGTCCCAAGAAAACATCGCCCGCAGCACAACACCGCCGCCGGCCTGTTTCCGCCGAACAGTTCATCCAGGTGCCATAGCTTATGTTGATAATCGGCGTATTCGCGCTCTGCCGTCTACGTGATACACCAGGAATCTTGATTCGTCAGACCAGGCCACTTTGTTCCAATAATCCACGGTCCAATCTCGATTATCTTGGGTCCATTTCATTCGTTGCTGGCGATGACGTGCACTGAACATGGGGACCCGGCTGGGTCATCGGCTACGCAGGCCCATGCGCGGAAAGCTCCGATGAACTGTGTGCTGTGACACATTGCCCTGATCACCACTGTTGTAGCTGCGGGTGATTTATCGCACTGTGACCCTCCGGTCGCTGTGAACAATGCGCGACAATCTCCGCTCTGCTCTGGCATCAATGAGCTGCGGGCGACACACGGCTGGACGATGGTTCGTCGTTCGGCTATCTGTGCACCACTTTTGATACGTACTCACTACAGTGGTACGTAAACAACCCACAAGTTGCGTCGTTTCCAAGATCGTAGTTCCGAGGTTCCATGCCATCGCAATTTGTCCTGTATCAAACTCCGATAAAGCGGCAGCTTTTCCAATTCTAACTCCGAATACTGTACTAACGGAAAGCCGGTCCTCGGGTTGTATATATACTGCTCTATGAACTTCACCTGTGCCACCGTTCGGTCTCCAGAAGCGCTCATTTATCTTGGCTGGGGTGGTCATAATGTAATGGCTTCACCGTTCATGCCAATAGACCTACTTCTGTTGTCAGTGCTTAAACGTCGTTTGAACACCATTTCAGAAAAACCCCGTAGTGAAGGCAATGCATTCTGCAAACGTCTAGACCCAGCGATGAAAAGAGTAACCCACTTCTCAAAGGTTACTTTTATCGGAGCTCGCACGCCACGGGCAGTTGTCATGAAGCTAATTTACATATGAAGTAGCCACCCACGCTGATTAACGATCTCCTGTAGTCGCTGAATTTCCATATCACCGCGTTTACCCTTCGAAACCTCAATATCCCTAACCTTTTATAACCAATATACACTATATTGACAAAAGTCACCGCACACCCGCTGCATTGTTAGAATGCGCGGTACAGCTGCAAACGGTGCAAGCTCCTTTTTTTTTTTTTTTTTTTTTTCTGCAAGCTCTGCGACAGTCCACTGTTTCCTCTCCTTTAATTGCACAGTTTTTTTGCACTGGTGCTTCCAAAAGTTTCTCTCGCTCCTGTTTCGGCGTTTCAGCTTTTCTTGCAATAACAGCGTAACAGCACCCGAGCAGTAGATTAGAATGTCAATTCATCTTTCGTGCACTGCTGGTGTCCATTCTTTTCTCTCCTCCAACTGCAAAAATTTCTCCGCTGCTGCTTTCACAGTTTTCTTTCGCTGCAGCTTCCGCATGTCAGCTGTTCTTCCAATAATACAGTCGTTTCAGTCCTTCTTCCAATAATAGAGTACGAGCAGTACGTTGGAATGTCAATTTATTTTTCGTACAGTGCTGGTGTTCACCCTTTCCTTTCATTCATCTGCACAAATTTATCACGCTGCTGCTTCGACAGGTTTCTTTCGCTGCTGCTTCCACAAGTTTCTCTTGCTGCTGCTTTCGTGTTTAATCTTCCAATACCAGTGTAAGAATACCCAAGCTGTAGGTTGGATTGTCAATTCATTGTTCGTACAGTGCTGGTGTCCACTTTTTCCTCTTCTGTAATTGCTCAAATTTCTCTCTCTCTCTGCTGCTTCCACGGGCTTCTCTCGCTGCTGCTTCCACAGGTTCCCTCGGTTCTTCTTCCACAAGTTTCTCTCGCTGCAGCTCCAGCGTTTAAGCTTTTCTTCCAATAATAGAGTCGTTTCAGCCTTCCTTCCAATAACAGAATCGTTTCTGCCTTTCTTCCAATAATAGAGTATGAGCAGTGCGTTAGAATGTTAATTCATTGTTCGTGCAGCGCTGGTGTCGACTTTTTCCTCTCCTTTAACTGCACAAATTTCTCTCCCTGCTGCTTCCACAGGATTCTCTCAATGCTCCTTCCACATGTTTCTCTCTCTGCTTCTTCCGCGTTTCAACTTTTCTTCCACTAAGAGAACCCGAGCAGTACGTTAGAAAGTCAATTTATCTTTCGTGCAGTGCTACCGTCGACACTTTCCTATTCTTTAATTGCACTAATTTTTCTCGCTTGCTTCTGCTTCCACATTTTTCTCTTGTTGCTACTTCAGTGTTTTATATTCCAATAATAGAGTAAGAGCACCCGAGCAGCACATTGAAATGCCAATTCATTTTTCGTTCAGTGCTGGTGTCCACTCTTTCCTGTCCTTCAACCGCACAAATTTCTCTCGCTGCTGATTCTACAAGTTTCTATCGCAACTGCTTCCACAAGTTCCTCTCGCTACTACATACACAAATTTCTCTTGCTGCTGCTTCCACTTTTCAGCTTTTCTTCCAATAATAGATTGAACACCCAAGCAGTACGTTGGAATGTCAATTCATTTTTCGTGCTGTGTTGGTGTCCACTCTTTCCTCTCCTTCAACTGCACAAATTTCTCTCGCTGCTGCTTCCACTTTTCTGCTTTTCTTCCAATAATAGATTGAACACCCGAGCAGTACGTTGGAATGTCAATTCATTTTCGTGCTGTGCTGGTGTCCACTCTTTCCTCTCCTTCAACTGCCCAAATTTCTCTCGCTGCTGCTTCCACAGGTTTCTCTCGTTGCTTCTTCTACAAGTTTCTCTCGCTGCTGTGCTGGTGTCCACTCTTTCCTCTCCTTCAACTGCCCAAATTTTTCTCGCTGCTGCTTCCACAGGTTTCTCTCGTTGCTTCTTCTACAGGTTTCTCTCGCTGCTGTGCTGGTGTCCACTCTTTCCTTTCCTTCAACTGCACAAATTTCTCTTGCTGCTGCTTCCACAGGTTTCTCTCGTTGCTTCTTCTACAGGTTTCTCTCGCTGCTGTTTCCACAGGTTTCTTTCTTTGCTGCTTCCACAGGTTTCTCTCTTTACTGCTTCCACAGGTTTCTCTCGCTGCTGCTTCCACAGGTTTCTCTCGTTGCTACTTTCACAGGTCTCTTTTGCTGCTGCTTCCACGGGTTTCCCGTCCTGCTTCCACAGGTTTCTCTCGCTGCTGCTTCCACAGGTTTACCTGGCTGCTCCTTCCACAGGTTTCTCTTTTTGCTGCTTCCACAGTTTTCCCTTGCTGCTCCTTCCACAGGTTTCTCTTGTTGCTGCTTCCGCAGTTTTCTCTCGCCGCTGCTTCCACAGGTTTCTCTCGTTGCTGCTTTCACAGGTCTCTTTCGCTGCTGCTTCCACAGGTTTCTTTCGCTGCTCCTTCCACAGGTTTCTCTCGCTGTTACTTCCACAAGTTTCTCTCGCCGCTGCTTCCACAGGTTTCTCTCGTTGCTGCTTTCCACAGGTCTCTTTCGCTGCTGCTTCCACAGGGTTTCTTTCGCTGCGGCTTCCACAGGTTTCTCTCGCTGTTACTTCCACAAGTTTCTCTCGCCGCTACATCCACAAGTTTCTCTGGCTGTTGCCTCCACAAGTTTCTCTCGCTGCTTCCACGGGTTTCTTTCGCTGCTGCTTCCACAGGTTTCTCTCGCTGTTACTTCCACAAGTTTCTCTCGCCGCTACATCCACAAGTTTCTCTGGCTGTTGCCTCCACAAGTTTCTCTCGCTGCTTCCTCCGCGTTTCAGCTTTTCTTCCAATAATTGCGTAACATCACCTGAGCAGTACGTTGGAATGTCAATTCATTGTTCGTCCAGTTCTCTGGGGTCCACTCTTCATTCTCCTTCAACTGCACAAATTTCTCTTGCTGTTACTTCCACGGGTTTCTCTCGCGGCTGCTTTCACAGGTTTCTCCGTCGATTAGCTGTAACGACTCTCCTGAGGCTTCGACGTCTTCTATCACTGATTTTCTTTGTTCTGCCGGTACGGTATGCTCCTTCAGGCACGCCATGTGTCTTCCACTTATTCAGTACATCCAAAACAGTTGACTTGGGCATGCTTAAACCCACTAATATAACACCCAACAATCTTTGCTTTCTCAAAGACAGTTCAGCTACAATTTCACTCAACCTCACAGCACTATATGATCGCGGTCAACTGCAGGTATGTTTTTATACCGTTTGGAGCTGTACCGCGCATCTTAACAACGCAGTAGATCCGTTCATTTGCTTTTGAAGAGGTGGCCGGTGACTTTTGTCAATATAGTGTATATCACGTTACCTCCCCAGGATGCAAATGGTGAGGTACTCCAGTGACTTCTGGCCATTCGTCCGAGATGAGTCCGGGATGTTGTATTTGTCTTAAGGCACTAGCTGTCTCCCTTTTCTGGTACCACCGGCCCTAAATTAGGGGCGGCGACTGCTTGTAGCCCATAGAGTTGATCATGGTGGTTGTTTAACTCCTAAATTAAAAACACAATGATGAGAACTGTGACGTACTACAGAGGCGAATCACGTGCCAAGACGACAAATCTACAGCGGTACATTCCGTCCGTGTAGCTTAGTTGGGAGAGCAACTTACTCCGGAGTAAGGGGACACGGAGTAGAAGCCCGTTGCGGAAAAACTTGTGTTTTCACATTGGCGCCCTAACGTAAAAATGGATGATGTTTGTTCCACACGTTTTCTGGAATTAATGAAACATATCTACTTCGCTTCAAAAAAAAATTAAGAGGGAGATGATGTGACGTACTACAGAGGTTAGTCACGTATCAAGAAGACAAATCTGCGGCAGTACATTCCGTCCGTGTAGCTTAGTTAGGAGCGCGACTTACGTTGGCCTCCTCGTGATCGCGACTTACGTTGGCCTCCTCGTGATCGAATAACGGAAGCAGCGTTACGGGGCATGGACTACACGAGCTCTCTATAGTACTGTGGAGAGAGTGCACACCATGGTTCCTGAAGAGCGTCCCGCAATTCCATAATGTTTGCTGTTTGTGGATTCCTGGCATTTTCAAACAGCATCTCGATGGCGTTTAAATCCCGGGTCTAGTCAGGATGCCAAACTCCGAGGAATGTTCCTCCAAACATAATTGGGCAACTGTGGACGTGTGCGGTGGCGCATTGTCGTGTGAAAGAGGTTGCACCCTTTGGAGTGGTTGCATGACATGAACTGGTGCAAATAATAACAAAGAATTGTTACGTATGGCCTCCACAGGTCAGAGCGGTCTGCAATTGCATGAGGGGTACTAATGCGTGCCAGCTGAAAACACCCGACACCATAACAGAGCCACCGCCTGCCTGCATTGTTCCTTGTAGGCATGCGGGATTTGTCGCCTCACCCGGAGTCGGTCATCTGCCCAAAACAGTTGGTACCGCGATTCGTCGGAGCACGCTACACGTTTCCAGACATCTTGCAGTTAATGGTGATGTTCCAGAGCCCAGCCGAAGCGCAAAGCCTTGTTGCCTCGCGTGGGCAATAGCACCAGGTTGGGCAGTCTGCTCCGGAACCCCATATAACACTGGCAGCGTTATACTGTCAAAACACTGATGTTACTACTGGCCGGAGCATTGAGCTGCGCTGTGATGTGCTGCAATTTTGCACGCAGGGCAGATTTACGATGCGTGCCAGACGCCGCTGTCCACGATTGTCCAGGGCTTTTCTACCTCCACACCGGTCTCGCACTCTGGATTCTTTCCCTGAGTTTGTGTAGTCTAGGTACAACCTTGAAATTATTGTCCGTGTAAATCCAAATTTCGTGGTAATTTCCCAGATGAAGTGACCCATCTCCCGGGCGCCGACTATCATACCACGTTCGAAATCGCTTAAATCCGGATATCCACCTAAACTGCGAATGCTATTATCTGAGCTTGCGAAGATATCTGCCTCTATACATACGTCGTTTGCGGACGATACCATTTACTGTATGGGTTTGGTGGCTCGCAACGGAAATATTAGGGCCCTTCCTAGATTTTTTGGCACCTTTGTGTATATACGTTAATTATATTTTTCTGCAGTACTTAAAAATAAAGAACTCTTCAGAGCTCTCCCAACTTTTTAAATAGAATTTATAACGCAGTATAAAAAATATATTTTTAACCATCACTCTACACTTTTTTGTAAAGCGTACACTTATACTGTTCCCATTACATTTGCAATGCCGTATTTCATTTCTCGTTTATTTTATTAGTCGTGGAGGGGAATCGTTTTTGTTTTTTCCTTTAGCTGTTTCACTTAACTGAATTTCTCGATTATAAATGCGCATAGGATTTTTTACCCATCGGTTTTTCCTGCTGGCCCATGAAAAGATTGCGTGAGAATCACCGGGAACTTTTCTGCGTAGGAGCATTTTTTTTGCCATAGATTCACATCAAGGTTTATTGATTGAGGTTTTTCTGCTGTTAAGCAGTTTTTGCCGAATACTCAGTCTCACCCATATTTACCTAATCTTCACTTTGAGCTCAAAATCTGCTTTTAAAGCATATAACCATAATTGTTTAAAGTCAAATTTTTAATCAAAGTAACTGTCCGAAATCTAATGGCACAGCACTCATGTGTAATCGCTATACTGAAAGAACACGACAACCAGTGATTTTTCTTGTTTTGTGATTACCTTTATCGTTGCTCTCTCTCTCTCTCTCTCTCTTTCTCTCTCTCGCTCTAGCTCTCTCTTTCTTTCTCTCCTTCTCTCTCGCTCTCTCTCCCGCTATCTCACTCTCTTTCTTTCTCTCTCTCTCTCTCACTCGCTGTTGCTCTCTCGCGCGTGCTCTCGCTCACTCACTCTCGCTCTCTCTCTCTCTAGCCCTTTGTCTCTCTATCTCTCTCTCGTGCGCGCGTGCTCTTGCTCTCTCTCTTTCTCACTCTCCCTCTCTTTCTCGCCCTCTCTCTCTCTCTCTCTCTCTCTCTCTCTCTCTCTCTCTCTCTCTCTCTCTCTCTCTCTCACTCTCTCACTCTCCCTCTCTCTCTTTCTCTCTGTCTCTTCTAGCAAAGATCATGTTTGCATTAAGTGTTTAGATAAAAAGGCGCTTATAATTATTAATAATGAGCGAAATTGTTCTGTACATAAACTCAATTTATATTTTTCAGCTTTATTCATAACACACCTCTACTCTCATTTTACAGAACATTTCAAAAGCGTGGTTAAATAGCTTATGAATGGTTCAATAGCTAATGCACCCAGAAGGAATCATTCAATCGAGATGCAAATTAGTATGTGTGATAGAGATGGCCAAAACACCTCGATGTTTTTCAACATCGATGTTTTGCCTCCGGTAATCGATGTTGTAACCTCGATGTTGCAGAAGCCGATACATGAAAAAATCATCGAGGTTTTTATGACCGATGTTTGAAACTGGCAAAGAGTATTTTCTATGAAAAGTAAATGAATCTCTCATTGTTGCATTCTTATAAAGAGGCAGGAAATATCGGTTTTCTATTGGTTGTTTTAGTTGATCATTCGTTGGCGAAAGCCGAATTTCTTTCCTCTAAGATAAGGAAATCGATACATAAAAAAAACCAAAAAAAAAACTAGGTTTCTACCGATACATCGAGGAAACATCCAGCGTTTTAACAAATATTATCAGTTACTCAAGACTGAATTTGGGGCCAATCACCATTATATTAAACCGAGATTTTACCAACCGATGTACCCATTCACTGCTGCAGATGGAAAAGCGAGAATGCTTCGCCTTATTAGCAAAGTATCGAGGTTCGTACCGATACATCAATGAAGCATCGACGTTCACACCAATACATCGAACAAACATCAAGGTTCACAGCGACACATAGAACAAATATTGAGGTTCACACCGATACATCAATGAAGCATCGACGTTTACACTGATACATAAAAAACCATCGAGGTTCACAGCGACACAAAGAACAAACATCGAGGTTCACAGCGACACATAGAACAAACAATGAGGTTCACACCGATACATCAATGAAACATCCACGTTCACACTGATACATCAAAAACAAACATCGAGGTTCACACAGATACATAGAATAAACATCATGGTTCACACAAATACATCGAAGAAACATCGAGGTTCACACCGATACATCAATGAAGCATCGACGTTCACACTGATACATAAAAAAGACATCGAGGTTCACACAGATACATTGAAAAAACATCAAGGTTCACACAAATACATCGAAGAAACATCGAGATTCACACCGACAGGTCAGTGAAATATTGACGTTCACACTGATACATAAAAAATACATCGAGGTTCACACAGATACGTTGAAGAAACATCAAGATTCACACCGATAGATCAGTGAAATATCGACGTTCACACCGATACATCGAAGAAACATCTAGGTTCACACCGATATATGGAGGGTTTACAAATATTATGTTATTGGATGTAGAGTTGGTGAGTATCACTGTTGTATAGATCAAAGATTTTACAAATCAATTGCACATTCAATGCCGCAAATGGAAAAGTGTGAATTCTTCAGTTTATTAGCAAAACATCGAGGCTCACACCGATGCATCGAAGAAACATTGATATTTCCACTGATACATCGAGCGTTTAAACAAATATGTTACGAGCTATGGAATTGGTGAGTATCACTGTTATGTTGAATAGAGATTTTACCCATCTATTGCTGCACGCTGCAACCACCAGCTTGTGTTCTGCCAGCAGTGGTTGAAGAGGGTTTGTTCTCCGATGTTTCTCGCCTTATACGCCAATGTCCATCCGTTCGATGAAGCAGAAAACCTGACTCATCGGAGAAGACAATCCTTTGCCAATTAGCTGGGGTACAATTCCGATACTGCCGTGCAAATGTAAGCCTTTTCTGCAGATGCACTTTCGTTATCATAGGTGCAGTGACTATCCGTCTGTATCGGTGCCCTATAAGAAGCCGGGTTCGAACTGTCGTTTTAGACACATTTCCGGTAGCCTCCTGGTTCATTCGGCCAGTGAGCTGCTCCACTGTAGCGCGTCGATCGGCCCTCGCGCACCTTCAAAGCCGACGTTCACCTCTCACATAAATGGCACGTGGTGCTCCGCAGTTTCCACGTCGCTTATTTGCAATGGTGTCATTTCTCCAATCACGATGCACTTTAAACACAGCAGCACGCGAAGAGTTCACAAACTGCGCTGTTTCAGAAATTCTGCCACCCTTGGCCCAAAAGCCGATAATCATCCCTTTTTTGCAAATCTGATAAATCCCTTCTTTTATCATTTCTGTCATTTTCTATTCACTAGTTATCAACCTTAAAACGGCGTGCGGTGAAACAAAATCGCGCGAAATTTAGCTTACGTTTCTAACGCTACTGTAGCAAGGGATTGAAAGGTGGAGGGTTGAAACTTATTTTGTTATAAATGTGACTCTATAAACTATCTAATGATGTATTATTTATTACTCTACGATTATTAGTTTCGAAGATATAAGCGCTCAAAGTGTGACATGTTTTCTTTGCATCTATGCTTCTCATGTTACCTAATACCCAGCGCGGAGAAAGACGCAGTTGTACGTCAGAAAAAATTGAAAAATGGATCATCTTGAACCGGGTGGGCCAGAAACATTTCAGGGTGGTCTCCAACCTATCCTCGCATTCCCTTGTCGACGTTCCTAGGCTTATGCAGGGCCAGAACCCTAACCTAACTTGATCTATCACAGTGAGCAACTCGAAGGGGCTATAATACTTCCCTCACTGGTATCCATGTCTCATCGGGATTCCAATCGGACCCATTCAGACGAATGATCAGAAGCCAGCGCTTAAACCACTGCGCTACTGGTGCTGCCCCGCGCGTTTCATTACTCAGTTGGGTAAGTGTGGGTACAGTTAAATATACAGGGTGTTTCAAAACTAATGGAACAAACTTTAAGGGGTGATAGAACACACCGAAACAAGCGTTTTTCGTCATATAATGCATGGTCGCAAGTTACGCGGTTAGGCGCTGGAGGGCGCTTTCTGTTTCCCCACACACGCTGTCTTTCGCAACGCAAAGACCCATATCTTTTACCGGAACGTCTGGATGAGAGAACGTACCTTATTTTACTTCATCAAGTCTTGCCTGAATTGATCCAGCATGTCCCAGCAGCCGTTCGCCGTAAAATGTGATTCCAGCACGATGGATCACCAGCTCATTTCAGCACTCAGGTGCGTGATTACTTGAACGCCACATTTCCAGGCCAATGGATTGGCCGAGGTGGACCCATCCCTTGGCCCCCACGATCACCAGATCTGTCCCCGCTTGATTTATTTTTATGGGGACATCTTAAGTACGTAATGTACGACGATTCCAATGAGGAACTAGTCGCCAGACTTTCAGTCGCTGCTGCAGCTGTCCGGGAATTGCCTGGTATTTTCCACAACATACGGGCATCTTTACGTCGACGATACGAGCATCTTTACGTCGACGATCAGGAGTGGCTGTCGCCCTTTTGAGCAGCTTTTGTAAATGTAATTAATTTCAGTATTTACTTATTAATGTCTGCAAATTTGATGTAATTTTGTGATGTCATGTTTTGAATTTTATTTTGTCTGAAATAAAGCTTTGTTTTGATTTGTTGTGCCGTTCCTGACATTGCTTTGAGAAAGACGGCGTGTGTAGATAAACGGAAAGCGCCCTCCAGCGCCTAACCGCGTAACTTGCGACCATGCGTTCTACACTGACGGAAAAAAATCCCAACACCACAAAAAAATAGTTGTAGAGGAATGAAATGGTGGCAATACATTTGTATAGGTAACATATTTAATCGATTAAGGTTTCAAGGTCACAGCTTAATGTAAGCGCAAGAAGAGCCATTTTAAATGTGAAATGCTGGTACATTAATAACCGGCGTAACCGCCAGAATGTTTAATGCAAGCACGTAAACGTTCATGCATTGTGTCGTACAGGTGCTGGATGTCAGTTTGTGGGATGGAGTTCCATGCCTGTTGCACTTGGTCGGTCAATACAGGGACGGTTAATGCTGGTTAGGGGTGACGCTGGAGTTGTCGGCCAATGATGTCCCATACGTGCTCTATTGGTGAAATATCTGGTGATCTAGCAGGCCACGGCAACATGTCGACACTCTGTAGAGCACGTTGGGTTACAACAGCGGTATGCGGGTGAGCGTTATCCTGTTGGAAAACACCCCTGGAATGCTGTTCATTAATGGCAGCACAACAGGTTGAATCACCAGACCGACGTACAACTGTGCCGTCAGGGTGCGTGGGATAACCACGAGAGTACTCCTGCTGTCATAGGTAATTGCTCTGCAGACCATAACTCCAGGTGTAGGTCCAGTGTGTCTCGGCCGCAGACAGGTTGTTTGCAGGCGCTCACCCGGCCTCCTTCTAACCAACACACGGCCATCACTGACACCCAGGCACAACCGGCTTTCATCAGAAAACACAACAGATCTTCACACCGTCCTCTAATGAGCTCTAGCTTGACACCACTGACGTCGCAAACGGCAATGGTTTGGAGTAAGTGGAATACACGCTACAGGGCTTCTGGCTCGGAGCTGTCCTTCAAGTAACCGATTTGTAACAGTTCGTTGTGTCACTGTGGTGGCAACTGCAGCTCGAATTGCTGCCGCAGACGTGGTACGATGCGCCACGGCCATACGCCGTACACGGCGGTCTTCCCTCTCAGTAGTGCCACGTGGCCGGCCGGAACCCGGTCTTCTTGAGGCAGTACCTTCCCTTGACCACTGCTGCCAACAATCATGCACAGTGGCTACATTCCTGCCAAGTCGTTCTGCAATATTGCGGAAAGAAAATCCACCTTCTCGTAGCCCTATTACACGACCTCGTTCAAACTCCGTGAGCTGTTGATAATGGCTTCTTCGTCTTCTTAAAGGCATTCTTGACTAACATCAACACCCTACGTCGAATCTCAACGATAACTAACGCTCACGAACGTTACAGCGCGTATTTACAGCAAACCTGCTTTGCATGTTCCGAGGGGCGCTACTAGCTCCTCACGTATGCGCCGAGCGCGAAATTTGCATGGACGTCATCTTACAGATGTACTCTCACCGCCTACCAACTGTCGTTTATCTAACACAACCCCTTCTTGGTGTTGGGATTTTTTTCCGTCAGTGTATGACGAAAAGTGCTTGTTTCAGTGTGTTCTACCACCCCTTACAGTTTGTTCCATTAGTTTTGAAACACCCTGTATTTTTAAACAAACAAAAAACAATACCCTCTTTCCCTCCTGAAATAAAACCAGCCTAGAAAAATTTGGAATTTTATTTCGTTTTTGATTTTGTCCTATGAAAATGAAAACGAGTGAGCCATAAAGATTTACCCACTAAAAGCCTCTGTGAAATTCAGCGAAGAAGTAAACTCTTCTAGGGTTGGTGGACTCAACTGCGATGAAATCTCGAACGCTCATTGCTTTTATCCAAACATGGTATGCACTTTATTCTAAAACAATAAAGAACCAGAGAGCGCTTCTCACCGTTGCCAACTTCACTGATCCCTATTTTTTGCAGGTTTTCCGTTGAATGGTTGTTTAGCCATATGAGCTCGAAAACATGTCAAATGATCACGTGATTTTCCTGGATTAATCCAGAAAACGCCGCTGATCCCCAGGAAATGGGGGGAAATTGATACGAAGGGTATGATGCCTTAACAGCGAGGCAAATACTAGGCTTGTGCGTTGTAGAAGCCTTAATGCTTTTTCCATTAGGCATATTTCTCCCGTATGTGCTAGACGCTCACGCGGTGATATGCTTTGCTGACAACCCCATGTCTCTGCAATCAGTTGCCTTGTTCACGATGAAGCTCAAGATGTACAAGTTCCTCTGAGATGAAGTGGTAGGGGCACGACACTATCATATCGTTTCCATGGTAACTGTGATGGGTTGGGGGAAGGGCGATATTGCAGCTGCGAGGGAGTTCAACACTTCACTCTCCCAGAAACGAGAGTGCATTAAAACGGTTGTTCACAGTTATTAAATTTCAAGATTCATAACACTGAAAAATTATGAGAAGATCCCCTGCGACGATAAAGATGTAATTTTAACGACATGAAGAGCCATTTGTGTCCTTAGTGCCAGCTATACAGCTTGCAATTTAAAATCTGCAAACTAATCAAAACAAAAATACGAGCGGAGATGTTTGGTTTTCTTTTGCCACAGAAGTGTTATGATCATGGATGAAATCCCATAACATCTGAATGGGTAGTTTTTTCTGCAAATCAAAAGGTCATGCGGGAAAGAAAATCAAGAAAAGAGGTGAACACTGGAAGAGCCTCAGATTTTGTGAAACTGCATTATACTGAGGTGCCAAAAAATATTGGGAAGGGCGCTACCATTTCCGTTACATGTCACAGCACCCGTGCGGTAAATGGTATCGTCCGCAAGCAACGTACACTGAAATGCCAAGACTCGTGGGATAACAGTATGCAATTTTTTAACTGGCGCTGATGTCGTATAAAGACTTCGACGTACGCCACGATTTTTTACGCTTTCCAACCGTAGGTGTTTTTTTTTTTTATTATTGGAGGTTTAACGACCACCGTGAGCAACTCAATGGGCTATAAGCAGTCGCCCGTCCCTAATTTAGGGTCACTGGTTCCTGGGAAGGGAGAAAGCCAGTGCCGTAAGACAAACACAACATCCATGCCTCACCAGGATTCGAACCCGGACCCCGTTCGAACGAATGATCAGAGGCCATCGCTTAGACCACTGCGCCGTAGGTTGAAGAAGCGTATATAACCAACCGTAGGTTGAAGAAGCGTATATGCTCCAGCTTTGTCCGTCCGTC
This sequence comes from Macrothele yani, assembly GCA_039090855.1. Taxonomy (NCBI): domain Eukaryota; kingdom Metazoa; phylum Arthropoda; class Arachnida; order Araneae; family Macrothelidae; genus Macrothele; species Macrothele yani. The sequence continues at coordinate 9,885,514 of CM077021.1, read as the reverse complement.
TGTCGGCACGATAACTCGCGTAAAAATTGTTCTATTTCGATGAAATTTTAGTATGTGGTAGGGGACCACCTGGGACGAACCTTTTCGAAAATGGAAGAAATGGGGTCAAAGGTCACGGCATAGGAGTGGGATCCATTCCATTGCCCTTATGCGTCATAACTTGCGTAAATATGGTTCGATGTCGATGAAATTTTAGCATATTATAGGGGACCACCTGGGAATGAATCCTGTTTAAAATGGGTGAAGTGGGGTCAAAGGTCACGGCATAGGAGCGGGATCCATTCCATTGCTCTTATGTGGCATGACTTGCGTAAATATGGTTCGATGTCGAAGAAATTTTAGTATATTGTAGGGGACCACCTGGGAATGAACCCTATTGAAAATGGGTGAAGTGGGATCAAAGGTCATGACATAGGAGCGGGATGGATTCCATTACCCTTATGCGTCATAACGTGCGTAAAAATGGTTCGATTTCGATGAAATTTTAGTATGTGGTAGCGTACCAGCTGGGGACGAACCCTATTGAAAATGGACGAAACGGGGTCAAAGGTCAGGACATAGGATCGGGATCCATTCCATCGCCCTTATCCCATACTATTAAAGGAGCAATTCTTGTACGTATGTAAATTTTATTTTGAAAACGGCTCTAAGGATTTTAATGAAAGTCGTTAACCTACTGTTTTCTGTTACTAGAAATCGATTTAGCTTGATCTCGACTTTAAGAAAGTTCGTTTAGTGGGTTATAACCACCTCGTTATAGTGTCATGGCGTCGTCCAATTAATGTTGCGCATGCTTAGAAATCTTATGACGTCACAATCTCGCGCTTGAGATGTTGGCGCGCGGTCACGCCATCTGTCCCATTACGTCACGCGTTGTGTGTGGACCCTATTAAAGTTTTAAGACGTCACACTCTTTCGAACAGGGTCGCGATTCCCATCTGCCTCATTACGTCACGAGTTGTGTGTGTGTGTCCGGCCGCACGATAACTCGCGTAAAAATCGTTCGCTTTTGATGAACTTTTAGTATGTGGAAGGGGATCACCTGGGAAGGAACCTTATTGAAAGTGAACGAAATGGGGTCAAAGGTTAGGACATAGGAGCAGGATCCATTACACTGCTCTTATGCTTCATAACTAACGTAAAAAAGGTTCGATTTCGATTAAATTTTAGTATGTGGTAGGGGACCATCTGGGGACAAACCCTACTGAAAATTGGCGAAATGGGGTCAAAGGTAAGGACATAGGAGCGGAATCACTTCCATCGCCATTATGCGTCATAACTTACGTAAAAATTCTTCGATTTGGATGAAATGTTAGTATGCTGTAGGGGCCTGCCTATAAAATGGGCGAAATGGGGTCAACGAATCCTATTGAAAATGGGCGAAATGGGGTCAAAGGTTAGGACACAGGAGCGAAATCTATTCCATAGCCCTTATGCATCATAACTTACGTAAAAATGCTTCCATTGCGACAAAACTTTATCATGTTATTTTGGAGGTATACTGAACCGGTTCTGTAGAATACCATCGAAATGGGATCAAAGGTCAGGGCACAGGACCGAGATTTATTCCGCAGCCATTATCCTCATAACTTGAGTAATGATTTCTGGTATGTTGGAAAGCGTATTATAATCAATGCATTGCATGATTATACTAACTTGTTATCAGTTGCGAGATGTAATCTCGTGAGTCAGGTTGAACAACAGCCAGTAGGATTATGGCAAGCTGACACGAATGATCGGAGTTTGAACGAGGCATGGTAGTGGGAGTCAGACGAATGGGGCATTCAATTTCCGAAGTTGTGCGAACATTCAACTTTCCTTGATCCACGGTGTCACGTATGCACCGAGAATACCTCATGGAAGGCATTACCATCCACCGTGGACAGCGCAGTGGCCGACCACGGGTGCTGAATGACCATGACCAGCGGCGTCTGACCAGGATTGCCCATGCTAACAGAGAAGTGACGCTGGCTCAGCTAACATCCACATTCAATGCAGGAGGTACCAGAAACATATCTATTAGGTCAGTGCAGAGTAATTTAGCGTCCATGGGGTATGGGAGCCTAAGATCCACCAGAGTGCATTTGTTGACACCACGACATCAGACACAGAGCCTTATCTGTGCTCGTGAACACGGTAATTGGACCCTGGAAGACTGGGAACATGTGGCGTGGTCTGATGAGTCACGTTACCTGTTGTTACGAGCTGATGGTAAGGTTCGGGTGCGGCACAGACCCCATGAAACTATGAACCCAAGCTGTCAACAAGGTACTCTGCAAGCTGGCGGTGGTTCCATACACGTGAGGGGTGTCTTTACGTGGCACGGTTTGGGTCCTCTGGTCCTCGTAAACGCGTCATTAACCGGTAATCGCTTTGTTGCTCTGCTGGGTGACAATTGCAGCCCTTCATGGATTTCATGTACCCCAAAAACGATGAGACTTTCCAGGCGGACAAGGCATCATGTCATCGGGTTGTCCAACATTGGTTAGAGGAGCATTCCGGGCAGTTCCAACGGATGGTTTGGCCACCATGTTCGCCCGAATGAACCCAATAGATCACTTGTGGGAGGTAGTGGAAGGGTCCATTCGCACCGAAAATCCTGCATCTACAAATACCAGGGAACTGTGGGTGGCTATTCAGACGGCATGGCTCAACATCTCTCCAGAAATCTTCAGCCCACTTGTGGAATCGATGCCACGTCGAGTTTCTGCACTTCGCCGGACTACAGGAGGTCCTACACGATACTAGGTTAAAGTGACCAGATATTGGAACACTTATTTGAGGACAAAGGGGCGTGGCGTCCCCAAATCAGCAGTTCATTTAAGGACACATACGTATTCAATATAAATATGCAAATCTTTTTGTCACAAAACTGCATTGCTTCAATAAGTGTGATTTGCATATGAAAATTTGTGTCTTAAAATGACATATCTTGTAGAATGTTGGTAATTTTTATTGACAAAGTGGAACTATGATGACGAGAACATATTAGCAAAAGTAAAATGCTTTACCTTAGGTATATGTGCCGAATTAAAATCAAGCTGCACACCAAACATCTTTCATTTTGCCAAAGTTCTTCGAGGAACTCAAAACAAGTGCAGTCGAAATTTGACCGTGCCAGTGGTGCAGTGTCTTAGTGCTGGTCACTGACGATGATTCGTACTCGGGTTCGAGTCCCGAAGGAGGCATGGGTGGTGTGTTTGTCTTACAGCACTTGTTCTCTCCCTTCTCTAGAACGAATGTCTCTAAATTAGAGACCGGTGGCTGCTTATAGTCAGTCTTCTGAGTTGCTCGCGGTGGTCGTTAAACTCGGAAAGAAGTAAAACAAAAATAGGCAAAATTTGTTTTCAGAAGAAGCATGTAGGAAAACTAGTTTTAAGAACATTTTTCATTAGAAATCTAACGAGCTAATGAGGAAGTGTAAATTCGAGGACACTTGAGGACAAACATCAAAATTTGAGGACAATTTGTGTCCCCAAAGGCATCAAGCGTATTTGGGGACAGTAAACTAAATTCGAGGACTGTCCTCAAGAATTGGGGACTTCTGGTCAGCTTATACTAGGTACGTATCCCATTACTTTTGGCACTTCAGTATATATATAGAGAGAGAGGCAGATATCTCCTCAAGCTGAAATCGTAGCATTCGCAGTTCAGATGGCAGCTTATCTAGATGTACGCGATTTTAAACGTAGTATAATAGTCGGTACCCGGGAGATGGGTCACTCCATCTCGGAAATTACCAAAAAATTTGGATGTCAACAATTTCAAGGATGTACCTGGACTACAGAAATTCAGGGGGAAATCGAGAGTGCGAGATCGGTGTGGCCGTAATCATCCGATGACTTCTTCCTGCGTCGTCAGCATGCTGATTCTGCAGGGATAAATCGAACTCTCTCAAAATTATTAAAAAGTGGAGGTGTTGCGAGAGCAATCCTGTCAGGATCCAACGGGTCTTCACCCGGACAGGACCGGTTGGGGGCCGGTCAGTCTGCTCTGACCCCGCGGGACCACCACTTCCCTTCCCTTTACCATTTCCCGTATGTGCAACGTACTAATAGGCAGGCATTAACATGACTGGCTGGAAGATTTATTTGCCTTCGCGAAACGGATGTGGCTAGAGATGAGTTCGGGCTCAAATTTAGGAGCCCGAACCCGACCGGGTCTAAAGGCCTAGAGCCCGGGCCCGGCCCGCTTTCTTTGATTACATGTGTTTGTTGAGCCCAGGCCCGGATTCTTGGAAAATTTTGCTTATCAAGGCTTGCATTTATGCATTATACACTGGGCAAAGATTATGGCCCAAGCAAGGATTAGTTTAAAAATCATTAGTTTAAAAAGTTTAGTTCAGTTAATCCACTTCACAACATTAATATGTTTTTAGAAATACTACGCATAAAGCCAAATGTTCTACAATGTGGATTTGAAAATAAATAAATAATCAACGTGCACTTCGACCGTATCAGGGAAATCAGTAATTTTGGTAAAAGCTGAAGAAAAGAAAATCGTTTAGAAACAAAAATATTCCATTCGTTATTTCTTTTTGATTTCTAAATTTACTTTTATTTTGAATAAATTGCATTATAAAACGTACAACGCCGTACAGACAATTGCAAGTGTTTAAAATTTTGTCTCTATAAAACTAATCTTTGCAATATAATTTACATATATGCTAATTGGTAAAGGTAGTTTAGAGTGATATAGTAGAATATAAAAAAAAGCATGTAGGGAAATTTCCAAAATTAAAAAAAAAAAGAACGTAAAAGCATTCCAGACCAGATTATTCTGCATTTGGTAACATAGCTTTGCACTTAATAGTATAATAATCACAATATTATCATATGTGTGTGTAGTTTCCAGATTAAGTTCATCATGAAAAGAGAGAGAGAGCATCTAATGCCTCAGCGCTTCAACTTGATCTTCTTTTCTCTAAAACTCGACCTGCTGCACTAAAAACCAACGTCACCCCAAAAATCGCGGGAGTGAGGAAATTTTAAAAAATAAATAACAATACTTCTAACTGCACAATTTTGGAAATTAATACATCATTTTAAAGATAAGATTCTTGTTTTTTAATAAAATACAAAAAATGGGAATGTGATTTTTTCCCAGTTTTTCGATATCAGGCCTCCTTAAACTAATCCTTGCTTGGGTCATAGCTTTGGACACTGCATAATGCAAGTCTTGCTAAGAAAAATTTGTCTTGCATTGGCAGCTAGCTTAGGAAATTGAAAATCCTTCCACCATGGTAACAAATCCACAATTAAATTCAACACGTGTAATTCAACCGGGCTCGGAATTACACGTGTTGAAAATGAAATTCGAGACGTGTAATCCCGAGCCCGGGCCCGGGGTTTTCGGTAGTTAATGAATTCTGAGCCCGTCCGAGCCCGGCCCCAGCTCATCTCTAATGTGGACCATTCCTCCTTTATTGTGTCTGGGCTAAAATGATGCATGCATTTTAAATTTACACTGAGGTTTTTATGGCTCTGAGAAATAAATCATTTATTTTCATGAGACCTCTCGCAAAGATGAACTGAGACAATTAAAAATAGTAATTTCACTGACGGTGTGGCCGTAGAAAAGCCCTGGATGATCGTGGGCAGCAGCAGCGTCTGGCACGCATCGTAGCATCCGCCCGCGGTGCAAAGTTGAATATCACACCACAGTTCAATGCTGGGGGACAGTAGTAGCATCAGCGTCCAAACAGTGTAACGTTCCCTGTGCTCTCTGGGGTTCCGGAGCCGTCGGCCCGCCCGGGTGTCGGCGCTAACCAGACGACACAAGGCTGTCTCGCCTGGACTCGGGAATACCTCCATTGGACGCAAGACGACTGTGAACGTGTAGCCTGGACCAGATGAATCGCAGTACAAACTGTTTTGGGCAGATGGCCGACTCCGGGTGTTGCGACAACCCCACAAGGCAATGGATGCCGCATGCCTACATGGAAAAGTGCAGGCCTGCGGTGGCTCTTTTATGGTGTGGGGTCTTTTCATCTGGAACGCATTAGGATCCCCCATACATTGACTTGTGAGGGACGATGTCACACGTACCAGGGGTCCCATTTCAGTCCACGTAAACAGTCCCCAAACGAGAATGCCACCCCCACCAGCTTGAAGAGTACCCTGCTGGCAAGAAGGATCCATCGCTTCATGTTATCATGCCATCCGCATGTACCAACGTGAATCTCGACTCATCAGTCCAGGCAACATTTTTCCCACATGTCTAGGGTCCAGTGGCGATGTTCCCGCGCCCATGCTGATCTTTGTACCCTGTGATGTGCGGTCAGCAGCGGTACCCTCGTGGGACGATGGCTTCTGTACCCCATAGCGAGGAGATGGTTCAGGATGGTGTGGCTGCTTACACGTTTTTGTGCACCAGCGTTAAATTGCCGAGTTATTTCCTGCACTGTGGCTCGTCTATTCGCTGTAACAATGCGAGCTAGCGGACGATGACCCCGCTCATCCACGCGCTGTTGTCCACGGCAGTTGGGCCTTGCAGGGATGGTTTTACCTTATTCGATGTACTCACGATGCACCCGTGACACAGTGGCTCGTGAAACTCCCAGTGCCTGCACGACTTCCGAGATGGAGTGACCCATTCGTCGGGCCTCGACAATTTGCCCACGATCAAATGCGCTTAGATCCTTCGTCTTACCCATACTGCGTCCGACTCTTACTAATTCACGTCGCATTACTTCTTATATTGTCGGATCGCTGCATACGTCATGTCGTTTCCATTTACAGGGCCGCCCACAGCGCCACATTTGCATAACGCCAGCTGTCTCTAATTCAATTGCTCTTCAGTGTAAATTTATGTTAGTAGAAGGCATAGTATCATCGTTGTCAATAGTTACTGCTAAAATTGTTTCTGAAGAAATCATTCATCAGAAACAATTTTTCAAACTCCTTTGTTGCCTTGTTATAAATTTGGCGATATGTCTAGGGCCTTATGTACTCTTCTTCTTGTTGCCCTTGTTGTTGTCTAGATTCAAAATGCATCGGCGGTGTAAAGGTTTGAGACGTAATATATTCTTTATCCAGCGAAGTTGTGAAGACTAGCGATGTACACTAGTATTCCATGCTCGGTGCGAAAATTAGAAAATTTGGATCGATGAATCAATTTCCATCTGTTCTTGCTGTTCAGGATCAATTTGTGCAGTTGAAGTGGGAGGTTGTGGCTCTAGAGTCGAACTCGGGTGAAACACATCCTGGCGCGCGGACTTTTAACGCTACCTACATTCCCGTTACCTTTCGGTTGATGACTTAGCGGACCTTTTCGGGTTCCTCTCGTTCTCCACCAGCTGTTTCTTCAACTTTCGTCGGTTCTTATAGTAATTTTCCCTGGATTTGCGCGGCATTTCTAAATTTCCGTCATCAATTTTCTTTATCTAAAAAATAAATAAATTTTAAACTCACTTTATACGTGCGTCCGTTAGCTCTTACCGTCAGCTACGGAATGCGGAATTGAGATCATCGCTGCCATTATCTATTCACTAGTTATCAACCTTAAAACGGCGTGCGGCGAAACAAATTCACGCGAAATTTAGCTTAACTTTCTAACCCTACTGTATCGAAGGGTTAAGGAGTGGAGGAATGAAACTTGTTTTGTTATAAATGGGACTTTATACACTATCTAATGATGTTATTATTTATTGTTTCACAATTATTAGTTTCGAAGCTATAAGCGTTTAAAGTGTGACATGTTTTCGTTGCATCCGTGCTTTCGATGTTACTTGCTTCCCACCCAGCGCGGAGAAAGACGTAGTTCTACGCCAAAATTCAGAACTGATTGATTGATTGAAGGTTTAACGACCACCGTGAGCAACTCAATGGGCTATAAGCAGTCGCCCGTCCCTAATTTAGGGTCACTGGTTCCAGGGAAGGGAGAGAGCCAGTGCCGTAAGACAAACACAACATCCATGCCTCACCGGGATTCGAACAAGGACCCATCTCGGACAAATGGTCATAAGCTAGCGCTTAGACCACTGCGCCACCTGGGCGGCAAATTCAGAACTGAAGATTTTGTGAAATTTCAGTGAAAATGCGGAAAACCCCAAAACGGATTTTTTTTTTTTTAAATAAACGGAATTACTGACTACCCAGATAACACAGTCTTGCACAGAGATAGAAACGGGTCGGGTCAAGGTGTTGCTACCCCGATTTTGACCCGGATTTATTCCCATTTTATTTTTGAAAACAGAAAATTATATTCCAAAGAAAAATGCACGTTGTGGATTCTGTAGTCGATACTGGTGCCCACGGAGTGAATAATGATTTGCCATGCAAAAATATTGTCGTATCTTTCTTAAAGCAACGAAGATTTCCACCGAAAGACGTCAAATAACACAACAACTCCATATCGTAAGAAGAACCTTCCTTTGCGTTCTTTTACAATGAGATTGTCCAGGGCAAGGTACAGGCAAATGCCATTCGCCTGCTTCTCAGCTGATTCACTCTCTCCGTGCGAAGTTCACTGTATGACTAAGAGTTACTTTTCACATAGCATCTTTCACATTGAGCATTCAGTGTTTTTCGATTGATCTGCTAACATCCCGTTCCCAGGACATGTCAGGCATGTGACCGATAAGAACTGGAAAAGATATAATGTTGTAGCAGCAGCCAAAGAATGCAGATAGTGGCATGATATGATAGTGGAAGCGGGGTTGTTTAATTAAAGTTGTGTCTATTTGAAGGCTTCGTATTGTGGAGCTATATATATTTATCGTTCAGAGTTAGGTGTTCTGCTTATTAACGTTGTTATTTAGTTCTGAAGTAAACTACTAACGTGATGCGTATACATTTGACGTCGAAGTTAAAGTGTTCTGTGGGAATGTCACCGTATGGCACGAACGATATGTAAGACGTGTTGACAGAATAAAGGAAGCAATCTGTAAGTAACTATATATTTGGAACTTTTATTCGAGTTACTTCTGTTTTGTGGTGTTCAGTAAGCCATATACACACGAATATTGCACTACTCGATATTAAATGAAGGTTTGTTTGGGTTTTTTTTTTTTTTTGCTAGTGTGTCTACTTAGAGATTTTTTCAAATTTATGAAGGATTTAGTTCCCTAACCGAAGAAAGTATCAGAAAACACGCTAAAAGAAATCCGTGCGGAGCCACACTCCATTTCTGAAATTAGTTGTATTAAAACACAGAGAAAAGTGATTTCGCAATAATTGATACTCTCTTTTAATTAAATCTAAACTCGCTGAAACGGAATTTGTTCTGTGCACGATGGACAACAATGGCTTTTCTGTTTTGAGCTTCTCTGATGCTTTTCTTAAATAAATGTCAAATCATACGGTTAGATACGAAGAGAAATATTAAATGAGTTATCATCTTGAAGCTCTTATTACGGATTATTAGCTTTTAAAGCATTGTTTCGTTCACTTCGGTTCCGAGGAGTGACAATTGATTGCTTCAAATTAATATGAGCTAGAGCTTGTCATTTCCACAAATCTGCAATCTCGATTGTATTAACGTTCCATTTCCTATTACCGTAATCCAAAGGGATAAAAGAAAAAACAAATAAATATTTTCGATTATCACACATAAAACTACAGTTGAGAAATTTTGATGCGCAGTGTGTTGGGATAACAGCTCGCTGTAATACAAAGACACAGATGTATTGATATTTTGGCGATGCTTCCAGCAAAGATTTTCTGCAGAAATTTATTGCAACAGAAAATGTAAGATCGTAATAACAAATGAACAAAGCAGTTCGCAAATCGAAACGTCGAAACTTCTATGAAAACTTACTTGAAAAGAAGAATTGTGCTAGAATTTCTATTCTGAGAGTTAGAATAAATTTATACATGACGAAAGAAATTAATTTTTCATTGTCGTTTCCTTTATTGTGAACTGTAGGATTTTTTTATTCTCAAAACGCCCTTTTTTTTCTGGTATGCTATGCTGATAATTTCTATATTTGAACCAGGAACCACAGCGTATTTATACGCGTTTATTGTCTTCTTTCCTGCAGTTCTTTTTAATGCCACTACACAGAAATACTCATGGGCATTTAAGCAGCCGCAATAAGATATTTCATGAAATCCTCTTTCCTAAAGGTTAAAAGTGAGACGGAAAAGTTATCACGTCCACATTTCCATGTTACGTCTTTAAAAACAGTAGGTGCTTGTGTATCCATTTGTCAGTCTTTAACGGTCAATATAGCTCCAGAATTAATTTTCATCGGATAGTAATTACCATGTCAGAAATTATCTGTGTCCTTTTGATATTTGGTGATGCACATTTTCCCCGCTAGATGACGTAAATTTATTTCTAATGTTGTTGCGAATTAGTGTTGCCATTCTAATGATTTATCAGTAGATCTACCGTTTTTGACTCCTGTGTACTGATAGATTTTCGTAATCTACTGATTTTTCTCTGTTTAAAGACCACCTACACACTCAAGCATATGCTGTCTAAGAATGTATGCATCAGCGTTTGCCATTCTATTGATTTATCGGTAGATCTACAGATTTTGACTCCTGTCTACTGATAGATTTTCGTAATCTACTCTACGGATTTTTCTGTTTCAATGCCACCTACATACTCAGGGATATGCTGTCTAAGAATGTATGCATCAGTGTCTACTGATTTATCAGTAGATCTACAGATTTTGACTCCTGTCTACTGATAGATTTTCGTAATCTACTGATTTTTCTCGGTTTTAAGGCCGCCTACGCACTCAGGCACATGCTGTCTAAGAATTTCTGCAACAGCGTTGCCATTATACTGATTTTGAGTGTTGTCTACTGATAGATTCTCGTCATCTACTGTTTTTTCTCTGTTTTAAGATCACCTACAAACTCAGGAACATGCTGACTAGTAATGTGCGCATCAGTGTTGCCATTCTACTGATTTATCAGTAAATCTACTTATTTTAACTTCTATCTACTGATAGATTTTCCTATTCTACTGATAGATTTTTGTAATCTACTATTTTTTCTCTGTTTTAAGGCCACGTTCTGAATTTTCTCCTATTATGCCAAATTTTTTGGCTTGAGATGTAATTTTTGGATCGTTTGACAAAAGAGAGATTTCTTGTATTTTAATTTTCTCCTGAAAGCTGTAAATTAATTTGTAGGACGCACCTCTTATATTAATGTTATGTAATTTTTCAAGCACCTGGTTATGATTTCTTTTATTGAATGTCTTGGAAAAGTTGGAAGCTCTAAAGTTATTTCAGCGGAATTATATTTTTTCTGAAAGCTGTTTAAAAACGAACGCTGTTGGAAAGCAATTTAGAGATGGATTATCTGACCCCTGGTCTTAAACATCCCTTAGAAGTAGGAAGTTAAGCGATTTGGGCTAGGGTGCCCAATACGAAAACCACATGGAAGTGAAGTATGGAAAAATATAGGTTTATCAGTCAGTTCTGACTTCCATCTGGGTATCGTTTACTAAGAAGTGTAAGTGTATAATTATTTGTGTTTAGGAAGACAATAAAGTGGGACTGATACAACTGTGACTACATTAAATGGCCAATGCCATCATTATTTACAAAACATAAGTTTTAATCGTGAGCATTATTTTATACAGCTTATCATCAGTAATATCTACTAAAAACGGGATTCAGGATTGTATTGGTTTCAAATTTCATTTCTGTGTTTAGTAGTAGTTTGTGAGTATTTATATCGTTCGAAGCACCTGTAAATTAAATTTTCCTTCATATTGAGATTGCCCTCAAGGCTACATTCGATTCGTTAGGTGGTGAATATTTTATGCCAAAAAAAACAACTGATCTACTGCTTTTTTAAGCTTTGGGCTACTGATTTCAGATAAAGGTCTCTGGCAACACTGTTCCGAATATTTATGTGGTTCTCATTGTAAAATCGCTTTACCTTGTTGGGAGAAAAACCATTTTATAAGATGTCTATATTGCGCACAGCTGCAGAGAAATATTGCTAATTTGGAAATGTGTTTGTGTTGCTTGTGGAGAAAGAGGGAAATAAAGGTGGTCATCTGCTGTACTCTTCAATCTCTGGTATTTTGCTGTTTTTATCACTGGAAGTAAGTACGTGTGTTTCTAAAAGAGATGCCGAAGGTAATGCATTTTTTGTTTTCTCCATTACTGAGGATTTTGGAGCAGACAAAAGATGGAAGGCCGTCCCGGTGGGCCAGTGGTCTAATACCTATCTTACGACAATTCCGCTGAGATCGGTCCGGTTTAGAATGGCGCTGAGGTACGGATGTTGTGTTTATCTTACAGCGCTGGCTCTCTCCCTTCACTGAACCAGTTGCCCTAAATTAGGGACTGGCGACTGCTTATAAACCATTGAGTTACTCACACTGGTCGTTAAATCCCTAAACAAAAAAAGAATGAAGCTTGTCGTTGTTATGAACAGGGCCCGATTTACGCAGAATCGGGCCCTAGGCACAGCACAAGATGAAGCCTCCACCCATCCACATTCTTGAAAGAGTAAGTACATTTGTCGCAACTAAATATTATCAATTAATTTAAACTTTGATTTAATAAGAGGTACACTGTGCGGGAAGAAAATAGAAAATACACAGTCGAGTCACGTTAATGTGACCACCTCCTACTTTTGACGTCAACAGCGCGTAGCCAATGAAAGAAGGCAAGTGTCGTGAGCTGGCTTGGAGGGTATATATAAGGTGTGCTGTAAGCAAACTGAAAACATATCGCTCGTTGCTGTCATGGATATAAGGTTCGGTTGGTTGGTTGGTTGTTGGATTTTATTGGCGCAAGGGCCAGGTTTGGCCAAAGAGCGCCAGACCAAGAACTATCAGCCACAGATTTTTAAAAAAAAACGTGGAAAATGATTAAGAGCAGACAGGCTTGGTAAAAGTTGAAAAAGAGTATGATGAAAGCTGTGAAGACAAGGTAGTTAATTAGGTTTATATAAAAATTTATTAATTGACTATTATAATTATAATTTTTTTTTTAAACAGAACTACACAAAGGATGAGTCACTCTCCCCCCCCACACTCCCCCACAACGCTGGCAGAGGGCGGGGACGAACTGTCACTCTCTTCTCCCCCATGTTCCTCTGCAATGTTGTTTGAGGCTGGGGACGAACTGTCACTCTCCTCCCCCATGTTCCTCTATAATGTTGGTTGAGGGTGGGGACCTCGCTGAGGCCGAGACAGCTGGATGGACACTGCACACCTTTGCGGATTGAGGGCCGGGTCGTCCGCACGTGCAGGCTTTCTGCTTTAAACTGGAAGAGAGGGTCGGCTGCAAAAGAGAAGGCCCAGAATCAGGTAGTCGAAAAATCGCGAGCTCGGGGAAAAACACCTGTGTCGCTTGGTCAGCTGTAGATCGCTTGGCAAGCGCTGCGAGAGCTACAGGGCGCGGAACAAAGGGCTGCACGGGTTGTGGCAGAGACTTAACAACTGCGGCAAAACTACGCTGTCGGGTGTTGGGAATACCCAACTTGGCTTTGGCAGCAGGGTACGAGAGGCCTTCCAGGGTCTTGAGGCGCTGGATCGCCATCTCGTCCTTCCATTTCATACAGTTGCGGGAGTAAGCTGCATGGGCCTCACCGCAGTTAACACAGCAGGCCGCAGAAGTGCAACCTTCCCCGTCATGTTCACCGGAGCCACAATTAGCACAACGAGCGGAACTCTTACAGAATCGTTGTGAATGCCCGTACCTCTGGCACCTGAAACAGCGCAGAGGACTGGGAATGTACGGGCGAACTGCACAGACCAAGTAGCCTGCTTTGATTTCTGTCGGAACTTTCGGGGAGTCAAAAGTCAAGATGACATTTTTTGACTTAATCATGGAACCATCACGCCGGAACATCATACGACGTGCAGCAATAACACCTTGATCAGCAAGTTCAGTCACGAATTCGTCTTCACTGCATGGCAAGAGATCAAACTCCGAAATAACACCCCGAGAGGTGTTAAGAAACGGGTGAGGTGTCACTTTCACAGGAATGCCTTGAAGACTAGTGAGGTTCAGAAAAGTGTTACTCTGAGAAACACTGCAAGTTTGGACAAGCAGGTCCCCAGAGCGAAGCTTCCTCACAGACTTCAAGGGGCCAACCGCAGCGTCCAAAGCTTTAGAAATGAAAAAGGGAGATCTGGTGGACAGTCTCTCATTCGGATCGATGGATTCTACAAGCAAGTGAGTAGCATGCGTAGTCACAGCAATTGAGGGGAGACGACGCTTCGGAGCGACTGGTACAGCTGCCGAAGAAGAGGTTCCACATTCTTGGTCCAGGTCATGGTCTAAAGATCGTTTAAGGGTATGAGACTTGGTAGGTTGAGAAGACGAAGGAGAGTCGTTGTCAACTATCATATTCACAGGTGTCCGAAATTTGGAGTTTTGTTTTTTGTTTCTACCCATGGAAAAAAGAAGGAAGATTCGTCTGCAGACTACTCCACCCACCACCGAGCCCTACAAGGGAGAACTGGAGGTCCGCAAGCCAAGAAAATGACGCTAGACACAGTTCTGGAGCTTATACGTTGCAGATATAGTCCGTTGGCTGTGATCACACGCACTCGGCGGACACTTCGGCCTCCTGGTACCGTCATGCCAACGCCTTTGGCATGATCCCACAGCCCCCGGGCTCACCCTGCCGTGCCATACGACAAAGCCGCTAAAGCCCTGTACACAACTTGGTACATGACTTCTGACTAGAGGTGGGTTAGTCTCTAGCCTCCCGTTTACAGCGAAGCCGGGGTCGAAGAGGAGTGTTGGTACACAGGAGGCACTTATCCGGTCTCCTGCGACCTCAGCCGCCAGACATCCCATTTCCGCCTCACGGGTCTCCGCACGCGGCAAACATGCAGGTAGGCCTAGCACCCAAACCAGCTAAAAGGAAAAAAGAAATCCAAAGAAGACAAATCCTGGCAGGGAACCTAAACAGAATCTCAGCAACCTACGAACTGAGCGGTTAATATAAATCAGTTAGTGGTGGAGGGTAACAAAACCACAAGACCGGGGTGTTAGTACACAACGTGGTAGCGATTAGGTAGAATACAACACGGGCAACTAGCCAGTGGAGAAAATAAATAAAAACGAAAAAGCGAGACACAAGACCAGCTCGGGATCGTGGGGCCGCGACTCCCCAACAGCTGGAAGAACAGCCGTCCCTGCAAACACCAATAGCACCAAAATAAAAATCAAGCGGTGGCATGACATCAGATGTTGACCAGTCACAAGGTCAGCTCGGGCCGTGGGGGCGCCGCTCCCCAAATAACTGGAAAACCAGTTATCCCCGTGCGGGGGATATAAGGTTCATAAAGGCAAGCTTGTTTCTGGAACTGTACAGAATTTTCTAACTATATGAAATAAAAGTAAAAATCGACATCACCTTATTTATGTGGTTAACAAGTTTGTCCACGATAGCCAATGGGACGGAACCATACCACGAAACACACCCCGGCACGAGCACACTGCCAACTCCAAACTTGACCGTAGGAACATTACACTGGGGTAAATAACGTTCCTCCGGCTGCCGCCATACCCACACACGGCCATCAGACTGATGGATCGTGTATCTGGATTCATCAGTCCATAGGACCCGTTTCCATTGATCTACGGTCTACAATAGATGTTCTTTACACCATGCTAAACGACGAGTAGCATTCCGAGTGGAGATGAAAGGCTTATGAGCAGCGGCACGACCACGGTAACTCATGGAATGAAGTTCTCTGCGAATAGTACGTGTAAATACCGAGGTTTCAGCATTTTTACTCACCTGTACACTGAAGTCCTGTGCAGTACGCCGTCGATTAGCTGTATCGATTCTCCTGAAGCTTCGACGTCCTCTATCACTGATTTTCTTTGGCCTGCCGGTGCGTTTTGCTGCTTCAGGCACGCCACGTGTCTTCCACTTATTCAGTACATCCAAAACAGTTGACTTGGGTATGTTTAAACGCCTCTCGGTTTCTCTTATGGACAACCCACTAATATAACACCCAACTCTCTTTCCTTTCTCAAAGTCAGTTCAGCGATATTTTCACTCAACCTCACAGTACAATATGATCGCGGTCAGCTACAGGCTTGTATTATTCTCTTATGCACAACCCACTAATATAACACCCAACAATCTTTCCTTTCTCAAAGTCAGTTCAGCGACATTTTCACTCAGCCTCACAGTGCGATATGATCGCGGTCAGCTGCAGGCTTGTGTTATTCTCTTATGGACAACCCACTAATATAACACCCAACAATCTTTCCTTTCTCAAAGTCAGTTCAGCGACATTTTCACTCAACCGCACAGTGCGATATGATCGCGGTCAGCTGCAGGCTTGTATTATTCTCTTATGGACAACCCACTAATATAACACCCAACAATCTTTTCTTTCTCAAAGTCAGTTCAGCGACATTTTCACTCAGCCTCACAGTGCGATATGATCGCGGTCAGCTGCAGGCTTGTGTTATTCTCTTATGGACAACCCACTAATATAACACCCAACAATCTTTCCTTTCTCAAAGTCAGTTCAGCGACATTTTCACTCAACCGCACAGTGCGATATGATCGCGGTCAGCTGCAGGCTTGTATTATTCTCTTATGGACAACCCACTAATATAACACCCAACAATCTTTTCTTTCTCAAAGTCAGTTCTGCTATATTTTCACTCAACCGCACAGTGCGATATGATCGGGGTCAGCTGCAGGCTTGTTTTTATACAGTTTGCAGCTGTACCGCGCATCTTAACAACGCAGCGGATCTGTTCATTTTCTTTTGAACGGGTGTCCGGTGACTTTTGTCAATATATTGTATATGATTATGTATTATAATTATACATGATTATATACACTTAGAGATTGAGTTTCAAATTCGTAGTTCAAAGCAAATTTTCCAGGTGGCGTCCAATTATGTGACGTCCGGGTCGGTTCGGGCTCCAAAGTGTTTGAGTCGTTTCCAACTCTGCACATCTGACCTAACATGGTGAATGTTTCATTGTCACACTGAAATTGTCCTTTCTTCCTTACAGAAAATTCGTGAATGCTTCAGGTCTGCATTTCTACAGACAACACTTCATTAACGAAAAATAAATTTGTAGTATAATGCTTTTCGAAAACCCAGATGTTGACCTTAAACTGCCTTTTTAGTAAAAAGACGGAGTGAAAAGAATGCATTAGCAACTTCACTGAAATGCAAAACTCAACAACAAGAAAAGATTGCCCTTCCATTTCTACGTCTTCCACACTTTTTCGAACACCTATTTTCACACTTTTTTTCAATAAATCTCCTTTGATCTCCATCTAATGGCATAAATTTTACATGCAAATGCGATTTATGAAGAAAATTCTGTTTTATTTGCCTTCATTAAGATACGAAAGCTCTATGTCTCGTTTTTAATTCTTCTTTCGTTTCATGCTTAAAATGATAAGTCCTATGAATTTGAGCTTCCACAATGTTCTGCAGCTAAAGGTCAGATTCGGCACTTAATTATTTCGGCATATTAAAGGTTGCATAGCTCTGGGGGTTCTTGCGAAGGGGGGCCATCTTCACTTTATAAGCTGAGTTTATTTGGAAGGGTGCCTAATACAAAGCTTCCATTGTCGTTATGGGCACCACTAAATTGTAAATGGACTCAACGTTCTTAACTTTTGAAACCGGGAGACTTGAGACATTAGACTTCGTGAGATCACCATGGTGATTAATTCATTTCACGGAAGCAGAGGAGGAATTGCTAAGATTGAGATTTATAAACTTCCAGCTTCCAATTATTTCCCATCAAACATTAAATCCGTATTTCCAGGACTGAGCCAAAAAGTAGCAAGTTTGTATTCTTATCTTCGATAAATAAAGCAACATGACGCACAGGGTTATACACTGATTGGCCAAATTATTATAACCACCAAACCTTTTTATGTAAAATAGCTATCTCGCATATGCTACTGACGCAGAATGGCTGAATCGGTTGTGACATGTCTGCTCCGCATAACGCACGTGACATAAATGCGGATAGCAGCGAGAGCGCATGCTATTGTAGTATAGTGGATAGCACTCGGAGCTCCGGAGCCGATATTTGTGGGTTCGAATCCCGCCCCTGGCATGAAAATGATGGAGAAATTTGCTTCGTCATATTGGCGCCCGAACTTCCAGGATGGTCTGGCTGTTAGGTTTCTCGCAATGGTGTGATGTTCTTTCCACGCCGCGAGATAGGAAAAATGAGAATCCCTTCTTCAGTGCTTCGAAAACATAAATCAGTGTGATGTTACGTTCCACACACTAAATTGCCTGGGATTCTCAAATGCACTTTATTCAGCGGATGATTTCCTACAGCGACACATGGTCTCGGCTGACCCGTGCTCCATGCCCTCGGCCCTCGTTTTTGGGGGTAGGGGAGATGTGACGTGCCTGCCCCGCAGGACGCGCATGGGATAAAGGCAGGTAGCAGTGAGAGCACATGGCAGTGCAGTATAGTGGATAGCTATCGGAGCTCCGGAGGCCAGAGTTGTGGGTTCGAATCCCGCCCCTGGCTTAAAAATGATGATGAAATTACTTCGTCATACGGTATAAAAAGGTAACGCTGAAGGCATGCAGCGTTCCCGTTTATACTGTATGACGGACATGAGATAAAGGCAGATAACAGTGAGAGCACATGCCAGTATAGTATAGTGGATAGCACTCAGAGCTCCGGAGTCGTCGATGAAAATCAAGACTGTTGCCAGGACGCACATGAGATAAAGGCAGATAGCAGTGAGAGCACATGGCGGTGTAGTATAGTGGATAGCACTCGGAGCTCCAGAGCCGTCGATGAAAATCAAGACTGTTGCCAGGACGCACATGAGATAAAGGCAGATAGTAGTGAGCGCACATGTCACTGTAGTATAGTGGATAGCACTCGGAGCTCCGGAGCCAAGAGTTGTGGATTCAAATCCCGCCCCTTGTATAAAAATGATGGAAAAATTACTTCGGCATACGGTATAAAAGGGGAACGCTGAAGGCATGCAGATATTAATGATGTGCATTGGGCAAGAAATAATGTGTAAAAGACGCGATCTGATGGACTTTGAACGTGGAATGATAGTGAGTGCTGGAAGTATTGGGGCGGGCATTAGCAAAACGGCTGCACTTATGAAATATTCGAGGACAGCAGTTGTTAGAGTTTACAGAGAGTGGATCACCAGTCAAAAAACGTGTCTGAGCTCAAGGCTTGTGGTCGTCAACGGCTACTGGACGTTCGTGCTGAGCGGAGAGTAGGCAGACTTGTTCAGTCCAAAAGACGGGCAACACTTCTTCAGATTACAGATAATCTGAATCAGGGACCAAGTCCGTTCGCCTCTCAACCTACAGCTCCCCGCACATTACATCGTATGGGCTGCAGAAGCAGACGTCCTGACCGTAAGCCATTGATTTTTATCTGCAGCGAACAAGAAGAAACGCCTCCAGTTCGCTCAAGAACACAAGAATTGGACAGTAAATGAGTGGAAAAGTGTAATATGGTCCGGCGAATCTTGTTTTCAACTACTCCATACAGATGGAAGGGTGAAAATGTGGAGACAGTAGCACAAATGCATGGACCCATTGTGCATCGTCACTACTCTTCGAGCTGTCACAGGCAACGTTATGGTCTGGAGCATGCTTTCGTGGGAGCTTTTTTGCCCTTTGATTCGTTTGGAGCAACATCTGCCATCCCAAATGTATTTAAGTATCGTTGCCGACCAATCCAACGAGTTATGTTGATGGTTTATCCCAATGGAGATTGATACTTTCAGAAGGACAATGCTCCATGTCATAGCGCTCACATTGTACGCGAATGGTTTGAGGAACATCGCGAAGACTTTTCTTTGCTACATTGGTCTCCTCAGTCACCAGATCTCAATTCATTGGAGCATATGTATGATGAAATCGAAAGGGGCATCAGAAAGCTGGATTCTCTGTAAACAAATCTTCAAGAGCTGGAGGGTGCAATTCATGGCATTTGGGCTAATATACTCCACACTACTTACCGACATTTAAAAGAATTCATACCAAGACGAATTCAAGCAGTTAATACTGCTTCAATTCGTCTTGGTATTAAATATTTAGGTGGCTAACTAACTTGAGGTGGCCCAAAAACGTATTAACTAGGTGATCACAATAATTTGGCCAGTCAATGTATGCGCACTAGGTAAAATGCTGCTTCGTTTTAGAGCATATTTATAACACATGAACAATTAATTTTTTATCCCTCCCTCCCCATCGAATTAAACATTGTGTGGAACAACGCACGTTTAAAGAATAAAAGCGAATATTGACGGCTGCAATTCTTCAGCTCGATGCAAATGGCATTAGCAAATGTAACATGATCTCTGCATCAGTTTTTTGAGTGCTTCCGTCATTCAACGGAGGGGTGGATGACTCGTACAATGAGTAAGGCGGAAATGCTGAATCGGAAACTGAGCAAAAGTGTGAGGAACCAGTTTCTGGTAATGGTGCTGAGAGATTCACGCCCGATGAGGTTGCAATGAATGTCTGTGCTGTTATAAAAATTTATTTGAAGAGAACTGACATAATTTCTAAACACTCATACTTAGTTTCTACACAATCATGCTAGACATTCGTACTTAATTTCTAAACGGTTATGCTAAACATTCATACTTAATTTCTAAACAATCATGTTAAACATTTACACTTTATTTCTAAACAATCATGTCAAACATTTACACTTAATTTCTAAACAATCATGCTAAACATTCATACTTAATTTCTAAACAATCATGCTAAACATTCATACTTAATTTCTAAACGATCATGCAAAACATCCATACTTAATTTCTAAACAATCATGCTAAACATTCATACTTAACTTCTAAACAATCATGCTAAACATTCACACTTAATATCTAAACAATCATGCTAGATATTCATACCTAATTTCTAAACAATCATGCTAAACATTCATATTTAATTTCTAAACAATCATGCTAAACATTCATACGTAATTTCTAAACAATCATGCTAAACATTCACACTTAATTTCTAAACAATCATGCTAGATATTCATACTTAATTTCTAAACGATCATGTTAAACATTTACACTTTATTTCTAAACAATCATGTCAAACATTCATACGTAATTTCTAAACAATCATGCTAAACATTCACACTTAATTTATAAACAATCATGCTAGATATTCATACTTAATTTCTAAACGATCATGCTAAACATTCATACGTAATTTCTAAACAATCATGCTAAACATTCATATTTAATTTCTAAACAAGCATACTAAACATTCGTTCTTAATTTCTAAAAAATCATGCAAAACATTCATACTTTCTAAGCTCTCATCCTTTTTTCTCCTTCTTGATTCTAAACTTTCGTGACACAGCCATACATCTCTTTAATAAACCTGCAGAACAATATTTCATTTTGTCTGAACAAATGTTCAAAAGGAATACAAAAAAGGGAGGCGCCCTTTATATAAATTCTTCAGGGTAGCGCCTTTGGGTGTGGTACCTACCTCAAGTCGTACCTACTCATCATTTATCGCTGCTACTTGCTGTAGCAAGTACCAGCGATAAGCCCTTATCGGAGTAGCTTAATCGGGAAAGTATCCGCTACGAGTGTGAAAGATGTGAGTTCGATGAGTATGAAAGATATGACTGCCGGATTCTTCAACTGCGCTGGTGGTGCACATGTGGGGACGGTAAAGTTGTAGAGATAAACTAAGTCGGTGAAGCTTAATTGGAAAAGCATTCGGCTCCGGATCATAAGGAAGTGGTTTCGAGTCTCGCCCCCAGCAAAGGGCTTGTTTCGAGTCTCGCCCCCAGCAAAGGGCTTGTTTCGCTATACAATCTGTGAAAACACAAATTTTCCGGTTGCGTAGCTCGAGTGGGCATCCTCCGGCTCTGGAGCCGAATGCTTTCCCAGTTAAGCTACACCAATGAGTGCTTAGCATTGCTTCATGCCTCCTGACATGTACTTCACGTCTGCAGTACGTCACATATACCCCCCCCCGTCTCCTTGAGAAAGGCAGGTCAACGAAATCGCAGGTTTCGCGTCCGCAGCAAACCATGCTTGAAGTAACTTTCTGTAGAAGAAGGAATTCTAACTAATTCCAGACTGTGTGAAAGAAGCAACACGCGTTTTTCGAAGCGAAGAAGGAATTCTCATTAATTCCAGACAATTTGCGGTGAGAACACCACATATTTTTCGAATCGAAGAAGGAATTCTCATTAATTCCAGACGATGTGTGGTAGGAACATCAGACATTTTCCGAAGCGAAGAAGGAATCCTCATTAATTCCAAACGATGTGAGAAAGGAACATCACTCATTTTTTGAAGCGAAGAAGGAATTCACATTAATTTCAGACAACGTGTAAAAGGAATATCACATATTTTCCGAAGCAAAGAAGGAATTCTAACTAATTCCAGAATCTGTGAAAGAAACATCACACGTTTTTCGAAGCGAAGAAGAAATTCTTACTAATTCCAGACTGTGCGAAAGAAGCAGCACACGTTTTTCGAAACGACGGAATTCTCATTAATTACAGACGATGTGTGGTAGGAACATCACACACATTTTTCGAAGAGGCGAAGGAATTCTCATTAATTGCAGACCATGGGTGGAAGGAACATCACACATTTTTCGAAGCGAAGATTTTATTTTCGTTAATTCCAGACAATGTGTGGTAGGAGCTTCACACATTTTTCGAAGCGAAGAAGGATTTCTCATTTATTCTAGACGATGTGTGGTAAGAACATCACACATTTTTTGAAGTGAAGAATGAATTCTCTTTAATTCCAGACGATGTGTGGAAGGAACATGATACTTTCCGAAACGAAGAAGGAATTCTCATTAATACCAGACGATGTGTGGAAGGAACATCACACATTTTTCAAAGTGAAGAATGAATTATCATTAATTCCAGACTATGTGCGGAAGGAACATCACACATTTTTCGAAACGAAGAAGGAATTATCATTAATTCCAGACGATTTGTTGAAGAAACATCACACATTTTTCGAAGTGAAGAATGAATTCTCCTTAATTCCAGACGATGTGTGGAAGGAACATTATACTTTCCGAAACGAAGAAGGAATTATTATTAATTCCAGACGATTTGTTGAAGAAACATCACACATTTTTCGAAGTGAAGAATGAATTCTCCTTAATTCCAGACGATGTGTGGAAGGAACATTATACTTTCCGAAACGAAGAAGGAATTCTCATTAATACCAGACGATGTGTGGAAGGAACATCACACATTTTTCAAAGTGAAGAATGAATTATCATTAATTCCAGATTATGTGCGGCAGGAACATCACACATTTTTCGAAGCGAAGAAGGAATTATCATTAATACCAGACGATGTGTTGAAGGAACATCACACATTTTTTGAAGTGAAGAATGAATTCTAATTAATTCCAGACTATGTGTGGAAGGAACATCTCACATTTTTCGAAGTGAAGAATGAATTCTAATTAATTCCGGACTATGTGGGGAAGGAACATCACACATTTTTCGAAGAAACTAACGGCACGTTCAGCGGGCGAGTCGAAACTTTTGCAATATTTGCATAAGAGCATGTGCTGCGGCGGGTGTGTCACATGTTTAAACTAGTTCAAGTCGCGCACTGCAGCAAGTCGAAAGGGATATAAAGTGGTAGTCGTTGCTGTGAACAGCAGTGCATGTCGTCGTTCTGCCTGCGGTTGGGATGCCTAAATATGAACAGCCACAACCGACAAATTAGCGACCTATTGCTTTACGAGTTTGAACTCGGCCATAATGCTGCTCAAGCACCACGAAACATTTGTCATGCACAATGGGAAGGTTCCATGGACGACAGCACCGCAACAAGAAGGTTCAAAAATTCCGCTCGTGAGACAGAAACCTCAAAGATAAGCGTAGGTCAGGCAGGCCGCGTCCCGTGGATTCAGAGGCCGTGCGCCAGGCCGCAGAGGCAAATCCGACAACCAGCACTCGGATATTATCAGGCGAGCTGGGTATATCAGAGACTATCGCGGTTCATGGCCTTCAGGACCTCGGAAAGGTCTACAGTTGCTGCGCATTGTCCCTCACGAACTGACGCCAGCTGAAGCAAACCGCCGAGTGGAAGTGTGTAGAAACTCCTACAAAACCCGCGCGATGTACATTTCATCAAGATAATTGTTACGTGCAATGAAAAGTGGGTATATTTCCGCAATCCTAACACACAACGGTAGTGGTTGAGCTCGGACGAGCTTCTAGAACATGTTGCCAAACGTGGGTGCTTCGAGCACAAGGTGATGCTCTGCGTCTGGTAGAACTTCGAGGGTATAATCCATTACGAATTTGTTCCAGACGGTCGGAGCATCAACGCCAACCTCTGCTCTGAACTGCTGGAGCGAATGTATCCCGTTTTGGAGGAGAAGTACCTGGCCCTGGTGAACAGAAAGGCCGCTCTCGTACAGCGGGACAACGCTCAGCCTCATACCACGCGAACGACCAGTGCAAAACTCCAGGAAATTTACGACATCGTACTGATGCTACACCCAGCTCATAGTCCGGATCTTGCCCTGTCGGATTATTACTTGTTCCGGTCCATGGCCCACTTCCTTCGCGGGCGGCACTTCAGCAACCAGGAGGAAGTGGTAGCTGGGGTGAAGGAGTTCTTCGCTTCGAAGGACAAGAACTGGTACCGCCGCGGAATCGAAGAACTGGCAGACAGATGGCTAAAGACGGTGCAAGACGATGGCCTATACTTTGAATGCTAGTCAGCTTTCGTCGTAAAGGTACGTATGAAGACATAAAGTGATCCAAATATTGCAAAACTTTCGACTCACCCTCTGCAGAATCGAAGAACTGGCAGACAGATGGCTAAAGACGGTGCAACACGATGGCCTATACTTTGAATGCTAGTCAGCTTTCGTCGTAAAGGTACGTATGAAGACATAAAGTGATCCAAATATTGCAAAACTTTCGACTCACCCTCTGCAGAATCGAAGAACTGGCAGACAGATGGCTAAAGACGGTGCAACACGATGGCCTATACTTTGAATGCTAGTCAGCTTTCGTCGTAAAGGTACGTGCGAAGACATAAAGTGATCCAAATATTGGAAAACACAAATTTGCCGGCTCGAGCGCTCATCCTTCTGCTCCGAAGCCGAATCCTTTCCCAATTAAGCTACAGTGTCACTGCTACTTGCCGTCTTGGCATATACGTCATCCCTATAGTACGACACAAGTCGGAAAAGGTACGACATAACAATTTTACCAGTCTAACCTTTGGTAGCATACGTATATATCATCTCAGACGTAAAATTTCGATGATGCCATTCAACTGAAAAACTATTCGTCATGAAAAATCGTAAGTGCATGAATTATTTTCGTCGTAGATCTCGCTATCTGATGCAAAAAGTACTTTTCGAATGTGTTTCGTGGTTTTTGAGATATCCTATCTACAAACAGAAGGAAGGAGTAAGATTCTTTTCCTGTTTTTTTTAACAAAAAAGGTGTTAAAAATGCAATTTTGAATTTTATTTCCTTTCTTGGAGCTCCGGATATCTTGTAGCGTACTGAACTCTGAATGTTGAATGCAATCCACAAAATACCGGCTGCCCTTTTTTCCAGCTACCACCAGGTATATTAAAGTATTAAAAAAAGGTTTCGAGGAGAAAAGTCAAGATAAAACTCGAACTGTTTTTCCCTACATACGGAACTTTTACAGATTTCAGGGAGATTGTTTGAATTCCTTTCGACGCTCCCGATCAAATCATCTCAGGTACTGGATGCATGTAATTCCAGCATCAACGGTTGCTGGGTTGTAAATCCAGGCTGCGTCTTAAAGGTGTCATCAGTGAGAGATACAACAAAATCACCGTAGAAAAATCAATGCCACAGAAAACACCGGTCGCATACCGGAAGCTTAGCATGGGAAGTTATATATACAGCGTCGCGGAAAGAACTGTTTTTTTGGTCGCCTTAAGGGTCTTGAGCAACCAGACGTTATTTGAATCCCGTTCACGCATTTATTGGTATTTCTCCCGAGGATAACTTTTTTTTCTAAGAGAATTCCTAAAAATCATTAATCAAAAACTGCAAAAACAGAACGAACTTCAAAAAGCAGTGGTTTTCTACGGAAATGAACGAAGTAGTTCTAACATACACATCAGTTGGCTACTCTTACGTGCACGAATAACGCATACGTATACGCAAATCAAATCTTCCATTATGTACAAGTTCTCGGGAGATAATACATTCACTGCGCATAAAACCCCAGAAGCAATTGCGCGTGGATGAGTTTCTGATGCTCGTGATTAACCTCAGGCAGTCAGAGAAGGGAGTAAATTCCTCTGGAACAACC
The DNA here is from genome assembly GCA_039090855.1 of Macrothele yani. NCBI lineage: Eukaryota > Metazoa > Arthropoda > Arachnida > Araneae > Macrothelidae > Macrothele > Macrothele yani. Next base: position 9,859,299 of record CM077021.1, on the reverse strand, counting down.
ATCTGCATAAAAATATAAGCTTGTTAACTAAAGAAACCGAAAAAAAAATGTAGTGAGTTCGTATATAAACTTCTCAAACCGAAAAAGGAACAATCACGAAATTTCAAAATATTTGGGTGTGCAGTTGATATTGTGTTATCCTGAAAGGTAATCTAGAAAACATGCACAACTCTCTTCAACACCTGAGCGTCCCTTCAGAAAATATATAGCTGTTTAAAAACCTAAACAAAATACACTCATGTGCAAAAGTTACGTTACAAACACAAATACCGAAGGTGAGTCGAAAGTTTTGCAATATTTGCATAAAAGCATGTGCTGCGGCTCGTGTTTAAACTAGTTCAAGTTGCGCACTGCAGTGAGTCGAAAGGGATATTGAAGTGGTAGTCGTTGCTGTGAGCAACAGCATTACGTGTCGTCGTTCTGTCTGAGGTTGGGACGCCTAAAAGATGACCAGCCACAACCGGCTAATCAGGGAACTTTTGCTTTACGAGTTTGAACTCGGCCATAGCGCTGCTCAGGCAACACGAAACATTCGTCATGTGAAAGGGGAAGGTTCTGTGGACCACATCACCGCAATCAGATGGTTCAAGAAATTTTGCTCAGGTGACAGAAACCTCGAGATCAACCAACGTCAGGTAGGCCGCGAACCGTGGATACGCAGGCCGTGCGCCAGGCTGTACAGGCAAATCCGACAACCAGCACTCCAATATTATCAGGCGAGCTGGGCATATCACAGACCACCGTGGTTCGTCACCTTCAGGACCTCGGCAATGTCTACAGGAGCTGCAGCATTGTCTCTCACGAACTGACGCCAGCTGAAGCAAACCGCGGAGTGGAAGTGTGCACGAAAGTCCTAGAAAACCGGCGCGATGTACGTTTCATCGATAGAATTGTTATGTGCGATGAAACGTGGGTCTATTTCCGTATTCCTAACACACAACGGCAGCTGTTGAGCCCGGGCCAGCTTCCTGAACCTGTTGCCAAACATGGGCACGTCGAGCACAAGGTGATGCTCTGAGTCTGTTGGAATTTCGAGAGGATAATACATTACGAATTTGTTCCAGACGGTCAAACCATCAACTCCAACCTCTACTCTGTCACACTAGGAGTAAGACACAGTTTCCGATAAGATTTTTTTGAAATGGTTCGTTTAACGTGAATGCATTGTGTTTAAGATTGTACTGTGTTTAAGATCGTACTGTGTTTAACGTGAATATATTGTGTTATTATCAAGTGGTGTAGGTTGTGACGTACTACAGAGGTAAAAACATGTGTCAAGACGACAAATCTGCAGCGAAACATTCTGTCCGCGTTGCTCAGTTGGGAGAGCGACTTACTCCGGAGTGAGGGGACACGGCTTCGATGTCCGTTGTGGACAAACTTGTGTTTTCACAGGTGTGACGTATATTCTAAATTAACTTTCCTTTTTAGTTTCTTTCCCTATGTAAATCTTGAGTTGTTCTCAGTTATATTTCACTCTTAACGTAATATCTTTTCTCTCAAACGAATACGTTTGGCAACACAATTGAGGTTGAATGCACGTGACGTATGCCTGAGATAAGATAAGAACGAGAGATAAAAACGACGACTAAACTGTTGCTTGGAGAGCGTGTAAAGCGAGCGTTGTGTTAAAAGCTGTGAAGCTGTGTGGTGTATTTAAATATTGATATCGTTCTGTTATGGACGTGCTACAACCTTGAATAAAGCATCTTTTCCGTAAGTTTGACTTCTGTTGTTTACATGTTTCGTCTGGCCGTTAAGGTTTCTTTCATTTATGAACTATTTCTTAGTATGTTGCTGTTTTAAATTAACGTAGAAGTACGAAAAGACTTCTACGTTATACAGGGTACATACACTCATGTTTAGAAATGTAGTATGAAGGTTTTAATAGGAAGTTAAGGAGAACAATATTTTTTCTTCCTCGTAACAAAACTCATTGTGTGATAAAATAGGAATTTCAAGCAGGTGAGGATTCTTTTTTTTTTCTTTCTTTCTCAGACTTGTTGTCAATGGTGGTTTGAGGAAGAGCAGTTGTTTCTTCAAAATTCAGATGTTTTCCAAGCCTTGGAAGAAATCCCTTCTTCTCAGGATTTAACATCCTGTTTCATTCCTGATTCCCCAGTCACTAACCCTTCTAACGTTTGCAACCTATGCAATAAGACCTTTACGTGAGCAAGGAGTATGAAAAGACACTTCCTTGTTCATACAGGTGAAAAACCATTTAGTTGCAATTGTTGGCCAGCCAAATTCAAACGGAAATCCGATCCGAAATGTCACGAAGCGCGCATTCATCGACAGGAAAGGGGGGGGGGGGAGTCGATCCCTGCTGTGGCCGGTCCCAGTCATGTCCCACAGTTTGAACCTAACAATGAAGTTGTTGCTCCAAGTCGTTCCTCCCAAGTTCCAATCCAACTTGGAGTTTTTTGAGGAGGTGGAATCCTCGGCTCAGGGCCGATTAAAAACTTACAAAATCGTCCCGGAGAACGCAAATTGTCTCCAGACTTTCATGAACTGTACAAACGATGATGCAATCCAAATCCTTCAATTCCATTTAAATGTAAAACCTTTGCTCAAGTGCAATGTCTGTAATATTGCAATCTTTAAGAAACCCAAGAAAGACAATCCTAAGGAATATGACTTCTTAGAGCATAATTTAAAGACGCAAAACAAACCCGTCTATCATTCCACGGACTTGGAAGACTTTTACTCGAGTATATCCCTTAAAATAATGAAAGAAAAAGAAGAATGTGAACTGAAGAAATCAGGATGGACTTTCTCCCATGTTTTCTGAATGGAGTTGCGTATCAATCGTTACAATCCACTGAGGGGGGATACTATGTTGAGCTTCCAATTCCCATTAAGAGAAAATTTGCCGTCGTGAGCATAGAATTAATATGATGATTCCTTTAAATATGCGGTGTGATGTTCGCGCATTCAAGATCAAAGAAGTCATAAAGAACATGTTTCTACCTACCTGAAGCCACACAATACCCATGGGATTGCGTTGAGTACCCGGTAAAAATCAGCGATATTCCAAAATTTGAGAAAAAGAATAACATACACAGTGCGTCAAAGAATTTTTAAGACTGGAGCTAGATTTCAGAGTATGGTGGCGCCACCAGTGTAATCGCGAATGCGTTATAAACCGTGACCATCTGCTTGCTTTCTGCCAAAAGTACTGGGCAGTTGTTAAAGTAAATCAAAAGTAACGGCCGTTCATTAGAGAAGTAAAAATTTTTTTCATTTTGAATTATTAAGATGGAACAAAGGGCTGTTATTAAATTTAACGCAAAACTTGGTAAAAGTGCCTCGGAAACGTACCAAATGATGAAACAAGTTTACGGTGAGTTTTATTTAAGTAGATCAAATGTTTTCCTGTGGCACAAACGTTTTTTGGACGAAAGAGATACGCTAGAAGACGATAAGCATACCGGAAGACCAAGTTCATCTAGGACACTTGAGATTATTGAAAAAGTGCCTGATTTCGTGGCAAACAATCGATGTGCGTCACTAAGAATGATGGAAGAGTCTTTAAACATCAACAACGAAACGATTCGAACCATCCTGCATGAAGATTTGGGCAAAGCAAAAGTCTGTGCTAAATTTGTTCCACACACGTTAACCAATGAACAAAAATCAAGCAGAAGTGCACATTGCAGAGACACCATTTCAGCCGCTGAAAATGATCCAAACTTCTTAAAATCGATTGTTACAGGTGATTAAATATGGTGTTTTCAATATGATCCTAAAACAAAGCGGCAAAATGCGGAATGGAAATCAAAAAACTCACCACAAGCCAAAAAAACAAGAAAAGTTCCATCGAAAATCAAAACAATGCTCATTACATTCTTCGATAGTAAGGGTATTGTCCACAAAGAATTTGTTCCAAGCGGACAAGCAATTACTGGTGAGTTTTATTTAAATGTTTTGAGGCGTTTGATGGGCAGAATTCGTCGCATTCGTCCAGAATATCGGGATGAAAACAGTTGGTGTTTGTTGCACGATAATGCACCCAGTCACACCTCACTTCTTGTTCGTAGATTTTTGGCGAAAAATAACGTCTGTGTGTTGAATCATTCACCGTATTTGCCTTATTTAGCACCCTGTGACTTTTCTTTATTACCAAAACTTAAAATGACGTTAAAAGGGTGTTATTTTGATGATATTTCGACCATACCTCCAAGCACCCTCCAAAGCCTCCAAAGCACGCGTAGAAGCGTGCTTTGGAGGCACTCTATTGCCTCCAAAGCACGCTTCTACGCGTGCTTTGGAGGCAATTCCGCAAAGTGAACTGGAACAAGCATTCGAATCATTATTAAATCGCTGTAGCAAGTGTATTGAAGCCGGAGGGACTTATTTTGAATAACAAACCAAAACAAATCATAATTTCTTGTTTCTATTTCATTTTACAGACCCAGTCTTAAAAATTCTTTGCCACACTGTGTAAGTATCAATGTGTTTGGACTTGATGAAAAGAATAAAATATACCTAATCAAAACTTGTGAAGAAGAGAAGTCTGATCATCGGTATTTCCTTTTCTTGGAGGAGGCACATTATTACGCCTACATCACAAATTTTGAAAGGTTGATTTCAAACCAAATCAACAAACATCACGGGAAAACCATTATTAGCAAAAAATGTTTCACGATCTATGACATGAGATGTAACGCTGAGGAAAAATTACGAGAGCCTAAAGTCCTCTGTAATAAAAAAAAACCGTGATGGGGAAATTACCTGAAAATGAAGTCACTACTTTCAAGAATCATCATCACTTGTTGCGAGTTCCATTCACAATCCATGCGGACTTTGAAACTGCTCGTTCCTTTTCAAGGTTCTGTTCCCAACCCTCAAAGATCTTTCACGATGCCCACCCACGAGCATCAGCTCGTGGACTATGAGTACTACATAAAAGATGAAAAGGATGAGTATAGTATTTATCGTTCGTACAGAGCTGAAGAGGGAGTTGTTGAGCATTTCCTAAAATCTCTTCAAAAAGATGTTGGTGGGATTGAAAGAATATACAAAATCAATATCCCCATGAATCATCTAACTCCCGGTCAACAATCAAGTTTCCTTGACGTTACTTCGTGTTACATCTGTGGAAATGATGGCTTTGACCAACTCGACAAGGCAAAAATGAAAGTTGCTGATCATGACCATCGATCAGGCGAATATCGAGGACCTGCAGACGCAAGCTGTAATATCAATTTTAGAAACACTCAATTTTATCCCCATCTTCTTTCACAACCTTATAACGAAGTAAATTTCTCCGTCATTTCTGTCCGCGCCGGGTCTCGAACCCGGGTCCCCTCATTTCGGAATAAGTTGCTCTACCAATTGAGCTACGCGGACGTTTTATTCTGATTCCTGTCTGCCTTTATGTCGTGTGCGTCCTTCGGGCAGGTACGTCACATCTCCTGGTACGTTACAACCTCTCTGAGTATAAAGCCCATTTGATTGTGAAAGAGCTTGGAGTTATTGACGGCGAAATATCGGTTATCCCAGAATCTTCTGAGAAATTCAAATCATTATCCAAGAAAGAAAGGAAACGTGAAAATGAGATGTTTAGATAGTCTACGATTCATGCCAAACAGTCTAGCTAATATATTGACTTTTAGTGAAACATAAGATGATAAAAAACTGACTTTTATATGGAAGACATTTCCCATGTTATTCTATGGGGGTTTTGCGATTTTAAGAAAACGAAAATTTAAAATATCTCCCTTTTAGTAAAAACGACCTTTTCAAATATCGACTTTTATAAAAACGAATTTTCAAAATGTCGACTTTTAGTAAAACGAACGATTCAAATATTGATCTGACAAAATTTCATGAAAGAGAAAAATGACCCGAAGAAATTGCATGCACTCAAACTTCGCCTTTTAGAAAAATGTACGTTTCAAATGTTACGTTTTCATAAACTATACTTTAAGAATTACGATTTGAGTTGGTTTGACTCTCCCATGACAATCCCTCTAAAAAACTCCCATACCAGTTCCATCATTCACCACTAGGGGCAGCAAATAAGCATCAGCATATCTAACACCTTTGCATCACCCTTTCCTACCCACCCACTCTGATGTTGCCTCATCTCGGAGTAAAAATTAATAAAGTTTCATCATTCGCCGCTAGTGGGCAGCACATAAGCATCAGCATATCCAACACCTTGGCTCCCCTCCCTTCCTACCCATCCACTCGGATGTTGCTACATCTCGAAATCAAAGATCCCACGCGATCCACCTGAATGGGGAGGGGTAGACCCTCTACGCCACCCGCTCCGGTGGCGCCGAATGCCCCATTTCTATCTACTTACAAAGGCTGCTCATACATTTTTAGAACGATTTTCCAGCTATATAGTTAATGTATAAAATAAAATACCTACATCCTTATTTCCAAGATAACAGGGCATTTCTTAAAATTGGTACTTTATTCCACTCCTCGTCCACTGCTTTATTCCACTACTTTTCCACAGGTATGCGTTTCGGAAGTGCTGTTTTAGCAGTCCGAATGCACAATAATCCATTGGTGACACACTAGGGAACTTCGAAGGAATATGAGCCAAAGATATGAACTTGGTAACCGTCTATTTTTTTCATTTTTTCAAGAATTGGTTGGTAGATTTGGATGTATCACTGGTAGCCTTATCCTGATGGAGGCTCTATGGATAAAGGAATGGTATTTTCTATTTAAGGTAGTTCCCCCTAAAATCTCTGCGTTATGTTTCCAATGGTAAAATTTCTTTAAATATTTTCTTCGCAATTAATGTTTTCCCAAGGATGAAAATTTGCACATTGATAAAATTAACTTCAATAATAGTAATAATTATATTTGTCTTCTAATTATTTGTTCAGTTGCTGCTTGCATCTAAAACAACTTTAATAATAATAATAATTTATTCACTCGCCTTCTAATTATTTGTTCAGTTGCTGCTTGTCATCTTTGCTGAATCCCCAGCATTGTGCGGGGCTCCAAGAAGCAACCTGCCAAATTCGCTTGGCACTTAGTGTGTGTGAGTCTGGAGGAATACGAGGCAGCTGTGGTGCAGTGGAAGCATGTCCGGCGCGTAACTGGAACTGGGTTCGATTCCCAGCGGCGGCCAATGAGAATTTTTCCGTGACTCACTTATAAACGTTGAGAGAGCGATGACCTCTGTTTGAAACTAACTTTAAGTTAGAGCATGGGATGCTTAATACTTGCTGACACATAACCATAATTAAGCAATCCAACATTGGTTTGTCTACTAACGTCATCAATGCACAGGTCGCGCCATCTTTTAACAGGTCTGAACGTTACTCAGAGAAAAATGATTGATTTTTAATATAATTATGGTTATATTTTAGCAAGCATTAAGTATCCCATGCTATAACTTAAAGTTGGTTTTATCGATGTGCAAATTTTCATCCTTGGGAATACATTAATTGCAAAGAAAATATGTGCAGAAGTCTTACCATTGGAAACATAAGGCAAAGATTTAGGTGGAACCACCTTAAATATAGGAGTTAAAAGTTTCCTTTGGTAATATGTAGAATTCATTTTAACCATCATTTGAACTTTTGTTAACTTTAATTTCTCATCGTACGATAAACCAGCATTAATCATGAATCCTTTACTGAAACTTTCTTTGGATTCTTGGAGCCAAGTTTGTAAGTCTTTTTCAGCTCTTTTGAGAGAGTAAATCCACCTTTTTTTTTTCTTTTCTTACAGTCGTTTAGGCAGATCCATGCTTCATCAATAGTCACAATAAATTTGCATCTGCCTCCGGCTAAGCAGTTTTCATAAAGACGTCTACACCGTGTTCTGCGCGCCTAGGCAAAAAAACTGTGAACATTATGTTTTTGACGTAGATCTACGTATTTTGCCCATGCTGGGAGAAGGGTAACATCGGGAGCACGAATGCAACGAAAGCATGTCACACTTTGAACACTTATATCTTCGAAACTAATAATCGTAGCGTATTAGTTTCGTCATAATACTCTACAATTATTAGAATACATCATTAGATAGTTTATAGAGTCCCATTTATAACAAAACAAATTGCAACCCTCCATCCCTTAACCCTTCGATACAGTAGGATTAGAAAGTTAAGCTAAATTTCGTGTTATTCTGTTCGACACACGCCGTTCTAAGGTTGATAACTAGTGAATAGATAATGATAACGATGACCTCAGCCCCGCATTCCGTAACTGGTGGTCAGACCTGACGGACGTATGTGATAAACCGAAACAAAGTGGATTATTTATTGAGTTGTCAAAAAAGTCATGACGTATTTTAGCCATTTTGCAAAGGTCATTTATTGATAGAAAGAACAAAGATCAATCAATGATATAATGCCCGTTTTGTTCGATAACCTTTTGCCATCTTTCAGTGAGCTGCAGAATGCCTCGTTCATAGAAGGACCTGTCTTTCGTGGCGAAAAACTGTTCAAGGTGCTGATTTACAGCCTCATCTGAAGTGGACGTTATACCACGCAAGGACTGTTGAAGAGAGCGAAACAAGTGGAAGTCTGACGAAGCAAGGTCAGGCGAGTATGCTGGGTGTGGCAAGACATCCCACCCAAGCTCCAATAATTTTTGGCGGGTGATCAAACTTGTGTTTGGTCTCGCGTTGTTGTGATGGAACACAACACCTTTACGATGAACGAGTTCTGGACGTTTCTGGATGATGGATTCGTTCAAACTGTCCAATTGCCGACAGTACACATTCGAATTGATTGTTTGGTTCCGTGGTAGGGGCTCGAAAAACACGACACCTTTAAAATCCCACCACACTGAGACCAGAAACTTCCGCTAATTAATGTCTGCTTTGGATGTCGTTAGAGGCGAAGCAGCACGTCGGGACCAAGACCGTTTGCGCAGCACATTGTTTTACACAATCCACTTTTCGTCACCAGTTATTAATCGCTTCAAAAAAGGATTGTTTTCCTCCCGTTTAATGAGCATGTCGCAGATGTTTATACGCGCCGTCAATTGAGCTTCTTTGAGTTCATGAGGAACCCACACATCGAGCTTACTTACGTATACCAGCTTCTTCAGGTGGTCGCGAACGCTTAAACAAGGGATGTACAATGTGTCTGCAATCTCTCCTGTCGTGTAACGTGGGTTTGACTTGATCAATGCCTTAATTTGTTCGTCATCAACTTCGGTGGGTCTCCCGGACCGAGGAGCATCGTTGAGGTCAAAATCACCAGCACGGAATTTTGCGAACCACCGCTGGCATTGACTTTCTTGTAGAGCATTATCACCGTACACTTTAGGCAACTTTTCACAAATTTGACGCGCGTTCTTCCCTTTACGGACGTAAAACAGTAAAATATGGCGAAAATGCACAGTTTGGTCTCCCATCTTCAACTTGATGTCAAATCTCCTCAAATCAACCAAATCGCTCACTATTCCTTTTAGACTGCAGCTAGAACTGGCACCTGTCGAATTCCATAGCGATAACAGAGCTGCGCATGTCTCTAGTACTTCCAAAACCGCCCAACCGCCATCGGGTGCCAAAATACGTCATGACTTTTCCGACAACCCAATATTATTTAGATAAAAAGAAAATAAAGAGGCACCGTAAGAACTGTGCCGCAACCTACAACGTAAGACTACGTCAATTGTCCTTCGCTGAATACTTTAAGGACGTAGAGCTAGTTAGTTAGTGCCACGAAATAATGACAGTTGACTTAGTTCCACGTTGTAGGTTGCGGTACAGTTGCTACTGTAAACATTTGATTTTTTTTTTTTTAGATTTAAATCTTTGTTTATTATCTTATAATTTTTAACGAATTAGCGGTTGCTTTTTGGGTCGGCGGATTTCTTTTAAGAAACCTTACTTTTGAAATAACCCGTACGTACCTGCTTCGGATATTCGTTTGGTGTTCTTTATTCTGTTAAAAGCGAAGCTTGACGATTATTTCCTCTGTTATAATTAATATTGCTTATTTTACATTTACACAGTCGAGTCACATTATTGTGACAACCTCCTACTTTTGACGTCAATATTGCGTAGTCAATGAAAGAAGGCACGTGTCGTGAGCTGGCTTGGAGTGAATATAAGGTGTGCAGTAGGAATCCTGAAAACATATCACTCGTTGCTGTCATAGATAAAAAGAGCTATAACGAAGTAAATTTCTCCGTCATTTTTGGTCTACGCCGGGGTTCGAACCCGGGTCCACTCATTCCGGAATAAGTCGCTCTACCAATTAAGCTACGCGGACGATTATTCTGATTCCTATCTGCCTTTATGTCGTGTGCGTCCTGCTGGCAGGTACGTCACGTCTCCCCCGAAAGAGGGCCGGGGGCATGGCCCACGGGTCAGCCGTGACCATGAATCGTTGCAGGCAGCCATCCACTGTAGAACGTGCACTTGAGAACTCCCAGTCAATCTGCTGTGTGGAATGCAACATCACACATTTGTAATTTTCGAAGCGCTGGAGAAGGAATTCTCTGATTTTTCCTGTCTCGCGGTGTGGAAATAACATCACACCAATGCGAGATTTTGAACGGTCGGGTCATCCGGATAGTTCGGGCGCCATTATAACGAAGTAAATTTCTCCGTCATTTTTGGTCTACGCCGGGGTTCGAACCCGAGTCCACTCATTCCGGAATAAGTCGCTCTACCAATTAAGCTACGCGGACGATTATTCTGATTCCTATCTGCCTTTATGTCGTGTGCGTCCTGCTGGCAGGTACGTCACAGAGCGATTTATCAGATTTGCAAAAAGGGATGATTATCGGCTTTCAGGTCAAGGGTGTCAGTATTTCTGAAACATCGCAGTTTGTGAACTGCTTGCGTGCTGCTGTTGTTAAAGTGTATCGAGATTGGAGAAATGGCACCATTGCGAATAAGCGACGTGGAAACTCCGGAGCACCACGTGCCATTGATGTAAGGAGTGAACGTCGGCTTCGAAGCTGCGTGAGGGCCGATCGACGCGCTCCAGTGGAGCAACTCACTGGCTTAACGAACCAGGAGGCTACCGGAAATGTGTCTAAAAGGACAGTTTAGCGAACCCTGCTGCGTATGGGGTTCCGATGCAGACGGATGGTCACTGCACCTATGCTAACGAAGGTGCATCGGCAGAAAAGGCTTACATTTGCACGGCAGTATCGTAATTGGACCTCCGTTGATTGAGATTGCCTTCTTCAATGAGCCACGTTTTCTGGTTCATCGAACGGATGGACGTTGGCGTATAAGGCGAACAATATCGGAGAACAAACACTCTTCAACCATTGGTGGAAGAACACAAGCTGATGGGGGCAGCGTTATGGTCTGGGGAATGTTTCCGTGGTATTCTCTGGGTCCACTAATACCTGTGGAAGGCACTATGGACCGAATTCGTTATGGATCCATCCTTGAAAACCACGACCGAAAGCTAAGATACATGCTGATTGTCTTCCCTGGGGTGGATGTGATCTTCCAGCACCACAATGCCACGTGTCACATAGCTAGAAATGTCCGAGAGTGGTTGGAGGGGTACGATGGAGACTTCAAAGTACTTCCCTGGGCACCTAATTTCCCTGACTTAAACCCAACTGAGCATCTGTGAGACCACCTCGATCGTGTTGTTCGCTCTACGGATCCTTCACTACGCACCTTCCAGCAGCTGTCAGATGCACTGCAGTCAGCATGGCTCCACATACCTGTGAACACCTTCCAGCACCTTATCGAGTCACTCCCAGCCCGTCTGCTATCCGCGCTGCACAAGGCGGTTTCTCTGGATATTTGCTGGTGGTCACGATAATGTGACTCAACCGTCTAGAAAAGTTAATTCCATGATTTTTTCACAGCGTTTTTTAATTACAGAATGCAAATATTTCTTATTGTGAGAAGCAAAAACATAGCCTTGTATACACAGCTTACGCCATTTTCTTAGCAGACGATATTTAACTTCACCAGATGTTTCTTTCGTGTTCATCTAACACGCTGTTGCGAGTTTCAATTCTTTGAACTTTATTTATTTTCTGTAATTTCTTATCAAAAACGTTCTAAAACTGTGTGAACATCCTCCGTATGTGGATGACATTTCAGTTATTTCAAAAAGTCACCCAGATGAACGATCGAAAGCTAAGAAAATTATCTGTAATTTTTTCAGAAGCAAAATCAACTTTAGAAATTGCGATGAACAGCATTTTCATAATTCCTGCTCGTAAAAAAAAATAAACAAAGTGACTACGAAGCTTCTAGAAAGTGCTTGTGACGTAATATAGAGGTGGCTGACTGTCAAGATGGGCAGATACCAACGAAAAGTCCTTGCCGGCGTAGCTGAATTGGGAAAGCATTCGGCTCCGGAGCAGAAATATGTGAGATCGAGTCGTCACCGGCAAATTTCTGTTTCACATTGGCACACGAACGTAAAATGGATCTACTGGCCGTTTGTTCTTCGAAAAATGTGTGATGTTCTTTCCACACATCGTCTGAAATTAATGAGAACTCCTGCTTCGTATCGGAAAATGTGTGATGCTTTTTCCACACATCGTCCGGAATTCCTTCTTCTACAGAGAGTTACTTCAAGCATGGTTAACAGAGGACCCGAAAGCTGCGATTTCGTGCCCCCGCCTTTCTCGTGGAGGAGATATATTCGATGTTCTACAGAGGTGACTTATATGTCAAGCCAGCAAGTAGTAGCGATAAGCACTTGCCGATGTAGCTGAATTGGGAAAGCACTCGGCTCCGGAGCATAAATATGTAGGATCGAGCTCTGCCACCGGCAAATTTGGGGTTCACATTGGCGCACGAATGTAAAATCGATTTACTGGCGCCTGGTTCTTAGAAAAGTGTGTGATGCTCCTTCCACACATCGTCTGGAATTAATGAGAATTCCTTCTTCGCTTCGAAAAATGTGTGGTGTAACTTCCACACATCGTCTGGAATTCAAGAGAATTTCTTCTTCGCTTCGAAAAATGTGTGGTGTTCCTTCCACACATCATCTGGAATTTGTGAGAACTCCTAAGAGATACTTCAAGCATGGTTTCCAGGGGACCCAAAACCTGCGATTCCGTTCCCCCGGCTCTCTCATATATGTGACGTACTACAGAGGTAACGTACATATCAAAACGGAAATAGTAGTGATAAGCATCTACCGGTGTAGTCTAATTGGGAAAGCATTCGGCTCCGGAGCAGAAGGGTGTGTGGCTCGAGTCCCCCCCCCCCCGGCAAATTTAGGTTACATATACACTTAAAATACTTGACGGCACAGGAACGACTGAGAACTTTCCGTTGTTACCAGGTTCATTTACTCTCTTGCCATTTCCGTTGGAAGGTCTGTAACGTACCAGGAGACGTGACGTACCTGCCAGAAGGACGCACACGACATAAAGGCAGATAGGAATCAGAATAAAACGTCCGCGTAGCTCAATTGGTAAAGTGACTTATTCCGGAATGAGGGGATCCGGGTTCGAATCCTGGTGTGGACAGAAATGACGGAGAAATTTACTTCGTTATAATGGCGCCCGAACTATCCGGATGACCCGACCGTTCAAAATCTCGCATTGGTGTGATGTTCTTTCCACACCGCGAGATAGGGAAAATAAGAGAATCCCTTCTCCAGCACTTCGAAAAAAAAATAATAATAAGGGGGAGATGATGTAACGTACCAGGAGATGTGACGTACCTGCCAGAAGGACGCACACGACATAAAGGCAGATAGGAATCAGAATAAAACGTCCGCGTAGCTCAATTGGTAGAGTGACTTATTCCGGAATGAGGGGATCCGGGTTCGAATCCTGGTGTGGACAGAAATGACGGAGAAATTTACTTCGTTATAATGGCGCCCGAACTATCCGGATGACCCGACCGTTCAAAATCTCGCAATGGTGTGATGTTATTTCCACACCGCGAGATAGGAAAAATAAGAGAATCCCTTCTCCAGCACTTCAAAAAAAAAAAAAAAAAAATAAGGGGGAGATGATGTAACGTACCAGGAGATGTGACGTATATGCCAGAAGGACGCACACGACATAAAGGCAGATAGGAATCGGAATAAAACGTCCGCGTAGCTCAATTGGTAGAGTGACTTATTCCGGAATGAGGGGATCCGGGTTCGAATCCTGGCGCGGATAGAAATGACGGAGAGATTTACTTCGTTATAGGTCCCGTTTTAGATAAGTTAAATAGTACGCAATTTTCTATATCCTATTTCGGCAGCAAAAAAGTTCCGTTTGGGGGGCAGATTCCGTTATATGCAGTTTCCGTAGTATATAGGCTTTACTGCAATTTTATAAGTCAGTAAGCATCTCAGGGTTAGACAAAATATCTCCTTTTCATGGAGAAAACCATCTCTACTTTGAATCGGTTTTGATGAAAGAGACTCTCTTTTCATTGTTTATCATGATTTGCACGATAAAAAAGCGGTGATTGATTTAGATCTCGTCTTAATCTCTTCTTATAGAATAGTGAGTTACCAAGAGAGGTCATGAAAATGGTTTAGCGAAAGGAAACTCGTTTTCTACTAAACCTCCTTCTCAAAAGGATTGTGCAAATCCGCAGCAAATCTATTCGAAGTTCCAGTACGAATATTTCGCTTTGTTACGCTGTTGTGCTGAGACTAGCTCTGCTTTCGATTTGCGGAAACTGATTTTCGCTCGAGAAGCACTTTAACCTTATCCCAGATGCTGGCACAACGACTGATACAATCTCTATTCCAACCCATTTCGAAATTCGAGTCATGTTTCAAGCTCTTAATACCATCAGAAGAGATGATGGTCCAGAAATTCTCATTATACTTCAGTGGGATACCTTGATATTCACTTACCAATGTCATCCTAGTGGTAAAGACACGAACATCCAAGATTGAAGGCAATAAAAAAGAGAAACATTTTATCTCTTCATTGGATGATTACACGAAAACGTGTGTTGAATTTCGCATCGAAAAAATAAATACGTGCAGTAGCAGAATCAGATTAATTCTCAGCTTACGAAAATTAAATTCTACAAATCTTTCCTTTTAATCCGCTCTTTGAGATAACAGAAATGTGAGCTGTCGAATAAACTATTTGAGAAAGCGTAGTGTTTATATGTAAGGCGTTCATAAAGTAATGCCTCCATGTGTGTATCTTTAATCCCAAGCGAGGTATCGAAATGAAACAGTACACAAAATGTAGCTCAGAATGTGTAATTTGTTTTTACATCCTATTTTCTCACGTAGTCTCCTTTTTGTTCAATACAACGCCGTCAGAGCTCAACAACTTTTTCGATTCGTAGAACCCTTCAGACTGTTCTGGAAACAATTTCTTTCGCACGAGCTTGAACTTCTTCATCGCATGTGAAATGAACTCCTTTGAGATATTTCTTGAATGCTGCAAAGTACCAGAAGTCAGACGGTGCCAAATCCGGGCTGTAAGGAAGGTGTGGAACAACTTCAAATTGGATGCTATTTACCTCCGCTAAAGTGGCAGCGCTGGTGTGGAGTTTGGCGATGTCATTTGTAAAGTTCGTAGGTTTTAAGAGTGTAACAATATACTGAGTGGCCAAATTATTGTGTCCACCTGGAACGTTATTGCACCACCTTTTACCCTTAATACTGCATGAATTAATCGGTAAGTGGCTTGGGTATATTAGCCCAAATGCGATGAATTACACCCTCCAACTCTCGAAGATTTTATGGTAGCGGATCCAGCTGCCTGATGCCCTTTCGACTTCATCGCACATATGCTCAATTAGATTGAGATCCGGGGATTGGGGAGGCAATGTAGCAGGCAAAAATCTCCGTGATGCTCCTGAAACCATTCGCGTACAATGTAAGCAATATTACATGGAGCATTACCCTTTATCCATCTCGATTGGGATAAATCATCAACATAACTGGGTGGGCCGTCCCAGTGGCGCAGTGGTTTAAGCCATTCGTCCGAGATGGGTCCGGGTTCGAATCCCGATGAGGCATGGATATTGTGTTTGTCTTACGGCACTGGATCTATCCCTTCCCTGTAGCCAGTGGCCTTAAATTTGGGACGGGTTACTGCTTAAACCCGATTGTGTTGCTTATGGTGGTCGTTAAACGCCAAAATAAAAAATGGAGAACTTGATATTTGTCGTAATATAAAATTTATTGATCGGGATCGCAGTTCTCAGGTTTCAGTAACGCAATTAGCTTTATTTCTTATAGAACAACGTATAATTTAATTTAACTCTCCTTTTTTGTTCCTGTACACTTATGTAAATTTTGGTTCATTCTCAATGAGCATTTCCTAAATTTAACGGTACATTTTCTTTCTCGGTGAATGTGTTTTGGCAACCTGACGTTAGGTCAAAAGTGAATGACGTATATGAACAAGAGTAATAAGGATGCTGTTTACAATTCTATCAGAGAGAGAGAGGGTTTGAGAAAGCTCGGGGAGATTTGTTATAAGAGTGATTGGTGAGAATTGAAGTACGGTTACATTTCGATGGAATTGCTTACGTTGAATGTTATGCTTCTTTGAAATTGAAGTCTCAAACTGCTGTCGAGTTAATGAGACTTGGCCATTATTCAATGTTACGAGCGTTTGCTTATTCTGTAATTAACGCAACCGTTGAGGGATTACGACTTGGAATTGTATTCTGTGGTGTTGTGCTGACCCATGAGTGCCTACCAAGGGCCAATAAACAGTAGTTGACCTTGCAAATAGACTTTTACTTTCACCTGGCCATAGATTATATTCAACACTTACACTGATGAGCCATTACATTATGACCACCCAGAGCCTAGAGAAATGAGCGCGCCTGGAGACCGAACGGTGGCGCAGGTGAAGTTCACAGAGCAGTGAATATACAACCCGAGGACCGGCTTTCGGTTAGTACAGTGTTCGGAGTCAGAATGGGAAAAGCTGCCGATTTATCGGAGTTTGATAACTGACCAATTGTGATGGCACGGCGACTCAGAACTACGATCACGGAAACGGCGCGACTTGTGGGTTGTTCACGTGTCGCTGTAGTGAGAACGTATCAAAAGTGGTGCACAGATCGCCAAACGACGAACTTTCGTCCAGCCGTGTGTCGTCCGCAGCTCACTGATGCCGAAGGGTAGCGAAGACTGTAGCGCTTTGTTCACGGAGACCGCAGAGCCACAGTGCGACAAATCACTCGCAGCTACAACAGTGGTGATCAGGGCAATGTGTCACAGCACACAGTTCATCTCAGCTTTCTGCGCATGGGCCTGCGTAGCCGAAGACCTAGCCCAGTCCCCATGCTCACTGCACGTCATCGCCCAGAACGCATGAAATGGCCCCAAGATCACCGAGATTGGACCGTGGTTGATTGGAAGAAAGAGGCCTGGTCTGACGAATCAAGATTCCTGGTGCATCACGTAGACGGCCGAGCGGGGATACGCCGATTACTAGTAGAGCCAATGGCACCTGGATGCACTGTAGCGCGGAAACAGACCGGTGGGGGAGGGGTGTTATACTGTGGGCGATGTTTCCTTGGAACATTTTAGGCCCTAGTATCCCAATAGCAAAATCCCTGACAGAGCTCAGGTATCTGAGCATCGTTGCGGACCAAGTTCACTCATTCATGGCAGCTGTGTTCGCTGCTGGTGATGGCCATTACCAAGAGGATAATGCGCCATGCCACACTTCCAGAATCGTCAAGGAGTGGTTCGAGGAACATGCTGGTGGCTTTCTGTTAATGCCCTCGCCTCTAAATTCGCGTGATATGAACCCAACAGAACATTTGTGGTTCGACTTGGAAAAGCGGGTTCGCGCTAAATCACCACCACCCCAGGATACCTATCGCCACCTCATGGAATCGATGCCTCGCCTAGTGGCGGCTGTTTTGCGGGCTAAAGGAGGTCCTACAGCTTATTAGGTAGGTGGTCATAATGTATTGGCTCATCGATGTAGTTCTGTGTTGCATACTTAAGCTATTAAGAGCTAAACTTAAACTTTACAGAGCATTTCAGTTAGAAGAATAAGCTTCACCTAAAGCTCAAATCCTTCCCTCATTAAGAAATGTTTTGCTTAAAAAACTATTTGTACGATGAATGTAAACTAAGACAGTTTTTTGTTGTTGAAGGGCATGCTGAGTAATTACTAGGTAGCGCTTCGAGCGCAAGAAGTCAAAATGGCGTCTGTGCAGGAAAAGGCGCAATGTGTTCTGTTTGCTCATTAAATGCATAACAGCTTGGTATTCAAATTTTAAGGAGATGGGAAGTGTGATTGACCGAAAACGAACGGACCGACCGGGTGTTAGTGAAGATACTGCTGATGCGGGGCGGACAGCTTTCGTACGCAGTCCCTCGAAATCCACCCTCAAGAGCTTAGGCCGAACTCGGAATCCCCTGCACTACGCCGAAGGAAGTTTTACAAAAAGGCCTTCGTTTTAATGCGTGCAAAGTTCAGATTGTTCAAGCCTTGAAAGTGGAAGACCGACCACGTCGTGTTGCTTTTGCAACTGAAATTTGACAGCATATCGATGAAAAAAACAATAACCTTCCGCATGTGTGTGTTTTCGCATGAGGCTACTTTTCACACAGCTGATGAAGCAAACAAACACACTGTGTGTATATTGAAGAGCAATTGAATTAGAGACAGCTGGCGTTATGCAAATGTGGCGCTGTGCGCGGCCCTGTAAACGGAAACGGCATGACGTATGCAGCGATCCGACAATATAAGGAGTGATGCGACGGGAATCAGTAAGAGTCGGACGTAGTATGGGTAAGACGAAGAATCTAAGCGCATTTGATCGTGGCCAAATTGTCGGGGCCCGACGAATGGGTCACTTCATCTCGGAAGCCGTGCAGGCACTGGGATTTTCAAGAGCCACTGTGTCACGGGTGCACCGTGAGTACATCGAATCCGGTAAAACCATCCCTGCAAGGGCCAACTGCCGTGGACAACAGCGTGTGGATGAGCGGGATCATCGTTGGCTAGCTCGTATTGTAACAGCGGATAGACGGGCCACAGTGCAAGAAATCACTCGGCAATTTAACGCTGGCGCACAAAAACGTGTAAGCAGCCACACCATCCAGAACCATCTCCTCGCTATGGGGTACAGAAGCCATCGTCCCACGAGGGTACCGCTGCTGACCGCACATCACAGGGTGAAAAGATTAGCATGGGCGCGGGAACATCGCAACTGGACCCTAGACATGTGGGAAAATGTTGCCTGGACTGATAAGTCGAGATTCACGGTGGTACATGCGGATGGCAGGATACGAGTACGGCGCAAACCACATGGAGCGATGGATCCTTCTTGCCAGCAGGGTACTCTTCAAGCTGGTGGGGGTGGCATTATCGTCTGGGGACTGTTTACGTGGACTAAAATGGGACCCCTGGTACGTGTGACATCGTCCCTCACAGGTCAACGTTACGGGGATATCCTGGACGACTATTTGCTCCCGTTTGTACGGCTTCAACATCCCACTGGGGACCTCATCTGGCAACAAGACAATGTACCGTGCCATCGCTCCCGAATTGTATCCGAATGGTTGGACGAACACTCCACCGGCGTGACCTCGCTTCCTTGGTCAGCCAGGTCACCTGGCCTCAATCCCATCGAGCACATCTGGGATGGCATCGAGAGAGATGTTCGAGGCTCTGACCCTCCTCCATCAAATCTTCGTGAACTGTGGAAGCTTGTTCAGGGGTCGTGGATCCGTATGGCTTCCCAACTCTTCCGGTGTCTTGTCGAGTCCATGCCGAGACGAATCGCCGCCGTCATCAGGGCGAAAGGTGGCACTACACGTTACTAGACAGGTATCTCTAATTCAATTGCTCTTCAGTGTATATGGAGGTCGAAAAATCCCCATGTTGTCTTCGAAAAACAGCGGGATAACCCAAAAGTTGATGTTTGGTGTAGTCCCATGCACAACAGAGTCATTGAGCCTGTCTGTTTTGGTGAACGCACAATAACAGCAAATGTGTACCTTGACACAATGAAGCTCTTTGTTGCACTTCAGTTTGACGAATACTGACCATGAGGAATTTTCCAGCAGGACGGTGCCCCACCACATTAGGGATTAATTGCTCAATACTGCATTTCCCAACATATGGATTGGGACGGACTGTCCCACATCATGGCAGCCACGGTCACCCGACATCACACCCTAGATTTTTCCCGGTGGGCTTATGCGATGGAGAAATTCTATTCAGCACCAGTACTTCATATTGAAACACTGCAGAGGATAACACATGCTATTGCCACAGTCTCCAAAAAGATGTTAGGTAAAACATGGCGAGAAATTGAATACCGTCTATATTATGTGTTATAGGCCACAAACGGCGTTCATGTGGAGGTGTACTAACAATGTAGCAAAAAAAAAGCTCCATTAGTTTACATGCATCATGCCACAAAACGCTTGTTTCTACCTATTATAGTCTTTTTAAATAAACATTTTCGTAATGAGGGAAACCCTTTGTGCGCACCTTGTATGCTAGGGTTTTATTTGTAACATAAGCAAACAAAAATATTTAAAATCATTGGAACACTAAGCCTCTGTGACGTGCCTGCGTCGCAGGGCGCACATGAGATAAAGGCAGATAGCAATGAGAGCACATGTCCGCGTAGCTCAGTTGGGAGAGCGATTTACTCCGGAGTGAAGGGACCCGACTTCGATTCCCGGGGTGGACAAACCTGTGTTTTTCACATTGGCGCCCGAACTTCAAGAATGACCTGGCCGTTGAGTTTCTCACAATGGTGTGATGTTCTTTCCACACTGCGAGACAGGAAAACTGAGAATCCCTTCTTCAGTGCTTCGAAAAAGTAAATCTCTGTGATGTTACGTTCCACACACCAAATTGTCTGGGATTTCTCAAATGCACGTTTTTCATGGGATGACTGCCTACAGCGACACATGGTCCCGGCTTAACCGTAGGCCATGCCCCCGGCCCTCTTTCGGATTGGGGGGAGGAAGATGTGACGTGCCTGCCCCGCAGGACTCACATGAGATAAAGGCAGACAGCAATGAGAGCACATATCCGCGTAGCTCAGTTGGGAGAGCGACTTACTCCGGAGTTCAATGGCCGGCGTTGACAAAACTGTGTTTTCACACCTCTTCAAACTCAATGACTCAGACAGCTATTGCCACATTTGTTTATGCTTGGAGAACCTGCTGATACAAACAGAAAAGAGAAGGTACATCTTTTCTAATCCACAATTTTGCTTACAATTCGCGTTTCATAAAGTTATTAAATAAATACATCGCTCTTTTCCCGTTCCAGAAATACATAGCAACCGAAAAATTGTTTTCAGCCGCCGCCGTGAAATTGAATCACGGATCTCTCGATATCTAGCCGAGTGCTTACGGATTTATGATGTCAAAAGCTGACTTAAAAATACACATAGCACCGTGGATTGTTGGCCACCGTTGTGTAGAGCTAACGCACTCGGCTAGATATCGAGAGATCCGTAGTTCAATTCCACGGCGGCGGCTGAGAACAATTTTTCGGTTGCTATGTGTTTCTGGAACGTGGAAAGAGCGATGTATTTATTTATTTACTGACGCCACGTATTTGGAGGATTTTCATAAAGTAATTGGTATAACTCTAGATCCGAAACAAGCAAACACAGAGGTCGTTCACACATTTTTTAAAAACATTTTCCAGCAATATAATTTATGTTTCAAATAACATTATTTGTTTCTTAAATGTTTTATCTGATAGCCCATTCTCTGGACTATGAACCCACGTCTAGATTTCCTAGATAACAGGGCATTTCTTATAATTGGTAGTGGTGTTTTATTCCACTTCTCTTCCACTGCTTTCCATAGTTCAATCATTGTTTTAGGTCTGTGTTAAGAAAGCCCTCTTTTTAGCAGTCAGAAGGCACAATAGTCCATCGGTGACACATCAAGGGACTTTGAGGCAATATGAGCAAAACTGATACCCGTCTCGCTTTTCAAGAAATAGAGTGGTAGATTTGGATGTAAGACTGGTAGCCTTATTCTGATGGAGTTGTACTCTTTGAGGGCTTGTGACGTGCCTGCACCGCAGGACGCACATGAGTTAAAGGCAGATAGTAGCGAGAGCTTATGTCCACGTAGCTCAGTTGGGAGAGAGACTTTCTCCGGAGTCAGGGGACCCGCTTCGATGCCCGACGTGGACAAACCTGTGTCGTCATATTGGCGCCCGAACTTCCCGAATGACCCGGCTATTAGATTTCTCGCGATGGTGTGATGTTCTTTCCACACCGCGAAACAGGAAAAATGATAATCCCTTCTTAAGCGCTTCGAAAAGTAAATGTGTGTGATGTTACGTTCCACACACCAAATTGACTGGGATTTCTCAAATGCACGTTCTTCATGAGATGACCGCCTACAGCGATACATGGTCCCGGCTGACCCGTGGGGCATGCCCCGGCCCTCTTTCGGGGGGAGATGTGACGTGCCTGTACCGCAGGACGCACATGAGATAAAGGCAGATAGCAGCGAGAGCATACGTCCGCGTAGCTCAGTTGGGAGAGCGACTTACTCTTCCATGCCTGGCATGGACAAAAAAAAGGTGACGGAGAAATTTACTCCATCGTAGGCTCTGTGGATAAAGGAATGGTATTTCCACTTTAAATATAGGAGTTAAAACAATATTTTGGTAATATTTAGAATTGATTTGAACATTCTTTTCAACTTTTCTTAACTTTAATTTTCCATTGTACGAGTAACCAGCAATAATCATGAATCCTTTACTAAAACATTCTTTGGAGTCTTGGAACCAAGTTAGAAAGTCTTTTCTGCTCTTTTCCGATAGTAAATCGACCTTTTTTTGTTACAGTCGTTTAGGAACAACAATGCTTCATCAGTAGTCACCATAAATTTCCACCTGTCTCCGACTATGTGATTTTCATTCATCTACACCGTGTTCTTCGCTGAGCGCCACGTGCTTAGGCAAAAGGCGGTGAACATTATGTTTTTTCAGGTTCAAATCTTTGTTTATTACCTCGTTTGCAGTTGATACAGATATTTTAAACAACTTGGCCATTGTTCTGAGGTTGGTGGATTTTCTTTTAAGACCAGAGACCTTACTTTTGAAATAGTCGTAAGTACATTCTTTGGATATTCGCTTGGTGTTCTTTTTCCTGTTAAAAGCAATGCTTGACGATTTTTCCCTCTATGTTTACTAATATTGCTTATTTGTACATTTAGAAATGATAATTCCATGATTTTCACAGCGTTTTTTAATTACAAAATGCTAATACATGGTCGAGTCACATTATTGTGACCACCAGCTAATAGCTAGAGTAACCGCCATATGCAGCGCGGATAGCAGCTGAACGACTTGTGAGTGACTCAATAAGATGCTGAAAGGTGTTCACAGGTATGTGGAGCCATGCTGACTGCAGTGCATCTGGCAGCTGCTAGAGGGTGCGTAGTGGAGGATCCATAGAGCGAACAACACGATCGAGGTGGTCCCACAGATGCTCAATTGGGTTTAAGTCTGCGGAATTAGAGGGCCAGGGAAGTACTTAGAAGTATCCATTGTGCTGTTCCAACTACTCTCGGACATTTCTAGCTGTGTGACACGTCGCATTGTCCTTCTGGAAGATCCCATCTGCTCCAGGGAAAACAATCACCATGTATGGGTGTACGTGGTCTGCAAGGATGGATTCATAACGAATTCCGTCCATAGGGCCTTCCACAGGTATGAGTGGACCCAGAGAATGACGAGAAAACATTCCTCAGACCATCACCAACTGGTGTTCTTCCACCAATGGTTGAAGATTGTTTGCTGTCCGATGTTTCCCGCCTTATACGCCAACATCCATCCGTTCGATGAAGCAGCAAACTTGACACGTGACTCATCGGAGAATGTTATCCTTCGCCAATCAGCGGAGGTCCAATTCTGGTACTGCCGTGCAAATGTAAGCCTTTTCTGACGATGCACCTTCGTTAGCATGGGTGCAGTGACCATCCGTCTGCATCGGAGCACCATATGCAGCAGGGTCAGCTGAACTGTCGTTTTAGACACACTTCCGGTAGCCCCCTGGTTCCTTCGGCCAGTGAGTTGCTCTACTGTAGCGTGTCGATCGGCCCTCACGCACCTTCGAAGCCGGCATTCACCTCTTACATCAATGGCACCTGGTGCTCCGCAGTTTTCCCGTCGCTTATTCGCAATGGTGCCATTTCTCCAATCACGATACACTTTAACCACAGAGGCATGCGAACAGTTCACAAACTGCGCTGTTTCAGAAATACTGCCATCCTTTGCCAGAAAGCCGATAATCATCCCTTTTGGCAAACCTGATAAACCGCTGCTTTTATCTATGGCAGCAACGAGTGATATGTTTTCAGATTGCATGCAGCAGACCTTAGATACCCTCCAAGCTAGCTCACGACACGTTCCTTCTTTCATTGGCTACTTGCTGTTGACGTCAAATGTAGGAGGTGGCCACAATAACGTGACTCGGCTGTGTGCTTGTCTTCGTAAAGAGGAAAAACACAACTTTCTATCCACCGCCATTTTCTTAGCAGACGATTTTTAACTGCGGCAGATGTTCCTTTCGTGTTCATCTAACATGATGTTGCCAGTTTCAATTCTTTGAACTTCTTTTACTTTCTGTAATTTCTTATCAAAAACGTTCTAAAAATGTCTGAACGTGCTCTGCATTCCCGGCTGCTATGCCAAGAATGAATCCTTTACACCTTATTACTGAAAATTTATCAATTATAGATATGCAGTATTGATAGTCTCAAGCACATCAGCATATGATATTAATTTACCTCTTGAATGTTGCGGTGCTGCGCTCCTATTTAGGGGGTAACGCTGAAGTTATATTCCAATCAGTTTCTAAGCAGGATCTCTTCTGCTTTGTGATTCCCTCTCTTTTGTCTTGAGCAGTTGCATTGTCCGTGATAGCGAGAATTTTCACACCTAAATTTCGGGGAACTCCTCTGAGCATGCGCATCCCAGCAGGAGGCTGTTGAAAAGCATCTCACAAAGAGTGTTATTACCAGGGAAACACGAGAGACCTTTGGAATGTAACTGAAAGGAGCTTTTCTGCGCACCAATTGATGAAAAACAATTTTACCTCAACTCTGGGTTGGTAATCTGATGACCAAACTAGGCGAACAGTCGCAGTGTTCGTTTAGTAGTTTGTAATGATTTCGATGAAATAAGGCGTTCCTAATTGAATTTGGCTGTAGGCACTCGACTCGTGGAGATAGACCACCGGAATTCAGATAATTAAAATTTTTGATTTATATGCTCGAGTTGATAATTGCTTGTTTCTCGGAGAAATTGTTATCCGGGCGAAACGCAAACTTGTAGGAGATCGTTAAGTTTTAAATTAAGAGCAATCGTCTTGATCGGTTTCGTATCAATAATAACGAGATCACTTGCTTACGTAGAACGCGAGGTTTCATTACCCACTGTGGACAACTCCAGTTAGTAAATTTTCCTATGGTTGTAATTATACTGCGATTCAAGCAAGAAAGAACGAAATAATAATGGCCCTTCATATTTTTGACATACACTGGCGGAAAGTGAAAAAAGAACACCAAGAAGGAATTGGCGGACGATCATGAAATTTACATATGTTAATGGGGTCGAGTTTACGTAGGCGTGATGTTAATTTCTGGACGTGAGCGCTTACGCCACAGCACGGCATACTATGCAAATTATCGTCGGTGGTATTTAAGGAGTACGGCGAAGTGAATGTAATCAGTCGTCGGCGTACGGACACGTGCGAATACCCTGAAGAAGCTGCAATGCCTTGACATGGAAGACGTGTACGATTTCAGCAGTTATCGGACTTTGAGCGAGGTCGTCTAGTCGGACTCCGCGAGGCCGGGTGGTCGTATCGTCGTATTGCGGAGCGAATTGGACGGGAAGTATCGGTGGTGGTACGATGGTGGCGTAGATGGTCCGAGGAACATTCCCACACGAGAAGACTTGGAACCGGGAGTCACAGACGGACCTATCAACGCATAAGAAGAGCGGCGTTGTCAAGCAGAACATCCACTGCGACGCAAATCCGAGCTGCCGTTGCACCTGAGGTGAATGTGTGAACAATCCGCAACTGTCTACTGGATGCAGGACTACGTGCACGTGTGCCTCTGGCATGTGTACCTCTGACTCCAGCCCACCGTCAGGAACGGCTGCAGTGGTGTCGCCAACGTCTGCACTGAGGAACACAATGGCGATCTGTCGTGTTCAGCGATGAAAGCAGATTAAGCTTGGGAGCCTCCGATGGCCGTATGCGTGTTCGCAGACGTACAGCGGAGCGTCTCCACCCTTCTTGCATCCGCCAGCGACACGCAGGGCCTACACCTGGTCTCCTGGTGTGGGGAGCGATCATCTATCACTCCCGTACACAACTAGTGTTTGTACCGGGTACGTTAAACAGCACCTCCTACATCAACAACATCATTCAGCCCGTTGTTGTGCCATTTGTAAGGTCAGTCCATCGTGGTGTTTTCCAGCAAGATAACGCACGCCCACACACGGCACGTGCAACGCAACATGTACTTCAGGGTGTGGGACAACTTCCATGGCCTGCACGTTCACCGGATTTGTCCCCCATTGAGCACGTGTGGGATTTTATGGGACAACGGCTTATCCGGTCTCCACGGCCAGCCACGACCATCCCCGATTTACGCGTCCAGGTTGAGGATGCTTGGAACTCAATACCCCAAACTTACATCCAACATCTGTACGAGAGACTCCATGCCAGAATTGCACAGTGTGACGCAGTTCATGGCGGTTCAACCTCGTACTAACCATGTTACATGGAAATGTTATTTTTCAGTTTACCAGCAAATACAGTTGTATTTTGCCATAATGTTTTGATCACGTTATCCTCTGTATTCCGTTATTATGCTGTATAAATTTCGTTGGTATCAGACGTCTCCTTCTTGGTGTTCTTTTTTCACTTTCCGTCAGTGCATGAATGCAACAGATATTGTCCGAGCTATCAATAGGAGCTCAAGAGTCGTCCGAAATCACCTGAAAGATCAAGCTATGTAAGGTAAAAGGAAGAGCACCAGCAGACCATTCAAAGTTACGAATCGGGAATTTCGTCTTCTGAGGCGCAAAGCATCGAACAGAATTGTAACAGCTGCACGACGAATTAGATTTGCCAGTTACTGTTCGACGAACACAACAGTTGCTGAATCAATCAGGACTTCGTTCGAGAAAACTCCAGAGGAAACCAATGCTGTCTTCAGTCCACAAAGCCAATTCAAAAGAATTCGCTAGCAGCCAAGTAAGTTGGAGCTCTGAGTGGCGAAAAGTTATTTTCTCCGACGAGAGAAATTTAATCTGGATGGTCCGAATGTACGCACAGTTATTAGAAGGATAGCAAACAAGAACCGCTCGTGTTTTCCACTCGACATCAGGGAGGTGGTTCTGTCATGATGTGGGGTGCGATTGGCTGGAAAAAGAAAATCGATATTGCATTCGTGGACGGAAAAATAAACAGTTTTGGTTAACAACAAGTGTAAGCAAACAGTTTCCTCGAAATGGACTCGAAATTTCCGGTACAAATTGATTGTTTCAGCAGGACAACTGTAAAATTCATGTGTCAGAAACGTCCCAGATTTGGTTTAAGTTGGGAAAAATAAAATGACTCCAACCTTGGCCGGCAAAATCACCTGATCTAAATATAATAGAGAATGTGCGTTATATGCTGGCACTGAATGTGTATGAAAATGGCTATCATTTCATGAATAAGGACAGTTTGAAAACAGCTATTCTTGAATCATGGAATTCTATTGATATGAAGTACACTTAAGAGCAATTGAATTAGAGACAGCTGGCGTTACGCAAATGTGGCGCTGTGGGCGGCCCTGTAAACGGAAACGACATGACGTATGCAGCGATCCGACAATATAAGGAGTGATGCGACGGGAATCAGTAAGAGTCGGACGCAGTATGGGTAAGACGAAGGATCTAAGCGCATTTGATCGTGGGCAAACTGACGGGGCCCGACGAATGGGTCACTCCATCTCGGAAGTCGTGCAGGCACTTGGTGTTTTCACCAGCCACTGTGTCACGGGTGCACCGTGAGTACATCGAATCCGATAAAACCATCCCTGCAAGGGCCAACTGCCGTAGACAACAGCGTGTGGATGAGCGGGGTCATCGTCGGCTAGCTCGCATTGTAACAGCGGATAGACGGGTCACAGTGCAAGAAATCACTCGGCAATTCAACGCTGGTGCACAAAAACATGTAAGCAGCCACACCATCCAGAACCATCTCCTCGCTATGGGGTACAGAAGCCATCGTCCCACGAGGTTACCGCTGCTGACCGCACATCACAGGTTGCAAAGATTAGCATAGGCGCGGGAACATCGCCACTGGACCCTAGACATGTGGGAAAATGATGTCTGGACTGATGAGCCGAGATTCACGTTGGTACATGCGGATGGCAGGATACGAGTACGGCGCAAACCACATAAAGCGATGGATCCTTCTTGCCAGCAGGGTATTCTTCAAGCTGGTGGGGGTGGCATTCTCGTCTCGGGACTGTTTACGTGGGCTGAAATGGGACCCCTGGTACGTGTGACATCGTCCCTCACATACCAACGTTGCCGGGATATCCTGGACGACGATTTGCTCCTGTTTATACGTCTTCAACACCCCACGGGGGACCTCATCCTGCAACAAGACAATGCACCGTGCCATCGCTCCCGAATTGTATCCGAATGGTTGGACGAACACTCCACCGACGTGACCTCGCTTCCTTGGCCAGCTAGGTCACCTGACCTCAATCCCATCGAGTACATCTGGGATGGCATCGAGAGAGATATTCAAGGCTCTGACCCCCCTCCATCAAATCTTCGTGAACTGTGGGAGCTTTTTCAGGGGTCGCGGATCCGTATGGCTTCCCAACGCTTCCGGTGTCTTGTCGAGTCCATGCCGAGACGAATCTCCGCCGTCATCAGGATGAAAGGTGGTGCTACACATTACTAGACAGGTATCTCTAATTTAATTGCTCTTCAGTGTATGTTTAAGACTTCTATGAAAGCTTACTTCGTCGAATGGAAGCTTGCTACAATGCTAAATGTAACTGGACGAAATATTAAAAGTCTCCAGCTTCTAAAAGTGGCACATATGGATTGAAACATCAGAAAGCCATAATTATTTCGCAATTTCTTTATCACTTGAACGTGTACAAAACCTGTACAAATATGTTTTTGAGCATCAGAACTATTTATCTTTCTTGTTTTTTAATTTCGAATAAAGTTTGTTCAATGTCATGTGCTTTATATTTTAATGATTTTTTTCGGAATAAATGAGAAGCTGGCAAAATTATTTCTCCCACTGCAGTTTCCATTAAGGGCTTCATATAATTTACCCGAATTTCTTCATGAAACCCACGTTTTCCAGTTATTTGTGGTCTTATGGTGCCATATCAGTCGAGGGAGCATGCACTTTTGCCGTTTATATTGTCAAAATGAAATTTGAAAATCGGTACCTGCCCGCTGCGATGCTTCGGCAACCGTCATTTTGCAATAGCACGTGAAGTTGTTTTCACGGCAAAGATGTATCTGCTTACGGGAACTTACGGTTGCGTGACTGTCTGCTCCACTTAACGAATAGATCTTGCGAAGATTAAGATATGAACAATGCTTTTTATTCCGCGGAGTCATCTATATACGTTTTCAAATACATGTATATACAGTAGTGAACAAAAGTATTTTGGGAAACACTTTTTCGACCCTAATGTTTTTTCTGCTGGACCAAATCGGGTACTTTTGGGATATGATATGTGTTGATTCGTGGGTTACCATGCCGCGTAGTTTGTATTTCGCTCACAACGAATTTGTCGTTTGAAATGGGCCATATTCAAGAGTCGCCAATTATTACCCATTTGTTTGCTGCATGTATTAATGTTTTTCTTCCGATTTTTGTGGGTTTTGTGATGTGTAGTGTGATAATAAGTCAATCTTAGGTTTTCAGGAATGGGTAAAAAGGCGGATATCCCTGTTGGAGCTCGCAAGGCGGCCGTGAACATGATGGAATGCGGAATGCGCGTCATCGACATTCAGAGGGCCCTGAAGATCCGACACCAGTCCATTTCAGCTATATTGCAACGTTATAAGAAGACAGGGACCGTCGAGAACAGTCCGCGATGTGGTAGGCCTCGTTCCACTACGTTGCGTCAGGATAGACGCATCCTCCGTCGATCTCGTGCTGATCCCACCTTGACTGCTGTGGAGATCGCCGCCG
This sequence comes from Macrothele yani, assembly GCA_039090855.1. Lineage (NCBI taxonomy): Eukaryota > Metazoa > Arthropoda > Arachnida > Araneae > Macrothelidae > Macrothele > Macrothele yani. Next base: position 9,829,236 of record CM077021.1, on the reverse strand, counting down.
AATTCCGCCACAGCGACGACCTGTACGTCAGCCAAATGACCATCTCCCGTCGTCTCATTGCTGTTGGATTGAATGGAAGACGCCTCGCCAAGAAACCACTCATAGCAGTCAAGAATCGACGAGCAAAATCGCGTTCGCGTGCCGTCATCGACACTGGACAGCGGCGGACTGGAGTAAGGTGCTTTTCACCGACGAGAGCAAGTTCAACTTGTTTGGAAGTGATGGCATCCAATACGTACGACATCCGTGTGGCCAGAGATTCAACCCCCAGTTCATTCAGCCGACTGTCAAGCACGGAGGAGAATCGCTCATGGTTTACGGCGCCTTCTCTCGCAATGGAATGGGCCCAATCATCAAGATTGACGGAATAATGACCGGCCAGAGCTACAGGAACATGCTCATCAACGATGTCTTCCCATGGGCAAACCAGAACATGCCACCCGGATGGAACATGTAGTAAGACAACGACCCGAAGCACACCTCCACAGTAGCGAAGGCAGCCTTCCAACAGCAACAGGTCACATTTCTAGACTGGCCAAGCTAATCTTCAGACCTCAACCCCATCGAGCACATGTGGGAGGAGTTGGAGAGACGATATGCGAAGAAAACCTGCCGGAATAGGGCCCAGAAGTTCGACCAGCTGTCTGCAGAATGGGCGCGAATTCCGCAGGTCTCCGCTGAGAAGTTAGTAGACTCTATGCCGGTTCGTTGTGCAGCTGTTATTAAGTCTCGTGGTTATTCCACTAAGTATTAGTTATTGTTTTGTCGTTTTCTCGTACTTGTTTTCTGTTATCGTTGCATTAAATGAATGTGATACACACCTATTTTGTTGGACAATTTGTATGATCTTTGCGATTAAGCTCGGTAACTGATCTGTGTTAAGGTTTCCGATCCATCTGCATATGGGTCATATTTACAACTGAATAACACATATCATATCCCAAAATGACCTGATTTGGTCCAGCAGAAAAAAAAATTATGGTCGAAAAAGTGTTTCGCCAAATACTTTTGTTCGCTGCTGTAGATGCATAGTTATAAGATATGAACATTGCTTTTTATTCCTTGTAGTCTCATCTATATACGTTTTACTAGGCGACGGAAAATTCCCGTCGCCTAGTTTTGTATGTTTGCTGCTCCGTTGTGATCGAAGTGGACTTCATCTGTGCATAAAACAGTTCTCGTTTTCATCCATTTGCCGAAAACCCCATGTTTCAAAATCTCACAGCCTCGCGAAATCGGGAGCTTTTAGTACCTGAAAGAGTTAAATTTTGTATGGATCTGCGAAGGACTGGTCTTAGTGCTCTCCAAACAATACCATATCAAATGCCAGCTCGACGTGTAACTTCACTAGCACTTGATTCCCCATGTGGGGATTCCATAGACATGTTTCCGATATCCTGTGAAACTCTAGCGGCAGCTGAAACAGACTTTGCTGGTTTTCTACGTCGTGGACTTACAAAGTTCCGGTTTCCTCAAATTTCTGAATCACCTGCTGCAGTGTCGAACAAAACATCGGTACTTTCTTCGAACACCTCTGAGTGAACGGAAACATCGCAAAGATGGACCGAGATACTATATAACAATTTCAGCAACAGTTTTATCCGGTAATGACAACATGATGTCACAGACAGAACAAGAATCGAAGATCCAAAATTCTGAAGCCAAGCTTCAGTAACCTTGAAAGTCGTCTTCGATTACTAGTCCCTCAAAAGATTTAGTCGTCCGCATGCAATTCAACCGAATCTTGACAGACGAGAAAGACATGACGCCGTAGAACTGTCTTGAAATTAGGAATAAATAGATGTTCGGATAGGAATGCTTTAAAGTAAGAGTAATGAAACATTGGAGTCAGAGTGTATGCATTGCCTTTGGCTAAATGCTAAATCTGTGGAAAGCTAAAAAAACAACTTGCCTGAATAAATGCTATTATTGTTTTGTATTGGGAAGGGTTCTGTTTTGTATTGTATTTTACTGTATAATTTATGTTTTGATCAGTTTATAATTGATTTCGTGTTACACATAAGAGTAATAAAACATTTGCAAGAGTAATGAAACATTTGAGTCAGAGCTGATTTTCTCAGGTTTGATTTCTCTTAAGCAATCGCTGTCATACTTACTACCTTCTTTTATGTAGCTCTTACTTGCTTATGCTACAGCTTAAAAGCTGTTACAGCTTAAAAGCTGCCCTTTGCAAAGCATGATGAAGACCCAGAAGATGCCGAAAGATTGCGTTTGTTTGAGTCTTAGAGCTTTATTGCTGTCCTTTGCAAAGCATGCTGAAGAACCAGAAGACGCCGAACTATTGTACTTGCTTGGGTCTGCTAGAGATTTACTGCTCCCATTTTCAAAGCAAGTAGAATCCCGTTAGTGCCTGCTGAAAAGAAAAGATGAGCATCACAAGGGAGCAATGGAATAGTCAGAATGCGTAGGGAAGCTTAGGAAGGTAGGGTCCCTGAAAGCTCACAATCAGCTAAAAAGAGGCTTACCCTCTGGACCAACGTATGAGTCAACCAGGGGGTGAGAAGAGTGGAGCGTGAAAAGAAATCCTCATACAGGGATTTAATACACGGGATGAAACATATCGCAACCTAAAAGATGGTTCACCGTGTATGCCCCCATCCTAAAAAAGGATGCCCTTCAGTAATGTCAGAAGGGGATGCATACATGATGCGTTGCGAAGCGAGACGCAAACTCAAGCAGTTTATTCACTGAGCTGCTCGAGTCCACGCTCAATCACGGCGTCTTGTATCTGATATATCGACAACATGATATTTCAGCTGCAGGTGCTTTTATTTATTATCATTTTGTTTTGGTTGGAAGTTTAATGACTACCGTGAGCAACTCAATGGGCTATAAACAGTCGCCAGTCCCTAATTTAGGGTCACTGGTTCCAGGGAAGGCAGACAGCCAGTGCCGTAAAACAAATACATACAAGTACCACATCCACGCCTCATAGGGATTCGAACCCGGACCCATCTCGGATGAATGGTCACAAGCCAGCGCTAGACCTTTGCGCTATACCGGGGCGTCAGTGCTTCTTGCACCTGCTGCTTCTCCGGTAAAGCGTCATCCGGCGACCATGAATAAAGCTAAAATGTTTTTATATACAAATCAAAGGAATACTGAAGCAGTTCCATGAGAAGAACGATGAAGATTAAAACTTGCGACATTATTGACGAAACAATTAATTGCCAATGGAAACGAAGAAGTTAATGAATTACGCAATAGGCGGGTTGCCTTCACCTAGAGAAGAACCAGAACACAGAAAGATGAAGACGAAAGAAATGAGAGCCTTAAAATGAGATGGCATTCGACATCCAATATTAAATGATCGAAGAAGGGTTCAATAGAATCTTGACAATAATTACTATATGAAAGGGATGTTCTTTAATATCATTGTGGGGTAATAAAAACGAGATATAACGGGTGATCCAAAAGTGGCGCAATATTTTAAAAAATACAATAATTCGCTGAATTTTGATAGTAGCGCAATGCGGTTTGCACAGAATGACATGGAATTTGTGTGTGTTTGTGAAATTAAAACATGCATGTTTTATTTTAATTAATTTAAACATATGTTTACTTATGCTTAATAAGTTTTATTTTAATTAATTTAATTAAACATACAAGGAGTGTTCAAATGAAAAGGTACGAAACGACACTGTGGGTATAAATGAAGACTTTATTCAAAGTATACACCATAGGCCGTAGCACAACGATCCCATTGATAAACGAGCCGTAGGATTCCTTGTTCCCAGAATTCCTGTGGCCGTGACGAGACCCAGTCCTGCACAGCGTCCTTGAGTTCGTCGTCCGAGTGGAAACGCTTCCCTTTCAGATGTTTTTTCAAGGGACCAAACACATGGAAATCGCAGGGCGACATGTCCGGGCTGTAGGGCGGATGGTCAAGCTGCTCGCACTGGAACTTGGCCAGTTCCGCGTGTGTGACCCTGGAGACGTGAGGACGCGCGTAATCATGGAGCAGAACCACACCCTCCGCAATGAATAGCGGCCGGTTTAACATCTTCCGCTGTCAGAAATCGGATAACGCCTCGCTGCTCCTCAATCGTCGAATTTTGCAATGTGAACGCCATCCTGTCCTCACACGCACTGCCGCGTCAATTGGACGGCGCTCTTTATAAGAGCCTCTGCTCTCTCCCGCGCATGCTCCGATTCACGCCGGCGACTCCAATCGCATCCCTAGATGTGTCGCTACGTTCTCCCATAGCGGCATAGGCAAATATGTTAACGGTTACGTTCTTATGACGTTTCGTACCTTTTCATTTGAACACCCCTAGTATGTTTAATTATGTTTAGTAAACATGTATGTTTTATTTTAATTAAGCATGTATGTTTTAATGAAACGTGTTTAATAAACATATATGATTTATTTTAATTAAACATATGCTTCATGTTTTAATTAAAAATGTATATTTTATTTTAAGTAATTTAAACAAATGTTTAATTATGTTGAATAAACATGTGTTTTATTTTAATTAATTTAATTAAACATATGTTTGATTATGTTTAATAAACATGTATGTTTTATTTTAATTAAACATGTATGTTTTATTTTAATTAAACATGTATGTTTTAATAAAACGTGTTTAATGAACATATATGATTTATTTTAATTAAACATATGTTTCATGTGTTAGGTAAAACTGTATGTTTTATTTAAACATACAAGTTTTAAAACAAGTATGTTTTAATTACGCAGAAAATCCCATGTCATTCTGTGCATTTCTGTGCAAACCACATTGCGCTACTGTAAAAACTCAGCAAATAATTGATTTTCAAAGTTTTGCGCCACTTTTGTATCACCCATTACATCTTGTTTTATTACCCCACAACAATATTAAAGGAACATCACTTTCATACAGTAATTATTGTCAAGATCCTATTGAATCCTTCTTCGATCATTTAATATTCGATGTCGAATGCCATCTCATGTTAAGGCTTTCATTTCTTTCGTCTTCATCTTCCTTTGTTCTTGTTCTTCTCTGGATGAAGGCAACCCACCTGCTGCATAATTCATTAACTTCTTCGTTTCCATTGGCAATTAATTGTTTCGTCGATAATATTGCAAGTTTTAATCTTCATCGCTCTTCTCTTTCCGCAACATGTGGAACGGCTTCAGTCTTCCTTTGATTTGTATTGCGTTGCCGTCAACCAATGGCTTCTTGTAAATTCCCTTCAGCATTTCTGTCCGCATTCCAATCTCTATTTGCTCTTCGTCTACGTTCTGTCTCTCTTTTTGGTTCATCTGAAATATTCACTGCATTTCTTTGCGAACCTTGTTGACGTCGTCTTTTGGCTGCTTCTTCACTTTCGCTACCTCTGCGCCTCCGTTGTCATTTCCCGTTTAATCTTATTTTTAACGCTGCAGTTTTCATTTGAAAAACTACACTCATGTTCATAAAGAACAAAACACTTGAAAGACACGACTTTGATTTTTACTGGATATTCTAATCAGGTAAGGAAGAAATGGTTAGCACTTCGGAGTCATACAGGGGATGGACAACGAAACAGAAACACCTGCACAAATAGTACCCCACGAATCACGCAGCTGTACCAAAACCCTCTGAAGAGTAAGAAAGCCTCCGAACTGGTCTGTGACGTCAGTGCTAGCGGGCCGACTTGCTGACGCGAGACTCACCAGTCCTGAAAACGCGAATGGAATACCGCGGTGTTTACGCTGAGAAATATTTTCGCGAGTGCGATACTAAATAATTCCTGCACACCACAATAAATCGACCGGGGTTTTTTTTTACCTGTATTTTTCATCCTTAGATAATGTCAAAAGATTACATCCTTAGTTTTCATTTTTTTTCTGAGTTACCTACAATGATATCTACAAATCGGGGAATCCCAAAGCTTTTCTCTTGTGCTGCGAAAGGATTTCATTTACCGGTCTTAAAAATTAATGTTTCAGGAAATCTTTTCCTTCAGTCTTCAATTTTGGTTAAAGGAACACAAACATAATACTTTTTTTCACGCATAATATCAAAAGCCCAACATTTTACGTTAAGCATTTTTGCAACTACGTTTTTTTTTTTTTTTTTTTTTTTTTTTTTTTTATGTGCGTGAATGGCAAATTGGCAGGATTCTATGAACATAATCATTGCCGCCCCGGTGGCGCAGAGGTCTAAGCGATGGCCTCTGATCATTCGTCCGAACGGGGTCCGGGTTCGAATCCCGGTGAGGCATGGATGTTGTGTTTGTCTTACGGCACTGGCTCTCTCCCTTCCCTGGAACCAGTGGCCCTAAATTAGGGACGGGCGACAGCTTATAGCCCATTAAGTTGCTCACGGTGGTCGTTAAACCTCCAATCAGCCGCCCCGGTGGCGCAGTGGTCTAAGGCGCTGGCCTCTGATCATTCGTCCGTAAGGGGTCCGGGTTCGAATCCCGGTCAGGCATGGATGTTGTGTTTGTCTTACGGCACTGGCTCTCTCCCTTCCCTGGAACCAGTGGCCCTAAATTAGGGACGGCCGACTGCTTATAGCCCGTTGAGTGGCTCACAGTGGTCGTTAAACCTCCAATAAAAAAAACGAGAGTGGGGTGTGAAGGTTGCATCAGCAGAGCAGTAGCAAAGCTAGACGTCAAAAAGTGCGATCCACACAACATAATAGGAAACATATCCGAGTTTCAAAGAGGACAGATTGTTGGTGAGCGTCTCGCTGGTGCATCTGTGTCCAAGAAAGCAAGACTTTGTGGTGTATCGCGAGCCACGGTATCCAGGGTCATGTCGGCATACCAGCAAGAGGGAAGAACCACATTCAATAGGAGTAACTGTCAAGGTAAGAGGAAGCTTCCTGAGAGGGACATCCGGGTGCTAACGCGGATGGGAGCCAAAAACGTAAAACCACACCTGCCCAGCATATATGCACCGCAACTCACCTGTTTTCATCAAAACTGTTCGTCGGGAGCTTCACCGGGTCAACATTCACGGTCGTGTTGCTATCGCCAAACCCTGGATCGCCAGTGTGAATGCCAAACTTCGGTTGCAATGACGCTAGCAGCGCAAATCGAGACCGTTGGACAGCATGAAATGTGTATTGTTCTCTGAACAATCCTTCACTGTCTTTCACACAACCGGGAGAGTTTACGAGTGGAGACATCTCTCACAGGCTTACCACCCTGACTGTTTATTGCTCACAGTGAAGCACGGAGGTGCATCGGTGGTGGTTTGGGCCATAATATCGTGGCAGTCTGTCGGCCCTCTGATTCTTTTGAGGGGCACATCACTGCCAAGGACTATCGGATAATTTCAGAGGACCATGGCACCCAGTGGTTCAAACATTGTACCCTGACGGTGGTGCCGTGTATCAGGATGATAACGCACCGATGCGTAGAGCTAAACTTCTGGAAAAGGGGTTTACTGAGCATGAAAGTGAAATTGAGCATCTGTCATGTCCTGCACAGTCACCCGACTTGAACATTATTGAGCCACTCTGGGGTGTTCTGGAGGAGCGAGTCAGGAAACGTTTTCCTCCACCAGCATCACTTAGTGAGATAACCACTTTTCTGCTAGAGGAATGGCTTCACATCCATCTGGCCCCTGTACAGGACTTGTATCGGTCCTTCTCACGATGAATTGCAACTGTATTGGCTTCCAAATGAGTCCCTACACCATACTAATAAATTGTTGTGTCTTAAGCCCATGTGTTTCAGTTTCGTTGTCCACCCCATGTAGCTGTACAGTGTACAAGGTTACTAGACAGTAAGGTTTGCTCATCCCGCCTTCCTCGCAGACGAATAATCGTGACGTCATTGAGTAACATCACCGTCCTAACGTGTGAATCGTGGATCTGAGCTGTAGCTTTGGAGGAAGAACTCTTGTCAACAATTTTTATAACTTGAATGCATAACAAAAGCTTATGCATAAGCACATTTGCCGTCCTGTTGCCGCAGTGGTCAAAGCGATGGCTTATGACCATTCGTCCGGGTGGTCACAGGAATCTAGGGAGCGTCAAAAATCCCTACGCCAGGGTGAGTTTCACCCGAGATCGACTCTAGGGCCGCAACCTTCTACTTCAACTGCATAAATTGAGCTTGAACAGCAAGACCAGATGGAGACTGGTGTCATCGATCCAAATTTGCAAATTTTCACACCGAGCATGGAATACCAATATAATATATCGACAGTCTTCACAACTTCGTTATATAATAAATGTATTACGTCTCCAACATTTACACCGGCGGTGCATTCTGAATCTAGACAAGAACAAGAGCAACAAGAAGAAAAGTGCTTTAGGCCCGAGACGTATTGCTAAATTTATAACAAGGTAACTAAGGAGTTTGAAATTTCAGCAGCAACTATTGACAACGATGATACTACGTCTTCTGCTTCTACTAACATTAATTTATAATCAGCGTAAGTTACTATGAATTGTATATACAGTCGAGTCGCATTATTGTGACCACCTCCTACTTTTTAAGTCAACAGCGCGTAGTCAATAAAAGAAGGCACGTGTCGTGAGCTGGTTTGGGGGGTATATAAGGTGTGCTGTAGGCAATCTGAAAATATAAGGGCCGCGGGTGGCCTAGTGGGCAAGGTTCGTGACTGCCACTGAAAGGACCTCAGGTTCGAACCCAGGCAGATACGAACGCTCGATCCACTAAATATCCGCCGTGCGTCGCATGGGCACGTTAAGCCGTCGGACCCCGGGTACTGTCCCCCGGGAATAAATAAGAGCGTCTTCCTCCCCCTTTCTACTTCGCTTCCGTGTCACTTTCCTATGGAGCACTCTAGCCCAAATCTCCTAGCTTCCTATTTCTAAGAGTTCTTTAAGACCTGGGGTCATACACTCCCTTCCTAAAGTCCTCTACATATGATCATATGGTCATTTGATCATTTGATCTGAAAACATATCCCTCGTTGCTGTCATGGATAAAAGGAGCAATTTATCAGATTTGCAAAAAGGGATGATTATCGGCTTTCGGGCCAAGGGTGGCAGTATTTCTGAAACAGCGAAGTTTGCGAACTGTTCGCGTGCTGCTGTGGTTAAAGTTTATAGTGTTTGGAGAAATGGCACCATTGCGAATAAGCGACGTGAAAACTGTGGAGCACCACGTGCCATTGATGTGAGAGGTGAACGTCGGCTTCGAAGGTGGGTGAGGGCCGATCGACACGCTACAGTGGATCAACTCACTGGCCGAAAGAACCAGGGTGCTATCGGAAGTGTGTCTAAAATGACAGTTCAGCGAACCCTGCTGCGTATGGGGTTCCAATGCAGACGGATGTCACTGCACCTATACTAACGAAGGTGCATCGGCAGAAAAGGCTTACATTTGCACGGCAGTATCGGAATTGGGCCTCCGCTGATTGGCAAAGGATTGCCTTCTCAGATGAGTCATGTTTTCTGTTTCATCGAACGGATGAACGTTGGCGTATAAGACGAGAAACATCGGACAACAAATACTCTTCAATCATTGCTGGCAGAACACAAGCAGGTGGGGGCAGCGTTATGGTCTGAGGAATGTCTTCGTGGCATTCTCTGGGTCCACTCATACTTGGGAAAGGCACTATGGACCGAATTCATTATGAATCCATCCTTGCAGACCACGTACACCCATACATGTTGATTGTCTGCTCTGAGGCGGATGGGATCTTCCAGAACGACAATGCGACGTGTCACACAGCTAAAAATGTCCGAGAGTGGTTAGAAGAGCACGATGAAAACTTCAAAGTATCTCCCTAGCCCCTTAATTCCCCAGAATTAAACCCAACCGAGCATCTGTGTTACCACCTCGATCGTGTTGTTTGCTCTATGGATCCTCCACTACGCACCCTGCAGCAGCTGCCAAATTCATTGCAGTCAGCATGGCTCCACATACCTATTCAAGTCATTAGCACGAATAAATGAAGTTGTTATAAAGGAAACGGCAAAGAGTAAATGTACTCCGTCCCTGGGCCTTCGCTCGTCTGTACTGTGCATTCAATTTGTTGGAGGTTCGCGCAAGACGCAGGCTTTCCAGCATTATCTTTCTTCTTGCAGGGAAGGAAACAATCCAGGTGTGTTTTCCAGATGTAAATACATGGATGCCCCCTCTAACTTTGTTTTCAAATATCTTCAATATTAATCATCCGATTTGGCCGATATTTAAGATTTAGAAGTTTTTCCATGTGCTAAATAGAATGCACATAAAATAACATACCCCTTATCAGTATTTTAAATATTTAACGGGAATTAGGGAGGATAAATTTATTAAGGTACAATTACTTCTCAAATTTTCGATCTAAAGACAAGATTTTTGTCAGGAGTTCTTGCGTCCTATTACTTCCACAGTAGCGACCAAGCCTGACCTGTGGAAGTAGTAGGACGTAAGAACTCCTGACGAAGATCTTGTCTTTAGATCGAAAATTTGAGAAGTAAATTGTACCTTAATAAATTTTTCCTCGATAATTCCAGTTAAATATTTAGATTTAGAATACTGAAAGTAATAAGAGGAAGTCATTAAATACCCCTTATATGGAAAAAATGGAGATAGTGAGCTAATTAACACGTTAATTAGCTTAATTAGTATTTTTCGTCACATCACGTGATAGTTCCCTTCGAGTGCTTTCCAACGGTACCTTACTTGTTTATCTGCGGCAGATGGTTTGAACGTTAAAGGGGTGGCTCGTTTTTTGTTTTGTTTTTTTTTTTTAGGTCTGTACGTCCTTCGATGGCATACTCCCGGTACACCCTTGATACGGTAGCCCTGTGTTACCTTAGGGTTCTTACCACTTGGCCGACAGAATGGCCGATTTGTCTTGCGCAGACAATGCCTTCACGAACAAAGTCGCTCAGATCACCACGTTTACCCATGTTCGTCAATTGCGATATACTGTTGGGTAGCCCTGCTGTCCACCTATTTATCGTCGGTGTTCGATTTGGGGATATCCCTGCGCGGCGGATGCCCATGTCACCTAACCATCACCGCTATCTCAAATGTTTTGTCTCCAGAGTGTATTTTGCAGTTTATGGGGGGGGAATCGAGTAATCAAAAAATTATATCTCAAGCCAAAAAACATTTACTCAATAATAGAAAATTCAGGTGGTGGTCTTAAAACAGAGACAAAAACAGTAGATTATGAAAATCCAGGAGTCAAAATCAGTAAAATGGCAAGAGTAGCACGCTCGGACGGAAATCGGGAAATAAAGGTTCGATTCCCTCCCAGGCTGATGCAATTTTCACGTTTTCTCTAAGAGCTGTTACGTTGTGGCCAATAAACTTTTTAAGCAATGCAGTAACCCAATCTGGTTGCTGAGAATAATCTACTGCATTTATACCGATGAGCCATTACATTATGACCACCTACCTAATAAGTTGTACGACCCCCTTCAGCCCTCAAAACAGCGGCCACTCGGCGAAGCATCGATTCGATCAGGTGGTGATAAGGATCCTGTCGTATCTGGTACCATAATGTCAACAGCAGGTCCTGCAGTTCCCGTACCTTTAGGGTGGTGGTGATTTAGCGCGAACCCGCTTTTCCCCGTCGAACCGCAAATGTTCGATTGGGTTCATGTCAGGTGAATTTGGAGGCCAGGGAATTAACAGAAAGTCACCAGCATGTTCCTCGAACCACTTCTTGACGATTGTGGCAGTGTGGCATGGCGCGTTATCCTGTTGGTAACGGCCATCACCAGCAGGGAACACAATTGCCATGAATAGATGAACTTGGTCCAATACAATGTTCAGATACATGACAGCTGTCAGGGATTGTGCTATTGAGATAATGGGTCCTAAAGTGTCCCAAGAAAACATCGCCTACAGCATAAAACCGCCGCAGCCGCCACCGCCGGCCTGTTTCCTCACAACAGTGCATCCAGGCGCATGCCCTCCGTTAGTAATCGTCGTATCCGCGCTCGGCCGTCTACGTGATGCACTAGGAATCTTGATTCGCCTGACCACGCCACATTCTTCCAATCATTCACGGTCCAATCTCGATTATCTTGGGCCCATTTCATGCGTTGTTGGCGATGACGAACAGCAAGCATGGGGACTCGGCTGGGTCTTCGGTTTCGTAGGCCCATGCGCAGAAGGCTGCGATGAACTGTGTGCTGTGGCACATTGTTTTTTTTTTTTTTTTTTTTGATTGGAGGTTTAACGACCACCGTGAGCAACTCAATGGGCTATAAGCAGTCGCCCGTCCCTAATTTAGGGTCACTAGTTCCAGGGAAGGGAGAGAGCCAGGGCCGTAAGACAAACACAACATCCATGCCTCACCTGGATTCGAACCCGGGCCCCTTACGGACGAATGATCAGAGGCCAACGCCTTAGACCACTGCGCCACCGGGGCCGCCTGTGGCACATTGCCCTGATCACCACTGTTGTAGCTGTGGGTGATTTGCCGCACAGTGGCCCTGCGGTCGCTGTGAACAATGCGCAGTAATCTCCGCTTCCCTTTGACATCAGTGAGCTGTGGAGGACACACGGCTGGACGACGGTCCGTCGTTTGGCCATCTGTGCACCACTTTTGATACGTACTCACTTTTTTTTCAAACTCCGATAAATCGGCAGCTTTTCCCATTCTGACTCCGAACACTACTAACCGAAAGCCAGTCCTCGGGTCGTTTATATACTGCTCTGTGAACTTCACCTGCGCCACCGTTCGGTCTCCAGGCGCGCTCATTTCCCTAGAGTGGGGGTGGGGATAATAGAATGTTTCATCGGTGTACCATGTATTTAGGAGGAATATTTCTTTAATACCACATACTAAAATTTAAATGCCGCCCCGGTGGCGCAGTGGTCTAAGCGCTGGCCTCTGATCATTCGCCCGTCAGGGGTCTGGGTTCGAATCCCGGTGAGGCATGGATGTTGTGTTTGTCTTACGGCACTGGCTCTCTCCCTTCCCTGGAACCAGTGACCCTAAATTAGGGACGGTCGACTGCTTATAGCCCATTGAGTTGCTCACGGTGGTCGTTAAACCTCCAATCAAAAAAAAAAAAAAAATTTAAAGTTTTTCTTGTATTAGAGGTTATTTTTAATCATAGATTTTTTCATATACGTCTCTGAATAGTTTCGTGGCAAGGGATTCTGTGAGTTGCTTTATTTTCTTTAGGATACAAAATAATATGCTCGACGGGAGTCATTCAGATTAATTTATTGACTCATGCGCCCAGGAATCTTATGGGAAGGCATTTTCTGGGTCCCGAAAATGTGGCATTAGTTCCTGCATCCGATCACCAGGAATAGAGGCAGATAGTAGATCAAGTAATTACTACGGTGTGGGGGTTTCTGCTTCGGGTGATTCTCGCAGCAAGAGCAACCATGGCGTCCGCAGAAGGAGACGAGAGTATCTGACAGGTGAAGTGGATTAAATGGTCAGATCCTGATTCCGTTCTCTTATTTCTTGTTCACACCTACGGGGTATTATCGGGTCATCTACTATCTGTGAAAATCGAAGTTCCCTTCTACCTTCAGATATATTAGATCCGACAAAGTTTTACTTTTCCACTTTAAATCTACCAGATTTGACCACCATCAGTCTATAACACTCTCCTGAAATATTTTGGAAAACAAAATCCTTTGTCAGTGCTTACGCAATGCGGCAATTAAATAATGAGACTGCATTTAAAAAAAAATAAGAAAGCAGGAAAACTTACATGAATATATTTTATTCGAAATACGAGGGCTGTACCAAAAAGTAATGCGCATAACTTTTTATTAATTGACATAGGTCGTTCAAATTCCACATTTTGGTAAAGTAACTCTTTCTCTATACAAAGGTGCTACTCAACATAGTCTACATCACAAGCGATGCATTTGCGCCACCGTTGAACCCAACTCTCGAATCCTCTTCGAAAAAATTCAGGTGTGGACTGTTGTACCCACTTCTTCACAGCCACTTTCACCTCGTCTGTGTCATCAACTCGTTGACTGTCCTTCATTGGACCAAACAGTCGGAGGGCTCCAGATCTGGACTGTACAGTGGATAGGAGACCACCGACCAGCCTAATTTTCTGATCGCCTGATTTGTTGTCAAAGATGTGTATGGTCTCGCATTGTCATGGTGAATATAGATCCATTCCAGATTCTGGTTCGATCTCTTCTTCCTTATTGCTTTTCTAAGCTTCTTGAGTATCTCAATGCACCGCTCGCTGGTCACAGTACGGCTACGTTCCAGAAAATCAAGGAGAATGACACCCCTGTCATCCCAGAAAACAGTCACAATGACTTTCTGTGCTGGTCGCTGTCTCTTAAACTTCTTAGGCCTTGGTGAAGAGGTGTGACGCCATTCCATGGATTGATTCTCCGTTTCCGGATCGAAAAGATACGCCCACGTTTCATCCCCTGATTGAAAGAAAACGTGCCTTCATTGGCTTCAAACGCTTCCAGCAGATCAGAGCAGACTTTCACCCTTCTCTCTTTCAAATCGGGTGTCAACTGCCGAGATGCCAACTTTGCACACACTTTCCGATACCCTAAGTCTTCCACCATCTTCTATATGACATTGTGACCACAATCCAGTTGTGCAACAAGCTCAGGGGTTGTAACTCGTCTGTTCGTGCGAATCAATTCAGCCACTTGCCGGCGATTCGTGTCAGTGGTCGCAGATGATGGTCTCATACTGCGTGATTTGTCTTCACAATACTGGTTTCCCCTTCTTTTAGCTTCTTCATCCATCTGTGCACATTGCTCTTGTCAAAGGTGTTATCTCCGTAAACATTCTGTAGCCTTCTGTTGATATCGACCCTTCCTTCGTCAAGAACTCAATGACGGCACGTTGCTTCTTCTTGGAATTCATTATTTACCTGCAATGAAGAAGGGTTACTATAGAGGAAGAGTTACTGTACCAACATGTGCAATTTGAACGACCTCTGTCAGATCATAAAAAAGTTTTGCCTACTTTTGCATTACTTTCGGTACAATCCTCGCACATTTCTCCTTCGTTAATACAAGAAGCGGAACGATCAGCCAACGAAAGGAAGGACTTGCAGAGGTCATCTTTAGGTATGGAGTGAAGAGCTGATGTCACAGTTCTTTGTACGTCTTCATATTTATTCGAAGTACATTCCTCCTGTGTTAATACAAGAAGTGCCACGATCAGCCAACGAAAGGAAGGGCATGCATAGGTCATCTTTTGGCATGGAGGGAAGAGCTGATGTCACAGTTCTTTGTATGTATTCATTCCTTCTGTGTTAATACAAGAAGTGGCACGATCAGCTAACGAAAGGAAGGACTTGCAGAGGTCATCTTTTGGTATGGAGTGAAGAGCTGATGTCACAGTACTTTGTATGTCTGCATATTTATTCGAAGTACATTCCTCCTGTGTTAATACAAGAAGTGCCACGATCAGCCAACGAAAGGAAGGACTTGCAGAGGTCATCTTTAGGTATGTAGTGAAGAGCTGATGTCACAGTTCTTTGTATGTCTTCATATTTATTCGAAGTACATTCCTCCTGTGTTAATACAAGAAGTGCCACGATCAGCCAACGAAAGGAAGGGCATGCATAGGTCATCTTTTGGCATGGAGGGAAGAGCTGATGTCACAGTTCTTTGTATGTATTCATTCCTTCTGTGTTAATACAAGAAGTGGCACGATCAGCTAACGAAAGGAAGGACTTGCAGAGGTCATCTTTTGGTATGGAGTGAAGAGCTGATGTCACAGTACTTTGTATGTCTGCATATTTATTCGAAGTACATTCCTCCTGTGTTAATACAAGAAGTGCCACGATCAGCCAACGAAAGGAAGGACTTGCAGAGGTCATCTTTAGGTATGTAGTGAAGAGCTGATGTCACAGTTCTTTGTATGTCTTAATTTTATTCGAAGTACATTCCTCCTGTGTTAATACAAGAAGTGCCACGATCAGCCAACGAAAGGAAGGACTTGCATAGGTCATCTTTTGGCATGGAGTGAAGAGCTGATGTCACAGTTCTTTGTATGTCTTTATATTTATTCGAAGTGCATTCCTCCTGTGTTAATACAAGAAGTGGCACGATCAGCCAACGAAAGGAATAACTTGCTGAGGTCATCTTTTGGTATGGAGTGAAGAGCTGATGTCACAGTTCTTTGTATGTCTTTATATTTATTCGAAGTGCATTCCTCCTGTGTTAATACAAGAAGTGGCACGATCAGCCAACGAAAGGAAGGACTTGCAGAGGTCATCTTTTGGTATGGAGTGAAGAGCTGATGTCACAGTTCTTTGTATGTCTTTATATTTATTCGAAGTGCATTCCTCCTGTGTTAATACAAGAAGTGGCACGATCAGCCAACGAAAAGAAGGACTTGCAGAGGTCATCTTTTGGTATGGAGTGAAGAGCTGATGTCACAGTTCTTTGTATGTCTTTATATTTATTCGAAGTGCATTCCTCCTGTGTTAATACAAGAAGTGGCACGATCAGCCAACGAAAGGAAGGACTTGCAGAGGTCATCTTTAGGTATGTAGTGAAGAGCTGATGTCACAGTTCTTTGTATGTCTTCATATTTATTCGAAGTGCATTCCTCCTGTGTTAATACAAGAAGTGCCACGATCAGCCAACGAAAAGAAGGACTTGCAGAGGTCATCTTTTGGTATGGAGTGAAGAGCTGATGTCACAGTTCTTTGTATGTCTTTATATTTATTCGAAGTGCATTCCTCCTGTGTTAATACAAGAAGTGGCACGATCAGCCAACGAAAGGAAGAACTTGCAGAGGTCATCTTTTGGTATGGAGTGAAGAGCTGATGACACAGTTCTTTGTATGTCTTCATATTTATTCGAAGTGCATTCCTCCTGTGTTAATACAAGAAGTGGCACGATCAGCCAACGAAAGGAAGAACATGCAGAGGTCATGTTTTGATATGAAGAGCTCATGTCACAGTTCTTTGTATGTCTTCAATGTCTTGAAAAGCTTTTTCTTTTAAAGGCATCTTTAATTAAGGGCAGGGATGGCGAATCTATTCCGATTAGTGTGCCACTTGAAGTTTGCTTTACTGCTATCAAGTTTCATGTGTCTATAGTGTGCCCCCTATTGTTTGCGTTTTGTTTTGTTTTTTTGTTTTTTTTAAATTAACGTTTCGTCATGAAATATTTTTTGCGAATACCATAAAAATAACATTAACAGAATAGGTAAGTAAGTGAGTTTTAAGACAAAGACAATTTCAATTTGAACCTGATTTAATTTGTAAGAAGATAACTAAGAAATCATACTTTTAATGCATAATCACATTAGTGTGAAACTTGTTGCTGAGTGCTACTAGCCAAGGTATTTATGCTCGGTTCATAACCTGCTGTTTTCAAGGTTATGGACACCCTCAGTAGTCACAGACACTATTTTATGTAAGTCAGTCCCTATTTTTACTACAAATTCCTGCTATCGCTTCACACACTACACCGTTATGACCACCCCCAGTCTAGAGACATGAGCGTGCCTGGAGACCGAACGGTGGCGCAGGTGAAGTTCACAGAGCAGTAGATATACAACCCGATGACAGGCTTTCGGTTAGTACAGTGTTCGGAGTCAGAATGGGAAAAGCTGCCGATTTATCGTAGTTTGATTAAGGACAAATTGCGATAGCACGGCGCCTCGGAACTACGATCTCGGAAATGGCGCGTCTTGTGGGTCGTTCACGTGCCGCTGTAGTGAGTACGTATCAAAAGCGGTGCACAGATGGCCAAACGACAAAGCGCCGTCCAGCCGTGTGTCGTCAGCAGTTCATTGATGCCAGAGGAGAGCGGACTCTGTCGCGCACTGCTCACAGCGACCGCACGGCCACAGTGCGATATATCACTCGCAGTTACAACAGTGGTGATCAGGGCAATGTGTCACAGCACACAGTTAATCGCAGCCTTCTGCGCATGGGCCTGCGTAGCCGAAGACCCAGGCGAGTCCGCATGCACGCTGCACGTCATCGCCAACAACGCATGAAATGAGCCCAAGATCATCGAGATTGGACCGTGGTTGACTGGAAGTACGTGGCCTGGGGCAAGATTCCTAGTGCATCACGTAGGCGGCCGAGCGCGGATACGCCGATTACCAACGGAGGCTATGGCACCTGGACGCACTGGTGGGCGGAAACAGGCTGCCAACGGCAGTGTTATACTGTGGGCGATGTTTTCTTGGGGTACTTTAGGCCCCAGTATCCCAATAGCACAAACCCTGAGAGCTTTTATGTATCTAAACATCGTTGCGGACCAAGTTCACCCATTCATGGCAGCTGTGTTCCCTGTTGGTGATGGCCATTACCAACAAGATAATGCGCCATGCCACACTGCCAGAATCGTCAAGGAGTGGTTCGAGGAACATGTTGGTGACTTTCTCTTAATTCCCTGGCCTCCAAAGTAACCTGACATGAACCCAATCGAACATTTGTGGTTCGACTTGGAAAAGCGGGTTTGGCCGCCCCGGTGGCTCAATGGTCTAAGCGATGGCCTCTGATCATTCGTCCGAAAGGGGGTCCGGGTTCGATTCCCGGTGAGGCATGGATGTTGTGTTTGTCTTATGGCACTGGCTCTCTCCCTTCCCTGGAACCAGTGACCCTAAATTAGGGACGGGAGACTGCTTATAGCCCATTGAGTTGCTCACGGTGGTCGTTAAACCTCCAATAAAAATATATATAAAAAAAAGCGGGTTTGCGCTAAATCACCACTTCCCCGAAATGTACGGGAACTGGAGGACCTGCTGTTGACATTATGGTACCAGATACCCCAGGATACCTATAACCACCTCATCGAATCGACGCCTCGCCGAGTGGCCTCTGTTTTGCGGTCTAAATGGGGTCCTTCAGCATATTAAATAGGTGGTCATAGTGCAATGGCTCATTGGTGTATATCTTTCCCTGGAATCGTAACTTGCAAACTCAGCAATTTAATCAATTCCTCTTTCATTAGAATCCAATAAGGAAATCCAGCAAAAATATCAAACCTAGCTTGTGACGTCATATCTGCGCTTTCATCAAGACATATTGAAAACATATTGGCGATGTCCGAATCAGATTTAATTTAGTCCGACGCATTTTCACCCGTTCTTGTTATTCTGTCTTTGACAGTGTTCTTGCTGTCTGTCATTTCTTGAATTCTATTCACAATTCGTTGCTTGTTGGGAAAATATTCGAATAAAAAAATGTGTCAGACGTGGCTAAGAAAGCCGCCTTCAAGAAATCACCATCACAAAGTGGTGTCCCATGCTGTGCTATACAGCGAGATAGACGAAAACTAGACGCAGTGATATTATTCCTCGGCCTGAAAGAAGATGCGAAGCAATTTGATTGTTTTTCATATTGTTTAACTTTCTGGGAAATGTAATCCCTTCTTTCTTCATTTGACATGGAACAGAGATTTTTACGATTCCTCTCAAAATGACGCTTTACATTGAATTTGCGGGACATTATTGTTCCCGTACACAGGCAACAGAAAGCTATATTGTTTTTTCAATCCCTTCTAACTCCGATGTACACTGTTCTTGAAATACTCGGCCACTATTTTGTAAAGTTTCTATTTTATCTGCTCCGGAAACATCGTTTGCATGGTCCGAATTCAAAAATATCAGCAAAGAAACAATTCCGATACACAAGAGAAATAAGCAGCAGCTACGAACAAAACAATCTTCACAGACAAACTGAAGCTGTGGACTATCATCGCAGTGTTGCCAAGTTATAATTTTTTTTTTTTTTGATTGGAGGTTTAACGACCACCGTGAGCAACTCAATGGGCTATAAGCAGTCGCCGGTCCCTAATTTAGGGTCACTGGTTCCAGTGAAGGGAGAGAGCCAGTGCCGTAAGACAAACACAACATCCATGCCTCACCGGGATTCGAACCCGGACCCCTTACGGACGAATGATAGTTATAAATTTGAAATCTATCCGTTCATTGTACAAGGTTACTTTCAGTTCTCAAGGGAACTCACCGTCTCACACTCGTCTTCCAGTCCGAATGGTTTTCTCTCCCTCCTACAAGGGTAAGGGGGGAGCAGGAGCGAAGGGGTTTGAGCCGAAGCAGGTGTGGTGGAAGTCCGTAGGAGCGGAATGATAAAAATGAAAAATGATAATTATGTGCGCGTGATGCTTGTCTTTTAGAAATTAATGCTATGGTGATTAAATAAGGTGATGTTGATTTGCTACCCCTTTGGAGGACACTTTCTGGCTAGATTAATTTTCTTGTCAGGGCTCGGTTATTTGCCAGAATACATTACAGATATGCTGTTGAAAAATTATTGTTTTAACTAAATTTTTATTGTTACTCGGAATGTTTTCATAAAAGTGTGCCACTCAAGTCGTGTCGGTATGCACGTTATGTCGAACTTATAACACGCGTGTCATAGGTTCGCCATCTCTGATTTAGGGAATAAAAAGTAGTCCCACGGTGACAAAGCTTTCGTGTCAGAAACTGCTGTACACTCACTTCTCGGTGTGCGGCTGCGTTATCGTGAAGAAGGAGCTATTGCCCGTTTTTGTACTCAGGTCTCACACGAACAATCTTCTTCCGCAATCATTCCGCGAGTAGAAGAGGAATTAAACGCCATCGAAGAGGATTTTAACGCCATCGAACACGTTTGGGATGCTGTTCAACGTGCCGTCAATGCCAGGAACTCTCCACCCGCGAATATTATGGAATTGTGGGACGCTCTTAAGGAAGCATGGTGTGCGCTGTCTCTACAATACTACAGATAGCTCTTGGAGTCCATGCCCCGTCGCGTTGCTGCCGTTATCCGATCGCGAGTAGGAAAAACGCGGTATTAGAGAGGTATCCCAGTTTTTTGTTGTTGTTGTTTTTTGTTTCGTTTCTGTTTTTGGCACTTCAGTGTACACCAATGGGCCATTACATTATGACCACCTAATTAATAAGCTGTAGGACCCCCTTTAGCTCGCAAAACAGCAGCCACTTGGCGAGGCATCGATTCGATGAGGTAGCGATAGATATCCTGGGATATCTGGTACCATAATGTCAACAGCAGGTCCTCCAGTTCCCGTACATTTCGGGGTGGTGGTGATTTAGCGCGAACCCGCTTTTTCAAGTCGAACCACAAATGTTCTATTGTGTTCGTATCAGGTGAATTTGGAGGCCAGGGAATTAACAGAAAGCCACCAGCATGTTCCTCGAACCACTCCTTGACGATTCTGGCAGTGTGGCATGACGCATTATCCTGTTGGTAATGGTCATCACCAGCAGGGAACACGGTTGCCATGAATGAGTGAACTTGGTCCACAACGATGGTCAGATACCTGACAGCTGTCAGAGATTGTGCTATTGGGATAATGGGACCTAAAGTGTCCCAAGAAAACATCGCCCACAGTATAACACCGTCGCCGGCGGCCAGTTTCCACCCAACAGTGCATCCAGGTGCCATAGCCTCCGTTGGTAATCGGCGTATCCGCGCTCGGCCGTCTACGTGATGCACCAGGAATCTTGATTCGTCAGACCAGGCCTCTTTCTTCCAATCATAGACGGTCCAATCTCGATGATCTTGGGCTCATTTCATGCGTTGTTGGCGATGACGTGCTGTGAGCATGGAGAGCCGGCTGGGTCTTCGGCTAAACAAGCCCATGCGCAGAAGACCGCGATTAACTGTGTGCTGTGACGCATTGCGCTAAACACCACTCTTGTAGCTGCGGGTGTTTTGTCGCACTGTGGCCCTACGGTCAATGTGAACAATGCGCGACAGTCTCCGCTCCCCTCGGGATCAGTGAGCTGTGGGCAACGGTTCGTCTTTTGGCCATCTGTGCACCACTTTTGATACGTACTCACTACAGCGGCACGTGAACAACCCACTAGCCACGCCGTTTCCGAGATCGTAGTTCCGAGGCGCCGTTCCATCACAATTTGTCCTTTATCAAACTCCGATAAATCGGTAGCTTTTCCCATTCTGACTCCAAACACTCTACTAACCGAAAACCGGTCCTCGGGTTGTATATATACTGTCGTGTGAACTTCACCTGCGCCACTGTTCGGTTTCCAGGCGCAATCATTTCCCTAGGCTGGGGGTGGTCATAATGTAATACCTCATCGGTGTATACTAGACTTTAAAAACATTATAAGGGTTAATATAATGCTGTGTCGCGCACAGCTTGAAAAACCTTACTAGTATCGCTACCATTCAAAATACCTCGATCATCATATTCAGGAACCGTGTTTTTCCATGCTTTCACTGGAGTTTGCTTTCACAATTGCTTTCAGTGGAGCGCCAGCTGATTGTCATCATACTGCGTGGGGGAAAAATTCCCTACAGAATTCTAAACTTCACTATCCATCCATTGAAAGCTTTGAAGTTTGGCGATGCCTATCTTTTGTGTGATATTTAAAGAACTTTCGGGCAATAACGGTCTGGATACAGGAACGTGTCATTTGGCCGACAATTAGCAAACTATTCAAAAAGAGTTTCATCAATGCCGTCATTTTCCGCTTTCCTCCGGTTAGTTCCGCCCTTGAGACTTCCGCATCAAAACCACCTGCTCCTTCATTTCATTCTTTTTCTTCAATAAATCATTTACTTCTATTCTTCCATAAACGCAAAGTTACGCCAAAAGACGAACACTTATGCTTTTTCACTTTCTACTATAGTTTCACTTTCTCTGTTAACGATAAAGACTTGCTGTTTCGCTTCTCACTGATTTTCTCACAGAGGAGCAAGAATCTTCTGGCCCCATACACTCACTAGATAAAACATTAGAGACATGGGTGATGGGCAGTTGACATGGGCATCCCTCGCGCAGAGTGGAACAGACCCAAACTGAACGCAGCCGATCCAGGGCATCCCAACAGTGAACAAAATGCGGAGAGCAGGGCATCCAAACCGAACGCATGCGGAGAGCAGTGCATCGCAACAGTGTATCGCAATTTACGAACATGGGTAAACGTGGTGATCTGAGCGACTTTTTTAGAATGCATTGTCGGTGAAAGACAGATGGTCATTCTATCGCCCAAGTGGTAAGAATCCTACGGTTCCTGAGGGCAACCGTACCACGTCGACAGACGTACCAACGCCCCGAGATCAAGCGACGTACCACGTCGACAGACGTACCAACGCCCCGAGATCAAGCGGTGGCCGAACACACGCCATTGATGTCCGGGCTCGACGTTAACAATCCAGACTCGTACAGAACAACCGCTTGGCAATGGCGGCCCAAATAACGTCCAGGTTAAATGTCGGAGGCCCAAGCAGCGTCAGCGAGTGAACGGTATGGCGCACAATGCATACCATGGGCTACGGGAGCCGACGCCCTACTCGTGTGCCACTGTTGAATGCTCGCCATCGGACATTGTGCCGAAATCACATCCAGGTTAAATGTCGGAGGCCCAAGCAGCGTGAACGGTATGGCGCACAATGCATACCATGGGCTACGGGAGCCGACGCCCTACTCGTGTGCCACTGTTGAATGCTCGTCATCGGACATTGTGCCGAAATCACACCAAGGTTAAATGTCGGAGGCCCACGCAGCGTCAGCGAAAGAACGGCATGGCGCAGAATGCATACCATGGGCTACGGGAGCGGACGCTATACTCCCGCACCACTGTTGACTGCTCGTCATCGAACATTGTGCCGAAATCACATCCAGGTTAAATGTCGGAGGCCCAAGCAGCGTCAGCGAGTGAACGGTATGGCGCACAATGCATACCGAGGGCTACGGGAGCGGACGCCATACTCCCGCACCACTGTTGACTGCTCGTCATCGAACATTGTGCCGAAATCACATCCAGGTTAAATGTCGGAGGCATAAGCAGTGTCAGCGAGTGAACGGTATGGCGCACAATGGGCTACGGGAGCCGACGCCATACTCGTCTGCACCACTGTTGACTGCTCGTCATCGGACATTGTGCCGAAATCACATCCAGGTTAAATGTCGGAGGCCCAAGCAGTGTCAGCGAGTGAACGGTATGGCGCACAATGCATACCATGGGCTACGGGAGCCGACGCCTTACTCGTCTGCCACTGTTATCTGCTCGTCATCGGACATTGTGCCGAAATCACATCCAGGTTAAATGTCGGAGGCCCAAGCAGTGTCAGCGAGTGAACGGTATGGCGCACAATGCATGCCATGGGCTACGGGAGCCGACGCCTTACTCGTCTGCCACTGTTATCTGCTCGTCATCGGACATTGTGCCGAAATCACATCCAGGTTAAATGTCGGAGGCCCAAGCAGTGTCAGCGAGTGAACGGTATGGCGCACAATGCATGCCATGGGCTACGGGAGCCGACGCCTTACTCGTCTGCCACTGTTATCTGCTCGTCATCGGACATTGTGCCGAAATCACATCCAGGTTAAATGTCGGAGGCCCAAGCAGTGTCAGCGAGTGAACGGTATGGCGCACAATGCATGCCATGGGCTACGGGAGCCGACGCCTTACTCGTCTGCCACTGTTATCTGCTCGTCATCGGACATTGTGCCGAAATCACATCCAGGTTAAATGTCGGAGGCCCAAGCAGTGTCAGCGAGTTAACGGTATGGCGCACAATGCATGCCATGGGCTACGGGAGCCGACGCCTTACTCGTCTGCCACTGTTATCTGCTCGTCATCGGACATTGTGCCGAAATCACATCCAGGTTAAATGTCGGAGGCCCAAGCAGTGTCAGCGAGTGAACGGTATGGCGCACAATGCATACCATGGGCTACGGGAGCCGACGCCTTACTCGTCTGCCACTGTTATCTGCTCGTCATCGGACATTGTGCCGAAATCACATCCAGGTTAAATGTCGGAGGCCCAAGCAGTGTCAGCGAGTGAACGGTATGGCGCACAATGCATGCCATGGGCTACGGGAGCCGACGCCTTACTCGTCTGCCACTGTTATCTGCTCGTCATCGGACATTGTGCCGAAATCACATCCAGGTTAAATGTCGGAGGCCCAAGCAGTGTCAGCGAGTGAACGGTATGGCGCACAATGCATGCCATGGGCTACGGGAGCCGACGCCTTACTCGTCTGCCACTGTTATCTGCTCGTCATCGGACATTGTGCCGAAATCACATCCAGGTTAAATGTCGGAGGCCCAAGCAGTGTCAGCGAGTTAACGGTATGGCGCACAATGCATACCATGGGCTACGGGAGCCGACGCCTTACTCGTCTGCCACTGTTATCTGCTCGTCATTGGACATTGTGCCGAAATCACATCCAGGTTAAATGTCGGAGGCCCAAGCAGTGTCAGCGAGTGAACGGTATGGCGCACAATGCATACCATGGGCTACGGGAGCCGACGCCTTACTCGTCTGCCACTGTTATCTGCTCGTCATCGGACATTGTGCCGAAATCACATCCAGGTTAAATGTCGGAGGCCCAAGCAGTGTCAGCGAGTGAACGGTATGGCGCACAATGCATGCCATGGGCTACGGGAGCCGACGCCTTACTCGTCTGCCACTGTTATCTGCTCGTCATCGGACATTGTGCCGAAATCACATCCAGGTTAAATGTCGGAGGCCCAAGCAGTGTCAGCGAGTGAACGGTATGGCGCACAATGCATGCCATGGGCTACGGGAGCCGACGCCTTACTCGTCTGCCACTGTTATCTGCTCGTCATCGGACATTGTGCCGAAATCACATCCAGGTTAAATGTCGGAGGCCCAAGCAGTGTCAGCGAGTGAACGGTATGGCGCACAACGCATGCCATGGGCTACGGGAGCCGACGCCTTACTCGTCTGCCACTGTTATCTGCTCGTCATTGGACATTGTGCCGAAATCACATCCAGGTTAAATGTCGGAGGCCCAAGCAGTGTCAGCGAGTGAACGGTATGGCGCACAATGCATACCATGGGCTACGAGAACCGACGCCTTACTCGTCTGCCACTGTTATCTGCTCGTCATCGGACATTGTGCCGAAATCACATCCAGGTTAAATGTCGGAGGCCCAAGCAGTGTCAGCGAGTGAACGGTATGGCGCACAATGCATGCCATGGGCTACGGGAGCCGACGCCTTACTCGTCTGCCACTGTTATCTGCTCGTCATCGGACATTGTGCCGAAATCACATCCAGGTTAAATGTCGGAGGCCCAAGCAGTGTCAGCGAATGAACGGTATGGCGCACAATGCATACCATGGGCTACGGGAGCCGACGCCTTACTCGTCTGCCACTGTTATCTGCTCGTCATCGGACATTGTGCCGAAATCACATCCAGGTTAAATGTCGGAGGCCCAAGCAGTGTCAGCGAGTGAACGGCATGGCGCACAATGCATACCGTGGGCTACGGGAGCCGACGCCTTACTCGTCTGCCACTGTTATCTGCTCGTCATCGGACATTGTGCCGAAATCACATCCAGGTTAAATATCGGAGGCCCAAGCAGTGTCAGCGAGTGAACGGTATGGCGCACAATGCATGCCATGGGCTACGGGAGCCGACGCCTTACTCGTCTGCCACTGTTATCTGCTCGTCATCGGACATTGTGCCGAAATCACATCCAGGTTAAATGTCGGAGGCCCAAGCAGTGTCAGCAAGTGAACGGTATGGCGCACAATGCATGCCATGGGCTACGGGAGCCGACGCCTTACTCGTCTGCCACTGTTATCTGCTCGTCATCGGACATTGTGCCGAAATCACATCCAGGTTAAATGTCGGAGGCCCAAGCAGTGTCAGCGAGTGAACGGTATGGCGCACAATGCATACCATGGGCTACGGGATCCGACGCCTTACTCGTCTGCCACTGTTATCTGCTCGTCATCGAACATTGTGCCGAAATCACATCCAGGTTAAATGTCGGAGGCCCAAGCAGTGTCAGCGAGTGAACGGTATGGCGCACAATGCATGCCATGGGCTACGGGAGCCGACGCCTTACTCGTCTGCCACTGTTATCTGCTCGTCATCGGACACTGTGCCGAAATCACATCCAGGTTAAATGTCGGAGGCCCAAGCAGTGTCAGCGAGTGAACGGTATGGCGCACAATGCATACCATGGGCTACGGGAGCCGACGCCTTACTCGTCTGCCACTGTTATCTGCTCGTCATCGGACATTGTGCCGAAATCACATCCAGGTTAAATGTCGGAGGCCCAAGCAGTGTCAGCGAGTGAACGGTATGGCGCACAATGCATGCCATGGGCTACGAGAGACGACGCTCTTACTCGTCTGCCACTGTTATCTGCTCGTCATCGGACATTGTGCCGAAATCACATCCAGGTTAAATGTCGGAGGCCCAAGCAGTGTCAGCGAGTGAACGGTATGGCGCACAATGCATGCCATGGGCTACGGGAGCCGACGCCTTACTCGTCTGCCACTGTTATCTGCTCGTCATCGGACATTGTGCCGAAATCACATCCAGGTTAAATGTCGGAGGCCCAAGCAGTGTCAGCGAGTTAACGGTATGGCGCACAATGCATGCCATGGGCTACGGGAGCCGACGCCTTACTCGTCTGCCACTGTTATCTGCTCGTCATTGGACATTGTGCCGAAATCACATCCAGGTTAAATGTCGGAGGCCCAAGCAGTGTCAGCGAGTGAACGGTATGGCGCACAATGCATACCATGGGCTACGGGAGCCGACGCCTTACTCGTCTGCCACTGTTATCTGCTCGTCATCGGACATTGTGCCGAAATCACATCCAGGTTAAATGTCGGAGGCCCAAGCAGTGTCAGCGAGTGAACGGTATGGCGCACAATGCATGCCATGGGCTACGAGAGACGACGCTCCTCTCGTGTGCCACTGTCGACTACTCGTCATCGGAGATTACGCCTCGTCGGTAACATCAAAACTGGGCCTCTGGCGCCGCGTCGTGTGGTCAGATGAGTCCTGTTTTCTGCTGTACGGAGGGTGCGGGTGTGGCGTCGGCAGTACGAGGCCATAGCCCCGTCATTCCAGGTCGGCTCTGTTGAAGGCGGTGGTGTCTCTGTGATAGTTTGGGGAGCCTTCTCATGGGACACATTTGGTCCCTCCGTCAGTCTAGAGAGGTCCTTAACCGCTGCGCGCTGCCGGCATGTGCTGGTTGATCCGAGATTATTCTATCGAGGGTATAAATAGAATTATCTTTGTCAGCTTTAGAGTTTCTGAGGTAAGTTTTAGGGTAAGTTTTAGAGGTTAGATAATCACTGCAGTGCAGAGGACAAGACAGTTTGGTTTATTAGATATCGAAGCTGGCAACTCTGAGCATCTGATTGAAATTAAAGGTAACTATTAATAGTGTAAGGCTAACGCGCTCGGCTAGATATCGAGATATTCGGGGTTGGATTCCCCGACGGCGGCCGAATAACAATTTTTCGGCTGCTGTGCGTTGCTTGACGTGGAAAGAGCGATGGATTTATTTACTCTACTGACGCCACGTATTTAGATGATTTTCACCTATTAATAGGCCGTTTAAAATGGAACATGAAGTCCCGTAGTGTTATACGTAGAGAGTATAATAAGTTCTAAGCCTAACATGCAAACACAAAAAAAAATTCAAAAACTCACCTTTATTTTTCCACATAATCTCCCCTGACTTGGATACACTTGTACCGATCATAGAATTGATCCCCGCTGCGAAAAACGTTTTACCTTTCTCCTCAAACCAACTCTTCGTTTATCCTTCAGTTCAGAATCATCCATAAAGCACCTACCTTGCAGATCTCTTTTCAGATTTTTGAAGAGCAAGGAGTCACTAGGAGCCAGATCAGATGAGTACGGTGGGTGGGGAAGCAGTTGGAAACCACATTCTGTTACAGCTTGTATGGAAACACCGGCAGTGTGAATTGGAGCATTATTCTGGAGAAGCCGAATACCCGGTCGTAATTTTTATCGCTATTCACAGTTAATGGATTCACGGAAATTTCGCAATAGCGCGGTAAAATAAGCAGTATTCATAGTCCTTTTAAAAGGAAACTTAAACCAAAAAAACAGAACCCTTCTGGGTTCCAAAAAATGGTGGCCATTCACGCTACTTCAGTTGCTTTGCTGAAGCAAAATTTGATACGTAGCGAATTTCTTCGTCTCTTTAAAATTCTAAACGATTTAACTTCCAAGGAACGCCAATAAAAGAACGAAAGTGACTACACGTTTCGCCAAAAGACTTCGAAGAAAATGAGGATTCATCCCATGAAGATGAGACGGAAAATCAGAACTTCTTATGTTAATTCTCCAGTAAACGCAATATTCAATTGCGTTTACTGGGAGTCTAGAGAAAGTTAAATACTCTTTAGAGGAGGGTGGAAATGATTCTTGTTAAAAACTTGAAATACTGTCGTAAAACACGATAAAAAAACATATGTAGACACATACTCTACATGTTAGAATCTCTTTATTACTAAAAAATACTCAATTAAAAGACATGATATCTTTCGAAGCCGCATCGGATGCATCTTCAGATGGGAATACATTGAAGTACAGAACCGAGGACTTTATACTGAAGAAATTAGCAGCTATCTAAATGTTATGAATGCGGTTATAACTAAACACGCCATGGAAAAACGAAAACAGACTACTTACATCATATTTCAAAACTTAATAGGCACATTTCAATTGTTTTACAGTTTGGCTTATGTAAACATGCTTTGTATCAAAATAGAACTAAATAGATCGCTTTAATTACACGACTTTAAAATCAAAGCTATGTAATTCCAATTTGTACATATATTATTTTTTGAAGCATATGACAGTATGTGATTAAGATGTATAAAAGAGAGATTCTTAATATGGGGGAGGATAAAAAATACAGTACGTACGTACATACTGTGACGTATATTCTAAATTAACTTTCCTTTTTAGTTTCTTTCCCTATGTAAATCTTGAGTTTATTATTCTGTTATTCTTCACTCTTAACGTGATATCTTTCTCTCAAACGAATACGTTTGGCAACACAATTGAGGTTGAATGCACGTGACGTATGCCTGATATAAGATAAGAACAAGAGATAAAAACGACGACTGATCTAGTGCTTGAGAGCGTTGTAAGAGAAAGAGTTGGGTTGTAAACATTATTGATAGGAGTGTTGTGATAATGTGTGGTGCGTGGAGCGTTCACTACAATATGCTATGTTACGATGTGTGTGCTACAGCCTGAATAAAGCATCTTTCCCGTAAGTTGACTTCTGTTATTTACATGTTTCGTCTGGCCGTTAAGGTTTCTTTCATTTAGGAACTATTTCTTAGTATGTTGATGTGTTAAAATAGCGTAGAAGTAAGACAAGACTTTTACGCTATAATACATATAAGTAAAAATATATACAGTACGTAATTTTATACTTATAAATTAATTAAAGCTTATACACAATCGAATCACATTATTGTGACCACCTCCTACTTTTGACGTCAACAGCGCGTAGCCAATGAAAGAAGGCACGTGTCGTGAGCTGACTTGGAGGGTATATAAGGTGTGCTGTAGGCATTCTGAAAACATATCCCTCGTTGCTGTTATGGATAAAAGGAGTGATTTATCAGATTTGCATAAAAGGAAGATTATCGGCTTTCCGACCAAGGGTGGCAGTATTTCTGGAACAGCGCAGTTTGTGAACTGTTCGCGTGCTGCTGTGGTTAAAGTGTATCGTGATTGGAGAAATGGCACCATTGTGAATAAACGACGTGGAAACTGCGGAGCACCACGTGTCATTGATATGAGATGTGAACGTCGGCTTCGAAGGTGCGTGAGTGCCGATGGAGATGCTGCAGTGGAGCAACTCACTGGTCGAATGAACCAGTGGGCTACCGAAAGTGTGTCTAAAACGACAGTTCAGCTTACCCTGCTGAGTATGGGGCTTCGATGCAGACGATTGGTCACTGCCCCTATGCTAACGAAGGTGCATCGGCAGAAAAAACTTACATTTGCACCGCAGTATCGGAATTGGACCTCCGCTGATTGGCAAAGGATTGCCTTCTCCGATGAGTCATGTTTTCTGCTTCATCGAACGGATGGACGTTGGCGTATAAGGCGAGAAACATCAGAGAACAAACATTCTTCAACCATTGCCGGAAGAACACAAGCTGGTGGGGGCAGCGTTACGGTCTGGGGAATGTTTTCGTGGCATTCTGTGGGTCCACTCATACCTGTGGAAGGCACAATGGACCGAATTCGTCATGAATCATCCTTGCAGACCAGATACACCCATACATCCTGATTGTCTTCCCTGGGAAGTATGGTATTTTCCAGCACGACAATGCGACGTGTCACACAACTAGAAATGTCCGAGAGTGGTTGGAAGAGCGCCAGGAAGACTTCAAAGTATTTCCCTGGCCCCCTTATTCCCCCATACATAAACCCAATTGAGCATCTGTGGGACCACCTCGATCGTGTTGTTTGATCTATGGATCCTATTAATCAAATTTCACGAGAGCCTGTCAGAGGTATGGGAAACTGAGTCCATGCCTACCAATGGGATAGTGTTATTATCTTCCCTATCCATAAGAAAAGTCATGTCTCCCCAAGTAGCACACTGACATTGGCCAACGGTTGGCCCGATGATATTTTTGCGTCGGCAGCGTTGTGCAAAGGTTGCGTTGTTTATCGAAGATTGGCCAATGGCTTTTCCAACCACACATGATCAACCATTTATCAACAAATGACCACTTAACGGTTGTCCAACAACATATGACCAACCATGGTTGTCCAAAAACACATGATCACATTGGAAAACTGTTTGCAACAGTTTACCAATGTGGGTCCAACCGTTGAACCAACACATATCCAATTGTTGGCCGCCGAGTCGCCTCGTCGCTAGGCCGACCGTTGAAAGCCCACGGTTGGTCCAACATAATATTGCTACCTGGGTCTGTGCCAAAATTGTAGAGGAATATCACTGTTTGCAGTGATTTACAAAATATTTGCAAAGATATTGGCAGCTAGATTGCAGCTCGTCATAGAGGAATTGTTGGGTGACAATCAGTGTGGCTTTAAATATGGGAGATCAACCATGGACCGCATTTTTACAGTACGAACTATGAAGGAGAAATGCCGCGAGTTTAATATTAATCTGCACCATTTGTTTGCGGACTTTAAGCAAGCATATGATAGCATTAATAGAGATAAGCTATTCAAAGTCATGAAGGAATTACAAATTCCACCCAAACTTATAAGATTAGTAAAAATGACACTCGGAAATACCATGTGTAGAGTGCATATACAACGTGAACTCATACCAGAGTTCAGGATTACCAAAGAATTACGACAAGGGGATCAGCTATCAACAATGCTTTTTGAACCTAAAACTTGAAAGAGTTATGCGAAACGTAATTATAAATAGAGGTGGAACTATTATGAATGAAAGTCTACAACATTTGGCCTTTGCAGATGATGTGGACTGTATACGAAGGATTGAGAAAAACCTAACAGAGGGTTATAGGCAAATGAAGGAAGAGGCAAAGAAAATGGGACTACAAACAAGCGAAACTAAAACAAAATATTTAATTGTTACCAGAGATAAACAAAAATTCGGAAACATCCAAAATTTTACTATCGGTGATGAAATCTTTGAACGAGCACAGCAGTTCACATATTTGGGTTCAGTAATAACAGAAAGTAGTGATGTTTCAGTTGAAATTACTTATAGAATAGCTGCAGCAAGAATGGAAAATAATAGATGAACTAAAATAATAACAGAATGGAAACCATATAAAGGAAAGAGAGGAGTAGGAAGACCAGGGGGAAGATGGATGGATGATATAAACAAACTGTAGAAAAGCTGTGGAATAGGCACGCCCAAGACAGGAACATTTCGAAAGAGATGAAGGAAACCTATAACCTCAATTGGCTATGAAAAGGTTTGGAAGAAGAAGAAGAGAGCTGCAACAAATATAACCTATTACAGTATTCAACCGCTATTAACATCTAATTCGATCCCAATAAAAAGTAAAATTCAGTTATATAGAGTAATACTTAACCCCGTACTTTTATACGGCTGTGAAACATGGACAATGACCCAGAGACATCAAAACAGAATACAAATATGGGAACGAATGGTGTCAAACAAGATCTTTGACCCAATTAATGAGAATGGACTTTGGAGAGTGAGAAACAACAAAGACGTAATGGAGAAATTCAATGAAATGGATATTATTACTGAAATAAAGGTGAGAAGACTGAGATGGCTGGGACATATTCAGCGAATGAAAGATGATAGAGCAAGAAAGAAAGGTCTTCGTGTCTGGACCAGGTAGATCTATGCCCATAGGACGGCCAAGAGGAAGATTGCTCGATGGTGTGGAGGTTGATTTAACGAAAATGAGAATAAAGAGAACTCGAGGAAAACACAGGACACAGAATCGTGAAAAATGGAGGGCTATCCTGAGGCAGCCTCAAGTTCTAGATAGACTGTAATGCAAAGGAATAGTAGTAGTAGCAGTAGTAGTAGTAGCAGCAGCAGTAGTAGTAGTGGTGTTGTGGGATGCAGTAGAACCAAAGAATATCTAACTGAGAAGAAGTTAAGGCTCGGCGAGACGTAACTAGCGCCGCCATATCTTCAGAGTTAAAATGCAGTGCACAGAAGCCAACATACAGGCTGATGCCGGAGCAGACTGCGCATGCTTATTTCTGTTGACTTCAATTCTTTGGGTAAAGAACAGTCAGCCGAGCTACTCACAGCACGTGATTGTTACCTTCCAGGGAGCAAAATCACTTCGCAAATCGGATATGTTAGTTTTGTTACGCCAATCGGGTTAGTTAAGGCTTTTGTTTGTTCTTCAGTTTTTCAGAAACATTTTCAGTAATGCCAAATACTAGGGAATGTCTGCATTTTGTACGGATCCTTAGGCCTAACTATAATGTTTGCTGAAATTTAATTTAAATAGTAATACAAATGTTATTGCATATTTTTCTCACCAAAATAAGGGATGAGCGGGATATTAGAAAACAGCAACAACAAGAACAAAAAACTGCTCTAAGCAAATAGTCATCAGATCGAAAGAAACCATCGTGAATCAAAGAAAAGCTTGACTGCCGTTGTCCCCCTAACATGTTTTGCCCCTGAATGTTAACTTTCCAGCAGAGCATATTACCTCTCAAGATGTGGTGGCGCTGTTGTCGTCTGTTTTACGTTCTCTCCATGAGAGTTGGCGTTCTTCAAGCTTTATATTCTTTGGTAGAAGAATATAAAGCTTGAAGAACGCCAGAAGAAGAATATAAAGCTTGAAGATGGTCATTCTATCGCCCAAGTGGTAAGAATCCTACGGTTCCTGAGGGCAACCGTACCACGTCGACAGACGTACCAACGCCCCGAGATCAAGCGACGTACCACGTCGACAGACGTACCAACGCCCCGAGATCAAGCGGTGGCCGAACACACGCCATTGATGTCCGGGCTCGACGTTAACAATCCAGACTCGTACAGAACAACCGCTTGGCAATGGCGGCCCAAATAACGTCCAAGTTAAATGTCGGAGGCCCAAGCAGCGTCAGCGAGTGAACGGTATGGCGCACAATGCATACCATGGGCTACGGGAGCCGACGCCCTACTCGTGTGCCACTGTTGAATGCTCGCCATCGGACATTGTGCCGAAATCACATCCAGGTTAAATGTCGGAGGCCCAAGCAGCGTGAACGGTATGGCGCACAATGCATACCATGGGCTACGGGAGCCGACGCCCTACTCGTGTGCCACTGTTGAATGCTCGTCATCGGACATTGTGCCGAAATCACACCAAGGTTAAATGTCGGAGGCCCACGCAGCGTCAGCGAAAGAACGGCATGGCGCAGAATGCATACCATGGGCTACGGGAGCGGACGCTATACTCCCGCACCACTGTTGACTGCTCGTCATCGAACATTGTGCCGAAATCACATCCAGGTTAAATGTCGGAGGCCCAAGCAGCGTCAGCGAGTGAACGGTATGGCGCACAATGCATACCGAGGGCTACGGGAGCGGACGCCATACTCCCGCACCACTGTTGACTGCTCGTCATCGAACATTGTGCCGAAATCACATCCAGGTTAAATGTCGGAGGCCCAAGCAGTGTCAGCGAGTGAACGGTATGGCGCACAATGCATGCCATGGGCTACGGGAGCCGACGCCTTACTCGTCTGCCACTGTTATCTGCTCGTCATCGGACATTGTGCCGAAATCACATCCAGGTTAAATGTCGGAGGCCCAAGCAGTGTCAGCGAGTGAACGGTATGGCGCACAATGCATACCATGGGCTACGGGAGCCGACGCCTTACTCGTCAGCCACTGTTATCTACTCGTCATCGGACATTGTGCCGAAATCACATCCAGGTTAAATGTCGGAGGCCCAAGCAGTGTCAGCGAGTGAACGGTATGGCGCACAATGCATGCCATGGGCTACGGGAGCCGACGCCTTACTCGTCTGCCACTGTTATCTGCTCGTCATCGAACATTGTGCCGAAATCACATCCAGGTTAAATGTCGGAGGCCCAAGCAGTGTCAGCGAGTGAACGGTATGGCGCACAATGCATGCCATGGGCTACGGGAGCCGACGCCTTACTCGTCTGCCACTGTTATCTGCTCGTCATCGGACATTGTGCCGAAATCACATCCAGGTTAAATGTCGGAGGCCCAAGCAGTGTCAGCGAGTGAACGGTATGGCGCACAATGCATGCCATGGGCTACGGGAGCCGACGCCTTACTCGTCTGCCACTGTTATCTGCTCGTCATCGGACATTGTGCCGAAATCACATCCAGGTTAAATGTCGGAGGCCCAAGCAGTGTCAGCGAGTGAACGGTATGGCGCACAATGCATGCCATGGGCTACGAGAGACGACGCTCCTCTCGTGTGCCACTGTCGACTACTCGTCATCGGAGATTACGCCTCGTCGGTAACATCAAAACTGGGCCTCTGGCGCCGCGTCGTGTGGTCAGATGAGTCCTGTTTTCTGCTGTACGGAGGGTGCGGGTGTGGCGTCGGCAGTACGAGGCCATAGCCCCGTCATTCCAGGTCGGCTCTGTTGAAGGCGGTGGTGTCTCTGTGATAGTTTGGGGAGCCTTCTCATGGGACACATTTGGTCCCTCCGTCAGTCTAGAGAGGTCCTTAACCGCTGCGCGCTGCCGGCATGTGCTGGTTGATCCGAGATTATTCTATCGAGGGTATAAATAGAATTATCTTTGTCAGCTTTAGAGTTTCTGAGGTAAGTTTTAGGGTAAGTTTTAGAGGTTAGATAATCACTGCAGTGCAGAGGACAAGACAGTTTGGTTTATTAGATATCGAAGCTGGCAACTCTGAGCATCTGATTGAAATTAAAGGTAACTATTAATAGTGTAAGGCTAACGCGCTCGGCTAGATATCGAGATATTCGGGGTTGGATTCCCCGGACGGCGGCCGAATAACAATTTTTCGGCTGCTGTGCGTTGCTTGACGTGGAAAGAGCGATGGATTTATTTACTCTACTGACGCCACGTATTTAGATGATTTTCACCTATTAATAGGCCGTTTAAAATGGAACATGAAGTCCCGTAGTGTTATACGTAGAGAGTATAATAAGTTCTAAGCCTAACATGCAAACACAAAAAAAAAAATTCAAAAACTCACCTTTATTTTTCCACATAATCTCCCCTGACTTGGATACACTTGTACCGATCATAGAATTGATCCCCGCTGCGAAAAACGTTTTACCTTTCTCCTCAAACCAACTCTTCGTTTATCCTTCAGTTCAGAATCATCCATAAAGCACCTACCTTGCAGATCTCTTTTCAGATTTTTGAAGAGCAAGGAGTCACTAGGAGCCAGATCAGATGAGTACGGTGGGTGGGGAAGCAGTTGGAAACCACATTCTGTTACAGCTTGTATGGAAACACCGGCAGTGTGAATTGGAGCATTATTCTGGAGAAGCCGAATACCCGGTCGTAATTTTTATCGCTATTCACAGTTAATGGATTCACGGAAATTTCGCAATAGCGCGGTAAAATAAGCAGTATTCATAGTCCTTTTAAAAGGAAACTTAAACCAAAAAAACAGAACCCTTCTGGGTTCCAAAAAATGGTGGCCATTCACGCTACTTCAGTTGCTTTGCTGAAGCAAAATTTGATACGTAGCGAATTTCTTCGTCTCTTTAAAATTCTAAACGATTTAACTTCCAAGGAACGCCAATAAAAGAACGAAAGTGACTACACGTTTCGCCAAAAGACTTCGAAGAAAATGAGGATTCATCCCATGAAGATGAGACGGAAAATCAGAACTTCTTATGTTAATTCTCCAGTAAACGCAATATTCAATTGCGTTTACTGGGAGTCTAGAGAAAGTTAAATACTCTTTAGAGGAGGGTGGAAATGATTCTTGTTAAAAACTTGAAATACTGTCGTAAAACACGATAAAAAAACATATGTAGACACATACTCTACATGTTAGAATCTCTTTATTACTAAAAAATACTCAATTAAAAGACATGATATCTTTCGAAGCCGCATCGGATGCATCTTCAGATGGGAATACATTGAAGTACAGAACCGAGGACTTTATACTGAAGAAATTAGCAGCTATCTAAATGTTATGAATGCGGTTATAACTAAACACGCCATGGAAAAACGAAAACAGACTACTTACATCATATTTCAAAACTTAATAGGCACATTTCAATTGTTTTACAGTTTGGCTTATGTAAACATGCTTTGTATCAAAATAGAACTAAATAGATCGCTTTAATTACACGACTTTAAAATCAAAGCTATGTAATTCCAATTTGTACATATATTATTTTTTGAAGCATATGACAGTATGTGATTAAGATGTATAAAAGAGAGATTCTTAATATGGGGGGAGGATAAAAAATACAGTACGTACGTACATACTGTGACGTATATTCTAAATTAACTTTCCTTTTTAGTTTCTTTCCCTATGTAAATCTTGAGTTTATTATTCTGTTATTCTTCACTCTTAACGTGATATCTTTCTCTCAAACGAATACGTTTGGCAACACAATTGAGGTTGAATGCACGTGACGTATGCCTGATATAAGATAAGAACAAGAGATAAAAACGACGACTGATCTAGTGCTTGAGAGCGTTGTAAGAGAAAGAGTTGGGTTGTAAACATTATTGATAGGAGTGTTGTGATAATGTGTGGTGCGTGGAGCGTTCACTACAATATGCTATGTTACGATGTGTGTGCTACAGCCTGAATAAAGCATCTTTCCCGTAAGTTGACTTCTGTTATTTACATGTTTCGTCTGGCCGTTAAGGTTTCTTTCATTTAGGAACTATTTCTTAGTATGTTGATGTGTTAAAATAGCGTAGAAGTAAGACAAGACTTTTACGCTATAATACATATAAGTAAAAATATATACAGTACGTAATTTTATACTTATAAATTAATTAAAGCTTATACACAATCGAATCACATTATTGTGACCACCTCCTACTTTTGACGTCAACAGCGCGTAGCCAATGAAAGAAGGCACGTGTCGTGAGCTGACTTGGAGGGTATATAAGGTGTGCTGTAGGCATTCTGAAAACATATCCCTCGTTGCTGTTATGGATAAAAGGAGTGATTTATCAGATTTGCATAAAAGGAAGATTATCGGCTTTCCGACCAAGGGTGGCAGTATTTCTGGAACAGCGCAGTTTGTGAACTGTTCGCGTGCTGCTGTGGTTAAAGTGTATCGTGATTGGAGAAATGGCACCATTGTGAATAAACGACGTGGAAACTGCGGAGCACCACGTGTCATTGATATGAGATGTGAACGTCGGCTTCGAAGGTGCGTGAGTGCCGATGGAGATGCTGCAGTGGAGCAACTCACTGGTCGAATGAACCAGTGGGCTACCGAAAGTGTGTCTAAAACGACAGTTCAGCTTACCCTGCTGAGTATGGGGCTTCGATGCAGACGATTGGTCACTGCCCCTATGCTAACGAAGGTGCATCGGCAGAAAAAACTTACATTTGCACCGCAGTATCGGAATTGGACCTCCGCTGATTGGCAAAGGATTGCCTTCTCCGATGAGTCATGTTTTCTGCTTCATCGAACGGATGGACGTTGGCGTATAAGGCGAGAAACATCAGAGAACAAACATTCTTCAACCATTGCCGGAAGAACACAAGCTGGTGGGGGCAGCGTTACGGTCTGGGGAATGTTTTCGTGGCATTCTGTGGGTCCACTCATACCTGTGGAAGGCACAATGGACCGAATTCGTCATGAATCATCCTTGCAGACCAGATACACCCATACATCCTGATTGTCTTCCCTGGGAAGTATGGTATTTTCCAGCACGACAATGCGACGTGTCACACAACTAGAAATGTCCGAGAGTGGTTGGAAGAGCGCCAGGAAGACTTCAAAGTATTTCCCTGGCCCCCTTATTCCCCCATACATAAACCCAATTGAGCATCTGTGGGACCACCTCGATCGTGTTGTTTGATCTATGGATCCTATTAATCAAATTTCACGAGAGCCTGTCAGAGGTATGGGAAACTGAGTCCATGCCTACCAATGGGATAGTGTTATTATCTTCCCTATCCATAAGAAAAGTCATGTCTCCCCAAGTAGCACACTGACATTGGCCAACGGTTGGCCCGATGATATTTTTGCGTCGGCAGCGTTGTGCAAAGGTTGCGTTGTTTATCGAAGATTGGCCAATGGCTTTTCCAACCACACATGATCAACCATTTATCAACAAATGACCACTTAACGGTTGTCCAACAACATATGACCAACCATGGTTGTCCAAAAACACATGATCACATTGGAAAACTGTTTGCAACAGTTTACCAATGTGGGTCCAACCGTTGAACCAACACATATCCAATTGTTGGCCGCCGAGTCGCCTCGTCGCTAGGCCGACCGTTGAAAGCCCACGGTTGGTCCAACATAATATTGCTACCTGGGTCTGTGCCAAAATTGTAGAGGAATATCACTGTTTGCAGTGATTTACAAAATATTTGCAAAGATATTGGCAGCTAGATTGCAGCTCGTCATAGAGGAATTGTTGGGTGACAATCAGTGTGGCTTTAAATATGGGAGATCAACCATGGACCGCATTTTTACAGTACGAACTATGAAGGAGAAATGCCGCGAGTTTAATATTAATCTGCACCATTTGTTTGCGGACTTTAAGCAAGCATATGATAGCATTAATAGAGATAAGCTATTCAAAGTCATGAAGGAATTACAAATTCCACCCAAACTTATAAGATTAGTAAAAATGACACTCGGAAATACCATGTGTAGAGTGCATATACAACGTGAACTCATACCAGAGTTCAGGATTACCAAAGAATTACGACAAGGGGATCAGCTATCAACAATGCTTTTTGAACCTAAAACTTGAAAGAGTTATGCGAAACGTAATTATAAATAGAGGTGGAACTATTATGAATGAAAGTCTACAACATTTGGCCTTTGCAGATGATGTGGACTGTATACGAAGGATTGAGAAAAACCTAACAGAGGGTTATAGGCAAATGAAGGAAGAGGCAAAGAAAATGGGACTACAAACAAGCGAAACTAAAACAAAATATTTAATTGTTACCAGAGATAAACAAAAATTCGGAAACATCCAAAATTTTACTATCGGTGATGAAATCTTTGAACGAGCACAGCAGTTCACATATTTGGGTTCAGTAATAACAGAAAGTAGTGATGTTTCAGTTGAAATTACTTATAGAATAGCTGCAGCAAGAATGGAAAATAATAGATGAACTAAAATAATAACAGAATGGAAACCATATAAAGGAAAGAGAGGAGTAGGAAGACCAGGGGGAAGATGGATGGATGATATAAACAAACTGTAGAAAAGCTGTGGAATAGGCACGCCCAAGACAGGAACATTTCGAAAGAGATGAAGGAAACCTATAACCTCAATTGGCTATGAAAAGGTTTGGAAGAAGAAGAAGAGAGCTGCAACAAATATAACCTATTACAGTATTCAACCGCTATTAACATCTAATTCGATCCCAATAAAAAGTAAAATTCAGTTATATAGAGTAATACTTAACCCCGTACTTTTATACGGCTGTGAAACATGGACAATGACCCAGAGACATCAAAACAGAATACAAATATGGGAACGAATGGTGTCAAACAAGATCTTTGACCCAATTAATGAGAATGGACTTTGGAGAGTGAGAAACAACAAAGACGTAATGGAGAAATTCAATGAAATGGATATTATTACTGAAATAAAGGTGAGAAGACTGAGATGGCTGGGACATATTCAGCGAATGAAAGATGATAGAGCAAGAAAGAAAGGTCTTCGTGTCTGGACCAGGTAGATCTATGCCCATAGGACGGCCAAGAGGAAGATTGCTCGATGGTGTGGAGGTTGATTTAACGAAAATGAGAATAAAGAGAACTCGAGGAAAACACAGGACACAGAATCGTGAAAAATGGAGGGCTATCCTGAGGCAGCCTCAAGTTCTAGATAGACTGTAATGCAAAGGAATAGTAGTAGTAGCAGTAGTAGTAGTAGCAGCAGCAGTAGTAGTAGTGGTGTTGTGGGATGCAGTAGAACCAAAGAATATCTAACTGAGAAGAAGTTAAGGCTCGGCGAGACGTAACTAGCGCCGCCATATCTTCAGAGTTAAAATGCAGTGCACAGAAGCCAACATACAGGCTGATGCCGGAGCAGACTGCGCATGCTTATTTCTGTTGACTTCAATTCTTTGGGTAAAGAACAGTCAGCCGAGCTACTCACAGCACGTGATTGTTACCTTCCAGGGAGCAAAATCACTTCGCAAATCGGATATGTTAGTTTTGTTACGCCAATCGGGTTAGTTAAGGCTTTTGTTTGTTCTTCAGTTTTTCAGAAACATTTTCAGTAATGCCAAATACTAGGGAATGTCTGCATTTTGTACGGATCCTTAGGCCTAACTATAATGTTTGCTGAAATTTAATTTAAATAGTAATACAAATGTTATTGCATATTTTTCTCACCAAAATAAGGGATGAGCGGGATATTAGAAAACAGCAACAACAAGAACAAAAAACTGCTCTAAGCAAATAGTCATCAGATCGAAAGAAACCATCGTGAATCAAAGAAAAGCTTGACTGCCGTTGTCCCCCTAACATGTTTTGCCCCTGAATGTTAACTTTCCAGCAGAGCATATTACCTCTCAAGATGTGGTGGCGCTGTTGTCGTCTGTTTTACGTTCTCTCCATGAGAGTTGGCGTTCTTCAAGCTTTATATTCTTTGGTAGAACCAAGGAGGTTAGAAGAAGAGTAGGTGAAGGGATCCGTTTTGAGTGAAGCCAAAACAGATGAGCTGTTTCTGTCCTCTCTCTGAAGTGGTGGGAGTCTGCGCTGCGAAAGTTCGGGAACGTGACGTCACTTCCTGCTTAGCGCATGCAAACCAAGGATGGAAAGAAGGAATATTTCGGACTTCTTATTTCTTAACATTAGGCTTTTGGTTATATTTTAAACATGGTTACTTGCTCATGGGCAGTATGAATGGTTACTTGCACATGGGCAGTAAGTAACTATGCGCACTATGCACTTCCGCTCAAAAAATCATTATTTTGTTCAATTTTTTAAAGAAATACCAACACATATTTTCCTGTTTTTTCTGGAATTTTTTTATTATGGGAATGAATATTTCAGCCTCAATTTTTTTCATGCCTGTATGGGTAGAGTAAGGGTCCGAAAAACCCGTTCAAAATCGCGATTTCCCCATAGAGATATACAGGAGATTCTTAGGTTGGGCGCATTGGCGTAGTCAGCTGATAAAAAGTGGCGTCACGCCAGAAGCACAGGCAGAGGGGCTGTTGCCACATCCTCTTACTTCTAACCTCCTTGGGTAGAACACAGAATTTGCCTTCGCACGCCAGAGCTGCGGGATATCATTCTGTCGAGCTAGTATAGAATATCTGACTGCAGTGGAGTCGATGCAACGATTGGTGCCAGTTGTAATCGAGGCGAAAAAAGCCCCAATATGCTATCAGGTAGAATGTCGTAATGTTACCTCTTATGAGTTTATACCAAAGAACAAAAACATTGTGACCAGCGCGCCTTTATGCAAACCGAAGCAACTTCAGATAAACGACGACGCATGCAACGTTATAAATAGCACCTGTTGTTCTTCAGATGAGAAAGGTGGTGATTTTGACAAAGACTGCACTGTAATTGCCGGAAAACTGGATCAGAGCATTTTCGAGACGGTAAGGCTTCTGGAGTGCTCGTGGTCAGCCGTGGTTAACACCTTCAAAACGTGATCCGAGGAGGAAAAAATCTTGAACCGCCAGCAATGTGTCGGCCGACACTGCTCACTGATGCTAAAGGTGAGCGAAGGCTATCCCGTATGGTACGAGACAACAAAAGGGTCACTGTGGCGCAACACGCAGGTAATTTGAATGTTGAGGACGGGAGTAACGTGTCACAACTCACAGTACATCGAACCCATCTGAAAATGGGGCTGCGTAGCCGTAGGCCACACCGAATGCGCATACTAACCTTCGTTCAAAGCGCCAACAATGGGCACGCGAGCATCAAAACTGGACACTGAATGATTGGAAGAAGGTCGTCTGCTTCTTCCAATCATGTGGGGGATTTACCTGGGGAATTGTTAGCACCAGGATGCACAGTTAGACGTAAACAAGCCAGCGGGGAAGCTTAATGCATTGGGCAATGTTTTGCTGAGAAACCCTGGGTCCAGTCATTCATGTGCAGGAAACTATGACGTCTACTACCTACTGAAACATCATTGTAGACCAGGTACATTTTTTCAAGGCAGCAGTATTGCCCTCTGGTCGTGCTTTTGTTGTTCAGTGCTCCATACCACACCACCCGGAATGTTCGAGAATGGTTTGCGGAACATGAGGAAGACTTCCAGATATTCCAACTTCCCCAGGCATCAATCCAATCGAACATTTGTGGTTTTTGTTGGAACAGCAAATCCGATCTGCTCGAATTGTTCGCGGATGGTTCGCGGAACATGAGGAAGACTCCCAGGTATTCCAAATTCCCCAGATATCAATCCAATCGAGCATCTGTGGTTTGTGTTGGAACAGCAAATCAAATCCCATCTGCGGCGGCTCAACCACGTGACTTACAAAAGTTAAAGGATCTGCTGGTAACGTGTTGGTATCAAATACCACAAAACACCTTCAGAAATCTTGCAGCCTCCAGGCTTCACCGGGTAAGATCTGTTTTGACGACACGTGGAGATCCAACATCATATTTGGAAGATGGTCATAATGTTTTGGCTCTACGGTGTATAGACATTTCTAAGCTGTCATTAAGAATTAGCGATTCCTTTCAAAAAGTTAAAATGAGTCTTAATCAGCTCTAAAAACACGCCATTTGTAAGAGCAAATAAGAAAAACGTTAAAATTGTTATCTGTCTTCTCATTCGTCGGTTCGGTAAAGTCTCATATAATATTGTTCGCTGATGCCATATCTCAACTTCGCTGCAAGGTTTTATTATGGTAAAAAAATAAATTCGTCTACTTTCGGTCTATAACTGCATGTCGATCCTCCGTAAATATTTCCAAATGTCAATACAAACATCAGCGTATCACCTAAATTAGAAAAGAAAAGAAACATGTCCTTAAGGGAAGCCTTCAGTTCATCGCGTGAAGAGTTTGCTTCCCGACGGATTTCAATCCTCAGAAGACCTACAGGAGATATTCACGGTAAGAGCTCAGAATTTTGCGAAAACATATCTTCTAGTTACTGCATTTAATTGGCTGAAATGTTTCTGAAAGCACGAGCGTTTGGAGATTAAAATCCAAATTCAATATCAAAGTGTGTTTTCATGCGTACATATATACAAAAATACCAAAAATGCTTTGCTTAACCAAAAATGCTTTGTGATTTTACCTCGGTGTAAATTACTTTTCCATCAGTGGTCTGCCTTCGGAAGGTCACTAAAAGCTGTTTAATGGGAAGAACGCGTCGCATACGAAATTTCAGACTCGGCTGCCCGCGACGAATGGCTCTCTCAGTTCTTCCTCAGAGGAATAACAGTTAAAGGTTACTAATTCCACTGAAATTAGCAACACTTCTCTGTTACTAATTCCACTGACGTTAGTAACACT
Organism: Macrothele yani; assembly: GCA_039090855.1. Taxonomy (NCBI): domain Eukaryota; kingdom Metazoa; phylum Arthropoda; class Arachnida; order Araneae; family Macrothelidae; genus Macrothele; species Macrothele yani. Next base: position 9,784,541 of record CM077021.1, on the reverse strand, counting down.
TCCCTGTTAGTAATTCCACTGAAGTGAGTAACACTTCCCTGTTACTAATTCCACTGAAGTTAGTAACACTTCCCTGTTACTAATTCCACTGAAGTTAGTAACACTTCCCAGTTACTAATTCCACTGAAGTTAGTAACACTTCCCAGTTACTAATTCCACTGAAGTTAGTAACACTTCCCTGTTACTAATTCCACTGAAGTTAGTAACACTTCCCTGTTACTAATTCCACTGAAGTTAGTAACACTTCCCAGTTACTAATTCCACTGAAGTTAGTAACACTTCCCTGTTACTAATTCCACTGAAGTTAGTAACACTTCCCTGTTACTAATTCCACTGAAGTTAGTAACACTTCCCTGTTACTAATTCCACTGAAGTTAGTAACACTTCCCTGTTACTAATTCCACTGAAGTTAGTAACACTTCCCTGTTACTAATTCCACTGAAGTTAGTAACACTTCCCTGTTACTAATTCCACTGAAGTTAGTAACACTTCCCTGTTACTAATTCCACTGAAGTTAGTAACACTTCCCTGTTACTAATTCCACTGAAGTTAGTAACACTTCCCTGTTACTAATTCCACTGAAGTTAGTAACACTTCCCTGTTACTAATTCCACTGAAGTTAGTAACACTTCCCTGTTACTAATTCCACTGAAGTTAGTAACACTTCCCTGTTACTAATTCCACTGAAGTTAGTAACACTTCCCTGTTACTAATTCCACTGAAGTTAGTAACACTTCCCTGTTACTAATTCCACTGAAGTTAGTAACACTTCCCTGTTACTAATTCCACTGAAGTTAGTAACACTTCCCTGTTACTAATTCCACTGAAGTTAGTAACACTTCCCTGTTACTAATTCCACTGAAGTTAGTAACACTTCCCTGTTACTAATTCCACTGAAGTTAGTAACACTTCCCTGTTACTAATTCCACTGAAGTTAGTAACACTTCCCTGTTACTAATTCCACTGAAGTTAGTAACACTTCCCTGTTACTAATTCCACTGAAGTTAGTAACACTTCCCTGTTACTAATTCCACTGAAGTTAGTAACACTTCCCTGTTACTAATTCCACTGAAGTTAGTAACACTTCCCTGTTACTAATTCCACTGAAGTTAGTAACACTTCCCTGTTACTAATTCCACTGAAGTTAGTAACACTTCCCTGTTACTAATTCCACTGAAGTTAGTAACACTTCCCTGTTACTAATTCCACTGAAGTTAGTAACACTTCCCTGTTACTAATTCCACTGAAGTTAGTAACACTTCCCTGTTACTAATTCCACTGAAGTTAGTAACACTTCCCTGTTACTAATTCCACTGAAGTTAGTAACACTTCCCTGTTACTAATTCCACTGAAGTTAGTAACACTTCCCTGTTACTAATTCCACTGAAGTTAGTAACACTTCCCTGTTACTAATTCCACTGAAGTTAGTAACACTTCCCTGTTACTAATTCTACTGAAGTTAGTAACACTTCCCAGTTACTAATTCCACTGAAGTTAGTAACACTTCCCTATTACTAATTCCACTGAAGTTAGTAACACTTCCCTGTTACTAATTCCTCTGAAGTTAGTAACATTTCCCTACGCTGCTGTAATTTGTGACATACTACAGAGGTGAAACACATGTCAAGACGACAAATCTGCAGCGATACATTTCGTCCGTGCAGCTTAGTTGGGAAAGCAACTTACTCCGGAGTGAGAAGAAGCGATTCGATGTTCATCACCTACAAATTCCTGTTTTCACATTGGCGCCCGAAAGTAAGAATGGATCTACTGGGCGTTGGGTTCTTCGAAAAATGTGTGATGTTCGTTCCACATATCGTCTGGAATTCATGAAAGGTTCCTTCTTCGCTTTGAAAAATAAATTAAGAGTGAGATGATGTAACGTACTACACAGGTGAAGCACGTGTCAAGGCGACACATTCTGTCGGTGTAGCTTAGTCAGTCAGAGCAGCTCCCTCCGGAGCGAGCAGCTGCTCTAACTGACTAGCCAATTACCGGTACGGAACTCGAACACTTATCCTTCTATCCTGGACTGAATGTTTTCCCAGTTAAACTACGCCGGCAAGGGCTAATCACTACTACTTGCCATCTTGACATATGCGCAGGGCTTCCACTTTCAGAGAGCATTTCCCTTTTTAGGGAAATTTCATCAAATCGGGACACCTCAGGAGAAAAAAGGGAAAAAGCGAAATTTTCCTTTAAGAGAGGTGAAAACTTGAACTGTAACTGAATTAAAAGTCGCCCAACCAAGTTGTAACGTTACGTCAATGAAGCAGATTTTGTGGTTTGTATGTTTTTTCCTGCCTGAGTTGAATCTTCTTACAGCAAATGATTTGTTTCATGGTGAGGACGCTGGAGGTCGAGTGCTGCTTAAGCTTGGTAAGTAATACATGTGGTTTTTGGGAAGTGGAAGGGCAAGCTGGTGAGGGAACGTCAGTCACTAGGAAGGGTGGAAGAATTCAAGGATCAGGCAAAGGAAAGAATAGAAGGAGGGTATATCCTTTTAAACTGCAAAAAGCAAATTGCGAGTATCCACTTGGCAATATGCAGTATCAGTCCCATATTACCCATGTGTTTTAATAGATAATGTTAGCATTTATTTATTTTCATTTCTCGTTCTTTCTGCCACTGCGCGAGATAAACGAAATCTTGCTCTTTTAACTTTCAAGATTGTTTATCGATTTTAAGAGGCTGACATTCTTGCGTTTTTGTTGTTCTTGTTGTTGTTTACGCTTTCCAGCGCGTATATGCTCCAGCTTTGTCCGTCCGTCCGTCAGTCTGTCCGTCTGTCTGCACGATAACTCGCGTAAAAATGGTTCGATTTCGATGAAATTTTAGTATGTGGTAGGGCAACATCTGGGGACGAACCCTATTGAGAACGGACGAAATGGGGTCAAAGGGCACGGCATAGGAGCGGGATCCATTCCATTGCCCTTATGCGTCATAAGTTGCGTAAATATGGCTCGATGTCGATGAAATTTTAGTATATCGTAGGGGACCACCTGGGAATTAACATTATTGAAAATGGGTGAAGTAGGGTCAAAGGTCAGGACATAGGAGCGGGATGCATTCCATTGCCCTTATGCGTCATAACGTGCGTAAAAATGGTTCGATTTCGATGAAATTTTAGTATGTGGTAGGGAACTACCTGGGGACGAACCCTATTAAAAATGGACGAAATGGGGTCAAAGGTCAGGACATAGGATCGGACTCCATTCCATCGCCCTTATCCCATACTATTAAAGAAACAATTCTTGTATGTATGTAAATTTTATTTTGAAAACGGCTCTAAGGATTTTGATGAAAGTCGTTAACCTACCGTCTTCTGGTACTAGAAATCGATTTAGCTTGATCTCGACTCTAGGAAAATTTGTTTAGTGCATTAAATAATCATCCCGAATTACCACGTTTTTAGTGTCATGGCGTCGTCCCGTTAATGTTATCCATGCTTAGAAATCTTATGACATCACAATCTCGCGATTGAGATGTTGGCGCGCGGTCACTCCATCTGTCTCATTACGTCACGCGTTGTGTGTGTATCCTATAAAAGTTTTATGACGTCACACTCTTGCGAGAAGATGGTAGGGATTCCCATCTACCTCATTACATCACGCGTTGTGTGCGTATGTCCGTCCGCACGATAACTCGCGTAAAAATCGCTCGATTTCGATGACGTTTTAGTATGTGGTAGGGGAACACCTGAGAAGGAACCCTGTTGAAAGTGAACGAAATGGGGTCAAAGGTCAGGACATAGGAGCGGAATCACTTCCATCGCCATTATGCGGCATAACTTACGTAAACATGCTTCGATTTGGATGAAATGTTAGTATGTTGTAGGGCCTTGCCTGGGGACAAATCCTACTGAAAATGGGCGAAATGGGGTCAAAGGTTAGGACACAGGAGTGGGATCTATTCCATAGCCCTTATGCATCATAACTTACGTAAAAATGCTTCGATTGCGACAAAACTTTATCATGTTATTTTGGAGGTATACTGAACCGGTTCTGTTGAATATCATCGAAATGGAATCAAAGGTCAGGGCACAGGACCGAGATTTATTCCACAGCCGTTATCCTCATAAATTGAGTGATAACTTCAGTAATGATTTCTGGTATGTTGGAAAGCGTATTATAATCAATGCATTGCATGATTTTGCTAACTTGTTGTTATGTTTATTTCCTGCGTTAATTATTCTGAACTGTACATCAGAACTTATCGTATTCATGTATCTACGCAACGTACTCAGCATTTCATTTTGCAACTCATAAGTAATCATTTTCTTTCTATAATTTGTTTCACATAAGACAAAAAAAAACATAGTTTCGATTTTAATTTCCACGTAGGTAGCGCTGATTCTCAGTAATTTCTCGTTTCAGGTATTTGATTGCATGCCAAATGTTTGGCCACGTACCGTATAGATAAGTTATGATTAGACATATCACAGGAAGACAGAAATTCTTTGATTACAATAATGCGATCAGATACATAATAACACAAGAAACTTTACACCAATTATTCGTAAGATAGTATAACTATACTAGTAATCCGAATTTATTGGTGTAGAATACAAATCCAAGTTTCCAAACTTTCACACGTAACCCAAAGGGCTTTTTCAAGGAAGGTGGACAGTAAACTGCAAGATGGATAATAGAACGCTTCAACAATTTGAACCGGTGGCTTAACTCCACAATAAACGACCAGATGCAAATGTAATTATTCATTCAAAAACACGAGGCACCATGTTCGTTTAGCACGCGGAATCCTGGGAGGAAAAACGAAACAAAAGGCACTCACTATTTGAAGAATTGGTTTCAAATTCGGGGCAACTCTAGCGAGAGGTTATCATTGCAAGACTCACTGTTGGTAATGATCTCCAAAGTTTCCCGAATGGAAGTGGATTTCGAGGTAGAGTAAGAAGTTAATTTTTTTGTCATCCCATATAGGATCAGCGGATTTGAGCTGAACTTCTCTGGATAGGGCGTGGTTAATTTGCCATTCTTTGTGTCCTTCTTATGCTCGTTGACTCTAATTCTAATAGAACGTTTGGTCATTTCAATAGTATCTCTTGGAGCCGTCCGGATATTGCAGAGGTGTGGCATACACACCTGCTTCGTTGGAAAGTGCTGGCTTGTATTTTCCTTAAGCATAGCATATAAATATATTGGAGATCTTATGCCGACACCGAGATTCATCTTCTTGAGCGCGTTCTTAAATTTATAGGAAACATTTCGTATGTAAGGAATAGGCCCAAGTAGCGTAGCCGCGGCACAGAAAGATTAGCATGACTGTTTCTATTTCTTTCGATATATCTATGTACCACGTTCGGGGTGTATCCTGCTTCAGTGGCCTTTTCGATAACGCTTTTTAATTCGCTTTGTCTAGAAGGAACATCAAGCTTTGTCTAGTGGAAAATCAAGCTTGGAAACTTTTATTTTTATTCTACGCCAATAAATTCGGATTAATAATATGTATGGTTATACTACCCTAAGCAATCAAATACACGTTTTAACAATATTCAAGATAAATCTCCGATTTGTTCTTTGAATTAAAATAAATACGTCGTTTCTCATGTAGAAAAAAAGAGAAAGAAAAGTAGAAATACACCACACCTTTCTGTTTTCAGGGGAAAAGGGAAACTTTTGCTCCTTAAAAGAGAAACTGGTTGGTTAACGCGCTGTGTGCGGTGTGAGAGGCGGACGTTTCTGACGGAGGTTCGAATCTCGGTTCTGCCGGCCATCTAGTCTGCGCTTTTTACGGGGGTTTTCTCAAACTCCCCCGTGCTTGGGGACGCGAATGCGTAGATGGTTCCCTATGAAGTCGGCCCCTGACGCACTTTGTTCCTGATCCCCGTACTGCGAAGTTGAAGGTAACGGGAACCCACCACTTTAAATTCCCAGGATTGTCTAGCATGGAAGTCACCCCTGCTGCCCACCAATCTTCAGGTTGAGGAGAGGAAGAAGGAAGGAAAAGGGGGAAAGCGCAGAATGGAAGTAGAAGCCCTTCATGTGCGTCACCTCTGAGGTAGGTGCGTCACATACCCCCCCCCCCCCCCCCTAAATGGCTGAGACGGAATCTTAGGTTTTCGGATCAGCCGGCCAACCGTGCTTGAAGGAGTTCACTGTAGAAGAAATAATTCTCACTAATTTCAGTTAATGTGTGGAAGAAGCATCACGCGATTTTCCAAGCAAAGAAGAATTCTCATTAATTCCAGACGATGTGTGTGGAAGGAACATCACACATTTTTCGAAGCGAAGAAGGAATTCTCATTAATTTCAGACGATGTGTGTGGAAGGAACATCACACGTTTTTCTAAACAAAGAAGAAATTTGCATTAATTCCAGACGATATGTGGAAGGAACATCACACATTTTTCGAAGCAAAGAAGGAATTTGCTTTAATTCTATACGATGTGAAGAAACATCACACATTTTTCGAAGCGAAAAAGGAATTCTCATTAATTCCAGACGATGTGTGGAAGAAACATCACACGTTTTTCGAAGCAAAGAAGGAATTCTCATTAATTTCAGACGATGTGTGGAAGAAACATCACACGTTTTTCGAAGCAAAGAAGGAATTCTCATTAATTTCAGACGATGTGTGGAAGAAGCATCACACGTTTTTCGAAGCAAAGAAGGAATTCTCATTAATTTCAGACGATGTGTGGAAGAACCATCACACGTTCTTCGAAGCGAAGAAGGAATTCTCATTAATTTCAGACGATGTGTGAAAGAAATCACACATTTTTCGAAGCAAAGAAGGAATTCTCATTAATTGCAGACGATATGTGTGGAAGCAACATCACACGTTTTTCTAAACAAAGAAGAAATTTGCATTAATTCCAGACGATGTGTGGAAGGAACATCACACATTTTTCAAACCAAAGAAGGAATTCGCATTAATTCCAGACGATGTGTAGAAGGAACATCACACATTTTTCGAAGCAAAGAAGGAATTTGCTTTAATTCTAGACGATGTGAAGAAACATCACACATTTTTCGAAGCGAAGAAGGAATTCTCATTAATTTCAGACGATGTGTGGAAGAAACATCACACGTTTTTCGAAGCAAAGAAATAGTTCTCATTAATTCCAGACAATGTGTGGAAGAAACATCGCACATTTTTCGAACCAAAGAAGGAATTCGCAATAATTCCAGACGATGTGTGGAGGGAACATCACACATTTTTCGAAGCAAAGAAGGAATTCGCTTTAATTCTAGACGATGTGTGGAAGAAACATCACACATCTTTCGAAGCGAAGAAGGAATCCTCATTAATTTCAGACGATGTGTGGAAGAAACATCACACGTTTTTCGAAGCAAAGAAGGAATTCTCATTCATTTCAGACGATGTGTGGAAGAAACATCACACGTTTTTCGAAGAAAAGTGGGAATTCTTATTAATTTCAGACGATGTGTGGAAGAAACATCACACGTTTTTCGAAGAAAAGAGGGAATTCTCATTAATTTCAGACGATGTGTGGAAGAAACATCACACGTTCTTCGAAGCGAGGAAGGAATTCTCATTCATTCCAGACGATGTGTGGAAGAAGCATGACATGTTTTTCGAAGCGAAGAAGGAATTCTCATTAATTTCAGACGATGTGTGGAAGAAACATCACACGTTCTTCGAAGCGAAGAAGGAATTCTCATTAATTTCAGACGATGTGTGAAAGAAACCACACATTTTTCGAAGCAAAGAAGGAATTCTCATTAATTGCAGACGATATGTGTGGAAGCAACATCACACGTTTTTCTAAACAAAGAAGAAATTTGCATTAATTCCAGACGATGTATGGAAGGAACATCACACATTTTTCGAAGCAAAGAAGGAATTCTCATTAATTCCAGACAATGTGTGGAAGAAACATCGCACATTTTTCGAACCAAAGAAGGAATTCGCATTAATTCCAGACGATGTGTAGAAGGAACATCACACATTTTTCGAAGCAAAGAAGGAATTTGCTTTAATTCTAGACGATGTGTGGAAGAAACATCACACATTTTTCGAAGCGAAGAAGGAATTCTCATTAATTTCAGACGATGTGTGGAAGAAACATCACACGTTTTTCGAAGCAAAGAAATAGTTCTCATTAATTCCAGACAATGTGTGGAAGAAACATCGCACATTTTTCGAACCAAAGAAGGAATTCGCAATAATTCCAGACGATGTGTGGAAGGAACATCACACATTTTTCGAAGCAAAGAAGGAATTCGCTTTAATTCTAGACGATGTATGGAAGAAACATCACACATTTTTCGAAGCGAAGAAGGAATCCTCATTAATTTCAGACGATGTGTGGAAGAAACATCACACGTTTTTCGAAGCAAAGAAGGAATTCTCATTAATTTCAGACGATGTGTGAAAGAAACATCACACGTTTTTCGAAGAAAAGTGGGAATTCTTATTAATTTCAGACGATGTGTGGAAGAAACATCACACGTTTTTCGAAGAAAAGAGGGAATTCTCATTAATTTCAGACGATGTGTGGAAGAAACATCACACGTTCTTCGAAGCGAGGAAGGAATTCTCATTCATTCCAGACGATGTGTGGAAGAAGCATGACATGTTTTTCGAAGCTAAGAAGGAATTCTCATTAATTCCAGATGATGTGTGGAAGTAACATCACACGTTTTTCGAAGCGAAAAAGGGATTCTCATTAATTCCAGACGATGTGTATAAGGAACATCGCACATTTTTCGAAGAACCCAACGGCCTGTACATCCATTTTTACGTTCGGGAGCCAATGTGAAATTCAAACCCTCTCTCACCGGTGGGGGTTCTCGAACCCACATCCTTCTGCTAAGGAGCCGAATGCTTTCCCAACTAGGCAACGCCGGCAAGGGCTTATCGTAGCTACTTACCGTTTTGACATTGCATCACCTTTGTAGTACGTCACACCCATAAAATCTGCTTCTGGCACAATCGTCTCCATTTTCTCGACATAACCATTTGTTTCGCATTCAGAGAGTCACCGCAAACTGAATTTGAGAATGTGCTTGTAATGCTGTTTAGAAACTTCGTTTTTGCATAAGTTAATACTGCGTTAAAACGGCCTTAAACCAGATTAGAAGATTACTGCGTTCCTTTTAGCAGCTTCCCATTAAGAGGAACCTAAAATTCGACTTTTGCGTTTTTATTCAATTTAAAGCTGTTGTTGCTTTTTGTTATCCTGTCATACATTTAACATTGTTTCAGAGATCGAAAAGATAAATTGAATCACAATTTTGCTTTGTAATTTGTTGAAATCAAATCTGATCTAAAGACCTAAGAAGTGTCGATGTTAAAATGCATTGTTTTCTGCAGTGCTGTTTCTGCTGCATGAGCTAGTGTTATTTCGAGTGACAGATATTTTTGCAACCATTTTAGCATTGCAGTTATGATCAGTACTGCGGTAGATCTCTAATTCCAAAAAGGTTGAATCTCTGTTCCTAAATCTCGATAATTCATGTTCTTTTCTATTTAATTTTTTTATCTTACTATATCAAGGAGTTTCCACAGCTATTTTATATTATACGTACTTGCTTTCTTTCAACCATGGTAATGTGCGGCCTACCGTGCTTAAGATGTATGTCTGGATTTTAAAGTTCCGTTACTTTTTTTTTCCTTACTATAGTGATTAACGTTTTTGGTTATATGAGGCGAGAGCCGAGTGCGTTCGCCATACGCTACAATGGCCAACAATCAACGGCGCTATGTGCGTTTATCTGTCAGCTTCTGACATCACATATCCGTAGGATGGACTCAGCAACTGAGACGTCTCCATCTGCTGGGCATTAACCTACAATATATAGCTTGAGCCGTTAATGCCCACGAGATGGAGACGTCTCAGTTGCAGAGCCTATCCTATGTATATGTGATGTCAGAAGCTGACAGATAAACGCACATAGCGCCGTTGATTGTTGGCCATTGTAGCGTAAGGCAAACGCACCTGGCTAGATATCGAGAGATCTGGGGTACGGTCCCAGCAGTGACCGGATAACAATTTTTCGGTTGCCATGTGCTGATAAACGTGGAAAGTCTTTGTTTATTCACTGGCGTTACGTATTTAGAGGATTTTAACTATTGTTCTCGCCCTTTGGATTTATTTGCTATAATTAATATATAGCTTGTGCCGTTAATGCCCACCACATGGATACGTCTCAGTTGCTCAGCCTATCCTACGGATATGTGATGTCAGAAGCTGACAGATAAACGCACATAGCGCCGTTGATTGTTGGCCATTGTAGCGTAAGGCGAACGCACTCGGCTAGATATCGAAAGATCTGGGGTACGATCCCACCAGTGGCCGGATAACAATTTTTCGGTTGCTGTGTGTTGATAAACGTGGGAAGAGCGATGTATTTTTTATTATTATGTAAGCCACTTTTCATATCATAGATCTGTGTTAGCTATAACAAATTAAATAAACGCTTTGAAACCCCATACTCGGCTGGCTCATTACAACTCTTCTATCTGCAAGTCGTAGTCCTACGTTCCAAACTGACGGTTGAATCAGAACTGAACCTACCTGTGTTTTTTTGCTGAAACTTCGTATGAAACTGATTAAAGAAATATGCTGGAAATTTTGACGGCAGCTTTGAATGAAGTATTAAAAAGAATCGCAATTTTTCTTTTTCGGTAAATAAGTCAAATCTTCAAGTAATCATTTTCGCTTTAGTTTATAAAAGTTGAGTGACCGGAAAGCAGTTACTCCAGAGGATTTGAGGCCGCTTTTCATAGCCGTAGAAGTACTTCCTATACATGTGTATATATATATATATATATATATATATATATATATATATATATATATATATATATATATATATATATATATATATGTAAGGTCAGGTGATGCGTAACATCACAGCCTCTCCTTGACAAATGTCAACCCCGCCTTCTCGTGGTGCATCCTGTTCCCACTAAAGGGGCTCTGACGACCGCCCATAGCGGTATAACTATACCATCGGGATCAGAGGAAATGCTATCCCACACTCACCAACCCGCTTGGCCAGCGTGGTGAGTTATGGCCAAACCCCTCCAAAATGATTCCACAACTTAAATCTTGGCCCTCAGTCTCCGGCAGCTGGAATGTACCTGGCCAAGGCAGCGGCCAGTGCGACATGAAGGCAGAGGGTGCTAAGAATCCCCGGAGGACCGGACTAGGCTGCCATCTGATGCTGACCTTGGCTACTTACAATGGACGCTCCCTATCTTCTGATTCAAGGCTTCTTGAATTGGAAGAGGAACTACAAAGGATCAAGTGGGACATCGTGGGGCTAAGTGAGGTAAGGAGAAAAGGAGAAGATCTCATCGAACTGAAAAGTGGACATCTCTTCTACTATCGTGGGACAGATACTGGCAGAACTAGTGGTGTTGGATTTATAATAAACAAGAAACTGAAGGACAAAGTTGTAGAAGTTGAAAGTTCCTCTGACAGAGCTGCAAGACTTGTTATCCAACTCTCGAAAAGATACCAGGCTCAGATTATTCAAACTTATGCACCCACCACAAGTCATCCTGAAGAAGAAATTGAAGAATTTTATGAGGAAATTTGTCATCTAAATAATAAAGGTAAGCAGCATTTGAAGATAATTATGGGAGATTTCAATGCAAAAATAGGGCAACGGCAACAGAATGAAACTTCAGTAGGTAAATTCGGTCATGGCAACAGAAACCAGCGTGGAAATACTCTTGTTGAGTTTGCAGAGGCAGAAGGGTTTTTCATCTTGAACTCCTTTTTCAAGAAAAAGCCACACAGGAAATGGACATGGAGACATCCAAATGGGACGACAAGTGAAATTGATTTTATTATGTGTAACAAAAAATTCGTCATAGAAGACTGCAGTGTGCTAAACAAGTTCAACACAGGTAGTGACCATAGATTGGTGAGATGTAAGATGCACCTCAACACTAAACTTGAACGTGGCAAGCTCATAGGACAAACAAAATCTATTGACATAACCAACCTTAAAAAACACCATAATACCTTCAAGTTAGAACTGAAGAACAGGTTCTCAGCTTTAGAAGGCCTAACATCGGAAGAAGTGGACATCTCTGAAGTTAACAGAAAAGTAACCAAAGCTCTTATGGAAACAGCAACAAAATTAGCTGGGTCTAAGAACAAGTTGCATGTGAACAAATTATCAGGAAAAACCAAAATGTTGATGCAAAAAAGAAGAGAGATGAGGACAACTAAAGAAGATGTGACTTCCAAAGTGGAATATATAGAGCTATGCAAGACAGTACGAAAAGGTATCACTGAAGACGTAAGGAAATTCAACTGTGAACTAGTAAGGAAAGCAATTGAAAACAACCAAAGCCTAAAGATAGCAAAGGGACATCTCAGTAAGGGAAGAAAACAGATTATGGCACTGAGAAAAGAAGATGGTTCTGTAACAAGAAATAGAGGCGAAATTTTGACAAGAGTGAAAGATTTCTACTCCAAATTATATGAAAGGGATGATATATGCACTCCAGACATCATGAAAGATACCAGTACCAGAGTTCCTCCAGTCCTTCCAGCAGAAGTTGCACATGCAATCAAGAACATGAAGCGAGGAAAAGCTCCAGGAGAAGATGGAATTACTGTAGACATCATACAAGAAGCAAGTGGAGAAATCGAAACAGTACTCGCCCAAATTTTCACTCGATGCCTTAATGAAGGAAAGATTCCTGAGGATTGGAACACCGCTACAATGATCCTGCTACATAAGAAAGGTGACATTGAGGATCTCGGAAACTACAGACCTATCAGCCTCCTATCAGTAGTTTATAAAATCTTCACTAAAGTTCTTTCACACCGCTTGAAGGTAACACTGGACATGGCTCAACCGAGAGAACAAGCTGGATTCAGGAGTGGCTACAGCACAATAGATCATATCCACGTGCTGAGAGAACTAATTGAAAGAGCGAGGGAATATGAACTTCCATTGTGCATGGCTTTTATCGATTATGAAAAAGCCTTTGATTCGGTGAAACCATCAGCAGTTACAATGGCTCTGAAAACCTGCGGTATTGAAGATGCATACATTAATATTATTAATAACATCTATGAAAATGCAAGTGCAAAGATTAGGCTGTTTGAAAATACAACACACGTAAAAATTGGGAAGGGAGTGAGACAAGGTGACACCATATCTCCGAAGCTCTTCAATGCCACATTGGAGGGTGTTTTTCAGTCACTGAGCTGGGAAAACAAGGGGATAAAGATTAATGGAGATTATCTAACCCACCTTCGTTTTGCTGATGACGTAGTCATTTTTGCAACTACCCCATCAGAGCTGCAGAGTATGATCCAGGAACTTGCTGACAAGAGTAAAGAAGTGGGATTAAAAATGAACTTTCAGAAGACAAAAGTGATGTTCAATGCTTTTACAAGAAATGAAGATTTATCGATTGATGGAGAAAAGCTGGAGATAACAGACACGTACGTTTATCTTGGACAGCAGATATCAAGTGAGGGTCACATTGATGAAGAAATTAATCGGCGTACAAAACTTGCCTGGAGAGCTTTCGGAAGAAACAGCATAATTTTCAAGAGCAATATGCCATTATGTCTTAAAAGAAAAGTGTTTGATCAGTGCATCCTTCCAGTGCTTACGTATGGTGCGGAGACGTGGACCTTAACTAAAAGAGACATACAAAGGCTGCAGACAACTCAAAGCAGCGTGGAGAGGTGCATGCTTGGTGTAACCAGGAGAGATAAGAAGAGGAACTCGTGGATCCGAAAAATGACAAGAGTGGAAGACATCATGATCAGAGTTAAATCCCTGAAATGGCAATGGGCTGGACATACTGCCAGAAGGACAGATCATCGATGGACAGCCGAAATTTTAGATTGGATTCCAAGGGACAGGAAAAGACCCAGAAGAAGACCACATGGGAGATGGGTGGATGAAATTCGAAAGTATGCAGGGGTGACATGGAGGAGACTGGCACAAGACAGACCGTTGTGGAGGAAACTTGGGGAGACCTTCGTCCAGCAGTGGATTGATAATGGTTGACAATGATGATGATGATGATGATATATATATATATATATATATATATATATATATATATATATATATATATATATATATATATATATATATATACTTAAGAGCAAAACTGAAGACTAAGGAAAAAATTTTAGAATTTAAAACGAAGGGTGCAAAATAACCTGAAAATCAAAACGCGCAACGCAGCAGTTTTGAAAGTTCAGAATTCACATTCTATAAAGAAGATACCTAAGCAAAAAAATACATATATAATTTTGACTCACACCTAGTACAACATAGAAAAGGTTATGTATCTACCTGTGTGAGTAAAAGGAGAAAAGAAAAAAAAAATAAAATAAAACAACTGAATGTAGAAGGTGTCGAGAATACTGAGCCTTGGCTTTATCAAGGACCAGCAAAAACTCTGCATTTTCTCACTTCCACAAAGACCTAGTTGAAAATGGGTTTCTGCAAGGCCATAGATGCAAGTAACATTCCCACCTAAAATAGTTTAAAAAATATATATATAAGTCATGTCCTCCGTAGAGTAGCATGACCTAGCACTAGTTAACAATTTCGCTTGCATCCATTAACCTTCATGGCCCGACCCATGCTCTTCATCTGTTACTATTAAACAGAGAGAAGAAGATTAAAGAGAACTCAAGCTGTGAGAGTGACATAATAAATAGAAATGATTTTCAGCTATAACGAAATTCCAAGTTGAAAAATCATTTCTATTTATTATGTCACTCTCACAGCTTGAGTTCTCTTTAATCTTCTTCTCTCTGTTTAATAGTAACAGATGAAGAGCATGGGTCGGGCCATGAAGGTTAATGGATGCAAGCGAAATTGTTAACTAGTGCTAGGTCATGCTACTCTACGGAGGACATGACTTATATATATATATTTTAAACTATTTTAGGTGGGAATGTTACTTGCATCTATGGCCTTGCAGAAACCCATTTTCAACTAGGTCTTTGTGGAAGTGAGAAAATGCAGAGTTTTTGCTGGTCCTTGATAAAGCCAAGGCTCAGTATTCTCGACACCTTCTACATTCAGTTGTTTTATTTTATTTTTTTTTTATTTTCTCCTTTTACTCACACAGGTAGATACATAACCTTTTCTATGTTGTACTAGGTGTGAGTCAAAATTATATATGTATTTTTTTGCTTAGGTATCTTCTTTATAGAATATATATATATATATATATATATATACACATATTTTATATAACAGAGTCAAAAGGAAATATTTTTAGTATTAACGACTTCCGTGTAGTTGCACGATAAAATAAGTTAAAACTACATTAAAAGTTAAAACTTTATTGAAAGCATTGGGCCTTTCGGGCATTACTATACGCCCATTTTCAGGTGGTAAAATTAGACCGTCCATCCAAGTATATATAGGTAACAGGTAAGACGCCAAAATTAAAAGAAAATTTACATATCAGTCTTGACATAATGGTCACGGTTAAAAAGTCTCCAGTTCCCATTTAAGTGACTAGGTGGAAGAGATGTTGCCAGGACCCTGGAATTTGACGATGGGAGCTGTCCAAACTGTAAATGTGCAGGCTCTCCAAGAAAAACA
Source organism: Macrothele yani (assembly GCA_039090855.1). Lineage (NCBI taxonomy): Eukaryota > Metazoa > Arthropoda > Arachnida > Araneae > Macrothelidae > Macrothele > Macrothele yani. The sequence goes on along the minus strand of CM077021.1, from coordinate 9,768,993 downwards.
AATTGGTTTGAGTAGAGGCTGAAGAGATAATAATTGCTTCGTCCCATTGTGGAACGTCTGATGCTTACAGTTCTTGCAAGAGCCGTAGACAAGTTCCCCTGTTTCAAATCATTTTTATGTTCTTTCAAACGTAACCCAAGGTTCCTCCGGGTGGAGGCACCCGGAGGAAGTAATGCCCGAAAGGCCTAATGTGTGTCACTGCTTTTAATAAAATGTTTACTTTCAATGTAATTTTAAGTTACTTTATTGTGCAACTAGACGGAAGTCGTTAATACTAATATATGCAGCACGAATTTTATTGATAGGGAAATATTTTTACTTGTGAAAAGAAAAGAAAAGATTTTTACTGGAAGAAAAGAAATGATTTTTACTTATTACGATTTTTATACGTGCAAAACATTGCGACATTATGTAAAATGTTTTGTTTATATTCAAGAGTAAATAATTTAAGCAATTTTACTCTTCTTGTGCCACAATTCTTAATTGTTACTTTTCCTATTTGCTTATTTATGTTCTGTATTTTAATATAAATCGGAAAAGGTCATTAGACACTGCCACACGGCAGGTACATGTTTTATGTGTGTGACCGTAAGGCATTTAAAAGAAACTGGCCTTAGTTCTCATAGCGGATAAAAATTTTATGATATGATTAACTTTGGCGTAGTACTTGCGTTATTTAATATTTTACTCTTCTTGTGCCACAATTCTTAATTGTTACTTTTTCTATTTGCTTATTTATGTTCTGTATTTTAATATAAATCGGAAAAGATCATTAGACACTGCCACACGGCAGTTACATGTTTTATGTGTGTGACCGTAAGGCATTTAAAAGAAACTGGCCTTAGTTCTCATAGCGGATAAAATTTGTATGATATGATTAACTTTGGCGTAGTACTTGCGTTATTTAACATTTTACTCTTCTTGTGCCACAATTCTTAATTGTTACTTTTTCTATTTGCTTATTTATGTTCTGTATTTTAATATAAATCGGAAAAGATCATTAGACACTGCCACACGGCAGTTACATGTTTTACGTGTGTGACCGTAAGGCATTTAAAAGAAACTGGCCTTAGTTCTCATAGCGGATAAAATTTGTATGATATGATTAACTTTGGCGTAGTACTTGCGTTATTTAACATTTTACTCTTCTTGTGCCACAATTCTTAATTGTTACTTTTTCTATTTGCTTATTTATGTTCTGTATTTTAATATAAATCGGAAAAGATCATTAGACACTGCCACACGGCAGTTACATGTTTTATGTGTGTGACCGTAAGGCATTTAAAAGAAACTGGCCTTAGTTCTCATAGCGGATAAAATTTGTATGATATGATTAACTTTGGAGTAGTACTTGCGTTATTTAACATTTTACTCTTGTGCCACAATTCTTAATTGTTACTTTTTCTATTTGCTTATTTATGTTCTGTATTTTAATATAAATCGGAAAAGATCATTAGACACTGCCACACGGCAGTTACATGTTTTATGTGTGTGAATGTAAGGCATTTAAAAGAAATTGGCCTTAGTTCTCATAGCGGATAAAATTTGTATGATATGATTAACTTTGGCGTAGTACTTGCGTTATTTAACATTTTACTCTTCTTGTGCCACAATTCTTAATTGTTACTTTTTCTATTTGCTTATTTATGTTCTGTATTTTAATATAAATCGGAAAAGATCATTAGACACTGCCACACGGCAGTTACATGTTTTATGTGTGTGACCGTAAGGCATTTAAAAGAAACTGGCCTTAGTTCTCATAGCGGATAAAATTTGTATGATATGATTAACTTTGGCGTAGTACTTGCGTTATTTAACATTTTACTCTTCTTGTGCCACAATTCTTAATTGTTACTTTTTCTATTTCCTTATTTATGTTCTGTATTTTAATATAAATCGGAAAAGGTCATTGGACACTGCCACACGGCAGTTACATGTTTTATGTGTGTGACCGTAAGGCATTTCAAAGAAACTGGCCTTAGTTCTCATAGCGGATAAAATTTGTATGATATGATTAACTTTGGCGTAGTACTTGCGTTATTTAACATTTTACTCTTCTTGTGCCACAATTCTTAATTGTTACTTTTTCTATTTCCTTATTTATGTTCTGTATTTTAATATAAATCGGAAAAGGTCATTAGACACTGCCACACGGCAGTTACATGTTTTATGTGTGTGACCGTAAGGCATTTCAAAGAAACTGGCCTTAGTTCTCATAGTGGATAAAATTTGTATGATATGATTAACTTTGGCGTAGTACTTGCGTTATTTAACATTTTACTCTTCTTGTGCCACAATTCTTAATTGTTACTTTTTCTATTTGCTTATTTATGTTCTGTATTTTAATATAAATCGGAAAAGATCATTAGACACTGCCACACGGCAGTTACATGTTTTATGTGTGTGACCGTAAGGCATTTAAAAGAAACTGGCCTTAGTTCTCATAGCGGATAAAATTTGTATGATATGATTTACTTTGGCGTAGTACTTGCGTTATTTAACATTTTACTCTTCTTGTGCCACAATTCTTAATTGTTACTTTTTCTATTTGCTTATTTATGTTCTGTATTTTAATATAAATCGGAAAAGGTCATTAGACACTGCCACACGGCAGTTACATGTTTTATGTGTGTGACCGTAAGGCATTTCAAAGAAACTGGCCTTAGTTCTCATAGCGGATAAAATTTGTATGATATGATTAACTTTGGCGTAGTACTTGTGTTATTTAACATTTTACTCTTCTTGTGCCACAATTCTCAACTGTACCTTTTTCTATTTGCTTATTTATGTTCCGTATTTTAATATAAATCGGAAAAGGTCATTAGACACTGCCACACGGCAGTTACATGTTTTATGTGTGTGACCGTAAGGCATTTCAAAGAAACTGGCCTTAGTTCTCATAGTGGATAAAATTTGTATGATATGATTAACTTTGGCGTAGTACTTGCGTTATTTAACATTTTACTCTTCTTGTGCCACAATTCTTAATTGTTACTTTTTCTATTTCCTTATTTATGTTCTGTATTTTAATATAAATCGGAAAAGGTCATTAGACAATGCCACACGGCAGTTACATGTTTTATGTGTGTGACCGTAAGGCATTTCAAAGAAACTGGCCTTAGTTCTCAGAGCGGATAAAATTTGTATGATATGATTAACTTTGGCGTAGTACTTGTGTTATTTAACATTTTACTCTTCTTGTGCCACAATTCTCAACTGTACCTTTTTCTATTTGCTTATTTATGTTCTGTATTTTAATATAAATCGGAAAATGTCATTAGACACAGTCACATGGCAGTTACATGTTTTATGTGTGTGACCGTAAGGCATTTCGAAGAAACTGGCCTTAGTGCTCAGAGCGGATAAAATTTATATGATATGATTTACTTTGGCGTAGTACTTGCGTTATATAACACTAGTGTAGTACTTGTAGTACTTTGTGTTGGTATAAAACTAGGTCCGTCATTTTAATTACAACGTGGACATTTGTGTTACACGCAATAAAGTGCAATAATGTTATTTTTACGAAAAATACCTATAGGTTCCCAAGAATTTGAATTATTAAAACGCCCTCAAAACCTAGTTAATAATATGGAATTTAAAATTTTCAGAAATTGAAAGCTAATAATAGATTTTTGCAAAAGGAACTCGAAGATATTTTTTGCGGGGGCGCGTTTTTCCGGGATTACGCGGGCGAACTGACTCTCTGGAAAATCGTGGGCGTAGCGACCCTGCTAATCTAATTCCAATGCATACCAACAAATGGCTACCAATATCGCCTTCAGAAGAAAAGTCCATTGAGTATCAGATGTTTGTGCTTGAAAGAAAAAAAAGAAAATTGTAAAAGAAGTGTTAAAAGGGATTTTTCAGTATAATATAATAAGTAAAACATCATGTTTGTGTTCCGAATGAAGCAGAAGTAGAAGTAAAAAAAGTGATGGAAGACTGTAAAAAAAGAGTCGGGGAAAAGGTTTCTGTTCCTGTAAATGAAAATTTTAAGGAGAAAATAAGTTTATGATAAAGGGTACGATTTAGTAGCTGCAACTCCATCATACGAAAACACAAAAACTACACTGGGACAAGCCGCCAACGGTAACCGATAACTCGGGTATAGTTGGCAAATTTTGAGCGAAGCTATTACAAAATCGGAAGGAGTCAAAACCTGACCATGAACGATGTCCAATCGCATGCCAAGAATCACGATGATCGGATGTGTCATGTCGTAGCTATGCCCGAAAAACTAATTGTCCCTAGGCTCGTATAGAGAGCGGATTTTTTCAATTATTATTAAAATTGGTCAGTCTTTTAATGGTCATTTCTTTTATAAGACACGACCAATCGCTATGATAGCAACCCCATGTCACTCGCCATGTCCTTCCCTTTCTCTGTGGCAAGTGTCACCGCGATCGGCTGAAGATCTTTGGAGGAGATAGGTAACATACGACCCCTTCTCAAAACCCGGAAAACACCCTAAAAATGCAAGTTTTTGGACGATTATTCCTCAATGACACGGAATTTCATTAATCGGAAGGCGTCAAAACCTGACCATGGATGATGTCCAATCGCATGCAAAAAATCACGGAGATCGGATGCAGGGCTTTAAAAGAGCCCTGGATCGGATGTGTCATCTCGTACCTATGTGCGAACAACTAATTGTCTCGAGTCTCGTAAAGAGAGCTCCGCTCGGCATTCGGCCTCGCTTCGCTCAATTATGCAAAGAAAGAAGAATAACATCAGGAACAACGCAGAATTCTAAAAACAGTTCAGAAAGAGAATTTCCAAGTGACCTTCTCCTCTTATCGAATCAAGAAAAATTGCTTCTCTTAGATTTTGTATTAATGATGTTGGCAAAAGAATTCTAGTGTTTGCCGGCGAGGGCTACCAAGATTTATTAAAGAATGACGATTTCTTCTTGGATGGGACTTTCAAAAGTTGCACGAGACAGGTCTATCAACTTTTAAGTGTTCATATATGCTGATTTACGGAGCACTGCACTTGAAAATCAAGTATATTCATCAATATTGTGTTTACTACCAGATAAACGAGAAGGAACATACCACTCATTGTTTAAGGAACTAAAGACTTTGTGTCCACATTGGGTTCCAAAGTTGGTAAAGACGGATTTCGAAGCAGAGCTTATAAAAGCAACTAAAGAAGTATTCCATGATGCAACTCTCTCCTGTTGCAGTTTTCACTTCAGTCAAAGCCTACAGCGGAATATTCAAGATCTGGGACTTACACACCTTGTGGAATCCGGGTCCCCCTCACTCCGAAGTAAGTCGCTCTCCCAACTGAGCTACGCGGACATGTGCTCTCATTGCTATCTGCCTTTACCTCGTGTGCATCCTGCGGTGCAGGCACGTCACATCCCCTCCCCCGCCGCCCCACGAAAGGGGGCCGGGGGCATGTCCCACGGGTCAGCCGGTACCATGTGTCTCTGTAGACAGTCATCCGCTGAAGAACGTGCATTTGAGAAATTCCGGACAATTTTTGGTGTGTGGAACGGAACATTACACTAATTTATTTTTTTCGAGGCACTGCAGAAGGGATTCTCATTTTTCCTGTGTGGAAAGAACATCACATCATTGCGAGAAACCTAACGGTCCAGTGTTTGGGTCCCTGCTCGGGCGCCAATGTGAAAACACAAGTTCGTCCGCGCCGGGCATCGATCTCGGGTCCCCTCACTTCGGAGTAAGCCGCTCTTCCAACTGAGCTACGCTGACAGAATATCTCGCTGCAGATTTGTCGTCTTGACACGTGTTTACACCTTTGTAGTACGTCACAACCTATATAAAACAAACGAAGAAGTTAGAAGAATATGTAAAATGTGCGCTGCTTTGGCCCACCTACCTCTGGAAAATATTGAAAAGGCATGGCTGCTTATATTATGGAGGACGCTCCACAGAATGAAAGGTTAAATTTATTTCTTGACTATTTTGTTAACCAATGGATGGATAATCCTAATGTTCCTATTTAAATGTGGAATTACATGGCCGGCGCCTTAGAACTAACAACGCCGTCGAAGGATAGAACTCAAAATTAAATAGTATGTTAGGAAAAAAACAGCCAATTATATGTATATCAACTTATTAAATGCCTAAAAGAAGAATCAAAACGTGTGATGCACAAACTACAATTAAAAGAATTAGGAGAACTTGGTCCAAAAAGGAAGAAAATGTATGTACAAGTAGACGAACGCATTCGCAACATCATGGCGGAATTTGAAATTCTAAAGACCTTAAAAAATACCTGAAAGTATTAAGTTATGTTACAAAGTTAGACTAGGACAAAAGCTAAATAGATTGACCGGAATTCACAACGGTCGCTTCTCCCACGATGAAATACAACAGGGTCGCTTGACCCACGGTTGCTTCGCCTACGACAGCTTTTTCTGGTACGCCACTGATCAGCAGGTTAAAATGCGTTCTATCGTTTAATTGGCTTTTATTATTATTTCTCTTGTCAATTTTCTCGGCCAGGGCCGGTGAGCAAAAAGCCGATATATTCATCTCAGGCCTGTAAAATAAGCAATTTTCTAGTGATGCAGCACGTTTGTAGAATGTCTGTCTTTTGGATTGAGTGAAGCAGTCTCTGTGGCAATCTTAATTCCTCGAGATTTTTCAGAAAAATTATGTGGTACCATTGCGGTTACCGAAGTGACAACTGGTATGATCTGTGTCATGCTTTGCTTCCAGATCCTATTGAATTCCATTCGGGTGATATCATATTTCAGATATGTTCTTTGGATATTTTCTGTAAGTGAAATCGCTACGTTTATAAGTTGAGTCTTCCTCAGTTTTTATCTACAATCACAATGTCAGGTCGATTGTGGTCAATCTTGTCTGTGATGATCCCTGTGCATGTAGTAATTCTGATTTTCGAGTACAGATTTTGGTTGGTACTTGTCATAAAGTGGGGTATAGTCTTGCACACGGATAGGGAACCTGCTGCCTTTTGAGTGAATCCAAGAACAAATCCTTTTATTTTTATTAATATGTTTTTGTTCGTCTTTTATTATTTTTATTTTAATCTAAAAATGACCGTATTTAAAATACCAAAGAGTAGTATAAGAAGCGTCTTGGATAAGGGCTGTTTTGACACCTGCTACGCTCATGATTTCGTTCTATGGCTCTTAAAGAACTACAGTTGGGATTGACTGAGCTCTCAGAAGATGACATTTTAAAGTCCTTATTTGACGCTAAGAAAGATCCAGTTGAAATGTGGAAATATGCAATAGAATACCAACGCCTTCGGCAGCATGCACGAAAAATGCTTTCTTGCCTTTCAACCACTTATTGCTGCGAATCTACATTCTCCTACCTAATCCAAATCAAGGCGACCTTAAGGTCACAAATGACGGATACCTATCTAGAGGATCAACTGAAATTGCGGACTTCCGTGTTGCAACCAAATATTTAATTGCTTTATAACAAAAAGCAGTCACAACAAAATCATTAAAAGGTTAGTTAATTTTAGAATTAACAATTGTTTTTTTATTTTTGAAGTTAGTACATAATAGTTAGATCTTTACAAAATAATGTACATTTTGAAGTATATCTAATTGAAGTTTCCTGAACGCGGCCTTGTTAGATTACAACTAACTTAATGCGGCCTTCCAACATGAAATGGTTCCCCACTTCTCGTCTTGGATAAGGCCATATTTAACGGCAAACTCTTGATATAAGATCTTGGCTAACTGGTCATGGCTGTTAAGGTATTGTTTTGAAGCAGTAAGAGAGCAGCCGGTTAAAATGTGTTCTATGGTTTCATTGGCTTTTTCACTCATTCTACAAGTGTCTTCATCTCCAACTTTTTTTTTTTTTGATTGAAGGTGTAATGACCACCGTGGTAACTCAGTGGGCTATAAGCAGTCTCCTGTCCCTAATTTAGGGCCACTGGTTCCAGGGAAGGGAGAGAGCCAGTGCCGCGAGACAAACACAACATCCATGCCTCACAGGGATTCGAACCCGGATCCTTCACGGACGAATGATCATAAGACAGTGCTTAGAACACTGCGCCACCAGGGCGGCATCTCCAACTTTCATTATGTGTTTCTTGTAGTTCTGGGTTGCGATAACGCGGTCTAATTGTTGTGGTAGACTTTCTCTGCCGGGGCCTTTGAGGAAAGACGGATATATTCATCTCAAGCCTGGAAATTCACGAATTTTGTATTGATAGGGCAGGTCTGTAGAATGAATGCCTATTGGATTGGGTGAATCAGACTCTGTTTAGCAGTCTTAATTTCTCGAGATTTTTAGAAAATTATTTGGTACCACTGCGGTTGCCGAAATGACAACTGGTACTATCTGTTTTCTGCTCTGTTTCCAAATCCAAAGGATTTCAATTCCTAGGTTCTCGTATTTCGGGATTTTCTCAGACACTGTTCTTTGGATGTCTTCTGTAAGCGGAACAGTTACATGTATTAGTTGTGTCCTCTTGAGTTTTTTGCCTACAAATTCCTCAGGTCGATTTTAGTCCGTAATGATAGGTTTGTCCCAATACATGGTGTAACTTTGATTTTCAAGAATAGATTGTGGTTGGTATTTGTAATAAGGTGGTGTGTAACCTTGGATTACAGGCCGTATTTAACACTTAGCTCCTGATGTAGTATCTTGGCTTCCTGGTCGTGTCTATTAAAGTATTGTTTTGATGCAAGAAGAGAGCATCCGGCTAAAATGTGCTTTACGATTTCATTAGCTTTTATTATTATTATTATTATTATATTTGATTTTCTCATCTACAGCAATAGAATCTGTAGCCTGCTCCACTTATCAGAACGGACATGAAGTCAAATAAAGACATAGTAACTCATGGTTTAAAAATCGTCGTACAATGTGGCACGTATCGAGAATTACTGGTTCTTGGATTTTGGGCCTTAGGTGTTGTAGACCTAAAGCATCAAGCTCAGTTATAAGAGTCTGGGGAATTATAACCAGTTTCAGAGATAATCACTGGACGTAAGTGAACTGTTTTCAGCTTCCACATCTGGTATTTAATCTCTGCAGCCAGTTCCTCATACTTGTTTGTTTTTGTTGCATAGGTATTCCAACGGTACCGATATGTAGAAAATGACTGTTTCCTTTTGCCTTTTGTCATATAGCACTATCTCTGGACGATTGGCAAAGATGGTTACGTCTGTTTTAATCTCACAGTGCTAATGTAATTTGTATTGTTTTTTATCTAGTACCTCAGTGGGTTGATATTTATAGTATGGTACTTCTGACACTGATAGTTTTGTATCGTGCGCTAATTGTTGATGAATCATCTTAGCAAAATCATTATGCCGCTGCATATTATCAACATTTGCTAGCGTTATTATTATTATTATTATTATTATTTCATTTTCTCATCTACAGCTAAGGCATCTGTAACATGGTCCACTTGTCAGTACGGACATGAAGTCAAGTAAAGACAAAGTAACTCATGGTTTAAAAGTCGTCGTACAATGTGGCACGTATCGAGAATTAGGTGTCGTAGACCTAAAGTATCAAGCTGAATTACAAGATTCTGTGGAATCATACCAGTCGCAGAGATAATTAGTGGACGTGTATGAACTGTTTTCAGCTTCCACATCTGTTTAATCTTTGCAGCCAGTTTTATTATTATTATTATTATTATTATTTTGTAACATAGCTCCGATGTGAAGCTTGCGAACTATCATTCCATGGATGATAATTCAAAATCAGAAAAAAAAATTTCGCGAAAAAAAAAAACTTAGAAACTTTTTTTCCCTTTCATTCCGAACATTTTCGTTTTGATCTGAGATCAATTATTTTTAAATAGTTTAGTGCTCTGTGTCGCACAAAACGCTGAGAAATCTGGTAAAATTTCGCGCCATTTGTAGTTCTGAAACAGAATTTTCAAACCGTAGTGTTGTTCTTCCAGAACTTGCCTTTCGAAATCGCATCAACCACCTCTGCTTTCTATCGTATTTTGGCTGCGCAGAGGATTCTGCAGCTAAGCCGTTACGGATGATGCAGTGAAAACTAATTGCTGTTTTCTGAGCCAGCGCGTTTTCACAAACGATTACTCAAGACTTCAACAGTTCTGTAACTAAGACCGAGGAGAAGCTGTTTTCGGTAAATGCGCCTTGAAAAGCCATAGTGCGTCAAAGGGCACTGTGCAGCCGCCGGGTTTCCAGGTTTTGGGAGAACATAAAACTGAGGCTTATGTAATTCCTATATGGCTTTCTTCAGACGTCGACGAAGTTTATCCCGTAGGAGTTTAACCGAAGTTTTTGGTTTTGAATCCTGTAAAACAATTCAATAAATCTTAATTTTTGCAGAAACTATTTAAAAATGTCAATCGTAAAAAAAAATGAAATGCATGCAATTTCTTGACTATGCGTCACAAATTCAAGTAAAAATAAAATTAGCAACAACCCAATTAAAGCACCAAAACTACTGAAGGCTGCATTTCACGTAGATCTCAAGGAAGTTTACTTTATGCAATTTTTTTTTTATTAGAATCTAATGAAATTTGAAATTGCCCTGAATTCGAAACACAAACTTTTACAACTGATGCCTGCAACTAGCTATAAATCCTGGCATTTTTTGGAAATTATTAAATTATTTCTTTAACTTAAAATACTTGTCGACATAAAGTAAATTCTTCTATGAAATAAAATCTGGAAAGTTGCACTTAAACATTTAATTCAAGCATTTTGTTGATTGCGGAGCCATATGGGCATGAAAAATTGCTACACTAAACTAAATTTAACGCAAAATGCGCATATGTATTTCTTCAGGGATGACATACTTTGAGATTAAGATGCGATTTTTTTAATTTTTCCGGTGCATCACGCAGCAAACGTTTTCGATTCATCGTGCACTACAAAGCTTCTTTTTTTTTCTTTATGCAAAATATACATATGTATATATATATATATAAAAACAAAAAAATTTCCAGATTTCACGCACTCTTTTTTGATTTTTTTTTTTTTTTTCATTTCAGCTAAAGACGATTCGAAAATGCATTCATTCAGCTTTCGAATTCCTTTAAAAAAGCGCATTCACTCTTATTTATGCATTGTTAGATTACTGAAATACATTCATGGGTCAGTCTAAAACTTTATGCAATCATGCAACTGTTAGGGGAAAGGGGGGAGTGTTTTTTTGCGAATGCAAATAGTACTCACTGCTTTCAGAGCGACTGGTATCTTTCCTGCGTTCAAATTTTGGAGGCATGCTTCTTATTCCTGGCTTGTGGGATCCAATTAGTTGTCACGCAGGAAATGGATGCTCTCGGCAAAGATGGGACGAGCGCAGCTGATGGTGAATTGCGATCGTGGATACCAGACAGGATAGCGTTCTACCAGCTTGTGGCGTGTTCTGTCGCAGGCTATCCCGACAACAGCGGACACAGCCAGGGGCTTCTGCCGCGATTGGTCTGCTCCTGAAGATCTGACGACGACTCAATAATCCAGGTGGCTCTGATGCGCGGGATGACGTCACACCTTCAAGAGCAAGGGGCAAAAATCATCCGCTCTCGGGGCAAACATCCCACGAAATCGATCATGACTTTGATACCTGTGGCGAGACCCGACACTTTGGAGCTGGCTATATATATAACCTGCAGAAAGGGCACTTGATTTTTAATATATTCTTTTTTTTTTTTTTTTTTTTTGCGTAGAGAGCAGCTCGCTGTAATCCAGTTTCCGAAATACTTTCCGAAATACTTTCCGAAATATTAGAACGAGTATGTCAGAAAGCGTGTGCTTCACTGAGATGTGCATTGCCATGTTTTGCAGAAAAGCCGCCAGTAAAAAAAAAAAAATAATAACGGGAGTTCTTTTCGTGGTTCGAACGAAAATTAAGTGTTCTTCTGCCTTTTTAAGTGACCTCCCAAAACAAAAGGAGCAGGTCAAAAATCATCTGCTTCACTGAGATGCATATTGATATATCTGTAGGAAAGCTACGGTAAGCAGCTTTTCCGCGCCTCAAACGAGAAAGTGTCCGAGTAATATTATAATCCTGAAATGCCTGCAAAATAGAAGGATCATGTCAAAAATCTTCTACATAAATATGCAGATTGCTATATTTTATAGGAAAGCAAAACAGCAAAGAATAAACAAAAGTATTTTTAAGACGTGAAACGAAAAGTTTTAACCTGTTTTTAGCACGTCTTTTGTAAAAAAGATCGTGCTTATGTTACCGATTCGTCTGTCTGTGGACACCATATCTCTGCAACTATTGGTTTGATTTGAAAAATTCTTTTTGCATTGGGAAGCTTGAAATATGCGAATGATGATCCTTCATTTGTTTTGTTTTGTTTTGTTTTTTTTAGAGGACGTAAATTTGCACATAATATCGAATTCAAAATACATTTTATTCGATATATTTGCTTCTAAACATCCGACTGAAAAAAAGTTCCACCTTTCGATTCCATTTATGTCGAAGACTATTTTAGATATAGTCACTTTTTCAAGTTACGCATAGATTTTCCGCTAGGGGGCGTAAAAGTAAATTGCGTTTTCCCCGATGTCTCTGCTTCTAAAACTCCGATTTGAAAAGTTTTTTCTGCAGCGGGTGGAGTTCCTGATGTAAAATCTTTTGCATGTAATTTCTAATTTTTTGGTAAAAATGGTTTGGCCACCAGGGGCGTAAGAGCTACTTTCTGCTTCTGATGTATTTGCAGCAAAATCTGAGCTTCTAAAATCTCGATTGAAAACATTCTTCGTGGAACAATGCTACTCAGTCGATAAAGGTTTTCGGAATATTTTCTTCTTAAAATATTACATGGTTTCTCCGCCAGGGGACGTAGATGTGTATTTATTTTTGTCAATATTTCTGCTTCTAATGGTCCGATTTGAAGCATTCTTTCTTTGTTGGATAGAGTTTCCGGTGCGACTTGTTTTCATTTAATTTCAAAATTTTCAAGTAATTCATAGACTTTCCGCTAGGAGGCATAAAGGTAAATTGCGTTTACCCCGATATATCTGCTTCTAAAACTGCTATTTGCAAATTTCTTCCTGTATCGCATACAGCTCCTTATGAAAAACAATTCACACTTAATTTCTAATATTTGGCAAAGAATGGTTTGGTCACCAGGGGGCGTAAGTGTTAATTTCTGCTTCGGATGTACATTGTATTTACAGCAAAATATGAGCTTTTGAAAACTCGACTGAAAAAATTCTTTCGTGGACCGATACCACTCACATCGGTAAACCTTTTCGAAATATTTTCTTCTTAAAATAATGCATGTTTTTTCCGCAAGGAGGCGTAGTTTCATATCTTATACTTGTCGATTTCTCTGCTTCTAAGAGTCCGATTTGAAAAATCCTTTCTTTGTTGGAGAGCGTTTCAGCTACGAAATGTTTCTCATATGATTTGAAATTTTTCTTAACGCAGTCGACTACCGCCCGACGGCGTAAGTTCACGATTCCGTTTACAGCAATATCTGCGGGATTAAAAAATTGATTAAAACCCTTCTTTCTTCGTTCAGATACTACTGCTTTCCATAGCGGTTCCACTGACTTTGAATAGCTTTGACAAATTTAATTCTCGTCAGAACGGATTCAAAAGACATGATCATTGCAACCGAAAATTCAATGTCATCTTTCTTGTTTTATTTTCGTAAAACATCTTCCAAAACTGAGGAGACATGTCGAAAAATCATATTCGTCATTGGGAAGCTCATTGCTACAATTTTTAGACCAGTAAAAGGTTAGTAAAGGCAGTTTTTAGCACGTCTTTTGTAAAACAGGGTCGAGCTGTGTAAAACATTCTTAAATGTTCCATCTGATAGACCTTGATGTGGACTGTGAACCTACATCTAGATTTAAGTGATGGCCATGGACCATTCGTCCGTGATGTGTCTGGGTTCAAACCCCTATGAGGCATGGATGTTGTGTTTGTCTTACGACATTGGCTCCCTCCCTTGCCTAGAACCAGTGACCCTAAATTAGGGACGGGCGACTGCTTATAGCCCATTGAGTTGTTCACGGTGGTCGTTAAACCTCCAATCAAGAAAAAAATCTAGGTTTCCAAGGTAACAGGGGTTTCTTAAAATTGGTAGTGGTATTTTATTTCACTCCTCTTCCACTGCTTTCAATAGTCCAATCATTGTTTTAGGTCTGAGTGCTCATTTTAGCAGTCCGAAGACTCCGGCTAAGTGATTTTCATAATGAAGTCTACACCGTGTTCTTCCTCAGCCACGTGTCTAGGCAAAAGGCGGTGAATATTATGTTTTTTGTTTTTTTTTTTTGTTTTTTTTCATATTCAAATATTTGTTTATTAGCTTGTTTACCGTTGATACAGAGATTTTAACTCTTTGGGTCGGTGGATTTCCTTTAAGACCTTATTTTTGGAATAGTCGTACGTACCTTCTTTGGATTTTCGTTTGGTGTTCATTTTCCTGTTAAAAGCAATGCTTGACGATTTTTCCCTCTATTATTATTAGGTGTGCAACTTAATTCTCGGCCACAGGAACGACACGTTGACAGCAAATTATGGCAAATCGAATGCGTACCTAATTTGGAAAATAATCCCCGTCGTGTTGGATAAATTTGAGCCATCGGTCAGGGAGCTGCCGAATGCCACTGCGGAAAAAAGAGGGCTGTTTCGAGTTGATAAAGTCATCAATACTTGTGTGGACCTCCTCGACAGAAGTGAAGTGCGTATCACTCAGGTGATGTTGCAGGGAGCGAAAGATGTGATAATCCGACGGGGCGAAGTCTGGAGAATACGCTGGGTGGGACAAAATCTCCCATCCCAGGTCGGTGGTCGTGTTTAAATTCGTTTTCGCGGTGTGATGACGCGCGTTATCCTGAAGCAACAGGACCGACCTTCTGCCCTTGCCGGTGTATGGCGGTTTCGCCTCCATTGCGTCACTCACACGAATGGGTGGCTGACAATAACGCTCACCATTGACCGTTTCACCAGGTTTGAGCAACTCATAGTGTACGACACCGCGCTGATCTCACCATGTGCAGAGCAACAACTTCCTGGCATGGATATTCGGTTTGGCGGTACTGGTGGTAAACTGACCGGGATAAACCCACGATTTGCGCCGCTTAGGATTATCGTAGAGGATCCACTTCTCATCACAGGTCAAAATCTTGTGGAGGATATCCTTCTTCTTGAATCTGGAGAGCAAGGACACAGCAACATCGTAGCGCCTAGACTTGTTCGCAGGTGTGAGTTGGTGGGGCACCCAATGGCCCTCCTTGTGAATCCGTCCAAACTTGTGCAGGCGCTTGCTATGGCTTGGCGTGTTACTCCGAGATCCTGAGCGAGCTCTGACTGTGTGCGACAGAAATCCGCTTCCAACAGTTGTTCCAGTTCCTCATCGTCAACTTTCTGTGTCTGTCCCGGACGTTCTGCATCACGGAGATCAAAATTCCCCTGTTTAAACCGCTGTAACCACTTCTTACACGTACTGTAGGACACAGCAGCCTCACCCAAAGCAGGACAGATCATTTTCTGGGCTTCCGCGGCACTTTTTTCAGCTGAAACGCGAACAGGAGGCAGTGTCTCAAATGTTGCTTCTTGAACGACATTGCTTTCACCGTCAACTTTCGTCCCTTCTGTCATTATAGCTGTGAGCGGTTACAGTTGCCTGGAAAGCTGTTGGATGGCGCTGCAATCAGCCATTATCGCACACTGCTATTTTGCCGACGTTCTATGATCGCTTGCGGTTAGGGGCCGAGAATTAAGTTGCACATCTAAAAATAATATTGATTATTCTACATTTACAAATGCTAATTCCATGATTTTCACAGCGTACTGTATTTACAGAATACGAATACTTCTTTTCGTAAAGAGTAAAAACGTAACCTTTTATCCACAGCTTGGGCGCCATTTTCTTAGCAGACGGTATTTAACTGACACGCGGTTGCCAGTTTCCATTCTTTGAATTTCTTTTGTTTCTGTAATTTCTTATACGTTCTAAAAATATGTGAACGTCCTCTGTTGTTAACCCGAGTACCCTTTTTGCAGGTCAATGGACTGATTGAGGAAGGAATGCACTGGAAGACGTATCTTAGACGTTTTCCTTTATTCGATAAAGAATTTCTGCTGTCCGATATTCTTAAGAGGAGATATTGCTTTTTTGACCGAGAGACAAAAAGACAGACATCACTGAAATCACGTGCTTTCCTTATACGTCTTGTACCTAACTAAGAATGGAAAAGGCAACGAATCTTCCCGCGAAGTATTGACAGAAGAAAAACTAAGGCTCGCGACGAATTAATGCCGGCTAAGAATTGACAAAGCGTCTTTTGAACACCAGGGCTTTAGGACAGTGTTTTTTTTTTTTTCTTGTTGTTTATTTTTTCGTTTTTTAACTTACACTGTGAGCTCCAGGAGATGTCCAATGCTAATTTAGGTTTCCGTGAGCTCTGGATTTCCAATCCTGATTTAGAGTTCTGTATTCTGCGAAAGGGAAGAAATTGAACAGTAGAAAACAATCGAATGCAAAAGAATTTAAAAAAAAAAAAAAAAATTGCCGCCCCTTTGGCGCAGTGGTCTAAGCGATGGCCTCTGATCATTCGTCCGAACGGGGTCCGGGTTCGAATCCCGGTGAGGCATGGATGTTGTGTTTGTATTACGGCACTGGCTCTCTCCCTTCCCTGGAACCAGTGACCCTAAATTAGGGACGGGCGACTGCTTATAGCCCATTGAGTTGCTCACGGTGGTCGGTAAATCTCCAATCAAAAAAAAAATAAATAAATAAAAAAAACTTATTAAAATAGCAATCAGACATCTCTGAACTCCCTGGATTCCTTTTTTTATTCTGATTGGGGGTTTAACGACCACCATGAGCAACTCAATGGGCTATAAGCAGCCGCCTGTCACTAATTTAAGGCAATTGGTGCCAGGAAAGGGAGAGAGCCAGTGCCGTAATACAACACAACATTCATGCATGTATTTTTTTATTGGAGGTTTAACTACCACCGTGAGCAACTCAGCGGGCTATAAGCAGCCGCCCGTCCCTAACTTAGGGCCACTGATTCCAGGAAAGGGAGAGAGCCAGTGCCGTAAGACCAACACAACATTCATGCCTCACGAGATTCGAACCCAGCCCCATCTCGGACGAATGGTCATAAGCCACCTAGGCGGAGATGGGCTTCATGCAGCCGCCGTTCTTTAATTTAGGGCCACTGGTTCCAGGAAAGGGAGAGAGCCAGTGCCGTAAAACATACATAACATCCATGCCTCACCGGTATTCGAACCCGGACCCATCTCGGACAAATGGTCATAATCCACCACGACGATGATGGTGTATAAGTAGTCGCCCGTTCCTAATTTAGGGCCGCTGACTCCAGGGAAGGGAGTGAGCCAGCGCCCAGAGACAAACACAACGTCCATGCGTCACCGGGATTCGAGCCCGGACCCATCTCGGACGAATGGTCATAAGCCAGTGCTTTGACCACTGCGCCACCGGGACGGCTTCTTGTGTTTCCTGTTTATCGTGTAACATCAATCACATTGGAAAACTTGAAAGTTACATCCCCTTGCAGCGGGAATCGAACACGCATCTTCCGATTTTCCTTCGAGCATTCTGTCCGTTACACCAAAACTAAATTTTAATAATTCTGACGTACTTTCAGCACATCATGAGAAGAACACTTCTTCCACAGAATTTACCTGAGAGACCAATGATTTATTTAACTACTCTACGGGGATGCAGAATGTGCTATCTCCGAGAATGTTCTGATTCTCAACACTCAGATACTTAGGCCTTAGGCGCTGTAACGGATAGCATGCTGGAATGGAAATCGGGAGATGCAGCTTGGGTTTTTTTGGGGTTTTTTTTTTTTATTGGAGGTTTAACGACCACTGTGAGCAACTCATTGGGCTATAAGCAGTCGTCCGTCCCTAATTTAGGGCCACTGGTTCCAGGTAAGGGAGAGAGCCAGCGCCGTAAGACAAACACAACATCCATGCCTCACCGGGATTCGAACCCGAACCCACCTCGGACGAATGATCAGAAGCCATCGCTTAGACCACTGCGCCACCGGGGCGGCGCAGTTAGGGTTTCCGTTCCAGAGAGACGTAAAGTTTTTTGAAGTGATTAATGTTACGAGATGAACAGTAAATACAGGAGTTCAGAGATGTCTGGTTACTATGTTAACAATTCTGACGTATTTTCCACTACTGTTTGTGAAATTGCAACGCCATGAAGGACTGCTGGTATTAGCTTGAAACTTACAGGATATGTAAAACAGGTTGGGACATGCAAATGATTAAAATGTCAGTGGAAACGGTTTTGGAGCAGCTCCTCTGAACTGCCCTAGCTTGGGTATAAAGAACTGGCTCAAACGAGATGTTGCAATCAGTGAAGAGCTGACATTGGGTCGAAAGGGTGTTTCTTGTGACTCACTATGCCCCGTCGCCGAAGAAGGTCGCATTATGTTTACCCGGTCCCGGACGATTCGTCCAACGACGATTGGTCCAATGCCGATTCGTCCAAAGGGACAATTGGTCCAATGCCGTTTGATCCAATGGACTATTCGTCCAATGCTGATTCGTCCAAAGGGCCAATTGGTCCAATACCGTTTGATCCAATGGACTATTCGTCCAATGTACGATGCGTCCAATGCCGATTCGTCCAAAGGGACAATTGGTCCAATGCCTTTTGATCCAATGGACTATTTGTCCAATGTACGATGCGTCCAATGCCGATTCGTCCAATGGTGCGATTCCTCGTCGAATGAAGTTGAAGCATGGTGCTGCATGTTTGTCTCTCCAGGAAGTGTACGAATAGACTAGGAAGTGCCGAAACAGCTTGAGTTCTGTGACAGATTCTCCTCGACCGGGTCAGGATCACAGAATTGTGACACCAGTTCAAGTCACTGTGATGGGGAAATCGCCGAATGACAATAGATAAAATAGCTGCACATTTGAACATTTGTCTTAGTTCAGCGCACTACGTCATCTATGATGTGCTCGAGTTAAACAAAGTTTCTACAAGGTGGGTGGCACGCCAGCTGACTACAGAACTGTAGCAACGACGTGTTGATGCCTGTCAAGAACTTTTGCGGCGCATTGAAGCAGAAGCTGGTGGCTTCCTGCAAAGAACTGTTACTATGGATGAAACCTGGATTCGTTATCATCAGCCAGAAACCAAGAGAGCGAGCAAGGAATGGCGCCATCCCTCCTTAGCAAAACCGAAGATGTTTCGAATGCAGTCAACTGCAGGGAAGGTTATGCTGACTCTCTTTTGAGATAAACGAGGCGTAATTTTGGAGCCCTGCATGTTCAGGGGGAACACTGGTGTCTTATTGCACATGACAACGTACTACCCGTGAAACGGTTGCAACCATACAAGACCTGCACTTCGAGTGTCTTCCACATCCGCTGTATGCTCCAGATCTTGCCCCACGTGATTACCACATCTTTGTACCACTCAAAGATGCGATGGGAGGAAAGACTTTATGGTCCGATGAAGATGTTCATGAGTGGCCGTACACTCGACCGAAAGAATTTTTTCTACAGGAATCTATGCACTTTGTAAGCTCTGGAGGATTTGTATTGCACAAAATGGAGATTACTTTGAAAACTGATACAGGTGTGTACCACTTTTGTTCAATAAATTGTGAGAAGAAAATTATTTAAGGTTTTCATTTGACTCTGCCTTGTACTAAATCGTACAAAATTTCCTAACCTCGTTTTTTTAATGAAATAAGAATAAAAAATGTAATACAAAATTGAAAATATGCACAGGATTAACGTAGCAAAAACTATTCATGTGTGTGTTTGTGTGTCTTACATTACAAATTAGCGTAATCTAAAATTACGAAGTTTTTTTTTTCTTTTTAGAGGTATTCAAAATTTTACAATAGTATTTAACTTTTTAGAAATTCCTTTCATATGTTTTTTTTTTTTTTTTTACGTTTATACGTTTTTTAAGACGATCCCCTGAAAAAGCGTACAATCGAGGTTCCACTGCATTAGGAAGAAATATAACATACGTTTACACCATAGCAGCGCGCATTATTCGAAGTAGAATTGTGCTCAAAATGGTCTTTCCCCCAAAAGGTATCGAAAGAAGAAATACAGACGACATTCACATATTTTTAGAACGGTTTTGATAAGAAATTACAGAAAATAAAAGAAGTTCAAAAAATTGAAACTGGCAACAGCGCGTTAGATGAACACGAAACATCTTCTGCAGTTAAATATCGTCTGCTGAGAAAATGGCGTACGTAAACAAGCTGTGGATAGAATGTTATGTTTTTGTTCCTTACGAAGCGAAATATTCGCATTCTGTAATTTAAAAACGCTGTGAAAAATCATGGAATTTAGCATTTCCAAATGCAAAATAAGCAATATTGTTAATAATAGAGGGGGAAGTCGTCAGGCATTGCTTTTAACAGAAAAGAGAACACCAAACGAATATCCAAAGAAGGTCCGTACGACTATTTCAAGTAAGGTCTCTGTTGTTAAAAGAAAATCCACCGACTCTAAGAATATTACTAAGTCGTTAAAAATATCTGCATCAACTGCAAACAAGGAAATAAACAAAGATTTAAATCCGAAAAAAAAAACATAATGTTCACTACCTTTTTGCCCAGGTAAGCTGGTAAACGCAGAACACGGTGTAGACCTTTTTAGGAAAATCACTTAGGCGGAGACAGATGGAAATTTATTGTGAGTATTGATGAAGCATGGATCTACCTAAACGACTGTAACAAAAAAAGGTCGTTTCACTATCGCAAAAGAGTATCAAAAGACTTACAAACTTAGTTCCAAGAATCCAAAGAAAGTTTCAGTAAAGGATTCATGATTACTGCTGGTTTCTCGTACAATGGGAAATTAAAGTTAAGAAAGGTTGAAAAGAATGTTAAAAACAATTTTACATATCAATAAAACAATGTTTTAACTCCTATGCACCGGCGTCGGAACCGCGGGGGCAGAGGGGGAAGTTGCACCCGCACGTAAATGAGTGTGGAGGGTAAAACATCACATTTGCCCCCTCAGTTTTCTTTCTTTCCGAATTACATATGTTCGTGATTGGAAATATCAAACATTCGGGGGGGGTTGTAAGTTCATTTTGATATAAATTGAGTATTGCTCTTCATTTTTTATCATGAACTATCTAGAAATCTGAATTTTTTTAAATGCAACTCCTGAGACCCCAAGAAATGCTAGGCCCCATTATACAGTCCAGTGGGCTGATTCCTGTTTGAAGACCAGCAACGTTTTGTATCTCATTAAGTGTAAAAAATTAGTCTTCTTCTACAAAAATGAGTAAAACTAAATAGGGATATGGAAGCAGGACGAAGAATGAGATATACACTGAAGTGCCATAAAAACTTGTACAGACGAGCTTATGCAAAATACATAGCAACGTCCCCTATGCGCGTACTCGGTTGCGTCCGCCAGCGCTTATGTAAAGCGATAGACATCCTTGCCAGCTGTCAGAGCTGTTTTCAGCATGAGAATGGGCACGGCAACACCGCCACTGGACACTTGATGACTGAAAACAAGTAGCCTGGTCTGATGAGTCGCGTTTCCAACTGTATCGGGCAGATGGAAGGATTCGTGTGTGGCGTAAACCCCATGAAGTCATGGATCCCGCCCTGTCAACAGGGAATTGTACCGGCTAGTGGGAGATCCGTAATGGTATGGGGTGTATTTAGCTGGATTTCACTGGGACCCCTGGTACGTCTACAAAAGTCTGTGACTGGCCAGCGCTATGTGAGCATTCTTTCTGACGAGGTACACCCGTTCATGTCCTGCATTCATGCTGATGGGTTGGGCCTGTTCCAGCAGGACACTGCACCTCCACACAAGTGTCGGGACGCCACAATATGGTTAGAGGAGCATTCATCTGAGTTTGGGGTGTTGCCATCCCACCCAAGTCCTCAGATCCGAACGTGATAGAACACATTTCGGATGCCATGCAACGCGCTATCGAACACAGGAATCCGAGACCACGGAATACACCCGAATTGTGAACGCTCTGCAGGAAGTATGGTGTTTCCAGAAGCTATTAGAGCTTATTTCTAGAAGCTATTGGAGTCCATGCCCCGTCGTATTTCTGCAGTCCTGCGCTCCCGTGGGGGACCTACCAAGTATTAGACTGGCGTACCAGTTTTTCTGGCACTTCAGTGTAGGTTCCTTCGATGTTTAATGATGGGGTCTACGGTTACAATTCTTGCGAAATTGGTACCAATCCGGAAGTATCAAAGTCTATAGTCCAAGGCCGTGTATGTGTACAATTAGTTTACATTGAGAAACTACACTATCTACCAACAAGTAATTGGACACCCCTGCAATCAACGATATCTGTTGTCCTGATACACGTCACGGCCGCCGCCGTTAAATATCGTGCGGGAAACAACAACGTAACCAGTCGCATGCAAGATGCCACGCAGTTCGGAGCTCTCTGATTTCGAGAAAGGTGTAATCGTCGGGTATCACATAAATGGCCGATCCATACGTGACATATCCAGCGAGTTGAAGTACCCAAAATCGACAGTGGCCTACGTGATTGGCAAGTGGAAGATGAGAGGTGACTGTCGGAATGTGCCCTGACCCGGCAGACACACAAAACTGGGAGTTAGAGACCGACGGGTGCTGGCCAGAGAAATTCGGAAGAACCGCACCAAATCGATGGGCCACATCCGCGAGGAGTTTCAACAGGCATCCGGGAGTGTTCTTTCGATGAATACCATCCGTAAGGAATCCCATCTGCTCGGTTATCATGGACGCGCTGCCGCCCACAAGCCTTTGATCACCAAGTCCAATAGCGCTGCTCGGCTAACGTGGTGCAAAGAACGTCGACAGTGGACCGTTGAACAGTGGAAACAGATTCTCTGGAGCGACGAATCAAGGTTCACCCTCTACCGTTCGGATGGCTGGGTCTGGGTTTGGCGTCTGCCTGGAGAACGCCTCCTGCCGGAATGTAGCCTATTGTGCCAACTGTTAAGTTCGGCGGCGGTGGAATTATGCTATGGGGGTGTTTTCCTGGTATGGCACGGGACCCTTGGTCGCAATTCCTGGTAGACTCAACGCCGAGACCTACTGCACCATTTTGGATGACCATGCGCTTCCTACGTAGTGGCAGTTTTACGGGGTGGACCCATGTTACTTTCAGGATGACAATGCCACCTGTCATGTTGCGAGGTCCACCATGGGTTGGTATGGTGACAATGGGGTTAATCGAATGGACTGGCCTGCGCAGAGCCCGGACCTTAACCCTATCGAGCACCTCTGGGACGAGTTGAAGCGTCGACTTTAGGGCTGCCCCCACCGTCCGAAATCGGTGAAGGAACTGACCTGTCTTCTCTAAGCCGAGTGGAAGAAAATACCGCTAGCCGTCGTACAACGCCTGGTTGAGAGTATGCCCCGGAGGTTGCCGCTCGTGGAGGCTCCGCCAACTATTGAAGGTGAATAAACTTCGTTTTACTTTGCCATCACAGGTGTCCAATTACTTGTTGGTAGATAGTGTATATGGATATGAAAATGTTTTTTTTTAAATGAATGTTTAATCGAAAAAGAAAAATTTCCAGCAAATTTTCGTAATGAAGTTAGCACGTCTTCTTTTACAGTAGTACGATAAATTTTATGAAATGATAAAATACTTTTTTCTCCGACACCTTGCCCCAGCTGTCAAGAATGAGTTCCGACACCACTGCTCCTATATTTAAGGAGGAAATGCCATTCCTGTATCCACTGAGCCTTCAAAGGGTAGAATTCCATCGGTATAAGGCTACCAGTCATACGTCCAAATTTATTACCCTGCTTTTTTAAAGAATGAAAAATGAGACGAGTGTCCAGTCTATACCGTTTGCTCGTATGCCTTCAAAGTCCCCTGATCTGTCACCCATAAACCGTTGAGCCTTCGGACTGTTAAAAAGAGCGCTTTCTAAACGCTGAACAAGAATTTGATCGGTCTATGAAAAGCAGTGAAAGAGCAGTAGAGTAAAATGTCACTGCCAATTTTAAGAAATACCCTGTTATCTTGGAAATCTAAGATGTTGTAGCTTCATATCCAGAGAAAGGGCTATCAGATAGAACATTTAAGAAAGAAATAATTTTATTTTAAACATTAATTATATTGCAGGAAAATCGTTCTAAAAATGACTGAACATCCTCTGTATTTTAATCACCCTAGCGTAAAATTTGTAATATCCATATTCTTTTGACCTACACGTGTTTTCCCAGTTCTATGGCCCAATCACTTCACCGCAGAAAATGCTTCTCTTTTTAATTTTTGTTCACGTGAAGGTAACGTTGCTTCCTATATAAAAAATTTACAGTAGCAAAGAAAAAGTGGGAGATAAGTAATTTTCCCTATCTCTTCTGTTTATTTCAGATACGCAGTATTTCTGCTCGACATTGAATTAAATTAGCGATGAGCACCGAGATTTAAATATGTCCTCCTAAAATTACTACATTTTCGAAATTTTAAAAATTCCGCAATGATTAATATTTGCCGAAAGATCAGCAGACTATCTTTTGTGCTTACTCCCAAATGTCATGCCTTCGTGTTTCAATAAAACGCCCGAACATGTGCATTCGCAGAGCTCGAAATCAGAAACCTTCAAAGCAAGTAAAACACGAGACAATGTCATAAAAAAATTAATTTGTTTCTCCTAGCATCGAATGAAATCTCGATAAAATGTTAGAAAGAAAATGCAATTCTCATCGAAGTTCGGAGTGGTTGAAAAACAAATAGAAATATGCAATTTTTATCTTTGCCCACATTCTTGACTCTCATTCAAATGTCATCCCTTCTGTTACGTCAATAAACGATCTGCATTGTTATTGAATGTTGTTAGTAGGTTCTGAATTCTCGTTCAGCGAACTTTATTCCTTCGTTACTTTTAATCTTTTACTTAAATCTTATTATTGTGACTAAAAATTATAGTACTTATCGTGTTTATGATTTTTTCACTGCTCATTTTGTAGCAGAAATTCAGAATCCCTCAAGCAAAACGGGTCAAATGTTACACGGAATCTCTCGTTATTGTTTTGCCTAGTGGTACTAAAAACAACTCTTGAATCTATGATGATATCTTGAATGCATAGAGATAACTTGAATCGCATGCTCTTCTTTGGGTTCTGGAAAATTCTATGAAAAATATCTTTGGTCTGGTTTTCCATCTGTGACCTAGTCGTTCTTGTTTTCATAAAAGATTAAAAGTAAACATAGATCTGTTATTTATTAAACCCAGATCTCGTAGTACTGCCCCGATGGCGCAATGGTCTAAGCGCTGGCTTATGACTATTCGTTCGAGAAAGGGTCCGGGTTCGAATCCCGGTGAGGCATGAATGTTGTGTTTGTCTTACGGCACTGGCTCTCTCCCTTTCCTGGAACCCGTGGCCCTAAATTAGGGACGGGCGACTGCTTATAGCATATTGAGTTGCTCACGGTGGTCGTTAATCCTTCAATCAAAAAAAAAAAAAAAAAAAAAAGATCTCGTAGTAAAACAAGAAAGATGACACTGAACTTCAGTTGTAATTGAGCACGTTTTTTGAATCATTTATGACGCGAACTAAATTTATCAACGTTATTCAAAGTCAATGGAACCCGTTAGGAAAACCACCAATCAGGTTTCTACAATTGATAATGCATCCAGAAACAGAAACAACTACTTACTTCCACCAGGTCTAAAGTGTATGTTACGAAAATTATCAGATAAAGAGATTTTCAAATCGAACAGTTAAAAGAAGAAATACACATGTAGAAGGAAACATGATATACACTGACGGGAAAAAAATCCCAACACCAAGAAGGGGTTGTGTTAGATAAACGACAGTTGGTAGGCGGTGAGAGTACATCTGTAAGATTACGTCTGTGCAAATTTCGCGCTCGGCGCATACGTGTGGCGCTAGTAGTGCCCTCGGAACATGCAAAGCAGGTTTGCTGTAAATACGCACTGTAACGTTCGTGAGCGTTAGTTACCGTTGAGATTCGACGTAGTGTGTTGATGTTAGTCAAGATTGCCTTTAAGAAGACGAAGAAGCCATCATCAACAGCTCACGGAGTTTGAAC
The DNA here is from genome assembly GCA_039090855.1 of Macrothele yani. Lineage (NCBI taxonomy): Eukaryota > Metazoa > Arthropoda > Arachnida > Araneae > Macrothelidae > Macrothele > Macrothele yani. The sequence goes on along the minus strand of CM077021.1, from coordinate 9,743,043 downwards.
GAGGTCGTGTAATAGGGCTACGAGAAGGTGGATTTTCTTTCCGCAATATTGCAGAACGACTTGGCAGGAATGTAGCCACTGTGCATGATTGTTGGTAGCGGTGGTCAAGGGAAGGTACCGCCTCAAGAAGACCGGGTTCCGGCCGGCCACGTGGCTCTACTGAGAGGGAAGACCGCCGTGCACGGCGTATTACCGTGGCGCATCGTACTGCGTCTGCGGCAGCAATTCGAGCTGCAGTTGCCACCACAGTGACACAACGAACTGTTACAAATCGGTTACTTGAAGGACAGCTCCGAGCCAGACGCCCTGTAGCGTGCATTCCACTTACGCCACACCACTGCCGTTTGCGACGTCAGTGGTGTCAAGCTAGAGCTCATTGGAGGACGGAGTGGAGATCTGTTGTGTTTTCTGATGAAAGCCGGTTCTTCCTGGGTGCCAGTGATGGCCGTGTGTTGGTTAGAAGGAGGCCAGGTGAGCGCCTGCAACCAACCTGTCTGCGGCCGAGACACACTGGACCTACACCTGGAGTTATGGTCTGCAGAGCAATTTCCTATGACAGCAGGAGCACTCTCGTGGTTATCGCACGCACCCTGACGGCACAGTTGTACGTCGGTCTAGTGATTCAACCTGTTGTGCTGCCATTCATGAACAGCATTCCAGGGGGTTTCCAACAGGATAACGCTCGCCCGCATACCGCTGTTGTAACCCAACATGCTCTACAGAGTGTCGACATGTTGCCGTGGCCTGCTAGATCACCAGATCTTTCACCAATCGAGCACGTATGGGACATCATTGGACGACAACTCCAGCGTCACCCCCAACCAGCATTAACCGTCCCTGTATTGACAGACCAAGTGCAACAGGCACGGAACTCCATCCCACAAACTGACATCCGGCACCTAGACGACACAATGCATGAACGTTTGCGTGCTTGCATTCAACATTCTGGCGGTTACACCGGTTATTAATGTACCAGCATTTCACATTTAAAATGGCTCTTCTCGCGCTTACATTAAGCTGTGATCTTGAAACCTTAATCGATTAAATATGTTACCTGTACAAATGTATTGCCGCCATTTCATTCCTCTACAACTATTTTTTCGTGGTGTTGGGATTTTTTCCGTCAGTGTAGTTCCCCCAGTGGCACAGTAATGTCGAATCGACGTCGATTTTCGGTTACCAGGTCGATATTACGTCGAGCCATAGTTTTCGACGTAAAATCGATGAGACGGAACTTCAAGAAAAACCATTACATTGAATTTCAGTATACATGTAGACGATTTTACGCAGTTTATCCCTTTAGTTCCATTAGGTTGAATAACCGATGTTTTTTATGCGATGTGTAAGCATTGCGCGCATGCGCCTTTGCAACCATTACGCCAAACAAACTTTTTGAATGCTGGTCGGTTGTATCATTTCTGTTGTAAGACGAGATTCTTACCTGTCTCCTTTATCGCCGGTAAGTTAAAAGTTGTTTTTTTTTATTAAGTATGTTTATAAGAAGTTGAGTCTCGTTCCTTTAAGTAGAATTACTTTTTAAGATATATAATTTGTAAGTACGCATATCCCAATTAGGGATAGGCCTAGCGCGATGCTGACAGATCACCAAAAATTATGTGAAATTTTTGAGAACTATGTGTCTTTTCGAATGCGTCCGAAAACACTTGGATGTTAAAAAAATAAAAATAAATTATATGATTTTTTAATCTGAGACAGCGTCATAGAATCGTACTAGAAATACGAATACATTCTACGCTTTATTCCACGATTAAAATTTAGAATTTTATGTTTTAACATCTAAATTGTAGAGTAAACGTACATTCAACTTTACAACAGTATTAGAATCGATGACTAAACTGCGTAATATCAACGTAGAATTAACGTCTACACTACATAGCAACGGTGTATACGTTTCTCTCGGAAGGTCGAATCTTCGTCTACTGTTGACTTGATATCGATTTAATAGTTTTAAAATTCGACGTCGAAAAGACGTAACAAAAGTGGGCATGGATATTTATATTTGACGTTTCATATCGACCAAAAATCGATCAAAAATTCGACATCCAATCGATGTAATGTGCTACCGAGGTCTAAGCTTCTAGCGGAATAATTTTGCATAATGAAAGAATCGAAAATTGGCGAAAAATGTTCTTCATGGAAAAAGCGATGCTGAGGGAAAAGAACTTTTCAAATACGACTCCAGAAGCAGAGATAGCGAGAAAAAGGTTCCGACCTTTGGCCCTCTAGCGAGAAATCTGCGTATTACTTAAAGAGGATAGTGCTCCACTTCTCTATTGTAGCGAATAACATATAGTAAAAAATAAATTTCTCAATAGAGTTTTTAGAAGCGGAATACAGCTCCAAACTTATGCACACAAACGCCACCTAGCGACAGAACTGTGAAATAAAAAAACCCTCTTATACTAACATAAAATGTTCCACAAGGTGAATAGCATCCGGTGTTGAAAGGATTTTTTCAATCGCACATGTAGAAGCACAGATATTGAGAAAAACAGATTAAGCATTTGCGCCACCACGCATTCTTTTGGGAAGCAAACACATGCACTTTGCAAAATTAGTAGCATCTGATAGAAAAACAAGGTTTCCAATCGGGTTTTTAGTACCACAGATATTGCTGTAAACGGAAATTTGACTTACGCCCCCTGGTGGCTCATTTGTGCGTTAAGAAATATTCGAAATTGTATGAGAAACATTTCGCACTGGAAACGCTCTCCAACAAAGAAAGAATTTTTCAAATCGGTCTTTTAGAAGCAGAGATATCGACAAAAATAAGACATACATCTACGCACCCTGGCAGGGAAACTATTCATTATTTTAAGAAGAAAGTATTCTCAAAAGGTTTTCCGAGGTGAGAGGTATCGGTCCACAAAATAATTTTTTCAATCGAGTTATCAAAAGCTCAAATTTTGCTGCAAATACATCAGAAACAGAAATAAAATATTACTCCCCCTGGAGGCCAAACCATTTCTTATCAAAAATTAGAAAATACATGCAAAACATTTCCCTCGGGAGCTGTATCCGGTGCAGGAAGAATTATTAAAATCGGAGTTTTAGCAGCCGAGACATCGGGGAAAACGTAATTTAGCTTTACGCCCCCTAGCGGAAAGTCTATGCCTTACTTGAAAATTTTGAAATCATGTGAGAAACATGTCACACCGGAAACGGTATAAAACAAAGAAGGAATTTTTCAAATTGGATTTTTAGAAAAATAAAATATACATCTACGCCCGCTGGCGAAGAAATCGTGCATTATTTTAAAAAGAAAATGTTGTCAAAAGGTTTATCGACAGGAGCGGTATCGGTCCTCGAAAGAATTTTTTCAATCGAGCTTTTAGAAGCTCCGATTTTGCTGCAAATACATCCGAAGCAGAAATTAAAACTTACGCCTCCTGGAGGCCAAACCATTTCTTATCAAAAATTAGGAATTACAATCAAAACATTTCCCACCAGGAGCTGTATCGGGAGCAGATAGAATTTTTCAAATCGAAGTTTTAGAAGCAGAGAACTCGGGGAAAACGCAATTTACCTTTATGCCCCCTAGCGGAAAATCTATGAGTAACTTCAAAAGATGACTGTACCTAAAATATTCTTCGACATAAATGGAATCGAAAGGTAAAAGAATTTTTTCAATCAGATATTTAGAAGCAAATATGTAGAATAAAATGTATTTTGAATTCGATATCATCTGCATTTACGCCCTCTAGAGGCAAAATTGTGCACCGTAAGAAAAATTGAATACAAGAATCGTCATTTTCACGTTTCAAGCTTCCCAATGCAAACAGAATGTTTCAAATCGAACTAATGGTTGCCGAGATATGGTGTTCACAGGCAGATGGACTGACGGACGCACGTACAAACCGATAACATAAGCACGATCTATTTTACAAAAAAAAAACGTGCTGAAAAACGTTTTGGTACATACAGAAGGGGAATCTAAAGTTGTGCAATATTTTGATCACTCTATGTCTTCATACGTACCTATACGACGAAAGCTGACTAGCATTCAAAGTACACGCCATCGTGTTACACCGTCTTTAGCCATCTGTCTGGCAGTTCTTCGATTCCGCGGCGGTATCAGTTCTTGTCCTTCGAGGCGAAGAACTCCTTCACCCCAGCTGCCACCTCCTCCTCGTTGTTGAAGTGATACCAAAAGTTTTGTAGTCATGATTTATATATGAGCTTTCCATTAGTTGATGCAACTCTGTTTCGTGTTTGGACCAGGCAAATAACGAAGGCCCCAACCCAAGTGGGAATAAACAGTAGGCACAGAGAGAACGGACTCCGGTTCTCTGATTGGTTGACTGCCCAAGCCCTAAATGCAACAGAAATTTCGCATGCAGTGGATTTCTTCGTTGCCGTTCTTACTTACCTGGAAAAGATATACGCTCACTCCAACAGCACAGTCTCACATGAATACGGGCATATGAAGTTAGGTTCGCATTTTCGCTTCAGTTCATGCTAAAATGCACACAAATATGTGAATCTGGTTTTAAATAAAACTCTTCTAAAACCAGGAGTTTAAATTTCCCCGTGAAAAAAAGTTAAAATTTTCCCGTAAAAAACTGCGTAAATTTTTGCCCGTAATTAGGGCATGCAATACATGCGTTGCATACGACGACCGCACAGCGCTGCATAACACACCTCCAACACACTGCCAAAATTTCCTCAACCCTCTTCCCATAAAACATTTCAACACTATTTGGAGATGTGTAACAACCAGGACCTGATGGTACTTCTGCGGAGCCCGGGGCGAAATTTCATCGGGGGGCGCAGAAAAATTTCTTTACGGGCTCTAGAAAATTAATCTCGTATTTTAACAAAGTCGTTGCGTGAAAAATGTCGTCCGTGAAGAACAGACACAAGAGATTTTATCCATAGCATGATCTTTAAAAAAAAAAAAGACCATGCTATAGATTAAAAGCTCAGAGAGAGAGAGAGAGAGAGAGTAAAAAAGTTTAAATCTACGATTTTCTTTCCGAGCAGATGGGAATTGAGGTCGCATGATGATTCTGACAAAAACTTCCTCACAAAATGGCAAGAAAATAACTTCAACTAATCTCTGTAGCGAATATTTTTTGCGCAACGAATAATAAGGATGCCTCTAAAATAAATTCGTACAAATAGTTTTTCTTTTCTCTCCCTGATACATGTTTTTGTGATTGATTTTTGTTACAAGGTGGAGTAACTGACAAATTAGTGTAGGAGCGTATTTAAAGGGGACGCCAAGCGGGCCTGCCCCCCCCCCCCGAAACTGTTTCATTGTTTCTTTATGTTTTTGGTTAATAAAATGCGACTTACGTTAGAAAAAAAAATGCCTTAATTTAATAAAAATGCATCAGCTTACATTAGAAGAAGAAAATGCTTTAATTTTTTTCTCCTGTTTTCATTAACTTTTATTTTGTTCTGGTGAGATTCAAAAACTTCCATTTTTCGTCGCCTTCCCCAGAAAAAAAAATCTAAATGCGCCCCTGAATTAATTAGTGACTTTTTAAAACTTTTTTCACGCTCTCATACGTGAAAATTGCTTTTTGTTTTAAATTTTCAGTACTGTTTTTAAAGTCGCTGAACCATTTACCTCACATAAAGCCCAAAAACAACTTTGATATCATTATTTTTATTTTTTTAAATTTAAGTATCTGGTTTACACACAAATTATTTAATGCCAAGACAATACTGCTTTATGTCTTGGTAATATCCGTGTGTGTAGATTGTTGTATGTGATGACACAGTCCTGTTGGCAGAGAGCAAAAGTGAGTTGCACAGTATGTCGTCCCGGATGTACGAAATTTCCATGAAATTCAAACTGAGTATAAATAACGGAAAACCCAAATACTGAATGCAAGAGAAGTGTAAATGGCACAATGATTGACCAAGTGAATGAGTTTGGGTGTTTAGGAAGCATGTTTGACAGTGAGAACAAATTAGATGGTGAAATTAGTAGTCGAGTGAATTCTTTGAAAGTCACAGCTATATTAGATGAGGTTTTCACAGGAATGATGAGTTCTCAAGGAAGTCCCGAATGGCTGTGTATGAAAGTGTAATTGTTCCTACTCTGATGTGCAGCAGTGAAACCTGGGTACTGCAGATAAGACGTAGAAGTCGTTTGTGTGCTGGAGATGCGTTACTTAGTTGGTGGTAAGACTCGCTCATATCAGGCAAGGAACGAAGATGTGTTGCAGATGTGTAATGTGAAGCAAAATGTTCTTAGTAAGGTGAGACTAATACTCTTAGATGGTTTGGCCATGTTGGAAGAATGAGTGATGAGATGCTTACTAAGAAAATCTGTTTAGCCCAAGTGACAGGAAGGAAAGGCAGAGGAAGGCCAAGGAAGTCATGGGAGGATCAGATTCAGGGGTGTCTGCATGACAAAAAGATTACGAGTTGAAGCATAGAAGATCTTGGGTACGTCTTGTGATGGATGCCAGTGAAGCTCGAGATGTGTGTCAAGATCGCCGTAAATGGAAAAGTTTGATACGGCAACAGTAAGTACGAGTAAATAATCAGTTGAAAATTTATCTGGTGGTTTGTATTTCTTTGTAGAGCTAACCTCTGAATCTCAGAGAACAGCTTAGTGATATGTATGTATGTACAAAAGCAGGGAGCCACAAAATGGCAAAATTTAATTTGCTATTTCATGAATGTCGAAAAGATTAAGGTGGTTATAATATTCATTTGAAATATGCAAATCTCAGTGTCCGTACGCCGAAGGGCAATAACCCAGTTGAAAGTGGGGGGATTGGAAACAAAAAAAAAAAAAAAAAAAAAACATCATTTTTTTTTATGAGTCTCGTACCCTAAAACTTAAAAACAATAGTAAACATAAGAAATTCTATTGAAAAGGATTTGTTGAGGGGGGTTTTTTTTTTTTTTTTCTTAAATTGTGGGGTCCCAGGAAGGCGCGGCACCCTGAGCGACTGCCTGGTAACACACACACACAAAGGTATATACACTCATTGCCATAAAAATTCGCGCACCAAGAAGGAGGCGTCGGATTGAAATGAGATTTTAGTAGTGAGATGGTATACATACCAAGTACAGAAGTGGTTACAATATCACAGCAGCAGGACGATTTCCCGCCGACATACGGTACACATTCCTGTCAGCGTTAGTACCGTGTCGGACCACCTCGTGCTCGGATACGTGCGGTGATACGGTCTGGCATGGAGTCAAAGAGACGTCGTATGTTATCCTGGGACAGATTGGCCCACACTTCTTGCAATTGACGCTCTAAATCATGAGCACTGGGGCATGGAGAAAGCTGGCTTCCCATCTGGTCCCCAACGTGCTCTATGGGTGAGAAATCAGGCGATCTGGAAGGCCACGGAAGCGTCGAATCATGACGTAAACAGTCCTGGAAAACCCGAGCCGTGTGCGGACGCGCGTTATCTTGTTGTAAAATGGCTCCGGGCTGCCCCTCCAGGAAAGGCAGCACATGGGGCTGCAAGATCTCCTGTACGTAGCGTTGGGCTGTCAACGTCCTTCGGATCACCGGGAGGGAAGTCCGGCTGTCATACGCGATGGCTCTCCAGACCATCACGCCTGCACTTCGGGACGTGTGCTGCTATACATTGAGATTGGGATTGTAGCGCTCACCTGTGGTCCTCCACACTCTAGCACGGTGATCGTTCGTTCCCATACAGGATCGGGATTCGTCGCTGAACACTATATGTCGCCAGTCAGTAGCATTTCACGTTGCTCGCTGCTGACACCACTGCAATCGACGACGATGGTCAAATTGGAGAAAACGAAAAGGCCGTCGAGAGTGCAGATTCGCCTCTGGCAGGCGTCTAGAAATGGGTCTGGCGTTCACAGAAGTCCCTTGTACAGCCGCCACATGTCTAGATATTGGACAAGGACGTCGTTGCATCTGTGCGTGCCGCTCTCACGATCCCACGGTCCTCTCTGCTGGTGGTGTGTCTGGGTCGTACAGAGACAGTAAGCCGTGTCTGGGTGCCTTCCCGTGCCCATTGCTCCCAACACGATCGCACCGTTACTGTCCGACCGGCCCAAATGGTGGCTGTTTCGGCGCGCCGGCCACCCTGCCTCTCTCATCCCGACGATACGGCCTCGTTCAAACTCCGTCAGTTGCCCGTACGCACATCCACGGCGGCTCCTCGGCGTGTCTATCGCTTAGGGATCTCACCTGACTCTTGCCGTGCACTTCAGCACGAATGTGGAGTCCCCTGTGGGGTGCCTTATAAGCCCCAAAAATTGCGATTGCAGCGCTGGTCTTGAACGCGCGGGCTTGCGGAATTGCAGAAACTTTAGTCATTTGCATGCCTGCAATCCCCGTAGCTATTCGCCGAGTTTCGCGTTAATCGCACGGTTTTTTCATGATGCGCGGGTTTTTATGACAGTGAGTGTATACTTATTTATATGCTTCTTAATTTTTGTATTAGCCCCTTTTTTTTTCGTCATATAGCACAGTTGTCAACAGCAATTATAATGAATAAAATTCTCCAGCTGGACGTGTAGTGCAGGAAAGCTTACGTTAAGTCACGTTAGGGTTATTGAAAGGTTACTTGACGTAGCTAAAGTGTGCTTAATCTTCAAAGTGCTAGAGTTTGTTTAGGTAAGACACGCACGTGCAATAAATTCCAAGAATATGGAATTTATTTTTTACTCAGCGTTCCTCATTATCTTGAATATCAGTAATATAACTTCGGTTTTAGTACATTAGTACCTTGAAGGCTCCTTATTAGAGCGGTAAACACAATATACCCTGAACTTAACGTAAACACTCAATGAAATAGACTTAACGGCCAGACAGAGGTCTGACAATAAAATGAACTAAGTACACGTACTCACTTTTAACCTTTTATTGGGGAGCTCCTGGTATTACTCAAATACACACTCCAAAATAACACAACTACTGATAGCCCGAACTTTCGTACTATCGTAATATCGTAGAAAAGTAGGTAAATCGCATATCAATAATCAGGAAGAACCTATCACATATAAAACGAAGCTCCTCGGTATACTTGAGCGCGCCTATATATATATACTGCATACCATCACGTCATGACTTATACTCGTTGCCACATATAATTCAGCGGGAGAAACAACATCTCGTTAAGTGAGAAGATAATTTGCATAGGAAAATAAAATAACAAGAGATAGTAAAATCAAAAAGAAACTGAATCTAGAGTATACGTTACACAATTAGTATTTACATGGCTTCTCCAGCTTTAACTTGAAGTATCTTCTATACCATAGCGCAATAAAAAAAATTTCTTTCTTTAATTTGAAATCTGAATTATATTTCTTTCTTGAATTTTCTTGTTTAATTCATATGCTTAAAGTCGGTCATGCAACCATAAAACACAAGTACGTATTTCTTCATTTCAATCTGCTACAGATTTTGCAGATACAGTTCTGAATCATGTCAGCATACACAAGATTTGTGAAAATATCAATATCTACTGTTTCAGCAACTCTTATTAATACTTCTTTGCTCTTCCTTGTTTACGAAAGCAAAAATATGACAGATAAAAATAAAAAATGATTTCTTTGTTTCGGAAAGCATGAGATAAAAAAAATCATCACAAAAACAAATTAACCACGCGTGTAGTTTTTGGAAAAAAGCTTTCCCTTTATAACCGTTCTCAACAGTAAGAAAATCAGCCGCTCTTTATTCTTTTAAGTTACCCCCATTTTTAATCCTAGGTTTAAAGCCCATATATTTTAGTATAAAAATTTTCAGCCTTCGAAAGCTCTCCTTTCATCCATCCACCTCCTCCACCACTGAATTTCAGCACCCCCTCCAAAATTAAATTCCTGGATAAACCCCTGCCGTAACACTTATAACGAAGTAAATTTCTCCGTCATTTTTAGTCTACGCCGGGATTCGAACCCGAGTCCGCTTATTCCGGAATTAGTCGCTCTACCAACTGAACTACGCAGACGTTCATTCTGATTGCTATCTGCCTTTATGTCGTGTGCATCCTGCTGGCAGATACGTCACATCTCCCCCCCCCGAAAGAGGGCCGGGGCATGTCCCACGGGTCAGCCGTGACCATGAATCGTTGCAGGCAGCCATCCACTGTAGAACGTGCCCTTGAGAACTCCCAGTCAATCTGGCGTGTGCAATGCAACGTCACACACATTTATTTTTCGAAGCACTGGAGAAGAGATTCTCTGATTTTTCCTATCTCGCGGTGTGGAAATAACATCACACCATTGCGAGATTTTGAACGGTCGGGTCATCCGGATAGTTCGGGCGCCATTATAACGAAGTAAATTTCTCCGTCATTTTTTGCCTACGCCGGGATTCGAACCCGAGTCCGCTTATTCCGGAACAAGTCGCTCTACCAATTGAGCTACGCAGACGTTCATTCTGATTGCTATCTGCCTTTATGTCGTGTGCGTCCTGCTTGCAGGTACGTCACACACTTGATCGCCACTCCTATGTTATACCTCTTGGGATAAAGCTCATGTAAAAGTAATAGAACTCTCTGTTTCATATTTTATTTTATTTTGGGGGATAAGAAGCATTGCTAGTACGTTTTTCTCCATGGTCTCTCCGGCGTCCTCCATTTTTTTTTATTTTTTTTTATTGGAGGTTTAACGACCACCGTGAGCAACTCAATGGGCTATAAGCAGTCGCCCGTCCCTAATTTAGGGTCACTTTCCAGGGAAGGGAGAGAGCCAGTACCGTAAGACAAACACAACATCCATGCCTCACCGGGATTCAAACCCGGACCCCTTTCGGACGAATGATCAGAGGCCATCGCTTAGACCACTGCGCCACCGGAGCGGCATTGATTGATTGATTTGGAGGTTTAACGACCACCGTGAGCAACTCAATGGGATATAAGTAGTCGCCCGTCCCTAATTTAAGGTCACTGGTTCCAGGGAAGAGAGAGAGCCAGTGCCGTAAGACAAACACAACGTCCATGCCTCTCGGGATTCGAACCCGGACCCCTTTCGGACGAATGATCAGAGGCCATCGCTTAGACCACTGCGCCACTGGGGCGGCATTGATTGATTGATCACAACGTCCATGCATGATTCGAAACCGGACCCCCTTCGGACGAATGATCAGAGGCCATCGCTTAGACCACTGCGCCACTGGGGCGGCATTGATTGATTGATTGGAGGTTTAACGACCACCGTGAGCAACTCAATGGGCTATAAGCAGTTGCCCGTCCCTAATTTAAAGCCACTGGCTCCAGGGAAGGGAGAGAGCCAATGCCGTAAGACAAACACAACATCCATGCCTCTCCGGGATTCGAACCCGGACCCCTTTCGGACGAATGATCAGAGGCCATCGCTTAGACCACTGCACCACCGGGGTGGCCAGGCGTCTTTCCCAGAATATAAACCGATGAGACATTCCATTATGACTACCCCCAGCCTAGAGAAATGAGCGCGCCTGGAGACCTAACCGTGGCGCAGATAAAGTTTACAGAGCAGTACATTTACAACTCGAGGACCGGCTTTCGGTTAGTAGAGTGTTCGGAGTCAGAATGTGAAAAGCTGCCGATTTATCGGAATTCTATGAAGGACAAATTGTGATGGCACGGCGCCTTGAACTACGATCTCGCAAACGGCGCGGCTTGTAGGTTGTTCACGCGCCACTGTAGGGCTGTAGTGAGTACGTATCAAAAGTGGTGCACAGATGGCCAAACGACGAACCGTCGTCCACAGCTCAATGATGCCAGAGGGGGAGCGGAGACTATCGCGCATTGTTCACAGCGACCGCAGGGCCACAGTGCGACAAACCACCCGCAGATGCAACAGTAGTGATCAGGACAATGGGTCACAACACACAGTTCATCACAGCCATCTGCGCATGGGCTTGCGTAGCCGAAGACCCAGCTGGGTCCCCATTCTCACTGCACGTCATCGCCAACAACGCATGAAACGGGCCCAAGATCATCGAGGTTGGACCCTGAATGATTGGAAGAAAGTCGCCTGATCTGACGAATCAAGATTCCTGGTGCATAACGTAGACATCTGAGCGGGGATACGCCGATTACCAACGGAGGCTATGACACCTGGATGCAGTGTTGGGTGGTAACAGGCCGGCCGGCGGCGGTGTTATGCTGTGAGCGATGTTTTCTTGGGACACTTTAGGCCCCATTATCCAAATAGCACAATCCCTGACAGCTGTCAGGTATCTGAACATCGTTGCGGATCAAGTTCCCCCTTTTACGGCAACTGCGTTCCCTGCTGGTGATGGCCATTACCGACAGGATAATGCGCCATGCCACACTGCTAGAATCGTCAAGGAGTGGTTCGAGGAACATGCTGGTGACTTTCTGTTAACGCCCTGGCTTCCAAATTCACCTGACATGAACCCAATCGAACATCTGTGGTTCGACTTGGAAAAGCGGGTTCGCGATATACACAGTGCGTCAAAGAATTTTTAAGACTGTCGCTAGATTTCAGTCTACGGTGGCGCCACCAGTGTAATCGCGAATGCGTTATAAACCGTGACCATCTGCTTGCTTTCTGCCAAAAGTACTGCGCAGTTGTTAAAGTAACTCAAACGAAACGGCCGTTCATTAGTGAAGTAAAATTTTTTTCATATTGAAATATTAAGATGGAACAAAGGGCTGTTATTAAATTTAACGCAAAACTTGGTAAAAGTTCCTCGGAAACGTACCAAATGATGAAACAAGTTTACGGTGAGTTTTGTTTAAGTAGATCAAATGTTTTCCTGTGGCACAAACGTTTTTTGGACGGAAGAGATACGCTAGAAGATGATAAGCATACCGAAAGACCAAGTTCATCTAGGACACCTGAGATTATGGAAAAAGTGCGTGATTTCGTGGCAAACAATCGATGTGCATCACTAAGAATGATGGAAGTGTCTTTAAACATCAACAAAGAAACGATTTGAACCATCGTGCATGAAGATTTGGGCAAAACACAAGTCTGTGCTAAATTTGTTCCACACACGTTAACCAATGAACAAAAAATCAAGGAGAAGTGCACATTACAGAGACATCATTTCAGCCGCTGAAAATGATCCAAACTTCTTAAAATCGATTGTTACAGGTGATGAAACATGGTGTTTTCAATATGATCCTAAAACAAAGCTACAAAGTGCGGAATGGAAGTCAAAAAACTCGCCACAAGCCAAAAAAACAAGAAAAGTTCCATTGAAAATCAAAACAATGCTCATTACATTCTTCGATAGTAAGGGTATTTATCCACAAAGAATTTGTTCCAAGTGAACAAACAATTACTGGAGAGTTTTATTTAAATGTTTTGAGGCTTTTGATGGCCAGAATTCGTCGCATTCGTCCAGAATATCGGGATGAAAACAGTTGGTGTTTGTTGCACCATAATGCACCCAGACACACCTCACTTCTTGTTCGTAGATTTTTGGCGAAAAATAACGTCTTTGTGTTGAATCATCCACCGTATTCGCCTGATTTAGCACCCAGCGACTTTTCTTTGTTCCCAAAACTTAAAGTGACGTTAAAAGGGTGTTATTTTGATGATATTTCGACCATACAAACAGCTTCGACGCGTGCTTTGGAGGCAATTCCGCAAAGTGAACTGGAACAGGCATTCGAATCATTATTAAATCGCTGTAACAAGTGTATTGAAGCCGGAGGGACTTATTTTGAAGAACAAACCAAAACAAATTATAATTTCTTGTTTCTATTTCATTTTACAGACTCAGTCTTAAAAATTCTTTGCCACAGTGTGTATCACCACCACCCCGAAATGTACAGGAACTGGAGAACCTGATGTTGACATTATGGTACCAGATGCTCGAAGATACCTATCTCCATCTCATCGAATTGATGCCTTGCCGAGTGGCCGCTGTTTTGCAGGCTAAAAGTTGTCCTGCAGCTTATTAGGTACGTGGTCATAATGTTATGGCTCATTGGTGTATGTTAAATACGCAGGCGCGGACTGGGCAGCCGGGATACCGGGAGAATTCCCGGTGGGCTGAAAATGCATATGCGCTTGTATTTCACTATTTTTGCAAAAAGAAACCAAGTTATGCTAAAACGTGAAAGTTTGTTTATCGCTCTGACGGCATCGGAAAAAATAAATACACACACACACACACACACAAGGAACAATTGTACTGTTGAGTTAAACACTGTTTTTAACACAACTTCCCCTTTCCCTTTTCGACTTCTAAATTTAAGCTGTATCCCTTTCAGCTACCTGAATCCACTTTTGCTAACTGCAGTTGCAATTAAATAATAAATGCAATAAAATCAAATATGCAATCAATAATGTGTGATAGAAGCTCGAAATTCGTTGTGTATGTTAGCGCATTGAGGTACACTTACGGTAAAATTTTTGGGTTGCTTTATAGACATACCTGCTTCCTTTTTCTTTTTTTCTTTTTGTTTTGAGCGAAATCTGCATTTGATTTATTACATTTTATTCCATACAGTTGCACGAATTCTTGAACTGCAGTTCCAGAAAGTCTGTTTCAACTAGAGCAAAAAAAAAAAAAAAAAAAAATTCCATTTGAAAGTAATTAAATAAAAAATTACATTTCGCATTCTTTAATTTTTCTCACTTTGTAAATTCACGCTAAAATTCTTGCAATTCTGGACATTTTCAATTTTTTCAAGATATTTTTCATAACTATTTCGTTTGCGATAGGTAAGTTTTGGAAAATAAAATATTTTTTTTGCACATTTGGATTTCCCTTCCGACTGAAATCACAGATTATTACAATTCTGAATTCAACTGTCGTACTAAAATTTATAACAATGGAATAAAATCTTCGACAGTCTCTCTCAGAGAATGTACCTTATCCATTGCTTCGGAGGTAATTTAAAAATTGCTTCCGTAAGTACGGAAGTAATTTTCTTACGTTAAGTTTTACTACGGATTTGCGGTCCAGGAATACATGGGCAAAATGCTGTCAATGCAAAAACTGCAATAATTGGTAGACTTGTATTGAAAACAATGTTTGAACAGGAAACAGCGATGCTAACATTGAAAGTAATTAAATAAAAAGTTAAATTTCGCATTCTTTAATTTTTCTCACTTTGTAAATTCACACTAAAATTTGGGAAAGGACACCTTGATATTTTTTTCCAAAAAGTGTGCAGCACAAAATCAGTTCCAGGGCCGCTGGCTTACCGCGGCGTCTCTCCACAGCATCGCTCTTACACGTAAATATTACGACAAAAATCTTTAAAAGACTTAAAATATGAAATTTATGCACCATTTGCCATTAATTTTCGTACTCAAAAATCTGCACGTCGCACTTTTTCCAGGTACTAACATTTTTCCGACGAAATAAATTGGGACGCTAATCTACACATTTACCAACAAAACAGATCGTTCCCAAACGAAACAGAAGAATAATTTGTGAAGAAACCACAGGAAAATGAGTTTCCAACCTTTCAATGAACTTTGTGGAGAGTAAAAAACATAGTTATTATAATTTAAATTATCTAAACAGTTGAAAAAAAAATTGCTGCTGTTAAACTACGCAGGTAAACAAATACGAAACAGATCAACTAATGTAACGCCACCTTGTGGACATTAAGATCATAACCGGAAAACAAGGTTTGTGCCCGATTGGGCAGGCAGTGCATATGTTATCGTTAAAGTATTAAATCCGTTATTTCATAGAATACCTAGTTATTTCATGAAATAACTGATCAAGTCAGTTAAAGCGTAAAACTCGCTTGTATTCTATGGTTTAACTAGTTATTTCATAGAATAACGATCTACAGCCCGTTAAAGTGTAAAATAACCGAGTAAATTAATCCCAAATTCAAAAGGCTGTAAAGTGAGAACCACTGGTCAGAAATAGCACACCATTTTCAAACCACTATAAAGTGTTATATAATAATAATGATATTAACTTTTATGTTTCGTTTTGTTATTTATAAATTTTTCGGAAATAAGTTGCACAGAAGATCTGCAAATTGTGTTTTAATGAACTGAATGTTCAGAGGGAAAGAGAAAACTCTAAATAATGTTTGGAAATTCAAGCTAAGAAGATGAAATTAATGTCAGATAAATCTCATGCTGTAGCCTCTGTGAGGCTTACAGTCCGTATCCCAGTACCTGAAGTTGACAGAGGAAGGGGTGACGCCAGATCTATTTTAGCTGTTATCATGAAAACAACGGAAGAAGGGTTTTTTTTCAATTGGGAACAAGAAACTGCCGCATAAAAAAGCTATACTCCCGATCCTAGTTCAGCGTCTGGAAACAAAAACTAATTCAGATCGAAGAAGTGCCGGATATAGAGAAATCGCTCCGGTCGGTTGCTACAGCTAAAAGTTTAGGTACCGGTCGGGGATTTAAAAAATGTTCATGTAAAACGCAGTGTGTCAACAAAAAATGTATTTGTTTTAGAAATAATGTTCCAAATGCCATTTTAGTAATCCCTGTTGTAACAAATGATTTTATTATGTCCTCATATAAATAACATTTTGTATGCTGTATAATTCAGTCAAATTGTTTATTTTACACTTTAACTGTCTATCATTAGTTAATTTATAGAATACCTAGTTATTTCATAGAATAACTAGTTAAAGTGTGGGATTATTAATTTATTACACGCTTTAACTAACTTGATCAGTTATTTCATGAAATAACTAGGTATTCTATGAAATAACTGAATTATGCACTTTAACGTAACATATATATATAGAACTAGGAACTGCGGGATTCACGCTAGTCACGGATTCTAACAACTCGTAGGCTTCCGTACGCGCAAATAGTAACGCCTTCCTTGCGTCATATTTTCTGTCAAAATTCTTCTAAGTAAAAAAATATATACATATATATTCTTACAATCTCTTAGCGGTCTTCTATCTCGCTGTTACGTTACATTTTTTCGTTTACCGCATTTTCGGTACTTTCCCAGTAACACCAACTCTCCTGACAATTACTTCGCGGACTTTTTAAACCGCCGCACGGCTTTTTTTTTTTTTTTTTCTCTCTTTACCGGTGTCCGCAGTACATAAATTTTTAACTTTTTAATAGATAATCTATGGATTATACAACAGAAATTACGGTATTTACTGCCAATTACGAAAGCTCAAGTAAGAAGAAAATTAGGCGCCTGGGCGACCTGGCGCCCGGGATTTGTCGAGCCCTGTGCATATCTATATTAGGTCATCCCAGAAACAAGGCTGTACTGGATTCTACCAGACTATTATAACATTGAGCAAAAACAGCGAGGACAGAAAAGATGAATTGGGACACAGTGCCATCTATTGACGTAGTTCGCATAAACAAGCATTGATTCCGTAACATTATTTGCATTTGAGATTTTATTTACATTCAGGGATTTATACAACCCCCCCCCTCATTTTTGGGAGGGTGTAATAAACAAAGATACACACCCACCTACATATACATATGATGATGATGTTTTGTGACATCCCATCCGAAAGAAATTGAAGCTACATGATCGACAAGTTCATACACAGAAAGAAACGATCACAAGAGGAAGACACAGACATAGTGCGAATTTCTTAAACATTATTTACTTTTGATTGTCATTCAGTATAATGCCAGAAAAAAGTGCAGTCCCAAGGGCGAGAAAAATTAGCTTTTGGGCCAGCTCGCACTTTCCCTCACATCATTTGGTTGAGTGTAAGTAACATCAAATAGTAAATTCTCTTTACGGATGAGAGCCGATTTAGTCTGACGAGCGATTCTGGACGTATACACATATGGAGAGAGCAAGGAACACGCAATCACACCTCCAACATCATCGAAAGGGACCGGTTTGAAGGTGGCAGACAGGGCCGGCTGGACCATATGGGCAACCGGGGCGGACGCCCCAGGCCCCGCGCCTTTAGGGGGCCCCGCAGTTTAGAAAACAAAATAATTTTCGGTAAAAAAAATTCAAATTACATTTTTTTTTGTAACTTTTGGGGCGCAAGGCCCTTAAAAATATATTTTTGAAGTTTTTTGTTTGTTTCCAATCTCCCCATTTTTGAATACGTTATCCCCCTTGTTCGTCGTACGGACACTGAGATTTGCAGATTCGAAATGATTTTTGTAACCACCTTAATCTTTTCCGCATTCATGAAATAGCAAATTAAATTTCGTCATTTTGTGGTCCCCTACTTTTATATATCCAACAATTTGTGTGAAAACCCGATACTTAAATTTAAGGAAATAAAAAGAACAATATCCAGGTTACTTTCGGATACATATGGAGGCCACTTTTCCAACATTACAAGAAATTGAAAAAAAAAAAAAAAAAGCAACTTTCATATATGAACGCGTATAAAAGTTTAGAATGTCATTAACTTGTCAGTTATTCCACTGTGCATTAAAAATCAATCACTAAACATGCATCAGAGGAAAAAACTGTTGATACCAATTTATTTTAGAGGGATCCTTATTATATTTCCTATACAAAAATATTCGCAATGAGAAAACATTCGCTAAGCAGGTATCTTTTTATCATTTTGTGAATAAGCTGTTATAAGAGTCAAAATGCAACCTAAACCTCTTCTCCCGGGAAAGAAAATCGTAGATTTTAACACTTTTTACTTTCTCTCTCTCGGTCTTTCTCTCTCTCCCTCTCATTTTCTCTCTTTCTCTTTCTCTCTCCCTCTCATTTTCTCTTTCTCGATCTCTCTTCCCCTCTCTCTCTCTTTCTATTTCTCTCTCTCCCTCTCTCTTTTCTCTCTCTCTCTCTCTTTCTTTCTATCTTTCCCTATCTCTTTTCCTGTCTCTCTTTTTCTCTCTCTCTTTCTCTCTCTCTCTTCCCTCCTCTCTCTATTTATTTCTCTCTCTCTCTCTCTCTCTCTCTCTCTGTCTCTCTCTCTGAACTTTCAGTCCGTATTATGGTCTTTTTCTTAAGCTTAAAGCAAATACTTCTTTGAGATAATCGTTTTGTCTTTACGGTAGTGTTCGTGTGTCTTCCTCACGAACGATAATTTTCAGAAACAATTTTATTAAAATATGAGGTTTATTTTTTAGTACCCACAATGAAATTTTGCTCTGGGCCCCGCAAGAGCTCCATCCGGCCATGGTGGCGGAGTTCTCGTTTGGGACAGTATCATGCTTGGTAGCCGTACTGACCTCCACATCTTCCAAAGAGGTTCAGTCACTGGTGTCCGCTATTGTAGGTTGGAAAGCGAAATTGCTGCAGCTACAAGAATAAAATTATACAAAAAATGAACCAGAGATTCTCTGACCAATTTCAGGAATTGGGAAAGTTCCATGAGATTTACCAAAAAAACTGGAAAACCTCGACTTTACAAAAATTCCCAGCATGTGTGGAACCAATGAAAATGACATAAAGAACGAGTTTAACATTTACAGAAGATACCTTGGTAATATTGAAACTCAAAGCAATCTTCTAATGCTTACATCTGGTGCAGAAAGAAAAGCCATGTTTCCTTCGCTGTCAGCAGCAGCTATAGCCCTTTTACTGCTTCCTGCTAAAACTGCGTGTGTAGAAAGGACATTTTCGACAATGAACTGTATTCTGTCATTTGAGAGGAAATGCATGCTCCCAGCACATGTAGACACCTTAATGAAAATTTCAATAGAAGGCCCGAAAGTTCCCGGTCTTAGGAGCCCAACCCATGAAGATGGTAAAGTGTAGAATCAGTGCATTGAACAAGCCCATCACAAATGGCTTCAAAAGAGACGACGAAATATTTAAAAGATAAAAATGTTAAAAATGCTACACAACCAAAGAATTTGTTTATCTTTTTAAGAAATACTGCAATTGTTATTTTTTAATTATTAAGTGAATGTATGCGGCAAAATTATTAAGCAGAAGCTAACCTCGTTTAACATGGGAAAATGACTTTTATTATACGTACCAAATGCTGTATCACCGCTATGTTTTACATTTGGCATCTACCTACACAATCAACTATGACAAAGCACAGGCTACGAATTTAACCTCCTAACAACTAAAAAAACGATCAATAGTCAATAATACACTGCCTGACAGAGAAAATGCCACACCACGAAGACGTGAACACAGCGCCATGCAAATTGCAGGGTGGGTGAACACGTACATATTATGCAAAGAATTGCATTTGCAGGTCAATCGCAAGAACGGCACGCGGGATAGAAGCAGATAGCCAGTCCGTGAGGTCATCAGTCGAGACGTCGTCACGAGCGCGAGAAGTGAGTGGTTCTGCTGTAACCGTGTCTGGAGAACGAATAAGGGGTGCTTTAAGACGCCGTCGTACGCGATTTCATCAAACGGATGAGTTCACGAGAGGTGTCATCGTATGCCTTCGTACCGCCAGATGGTTCTTGCGTCGTATTGCGGAAGAAATGCAACGTGATGCCACAACCATCAGTCGCATTTGGAGACAGTGGTCCCAGGAAGGATCTGTGCAACGTCTTAGGGAGACCGGAGCACGAAGACTGATGTCGGAGGGCACCGATCGTCGCATCCGACGTCATGCCATAGCGGACCCACAGGCCGCTATGGCATGACGTCGTGCATTTTGACGGGTGCATTTTGCGAAGAGTACGGGGAGGCGTGGTTATTCCGATATCGACACGGACAGTGTCGCGCTGATTGGCTGCGTCTAATTTGCTGTGCAGCCGTCCTTTGCGAAGGCTACCTTTAACAGCGAGCCATCGTCGTCACCGCTTGGCATGGTGTCCCTCCAGAGCTGCGTGGGGTGCCGAATGGAACATTGTGGTGTTCAGCGACGAATCGCGGTTCTGTCTCACCACGGATGATCGACGTGTGAGAGTCTGGAGGCGACGTGGCCAACTGGCGGATTCCTCTGCCATTGTGGAGCGCAACAGGGCCCGGCGACGGGGAGTCATAGTGTGGGGTGCTATCAGCGCCAACAGCCGCTCACCACTGGTACGCATTACGGCACGCCTCTGTGTTGACAAGATGCCGCGGCCCGTGGCACTACCGTATCTCCAGGGCATCCCAAACGCCGTTTCTCAACAGGATAACGCCCGGCCGCATACAGCTCGGATCAGCTTGTATGCTTTACACGGTATGCGGATGCTTCTGTGGCTAGCTCGATCCCCCGACCTCTCGCCCATCGAGCATCTGTGGAACACGATTGGACGTCGGTTGAGTACCTTCCCACTACCACAAAATGAAGATGAACTGTAGACTCGGATCAACACCACATGGTCCACGATACCCCAGGACTCTATTCGGATTCTCATTGCCTCGATGCCACGTCGGATTCAACGCTGTATTACCCAAAATGGGGGCAACACTCCTTATTGAGCATCCTGTATATTCGGCCATTGTAGCCTAGTCTGTATGTGACAATTAATTATTTGTTCAGGACCTACTTGGCTATCTCTGGGTGCAGTTTGGTCTGTTTTCGAGCATCCCTTCATGGTGTGGCAGTTTCTCTGTCAGGCAGTGTATTACTCATAAAAACTGACAAGGTACTAAAGGGTAAGTGTTTTTACTACTTTATATAAATGGGAAAGTTTGCATTTTAATATTTAGGTATTAGCGCCTTTTTGTTATCATTAAACACAATGGTCAGTAGCAGTTACAAGAATCCTCAGCTTCACATTCAGTATTTTCTACCATAATGCAATAATTTTACTTTCTTTTTTTTAATTCGAGGTCTATGTATAACAGCAGTTCCCTTCAGAAAGCCGCGAGAGCGAGGAGCGACCAGGGCGGTCATACACAATGAGGGTTAACCGATGTTTGACTATTATCTATTTTATAAACTTGTTCGCTTCTCATTCTGACCTTCCTAGGCAGATCTTTTGGTTCTCGCAGTCCTCGCTTCTGTTTCCAGACAGGAGATGTAATTCCTCCCACTATGGAATGTGGTACCCCTTATTAGAGGGCAATTTAAATATATATATATATATATATATATATATATATATATATATATATATGGGATGTAAGGTCAGGTGATGCGTAACATCACAGCCTCTCCTTGACAAATGTCAACCCCGCCTTCTCGTGGTGCATCCTGTTCCCACTAAAGGGGCTCTGACGACCGCCAATAGCGGTATAACTATACCATCGGGATCAGAGGAAATGCTATCCCACACTCACCAACCCGCTTGGCCAGCGTGGTGAGTTATGGCCAAACACCTCCAAAATGACTCTACAACTTAAATCTTGGCCCTCAGTCTCCGGCAGCTGGAATGTACCTGGCCAAGGCAGCGGCCAGTGCGACATGAAGGCAGAGGGTGCTAAGAATCCCCGGAGGACCGGACTAGGCTGCCATTTGATGCTGACCTTGGCTACCTATAACGGACGCTCCCTATCTTCTGATTCAAGGCTTCTTGAATTGGAAAAGGAACTACAAAGGATCAAGTGGGACATCGTCGGGCTAAGTGAGGTAAGGAGAAAAGGAGAAGATCTCATTGAACTGAAAAGTGGACATCTCTTCTATTATCGTGGGACAGATACTGGCAGAACTAGTGGTGTTGGATTTATAATAAACAAGAAACTGAAGGATAAAGTGGTAGAAGTTGAAAGTTCCTCTGACAGAGCTGCACGACTCGTTATCCAACTATCGAGAAGATACCAGGCTCAGATTATTCAAACTTATGCACCCACCACAAGTCATGCTGAAGAAGAAATTGAAGAATTTTGAGGAAATTCGTCATCTAAATAATAAAGGTAAGCAGCACTTGAAGATAATTATGGGAGATTTCAATGCAAAAATAGGGCAACAGCAACAGAATGAAACTTCAGTAGGTAAATTCGGTCACGGCAACAGAAACCAGCGTGGAAATACTCTCGTTGAGTTTGCAGAGGCAGAAGGATTTTTCATCTTGAACTCCTTTTTCAAGAAAAAGCCACACAGGAAATGGACATGGAGACATCCAATTGGGACGACAAGTGAAATTGATTTTATTATGTGTAACAAAAAATTCGTCATCGAAGACTGCAGTGTGCTGAACAAGTTCAACACAGGTAGTGACCATAGATTGGTGAGATGTAAGATGCACCTCAACACTAAACTGGAACGTGGCAAGCTCATAAGACAAACAAAATGTATTGACATAACCAACCTTAAAAAACACCATAATACTTTCAAGTTGGAACTGAAGAACAGATTCTCTGCTTTAGAAGGCCTAACATCGGAAGAAGTGGATATTTCGGAAGTTAACAGAAAAGTAACCAAAGCTCTAATGGAAACAGCAACAAAATTAGCTGGGTCTAAGAACAAGTTGCATGTGAACAAATTATCAGGAAAAACCAAAATGTTGATGCAAAAAAGAAGAGAGATGAGGACAACTAAAGTAGATGTGACTTCCAAAGTGGAATATATAGAGCTATGCAAGACAACACGAAAAAGTATCACTGAAGACGTAAGGAAATTCAACTGTGAGCTAGTGAGGAAAGCAATTGAAAACAACCAAAGCCTTAAGATAGCAAAGGGACATCTCAGTAAGGGAAGAAAACAGATTATGGCTCTGAGAAAAGAAAATGGTTCTATAACAAGAAATAGAGGCGAAATTTTGACAAGAGTGAAAGATTTCTACTCCAAATTATATGAAAGGGATGATACATGTACTCCAGACATCATGAAAGGTACCAGAGTTCTTCCAGTCCTCCCAGCAGAAGTTGCTCATGCAATCAAGAACATGAAGCGAGGGAAAGCTCCAGGAGAAGATGGAATTACTATAGACATCATACAAGAAGCAAGTGGAGAAATTGAAACAGTACTCGCCCAAATTTTCACTCGATGCCTTAATGAAGGGAAGATTCCTGAGGATTGGAACAATGCTACAATGATCCTGCTACATAAAAAAGGTGACATTGAGGATCTTAGGAACTACAGACCTATCAGCCTCCTATCAGTGGTTTATAAAATCTTCACTAAAGTTCTTTCACACCGCTTGAAGGTAACACTGGACATGGCTCAACCGAGAGAACAAGCTGGATTCAGGAGTGGCTACAGCACAATAGATCATATCCACGTACTGAGAGAACTGATTGAAAGAGCGAGGGAATATGAACTTCCATTGTGCATGGCTTTTATCGATTATGAAAAAGCCTTTGATTCGGTGAAACCATCAGCAGTTACCACGGCTCTGAAATCCTGCGGTATTGAAGATGCATACATTAATATTATTAATAACATCTATGAAAATGCAAGTGCAAAGATTCGGCTGTTTGAAAATACAACACACATAAAAATTGGAAAGGGAGTGAGACAAGGTGACACCATATCTCCGAAGCTCTTTAATGCCACATTGGAAAATGTCTTTCAATCACTGAACTGGGAAAACAAAGGGATAAAGATTAATGGAGATTATCTAACCCACCTTCGTTTTGCTGATGACGTAGTCATTTTTGCAACTACCCCATCAGAGCTGCAGAGTATGATCCAGGAACTTGCTGACAAGAGTAAAGAAGTGGGATTAAAAATGAACTTTCAGAAGACAAAAGTGATGTTCAATGCTTTTACAAGAAATGAAGATTTATCGATTGATGGAGAAAAACTGGAGATAACAGATACGTATGTTTATCTTGGACAGCAGATATCAAGTGAGGGTCACATTGATGAAGAAATTAATCGGCGTACAAAACTTGCCTGGAGAGCTTTTGGAAGAAACAGCATAATTTTCAAGAGCAATATGCCATTATGTCTTAAAAGAAAAGTGTTTGATCAATGCATCCTTCCAGTGCTTACGTATGGTGCAGAGACGTGGACCTTAACTAAAAGAGACATACAAAAGCTGCAGACAACTCAAAGTAGCATGGAGAGGTGCATGCTTGGTATAACCAGGAGAGATAAGAAGAGGAACTCGTGGATCCGAAAAATGACGAGAGTGGAAGACATCATGATCAGAGTTAAATCCCTGAAATGGCAATGGGCTGGACATACTGCCAGAAGGACAGACCATAGATGGACAGCCGAAATTTTAGATTGGATTCCAAGGGACAGGAAAAGACCCAGAAAAAGACCACATGGGAGATGGGTGGATGAAATTCGTAAATATGCGGGAGTGACATGGAGGAGACTGGCACAAGACAGACCGTTGTGGAGGAAACTTGGGGAGACCTTCGTCCAGCAGTGGATTGATAATGGTTGACAATGATGATGATGATGATATATATATATATATATATATATATATATATATATATATGTAGGGATGTAAGGTCAGGTGATGCGTAACATCACAGCCTCTCCTTGACAAATGTCAACCCCGCCTTCTCGTGGTACATCCTGTTCCCACTAAAGGGGCTCTGACGACCGCCAATAGCGGTATAACTATACCATCGGGATTAGAGGAAATGCTATCCCACACTCACCAACCCGCTTGGCCAGCGTGGTGAGTTATGGCCAAACCCCTCCAAAATGACTCCACAACTTAAATCTTGGCCCTCAGTCTCCGGCAGCTGGAATGTACCTGGCCAAGGCAGCGGCCAGTGCGACATGAAGGCAGAGGGTGCTAAGAATCCCCGGAGGACCGGACTAGGACCCAGAAGAAGACCACATGGAAGATGGGTGGATGAAATTCGAAAGTATGCGGGAGTGACATGGAGGAGACTGGCACAAGACAGACCGTTGTGGAGGAAACTTGGGGAGACCTTCGTCCAGCAGTGGATTGATAATGGTTGACAATGATGATGATGATGATGATGATATATATGTATAGCAGTCAAATGTTTCTTTTTTAGCACGTCTTTTGTAAAAAAAGATCGTGCTTATGTTACCGGTTTGTCCGTCCGTCTGTACCCACGATATCTCTGCAACTATTTGTCGGATTTGAAAAATTCTTTTTGCATTGGGAAGCTCGAAATATGCGAATGATGATCCGTTATTTCGCTTTTTTTTTTTTTTACGATGTACAATTTCGCTGCTAGAGGGCGTAAATGCAGATGATGTCGAATTCAAAAATACGTTTTATTCCACACATTTGCTTCTAAACATCCGATTGAAAACATTATTTTATCTTTCGATTCCATTTATGTCGAAGAGTATTTTAGATATAGTTACTTTTTCAAATTACGCATAGATTTCCCGCTAGGGGGCTTAAAAGTAAATTGCATTTTTTCCGATAACTCTTCTTCTAAAACTCCGATTTGAAAATTGTTTTCTTCAGCGGATACACCTCCTGATGCAAAATCTTTTGCATGTAATTTCTAATTTTTGGTAAAGAATACTTTGGCCACTAGGCGGCGTAAGTGTTAATTTTTGCTTCTGATGTATTTGCCATAAAATCGGAGCTTCTAAAACATCGGTTGAAAAAATTATTTCGTGGACTATTGCCACTCACATCGATAAACCTTTTCGAAATATTTTCTTCTTAAAATATTCCACAGTTTCTCCGCCAGGGCGTGTAGATGTGCATCTTATTTTTCTCAATATCTCTACTTCTAGAAATCCGATTTGAAAAATTCCTTCTTTGTTGGATAGTGTTTTCAGTGTGACATGTTTTTCATATAATTTCAAAATTTTCAAGTAATTCACAGACTTTCCGCTACGGGGCGTAGAGGTAAATTGCGTTTCCCCCTATATCTCTGCTCCTGAATCTCCGATTTGAAAAATTCTTTCTGTACCGGATACAGCATCTGATGGGAAATCGTTTGCACATAATTTTTAATTTTTGTAAAAAAATGGTTTGGCCACCAGGGAGCGTAAATCTTAATTTCCGCTTCTGATGCATTTGCAGCAAAATATGAGCTACTAAATTTTCGATTGCAAAAAAATCGTTTTTTGACCAATACTACTCATATCGACAAACCTTTTAGGAACATTTTCTTCTTGAAATAATGCATGATTTCTACGCCAGGGGGCGTAGATGTATGTCTTATTTCTGTCAATATCTCTACTTCTAGGAGTCCGGTTTGAAAAATTCCTTTTTTGTTGGATAGTGTTTCCAGTGTGACATGTTTTTCATATAATTTCAAAATTTTCAAGTAATTCGTAGACTTTCCGCTAGGGGACACGAAAGTACATTGCCTTTTTTGCGTTATTTCTGCTTCTAAAACTCCGATTTGAAAAATTCTTCCTGTACCTCATACAAGACCTGATGGATTTTTTTTTATTTCTAATGTTTGGTAAAGAATGGTCTGGCCACCAGGGGGCATAAGTGTTTATTTCTGTTTCTGATGTATTTGTAACAAAATCTGGGCTCGTGAAAACCCGACTAATTTTTTTTTTTCTTGGGCTGATAGCGCTCATATGGAAAAACCTTTTGAGAATACTTTCTTCCTAAAATAGTGCATGGTTTTCCCACCAGAGGACGTAAAGTCACATCATATTTTTGTCGATATCTCTGTTTCTAAGAGTCCGATTTGAAAAATTATTTCGGTGTTGGAGAGCGTTTCCTGTGCGAAATGTTTCTCATACAAATTCATGTTTTTCTTAACGCACAAGTCTGCAACCAAAGGGCGTAAGCTCACGATTCCGTTTACAGCAATATCTGAGGGATTAAAAACCCTATTGAAAAACTTCTTTCTTCCGTCAGATTACTATTGTTTTCCGTACCGGTTCCATTGACTTTGAATAGTTTTGATAAATTTTATTTGCGTCAGAACGGATTCAAAAGACGTGCTTATTACACCCGAAAATTCGGTGTCATCTTTCTTGTTTAGTTTTATTGTTTAAGTCAGTCATTGCAACCATAAAACATATGTACGTATATCTTCATTTTAGCCTGCTACAAATTTTACAATTATACTTTTGAATCATATCAGCATGCACAAGATTTGCGAAAATATCAGTGTCTACTGTTTCAGCAACCCATGTTCATAAAAAAAAAAAATAACCATTTGAAGCTTTGCAAAAGAGTTTTCATTTGTAACCATTCTTAACTATAAAATATCAACAGCAGTCACTTTTGAAGTGTTCCCCAGTTTTTATCCTAGGTCAAAAAATAAATATTTCACAACAAAAATGTTTAGCCTCGGTAAAATTTGCTTACATGCAACACCCCTCCAAAAAATTTCAGACCCCCCCCCGCCCCCATTTGAAATTCCTGGATAAACAACTGTTTACATTCACTTTCACCTGAACAGATGGATATTTGTTATACATTCTGAATTCTTAGTATTTGGGCAAGAGAATTTTTCTGTAGGAAGTGGTGTCATTTATGTATAAATCTCAGTCCTTTATTCTTCAACGATCTAGGGCTGAGATTTTCCGCGATTGATGTTTCATTTCATGCATACAATCTATTTACCACAGATCATACATTTACAGAGGAGGGAAAAAGTCACCTACAAACCATGGCCGCCGGCAGGGGTGTCACAGGGGTCATTTGACCCCCTGTAGAATTATGTTTCCCTTATTTTATTTTATTTTATTTTATGTATTGCTTTTTTTTTTTTTTTTTTTTTACACTCACAGATCTGAACCACAAGGAAAGATGGAGTTTGGGGCATTTAATTTAATATCCCAATTTTATTGGAAATTAGAAATTGGAAAACGATAACGTGAAAGCGGAAAACCTAGCAAATCGTAAGGTAGTGCGCCCGAACAAGTTCCGCTCAGGGTGGTGTGTGCTGAACTTAAAATACTTGGCGTGGCCCTTCTCGACACTGTTCATTATTTCGAAAACAGTTACCAATGTACATGATAATACATGACTATTACTAACATACCCTTTCTTCAAGAGCAGCATCAATTAATAATAATAATAATAATAGTTTTCTAGTGTAGTAAGTAAGTACTAGTAATAGTATTAATCTTTCAGTTTCTCGAATTACTGTTTTCTACATATTAGCCAAACCTTAATCAATTACACTTGACCCCCTTGAAAAATTTCCTGCAAGCGCACATGTATAAAAGACAGTGCTATGGGTCGGAAGACCGCCACTTCAAATACGTGTAGTGAAAAAACAAAGGACAAATAAGGTCTGCATTTTAGAATACGTGGGAGAAGCAGCATTCTAATAGGGCTCTGGTGATAGCTGTAGCACCAATTATTTATTCATCAAGTAATGAGTAAGATAGTTGTTAAATACGGAACAGAAAACCAGCATATTGTCAAAATATTCATCAAAATTTTTCCGAAGTAAAACGGTTACTTTGCAGAAAAACAGATGCTCTTTACCTTTGAACTAAAGAGTAAATATTTGGCACACCAAAACATGAAATCCGTACTGCAGTGTAATGTGCTGCCATCTCTGATTCATAATCATAGTTCACTCTGGTTCAGTTGATTTGTGCATCGTAATTTATATGAATGACATTCTTATACGTATACAGAAGCGTAACCAGACATTTCTGCGCCCAGCTCGCACACCCACAAAATCCCCCCCCCCCTCTCTTTCTATAACATTTACAGTAGAACCAGTGGATCAGTTCTGATAGAAGAAGTGGCCTGGCGCTCGAAAGACCGGTCCAGGCTTTATCGACTCGACTCCAGCAGCAGGTGTGGGTGGAACGGGGCAACAAGCCTTTGAAATCTAATATTATGTATACACTATATTGACAAAAGTCACCGGACACCTAGAAGAGAGACACAACAGAGCATTTATTGACATACATTAGTACGGTGTCGGTCCACCTTTGGCCTTAATGCATGCACTGACACTTCGAGACATGCTTTCCACAAGGTTTTGGAACACAGCGATAGGTATGCGCTTCTTTTTTCTTTTTTTTTTTTTATTGGAGGTTTAACGACCACCGTGAGCAACTCAATGGGCTATAAGCAGTCGCCCGTCCCTAATTTAGGGTCACTGGTTCCAGGGAAGGGAGAGAGCCAGTGCCGTAAGACAAATACAACATCCATGCCCGACGGGATTCGAACCCGGACCCCTTACGGACGAATGATCAGAGGCCAGCGCCTTAGACCACTGCGCCACCGGGGCGGCAGGTATGCGCTTCCATTCAGTACATAATTCTGCCGCTAACTGTTGCTTAGAAGTAGGACTTGGTTCCAAACTTCCTATGCGGCGCTCTAATTCATCCCATAAGTGATCTATGGGATTAAGATCAGGGCTCTGTGCTGGCCAGTCCACACACGATACGGAATTATCATCAAACCACGCCGTCACAGTCCTTGCTTTATGGCTCGGTGCATTATCCTGCTGGTACCAACAACGCTCTGTTCCACAGTATTGCCACAGAGTTGGTAGAGCATAATTGTCCAGAATATCGAGGTAGACGAGCTGGTTAACAGGTTTGTCCACGATAACCAATGGGCCGGGACCATACCACGAAAAACACCTCCACACGAGTACACTGCCAGCTCCAAACTTGACCGTAGGAACAGTACACTGTGGTAAATAGCGTTCTCCCGGCTGCCGCCATACCCACACACGGCCATCAGACTTATTGATCGTGTATCTGGATTCATCAGTCCATAGGACCCGTTTCCATTGATCTACGGTCTACAATAGATGTTCTTTACACCATGCTAAACGACGAGTAGCATTTCGAGTGGAGATGAAAGGCTGGTGAGCAGCCGCATGACCACGGTAACCGATGGAATGAATTTCTCTGCGAATGGTACGTGTACATACCGAGATTCCAGCATTATTACTCACCTGTACACTGAGGTCTTGTGCAGTACTCCGTCGATTAGCTGTAACGACCCTCCTGAGGCTTCGACGTCCTCTATCACTGATTTTCTTTGGTCTGCCGGTACGTTTTGGTGCTTCAGGCAGGCCATGTGCCTTCCACTTATTCAGCGCATCCAAAACAATTGACTTGGGTATGTTTAAACGCCTCTCGATTTCTCTTATGGACAACCCACTAATATAACACCCAACAATATTTCCTTTCTCAAAATCAGTTCTCTCCCGCCGCGACATTTTCACTCAACCTCACAGTGTGATATGATCGTGGTCAGCTGCATGTTTGTTTTTATACTGTTTGCAGCTGTCACGCGCATCTTAACAACGCAGCGGATCCGTTCATTTGTTTTTGAAGAGGTGTCCGGTGACTTTTGTTAATAAAGTGTATATACACTGAAGAGCAGTTGAATTAGAGATACCTGTCTAGTAACGTGTAGCACCACCTTTCGCCCTGATGACGGCGGCGATTCGTCTCGGCATGGAATCGACAAGACACCGGAAGCGTTGGTAAGCCATACGGATCCACGACCCCTGAACAAGCTCCCACAGTTCACGAAGATTTGATGAAGCGGGGTCAGAGTTTCGAACATCTCTCTCGATGGCATCCTAGATGTGCTCGATGCGATTGAGGTCAGGTGACCTAGCTGGCCAAGGAAGCGAGGTCACGTCGGTGGAGTGTTCATTCAACCATTCGGATACAATTCGGGAGCGATGGCACGGTGTATTGTCTTTTTGCAGGATGAGGTCCCCAGTGGGATGTTGAAGACGTACAAACGGGAGCAAATAGTCGTCCAGGATATCCCGGTAACGTTGACCGGTGAGGTACGATGTCACACGTACCAGGGGTCCCATTTCAGTCCACGCAAACAGTCCCCAGACGAGAATGCCACCCTAACCAGCTTGAAGAGTACCCTGCTGGCAAGAAGGATCCATCGCTTTATGTGGTTTGCGCCGTACTCATATCCTTCCATCCGCAAGCACCAACGTGAAGCTCGACTCATCAGTCCAGACAACATTTTTCCACATGTCTAGGTCCAGCGGCGATGTTCCCGCGCCCATGCTAATCTTTGCATCCTGTGATGTGCGGACAGCAGCGGTACCCTCGTGGGACGATGGCTTCTGTACCTCATAGCGAGGAAGTGGTTCTGGATGGTGTGGCTGCTTACACGTTTTTGTGCACCAGCGTTAAATTGCCGAGTGATTTCTTGGACGGTGGCCTGTTTATCCGCTGTTACAATGCGAGATAGCCGACGATGACCCCGCTCATCCACATGCTGTTGTCCACGGCAGTTGGCCCTTGCAGGGATGGTTTCACCGGATTTGATGTACTCACGGTGCACCCGTGACACAGTGGCTCGTTAAAATCCCAGTGCCTGCACGACTTCCGAGATGGAGTGGCCCATTCGTCGGGCCCCGACAATTTGCCCACGATCAAATGTGCTTAGATCCTTCGTCTTACCCATACTGCGTCCGACTCTTACTGATTCCCGTCGCATCACTCGTTATATTGTCGGATCGCTGCATGCGTCATGTCGTTTCCGTTTACAGGGCCGTCCACAGCGCCACATTTGCATAACGCTAACTGTCTCTAATTCAATTGCTCTTCAGTGTATACAACGTATAGTGTACGCCTATAGTTTATATAGGGTTGTGACATACGTCGCTCTTAATTTCTTTGGGGCTTTGGGGAAAAGACACCATGTAATAGAAAACACTATGTAATTTTTTGAACATGTAAAATAATATTTTTGAATGTTTAATTTGTGACTAATTTGGGAAGAAGACACTATATAATTTTTTTAATATGTAAAATAATATTTTTGAATGTTTAATCTGTGACGTTCGTCGCTCTTAATCTCTTTGGGGCTTTAGGAAGAAGACACCGTGTAATAAAAGACACTATGTAATTTTTTGAACATGTAAAATAATTTGAATGTTTAATTTGTGACGTAGGTCGCTCTTAATCTCTTTGGGGCTTTCTGAACCCCGTGTAACAGAAGACACTATATCAGAGACTATGTAATTTTTTGAACATATAAAATAATGTTTTTTGAATGTTTAATTTGTAACGTACGTCGTTCTTAATATCCTTGGAGGGGGCTTAAACCCCCAAAGCCCCCTCCGTGGGTACGCCAATGCTCGAGCAACTCCAACTGCTACCGTGCTAAGAAATTCCTTACAGGAGCGGCAGTGAGACATCGTGCATTGTCATGCAAGACAATGGGCGCACTTGTTCGGAAATTTCGCCGCAGAGCAGGGCGAAGATGATGTTCCAGAAAATGTTGGTAGTACTGAGCGTGAACAGTCTGATGCTGCGGAACTGCATGATAGAGTATCACACCCTGGACATCATACGCCACTATCAACATCACTTTGAGATTCCAGGGTTCGTGGTGAACTTTTGACATAGAACTACGTCTTTCTTCGCGCTGGATATAGGGAGTAACATGGGGAGCACGGATGCAACGAAAACATGTCATACTTTGAGCGCTTATATCTCCGAAACTAATAACCGTAGTGTAATAAATAATACATTATTAGATAGTTTATAGAGTCCCATTCATGACAAATCAAATTTCAACCCTCCACCTCTCAACCCTTCGATACAGTAGCATTATAAAGTTAAGGTAAATTTCGCGTGATTTTGTTTCGCCGCACGCCGTTTTAAGGTTGATAACTAATGAATAGATAATGATAACGATTACCTCACCCCCGCATTCTGTAGCTGACGGTGAGAGCTAAGGGACATATGTGATAAACAGAGATAAGGTGGATTTGAAATGTATTTATTACATAAAAATGTTGGTGACGAAAATTTAGAAAGGCCGCGAAAATCCAGGGAAAAATACTCTAACGACCGACGAAAGTTAAAGAAACAGCTAGAGGAGAACGAGAGGAATCCGAAAAGGCCTGCTAAGTCATCAACCGAAAGGTCAAGGGAATGCGTAGGAAGCGCCGAAAGTCCGCGCTCCAGGATTCGTTTCACCCAGGTTCGACTCTAGAGCCACAACCTTCCACTTCAACTGCACAAATTGAGCCTGAAAAGCAAGAACAGATGGATATTGATGTCATCGATCCAAATTTTCAAACCGAGCATGGAATACCAATTTACATCGCCAGTCTTCACAACTTCGCTGGGCCACCCCGGTGGCGCAGTGGTCTAAGCGATGGCCTCTGATCGTTCGTCCAAATGGGGTCCGGGTTCGAATCCCGGTCAGGCATGGATGTTGTGTTTGTCTTACGGCACTGGCTCTCTCCCTTCCCTGGAACCAGTGACCCTAAATTAGGGACGGGCGACTACTTATAGCCCATTGAGTTGCTCACGGTGGTCGTTAAACCTCCAATAAAATAAAAAAACCTTCGCTGGATAATGAATGTATTATGTCTCAAACCTTTACACCGCATGATGCATTCTGAACCTAGACAAGAACAAGAGCAACAAGAAGAAGAGCACATTAGGCCCGAGACGTTTTTTTTTGTTTTTGTTTTTTTTGATTGGAGGTTTAACGACCACCGTGAGCAACTCAAATGGGCTATAAGCAGTCGCCCGTCCCTAATTTAGGGTCACTGGTTCCAGGGAAGGGAGAGAGCCAGTGCCGTAAGACAAACACAACATCCATGCCTGACCGGGGCCGCCCCGGTGGCGCAGTGGTCTAAGGCGTTGGCCTCTGATCGTTCGTCCGTAAGGGGTCCGGGTTCGAATCCCGGTCAGGCATGGATGTTGTGTTTGTCTTACGGCACTGGCTCTTTCCCTTCCCTGGAACCAGTGACCCTAAATTAGGGACGGGCGACTGCTTATAGCCCATTGAGTTGCTCACGGTGGTCGTTAAACCTCCAACCAAAAAAAAAAAAAAAATGCCTGACCGGGATTCGAACCCGGACCCCTTACGGACGAATGATCAGAGGCCAACGCCTTAGACCACTGCGCCACCGGGGCGGCCGAGACGTATTTCCAAATTTATAACAAGGTAACTAATGAGTTTGAAAAATTGTTTTTGACGGTTTCTTCAGAAACAATTTTAGCAGTAACTACTGACAACGTTGATACTACGCCTTCTACTTCTACTAACATCCTAACATATAATTTTCTAAAGTCCTCTTCCTCCGTGCCACTTTTTAAGTCGTCAGAGCAACAGCCGAGAAACAAATGTTTGTGACGTCACGCTTAGCTTTTCGTGTTTTCGTGTAGGTGACGTCATCACCTACACGCGCACAGTCCACGCGTATACCACCTTGTTTTGTTGTCATAGCAACAACAAAGAACACAGCAGCTGGTGTGACATCATTTAATCCAAATCATTCTCACATGACGTCAGAGATGCGTTACATCACACGGTCAACTCTACAGATACCATTTCTTTTTTTTTTTTTTTTTTTTTTGGTTGGAGGTTTAACGATGGCCTCTGATCATTCGCCCGAAAGGGGTCTGGGTTCGAATCCCGGTGAGGCATGGATGTTGTGTTTGTCTTACGGCACTGGCTCTCTCCCTTCCCTGGAACAGTGACCTTAAATTAGGGACGGGCGACTGCTTTTAGCCCATTGAGTTGCTCACGGTGGTCGTTAAACCTCCAATAATAAAAAATAAAAAGACCACCGTGAGCAACTCAGTGGGCTATAAGCAGTCGCCTGTCCCTAATTTAGGGTCACTGATTCCAGGGAAGGGAGAGAGCCAGCGCCTAAGACAAACACAACATCCATGCCTCACCGAGATTCGAACCCGGACCCTTTTCGGACGAATGATCAACGGCCATGGCTTAGACCACTGCGCCACCTTAGACCACTGGCTACGAAAAACTTTATATCAGGAATTTTGGTTCACTACCTGAACCGGTGTTTAGCCATCTGTATGTGGCAACGTCAAGAGTACGACGATCTGACGACGTCAAGATAAAAACAGTTCACGGAAAAGAACAGGAAAAACTGATACAGGGTTCACAGTCAGTGTATACGAAAAATGTTGTATACAAGGAAGTGTTGACGAAATAGGAACTAAAGATTTTACAAAACACAAAACAAACAGACAGCCCGACATATCGAATTCCATAGCCTACTGCTCGGGAAATTTTCAGAAAGCTGTGAGCCAACGTCGCCATCTGTTGACGTGGAACTCAAAAACTCAATAAATAAATGTCAATAATTTCTGTATCATAAATTTTATTTTTCCCCGTCATTATTGACGGGATTTCATCTAGTTAATTTATAATCAGCATAAGTTACTATGAATTGTATAGAGTATAAGTTGCTTTTAAGTAAATAAAGTAAAACATTTCTTTCGTTTTGTTTCTTTAACATTTTATACCTGAAAACAAATCAAGGGGGCGCAGTAGCAACTGTGCCGCAAGCTACAACGTAGGGTTACGTTAACTGTCCTTCGCTGAATATCTTAAGGAGGACGTCAAGTAATTTTGCTTCCTATACTTCCAATGGAAAAACTTCTGTACACATTTTCTTCACAATTAATGCGCTCCCAAGGATGAAAATTTGAGCATCGATTAAAATAGCTTCATTTTATAACTTAATATTTTCTAAAACATAACCATAATTATGCAATCCAACATTTGTTTGTCTACTGACGTCATCAAAGTACAGGTCGCGCCATCTATTTTCTATATTCAACACCACCAAAGGAAAAGTTATTGATTTTTAATATAATTATGGTTATGTTTTAGAAAACATTAAGTATTCCAAGTTATAAAATGAAGCTATTTTAATCGATATTCCAATTTTCATCCTTGGGAACGCATTAATTGTGAAGAAAATGTGTACAGAAGTTTTTCCATTGGAAGTATAGGAAGCAAAATTACTTGACGTCTACCTTAAGGACGTAGAACTAGTGAGATAGTGGCATGAAATAGTGACAGTTGATGTAGCTCTACGTTGTAGTTTGCGGCATAGTTGCTACTGTGCCCCTTTGATTCTTTTTTGTTTGGGGAGATGATAGATGCCGCCATTCAGTGGACTGTCGTTTCATTCTGGTTCGCACGACCTCGCCCACGTTTCATCCAGAGGGATGATCCTCTCCCGTGGCGGACTGGCGATCCATAAACGGCAGCTCTGGAAGCTATTTTGTGCTTCCCACTTTTGGGGGAATTATGGAGGAAAAACAGTATGTGAGCGTGCAGTCTTTTTTTTTTTTTTTTTTTATTGAGGCAATAATTAAAAACATTTTAGCCATTTTCCAGGACCGCAGATCCCTAGTACAATTTAATGTAATAACAAAATGACATTCCGTTGTTGCGTAGTAACACACGAAGTACGTTCTCTCAGAGGAACTGTCAAAGACTTTATTCCATTCTCATGAATTTTATTGGGATGACTGAAGTAACGAAAATCCAAATGACCCAAAAATTAGTTTCTTTTTCAAGACTTACCTATCATTTATAAAATAATTATGAAACCTGCAAGAATTTCAGTGCAAATTTAAAAAGCGAAACAAATTAAAGAATGCTAAAATGAAGTTTTATTTATGTACTTTCAAATTGAAAAGTAATTTGGCTGCAGCTGAAACAGATATTCCAGAACTGAAGTTCAAGAATTCTTGTAGCAGTAAGGCACAAAAATTAATTTATCAGACGCAGATCTTGTTTAAAAAAAAAAAAAAAAAAAAAAAAAAAAGCATATCGATGTAAAAAGCAGCCACTCGGAAATTTAACCGTAGGTGAACCTCAATGGCCACACCGGTGATGCAATGGTCTAAGCGATGGCTTCTGATCATTCGTCCGAGATGGGGTCCGGGTTCGAATCCCGGTGTGGCATGTATGTTGTGTTTGTCTTACGGCCTTGGCTCTTTCCTTTCCCTGGAACCAGTGGCCCTAAATTAGGGACGGGCGACTGCTTATAGCCCACTGAGTTGCTCACGGTGGTCGTTAAACCTCCCATCAAAAAAAAAAAAAAAAAAAACCTCAATGCATTGACGCACACAATGAATTTCGAATTTCTGTCCCAGACTATTAATATCATATCTGATTACATTGTAATGATTATTTAAATGCAATTGGCAAAATTGGACTGAGGTAAAGGATATCAGCTCAAAAGGATGGGGCTTAAATTTGAAATTCCAGGAAAGGGAAAGGGTTGTATCAAAAAGTGTCTCGTTCAAAAGAACATTTGCTACGTACAGTGGCGTGAAAAGGTATTGCATTGCAAAACTATTGAATCGCCAGCAAAAACCGTGAATTATTAAGTTTAACTTTTTTCTAACTAATTTTCATAGTTATTTTACCATTTATATGTCATTATTACTTGGACAGCAGATATCAAGTGAGGGTCACATTGATAAAGAAATTAATCGACGTACAAAACTTGCCTGGAGAGCTTTTGGAAGAAACAGCATAATTTTCAAGAGCAATATGCCATTATGTTTTAAAAGAAAAGTGTTTGATCAATGCATCCTTCCAGTGCTTACGTATGGTGCGGAGACGTGGACCTTAACTAAAAGAGACATACAAAGGCTGCAGACAACTCAAAGCAGCGTGGAGAGGTGCATGCTTGGTGTAACCAGGAGAGATAAGAAGAGGAACTCGTGGATCCGAAAAATGACAAGAGTGGAAGACATCATCATCAGAGTTAAATCCCTGAAATGGCAATGGGCTGGACATACTGCCAGAAGGACAGACCATCGATGGACAGCCCAAATTTTAGATTGGATTCCAAGGGACAGGAAAAGACCCAGAAGAAGACCACATGGAAGATGGGTGGATGAAATTCGAAAGTATGCGGGAGTGACATGGAGGAGACTGGCACAAGACAGACCGTTGTGGAGGAAACTTGGGGAGACCTTCGTCCAGCAGTGGATTGATAATGGTTGACAGTGATGATGATGATGAGATGCGAAATTTAATGGAGATTTCGAAAATGTCTTACTTTTTCCTGTAGCTACTTCTGTTCTTAAGATAC
Source organism: Macrothele yani (assembly GCA_039090855.1). Taxonomy (NCBI): domain Eukaryota; kingdom Metazoa; phylum Arthropoda; class Arachnida; order Araneae; family Macrothelidae; genus Macrothele; species Macrothele yani. Next base: position 9,704,738 of record CM077021.1, on the reverse strand, counting down.
ATTACAAAACTCATGACCAAGTCGAAATTATTATGAAAAGGATCATTTATCCAATACTTAGGGAGCCGCCCCGGTGGCGCAGTGGTATAAGGCGATGGCCTCTGATCATTCGTCCGTAAGGCGTCCGGGTTCGAATCCCGGTGAGACATGGATGTTGTGTTTGTCTTACGACACTAGCTCTCTCCCTTCCCTGGAACCAGTGCCTAAATTAGGGACGGGCGACTACTTATAGCCCATTGAGTTGCTCACGGTGGTCGTTAAACCTCCAATCAAAAAAAATACTTAGGTTCACAGCAAATAAATCGTTTTCGTAATTCATAAGGAACGAAATAACATTTAAATGCAGAAATATAATGAAGCAAAATTATAAAATGTACACCAAATATTTTGTTGCCCAGCCTTTAGCTTTAATCACAGCTTTGCATCTTGCTGGCATACTGTGAACAAGGTTTTGTAAAAGATTGGGTTGAACAATACGATTCCAAATTTGAATTACATCTTCAATGAGTTGAACTTTGGTTGTTGGCTTCTGTTTTGATAGATCATACGACACTTTGAACACCAATTTTCAATAGGTTTTAAGTCTGGTGACTGTGGTGCCCAGTCAAGATGCTGAACATTTTTTTCCTGAAACCACTTTTTCTCTCTACTTTAGCACGATGACAGGGAGCATTGTCATCTCGAAAAATAAAGTTGCCGTCGCATAGTCTTCTAGATGATGGTAGCATCTTGTTTCTAATATCCAGATGTACTTCTGGGCATTTACCGTACCATCGACAATATCGAGGTTCCAAACGCCAGGTGCACACATGCAGCTCCAAACCATGACCATCACCGGATGTTTAACAGCAACACTAAACAACAAATTCCATCCAAGTTGTTACTAAGCAACTTGGATGGAATTCTTCATGCTTGAATCTCCTTACATAGGCACTACTCTGATTCCCATTAAGGCAACATTCTGATACATCACTGAAGAAAACATTTCCCCATTGCTTGGTTGTCCATGAGACAAGTTGCTTTGCTTACTGAGGCCTACGCGGTCTTTTATTTGCTGTTAACAGTGGTTAATTCTTGCCTTTGCAGCCACGTAAATCATAGTGAAGCAGCCGCCTCCTAACAGTAGATGTACTAACAGTAAAATCAGCCACTTTAGACCATCTTTGAAGCAATTCAGGTGAATTGAGCCTCCTCCTTTCTACCAAGATTAGCTTTCTGAACACTCTATCCTGCCTGGTTGTAGTGGCCTTCCACTGAGACGCATATTTTTAATATCACCAGTGTCTTTTACTTTCTTCAGTAGCCTAATAACTGTATGTTGATTAGAGCCCACACTTTCAACGATTTGCCTTGAAGAATATCCCTGTTCATGCAGAACAACTGTTTTTAGTCTGTCCGCTGTGGACAATTCCGTAGTTTTTACCATTATTGAGAATGTACACAAATTACACCCAAATAACAACAAGAAACGACCACTGCAATGCTCTAGTAGCTCTGCGTCTACCCTTATAAAAGCTGGAGTAGGATTAAGATAGCATTGCCGCCCCGGTGGCGCAGTGGTCTAAGGCGCTGGCCTCTGATCATTCGTCCGTAAGGGGTCCGGGTTCGAATCCCGGTGAGGCATGGATGTTGTGTTTGTCTTACGGCACTGGCTCTCTCCCTTCCCTGGAACCAGTGACCCTAAGTTAGGGACGGGTGACTGCTTATAGACCATTGAGTTGCTCACGGTGGTCGTTAAACCTCCAATCAAAAAAAAAATAAAAAAATAAGATAGCATTAGGTAACAGCCACTCAGGTAAAAGAATGTCTATGATTGGTTGTAATAACTGATATTCAGCAAACGTGAATTTCAATGTGTTTGTCAAATCCCATATTTCACGCCATATCTTAAAAACAGAAGTAGCTACTAAGACATTTTTGAAATTTCAATTAAATTTCGCATCTAATGACATATGAACGATGAAACAACTATGAAAATTATTTAGTTAAAAAAGGATTTAAACTTAAAAATTAACGGTTTTTGCAGGTGACGCAAAAACCGTTATTTGTAGGTTTTTTTAAGCCGTCAAAGTGGTAAACAAACTTTGTCATTTTAGTATAACTTGGTTTTCTTCTACAAGAATATTGAGGTACAAGTATAAAAATGCTTTTCTGTGTCAGTGTAAGTTCTGCCGGCCCGAAATATGGTAGCCCACCGGAATTCTCCCGGTATCCCGGCGGCCACCGGAATTCTCCCGGTATCCCGGCGGCCCAGTCCGCGTCTGATCCTCTCCAGGAGCACGCCATCTTTTCCGCTGTAAAGTTCCAACTGCTCTCTGGCAAGGGCGTAACGGTGCAACTTTTGAATTTCCGTAAGGGGACGAGGCATCCATCATGCTGCAATTTTGGGATAACCAATCACGTCCTTCAGCGTGCGCAAAACCGTTTTGTGGCATATTGCTACCTCTGCGGCTAATTGTCTTGCTGTCCATCGTCGTCAATCCACCGCCATCAATGATTGCATCAACTCCACGTGATAGTCTTGGATGCCAGGTCGACCTGAACGCGCCACATCTTCCATTCTATCGGAAACTTGGCGGAACGCTGTCACCCATCGTGCCACCATTCGATATCGTAATGCTCCGTTACCACATGCTTCCCGAACACCTTGATAACATTCCTTAGCGTTCCTTCCACGTGCCACGCCACCTCGATTTTGATCCGTGCACGTTGTTCTGACTCGGAAAACATCTCTTTAGGGCGGTCCTGTTTGACAACGGTACTTTAACATTGCGTACACTTCCATCCCTAAACCGCGCACTGGCGAAACTCTATGCCTGGAACAACAGCGCCCTCACGCGTACGTCAGCAACGTGGGGACAGTGTTGCCACTATTTTACAGAGGGTGAGTCGAAAACTTTGCAATATTTGGATCACTTTATGTCTTCAAACGTATCGTTACGACGAAAGCTGACTAGCACTCAAAGTATAGGCGATCGTGTTGCACCGTCTTCAGCCATCCGTCTGACAGTTCTTCGATTCTACCGAGGGTGAATCGAAAGCTTTGCAATATTTGGATCACTTTATGTCTTCATACGTATCTTTACGACGAAATCTGGCTAGCATTCAAAGTATAGGCCATCGTGTTTCACCATCTTTAGCCATCTGTCTGCCAGGTCTTCGATTCTACAGAGGGTGAGTCGAAAGTTTTGCAATATTTGGATCACTTCATATCCTCATACGTACCTTTACGACGAAAGCTGACTAGCATTCAAAGTATAGGCCATCGTGTTGCACCGTCTTTAGCCATCCGTCTACCAGTTCTTCGATTCTACAGAGGGTGAGTCGAAGGTTGTGCAATATTTGGATCACTTTATGTCCTCATACGTACCTTTACGACGAAAGCTGACTAGCATTCAAAGTATATGCCATCGTGTTGCATAGTCTTTAGCCATCCGTCTGACAGTTCTTCGATTCTACAGAGGGTGAGTCGAAAGTTTTGCAATATTTGGATCACTTTATGTCTTCATACGTACCTTTACGACGAAAGCTGACTAGCACTCAAAGTATAGGCTATCGTGTTGCACCGTCTTTGGCCATCCGTCTACCAGTTCTTCGATTATACAGAGGGTGAGTCGAAAGTTTTGCAATATTTGGATCACTTTATGTCTTCATACGTAACTTTACGACGAAAGCTGACTAGCACTCAAAGTATAGGCCATCGTGTTGCACCGTCTTTAGCCATCCGTCTGACAGTTCTTCGATTCTACAGAGGGTGAGCCGAAAGTTTTGCAATATTTGGATCACTTTATGTCCTCATACGTACCTTTACGACGAAAGCTGACTAGCATTCAAAGTATATGCCATCGTGTTGCATAGTCTTTAGCCATCCGTCTGCCAGTTCTTCGATTCTATAGAGGGTGAGTCGAAAGTTTTGCAATATTTTGATCACTTTATGTCTTCATACGTACCTTTACGACGAAAGCTGACTAGCACTCAAACTATAGGCCATCGTGTTGCACCGTCTTTAGCCATCCGTCTGACAGTTCTTAGATTCTACAGAGGGTGAGTCGAAAGTTTTGCAATATTTTGATCACTTTATGTCTTCATACGTACCTTTACGACGAAAGCTGACTAGCACTCAAAGTATAGGCCATCGTGTTGCACCGTCTTTAGCCATCCGTCTGACAGTTCTTCGATTCTACAGAGGGTCAGCCGAAAGTTTTGCAATATTTGGATCACTTTATGTCCTCATACGTACCTTTACGACGAAAGCTGACTAGCATTCAAAGTATAGGCCATCGTGTTGCACCGTCTTTAGCCATCCGTCTGCCAGTTCTTCGATTCTACAGAGGGTCAATCGAAAGTTGTGCAATATTTGGATCACTTTATGTCTTCATACGTACCTTTACGACGAAAGCTGACTAGCACTCAAAGTATAGGCCATCGTGTTGCACCGTCTTTAGCCATCCGTCTGCCAGTTCTTCGATTCTACAGAGGGTGAGTCGAAAGTTTTGCAATATTTGGATCACTTTATGTCTGCATACGTACCTTTACGACGAAAGCTGACTAGCACTCAAAGTATAGGCCATCGTGTTGCACCGTCTTTGGCCATCCGTCTACCAGTTCTTCGATTCTACAGAGGGTGAGTCGAAAGTTTTGCAATATTTGGATCACTTTATGTCCTCATACGTACCTTTACGACGAAAGCTGACTAGCATTCAAAGTATAGGCCATCGTGTTGCACCGTCTTTAGCCATCCGTCTGCCAGTTCTTCGATTCTACAGAGGGTGAGTCGAAAGTTTTGCAATATTTGAATCACTTTATGTCTTCATACGTACCTTTACGACGAAAGCTGACTAGCACTCAAAGTATAGGCCATCGTGTTGCACCGTCTTTGGCCATCCGTCTACCAGTTCTTCGATTCTACAGAGGGTGAGTCGAAAGTTGTGCAATATTTGGATCACTTTATGTCTTCATACGTACCTTTACGACGAAAGCTGACTAGCACTCAAAGTATAGGCCATCGTGTTGCACCGTCTTTGGCCATCCGTCTACCAGTTCTTCGATTCTACAGAGGGTGAGTCGAAAGTTTTGCAATATTTGGATCACTTTATGTCCTCATACGTACCTTTACGACGAAAGCTGACTTGCATTCAAAGTATAGGCCATCGTGTTGCACCGTCTTTAGCCATCCGTCTGCCAGTTCTTCGATTATACAGAGGGTGAGTCGAAAGTTTTGCGATATTTGGATCACTTTATGTCTTCATACGTACCTTTACGACGAAAGCTGACTAGCACTCAAAGTATAGGCCATCGTGTTGCACCGTCTTTAGCCATCCGTCTGACAGTTCTTCGATTCTACAGAGGGTGAGTCGAAAGCTTTGCAATATTTGGATCACTTTATGTCTTCAAACGCACCTTTTCGACGAAAGCTGACTAGCATTCAAATTATAGGCCATCGTGTTGCACCGTCTTTAGCCATCTGTCTGCCAGTTCTTCTATTCCGCGGCGGTATCAATTCTTGTCCTTCGAAGCAAAGAACTCCATCACCCCAGCTGCCACCTCCTCCTGGTTGTTAAAGTACCACCCGCGAAGGAAGTGGACCATGGACCGGAACCAGTAATAATCCGACGGGGCAAGGTCCGGACTATATGTTGGTGTGGCATCAGTTTGATACCCTCAAGTTCCTGGAGTTTTGCCCAGGTCGTCCGCGAGGTATGAGACCGAGCGTTATCCTGCTGTAGGAGAGCGCGTTTTCTGTTCACCAGTGTTGGGTGCTTCTCCTCCAAAACGGCATACATCCGCTCCAGCTGTTCAGAGTAGAGGATGGCGTTGATGGTCCGACCATCTGGAACAAATTCGTAATGGATTATCCCCTCGAAATTTCACCAGACGCAGAGAATCACCTTGTCCTCGAAACGCCCACGTTCGGCGATAGGTTCAGGAAGCTGGCCCGAGCTCAACCACTGCCATTGTGGGTTAGGATTATGGAAACAAACCCACATTTCATCGCACGTAACAATTCTCTTGATGGAACGTACATCGCGGAGCTTTTCTAGGAGTTTCGTGCACACTTCCACTCGGCCGTTTGCTCCAGCTGTCGTCAGTCCGTGAGGAACAATGAAACAGGTCCTGTAGACCTTGCCGAGGTCCTGAAGGGGATGAACCACGGTGGTCTGTGATATGACCAGCTCGCCTAATAATCTCCGAGTGCTGGTTGTCGGATTTGCCTCTACGGCCTGGCGCACGGCCTTTGAATCCAAGGTTAGCGGCCTACTTGACCTTGGATGATTGTCGAGGTTTCTGTCACCTGAGCGAAATTTCTTGAACCACCTGGTTGCGGTGCTGTGGTCAACGGAACCTTCCTCTTTCGCATGACAAATGTTTCGTGTTGCTTGAGCAGCGTTATGGCCGAGTTCAAACTCGTAAAGCAAAAGTTCCTTAATTAGCCTGTTGTGGCTGTTCATCTTTTAGGCGTCCCAGCAACGTTCACAGCAACGACTACCACTTTATATATCTCCCGACTGACTGCAGTGCGCGACTTGAACTAGTTTAAACACGTGACATATCCGCAGCAGCACATGCGTTTATGTAAATATTGCAAAACTTTCGACTCACCCTTTGTATATCAAACACTCGTATAAAACTGCAGCGAGGAAAAGAATAGACATAGTAAGTTCCATTTACTTAAATTTTTTATTCCCTCGCCATTAATGTTTTCCTTTCAAGTGCTAGAGTATTAGCATTGAGAATTAAGTGGCTACTTAATTTCAGCAGTCTAATAAGTATGTAACAATTTAAAAGACACTATATAACTCTTAATGCTTAAATAAAGAGAAAAAATTATTTTGTGTCTTTTGAAGTAATTGCATTTGATTCAGTGAAGATGAAGTCGGCTGTTCGAAAAAGGCAACTCTTCGAAATGTTTCAAATAACGCCGAGAGAAAAATCGAAAAAGATTTTGTGATCTTTGAATTAATTGCATTTAATTCAGCGAATGTTTAAGTCCGCTGTTCGTAAAAGACATCTCATCAGAATAATGCTGGAGTAAACGCAAAAAGGATTTTGTGACGATTATTTTTCACAAGGATTACGAATTTCAGGGAAAGAACTGTAAAAGATGACAATGCCAGAAAAAGAAGCAAAATTTCCCTGAAGGTTTTTAAAATGTAGCTGGAAGGTATGGACTTACCGAAAGAAACTGAACATGATGTGTTCCTAAACTTGGCACTGCGCAGTATCCTCAGAATGACAAAGATCAATAGCGTAAATGGGGTGTTACAGATAGGCATGCGCCATTTAAGAAAACTAAAATACAAGGACGAATTAGTCACACGTTTGCTCTTGCTCCATTTATAAATGTTCAAGACATAATAAAGCACTACACTGGTAGCCAAAATTCTGGAAACCTTTGGGAAAATTTATATTTCTGAGGTTTGATTTCTCATAACAGACACACACATACACACGAGCTTTTTTAGAATACCATAAAATTACAAATCATTAAAAAGATAATTTAATGCAGAATGTAATGCAGCACATTTTATTAAAAAGAATTGCATTTTTAAAGAAGTTATGCACAGAAAACCACAATAAAGAGTACTTCATAACTTTTCACCATTTCTGTTAGTACGAGGGTTGTACCGAAAGAAATGAGAAAGTGAGCAGAACTTTTTTATTAACAAACAGATGTTGTTCAAATTGCACATGTTGGTAGAGTAACTATTTCTCTACACAAAGGTACTACTCAGCATAGTCTTCATCACAAGCGATGCATTTGCGCCATCGTTGAACCCAGCCCTCGAATCCTCTTTGAAAAAATTATGGTGTGATCTGTTGCACCCACTTCTTCGCAGCCACTTTCACCTTGTCTGTGTCATCAAATCGTTGTCCCCGGAAACTGTCTGTCATTGGACCGAACAGGTGGAAGTCGGAGGGCACCAGATCTGGGATGTACGGTGGATGGGGGACCACCGCTCGTGAGATGGGTTGACGCTCGTGAGATGGGCCATAGTATTTCAGAGGTATAAACGAAGTTCGGATTTTCACGGACTACAAGAATTCCGGCAAAACCTCCAACCTACGATACCAGTGTGGCCGTAAAAAGACAGTGAGTGAACGGGACCATCGTCGGCTGTCAAGAATTGTTTCACGCGAAAGGCGTGCAACACTCGCAGGTATCATCGGAATTCAATGGTGGAGCCTCAACAAGCATCAGTGTCCGGACTGTGCAACGTACCCTGCACGATATGGGCTTTGGGAGCCGACGCCCAACTCGAGTCCCCTTGATGGGTGCACGACACAGAGCTATGCGCCTCGCTTGGGCACGGCAACACCTTCACTGGACACTTCATGACTGGAAACAAGTAGCCTGGTCTGACGAGTCGCGTTTCCAACTGTATCGGGCAGATGGAAGGATTCGTGTGTGACGCAAACCCCATTAAGCCGTGGATCCTGCCTGTCAACAGGGAATTGTACCGGCTAGTGGGAGATCCGTAATGGTATGGGGTGTGTTTAGCTGGACTTCACTGGGACCCCTAGTACGTCTACAAACGTCTGTGACCGTCCAACGCTATGTGTGCATCCTTTCTGACGAGGTACACCCGTTCATGTCCTGCATTCATGCTGGTGGGTTGGGCCTGTTCCAACAGGACACTGCACCTCCACATAAGTGGCGGGACGCCACATTATTGTTAGAGGAGCATTCATCTGAGTTTGGGGTGTTGCCATTCCCACCCAAGTCCCATATCTGAACGTGATAGAACCCATTTGGGATGCCATGCAACGCGCTATCGAACACAGGAATCCTAGACCTCGGAATTCACCCGAATTGTGGAACGCTCTGCAGGAAGTATGGTGTGTGCATTGCTACAGCATATTTCCAGAAGCTATTGGAGTCCATGGCCCGTCGTATTTCTGCAGTCCTGCGCTCCCGTAGGGGACCTACCAAGTATCCAAGTATAAGACTGGTGTACCAGTTTTTCTGGCACTTCAGTGTATATGAAGCATAAATCGCCCCCCTCACCGATTTTGGAGCGCCCCCTCCCCCGTTGAAACATTTCTGGTGCCGTCGTCCCTGTCTGAGTTCCACAAAAATTTTGACAAAATGAAAAAATTCTCCGTGCAGTTAGTTCTTCTGAAAAATATAAGGATTTTGCAAATTGCTCTTAATTCAGCACGTGTGCCTGAAGTAAATTATTTCACTTTTCCTGAACATGTTCCCTCCATCACAGCTCTGCTTCATCCTTAGAAATTACGAACATTCTACAAAATATATCCTTTAATAATATTGATACAAATGTTTAAATGTAATATCACACTTAGTTTTGTGACAAACGTGTTTTGCGTATTTAGTCTAAGTATGTATTTGTCTCCGACTGATTCTTTGGAAGCAGGCGAATTCATCGAAAACGAATTCGTCGAACGCTAATTCATCGAATGCAAATTTATCGAACATATGTAACGTACCAGGAGATGTGACGTACCTGCCCGAAGGACGCACACGACATAAAGGCAGATAGGAATCAGAATAAAACGTCTGCGTAGCTCAATTGGTAGAGCGACTTATTCCGGAATGAGGGGGTCCGGGTTCAAGCCCTGGCGCGGATAAAAATGACGGAGAAATTTACTTCGTTATAATGGCGCCCGAACTATCCGGATGACCCGACCGTTCAAAATCTCGCATTGGTGTGATGTTATTTCCGCACCGCGAGATAGGAAAAATAAGACAATCCCTTCTCCAGCACTAAAAAAAAAAAAAAAAAAAAAAAAAAATGAGGGGGAGATGATGTAACGTACCAGGAGATGTGACGTACCTGCCCGAAGGACGCACACGACATAAAGGCAGATAGGAATCAGAATAAAACGTCTGCGTAGCTCAGTTGGTAGAGCGACTTGTTCCGGAATAAGCGGACTCGGGTTCGAATCCCGGCGTAGACCAAAAATGACGGAGAAATTTACTTCGTTATACATACCATTACTGAAAGACGACTTCATCGAAAAAAGTGAAACGAATCCGTCGAAAACAAATTTATCGAACGAGCAATTTACCGAAAGGCGACTTTTTCGAAAATAATGAAACGAATTCATTGAAATGGATAAAGCCCGGTGGCGCAGTGGTCTAAGGCGTTGGCCTCTGATCATTCGTCCGTAAGGGGTCCGGGTTCGAATCCCGGTCAGGCATGGATGTTGTGTTTGTCTTACGGCACTGATTCTCTCCCTTCCCTGGAACCAGTGACCCTAAATTAGGGACGGGCGACTGCTTATAGCCCATTGAGTTGCTCACGGTGGTCGTTAAACCTCCAATCAAAAAAAAAAAAAAAAAAATGGATAAGACAACTGGCAAAACCCCCTGAAGAGTAACAAAGCTTCCGAACTGGTCTGTGACGTCAGAGTTAGCGGACCGACTTGCTGACGCGAGACTCGCAGCTCCTGAAAACGCCAATAGAGTACCGCGGTGTTTACACTGAGAAATATTTTCGCGAGTGCGATACTAAATAATTCCTGCCCACCACAATAAATCGACGGGTTGTTTTTTTTTTTTTTTACTATATTTTTCATCCTTAGATAATGTCAAAAGATTACATCCTTAGTTTACATTTTTTTTTCTCAGTTACCTACTATGATATCTACAAATCGGGGAATTCCAAAGTTTTTCTCTTGTGCTGCGAAAGGATTACATGTAACGATCTTAAAAATTAATGTTTCAGGAAATATTTTCCTTTAGTCTTCAATTTTGGTTAAAGGAACACAAACATAATACTTTTTTCACGCATAATATCAAAAGCCCAACATTTTACGTTAAGCATTTTTGCAACTACGTTTTGTTTTGTTTTATGTGCGTGAATAGCAAATTGGCAGGACTTTATAAACATAATCATTTCAGTCAAAACTTTTAGAAATTCCCTTCGTGTTCGATTCATTAAAAACAAAACAAAATAAAAGTTCTCTAATTACGTAAAGAACGCGAAAGCAAAATTTCTGATTTGGTGAGTATACTTCCTGAAATTGCGGTACATACAGTATGTGCTTAAATCTTGCAACTACTTCTAGAAGGTAAGGAAAATTATAAACTAAAATCACTTAATATAAAGTTCTTTGTCAAATGTACATGGAAAGTATTAATTTGGATATCTTTGAATGTATGCACATAACGTCGCAAATTTTATGTTGCAAATCTAAATGTCATATCATTTTTTTCTTTCTAACTTTGTAAAAAAAAAAAAAAAGAACATATTACACAAAAGGTATTAATTTTCTCCAAAAGTATATCGTAAAGCAAACTTTTTTTTTTCATTTTTCAACTGAAACAAGTATTGAAAATGTCAATTAACACATTAACATATCCCCCCTCCCCCCACACACACAAAACCGGTAAACCGAAGAGAGAAGCATCAACAAATGTTTTCATTCATTATATGTATAAGTACGTTCTTTTTTTTTCCCCGACGTGCTTCTTGCAGAAAGAAACAAAAACTTCTAAAGAACATTCACATATCAGTGGAAAAATGCTTTTGAAATCTCCCCATTACACTTTTTTTTTTTGCAATCAAGCTGATACTTAAGATAGTAACAAAGCAAAGTAACCCTAAAAGTACGAGTAAAACCTACACAGGACCCTCTGATCCTTCTGCTTCTGCAGAGAGGGATTGTGATGGCCCTATGACCGTGAAATCACACCCCTTCGCAGTTCGCACGACGGGGCTTCCTCTCCAGGGGGCTTTGCAACTGGCCACTAAACAGTTGGCCAAATGGGCAAGAGCAGATACCCAATTTAGGGGCCCTATAAAAATTGCAGTTTCTTGGTTTCAGACGTGCGCAAAGGCCTAGGGATTAATATTTAATGCCTTAGTAAAAGGGCAATAATACTAGTCTTTGTGTCTCAACCTTGAATCTGAGCACAGCGCAATATATTCATAACGTTTACATAATAAATCAAACTAATAATGCTGCGCATCAAATATTAATAAAAAGGCCTAGGCTTTTTTAACAGTTTTTCCCGTCGTGCTCATATTCATAAGGTTTAGGCACCAAGTCAAGTTAGTATTATTGCTCTTTTACTTAGGCATTGAATATTAATACCTTGGCCTAGGTCTAGGCCTTTTAAACAGTTTTTATTCGATTGTGCTCATATTCATAAGGTTTAGGAAACAAGTCAAGTCAGTATTATTGCGCTTTTACTTAGGCATTAAATATTAATACCTTGGCCTAGGCCCATGCCTTTTTAACGCTTTTTATTCGATTGTGCTCATATTCATAATGTTTAGACACATAATCTAATTAGTATTATTGCGCTTTTACTTAGGCATTAAATATTAATACATTGGCTTAGGCCTGGGCCTTTTTAACAGTTTTTATTCCACCGTGTTCATACTCACAAAGTTTAGACACCAAATCATGTTATTATTATTGCGTTTTTACTTAGGTATTAAATACGAATACTTTGGCCTAGGCCTTTTTAACAGTTTTTATTCCATCGTGCTCTTATTCATAGAATTTAGACTAGTAATTTAAGTAATATTGCGATTTTACTTAGGCAGTAAATATTAATAAATTAGCCTAAGGCCTAGGCCTCTTTAACAGTTTTTATTCCGTTGTGCTGGTATTCATAAGGTTTGGATACCAAGTCTAGTTGGTCTTATTGCACTTTTACTTAAGCATTAAATATTAATAAATAGGCCTAATATTAATAAAATTTATATTTTTGTCAAGGCTTATTTATTAAAATTTAATATTAACAAATAGGCCTTGACAAGTTTTATTCCATCGTGCTCATTTTCGTAAGGTTTGGACATTAACCCAGTTAGTAATATTGAGTTCAGTTAGTAATATTGCGCTTTTACTTAGGCATAAAATATTAATCAATACGCCTTAGGTCCAGGCCTTTCTGAGAGATTTTGTTCAAGTGCATGAAATATTTAATGCCTAAGTAAAAGCGCATAATTATACGAACTTGACATTGTGTATAAACCTTGTGAATATGAAAAAGATGGAACAAAAACTGTTAAAAAGGCCTAGGCCTAGGTCAAGGTATTAACATTTAATGCCTAAGTAAAAAGCGCAATAACAATAACTAGACCTTGTATCTAAACCTTAGGAATACGAGCACGATGGAATCAGAACTGTTAGTAAAGTCTAGGCCTAGGCCTATGCATTAATATTTAATGCCTAAATAAAAGTGCAATAATACTAACTTAACTTGACCTTGTGTCTAAACCTATGAATATGCGCACAATCGAGTAAAAACTGTTAAAAAAGCCTAAGCTTAGGCCAAGGTATTCATATTTAATGCCTAAGCGCAATAATAGTAACTTGACTTGGTGTCTAAACCTTGTGAGTATGAACACGGTGGAAGAAAAACTGTCAAAAGGGCCTAGGCCAAGGTAGTAAAATTTATGCCTAAGTAAAAGCGCAATAATACTAACTTGGTGCTTAAACCTTGTGAGTATGAACACGATGGAATAAAAACTGTTGAAAAGCCCTAGGACTAGGCCAAGGTATTGATATTTAATGCCTAAGTAAAAGCGCAATCATACTAACTTGACTTGGTGTCTAAACCTTGTGAGTATGAACACGATGGAAGAAAAGCTGTTAAAAAGGCCTAGGCCAAGGTATTATAGTTTATGCCTAAGTAAAAGCGCAATAATACTAACTTGACTTAGTGTCTAAGCCTTGTGAGTATGAACACGATGGAAGAAAAACTGTTAAAAAACGCCTAGGCCTAGGCCAAGGCAATAATATTTAATGCCTAAGTAAAAGCGCAGTAATACTAAATTTACTTGGTGTCTAAAATTTATGAATATGAGCATGATGTAATAAAAACTGTTAAAAAGGCGTAAGCTTAGGACTAGGCATATTAATTTATCTTTAGTTCCAACGAAAAAGCGTAATATTACTAACTTGACTGGGTGTCCAAACTTTATAAATATGATCACGGAGGAATAAAAACTGTTGAAGAGGCCACTGCCTAGGCCGTATCTTTAAAGGCTGTCTACGGGGAAAGTAGACACGATAAAATCACTAGTCTGATTGTTGTTAGACTCCCTAATGGTTTTGTGGTCATCCTACGTGAAAGTGCCATCTAAGAAATAAAAAATACAATTTTTATAAGTTCCCCAAACGCTTTTGTGGCCACTTAGCCATACTCTAATCATAGTCAAAGTTTTCGACAAAAGCTTACCCTACGACATTGTATCTTTTGGTGATTTCGCTTCCGATGAATTCACCTGATGCCCTGATTTCGAAGAATTTGCTTTTCGATGAATTCTCCGTTCGATGAATCCGATTTCAATTTATTCGTTTTCGATTAATTCCCCTGGAGCCGTTTCTTTAGGGGGGGGGGGGGGCTGGCCAGCAGAAAGGGCGCGTGATTCCGATCGGAGTAGAAAAACAAATAATAATTTTCATTATATGCAATAATTAAGGAACAGTTTATGACTGAAACTGGAAGCGAAAAATAAGCCATAAAATCTTAACACATTTTACATTGGATTTCCTACCACTACATTTATTTTTAAAAGAAGACGAATGCTTTTAATTCTAAGAGCATTTCATTATTTCGTGCTCAACGCTGTGGGAAAACTCCCCCACGAAGGATTCCCCATATTTCCAAGTAACGGACTGTGCACAAAATGGCCAGCTCTCGGAAGAGCTCATTATATTTTTGCTTGTGATTGATTTTCAAAAGAAACAATAATTCAAAATGTAAACACAATTTAACGCTTACCTTGTAATATCACTTGACATTTAGCTATCAGCAGAAGACACACATGAAAGATCCGTGAATATTTTTAATTTGAAACTCTAAGATTATTATCCCGCCTTCAGAAACACACACACAAAACAAAAACAAAATCGATAAAGTAGAAGCAAATATTAAACTGGAAATGCAAAATTAGAGTACAAATTTAAGCCTGCGGGTTTTTCTTACTGCAAGCTTGTTAATCATACAATCCACGTCAATCATTCTGTTTCTATGAATGGAAATTAAGGCCAAACCCGTTAAACGACTCTCACCCATGGTGGAACGCAGGGCCGGCCACAAGGGGGTGCAAAGCACCCGGGATTTGCAGGGGCCCCGGAAAATGAAAGAGAAGAGGGTGGGAATGAAACCGAAGAAAATTGAAAATAAAATTTTTAATGAAGTTAATTGGTCAAAATTACGTTATAAACTCAATCTGAATTGTTGTAACATCAGGGGGCCCCCGTAACCGAACTGGCTTTTGGTAACGCTCCCATGGACTTTTTCTGAAATTACGTAGGGTGAGCCAAGGAGGTTAGAATAGACGGAGTAAAGGTCCGCCGTTCCAAAACCCTCTGAAAAGTAAGAAAGCCTCCGAACTGGTCTGTGATGTCAGAGCTAGCGGGCCGACTTGCTGACGCGAGACTCGCAGCTCCTGAAAACGCCAATGGAGTACCGCTGTGTTTACACTGAGAAATATTTTCGCGAGTGCGATACTAAATAATTCCTGCACACCACAATAAATCGACCGGGTTTGTTGTTGTTGGTTTTTCTTTTCTATATTTTTCATCCTTACATAATGTCAAAAAATTACATCCTTAGTTTTCATTTTTTTTTCCTCAGTTACCTACAATGATATCTACAAATCGGGGAATTCCAAAGCTTTTATCTTGTGCTGCGAAAGAATTTCATGTACCGGTCTTGAAAATTAATGTTTCAGGAAATCTTTTCTTTTAGTCTTCAATTTTGGCTAAAGGAACACAAACATAATACTTTTTTCACGCATAATATCAAAAGCCCAACATTTTGCGTTAAGCATTTTTGCAACTACCTTTTTTTTTTTTTATTTATGTGCGTGAATGGCAAATTGGCAGGATTCTATGAACATAATCATTTCAATCAAAACTTTTAGAAATTCCCTTCGCGTTCGATTTATTAAAAACAAAACAGAACAAAAGTTTTCTAATTATGTAACGAATGCGAAAGCAAATTTTCTGATTTGGTGAGTACATTTCCTGAAATTGCGGTAACATACAGTATGTGCTCAAATCTTGCAGCTACTTCTAGAAGGTAAGAAAAATTATAAATTAAAATCACTTAAGATAAAGTTCTTTGTCAAATGTATATGGAAAGTATTAATTTGGATATATTTGCATTTATGCACATAACGTCACAAATTTTATGTTGCAAATCTAAATGTCATATCTTTTTTTTTTTTCCAACTTTGTAAGAAAAAAGAACATATTACACAAAAGGTATTGATTTTCTCCAGAAGTATATCGTAAAGCAAACTTTTTCTTTCAATTTTCAACTGAAACAAATATTGAAAATACCAATTAACACATTAACAGATTCCTCCCACACACACACACACACACAAAATAGTACGCCCCCCACGCCCTTCCCATGTGCTTCATGCAGAAAGCAGAAAGAAACGAAAACTTCTAAAGAACATTCATACATCAGAGGAAAAATGCTTTTGAAATCTCCCCATTACACTTTTTTACAATCAAGCTGGTACTTAAGATAGTAACAAAGCAAAGTGACCCTAAAAGTACGAGTAAAACCTACGGTGTAGCAGGGACGGCGGAAAGTGAAGTGCGTTGACCGGGCCCAAAATTTTGAATCGTGGTGCACCCACCTTCCTTTCCGCTTCCCCGAACAAACAGAAGAAAAACAATGGCTAAGGAGCTTTTTTAGTGATTAGGACCACCTAACCACTTACCTAGCGGAACTTTCTGAGGCACATCACAACAAAAAATGCACATATGCCAAATAAAACAAAATTAAAATCTTGGCTAAAATTATTGACCGGGCCCGGGCCCTAGCGGCCCGGGTGGTTCCGCCGCCACTGCGGTGTAGTGACACTTGCGTACATGTCAAATTTGCTGGCACTTGCGTACATGTCAAATTTGCTGGCACTTGCGTACATGTCAAATTTGCTGGCACTTGCGTACATACGTATCAAGGCGTTCCCAAATCTAACAGGTGCAGCATAGGAAAAGAGGTGGCACTTTCGTACAACCTTAAATTTCCCCTGCAATGTTCGGGGATAATTATATGCTTTTGTAATTATCCCCGAATAATTACAAAAGTACTTTCGGGGATAATTACAAAATTAGTTTGTTTTGTAATTATCCACATATCCACACATACAATCACATGTACATCCACATGTACTTTTCAGATAATTACAAAATTAGTTTGAAGTACTTTCCCATCTTTTGATTTTAAGGAGCCACGACACTTTGCAGTTTCTCATTAATGCGTAACCAAGTAATGACATTTTCTTTGTTAGTTCGGTGTTGACGATTTTGATGCCCATCATATATGGCAGAAGGTTTCTTCTTGTGGTTTCTATGATTTCTATCATATCCATCTAACTGCTCACTGTGATAGAAATTTGCAAAAGGCTTACAAAAATACTCAAATGGCCTTCTCGTTAAGAAGCAATGATAAAACAGTCTAAAATTTTTGGCTTGCAATAGGCGTTGTGGGACGCCATTGGTTGTCGATCAAACTTTTCACTTCAGGACAGGGCCATAGAAGAGAAGGGCTGGGTTATTCCTTTGTTTGAGTACGACTATTCTCCGACGAAGGAGCGATTCATGGCCACTGTGACGTCGTGGTGAGAACAGGGGAGTTTCCCCACCACTCCACCAGTCGAGAGAGAAAGAAAGAGAGTTGTACGCAAGTGCCACCTCTTTTCCTATGCTGCACCTGTAAGATTCGGGAACGCCACCCCGGTGGCGCAGTGGTCTAAGCGTTGGCCTCTGATCATTCGTCCGAACGGGGTCCGGGTTCGAATCCCGGTGAGGCATAGATGGTGTGTTTGTCTTACGGTACTGGCTCTCTCCCTTCCCTGGAACCAGTGACCCTAAATTAGGGACGGGAGACTGCTTATAGCCCGTTGAGTTGCTCACGGTGGTCGTTAAACCTCCAATCAAAAAAAATATATATATATTCGGGAACGCCTTGACATGTTCGCAAGTGCCCCCAATTCAAACCTACACAGGACCCTCTGATCCTTCTGCTTCTGCAGAGGGATTGTGATTTTGTGATGGCCCTATGACCCTGATATCACACCCCTTCGCAGTTCGCGCGGTGGGGCTTGCTCTCCAGGGGTTTTTGTAAGGGTCCGCTGTTCCCCTCGTGTGATCAAAATGAAGCTAGCGAAACGTCACGATTTTGACGTCACAGCCTTCGCCGCCATGTTGATGATTTTAAGATGCAGTGAGACGAGTGAGATCATAACATCACATTGAGTATACTTCGATTCACCCTAAAAAGACACTGAAGCGAAAGGTACGTGAAACCCAGCTACCTCCGCAACTAAAAGTAGTTCCCAACATTTTCCGTAAAAATCAACGCATTTATTGTCCGAATCATACTTTATATTGCCCTAACTATTTACTCATAAGTACATATAGTTATTTTAGACATAAATCTAATAAAAATGATCTATTTTCGGAAATGAAGTTTTAAAATTAGACCAACCCACGCATGCATAGATGTGCAGTGTTTGGGAGACAAGGCTCCACCCCCACCCACCCTCTTCCACCACCACTAATCCATCCTGGGCTGCTGGGCAGGAGAAAGAATGCCTTGAAGGGGCTGCTGCAACGGGGTGGTGATAACCGCTCCTTACCCACCAAGCTGGTGTTATGTGGACATATTGTGGAGGCGGCTGTGTTTCCAAGAAATGTTTGAGGGCGGTGGGGGGGCGGGAGGTTTGGAGACAGAAGCGACTTTTGTGCCGAAACAGTTTGTCCAAGCAGGGGATGTGCATGTCATTTCAGTTTTCAGTAGCTCACTCATTCTTTTTCCGACTTTCACATCGCTGTTCTCATTTATTGGTATTTTTGTTTTTCGATTAGAAGTAAACAGTAGCTTGTATTTTATAATATTTTAAAATCTACAAGTGAAACGCAGTTCATTGTTTCACTGCGCCTTTCACTCATTCCTGTAATTATTGTCTTATCTTTTTATTTTGTGATCGAAACAATGGCGTCAACGAGCGCAGGTTCTCCTGAACGATTCTTTTTGTCAAGTGTCAAAGGAAAGTCATTGCAGAGTTCTGCGAGAAAAAAGTATTTTAAATGTCTATTCGAAGATGAGAGAAGACACTCCACTGGAAAGTATCAGCAGCATTGCCGATCAAACTGCGAAATTGACTGGAGTGTCACGTTCGACGATCTTCAGAATTAAGGCCGGCACAGCGACCGGAAAACATCCTTCCACACCCCGTAAAAAAAGACCAGGTGCAGACCATAAAACCCGTCTATCGTGATATGACAATTTTACACTCTCGCGCATTCGTCGGAAAGTACATTCCTTTTACATGAGAAATGAAATTCCTGCCCTCAACAACCTTTTGCTGGACCTAAACAACGAGCGATATATTTTCCCAGAGAAAATTAGTAAATCAACATTGAATCGACTGCTATTTTCTTTCAAAAAGCGTGCCAGACAGGCAGCGCTAATTGAAAAAGATATTGTTTTGTGGAGAAGAAACTATTTTCGAGACATAAAAAAATATACAGACCTGAAGAAAAATATTTATTATTTGGATGAAACTTGGGTGAATACGGGACACACAAGGACCAAAGTGGGGGTCGATACAACAATTAAGAGCAGCCAGCAATCGAAAAGAAACAATTTAACGACTGGTCTTATATATAAGACCAGTCGTTAAATTAAGTCCCAACGGAAAAGGCAACCACCTTATTATAACACACGCCTGGAGTGAAGATGGTTTTCTCAAAGATGCAGCAGATGTCTTCGTGGGCAACAAGTCCAGCGACTACCATGAAGAAATGGGTGGTAACCATTTTGAAAAATGGTTTTAAACCAAACTTTTGCCAAATTTGAAACCTAACAGCGTTATAGTGATGGACAATGCCCCATACCATTCGGTAAAAGTGGAAAAGTTACCCACAGAATCATGGACAAAAACGAAAATTCAGCAGTGGTTAACAAGTAAAAATATTGCCTGGAAGCAAGATATATTGAAAATTGAACTGATGAACAAAGCTGACGTAGTAAAGAGCAATTATGATGCCTTTCGAATTGACGCCATCGCCCGTCTTGCGAGTCACACAGTTTTAGCCTTGCCTCCGTATCATTGCGAACTGAATCCGATTGAACTTACATGGAGCCAAGTGAAAGGTCACGTTTCAGGGAAAAACAACAGCTTCAAAATTAAAGACGTTGAAGAACTTCTTCGAGAAGCAATTAACCAAGTGACTGAAGAAAGTTGGCAAGCCTGCAATATCCAATAGCCATGTGGTGAAAAAGAAAGCGAACTATGGAAAATGGATGGTATCTTTGAAGAAATAATGGAAAGCCAAAACTTAATTATTAATATTGGAAATTCAGATGATAGTGATTCCGATGACTTGGAGGATATGAGCGGTATTGAGGAAATGGACTAAAATGACCAATAAAATAGAGCAAACCTTTTACAGAAATTGGGAAAAAATGTAATTCCGATTATTGTTATGATAAATATTGTGTAATCATTGTAAGAATTTTGATGTGCAAATAAATGAGAAAAATAATAAATTAAGAAAATAAAAGATACATAAAAAAAGAAACAAACAACAAAACATCATGAAACACAAACACACGCATACACACATCCATGTCGGTGTGTATGTGTGTGCTCGCGTATATACTGAGTGGCATATGAATGGAATGAAGGTATCCGCCTTTCCCATAATTTCCCCACTTTGATTCCTTCTAATTAAAAAAAATAGTAACCATAAGAGCGGCATTGAAAAAATCGCCGATAAAAATTTAAAAGATGGGGAAAAAAATTAACTCGGGAAGTTTTCAACATATTCGGGCGAAATTGAAAAGGTAGGCTCAGACTGTTGCTAAACATCATACGATAAAATATCAATGAATTTGAAACATTATTGAGAAAAAAAAATTCGCCAATTAAAAACGCCCCCATCAGCAACAATTAAACCGGAGAGAGAGTGAGTGACGGTGCCAATGAGTTGATGGGGTAAGTGATTGACAGCTGCAAACAGCAGGACACAGTGGGAAGTGACGCGCATGAAAATAACTTTCGGCCGTCGCCGGATGCTCAGTGAGTGCCTAGGCTCTTGTACCTTTCCTTTCAGTGTCTTCTTAGGGTGAATCGAAGTATAGTGATGATGTGGCTGCCTTTTTCGATCTATATCTTTTTTTTTTTATTGGAGGTTTAACGACCGCCGTGAGCAACTCAATGGGCTGTTATTTATATAAGCAGTCGTCCGTCCCTAATTTAGGGTCACTGGTTCCAGGGAAGGGAGAGAGCCAGTGCCGTAAGACAAACACAACATCCATGCCTGACCGGGATTCGAACCCGGACCTCTTACGGACGAATGATCAGAGGCCAGCGCCTTAGAATACTGCGCCACCGGAGCGGCATCTATATCTTTAAATTTCAGTATGTGGATCAGTAAAAAAAGCTAGCGATTATTAGGTAACATATAATAAACGTTTTAGGCTATGATACATTTTTATTGATGTTTTTCGAACTTTGTTTTAGTTTTTTAACAACTACAGAAGAATATGAGCTTTCGTCACCGAGGTCACAAATAGCTAACATATAACATTTTCTACTTATCGTGTTTTACAGAAATCTCTGTATGAAACTGAATCAATTAATATTGTTAGAAACTAAATTCTATGGGCTCTTTAAAGTTCCTGTTTACTCGCAAACCTAACGAACCTTTTATAAATAACAGCACATTATTTTTACGAGTTCCTCTTGACAAAAGTACTTAACGTTAAAGTGATTTTGTGTGTGTGAGTGGAAATTTCCTCGGATCATCGGATGCGCATAAATTACCCTTGGGAATATTTTTAACGATATGGCAATAATAAAAGTCATGTATTTCAAAATGTTAAGTAAACGTTAATTATTATTTGATGTCTGATATGATTTCTTAATTTTCATTTTAAATTTCAATAACACGTTCTTATGTGTGCGAGTATTTATGCTATTCATATACGTGTGGTTTCTGTTATGTATTGATTGTTTTTATTACAGTCGTAAAAAAATTATGCTAAGGTATTTATTTAATGGTTAATTATATATCATGGCTCTTAACAAATTATTGGACACATCCAAACTGAGACGAGTCTCCTCGAACACAATTTTGTTTTTGTTCATTTTATTTGTCTCTTATTATTAAGATTTTTTTAGGGCCTCAAATTTTTTTTTTGCACCCAGGCCCCTGTTTGGAGAAGGTCGACCCTGCTGAAGGCTACGTACTGATGACGTCATAGTAGCTTTTGCTCTTCCACCGATGAAAAATAGCATCCTGATATGTTACGTATTTTCTTCCCTTTTCTTATTAACTTGAATTTGCATTAAATTTTATTGCAAAGTGAGCACTACTGAAGGTGCTACGTTATTTGAATCTGTAAAGCTTCTATATTACGTTAATGTAAAAATATTTTAGGAGGCTGTGATAACTTGAACAATTAGTCGGGTGTTTATCTTGTGTAACAAATAAAGGAAATAGTTTGAACCTTAAAATTCATGTGTACAAGCTGATAAATGTGTTGCATCGTAGTTACCATCGAGCAGTGTATCACTTTCCTCTATTTGAAAAAATCAATAGTATTTCCTGTCCGCGTTTTCCGAAGTGGCAATACGTTGTTTTTATGCCGAGAAGCAGGCGCATTCACTCCTAGCTAGACGTATCGGGTCGTTCTTTCAGGATTTGGGTAGTGGTCAGCTCTACAAAGAATGTATTGATAGTCCAGAAATCGTAATGTACAAGGTAATTATTTGTGCAGTTTTTAAGTTGGATCATTTGTGTGGATGTTTTTTATTGCATTAGGTGCTAGATCCTTACATTTATACATTGTTTTCGATATTGTTTTTGGTAGAACATTTTTTCTTGTTAGGCTTAACGGATCTGCGAAACATTTTGTGATTGTCTTGAAAGTTGCTAGTACTTTACAACGTAGTACTTATTATATTTGTTAGCAGCTGTATTTTGATGTAACGTTTTTTGAGGGATTGAAGTTTATTTCTGAAATAAGTGACAAGAGCTCTGCTTTGTGAGTAGGATGGCCGCCTTCGACGTTACGACCTGGTGAAAATGGTAGATTTGGGAAAGAAGAAACAATCAAAAAGAAAATAAGATACTTACATATTTGACAGAATTTCACCATGGGAGATAAAACTGTTACTGATATTTTATAAATGCGATTGAAGTGTTGCATAAAATTGTACATTTGTGTGTTCGTGGCAGATGTGGAGGTAAAGCCAAATGATTTGCAAAAATCTGGCGTATTTTGAACGTTGCATGAACAAAGTAACGTGTATTTTTGTTGTATTATTTGAGAAGAATGGGAGAGGACTTATATATCAGTGGTAAATTATAAGCATTGTATTGTTGAAGATTTTTAGGGTGTTTTTTTTTTTTTTTAGTTTTTTTTTTAAGTCAGGTGTGTCATGTGCTTCATATTTTTTGTAGGAAATCATTCGTTTTTGGTGCAGTTGTGTTATTTTGCAACTGGTAAACAAAGCATGTGCTTTTTACTCTGTACATGTTATGCAGTTTTTCAAGCAATTTATTTTGATCACCTTTGAATTAATATGTGCTGTTAATCCAAGTTGTTGATGTATTCACAGAAAGTGTAGAAGAGAAAACTGTTCATGAAAGTATATTTTGGAATGTGGTGTGTGAGGGAGAGATCATTGATGGGTTTGTGATTGCTACAGAGGCTTTCACTTTTTAGCATCATTGAAAACTTTTGCATTTAGTAAACTGCACATGATTATTGTGCATGTTTGCATAAAACTGTTCATTTTTGAGAGCTGTTTTTGTAACTTAAAATAGTTAATATTAAGAACTTATCATTTTAATTGGTTGCTTGAATATCTCAAAAAGCTTGCATTAGTAAGATGGGAAAAATTTCAGCAGGTGTGTGTATCGTTAAAACGATAATTTATTCTGAACTATCGTTAACATACACCCAAAGTTTAACAAGATTGTATGGACCTTCACAGAAAAAAAATGTACTCACATTTTTTATTGTTTTGTATGTATAATACAATTTTACTGGTGCTGTTTTTTTGTTGTGTTTACTGTAATAGTGGTATTGGGTTTTGTTCAACAAAATAAAGACTGATCTTGTGTGGATTTCGCAGCTGTGTTTATAGTTGGGATTTTATGAAGAATTTTCCCATAATTTCAAATTCTGCACATTAATGATTTGTAGTGTTTTTGCATTGGTGGGAGGGGCTGCTAGGTAACAATGGTGAAACTTAGAGCCGTAGTTATGCATTGCTAATATAGGTGCACTTAAAATATGCAGAAGTATTCAGTCTTGTGTGAGAAAGTATTCTGGTAAATATAGTTTACATTAAATGAAAATTAAATTGATTTATATAAATCAAGGAAACTATTTGATTACATTTAAATGTCATTTTGTTAATAAAAATTAAATGAACTTCGAAGCTACAATTTAGATTTAAAGTTATTGATTAAAAAAGGTATATTTTGGGAATAATACAGAGGTGAAAGAGTTCTGTCAAAAGCAGAATTCTGCCTTTTTAGAAGTCATCTGGGGGGGTCCCTGAGATTGATGCAATAAAACAAATTAGATCAGTGTAAATATGGGATTGATATTATTGGTTTCATGTAACCGCATTGACTAAAATAAAATTCTTATTCATTCCTAAAGAAATGTTAGACAATTTTATGGCTTTCAATATGCATATATGATGCTTAGGGTAGTTAATGAATGCTGAAAGATTAATTATTTTTATATATTTCTATGTGGGAAAAGTTCAGCCTTTTTTTTTGCCATTTCCACTTTTCTGTCTGGTAATATAATAATGAACATATAAAAGTTAAACATTATAAATAAAATGTAACCAGCCTTTTAAAAAATGCTTTGGGTTAATGCCCTAATACAGACAGCTTTGAAATCTACCGTGAGATGCAGCGAAGTGGTTGGTCTAAGTGCTGGCTTATGACCATTCGTCCGAGAAAGGGTCCTGGTGAGGCATGGATATTGTGTATGTCTTGTGGCACTGGCTCTCTCTCTCTTCCCTCAGTGGCTCTAAATTAGGGACGAACAACTGCATATAGCCCATTGAGTTGCTCATGGTGGTTGTTAAACCTTCAATAAAAAAAAAATGCAGCCAAGTCTCGCGGTGTGGATAAGTGACAGAGCAGCGTCATTCTCCGTCGACTCAGGTACTCCTAAGGGACCTGTCTACAAATTGCATTTGTAAGCCTAAAGTGGCATATTTATTTATGCAATTCAGAAAAATGGATGTGCAGATTACTGAAATGGTTCCTAGTGCTTGAACTAGTACTTGTCTACGTGTTATGTGTTCTGAGCTTCCAAGTGCTGATGTTACTTCATGAAAACTTTAATTTCAGCAGTAGCTTTATTTTAACTAGTTGCCACTTTGTGTACTGCAAATAGCACTTCTAAGTTTTAACAAGTTAGTAAAACCATGCAATGCATTGTTTATGATACGCTTTCCAACATACCAGAAATCGTGCACAGACAAACCCTCCTCCCTACCCTGACTATTGATTCCTTCAGTATACCTCTGAAACAACATACTAAAGTTTTGTCGCAATAGAAGCATTTTTATTCAGGTTATAAGGATAATGGCTGTGGAATAAATCTCACTCCTGTGCCCTGACCTTTGACCCCATTTCGATGATATTCAACAACTGGTTCAGTATACCTCTGGAACAACATGATAAAGTTTTGTCGCAATCAAAGCATTTTTATGTAAGTTATGACGCATAAGGACGATGGAATGGGTCCCGCTCCTATGTCCTGACCTTTGATCCCATTTCATCCATTTTCAATAGGGTTCGTCCCCAGGTTGTTGCCTATCACATACTAAAATTTGATCAAAATTGAACCATTTTTACGTGAGTTATCATGCGGACAGACGGACATCGCTGGAGCATATACGCTTCTTCAACCTTTGGTTGGAAAGCGTAAAAAACAAATAACAAAGGTCGCATTCTTCATTTAAAAAAAAAATTAATTTGGCGGATGGATTTGCAGAAACTTTTAAAAAGCCAGAGCAACCACTGAAGTGGTATTAGATTTCTGTATCTCCCTTAGTTCTGGAGATAGCCCTTGGTATCAACTCATTTTCATATCTGGCCTCTTGGTTTTCTCATTTTGGCTCTCACTTATTTTCCTGGTGCACAACTTAATCCAAGCTGTTGTGTAGCTGGGAAATGAGATCCCAAATGAGAAAACCAAGGGGTGGGTGTATGAAAGAGTTGATACCAAGGGCTATCACCTGAACTAAGGGAGATACAGGAATGTAATACCATTTGTTTTAAAGCTTAGGACAAATTCTATCTGAAATACATTGCTGGAGTGAACCTTGGACTGATACCAAAAAAGATATATACCCTGACAGCAGGTAAAACAATAGGGCAACTAGTGAAAATAAAGCTACTTTTCAACTTAAAAGTTTTCATAATCAGCACGTATGCATTTTATGGTACCCGCTGCCCAGGGCTCGATTTCGACCGGTAGTTAGTAACAAATTGCTAGCAAGCAGATACATTTTGCTAGTGATGAAAAGTGGTTCTAGCAACAGTTGCTAGTGGACAAATTTTGAACGTTTTAGTGTGAACTGTAAAATGCCCCTGCATTGCACGTGTGGAATATTTTACACACATAACAAAAAGGAACAACTGCTTTCTGGAAACGAATGTTTCTTGAGAAAAGATTTTGAATAGTGGTGTTGAATTTTGTGAATAAAGTTAAATAAAAAAAGTTTTTTGAATATTTGCATTCGAATTAAATTGTTAGAATTTATCTGTCAAGTCGTGAAAAGGTGAGTTATATCTAAATATTTATCTTTTCAGCATTACAATGTAACAGTTACAGGGGTGAAATCAAAATTTGTCATGATTGAATAATGGGAGGGGGAGACATGTTAAAGTTTCTTTTGTATAATGTTAATAAACTTTTGCTAGTATTTGCAATTTGCTAGTAAAAGATAAGGCCACTAGCAAGTGTTGCTACTGTTAATAACAATGAAATCAAGGCCTGCCGCTGCCTTTGGTATTATTGTATTATATCAATTAGGCTATGTTTAAAGAGAAAAATGAGTCCAATCGTAGCGGTATTTCCTAGGTTGCTGCTAAAAACAATTTACAGATGGCCCCTTAAAGGTCTAAGAGTCGACGATCATCAGTAAAGGTAGCTGACACATCTGACTGCAACACTGCTGCATCTTCCAGTGGGTTTCAAATTGTCTGCATTAGGACATTACCTGCTCTTGTTAATATTTTTAAGTAGGCCTCTTGTTTGTGGTAGCATGGTAGAGTAATCAAATAAGTTGTTAATTATGATAGGAACCACATAATGCTCTCAATTTGCATTTAGTCTGTGGATGTTTTTTAGGGAGTTAAGTAGACTTTGATGCCATACACATATACAGGGGTTGGACAAAATGTGGTCACCTGGGCACTAGATATGTCTTTATTAATAAAGTATTGGACCACCATTTGCCTTAATACAGTTTCTAACCTTCTTGGAGTAGATCTGTACAGATTTTGAATAGTCTCCAGTGGAATGTTGTACCATTTGTTAATCAGAATGTCGGCCAATTGCTTCAGAAATGTGGGAAAAGGGAATTTGCTCCCCAAAAGTGCCCATGGTGATGTTCAGATCAGGTGATTGAGCTGACCAAAGCAGATGTTAAAATTCATCTTGGTTCTCAAACTAAGATAAGTGTTCTGGCTTGAAAAATATCTGAAAAGTTATTTATCTGTCCAAGTAGTAAAAGCTAGATAAATCAGAACCCTCGTTTTTTAAGTTGAAAAATGTGAAACTTTTTTACATGTTTTGCATTTCCATTTTAAGGGCCTGTATTTAAAATGTTCAATGTGCAAAATCATGTATCTCAAAGTTTTTTTTAAGATCATGCTAAAATTGGTAAGTAAACAAAGACATTGCTCTTTCCACGTTTACCAATACATAACGAAAAATTGTTATCAGACCTCTCAATATCTAAAGAGAAAGATCATCTGGGGTACAATCCCAACAGTTGCCGGATAACAATTTTTCGGTTGCTATGTGTCGATAAACGTGAAAAGAGAGATGTGTTTGTTTATTCACTGACACCACGTATTTAGAAGATTTTCACTGAGGAAATTGGTATTTGAGAAATTTACTACCATTTTCTCTTCGGTGAAGGTTTCGCTCCTTGTCACTAAACACTGAAGCTAGTTCCTTTCCCAAATGGAATTGCACTACAGGAAGTAATGGTGCTAGTATGTCTACTCTCAGAGAGACAGCTATCCTGAGAGACAGCTATCCTGACTGCAGACAGATGTCTCTGTTGGAAAACAGGGAAATTCCTTAAAGTAACAACATCTGCCCCAATAGAAAGTTCCATTGCAAGAAATTGGAGTCCAATAGAGCAATTGTGACTTTATATTTGGTTTTAGCACCAGTAAATACATACAAAACCGTTGAGTTTTCTTTGTAACAAATCATTGTTCAGTGAATTATTTTTTAAAGCTCATTCAGAGAACCAGTTTTTCTTCTAAAGGAAGTCTCATAAGCATGTTATTCAGAAAAGGTGAGAAGCCCAGTATCAGTACTGCAAGGTTTCCAAATAAAACTGTGCAAACATATTCCTGTTGTTAATCTTCCATTATGTATCTGTTCAACTGTCGTTTTCAAGCTGTTTGTCCATTATGGGGATTTTTACATCTGATGTTTCCCCTGCAGGGTTCACATGATTACTATGGACTTGCTTTTGTAATTGAGTTGTGAATTCTTTACCCCTACATTTATGTTTTTGTTTTAATGAAGTATAAAAATGCAATTTTGACTTGTCTTTGAGAGAAGTTAGTTTTTTAATGGGGAGGAAGGAAGGCATTATTAGCACCCAATTTAACATCTTTAGATTTCTGTGACCTTACTGCTTCTTAGGCCTGTCACTAAAGGTCTTTAAATTTTTTCATTGGCCCAAGTTCTGCTTTTGGGCTGTACTTTCCTTTTCATTTTGTTTTCTTTTAAACTTGGTAAAATCTGAAAATATTTTCATTTCACTGAAAACCAAATGCTTTATGCAGCATATCCGTTCCACTGTTGTATGACTTATCACACATACACACAATGTTCAAAGTATTGAAATCTGTTCATGAAATTCACCTGGGATGTGTTAGTTTTGATGTTATTACGGTAAGTTCCCATTGAAAAGTAGCACCTTGGCAGTATTTCATGTCATTCATAGTCCTATCTGCTATATGCAGGTGATGTTCTCCTGCAGAAGACGTAGACCAGACATATCAGAAAGTAGGTTTGGTTGTGTTATGCAGTGATGTTTACACATTTTTAGGTCTAGTGCTGAGGTGTTCAAAGTTATCTGCCATATCAAGGTACAGCCTCCATTCAAAACCTAAGTGTGAACAGATTGATGTGAATGTGGTCCCCCCCCCCCTTTCATGTCTGTATTTTTGTTTGAGTGTGCCAGGACTGCGGATAAAAAATTACCTTCGAGAGTTCATAAAACCAGAAATTTTTACATATGCCATAACTGGCTGAAAGATCACTGTGATCCCAAAACTTTCAAATGAAGCAGCATATCAACCTTGGGAATTATTTTAGGAATTCTGTGGTCAACCACACAAGGAATAAAATTTTTCATGACTCGTTTTAAAAGTTTTCTACTTGTTCAATCATGATTCTGGGGAGCCTGTTCCTATTAGCGATAATACAGTGTTGATTAAAAAATGTACATATCCATGAAAATTTTGCAGACAGGTATTTTTTGTCCCAGTCTTAAGGAAGTTGTTCATCAAAGTGTAACAGACATACTTGCTGCAAGCCATCCGACTCCATGCAAGTGTACTGAAACTTGCTTAATGGTGGCCCCAGAACAAGTGGGGCAATCCCCGAAATGATCTACTGGTGTGCCTCCACTCCAGTACAGAGGAGTTTCTTACTACCCAATGGCCTGTCCTCCACCCTTGAAGACTTATTTTTACTCTTGGTTGGCTCCCAAGCAACCATGGTGATCATGTATCTTGTCTTGGGGCACCACAGCAATCCTACTGCTGCACAGCTAAACCTGAAAACTTATGAGATTCATCAGCTATAACTTTAACAATATAAGTAATTTCAGCTTAAGTTCCATAGTGCCGCCCCGGTGGCGCAGTGGTCTAAGGCGCTGGCCGCTGATCATTTGTCCGTAAGGGGTTCGGGTTCGAATCCCGGTCAGGCATGCATGTTGTGTTTGTCTTACGGCACTGGCTCTCTCCCTTCCCTGGAACCAGTGACCCTAAATTAGGGACGGGCGACTGCTTATAGCCCATTGAGTTGTTCACTGTGGTCGTTAAACCTCCAATCAAAAAAAAAAAAAGTTCCACAGCTCTTAGCCCAAAGAAAATAGTGAATTGCAGTTCTCTTGAGAGTTGAAAATCACCTAAGGTTCTTAAAAGGATGCACATTGTTTGCCAACATTTTCACAGATTTTTTTTTTCCTGTCATGCAAACCCTGATCTCTTTTTCCAAGATGCCATGTCACACTAGCACATCCATTGTTAGTCATTTGCAGGTTTCAGGTAAACATTTTATTTAAACTGTGCTACTTCTCTAAGTCTGAAGTTCAACAGCTGTTGATGTCCAGTAAGGTGAGTAGGGGACAGCAACACTGTTAATCCAGTGCGTAAGTTGGGTCTATTTTTTTTATTAGAAAAATTCTGCATCTTTTTCAAGGCTTATCATAGTCAACATTGGTCCCAACATATTATTTAATAGTTGTGGACTGTTTTCAGTTTCTTTGCAAGTAAATCTTGAACTGTTCCATTTTTTCCTACGTTATTTTAAAGCAGTGGTGAGATAATTTCTCATTGGACAAATATCATTTTGTTAATTCTGGATGAATCATCTATTGCTGAGTGCCATAGCATCAGCCAGCTAATTTAGTTTAATGTTGAGGTACAGGCCCTCCTCTCACAATGGTTCATTGGTAATGGAAGGTTAGATTCAGGTTCTAGTGCCATTCATGGGAAGTGACAGAATTCATTGGAAAAGATGAAAAAATATTTAGTTGGACACTCCTATTGTACACTGGTGTGCAAAAATTAAGGACAGAGAGAAAAAATTAGCATAACAGTGGAACAGGCAGACAGAACGGACCGAAAGACCACTCAGGAGATAGATTAGGGTCCGGTACGGTAGGGCATGTGCATATATGCAGCATGACGTGGGGGGGGTGTCAAAAGGGTATAAAGCACACAGGCGGTGTACGCTCAGCTATTCGGTAAAAGCTATTGCACGGTGCACATGGGTTTGAATGACGTCGAGTTGCTGCCACTGTGTGATATGGCCAACAGGCAATCCAGTAGACTACATCTGGATGACTTTACCCGAGTTCGCGTCATTGGGAAGTTGGAAGAAGGTCGAAGTGTGGCCGAGGAGTTCGGGATCGCTCACAGCATGGTTTCACGAGCTTGGAGAGCATTTCAAACGACAGGAACAGCTGTCCGAGAGTTTAGCAGTGGTTGTCCACGAGCAACCACGGCGGCGGACGACCAGTATATTGTCCTACAGGCGAGAAAAGGCAGACAGCGGGAGAAATCGCAAGGAGCATGCAACAGACAACTGGACGTCCGTTATCGCGTTTTACAGTGGCCAGGAGGCTGCACAAAGGTGGTCTATTTGCACGACAACCAGTACTGTGTGTGTCATTAACGTCTGCTCATCGGTGACTGCGGTTTCTGTGGTGCCATGAACACAAGAACTGGACACATCAGATATGGCGTCGAGTTCTCTTTATGGATGAGAGCTGATTTAATCTTATGAGCGAGAGCAGGGAACACGCAATCACACCTCCAACATCATCGGAAGGGACCGGTTTGGAGGTGGCAGAGTTCTTGTTTGGGGCGGTATTATGCTTGGTAGCCGTACTGACTTCCACATCTTCCAAGGTTGTTCAGTCACTGGTGTCCGCTATTGTACCGAGGTTCTCCTGCCTCACGTGCGTCTGTTTAGAAGTGCTGTGGGTCCTGAGTTCCTCTTCACGGATGACAACGCTACACCTCATCGTACAGTGGCTGTTGGAGAGTGAAGATATTCAATGCATGGATTGGCCCGCTTGGTCCCTTGACCTAAATCCAATCAAATACATGTGGGACCTTCTCGGGAGACGCTTGGCAACACGTCACCAGCCGCCAGCAACGATTCCGCAGCTGTGATTGGCGCTACAACAGGAATGGGCAGCGATGCCTCAACAGCTCCTTGACAACCTCGTCCTCAGCATGAACAGACGTTGTAAATCCTGCAATGCAGGCAGGGGTGATCATATCCCCTACTAAAGACTTGATTTTTCTTGGCAGCCGCCTGTCACATGGACGTTTCTGTCTTTTGTCCAGTTGTGCTCGAAGCTACCTTTTCAGTAAAGTGCCTTTGTATCCTTTGGATTCCTTGTTTGGATGGTTTTGCTCACTTGTCCCGTATTCTTACATCTTGGGGATCTTAGGGTATGATTTGAGTCGATGTGGAGCACTTCTGCACGACGTTGCATTCGAAAAACCGTCTCTTCCTCAATTTTTGCACGCCAGTGTTTTCTGGCTTGGCTGTCCCACTTCGAAACCATCACTGAGCTAAGTTTCGTAGAGGAACTCGTCCAGTTGGAAAACAAAAAGATCTGAACAAAGTAGGTACTTTCAACCATTGTTAGGGTATGCTAAATAGTCAAAAAAGAAACCAGGAAATCAGTGACACAATGCAGGATCAAAACCTTAAGTTATATTTAGATGCTTAACTTTATCACATGCTTTTAGTGATATCAAATGCCACAACTTGTTTTCATTTAGCCTTTTCATGGTCACATTGCAAACACAGCTATGAGAAACTGAAGTGCTGGTGGTCCCAGAAGTCCATTTAAATTTCAAGACTTAATAACAAACAACATATGGCTGTATTACAGTGTGGTTTGGATGAGATGCATCAGCTTGTGGGGAATTTTGTTTGGTAGCGTAAAAACTTTTTGTTCAAATAGTTACCGACAAAGGGAGACAACAGCTAAAAGGTTTAGAAATACATTGAAAACCAATGGAAATTCATACATTGCATTAATTGGGTGAACAGTTGCAACAGTAATTGTTCAACATGTCCTTCACCACAAGGTATTGCAGAATTCAAAGTATATGACGACTCCAGTGACTGCTGAATGCAGACAGACTTTGCAGTGATCAGTTTGTCACGACTAGAAATCTGTGGGTGTCCTGTGGAGACCGAAGTGGTCAAGAAGTGCTGTAGTGCCTGCTGATTAGTCTGCGCCAAACGTGGCGACAAAGTTTTTTTCTTGGAGATGTGACATGAGCCCACCTTACAGCATAAATGGGACTGCTGCAAATTTTATTTTTGGCGCAAGTGTGGCGTCACATTCAAGCAGCATTTGGCATTTACTGAACTAGTCCCAGCTATTTCTGGGGCACTGTTCCTAAGAAAAAAACGGGCTCAAGACTGACAGATTCAGTGAATCTGCACCACACCACACCACAACTTGTGGTGAATGCAGTAGTTCGTCCGTGTAAGCATATGGATTAACCTTGTGCTTGTATTCTGCAATTTCTCGTGTTGGCAGACCCATGTAAGAAAAATAAGCATCTGTCCACACCCTCTTTAACAACCATGGGATCCTCATTGATCTTTCTTTGCTAGAGCTCATTTGGCAAATTTCTTACACTGTGGTATCCACTAAAAACAGTTGTTAAGTTTCTAGTTTTTATAGGTACATGTTTAACACCCTGTGAAAGATGTGATTTGCTGATGCTCTTGATATGCCCAATCATCTTTCTCCTTCACAAGCTGTTTGTTCCAGTTGTCCTTGTCATTTGAGATACCAGTTCCATCATTTGGGGTGCCACATCATTTTGAACCGGACTACTTATAACGCTGGTCTCCTGCGTTGGGAGAAATTGAGCAAAATTATAGTCTCACCGAACACTGCAAGGTGACACCGCTGATAGGATCTTGGCCCTTCTTTAGTCCTTTCTGTGTTCTAAACTTTTGCAAAGCTTCTGTTGAAAATTCTCTACCTTAAAAAAAAAAAAAATCAGTCTCATTACTTACCACACAGTGTAGCAATTAAGGAATGAGGCTGAATTTTAAAAAAAATGGAAACGCGGGATGAGTTTCACATGAATTTATTTTGTTCGAAGTACATTTCTCCTGCATTAATACAAGAAGTTGCACAATCAGCCAGCGAAGGAAGGACTTGCGGAGGGCATCTTTTGGTGTGCAGTGAAAAGCTGATGTCACGGGGCTTTGTATGTCTTCAATGTCTTGAAAAACTTATCCTTTTAAAAGCAGTTTTAATTTAGGGAATCATATAAGGACAAATCTGGTGATTATGGGGGGGGTTGATTACACACACTTGTTTTTGTGCCAGAACTTGCTATACACTGACTGCTCTGTGTGCTGGTGCATTATCATGAAGGAGCCATTGCCTGTTTTTATACTCAGGCCTGACACGAACAATCCTCTTCCACTGTCATTCCAAAATGAATGTTAAGCATTGCCTGCCGCCCCGGTGGCGCAGTGGGCTAAGCGATGGCCTCTGATCATTCGTCCGAACGGGGTCCGGGTTCGAATCCCGGTGAGGCATGGATGTTGTGTTTGTCTTACGGCACTGTCTCTCTCCCTTCCCTGGAACCAGCGACCCTAAATTAGGGACGGGCAACTGCTTATAGCCCATTTAGTTGCTCACGGTGGTCGTTAAACCTCCAATAAAAAAAAAAAAAAGCATTGCCTGTGGCAGTTGTACCTTCAGGAATGAACTCGTGATGCAGAATTCCCTTGCTGTCGTAAAAGCACACGAGCATTGTATTGAGTTTATACTTGTAACCTTATTCGTGAATGTGGCAACTACCACTGAGCACTCTTGACTCTTCATTTCAGGATCATAATGAAAACACCGCGTCTCGCCACCTGCCACAATGCTTTGAAGAAAATTTTGCATTGTTTCTGAGATCTCCAGGATATTTTTTGCGTACTCCACTCGTTCATGTTTTTGGTAGTCTGACAAAGCATGTGGAACAACAGTATACCCCCCCCCCCCAATCTTGCACTAAAATTTGAGCAGTGATCCCCTTATTAATCCCGAGCTCACACTCCATTCTCAAGGTCACAGCGATCGCTTGTGCTTTCACAAACTTTCTCAGTGAGTTGGGGCTTATGCATTGAGATCGGGCATTCGGGCCTTTCATCATTTTCCAAATCTTCTCGCTCATCCTTGAAATGTGCATGCATATCATTGGAATATAAGTGCAAACTGGACTTTTAACTAAGTGGTCAGTGGCCGGTAAGTTCAAAAAATTTAGTGGCCAAAGTAAAAAAAAACTGGCTGGTAAGTTAACAAATCTTAGTGGCCAAAAAAGACTCCTTCAGCATAAGGGGGGGTGTAATAGGAACTTTAACTGCTATTATTTACATGGATGGCTTTATATGAACATAAAAGAAGCCACTCACTGTGCTAAATAAAAACCATTTTGTAAATCTTTTTTCCCTCCTGGATTTACTCATTCCCAAGACATCAATAGTATCTGTGGAAATTTACCATGTATCAGTGAAAACCTCAATGATTTTGCTAATAACCCGATGAATTCATACTTTTCCATCTGCAGCAGTAAATGGGCACATCGGTTTTTAATATCGCTACTCAATATAACGTTGAAGGCAGCCTGAAAAACAAGCGACAGCCAGCTGATGCGAGAAGCACCTTCCATAGTACAAATGTGTTGCCGTCAAGTAAAAGCAATGTGACCATTTGCTAAACTTCAACTGAACTTTGATCTGCTTCCCTTAAACTGTCTCAATGGTTTTATTTTTGTAGTTAGCAAGTATACAATACTGTGCTTTCATGTTTTTAAGTAAAGGTATTCAGTACAAGAAAGCAAGTTAAGTTTATTTTCCTGAACTATTAGGGATATGCAAGAGTTTCCACCGTCCCCACTAGCTGGCACTGTAGGGGTCTAACCAACCGGTGACCCGTGCTGTCGTTTCGTACATGAAGCCAAGCTGGTGAGCAGCCGTGTCGAGAATGGCTTGCCAGGTTTTTAATGAAGGTGATCTAAGCTTGGAAGACAAGCCACGTGTAGGTAGACTGCAGGAACTCGCAGACGAGGAGCTAGAATCGCTGTTGCAAAAGGATGCCATACAATCGACCCTGCAACTGGTGAAACGTTTGAAAGTGGCTCAATCGACGGTGGTACAGCTTTTACAGGCATTGGGGAAGATCCAGAAGATTGGTATGTGGGTATTGCATACTTTAATGGAGCAAAATATTTGTCAACGATTGGGCATCTGCATGTCGTCGCTGAAGAGGTTTCAAGGGAAGAATTTCATGTGGAAGGTTGTCACCAGGGATGAAAAATGGGTCTATTGCGGCAACTCCGTACACAAGCAATCCTGGGTAGCCCCAGTCCAGTCATCAACATCCACTGCAGAACAGGATCTCCACAGGGAAAAGATGCTGTCGTGTTGGTGTGTGTTGGTGGGATATGCATGGAGTGCTTGCTGTACTTCGAACTGTTGAAACCAAACGAAACAATCACTGCACAACGATATAGTGATCAGTTGATGAAACTGAACACCGCAATCAAGCAAAAACGCCCATGGACAGGTAAAGGACACCACTCAGGCATGCTGTTAACACGACAATGCCAGACCACATGTCGGTGCCGCCACAAAATCAAGCCTTGAACAGTTACACTGGGAGGTTTTACCGTACCTGGCTTACTCCCCAAACATTGTACCCTCAGACTTTCATCTGTTTTGCTCTGTGCAACATGCCCTAGCCCAACAGTGGTTCACCACAGTTCCAGAGGTGGAAAATTTTGTCACTGCTTTCTTCTGCTCAAAACCTGAGTCCTTCTTTCACAGGGACATTCATTTGTTGCCTGAAAAATGGCAAAAGGTCATTGATGCTAACGGCCAATATTTCGTTGAATAAATATGTATGTACTGATTTCCTGATTGTTCCTTTCTCTTTAAAACGGCGGAAAGTTTTGCATACCCCCTAATAGTATTATGGTAAGGTAATGTGTTCTTTTAGCTGATCTTGTATGTAGAAATTTGTAAATGTGTGTAATAATGCCAAAATTTAAGGTGCTGTGTAGTTATATTGATTTTTTTCGAGCAAATAATAAAATTGTAATATTTTTTTCTTGTGCAGGACAAATCAAGCATTGGAAATACAAATGAGATGCATACAGAGCACTTACTGCCATACATGGACAAACGCCATGGCTCAGTGTTCCAGTAAAACTTTCTTGTGATACATATGTGTAAAAATTGAGTACGTTTCTGTAATACAAATTTAGAAGTCGAATTGTACCATTCTGTGCCGCAACATGAATCCCCCTACATGGAGGGCAGACCTCCTGGTTATGGGGAAAAACAGAAAAGCCAGAAGTATTCAGGTTCATATATAAGTGGTGGCATTAGCTACTGTTGCCATCGTTTTCAAAGTCTTCTAAAGATCATCATCAAAAGAGTGTTATTTAAGGTTGCTAGTTTGGTCTGTGAAAGACTTCCAAGTTTATTAATAGCTATACAGTTTATACAAAGACTTCCAAGTTTATTAATAGCTATACAGTTTAATATTGGTTATCTTGCCTAGATCCAAGACTAAAATCAGAGGTTGTTTAAATAAGAAACTTGTGTAATATAGACATGAAAACTGCAACTCTAAAGTAGCAACCAGGTAGTGAAGTTTATCGGTGCCATCTCTTTCTATAAAAAGACTGCATTGATGAACTGGTGAGTATTTTTGTAATTAATATGATAAAGTGGTTGTGTGCATTTTTTATTATGTGTATAGGGGGTCCTACAGGTTTATTTTACCCAGATACATAGTACTGTACTTTAGGAGTTCTGTTAATCAAGGGATAAAGTGCACTATTTTTCACTTCCCAGATAATTAAAATATATTTCATGGTTTGTAGGTAAGAAAGATCAGCTTGGCGCAGTGGTCTAAGCGATGGCCTCTGATCATTTGTCCGAAAGGGGTCCGGGTTCGAATCCCGGTCAGGCATGGATGTTTTGTTTGTCTTACGGCACTGGCTCTCTCCCTTCCCTGGAACCAGTTACCCTAAATAAGGGACGGGCAACTGCTTATAGCACATTGAGTTGCTCACGGTGGTCGTTAAACCTCCAATCAAAAAAAAAAAAAAGATCAGCTTAGTGCTTCATTTGGGTGTCATTATTCACTGGTCACATTGCTTTAGTGTCATGAAATAAGACAAATAAGGCGATGCAGGTGTGTTTTTTAGTGAGAAATCTGTGGGTGGGGGGTGAAAGTGAAGGTTCAGGAAATAGTATATGGGCGAAATTGGACAGGAAATGGTATACAGGCTTGCCTCATGAAATGTGTTACATACTTTAACCAAATGGTGGGATTGGAGCAATAACTATATTTTATTATTATTTTGTGTGTAAATTTTAAGCAAGCAAGGAGGGAAAGTGGTCAGCTCATAGGGAAAACTTGTTTTCGTTGGTAGTAAATAAATTATATTACCAAAAGTATTCAGACACTACCAAATATTTGCCTAAGTACAAAGAATGGTTGCACAGGAAGGTGTGCAATGAGAAGGGAGGTATGTATATAAAGCTGAGGTGTTCTGTTTTGTTATCAGCATTGCAGCTAAATTCAACGTACCAAAATCGACTAAGTAATGTCATGAAGAGATGGAAGGACAGTGGAATTACACAAAAAAGCATTCAGAAGACCCCCGTGTAGCTGGCACAATGGTCTGAATGCTGGCTTATGACCAGGAGTCTGGGTTCGAATCCTGGTAAGGCATGCATGTTGTATTTGTCGTATGGCAGTGGCCCTAAATTAGGGTGGGCAACTGCTTCAAGTTGCTCACAGTGGTCATTAAACCTTCAATCAAAAAAAAAAAAAAAGGAAAGCCACACAAACTGACTGAACGTGATAAGAGCCATGGTAATAAATAATAAGATCCCGTTCTTCTGCCCTTTTCATCACTGCTGAAGTAGGAAATGTTTGTAATGGCTCAGTTAGTAGCATAAAATCACCCACAGAGTTGCACATTGTTCATTATTATGGTAGAGCAGCAGCACACATCACTAACGTAATTGCAACGCACCATTTGAAGTGATGTCTTCCGTTGTTCTTAAACTGTGGGTGACTGGAAAGCTAATCTTTGAAGTTTTGAGTCACCAGGGTGTTTACTGGTCATGAAAGTCACTCATTCAGAAAAAGGTCACGAATTTTGCTTTGGGGTCATGAATTTCTTTTTATTTTTAATTATTGTTCATTTTCTGGTAAAGAAATTTTCTATGCACACCGACCACACAAGATGTAAATGTGGTTTCCATATTCCATGTCATGATCCAAGTATCAAAAACAGGACACTTATGCACTCATCAAAGAAAACTGTTAAAGCAAAAAACCTTTTAGCACTGAAATACTTGTACAAAATCTCAAGATCAATTTAACAATTTAAATTACAGAGGGTGATTCAAAAGTTTTTCAATATTTACATAAACGCGTGTGCTGTGGTAGGTATGTGTGTTTAAACTAGTTCGAGTCACATACTGCAGTCAGTCGAAAGGGATACAAAGTGGTAGTCATTGCTGTGAACTGCATTGCATGTTGTCGTTCTGTCAGTGATTGGGATGCCTAAAAGGTGAACCAGTCACGACTGGCTAATTAGGGAACTTTTGCTTTACGAATTTAAACTCTGCCAGAACGCTGCTCAAGCTACAAGAAACATTTGTCATGCGAAAGGGAAAGGTTCTGTGGACCACAGCACCACAACCAGTTGGTTCAAGAAATTTTGCCACTGTCAGATAGGCAGCGAACCGTGGATTCAAAGGCTGTGTGCCAGGCGGTAGAGGCAAATCCGACAACCATCATTCGGAGATTATCAGGTGAGCATGGTATATCACAGACCACCATGGTTCGTCACCTTCAGGACTTGCTGCATTGTCCCTCACAAACCGCCGAGTGGAAGTGTGTACGAAACTCCTAGAAAACCTACACAATGTACGTTTCATCAAGAGAATTGTTACGTGCGATGAAAAGTGGGTCTATTTCCGTAATCCTAACACACAACAGCATTGGTTGAGCCCGGGCCAGCTTCCAGAACCTGTTGCCCAAATGTGGGTGCTTCGAGCACAAGGTGATGCTCTGCGTCTAGTGGAACTTCGGGGGGATAATCCATTACGAATTTGTTCCAGATGGTTGTACCATCAACACCAACCTCTATTCGGAACAGCTGGAGCAGGTGTATGCTGTTTTGGGGGAGTAGCACCTGGTGAACAGAAAGCGCGCTCTCCTACAGCAGGACAATGCTTGACCTCACACTGCACGAACAACCCAGGCAAACCTCCAGGAACTTGAGGGCATCGAACTGATGCCGCACCCAGCATGTGGTTCTTTTTCCAGTCCGTGGCCCACTTCCTTCTTGGGCAGCACTTCAACAACCAGGAGAAGGTGGTAGCTGGGATGAAAGAGTTCTTCGTCTCTAAGGACAAGAACCACAGTAGAATCGGAGAACTGGCAGAAAGGTGGCTAAAGACGGTGCAACACGACGGCCTATACTTTGGATGCTAGTCAGCTTTCGTCGTAAACGGGCGTATGAAGACATAAAGTGATCCAAATATTGCAAAACTTTCGACTCACTCTCTGTAGAATCGAAGAACTGGCAGGCAGATGGCTAAAGGCGGTGCAACACGATGGCCTATACTTTGAATGCTAGTCGGCTTTCGTCGTAAAGGTACGTATGAAAACATAAGGTGATCCAAATATTGCAGAACTTTTGACTCGCCCTCTGTATGCCGCTTATGAAGTCATGACATTTTTCAGGTATAAATGTTAAAGAAAAGTGTGTTTTGAAATCATATAACACAATGGTGAGCATTTTGACTTATTTTTAGG
Source organism: Macrothele yani (assembly GCA_039090855.1). Classification (NCBI taxonomy): domain Eukaryota; kingdom Metazoa; phylum Arthropoda; class Arachnida; order Araneae; family Macrothelidae; genus Macrothele; species Macrothele yani. Next base: position 9,663,855 of record CM077021.1, on the reverse strand, counting down.
CACTGTCAAAATGCTAACAAAAGGGGAGGGGCACTTTTTACATAGCAAAAGAAGAGGTTTGTGTGTGTGTGTATATATATAGTATTACCCAGTGGTCCGCTGGCCATTGGCCAGTAAAACTTCCGTTAGACGATTGAATTATTAATTTTACTTGTCCGGATGGCCAGTAAGTTTTTTTTTATCTAATTTGTCACAAGTTAAAAAAATGAATTTCTATTTCTTTACCTTGCTGTATGGTTTTCATTTTAGGCTGCAAACTAATGATAGGTTTAAAAACAAATATTGGAGATAATTCCATTGAAATGATACGTTATTCCCTACATATATTTGTAAATGCCTTTATATATTTTTTTATTATCATTATTTTTTACAGATCAGTGGGCATTTTGGTGGACCAGTGGGTTTACAAATTCTAGTGGTCTGCTGGGCCAGCAAAAGATGTATTTCAAATTCTAACACTGGTGTATACATATACACAAAGGTGAACATTTTTAACTTATTTTAGGCACAGTTAAAGTATGATGAGTCGGTTTTTCTAACTAGCAGAAGAGCTGGTAGCACTTTTTATGTAGAAAAAGGTGGGGAGTGCCCTCCCTCCTGTTTAATTATACTTTCAGCATATATGGATGTGTGCTCACTTGTACTGCTGCTTTGGATAGGGCTGTATATATTGAGAGAGACTGCTTTTTAAAAAATGTTCATGAAGTTTCATTTTCCAAATTTGGTAGACACCCTGGTCACACTTTTCACTCTTCTAATCCGGTGGTGTTGTCTGGATTCGGTGACAGCTTGTCAAGACTGTTTTCTTCCAACTGTTAGGTTCGAAGGAAACCCCATCGAGGTATGGAGTTGTTTCTCGTGGATGGGATTCAGCCTGTGGGGTATTACACCATGAACTCTGAAGTATACCTGAACGTTCTGGATAATTCTGCCTTACCAACAATGTGGTGGTATTATGGAAAACCGTTGTCTCTTCCAACACAATCAAGTTCCGTGCCATACTGCACAGTGTGTGTGCAGGACTGGTTTCTTGAAAATGAGGTGGAATTGTTAGGTTGGCATGCTCAGAGTCTGGATCTTAATGCCATAGAACATCCCTGGGATGAACTGGAGTGACGGATACCAAATCGACCACAGTGACAGTCTCCACTGTGGCAGCAGCTCTGCAGGACGAATGGTGAGCCATTCCTGTTGAGACCTACCGGAAATTGAGTGATAGTATGCCTTGCTGTGTGGCCGCTGTCATACAAACAAAGGGTGGACTGACTAATTGTGATAATTCAGCCATTCGTCTTAAAACATTATGGTGTCCGAATACTGAGATGCTGCTTGACAAAATTCTTTCTTTTAAAAATAAAAAATGCAGGGTTGGAAAGTGCACCAAACAGTAAATGGCTGTCCTTTTAGCTGCAAATATGATAGAATGAAAAGCTACCGTATATACTCGTGCATAGGTCAACCACTTGATTTTTATCTGAATATTTGCAGTTTTTGTATAACCCATGCATAAGTAGACTCCCCAATTGTATACCTACCTGTCTTGTGTATAAATAAAAATATATAGATATATTTTCCGAGGATGCGCCCGCATGCGGAAATGTGAACTTACTATTTTATTGTTGTAGCTCACTCGCAATGTTGCTTGCGGCAGTTTCCCGCAAAATGTGGATGGAATTGAGGCACAATTCTGGGAAGATAATAGGGCTCACCAACCTGGTTCGAGAGTTTTCAGGGGAAGGTTACACATTTCAACATTATATGAACCCAAGTTTGCACATGACCCCCCCTCCACTTTTTGCAAGCAAGTTTTCTGCAGTTACTTCATTCGTGGAGAGTAAAGCGTTTGTTCCCGCAGCAAACGAATCGTGATGCATTTACCCAAATGTCGTAAGGCAAACACATCGTTAATTTAAAAAAAAAAAAAAACTTCGTGAAACGTATTTGGAAATCATAAATAGGTCTTGATGTCAACCTGATAAGTTATTTTTTATCCCATAAAGAACATGCATGCCATAAAAAATAAATGTGTAACTTTTGAAGTTTTCAATGGATTTTTTCAAAAATTAAGATGAATCGTTATTTTGATGTATTGTGGACACTAATATCTGCACACAACTATTAAAAAAAATTGAAGAAAATGTGTTCTATAAAATTTTCTCCCACTACTCTGTGCAGTGTAGCTGCTGTCGGTCAACTGCTGAGTTGTACGAGTGTGTGATTAACAGAGAGGTTGTTTATCTATTCCTAAGTTTCATCACCCCTCTCCACCGTGTTTGTGACAAACAATGGGCTTAGTGACACAACCAAACATCGCCCCATTCAGTAAAGATGCAATCCTGTTTTGCTCGCTTTTACTCTTCTGAATAGGTTACTGTTTGTTTCATTTTTAGAGCCAGGGCACGCGCTATTTAATAACAAACGTAAGTAGGTTGTTAAACTAATGCCCCCCTTTTTTTTTATCGGTGGCAGTGTTATTCTGAGCGATCGGCCAAGTTTAAACACTTTCGTTTTGGGGATGCATTGATCAAGTTACCACTGTTCTGTAGATTTACCAGTGGGGCAGTCAAGGCCATATCGACAGATCTAAAACAGACTTCGAAACATCTTTGTGAAATGAACTTTTCTATTAGTGAATAAAAAAAACTCGTACATATAAAATCAAGAAAATTCTTAGCAATAATTTTCTTCTGTACCAGTAACACCCAGAAATGACTAAATATACAACTGCAAGTGAACTGAAGGCGCAAAGGGCTAAGTATGTGCATTTCCATAAGGCATCAAAATTTTGGTTTTCAACCGATCAGAAATATTTTCTGTGTATAGTTTGACCCCCTAATTTCGACCTAAATATTTCATTTAAAAAAGTCGACCTATACACTAGTATATATGGCACTTTTGATATTTGGTAATACCCAAAAACCTCGTTTTAAAGGTGTAAAATCTTGCCAGCGGCATACAAAACCAATAAGATGTGGATGACCACAAACATTTTTTAACAGAGGGTGCAGGAGCGAGATTAAAAAAAGGGGGGAGGGGTCTTGTGTTGTTGACAATTTCACAGTGCACTCTGAAATCGGAAGCAATTCAATTAGAATTTCTTCCGTCTAACATCATTTCAGTGCTTCAGCCTTTGATCAAGGCATTGTTCAGTTTCCAGAAGCACTACAAAAAATGATCAAATGCATTAGCATAGTAGGTAATAAGCCATATATATGTGTGTGATTTATGAGTCAAACGGACAATAAAGTGGCAAAAGCTTTCCTGCCTAGTTCAGTTAGGGGAACAGTCACTCCGGCTAAGATGATGTGTGTTCACGTCTGCAAGGAAAAGTCATATTGGCACTCGAACAAAAAACATTTCTCGGCCGTGAACATTGAAAAAATTGTTTGATAGTTCTTCCACACAACATACATATGTAATAGTGGCCTACAAATTTTTAATTATTGTTCAGTGCCCAGACCAAGTGACGTTTTGATTATTAATATTGTTCTACTGAATTTGGAAAGAGACAGATAACTGCTGAGTTAGCTATGGAGGTCAAGATAATATTATCACTATGTATGTACACCGATGAGCCATTACATTATGACCACCTACCTAATAAGCTGTAGGGGACCCCCTTTAGCCCGCAAAACAGCGGCCACTTGGCTAGGTGGCGAAAGGTTCCCTAGGGTATATGGTGACAATGTCAAGAGCCGTTCCTGTACATTTAGGGGTGGTGGTGATTTAGCGCAAACCCCCTTTTCCAAGTCGAACCACAAATGTTCGATTGAATTCATGTCAGGCGAATTTGGAATTAACAGAAGGTCACCAGCATGTTTCTCGAACCACTCCTTGACGAGTCTGGTGGTGTGGCATGGAGCATCATCCTGTTGGTAATGGCCATCACCAGCAGGGAACACAATTGCTATGAATGGGTGAATTTGGTCCGCAATGATGTTCAGACACCTGGCAGCTGTCGGGGATTGTGGTGCTATTAGGATAATAGGGCCTAAAGTATCTCAAGAAAACATCACCTACAGCATAACACTGTCGCCGGCGGCCTGTTTCTGCCCTACAGTGCATCTAGGTGCCATAGCCTCCGTTTGTAATTGGCGCATCCGCGCTCGGCCATCTACATGATGCATCGGGAATCTTAATTTGTCAGACCAGGCCACTTTCTTTTAATCGTCCACTGTCCAATCTCGATCTTAGACCCATTTCATGTGTTATTGGCGATGACTTGCAGTGAGCATGGAGATCCGGCTGGGTCTTAGGCTACACAGGCCCATGCGCAGAAGGCTGCGATGAACTGTGTGCTGTGACCAGGGTTGGCAAGGTAAATTACGCATAATATACAGGTAATTTACTTGGCGTAGAAAACCAGTTTTGTACGCAGACGTAAAAAACTAATTTTCTTTCATGTGTGTATAAATGACATAATATAAAAACCACTTTAATTATATTACATTTTAAACTTAAAATTTCTTGTATATTTGAGACTAAATCATTATTCTCTTAAGATTGTTAATACAGCTCAGCCACCTATTAACATTTCTTTTTGGAAATTATAATGTATCTGTTCTTGTATACTATAAAAATGGAGAAAATCATCTACCTCTTGCACTAGCATTGATAAAAATCACAATGTATATTCAATAGAATTCAAGATTTTATTAACAGCTTCAAATTCGTAGAGTGTATTTTCATATTTATGTAATTCTATGAAATAAACAATTTTATGTTCAGTTCAAAGGTAATATTTTGACATGAATGTCCATGGCATGTCTATAATGCAAAATATTGTACATTTTCATTTAATAATATTTGTGTTTGACATGTTATCCAGGTGTTTCAAAATCATAATTTTACCATTTTAAAACTAAACATTTTTCATATTGATTTTCTTACACCCTTAAAGGTAAAAACTAGATTTGACAAAACATTAAACTACTTGTTTTAAATGTAACTCTTTAAATGATCTTGTAACTTAAGAGTATAATATATTTGAACCAATTTCTTCGAACCTGAGCCGGTTTCTTGTAGTATTATGGACAAAAGACCAATTAGAGTAAAGTCTTTCAAGTTGGGCTGAAGATGCTGGGATGTTGATTAACTTCAAAACAACTGCTGACAACTCCTCATGGTGCTGACTGGCGAAGTACCAGAATGTCCGTGGTGATTTTAACAACCTCTTCATAAGAGCTCCAAACTTTCCAGATTTTTCTCGATACTGTTGAAAACTGGTTATCCCCGAGGGGTCAAAGTTTTCTAAAATGAACTCCTACTTGTCCGTGATGTTTCTCATTCATTTTCTGGTACACAGGATGGAGAGCATTAGCTGCAAGGCTGTATACATTTAACGATTGGTTTCTCCTTTTTTCTACATGTGGCATGAGGTCCTTATGGTCCTCAGGTAGACGTAAGTCGATCCACAATTCAACTGCATCTGCAGCAGTTGCTTCTTTTTTCTGGCATATATTTATTAGCTGACTTACTGGATTAAGCACTGTGATTGTATCGGCAACTTCTTTGAGAAAGGCACTATCATAGAGGAGGGACTTAATTTGAGATTATTTCTCAGCTTCTTCAGTAGCAGCAACTTCCCTCATTGCACTTAGATTGTTAGTCAAGGACAAACAGGCATCCCTCTGAGAACACCAGTGAGTGTCTGCAGCGAGGCATACTTTAGAGCCACCGTTTTCTGTCAGTTCATGTTCTCGATCAGGGTGCTTGAAAGACCTCAACAACACCATGTTCACACGAGATACAATGTTTTTCGAGAGAAGATCCTTAGCTAGATTTCCAGTATGGGCATTGCAAGCAAAATGCCACAGGCCATGTTGCTGGCGTTGTCGGAAACTGTACAATAAATATTCACAATGTATCATTCTTTAGCTAGCTTTTTTATTCGCTGACCACATCACAAAGTTCTTCACCTGTTTCTGGCAAACCAGACATGTTGAAAGCATCAAGAAAAACACTTTCAGCTTTGCCACTACTTCCACAGGGATTGTGAAAAAGTGTTGCAACATTTTTTGTGTTGTTCGATTCATTTTTCCATCAGTCTGTGAGCAAAACGGAGGTTGTGTCTGCAGCACTGATGGTGATCTTAGTAACTTCATCATACACTTCGTCCAGAAGCTTATCGGAAAGGGCTTTTCTTGTTGGTATTTTATAGGCAGGGCGCATTTTTTGACAGAACTGTTTAAAATGCTCTTATTCTGCCACACTAAATGGGATGTTGCAACCGTAGAAAACCTTGGCAATAGCAAGATCTATTTCCTGCTTTGTAGAGGTATTCATCCGGTCCAAAAAATAGATTATCTGTCCAGGGCAAGATTTCATCTTTTTTGCTCACTAGCAAATTTTGCTAGTGACCAAATAGTTTGCTAGTAAAACTAAATCACAACACTTATTTTCTAATAAAGTTGCACAGAAATTTAAATGTGTATAAATATTTTGACTTACCTTTTTGAATAATGAATAGAATCTTAGATAAGTTTAGTGACTATCTTTATTATTAATTTCTAACAAATTCTCATACCACATGAATATATTTCACTCACATTCTAATTCAGATTTCTTCCCATATGGTTTACGCTCAGGGTGTCTGACTTTGTCATCATACCACTTTATAACTGCTGACCGTGGATTAAAAATCTCTTCTTGTGGCCCTTCTATTTCAATTGTCATCAGAGCATTTAAAGTTTCAACGGACAAATTGTTCCTCCAGTCCCCTTGTATTCTTTTTAAAAAAAACTGAATCCCGCCTCACAACATGCAGTACTAAGTGGAAGTTTCGCACAAATTTCTGCTAAACTTCTACACACTTCATATCTGCCAACTACCACACAATGCCGTAGTTTCTACGGAACTCACTATCAAAACTACGGATTCTACAAATTTTCATTTTTGTTTCAAATTTTTCTTTTGCTATTATTTTTATGATATACACGAGATTCTTACATGGATTTGCAGAATCCCGCTTTTTTTTTTTCATCAGTTAGATCATTCTGAAAATAGATATTTGGGAGAAGGGGTGGGGGGTCGTTTTCCATCTGGAGACGAAATTTCGTGCTTCAAAACTTTCGAACGACGAAGCAAAAGTTTCTTCCGTAAGCGTTTACCCTCTCCGCGAACACGTTTCGTAAAAAAGCGTCTATCTATGCCACACAATAAGGCTAGTTACTATGGATAAGACTTGCCAGTGTTGGCAGGCTATTTTCCAGTAACATTTTGGTTTGCTTCTTTCGGTTTTGTCTACCATCCGAATAAGTGGAATTATTCTTGCTTATTCATCACTGATCATTAGAGCGCAGTATTTGATGTATGCACGACTATCAAGACTTGTGGAAGTAGGCGATCGCTTGGCTTAGGGTACGACAGAAGTTGAGGACAAAGTTTGTGGGGCAAAAGAAGGGAGGGTGGCAGAGCAGATGGTCAAACAACCGATCCATCCCAGAGCTCTGGGTTGCTACAGCAACCATTGCCCATGTCACGTTCAGTTTCTGTAATAGACCAATGAGGGCACGATGGAGAGGAGTTTCAATGCGCTTTTACGACAGTTTCCACTGGAAGCGATGAAAGATATGGGGAGGATGGGTATGAAGTGTCGAAAGGAAATTGGCGAAAGAATCGCTGATTGTCGTATCGCTGTTTTAACAAGTGATAATAGAAACTGTTATGTAAACTTCGTGGATTAATAATGATTTTTGGTTACTTTAAATAAAGAAATTACCTTACTAGCAATATTTGCTACTGCAATTTTTTTTTCACTAGCTAGTTGCTGATCGATGAAATCTCGCCCTGTATCTGTCGTTTAACCGCGAAAGGTTTAAAACTTACAGTGATGGGTGATTCAAAGTAGAAACTGTCTTCTTCTTCACAAGATGAGGAGGGTACACTCGTCACCACGGACACGGTTGAGCAGGAACTGGAGCTGGGACTTGCAACTGAAACCAGAGGAGGTCTATAGACATTTCAGAGTCAGATCGATGCAGGGTAGAACTGGAACTCGCAGGTGGTGGCAGCGGTTAAGGAGCTAAAGAACATTGCAAAAATTTTCAACAGCTGTCCAGAAAAAACTGTCAGACTTGTTTCAGATGCAAGAGGGTCAGTTTTTTGATGAAGTGGAAAAAGTCAGTAAAGATAATGAAACTGCACTCGCAGATATTGAGTATTGAGTCCAAAACATTACACAGGCTTAAAAGTTGTAACAGAAATTCTGAAAATTTTTTGTTCCTCATGGCTGGTCCATAAAGAAAACTATACAAGAGTTAGGTGTAAATACGTATTTAGTAAGAAAAGCATGGGGCCTAATTGAAACACATGGTATTAGTCCAGAGGTAAATATTCACAAGCGTGGTAAACAACTATTGAAAAGAAACTGTGGACTTAGTTGTAAATTTTTATCAAAATGATGAAATCAGCAGGATGTGTCCTGGAATGAATAAATCAGTTTGTTTAGAAGATGGAACCAAGCAGGTACAACAGAAACTGCTGATACTGTGTACTTTAAAAGAAGCATATGAGAAATTCAAAATTTGAACATCCAACCGTTACGATAGGATTTTCTAAATTCTGCATGCTATGCCCAAAATGGTGTGTTCTTGCTGGACCTAATGGCACACATTCAGTTTGCGTCTGCTCCACTCACCAAAATGTCAAGTTGATGGCGAGTGCTATACAGTTACGTGGTTTTAGAGATCTTATTTCTAAAGCAGTTTGTGATATTGCAAATGAAGGCTGCATGTTTGGATTATGCACAAAGTGTCCAGGAGTTGAAGTTCTCAGTGAACAGTTCAACCCTGGGTATGAAGATGAGCTGATAACATACAAGCAATGGGTCACAACTGACCACTACAAACTTGTAACACTTGTTGAACCGTATGATGATTTTAAAGAAAATTTCCTTACCAAACTTCAAGATTTGAAAAGCCACCATTTTATTGCAAAAAGCCAGTCAAATTTTTTAAAAATGAAAAAGGAAAACTTGAAAAGGGATGAATGCATAGTCATTGGGGATTTTTCTGAAAATTACACTTTCATCGTACAGGATGAAATTCAGAGTTTCCACTGGCTTAATTCCCAAGCAACAGTTCATCCTTTGTGCATCTACTACAGAGATGAAAATGGGGAACTGTTTTGTAGAAGTGTGTGCTTCCTAAGTGACGGTCTAATTCACAATACGGCTGCTGTTTATACTTTTCAAAAGAAGCTGATACCTCTTGTACAATCTCTAAATGTAAGCATGAAAAAAGTTATTTATTTTTCTGATGGGTCTGCAGCCCAATACAAAAACAAGAAAAATTTTGCTAACTTGTGCAAACACAAGGAAGACTTTGATTTAGATTCGGAGTGGCACTTCTTTGCCACAAGTCATGTTAAAGGCCCCTATGATGGTATCGGTGGGACTGTAAAAAGACTTGTAGCAAAAGCGAGCCTTCAAAGAACAACAAAAGATCACATTTTAACAGTTAAAGACATGTATGACTTTTGTGAAAAAAAAATAACTGGAATTAATTTTTTTTTAATTGACCAAGAAGTAATTAGAGAAGATGGAAAGCTCCCAAAGCGGTTTTCTGAAGCTCGACCAGTGCACGAGGAAACCATAGTTTTGTTCCAGTACACGAGGAAACCATAGTTTTGTTCCAAAGGATGGCACTACTTTGGTTATCAGCATAACTTCATGTTCAAGATACTTAATGAAGATGCAGAAGTTGATATAAAAAACATCAAGGAGAGAGATAACATTGTATGTGCTTACAGGGGGAAATGGTTTGTAGCTCGGGTTGAATAACTGTCAAAAAAAAAATTATAACATCTGGGCTAAGTTTTACAATCCAAGTGGACCTTCTACAACTTTCAGTGTGAAAGAAAATGCGGAAAAGGTTTGGATTCCGATGCAAAATGTACTGGCCAAGTTATCACCTTGAATTTACAACATCAACCAGGCGGACGCACAACATTACCCAAAGAAAGAACACTGAACTCTCTTTTAAGTTAACGTCTTACTCAAAAAAGTCATGTTGAAACCCCCCCACCTAAAAATCAAAACTTTACCCTTTTGATGTGTCATGTGATAGCCAGTAACTTGGAAAGAGAAACAAACTTCTATTTCCAACGGCACGTCGAGGACCAATATCACATAGGCAGGTGATAGTAATGTTTTGGCTCTTCAGTGTAGATGTAAAGCAAAATGAATTAAAGTGTTATTTCCAGTGGAAGAGTTCCATTATCATTTGAACATGGTGGTGTTGGAGTTAGTTCATCTAAAAATGCTTTCTGCAATTCGTGAAAAGAGATGCCATTATTTGAATGCAAGTAAATGCATCCCGGTTGAAATTGGGACATCTGAAAACAAAAATGCAATTTCTCATGGAAAAACATGTCATTGCATGAATATGATTTTTAAGCATTAGAAAGACTGCAGCATAATTTGGGTACATTTATTGGAGTTTGTCAAAATATTCTGGAGGTAACTAGATTCCCAGATTAAGAGAAATTGCACAGGTAGGAGAATTAGTGACCAGTTACATGGGACTTTACAATAAAAGGAAATAGTAAGGTTAAAAAAAGTATTATTAATCAGGGTGTTCTTTTCTTTAACATTTTGTATGCATATTTATAGGATCTTAGGGACAAAACTCTTAGTTATCTGTATTGAAGTGAAACAAAGGGTAAATGTGTACATACCTGCCAACTACTACGGAATGTCCATAGTTTCTACGGGTTTTGTTCTCTGACTACGGAACTCACTGTAAAAACTATGGATTCTACAAATTTTTATTTTTTGTTTATTTTGCTATTTTATGAAATTCTTAAGCGGATTCGTGGAATTCCGCTTTTTTGTCATCGTTTAGATCATTCTCAAGATAGATGCAAAACTGCAAAGAATTTTGGCCGAGTTGGGTCATTTTTCGTCCAGCGACAGTATTTCGAGTTTCAAAAAATTTTGCTGTAGTCGTAATTGTTTTCTCCCGATGGCGATTTATTTCACCCTTGTTAAATATCATTTTATTGTTTGCATTTCACCTTGATGAAACTGAAGGCAACAATTTGCTAAAATGGAAGTTAGACGCTGCAAAAATTTCCCCATAATCTTCAGGCGCAAGATTCTTCCGCGAATTCGAGGAATTTCGCCATTTTCGTTAGTATTTTGGTCATTTTACGAGATCGATGCACAAGTAAACAAATTGGGGGTGATGGGGAAAGGATTTTTGTCGGAAAATGGAATTTTGTCTTTACGAAACTTTCTAAAACGGAAGGTCGACAGAGTTCAGATTTTTTCCGTGATCGTAATTTCTTTTTCTCGTGATGTTGTCTTTGTCCAGTATTATTGTTAAATAACATTTTACTGTATAAATTTTTATTTTGGCTTGAAAATAAGGGGGAAATTTCCAATACCAGAAGTTGGGCAGAGCAAAGATTTATCCTGTAATTGCCCTCAGCGATGTTCCCACTCTGCTGCGTTGTTAAATATCCCCAGTCTCGTAAGTTTTTGCATTAAGCTTGATAAGGGAGAGGGAGCAACAAATTTGTACAAATTGATTTTTTTTTTTTTACGAATTTCAGATTTTCCTTCTTGTCAAGCATGAAATTCTGAACACACCTGACTGGTTCTTACTGGTAGAAATTTCGAACTTAAATCTTGCAATGTTACCGTCCTGCCCTCACCAGGGGAGTTAAGTTTGTTTGATTAGTGTGTCCTTGTTTGTTGTGGCTCGTATTTCTTTTTCACAAAGAGATAGATCATTTCGTGAAAAAGCGTCTATGTGTGCCGCGCAATAATAATGGTTATCACTGACAAGGCTCTTAGCAAAGTTGGCAGGTATGTGTGTAGTTTAGCATCCTAAATTATTTGGCTGAACATTTCAAGAAATTTCGAAAAAAGGATGCACAAATTTTAAAGTAAATAATTTAATGTGAGATGGTGAAAAAATTTTAGCTTTGCGGGGCATTTTAAAGGTTTTCACCATAAAATTGACCTGCAAGTATGGGGAACACACGCTATGGCGAGCTTACAGCCAGCACTGCCTTGCCAACGAAACAGCGATCTTCAGCTCATGCTGTGGCAGCCATTTTATGGGCAAAAAACAAGACTGACCAGGCCTTCGCATTTTACAACAGTCTGCTTTACTATGTAAAAAAAGCTCTAAATTTACCATTATTGACTGTAGAAAAGGTGTTGCAACTCATTTTTAAGTGGATTTCGACGATTAAAAAAAAAAAAAAAAGACCGATCTTCATTTCGGCAGATCCAAAAAATGGCTGCCGTAGCACGACTCAAAGTTCATCGCTTCACCGCAGCCTCCGGCGGTGCTTGGGGGTAAAACTCTCTGCAGCGTTGTTTGTTTACATTCCCATACTTGCAGGTGAATTTTATGCTAAAAATATAAATATGCATTGTAAAGCGGAAATTTTTTCACCATTTCATATTAGATTACATACTTTGAAATATGTATATAACTTTTTCTCAAACATTTCAGCCAAATAATTTAGGACACTGAACTACACATTTACCTAACAAAGTTCCCAGTAAGATTTGATTTTGATCGACTAGTTTTTAGTTTTCGTGAAGTTTAGTTTGATTATGATATTAACTATTTCTTTTATTATATAACACAATATCTGCAGTATCGTAGATGTATTTAGTTGTTAAAATTTTACCTTGGCCATCGTATCATCCTGTCTGGGTTGAGCAGCACAAACACAAATTTTGGGTTATGCAAGGCCTTATTTATTTACTCCAACAATAAGATCCACAAAGATATAAGAGCGACTGCTTATAGCCCATTGAGTTGCTCATGGTGGTCGTTAAACCTCCAATATATAAAAAACAAAACAAAGATATAAGCATAAGAAAATGACACTAGTATAAAAATGTGCAACCAAAATATACTAATTACTGTTAGCATGTTGGCCCTCACACTGTTTTACATTCTGCTCATACGTGTGAATCCTTTCGGTTTTGATTATAACATTACACATACAGTGCCTATTAGCTACCATGAATAGCTGCTTAGCCGCCCTGGTGGTCAGTGGTTACGCGATGGCTTCTGATCATCCGTCCGGGATGGGTCTGTGTTCAAATCCCGGTGAGGCTGGATGTTGCGTTTGTCTTACAGCCCTGGAACCAATGGCCTTAAATTGGGGACAGGCGACTGCTTATAGTCCACCGAGTTGCTCACGGTGGTTGTTAAACCTCTAATCGAAAAAAAAAAAAAAAATCTGCTTATAGGCATACTGCTAGGTTGAAGTTCCAATACATCTTGAGGAAAATTCCTTGTATGTAGAATATTTGCATTAGCAACTTTTTTATTGCATCATTTTTTGCATATATATGTTTGTCCAAAGAAAGAATCGTGGTTACAGAAGGAACAGGACTTAGCATTATCTACAATCCTCGTAAGTTGTAGCATTTTTTATTTGAATTTGTTACAGGTTTGTTCAGGTAACTATAAAACCTCGTTAAACGAGCCTGTTTTTCCAGCAATAGAAAAAAATACTAAAAATGAGATTGTGTTTTGAACCATGACTTCATTGCAGAGGAACATGTGTACCCCATAAGGGGTAAGCATGTTCCTAGTGTCATTTCTGCCTTTGAGGTTGAAAAAGGATAAATCAGGTAATGAGTGGTAAGAGACCCAGGTGAGTAGGCAGATAAGAGAAACATTGTTGCATTCACAGCATTTTCTTGTAGCTGCAAGGGAGGCATGAGCTAGTGTGCTGTTCTTGATCAGCAAGGCAACTTTCATTGGCATTCTGTGATTGTTCTTTCGCATTTTTGCGCACTTTTTTAAGGAGGCTAGCTTAATAATATGTTCCAGTAATGCTCAAGCCCTTTGGAAAGTAATCATTGAGTAACACACTTTCTTGATCCCCAAACTACCTGGAGCACCTTTTTGGGAGCTGGTGTGGCTGCATCCTTCCATTGTTTGGAGCTTTCCTTGATTTCCGGATTAAAATGATAAACCCAGCTTTAGTCTGCTTTCACACTGATCAGTAGAAGAAGCATGTATTACAGGGGCTGCCTCTGAAACTGCAGTTTGACAGTAAAGAGCATTGTTATATATATATCATGAAATAATAGCAAAAGAACTAATTTTGAAAAGGAAAGTTCATAGGATCCGTAGTTTCCATAGTCAGGCGGCTGAATCTGTAGAAACTGTGGACATTTTGTAGTAGTTGGCAGGTATGTTACTGTACCAGGGGTGACTGTATCCTGGAAATCTAGGTTTTGGGCACATTCTGAACCCAAAGTTACATGTTTTTAAGTTTTGCAAGAATTTGGGAATTGTCATTTTTAGCACGTCTTTTGTAAAAACGTGCTTATGTTACCGGTTTGTCCGTTCGTTCCGTACCCACGATATCTCTGCAAGTATTAGTCTGATTTGAAAAATTCTTTTCGCATTGGAAAGCTTGAAATATGCGAATGATGATTCTTTATTTCGTTTTTTTTTTTTTTCCCCACCATATACAATTTTGCCGTTAGAGGGCGTAAATGCAGATGTCGAATTCAAAAATGTTTTATTACACATATTTGCTTCTAAACATCCGATTGAAAAAATTCTTTTATCTTTCGATTCCATTTATGTTGAAGAGTATTTTAAATATAGTTACTTTTTCAAATTACGCATAAATTCAAAATTCTTTTCGACACATTTCATTTTGGAGCACAAGTACTTCATCAAGAATCAAATAGAGTCTACAGCATGCTCAAGAACAGTTAATGCAGGAATGCATTATCCTGAATAGAATGTGTGGTCAGCATCTTGGCTACAACTAAATCCAGACGATCTTTACTTTTAACTGAAAGTCTGTTCATTCAATCATTTGGGGGGGGTGTGCTGTAATGATGAAACCCCCTTTGTGATACTAATGCTGTGAACTACTCTGCTATAGCATATAGGGAATGGATGAATGTACCAGACCATCTAATAATGTAATGTGACTTAGAATTGATATACCATTTGTATGAACTTTTTGGAGTCACTAGACATTGAATCCAGTGCGTCCGTGACCTTTGACCAGATTACGTCATAGACACCTGACTGATTCCTATATAAAAATGGTGTTACCACTGCAAAAGCTGATCACACGGCCTGGTGAAGAAGCGCCGGGCGCTTCGAAAGATCTTGCGTAGTTTATCATGTTTTTAGTATTAAAATTTTTAACAACCGTAGTCTATGTTTAATAATTTAATGATTCATAGTCTGTATTGTAACATTTGACAAAAAAATTTCCAACTTCAAAATTTTTGCAGTATAACTTCAAACCACTCTTCTAGTATAGCTTTCAGGGCTACCAGTGGTGACTATTGCTACTATTTTTGATGACAAGCGACTATGGCTTCTATTTCTTACAAAAAACAGTCAAAGGCAACTATTTTCAGAAAAACCGTGAACTATTTAAATTTTTTTTTTAAACTTGATTTGTGTTGCGTATATGTGCTTGTATAACATCACTTTTAATATTGATACACGTGAATATCAACTTTGATATGTATATGTCAAATCCATAGTTCATACGCATCCTGGACTTCCATTTTATCCATTTCGGCCTTTTTGTCCCTGCACGATGTTTTGTAGTTGAGGATTTTTCTACTGCCATAACTTATGTTATGTCTGACAAATTTCCCTCCCCACCCACTGCAACAAAGTGGGGGGGGAGGCTATTGGTTTCTTATTTAGGAGGACTGAAACTGCGTTATTAGCATTTTTGTGTCATGCTTATGTTATCACTTTGTTTCTCATGGGAGACCATATCTCGGCAATTATTAGTTCGAGTTGTGAAATTCTTTTGCATTGGCAAGCTTAAAATGTGAGAATGATGTTCCATTCGTTCCGGGCTTGTTTGTTTTTCCGATGCACAAACTTCACCGCTTGAGGGCGCAAATAAAGATCGTGTCGAATTTAAAATGCATTTCAGGGTTCCAGAATCAGGGATGAGAATGTCCCCCAGGCTTTTTTTCTGGGGGTGATTTTGAAAAATCAGGGCTGAATTTTAAACAATCTTAAACTTAGAGAAAAATACTACATTTATGGGGGGGGAGGAAAACGAACAAACACAAAAATAATATAAATATTTTATACATATCTTCTAATTTTGTTAAATATTTCAGCAGCTTTGTGAAATGGAAAGCTTTCTAGTGTTACATTTGCTGCTGATATTCAAATCAAATTTTTTAAAGTTTATTTTTTCAGTCTGTTGCGAAATTTATCTTTTATTCGATTTTGTGTGCTAAAAGAGACGCTCTACTGATGCAGAACTTATTGGCACAACCAAAGCAATTTCAAACAACACTGTGCTTGGATACACATCTTTATACCTGCAGATGAAAAGTTCTGCAACATCTGCAAATTTAAAACTAGCATAGCTATTTTTTAGCAGAATAAATATATGGATATTCACTCAACAGGCATTTCAAATCTTCAAAATCTTTGAAGTGGTCTAACAATTTCAAAACAAATTTGCATGACACCGATGAGGATATTTACTTCCCATCCCTAAAGCGTTTGGGCGAATTGGCTCCTTTCACAACAATGAATAATAAAATAAACATAGGGACCTTTACAACGTCGAAAACCGAAAATCACTATGAGCCGTTGCTTTTAGCCCAAAACTTTAAGACAGGATAAAAAAATTCTCAGTGTCAATACAAGCATGAGCCAAATTTTAGAAAAGAGTTCTTCAGATGAGAAAAAACAGACCATTTATATATTGATAAAATAATGAATGGCATTAACTTACTTTTTGCAAATAACACTGGTTTTGATGACGCTTTGCAAAATGAACAAAACATCAAAATTGTTTTATTTTCGTCGGTTTCGACTTCAATCCAGTCGTACATTTTGCGCCATTTCTCTTGAAAGTTAAGACTTTTTTTAATTTAGTTGGAGGTATAGCAGGAACAGCCTCACTACATTTCTCAGGCAATATTTCACTGTTTAAAATCGTAGCATTCGATGCCGAACTTGCATAATCGTCGGTAGAACGCTTCCTCTTTCTAATGAACTTTTCCATTGTGTTATAGTAAGAACAAATATCAGAGCTGCCAACTTTTCAAAATCAAAAACCGGGACATCAACGCGCGTTCGGCGGCGCATATTTACACTTTATAAATAATAAAATTATATATTGTAGGTTTCTCTATTTTTTATTACAGTTAATTATTTAATACAAATAAAGAAATATTTACAAAATAAATTTGTATTTAAGTATAAAAGATTAACAAACCTTGTTAATGAGTTTTATTTTTAGAGAGAGAGACACTATTTTTTTCAGAGTCACCAATTTTTCTCCCCACCACAGCAAGAGTCTTATCACATAAGGCAAGACAGTTCATCCACAGAATACCAAGATACTGAAATTCTTCAGACACAAGTTTGGCAATATTTTAACCTGTTGAACTGGTTTCTAGGTATGGCAAAGAGAGCAACATGCATCTCACTCGCTTGCAATGATTATCAAAGTATGTTACCACAATTGCCACCCCCCCCCCACCCAATTCCTAAATCAAGAAGATTGTTTGCGAAATTCAAGATTTGAGATAGTACCAGAACTGTTAATTTATGATTATCTATATTAGAGGAGAGCTGTAATGTATGGGATGTGCTAGCAGTATGTTGTGATGATTTTCAAGGTTTTGAATATTTTTTTTTAATTGAATTATGACAAGACGGCGACTTTTTTTTTTAATGCCCTTGGATGACAATTTTATCCATCACAAATGTACGACAGCGCTATTTTAGATAAAGGATTTATAGTGTAACTTTGAGAATATGAATACTTTTGAACACCATGCATCAATTCTTACAAATTTTCAGCTTCTTCATTTTCGTTTTCAGGAAAAAGAATTACGATTACGGGGAAAATCTTTATTCCCCCCCCCCTCTTTGTCAAGCTGAAATGCAAACCTTATTTTGGGGGGTGGGGGAATATTTAAGAATACAGGATATACATGTTCAGAACATCGTTGGGGGGGGAAAATACAATTATGGGAGAAATCTTTACTACGTCCAATTTTCGTTTTCGGACAGTTTCCCTCCATTTTCAAGTTGAAATACAAATATTTATAAAATAAAATGACGTTTAACAACAATACTAGGCAGAGGAAGCATCGCATGAAAACTAAAATTACGATTATGAGAGAAATCTTTACTGCGTCTAACTTCAGTTTACGAAAGTTTTGAAAGACGAAAGTTTCCAGTGAAAAACATTCTCCTTCGCTGCCAATTGCCCTGAAACTTCTGTTCTGTTATGCATTGACTCGAGGAAAACTCCAATTATGACGGAAAAGGAGAAATTTCTCGAGGCTGTTGCACGCTCATGCCTGAAGATTACAGGGAAATTTTTGCGCCGTCGAATTTCCGTTTTCAGAAATTTTCCCTCCATTTTCCAACTGAAATACAAATATTTTTGAAACAAAGTGATGTATAACAACAATATTGGACAGAGGCAACATCGCAGGAAAAAGAAATTACAATTAGGGAAATCTTTATTTCGTTTACTTCCGTTTTTGAAAGACGAAATACCGTCCTGATGCATATTTTTAGGCGTTCGTAAAATTTCGATGCATAAACACACTTTTTGATGCGTACTAGATGCGTAATTACGCATTTTGGCGATTAGCGCAGCTATTGCAACACTGAGGCGAGAGCAAGTTTGGAAGGACTGGCGGGAGGGGGTGTGTGCCATCGCTCTCAGCTAGAAACATGAGATAACATAAGGTTCAATCGCTATGAGATCATAATAAAACAAAAGCAGGAGTTTACATTAAGCGACAATAACAATAACAATTTCCATCAGTAAAAAAACAAATTCACGAGCCATTTTAGCGAAAATCCGGAAGAAACTATCTTCCAACCGTAAAACTACCCAAATCTCCGTAAAACTTTCGGGAAATCCGAAATACTTGGCAGGTATGCGGACGTCATTGCACAGATATCGGCTTTTCCGACATATTATGTAATATCACTTTGCCGTTCTTCACCCCATATCGGTCCGATATTGGCTTTGCCAATATCTGAATTTCAAAGGCGCTCACTTAGAAACGGGACCAATTAATAGTTTTCGCATTTGTGTGAAAAAAAAAAACTATAAATATATTCGCAAAATGTGATCGCAGTTTAAACCGTGATTTTAACAAAAAGGACACAAAATTCAGAACTTTTACGAAATACATTGAAATCCGCAATTCTTCCAACCTGTCCATAATCATGTGGCTGAAACCGTAATGGTTGGCACCCTTAGCAGCGTGTGGGCTTTTGTCTCGTTGCACTCTACGCGGATTTTTCTGGAGTATTTGTCATTTTCTTGTAAGACTTACGTCCACAGTGAGTAGAGTTTAGGTCCTAGCCACCTACAGCGAGCGCCTTTTGGGCAGGACACAGAAACGGAAGGAATGAGAGCAAGTCTAGCGACTTTGACAGAACAGTTTGTACTGAGATTAAAGTACAGTAGATGGCGCCACCGTACAAGTATGATATTGCACATAGAGGAGTGAGAGAATTTCAGGGGGGCATAGGAAAGGATACCCATTTAACCAGTGGGTCCAGCCTGGGGGCCGTCACTTAACGTGCTCGTCCGATGCACGGCGGATATTCAGCGATTGTTAGTAAATCACACCATCTCCGAAAGATCAGCCCAGGCTTGAACCTGGGGACCTTGCATCGATTGTCTGAACTGCTAACCAGTAAGCCATCCGCAGCTCACTCTACGCGGATTATCTCGTAATCCGTTTATATACACGACCGGAAGGGAAATACTGAGATTGTACCGTGACGTCGTTAAAATCGGCACACGTGATCTGAAACTGCATCGCCTTCGTAGATTTTCCATGCTAATGGCTCACGATTGAAATCTTTCTGCGCGCCCATTTCGTGCGTCACTTTATTTTTCTTGCGTGGATTCAAATTTCTTTGCGGGAAACGCGCGTCTGCGCTCGCTATCGGGAACCTTGCATTTCATATATTTGCTTCTAAATATCCAGTTGACAAAAATTCTTTTTCCTTTCAATGACATTTATATCAAAGACTATTTTAGTTACAGTTCCTTTTTTAAATAATGCATAACTTTTCCACTAGGGGCGTAAAGGTAAATCGTGATTTTCCCAATATCCCCGTTTCTAAAAGTCAAAATTTAAAAAAATTTCCAGAGTCGGGTACAGCTCTTGTGGTTGAAATGTTTTGCATACAAATTCTCATTTCTGGTAAAGAATGGTTTGGCCACCAGGGGGCATAAATGTTTATTTTGGCTTCTGATGTATTTGCAACAAAATCTGAGCTGGAAACTCGATTGAAAAAATTCTTTCGTGAACCGATACCGCTCAACTAAAAAAAAGTGAGAATACTTCCTGCTTAAAATAGTGCGCAATTTTTCCACCACGGGGCGTACACATATCTTATTTTTGGTCCATATCTCTGTTTCTAGGAGTCCGATTTTTTAAAAATTTTCTTTGTTGAACTTTTTCAGTGCAAAATGTTTCTCATAAAATTTCAAATTTCTTAACGCACAAGTGTGCAACTAGAGGGCGTAAGCTCACATTTCCGTTTCCAGCAATATCTACGGACTAAAAACCCTACCAAAAAAGAAAATGTTCTCTTTCGATCAGATACCTAATTATGAAAACTCCTTATTTGTATTTTCTTCAAAAAATAATGCACAATTTCGCCGCTAGGGTGCACAAATATTTAATCTATTTTTCTTAATATCTGTACTTCTAAATGTCTAATTTAAAAAATTCTTTTAACACCAGATACCATTTACCTTGTGGAACACTTTAAGTTTGTGATTGAAAAGGTTTGTGGTTTACAATTCTGCCACTAGGTGGTGATTGTGTACTTCTGTTTGCAGGCTATTTGCCTGTAAAAACCCTATTGAGAAATTTCTTTTTTTACTGTGCCATTCGCTATAATAAAGATGGAGAGTGAATAAGATTTTTGCTACAGTAGGAAGGTCCTCTTCAAATAATGTACAACTCTCCACCCCCCCCCACCCCCCACCCCTCTCTCTCCAGGTGTTGTAAAGGTCAAAATGTTTTTCTTGCTATCTCTGCTTCCGGGAGGCGTATTTGAAAAGTTTTTTTCCCCTTAGCATAGCTTTTGCTATGAAGAATGCTTTTCTCCTGTTTTCAACTTTTCCATTATGCAAAATTTTTCCGCTGAAACGCAGTTATATCATGTTTCCTTCTACATCTCTCCTTTTAACTGATCGATTTGAAAATCTTTTTGTCTCAAATACCTTCCTTCTGCTATGCGAAACGTTTTTTGTGCCATTTGTTAATTTCTGTAACACTTTTTAGCCACTGGTGGAAGTAAATAGCTGATTTTGTGTGTGGTGGTGGTGGGGGGGGGGGGGTATTTTACCTTTACTGAAATTTTGTAATGAATACTTATATAAAAATTTGCCATGAAATCAGATTGCTTTCTAATATCAGAAACATAAATCTAGTTGTTTCTTAGTATTTTCTTTTCTGAGCTTCTATAATTAGTTTTTTGATCATGCCCAGTTAAATTGCCATGATAACTAAGGAATGCAATTGCACACAGCCCTTGGACATAAGGTTTTCTCATTATTCTCTTTCATTTCATGTTGGAGATTTGTCTGCGTACTTTGTTTGCTGGTGAGTAAAAATTTAAAACAGCTACAGCATCGACATTATGTTGGAAATTCCTTCCCTAAATAAAATGTAACACAAATACTTGCTCCAATGATTATGTGTTTAAGAACTAACAATCCCTTTTGTCCTTTGAAAAAGTTCTGGATATTTCACCTTTCTTCACCAATGTAAGCATTATTTCAAAATAATTAAATATAAATAGTATTGTATGTATTCATTGTGTGGTATTTGAAAGCATTTCAAAAGAAATGCCACATACCTATGCATTTTTGAGTTTTATGGGGGTTTTTTTTATTCTGTAATTTGCTTCAATAATTGAACTAAAGCCAAAGTAGAAAAATGAAGTTTTCTCAAAATCAGTGTAGTATACTGTATATAAAAGTTTAGTAGATATTAAACTTGGTCACATTTTCAGTGACAGTTTTGGTATTTCAGTATTTATCTGTGGTTCTAAGTTTCTGATTAGATGCGGCAAACATGATTTTTAACATTCTGTTTTAATAATAACAAGGTTGCTTACCTTTTTCACATTTCACTGCACGTTTTATTCTTTTTGTTGTCATGCTTAGTTCAAGCCTCTGGTGCGGTGTTCTATTTTTTGTCTTCAGGTTCTTTCAAATGTTCGACGAATGCCCAAGTCCATGAAGTGCACTGCTTTCTAGGTTCAGACCTAGATTGCTATCAATTTATGGTGGAGAGATTTTATTCAAGAACATAGACCAAATAAAAACGATTAAATTATTTTTTCAATAAAAGTTGCTTGTCTAGAAAATTTGGTCGATGCTTCATTGAAGTTATATATAACTTCTAAGATTATAATTGTGTATTTAATTGCACTGAGTAATAAGACCACTAGTGGGCCCTCGTAACTACTAAGCTTGAATTTACTTATGTCTAAATACATGAAATGTATACAGTGCAGTGATAAAATGTGTATACATTGCAAGATAGCTGTAAGTAAATTGGCCACTTCAAAAAAAAAAAAAAAAATCACCAATTCTAACCTTTACTTGTGACTGACAGAACAAAAATGTGCCATCACTATGGAAGGGCTGGACTGTTCATTTTATCTGTGTCTTATGTAGTCAGAAAGTGTTCTGTTACAACTAATAATCATCTAACTGAAAAAAAGATCCCTTATTTGTGCATATTCTACAGCAATTTTCCAGGAAATTTTGTTATTACTGTGCATTCAATGTTATTGTGTTAAAGCTGTTAAAAAATATCCACCTTAGTGAAGTCATGCATTCATTTTTTTTTTTTTCAGGTATTTCAGTGTTCCTACCACTGGACACCACAGCTGTTGCACTATTTGAACAGATCCATGCTAAAAGCTCAGCCGAGAAGACGAGCCTTTGATGCACGCAGATTATTTTGCAGAATGTAATTTACATCTAAAAGAGCTTCGGAAAAGAATTCTCTGCCTTGTTTAAATAGTTCTACTTTTTCATATTTACACCATCTGAAGTAATCTCAAGAGAAAAGTGTTTGCCGTGTGCAGGATGCCTTTTCAAAGCATGTATTTAGATGCACAACAGCTTCCTTGAGTATAATTTTATTTGAAGTGTTACTTTCTGCTTTGCCTTGTGAGCAGCTTTAAAAGCAAGAAGAAAAATTTTTGGTTTGAGCATGACTGAAAATTTTACTTGGATTCAGTCCCTTTGAACCCATAATAGGTGAACTGTATCCTTCAGATTTATTTCTGGGTAACAGTCAATACTTTTTAGCTTTGTGTACTGCTGGTCAGTGGTTGTTATTTGTAAAGCAAGATCATTGTAAAGAGCTTGACTATTTGACACCTTTGGAAAAGGTGCCCATGAGTTTATAACATTAACAGAAACTTAACCTTCAGCTGTATCTATTTATACTAGATCATACATTTCAACACTACCTGCTGAGCAGTGTGTGTCATCCAAAGGAGCTAAACTGTTTTTGTAAAAAGCCTGATTTTTTAAAAACTTGGTTTGGTGAATCAATTTCCCATATGAACCTTTAGACTTAAAAGAAGTAATTTTCTGGTGGTATTTTCTACCTTGGCTTCAGTAGCCGAACAGTTTCAGTTAGTAAAGCAGTAAGATAAGTACTATATATAATCTAACATATTGGAGTTTCCTCATTGATGTTCTTCAGCTACATATTGTTATAATTGTTTCTGCTTCATAACAATTGCTGAACAGCACTTTTTCTCGAAGAAAATACTTAAAAGTCTGACATTTCAAATAATCAGTTTAATGACTATTCCTCTACGCATATAAAATTTTATAAAAAATATCCATTTGTATAGCAGTTCTTGCTGAACATTGGTCATCAGCTCGAGAGAAAGTAACTTTCTTGATTTACCCAAGTATTGTAACAGCACAGCTCCTAAAAAAAACTGTTCATTTTGTGAATATTTGGAATACCAAATGCTAGCAGTGTCGGGCTTGTGCTGAAAGAGGGCCGACCGTTGTGGTTTGGTTTTTAAGTAGGAAGAGAAAAAGTCAGCAAACTACTTCCCTTCCTTAAAAATAAACTTTGTCTCAAAGTGCATTGAGTCATGTATAGCTAGCTCTTCAGGGCTGTGAAAAATTTGGTTCACTTGACATATTTTATTTGCAATTGGCCTGTGCTAGTAGAGAAAACAATTGTGTGGTCTCTTCTACAATGATGTTTTTCCCTGCCCTTCCCTCCTCTCATTGTGTTCAACAGGGAAAAGCAGATTCTAGTCGTTTCAAAAGTGCTAATGATATGTCTTCTGACAATTCCTCTTCGAGTAACTCTGACTTGGAAACATTGAATTCCGTTCCTACGACTCGCAAAACTGGTATGCAGCACACTGCATCTTATCCATCACAGGTTTCTTCTGCTCCTCAAGCTTCTTATGCGGATGTTATACGTACTCCCGCTGCCTCTGTAAGTAAAATACATCCTCCTCAAGGTGGCAATTCTATTTTTCCTGAGAATTCTAAAGTTTCCGAAAGTAATGTGCAGCCCCCAGTAGAAAACATCTCTGCTGAAAAACAGCAGAAGAAGGAAGATGCTCACGAGTGGATTATTTCACGGTTATCTCAACTCGACAACAATGTAAATACTAATGCTGCATTAAATGTAAATGGTGTGTCACCTCATTCCACCCCAAACGGACTAGATTTTGTTAATCCACAACCTATTGCTGTGAGTTTAGAGAAACCAAGTTTTTACCATTCAGGCTTACAAACAAACAAAAATGCTTCATATTCAATGTCTGTCTCACCTGTGAATCTTTGTTCTCCTAATAAAGTAAGTAATGAAAATAGAGGCCTTACTGACTCTAATGCTGAAAAGTTGCCTGTTAGCAAAGTTAATGAGAGAGTGACAGTTCATTCTTCATCACATAGCATAATTGGTCTAGGTGAACTTCCAAGTCAGAAAACTGATGGACCAGCAAATGGGAGAACTGATTCACTGTCAAGTAATCCAAGCAGCATGAGTAGTTCTATCTGTGATGCCTTTAAGTATGCAAGTGGTTCTTCAAACGGGGACAATGCAGATTCAAAATCAAAACAACCACCTGTCGTCATTATGGAAAACTTTATGCCATCAGAAAATACGTCAGGAATAAGTTTTGGCATTGACTATGACGAGGTGGTAAAACTGTGTAATCCTGATAGTGGTGTTTTATCAAATTCTGTGCCGTTCTGTGAACATCCTCCTGTCCAGGACATGGATAAAACCTCTGTGTGTAGTGACAGCTGTAGCAAGACTGTGAAGTCTACAGAAAAATGTGTGTGTGTGTCTGGTGATAACTCTTGTACTTGTGATGAACAACTTTGTAAAAAAAAGGGCATTGTAGACTGCTCAAAACCTACTAGTCTTGTAAATGTTGGCGGAAAGATCGTTGGCTGGGTAGAAGCGGAGTTAGACCAACAAGCTTGTGATATGTCCCCTGTAATTGACTTCCTGGATGAAAGTAAGTATTAGCTTATCATTACCTAATTATTCTTTTTTTTTTTTTTTTTTTTTGGAATTTGTTTAGTGTGGCAAGCTTTGAATATTCTGAATCTGAACTGGAGTATCTCTTATGTGAGAATCACGTGACATTGAAGTGTGGTTTTCACCTGCTCAGAATCGTGGCTTTTCTGAATTATTTTACTGTAACAGAGCTTAAAATTCAAATTTGAAATGGATGGAAACCTCCCCACCTGTTTTTTGTAAATGGAAGCGATTAAAAATGTCTGGTGGAGTTTTTTAAACATGTGCAGGGTGTCTACTGGTCATGAAAGTTTAGTGGGTGGTCATATATATATTTATCCTGTGAAGTTCAGGTTCATAGCTAGTGGAGTAAGGAGTCATAAAAAGAAAATAGATCTTGCTTTTGAAGATGTCTTAAAGAAGGTTTTGAAACACATTAGAAACTGTTCTAACTTGATGTACAGAGATTTTTGGATAATTAATAATAATGCAGAAGTAATTTCTACTATACTCAAAGTTTGTCCCCTAGATATTAATAGTTATGATTTTGAAAACCTGTATACTAATCTGCCTCTATCAGATATAATCACTACCTTTAAAGAGCTGTATGCAGAATTTAAACTTAACCAATTTGTTGATGTAGGAACTTGGAACTCTTATCTCAATTGCTGCATAATAAATAACCATATCTTATATAATAATACTCTCTATAAGCAAGTGAACGGTATTCCAATGGGAACATCAACGTCCACGCATATCGCTAATCTATTCCTGTTCTTTAAGGAATATAAATTCATTAAAAATCACCCCACCTGCTCAGATAACTACCTTTACACTTTTAGATATATTGATGATCTGCTGTGTATCAATAATTCAGAAGTTATAGAGAGTGATTTTGATAATATCTATCCTAGCTCTCTTAACTTATGTAAAACCAACCACAGTAATCAGGAACTTGAGTTCCTAGACTTAAGCATTAAGCTCAACAGAGGTAACCCATCTATTAGCCTCTATGATAAAAGAGTTAATTTTCCTTTCAAAGTAATTAAATATCTACACTGGAATAATAACATTTCAACCAAAGTAATTGAGAATGTACTAATTTCTCAGGTCCTAAGAATTTCAAGAATTTGCAGCAACAATTTGGACTACAATTACAACATTAATATACTATTAGAAAGTTTTCTAGAAGCAGAAATTCCTTCTTCTTTCATCAAAAGAACTTTAAGTAAAATTATTCTGAATAATAGAGTAAGGTTGGCAGATCTGCTTTAATTTTCTACACAGTTAATAATATGATTCTGACCAATCAAAGCCGTAAGGAAGTTGGCTAGAGGATGCCTATTAACTACCTAAAGGAACCTTAGTGCTATGGATATGACGGTCCTATTAAAACAAAAAATTAAATAATATAAACAAAATCACAAAAAAAAAGCTTAAAAATCCGTTTATAAAAGAAAATAAAAACAAATAAAAAAGAAAACTAGTTATTCATCACTAGGATAGCTATACTAAAAATAGTAAAACCAACATTAAAATTAATAAGATTCTGATTAATCTATAGAAGCTCACTAAGGTGATTTAATACATGCAAAGATTATTAAATAAACTGCTCGTGTATTTTATAATATTTCTCATGTATTCTGGAGAGTTAATTCTGCTCTTTCTGATCATACAGATCCACAGTCTTATGTTTATATATTTTTTTTTCTCTGGTTAAAATCTCCGCGCGTTGTTTTCTTGCTGTATGAGGAGGCCATCAGCCCCACCCTCACTGCCCCCCAGCGTCTAGGAAGTGGCAGAAGAGGTCAGCCATGTTCTTCTCTTGTGAGGAGAAAAGTTTTTGTAACACAAGAGGTAAGCTCTCTTCCTTGTTTTTGGGTTCTAGGTTTTATAAGTTCAATGTTTGTACTTCATGTACCTTTTCTCTGTCGTTTTTTAGCTTTTCAACTTTTAGGCATTGATTTGTCTGTTAACATTTTTGCGGGTTTTAACTCTTTCTTTTCTTTGTAACTTTGAGCGTCTTTTGGGGTACCTAGGAACAGAAGATGGCTTAGCTTGTTCCTTTTCTATGCGCTGTCTATGCGCTGTTTTTCAAGGTAGTTAAGTTCTTAATACTAATTAATTATGCACTTAAAGCACTGCTGAAATACTTTGTACATATTGCAACTAACTGTTTAAGGTATATAACTTTCACAAAGTTTTCTTTAGTTAATTATTATCTTTAACTTATTCTCGTTTTTGTGTTGTCATAAGTTGTAGAGTAGGGGTTTTAGACTCAAGTTTTCTTTCAAAAATCTGTTAGTTATAAATTAACATTTCCTTTTTTAATTGCAATGTAAAATTTGGATTTCTTTTGCATTGTTTTTCAGGTTTAAATTCTCTCTCAAACGAACTTGGAATTTCGTTATGGCTGAAAATCATTTCTAATTATTATGTCACTCTCACAGCTTGAGTTCTCTTTAATCTTCTTCTCTCTGTTTAATAGTAACAGATGAAGAGTATGGGTCGGGCCAGGAAGGTTAATGGATGCAAGCGAAAATGTTAACTAGTGCTAGGTCATGCAACTCTAAGGAGGACATGACTTATATATATATTTTTTAAACTATTTTAGGTGGGAATGTTACTTGCATCTATGGCCTTGCAGAAACCCATTTCCAACTAGGTCTTTGTGGAAGTGAGAAAATGCAGAGTTTTTGCTGGTCCTTGATAAAGCCAAGGCTCAGTATTCTCGACACCTTCTACATTCAGTTGTTTTATTTTATTTTTTACCTTTTTTCCTTTTGATCACACAGGTAGATACATAACCTTTTCTATGTTGTACTAGGTGTGAGTCAAAATTATATATGGAATTTTTTGCTTAGGTATCTTCTTTATAGAATGTGAATTCTGAATTTTCAAAACTGCTGCGTTGCGCGTTTTGATTTTCAGGTTATTTTGCACCCTTCGTTTTAAATTCTAAAATTTTTTCCTTAGTCTTCAGTTTTGCTCTTTAGTATATATATATATATATATATATATATTTGTATCAATAACTGAATTTAGCTGAATTTAAATATATCGTGTCATTTCACTTTTGAACATTTTCTTTGTTTCACTTAGTTTGGTTACCGTTCGATGTAACTTGAAAGATATCTGAATTTCTCTTTTGGCGATGAAACAGTTTCTTGCCAAACACATTTGAAGTATAATTGCCCAATATTTTTAAAACAATCAAAATAAGTCTTATTTCACGAAAGTTTACATTTTTTTTATTTTTTCTTGATTTAGAAATTCTTGTCACTGTGAATGTGTATAGTTGTCATAATTGTCTTTCCAAGTATGATAAATTTGTATATGATCTCGTTATATAAAACTTATGACTAGCAATCCGTATTCATAGCATCATGATTATTCACTACTGGAAAGAACTTAAAAAATGTTACATTTGGATTAAAAGATATTAAGCTGTCATAAAATAGTATTTTCATAAGTACTATCTTGTCTGATCTGAAATATTAAGATGCAGTTAACACCATAACTTTTTTAGTATTTCTGTAAATCAATTTAAATCATTGCATTAACAAAATGGTTTTAGTTTGTCAGGTTGATATCATTTACATGATTAACTGAAATTTTATTTCTTTGTTTTAATAAAATAGAATTCTGTATTTTGTTTTGGCACACGGTTACTCTTTATATTGAGTTTCATAGGGTGCATATTTTTAATGCTGGATATCTTGTCTCTCTTCATATATTCTGTCCACAAAAAACAATAATTCCAAAGATGGTTTTACTTTAGACTGAATAAAGTCATTGACTATAGAAGTGTGTTAAAGTGTGAAACATTCTTTTTCACTTGCTTACTTGAAGGACTTGTAAAAGCTGTTCTCAGAAATTTCTTTTGGTTTGATAATATTGATGCAGTGATGATAGTGTTTTTCTTTATTTCTCCTAAATCTGCTGCTAAAACAACTACAATCAGAAAACAGTAATGTGCAAAATAATAGTTAAACTCCTCCAGATAAGCAAAGTGCAAAGAAAATGGTTGTCTTTGTGCCGCATTGTCGAGGTCATGAATTTGGTTCATTGGAAATCAGTAGACACCGTGATGTGACAATGAATACTATTAAATCTGGGGAAATAATTTTAAAAAATTCTAACAGTATAAGTTATATATATCTTACAGTATTTCTGAATAAATTATTCATCCTTCCGTACTTATTAATGTGTGTATCAGTACCCTTATACTTATTGTAGGTTGCTTGGTAGTTCTAAGTTACTTCAATTTGGCATTTTCGACAATTCTGTGTCCTCTCCGGTTCAAGGATATGACACAATTTCATTAATTTCTTCGTACTAAATTATTTTCAAAAAACAAGTATTGCACCATTCTGCCAATAAAGTGACGCTATACACATTCATACCAAAGTTCACTAACTTGTGCATAACATTTCCTGTATATAACTCCATTTGGAAATATACCACATTAAGGTGGTTCCACCTAAAATCTCTGCCTTATGTTTCCAATGGTAGTTTCTGTACATATTTTCTTTACGATTAATGCATTCCTGAGGATTAAATTTGCACATCGATAAAACTAACTTTAAGTTATAGCATTGGATACTTAATACTTGCTAAAACATAACTATAATTATATTAAAAATTAATTTTTCTTTGAGTAATGTTCAGACCTGATAATAGATGGTGCGAACTGTATGTACATTGATGACGTCAGTAGACGAACAAATGTTGGATTGCTAATTATGGTTATGTTTTAGTAAGTATTAAGTATCCCATGCTATAAAGTTAGTTTTATTGATGTGCAAATTTTCATCCTTGGGAATACATTGATTGCAAAAAAAATATGTACAGAAATTTTACCATTGGAAGCATAAGACAGAGGTTTTAGGTAGAACCACCTTAAATGACCAGTTAAAAAATCCATCTATTAATTTTGAATCCTCGTTAAAAACTGTCCCTAATTATATGCAAATCTCCTACACAAAATTCATTATACACATTCAAACGAATTCAAAAATTAAAACCCCCTTATTAAAATATAAACTAAAAACCCGTACCTCTTTGTCCCAGGAGAATGGCACACCCTCTTCAAGACTTTCGCCCATTGCCTTGAGCATTATCAGGAAGACCCTGTAGCTCCAATCTACTCGGTTGCCTCTAAGCAAGTGAACCTTTGGGTCCACTCTTCAATGCATTCTTGTGACGCCCATCTATGGGGAATCCAATCCTCTGCTAGAGTCTGCTGTAACATTTAGCATGCATTTCTTTTTTCTTGTTCCTCTCAATCTTAATTAACTCTTTACATGCTGTTTGGATCCTTAAAGTTACATATTCTGTAAATAGACAGAATAATTAACTTTAATGATTCAAACAGCATGTGGAGTCAATGAAAAGAATTAAGAGAGAGAAAAGGAACAGGACAAACAAAATGCATGCTTAAACGTTACAGCAGACTCTAGCAAAGGATTGGATTCTCCTTAGATGGCGCCACAAGAATGCATTGAAGAGATAATTGTTCAAATGACTGTGCTGCGACCACCCAAAGGTTCACTTGCTTAGAAGTGACCGAATAGATTGGAGCTATGAGTATGGGGTCTTCCTGATGATGCCCAAGGCAACGAGCAAAAGTCTTGAAGAGGGGCTGCCCTTCTCCTGGGACGAAGAGATATGGAGTTTTAGTTAATGTTTTAATAATGGGATTTAAATTTTTGAGGTTTGAATGTGTATAATGAATTTTGTGTGTAAGAGATTGTACATATGTAGGTTATTAGGTAGTTTTTATAGTGGATTTGAAATGAGCAGAAGGATTTTTAACTGGTCATTCCATGTGGTATGTTTCCAAATGGAGTTGTACATAGGAAATGATATTATGTGCCTGGGTTAGTGGATTTTAGTGTGAATGTAGTGTTAGAATTATGAATAAATCTACTGGCCCAGTGGACCACTAGAATTTGCAAACCACTGGTCCGTAAACATTTACAATATATGTAGAAAAAATGTATCATTTCAATGGTATTATCTCCAGTATTTGTTTTTAAACCTATCATTAGTTTGCAACCTAAAAACAAAACCATACAGCAAGGTAAAAAAACTTACTGGTCAATAACCAGCAGACCAATGGGCAATTTGAACGCTGGAATGTGTATAGCGTCACTTAATTGGCGAAATGGTGCAATACTAGTTTTTTGAAAATTATTTATGAAGAAATTAACAAAATTTTGTCATATCCTCGAACCAGAGAGAAGACAATTGTCGAAAACGTGTTGAAATGTCAAATTGAAGTAGAACTCCCAAGCTCATCAAGCAAGGCGAGTAACCTACAATGAGTGTAAGTTATACTCAGTTTTCAAAACAAACTTGAATTAGATTTTTTTTTAAATTACAATAATTTAATCTAATTAATTAACATGATTCATTTCACAAAAACAGAATTGTTGGTGTTTGTATTTCATTCCGTGCCACAGTTGGCAAACTTTAATCAACTGGCTTCGTAGGAGTCTATTTGGCACAATTTCTGAAATTTGCATGAAGACTTTTGTGTGCTAAATGCCACATGGTACAATTGTTAACTGCAACTCAAGACCTGCCTGCAGAACCTTTGACAGTAATGTAAATTTGTGGAGATTTACATTACTGTCAAAGGATTGTTGTTTATAAAACTTTGATAAATGGCACATATACTCTTTTTCTTTACAACAGTGTGCCTGAATAATGACTGTTCTGTATCATCTCCGCGGTGGTGCTGGGCTAAATGAAAAAGTACAGGAACATGCTATGCTTTTACGTCTCCAATACCTTTACCCCCATTCCGCCTCTCTTCTTTTTATTTTCTTTTATATGTAGTATAATTAAGTACAGTAATAGGTCGAAATCAGACTTCCGAATTTACAAAATCTCACTATTTAGGACGGGGGGGGTTAAATTTAGCAACTGACTCTACCTTCAAACAAACATGGGGCATTAATTCCACTAACTGCAGGTTTTTTTTATATATTATTATTGGAGAAGAACTATAGGACATTCGCACTTTTAAAAGAACAAATTATAATGTGTATAGGGTTTACTGGAATATTTGCTGGCTAGAAAAAAAAAGTACCAGAAAGCCGTTCCTGCGCCACTGCTTCTTTCTTAATTTTTTAACAAAACTGGTCCTTAAGGCTGTTGAAAGACTGTGCCAAAACTTGTGTTGTCTGTATTTTGTTTTATAGATTCAGGTTCCACACACCCAAACTCAAAGAGTTCCACTGTGGGGAGAAAACAAAATCTGTGCTCCATCTTCACAAAAGATGAAATAAACCTTAACATTGTCATGTGCAAATTTTAGCATTGCAAGAATCGACTAATTTATTATTTTTAAACAACTGAAAAAGAAACGTGAGCACCACGAGATGTTTGCAGTTCACACAGTCAAGCAGGGTTGTATAAAAATATTTTCTTCCTGCATACACACTTGGCACCTAAAATTTCCTGCGAGTTTTCAGTGGGGATCTGAGGTCGCGTCACTTAACAGAAACACTCGCTTGCTGCCTATGAAGTTTGCCGAAAACATATATGCATATATTTATAAGATTTCAGTATAAAAAAATGTTTACTTGTAAAATAACTGGTGCAAATGCAAAAGGTTAGAGGAGCGAGGAGAGTCTAAAGTAAGTAAGACTGCCAAATGTAAAGTTAGGTCAGAAGTCTTGTACAATTGTGTGTGGGGGGGGGGTTGAAAGTTTAGGACCTAAACTTGCACCTTAAAAAATAATTTTGAAACACTTCTGCAAGGTCAAAAATATAAAAATTGCTCCAATTTTAGGGGAAACTAGCTTTACATTTCATAACCTGATTTACCTTTGACTCACCCTAGACTCTCTATTTTTTTGTATTCACCAGAGTTACTTCATGAGTAAACATGGTTTTTATGCTAGATTCCAAATACATATACATTTTCAGCAAACTTGGTAGGCAGCAAATGAGTGTCAGTGTTCTGCAAATCCCATAAAATTACTGATGTTTTCCATATCTGAATACTTCCTTGACAAATATCAATTTCTCCCAAATGTATATGCTGCAGTTTGTAGGAATGACTTAATATGTTCATTGTTAAAGTATAATTGAAATAAAGCATAATAAGACTTTATATTGATTCAGTAATTCTATTCCCTGAAAATGGTTTTTTAAGATTTCAGTAGACCATACACAACTAAAGAATTACTTTTTTAAGAATTGTATTAAAGCACTAATGAAGTGGATTTGTAGTATATTTAACCAGAGTCCGATTCTTTCGTACGACAGTATTAGCTGTCATTGGCTTGATAAATGAGGTCAAGAGTCGTCGCAATCCGACACAGATAAAAAGCGGTCCGTGTGGCCTAATGGGCTGGGGGGGCAGAGTTTGCCGGGAAAAAATTTAAAGGAGTATTTTTGCTCCTTTAAAAAAATTTAGGGAGTAATTTTCAAAAGTTGAGTATTTTAGAAAAATTAACAGATGAAATAAAAAATACTTACGAAAATGCTAGCCAATTATGATAATTACAATCCACATTTTTTCATATAAAAATATTTCATTACTGCTCAATGTATTTAGAATTTCGATCTGTTTTGTTTCTTGTTTGAGAAATAAATATAATATTCATATTTTAAAACAAGAATTAAATTTGTTTTGTAATGACCACATGAAACAGAAGTGAAAACATTGCACTTTTGTGTTCAAGAAGTGAAAACATTGCACTTTTGAGGTTCTTATAGGCATCTAAAAAACATCTAATATATTAAATATTTCATTCATTAGGCAACCTTAAGGGTGGTCTTATGCTATAAATGTGCTTTTGATTAAAAATACATAATATCTAAAGTATTGTTTGCCTGATATTGTCCAAGTATTTTGCATGTTGTTGCTCTGTGAGGCACGTGCTCCAGGCCCGAGAGGTCTTTCTGTTACAGGTTTTTGGTTAGGCTTTTTTTCTTTTTTTTTTTTTTATATTTATATAACTAACCAAAAACCCGTAAAAAAAAAAAGACCTCTCGGGGCCTGGAGCACGTGCCTCACAGAGCAACAACGTGCAAAATACTTTGACAAACCAGAGTTTAAGCTGGCTCAAAAAATGCTAAAATAAAGGGAAAAGTTGTAGCAAAATGCTAAAGAAATTTAACCTCTTTTGTGGACTAACTGACGCGCAACACCGTCGGACCGAACAATGGATGACGGAGTTTCCGTCGTAGGACGGAATACTTTTACCCACGAATTAGCGGCCGAATTTAAATTTTTTCCCAGAACTATGGGAGTTCTGATTTTCGGAACACAATCATCTTTGTGATATTTAAATGTTTGGCGCCATTTTGCGACGGGACGTTAATTTTCTCGCGCGTTTTAGGTTAATTCATCGCATTTTGCGAAAATAGCGATCGTAGCTTAACCTCTGAAGTAAACATTACTTTAGATATTATGTATTTTTATATCTAATGAACTTCTGAGCAAGTTCCACAGCCACATTTGTTTTTCTGCAGTTGCACAGCATCCAGTGCTTAAATTTTCATTTTGCTGATATCTTTGTTTCCCTTCCCATTTCTTTATTGGTTTTGTTTTTTAATGCCTTTGGATGACAATTTTATCCATCATGAATGCATGATAGCTTTCACTATTTAGATAAAAGATGAATAGTGTAATTTTGAAAATATAAATACTTTTGAACACCATGCATCAATTTTTACAAATTTTTCAGCTTTGTCACTTTCGTTTTTAGACACCTCCCCCAGCCCCCTCCCTTTATCAAGCTTAAATGCAAAACTTTTGTGGGGGTAATATTTAAGAATGCAGGATACATATTCTATTCATCGTTGGAAAAAATTTTACCATTACGGGGGAAATCTTTGGTACGTCCGTTTTCGGACATTTTCCATCCATTTTCAAGTTGAAATACAAATAATTTATGAAATAAAATGATATTTAATTAACAATACTAGGTAGAGGAAACCTCACATGACAAGTAAAATTACGATTACGGGAGAAATCTTGTCTAACTTCCGTTTTCGAAAGTTTTGAAAGGCGAAACTTCCGCTTTCGGAAATTTAGAGTTTCAGGCGGAAAACATCCTCCACCACTACTAATTGCCCCAAAATTTATGTTCAGTTATGCATCGATTTCGAGGATAACCCAAATTATGACGGAAAAGGAGAACTTCCTCGAAGCCGTCACACTCTCATTGCTAAAGATTGCGGGTAAATTTTTTAGCCGTAGAATTTCCGTTTTCAGAAATTTTCCCTCCATTTTCAAACTGAAATATTTACGGAATAAAATTATATGTAACAACAATACTGGACAGAGGCAACATCACAGGAAAAAGAAATTACGGAAAAAATCTTTATTTCGTTTACTTCCGTTTCTGAAGGACGAAATAACGTCCTGATACGGGTTTTTTTTTTTTTTTTTTTTGCGAATTGGTAAAATTCTTCAATGCATAGTTTTACACGTCGAGAAAAATTATCGATGCATATTTTTACACATTAGTAAAATTTCGGTACGTAAACACACTTTTTGATGCATAATTACACATTTTGGTGAACTGGGGGGTGGGAGGGGGTCTTTCAGTTAGCTCACTCAAGGCGGCAGGGAGGAAGCAAAAATGACTAATTGCTGCCATCCTCATCAGAGGCAAAGGCATGCATAAACACCAAGTGGATGATACAAAAGGTGAGGCAGGTTTTCTCTTTGCGGCGCCCCCATGCATGACCTAGCTGTCCACAATGCGATGCGCTTGCATCCCCTACCATCTGGAAGTGAGTGTTTCTTCCTTCAAAGAGAAAAAAGCAGTTCCCTTTGTAACTGGATCTAATGTCTTCGGTAGGTTTTTGCGAAACCCAAAGTCGACGACGTGTATGCATCAATGTCGGTAGTCAGAATGCTGAGTTAGATTAAAGTGGTACCCGCTGCTTTTGAGCCTGGCACAGCGGCTGGCTAAAATGAAACAAAATTTATTTTAAGAATTTATCCTGAGGGTCATCCATATCAAGTGGTCCAAAAAAACATCATTGGTTGCTTGACCATTTTTTAAAATTTTTATATTTTGCATGATGTTGACCTTATATGTTGACAGTTCAAAACCACTATTGTTTTTTATTATATTTGCACTTTTAAGGTATTAACCTCCTGCAAAGTGCACATAGTTTATGTGCAATTCATAAATGAAAAACTATTAGAAAGTACCAATCACTCACCCTAAAGATCATGGTAACCTCCATCGACAACACACTTCCAACACGTCAATCATCGTAATGTTTCTGGGCTTCCAAGGTTTACAGACATCTTGCTTACGATTCTTCCGGGTGTGAAACATCGTATTTTTTTTTATTTTTTTTTAGCCTTATGAGGTGTTACATAAAGCTTGTCAATTCCATAAAAAACCATACATACTACTCATTCATACAATTCAATTAAAAACTATGTACATAATTTACATAACCTTACATTCCTAGGTGGTTAAACCTTTGTCAACTGTAAGTACTAAACTGCTCCTTCTGTTTCACAACCCCTGCCACTCCCACTGCAAGTGTCACACCCATTCAGCCCCTCACACACAATCCTCTAGTACTTTCAACAGACCTCTGTCGTCATCAGGAGGCGGGTGAGACACAGCTCAAGTGATTGTGTGTGAGGGGCTAAATGGGTGTGACACTTGCAGTGGGAGTGGCAGGGGTTGTGAAACAGAAGGAGCAGTAGTAAAAAATGCAAGATATTTGCAAGATATTGTGATATACAAGTCATTACAAATCTCTTATTTCATTAACCAATTATATTTGAAAAATTCAAAAAGATTTGAAATCTGCATATCTTATAGCATTAGATAAAGTAAGATTAACAGCTTTTAGTCAAAAAAATTCAGCTAAAAGTGATGTGCAAACAACCAAAGTATCGCTAAAACTGCCAGTGTGGGGGGGGGGGTCTCTTTAAAATGAACGAGATAATTTTTTTTTTTGTTACTGTTTCCATGGTGCTACCAAAAAAATTTCAAGTTATTTCCTTCCCTTAATATATAAGAATTTAAATTTTAACAAATTTCAAAAATGAGCATTGTTGAAAACTTATAACTGAAATGGGGGCAGAGGTAGGTGAACCACATCTACATGTTAATAACCTGAAAATTTTGTTCTGTTATTGTAGCCCCTAGGTGAGGTATAGCACCTTGAATCAGGAAAATCACTAATTGTTTTACTACAGCTGATAGGCCTTAATAGTGAGTGCTAAGTATGTTCTATTTTCCAACAGATTTTTTAATCCAAATTATTGATACAATCATAATTTTCTATGTAATTTATAATTAATTACAATTTATAATTTTATAAAGTCCGTTAAAGAATAGTAAAGTGGGGCTGCTGGTTGTTAATACTTTGAGTGCAGATAGAACAACACATTTTCCTCTGTTCTTACATATTCAAACTTGCTATTAAGCAAAACAAGTATGCTTGTGGTGTGCAGGCTATGGAAGTATAGCTTGTCCGGACATGTTATGGCTGGTTTTGAGGCTCACTAGATTTCCTACCAGTTCATCTCAGTGTTTCAACATGAGAAGTTCAGTTCTGTAATTTGTCACTGCTTATTATTTTGTGTTTTCCCATAAATGTGGAAGTGGTGAGTTTTTAATGTACAGTAGTTGAATAACTGTTTTTTTTTTTTTTTTTTTGCTCACTAGGTAAAGGGGATATTTCCAGATTTTCAAATAAAACAAGTAAGAATGTAAAAAATGCAATGTTCTATTGAAGTGATTACCAAGGAAGACTCTTTGAATACTTCATATAGTGCTACTTCAGAGCTAATACCACGTGTTTCATTCCATGGCCAATGAAGGTAGAAGTCGCTACCGAAACTTCGTCCCAACCTTTGTAATTTTTTCATAACCGAAGCGTGAAATGTCGTCATCAAGAATTATTCTAATCAAAAACATTACTGACTTAAGCCAAAATAATTCTCAGTTTATGGATTTACTGAATAATTGGATACTATCAGCTATCATGAAGAAATATGTGTATTTGCTCAAGTATTCCTATTATCTTTTTGGCCACAGTTGTTGTCCTTGACATTGTGCCGAATTTAAATAACTTCTTTGCAGCACTTCTCCTTTGTTCTCTATTTTGAAAGGAGAGACTCCAAAAACTTCACACAAATAGTTTGTCAGCTGGTTCATAATCTGAAAAACATTGCATAATATGCATGATAAATTTCCTCGACTCGGCAAAGCCAAAATTAAAGAGGTAGTTTATGTGCGTACTCGGATCAGAAAGCCTTTCAGAGACCCGAAGTTTGAGAAACTCCTTCAGCGTGACGAAAAACAAGTGTGGGATGCATTTTGTCAAGTGTCAACAAACTTCCTGGGGAATGTCTGGGCAAAAAATTACAAGGATCTGCTTGAGGACATGCTGGCTCTGTTTCATAAATTTGGCTGCAAAATGTCCTTAAAAATCCACTTCCTCGATTCCCATTTGGATTTTTTTCCTCGGATAACTTCAAAAAGGCCAGTGATGAGCACAGTGGGCGTTTCCTCGAGGATGTAGCTGTGATTGAGCAACAATGCCAGGGAAAGTGGTCCACCTTGATGCTGGCAGACTACTGTTAGACAGACGGTCTTCAGAGATGCCCCTCGGGTGAAACTTGGTCTTGTTAAAGCGAAAGTAAAGTTGAGTTCAAGCATAAAAAAAACAAGTAACTAATTGACATGAATAAATTCCTGTACATATATTCTCAAATTAAATTAACAGAATGAAGAAATTAATAAAAAAAATCAATAAAACTAATACAATCTCAAATTAATAAATTCATTATATTTTATATTTATTTTAATGTTTTTGTATACATATCTCTAATATGCACGGAAATATATATCCATTACAAATAAACCGTAGCCAATGCAGCTTTTTTTATGGTCATATTTGTGTTCAGCGCATTGAAATCATTCAGAATTTGCTACTTTTATCTCGGAAGCATTAACTTGTTTAAAATTGTTGTCCAGTGTTACCAACGGAGGCTGGGTGCACTGTTGGGCGGAAACAGGCCTGTGGTGGTGTTATGCTGTGAGCGATGTTTTCTTGGGACACTTGAGGCCCCATTATCCTAATAGCACAATCCCTCACAACTGTCAGGTATCTAAACATCGTTGTGGACCAAGTTCACCCATTCATGGCAACTCTGTTCCCTGCTGGTGGTGGCCATAAGCAACAGGATAATGCGCCATGCCACACTACCAGAATCGTCGAGGAACATGCTGGTGACTTTCTGTTAATGCCCCACCCTCTGAATTTACCTGACATGAACCCAATCGAACACTTGTGGCTTGACTTGTAAAAGCAGGTTCACGCTATATCCCCACCATCCTGAAGTGTACCGGAACTGGAGGACCTGCTGTTGACCTTGTGGTACCAGCGTATCGCCACCTCATTGGATCGATGCCTCGCCGAGTGGCCGCTGTTTTGCGAGGTAAAGGAAATCCTACAGCTTATTAGGTAGGTGGGTCATATAATGTAGTGGCTCATCGGTGTGTGCTTAATATTTTTGAGGTCTGCCAAGAAAGAAAAGTACCAGTTATAACTGTTAACCAAAGTTAAATGTGGTATGTAATATTTAAGAAATTAAAAAGAAAACAGTAGAGGTGAAAAAGTACTCTATATTTCTGTATTTTGACTATAAATAAAAATTAACCATACCCCATCCAGTGTCAAATTAAAAAAAAAAAAAAACCTTATTTCTGGTCAT
Source organism: Macrothele yani (assembly GCA_039090855.1). NCBI lineage: Eukaryota > Metazoa > Arthropoda > Arachnida > Araneae > Macrothelidae > Macrothele > Macrothele yani. The sequence continues at coordinate 9,623,593 of CM077021.1, read as the reverse complement.
TTAATATGGCTGGGTGTTGATTGGTCATGGAAGTCATGAATTTTGCTTTGGTGTCATGAATTCATTTTTAATTTTAGTAATCGTTCATTTTCTGGCAACAGTCATAGTTAATTCTCCATACACTTTAAGACATAAATGTGGTTTCTATTTAACAATCCATGTGTCAATTAAAGGCTCTTGTGTCCTCGCCCATAAAGCATTAAAATACCATATACTTACAAAATGTAAAATTTTGAGATCAGTTTACCAATTTAAATTATGCTGCTAATAAATTCCACATTTTCAGGTATAAATGGTTAAAGAAAGGTGTGTAATGAAAATGTGTTGCAGTGTTAATCAGTATGTCAGCTTACTTTAGTTGCATTCAAAGTATGATTAGTCAAATTTTTGCTGCTAGCAAGGAGGCAGGTAGTGTGTCCCACTGCTTTGGATAGGGATATATATGGGTCGTATCAGAATAATTACACCACCTTCATAATAATGGGAATAACCCCCCCCCGGGCCCGGATGACAGCGGCATGGTATGGTCGCAGTGAGGTCCTGTAAGGTTGCTCGAGGCACACTAACACTAGCCCGTTCGGACTGTAGCAGAGCACGGTGGTGCCAGATATTACATGGTTGTAGGTTGGAATTGTGGGCAAGCGATTTTGCCGGCCAAGGGAGAACGGAGACATTGCTGTCGTGTTCCTGGAACCAGTCGCGCACACCCTAGGCAACGTGGCATGGCACGTTGTTTTGTTGGTAGACACCATCACCACCAGGGTAAACATGAAGGCATGTGGTCAGCAAAAATGGACCGGTAGCCATTGGCGTTCAGAGACCCATCGAATGAGACTAGCGATCCCAGGCCATACCAGGAAAATATCCCTTAGACATGCACACTGCTACCACTGGCCTGTACTTGACTGACAAGCATGTTCTGGTGTTGGTTCTTGTGTGTCTGAGGCCATGCCCACCACTTCTGTAGAGTAGAAACTGATTCGTGATATAAAGACTGTCCAATGACGACGGTAATCCCATGCGAAGTGCAGGTGTTGCTAGCGATGGTCCCATGACCTGGGATAACGTGTGCCTTGACACAGCGTCGACTCCAGAAACCCATGCGTAACAGGGTTCGCTCTATTGTTATTGGGGATGCGTACCTGGATGCCCCATCGCTCATTTGCATGGTCAATTGCTGCCCTTTAGCACTCGACAGAGACTTTCTCCTCTGGGGTCGACGGCCTTTGGGGCTCCACGGTTATGGCGTCCAGGTATTCAGTGTGCCAGCGGTCCATTCTTAATACACCCTTACTACTGCATTTCGCAAGCAACTCACAAAGTCTTCTGTTTCTGAGATGCTTCCATTGCATTTCCAAGATTTGGTAAACACCTTGCATGGCTAAAATAATCAAACTTAAAAGTTGAATTAAAGTTAAGACAAGCTAAAAATTGAACTTGTGCATTGAAAAGGGTTAACAATTTTTTTTTTTTACCTTAACCTGCTTAGTGGTAAGGGGTTGTTTTTTTGTTTTGTTTTTACAATGCTCGGCCATTGCTGAGAGCCTGGATATTCTACATCCACCCTGGCCATCAGTGGCATGTGGTCAGTCAACGCTTGCCCTCTGGGTGCTGGTACGTCAGGAACCCTAGGATTTTTACCACTTGAGCGATAGAATGACCCATCTGTCTTGTGCTGACAATGCGTCCACCATGAAATTCGCCCAATCACTACGTTCACTCATATTCGTCCATCTCTATCTCTAATGTTTTGTCTAGTGAGTGTACATACATGTCATAAGCTGTTCCGCTGCTCTCTCAGATTTGGAGGTTCATGAAAGAAAGTCCATCTGCCAGATTAATGTTTCACTGATAGAACTAGAGTTTACTTACTGTTGATGTATAAAACGTCTCCATTTACAGCGATCTTGGTACACAACTCAAACTTCACCTGCATCCGTCTCATGTCTCACACAAGAGATTTTGTGTTTATAATCTGTTTATCATACAGACATTCCCAAATGCCATGATTTCTTGGCCTTCTGAACACTTTGGCTGAACAAATTCTCTTAGCATCTCATTCTTCCAATGTGGCCAAACCACCTAAGAATATGTCCCCACCTTACAGCATTTTGCTCACATTACACATCTTCATTCCTCACATGATCAGAGCCTGTCTAGCCCCCCCCCCCCCCATGCATTTCTGCAGCTGACAGACAACTGGTGTCTGTTCTGCAGTACCCAGGTTTCGCTGCCATACCTTTGAGTAGGAACAGTTGCACTTTCGTACACAGCCATTTAAGACTTACTTCAGAACCCATCGTTCCTGTAAAATCCTCTTAAGGCAGCTATAATTTTCAAAGAAAAATTCACTTGCCTCTTAATTTAATTCAGTGATGAAAAGTTTGCGCCAAACTGCTACAAATTACGAAAAAAAGTTTATATTTGCGCCAAAAGAGCAAGAGGGGGTGGGGACATTTCACGGCAAAAGAAGCTGATTTAAACGGCGAATCAAATGACGCCTTTTTAAGGTCTACGCGTAATTTAGTTAAACGTAGAGTCATGCCTAATCAACACGTGTACCGCCAATCACAACGTTTCAGAATGTTTTTCACCTGCCTTCTAATTCGTTGTTTTTTCGGCATAAATGACGAATAGGTTTCACGATGTAGGTGGGGCTTACCAAGAAGGAGTTTTGTTCTAATCACCTGGTATGTAGGAGAAACGATGCTGTACGTTATGGAATCCTGCTGAAGATTGTTTGCAGATGGTTTGGTCTTTTTATGAGTGTTGTGCAATTGAGATTGTTTATATGTAGTTTCCTGCTCTCTGGGATGGCACAGTTATTTCGTTCCGGGTGAGGTGCACGATTACATAAATACAGCTTAGGTCAGTCGTTAGCTACTTCGTTGAAGCGGAGGACGATTGAAAAATGGCTCTCCTGTGGCCAGGATACGATGGTTCTGTTTCTAAAGGAGTAGTAGATATTCAGAGATGCTAACTTTTGCGGATTTTCACTATGTCTTACGGTTTTACGGAAGTCACCCAAAAAACTACGGAAAAGCCAACGCAAGATCCCTGCATGCAATTTTCTATTTTTTACCGTCTTTTGGGTTTAAAAAAATGCACTTTACAGATAGTCCCTATACGCCTTCAATGTTCTGATTTCCCCCACCATCGGAGGCCAAGCTTCTTCTTGTACGCTGTTTGTCATATGATTCTCCATACAGCCATTTGAGTGCCATGCGCAAAAGCCTAGAGGGAGCTCAGCTCAGCACCTTCTGCGAACTCATTACATGTTGCTTGTGAAAATTTCGGTGCAAACATTTTAACCCTTTCCACTCGACTGCTGGGTAACACCCGACATTACGAAATCGCCGAATAGCTTGCCACCCGGCACTCCGATGACGCTTCTATAGCTCGTATGTCAGCACTCAGGAGACATTTCTTTTTCGTCAGGTGTCGCGCCGATGACGCCTCTATAACTCGCATGACATATCTTTTTCACCGAATAGAGAAAAGGAAACGTCGTCGGCGTGTTGGGTGTCGCTCGCCATGCTGATGACACCTCTATAGCTCGCATGTTGGCGCTTGCAAGTAATTTCTTTTTCCCCGAATAGCTTGCGTGTCGGGTGTCATCCGCCACGCCTATGGCGCCTCTATATCTCGTGTGTTGGGGCTTGCGAAACATTTTTGTTTTCACCTAATATCTGGGGTGTCACCCTCCATGCCGATTGCACCTATAGCTCGCATGTCGACGCTCGCGAGATATTTCTTTTTCGCCAAATAGGTCGGGTGTTACCCGCCACGCCGATGATCTCTCTATAGCTCGTATTTCAGGGCTGGCTAGCCAAAGCCGAACTTTCACTGCTAAGTTGTGTCCTCCACTGCAGAAAAAAAAAAAAAGTCTTGGGTGAGTATAGGTGAAAAGTTATTAGAGTGGAAATGGTTAATTTAGATTAAAATGAAATAAAACAGCTGTGACAACAAAAAGGACAAAGTCAGATAAAACTTATAGTCAAGTCTATTGCGGTATATATAGTTAAGAATGGCCTTTATATGAAGCATCTAAAGTTTTGCCGAATCACATTTTGTAAGCCATGTGGCAGCGATTTTAGCATAGCGCATGGCGGCCGGATGATTGAAGCACAAAGATTCCTGTCAAGAGACTAAATGAAGATGTGAGTAAAATTAATGTAACCAAAAAACCTTTGGCAGCTTATAAAGAATCGTGGAAAAAATATAAAGAGCAGATTAGTGCTAGGAAAATGCAGCAAAATAAGCAAAAAAAAAGAAATTGAAAGTTCACAAGGTGATTTGAAATTGTGAAGAAGCTGAACTTTTGCAGCAGTTGGATTCCTTGTAAAAAAATGTTAAATAATGCTGAAATGAACATTGAATGTGGCATAAAAAAAGAAGAGACGTGAGTGCCATAGAAAGTGGACAGGTACTATTAAAAGAAGCAAAACAAAACATTGCTAAATATCTTTAAATGAGCAATTAAATATCGAGAAAAGCAGCTCAAAATGTAAACATTTTTTAAAAAATAAAATGATTAATAATAGAATCCTGCTATGGTTACAAATTTTTTGATCTATTTGAAAACTAAAATCTTTGCATATGTGTGTGTGTATTTCAATGCAAGATGTTTTAAATTTGAGTAGAGTGCATCTAGTTACAAAACATTTTTTGCTTAAGAGTTTGTTCTATCTACTAATATTTTACCTGCTCCGAAAAAATGTTTCCTTACACCAAAAAATGTATTTTATCTGCTCCAAAAATGATTTTGCTACTTTCCATCACTGTTTAATTTCTCTCTGTCAGGCATGCTTCCTAAATACACAAACTCATTCACCTGGTCAATCAATATCCGTGCGATTTAGACCTTGCACTCACTCAAAAACCTTAACTTTAATTTTTCCCTTTTTTATACTCAGTTTGAATTTCGTACATTCGAAATATAACTCTGCAACTCAGTTTTGCTCTGTGTCGTCAGCATATAGCAATCAGACACACCAGTACTCTTCATTTGGCATCGCGCATCCATAAATATGTTAAGCCATGGTGACGTTACACAACCTTGACTGATACCTGCACCAATAGAAAACCATTTCAATACAACAGCACTACAGCATACATGGCTTTGCAATAGTGTGAAAGCCATGTATGCTGCTCCACTACCAGCATACATGGCTTTCACACTATTAAGCTGATTCCCACTATTACCATATTTATTCAATACCTTCCACAGAAATATCCCGTTTACTCGGTCATAAGCTTTCTTTAAATCTATGAAGGCGGCAAAACTTCCTTATTAACGAACAAATTTTCGCATTACCAGAGTGTCTACTGGTCATGCAAAAGTCAAATTTTGCTTTGGGGTTATGAATTTCTTTTTACTTTTAATAATTGTTCGTTTTTTGGTAACAATCAAAGGTAATTCTCCATGCACACTGACCACATAAGACGTGAATGTGGTTTACATCCAAGTAACAAGAAAGATGACACCGAATTTTCGGGTGTGATAAGCACGTCTTTTGAATCTGTTCTGACGCAAATTAAATTTATCAAAGCTATTCAAAGTCAGTGGAACCGGTATGGAAAACAATATCTGACAGAAGAAAGAAGTTTTTCAATAGGGTTTTTAATCCCTGAGATATTGATGTAAAATCGGGAGCTTACGCCTTCTGGTTGCGGGCTTGTGCGTTAAGAAAAACATGAATTTATGAGAACCATTTCGCACCGGAAATGCTTTCCAACACAAAGAAATTTTCAAATCAGACTCTTAGAAACGGAGATATCGACAAAAATAAGATGTGACTTTACGTCCCCTGATGGGAAAACCATGCATTATTTTAGGAAGAAAATATTCTCAAAAGGTTTTTCCAATTGAGCAGTTTCGGTCCAAGAAAAAAAAAATTTGTCGTGTTTTCAAGAGCCCAGATTTTGCTGCAAATAAATCAGAAGCAGAAATTAACACTTATGCCCCCTGGTGTGCCAAAATATTCTTTACCAAACATTAGAAATTATGTGAAAAATATTTTCCATCAGGTCTTGTATGCGGTACAGGAAGAATTTTTCAAATCGTAGTTTTAGAAGCAGAAATAACACAGAAAACGCAATTTACCTTTGTATCCCCTAGCGGAGTGGCTATGATTTACTTGAAAATTTTGAATTTATAGGGAAAACATTTCGCATCGGAAACACTATCCAACAAAAAAAGAAATTTTTTCAAATCAGACCCCTAGAAGTAAAGATATTGACAAAAATAAGATATGCATCTACGCCCCTGGCATAGAAACCATGCATTATTCAAGAAGAAAAGGTTTGTCGACATGAGTAGTATCGGTCAACAAACTACTTTTTGCAATCGAGAATTTAGCAGCTCATATTTTGCTGCAAATGCACCAGAAGCGGAAATTAAGATTTGCACCCCCCCCTGGTGGCCAAACCATTTTTTACAAAAATTAGAAATTATGTGCAAACGATTTCCCATCAGGGGCTGTATCCAGTGCAGAAAGAATTTTTCAAATCGGAGATTTAGAAGCGGAGATATAGGGGGAAACTCAATTTTCCTCTGCGCCCCCTTGCGGAAAGTCTGTGAATTACTTGGAAATTTTGAAATTATATGAAAAACATGCCACACTGAAAACACTAACCAACAAAGGATTTTTTTTTTCAAATCAGACCCCTAGAAGTAAGAGATATTGACAAAAATAGGATATACATCGACGCCTCCTGGCGGAAGAAACTGGAATATTTTAAGAAAATATTCTGAAAAGGTTTATCGATGTGAGTGGCATCAGTCCATGAAAGAATTTTTCAATCTATATTTTAGAACCTCAGATTTTATGGCAAATACATCAGAAGCAAAAATTACACTTACGCCCCCTGGTGGCAAAAGTATTCTTTACCAAAAATTTGAAATTATGTGCAAAAGATTTTCCATCAGGTGGTGTATCCGCTGAAGAAAACATTTTTCAAATCAGAGTTTTAGAAGATATATCGGAGAAAATGCTATTTACTTTTACGCCCCTGGCGGAAAATCTGTGCGTAATTTGAAAAAGTAACTACACTGCTGGCTACCCAAAATGCAACACCAAGAAAGAAGCATCCGATTGGCCTGGAATTCGCAGCATGCGTCGGCCGCGAGAGGACGTGCAAACGATTAGCATTGCAGAGCATATGCAAATCATGTGTGCTTGGTACGCCACCAAGAAGCACTATAAGAAGGATGCACAGAAGATGTGGTGGAAGTGTGTTGTGCTGCCGGACTTGTGCGTGGGAAGCTTGCTGATGCCTCGTCGCAAAATACGGCAGTCATTCCAGCACGTTTCGTTAAACGTGTCTAGCTTTTAGCCTTATCATCATCCTCATTTTTCAGTTTTAATGAATCAGCTAGATTTTAATTAATTGTATCATGTTTTTAATACTGTTTGTTCCATTTTCTTTTTTAGCCCTTCCATCGTTCTCATTTTTCAGTTTTACATGATCAGTCATATTTTAAGCTTTTTACCACATTTTTAATACTATTTGTTTGTCTTGTTTCTGGCGCTCTTTGGCCAACCATGGCCCTTGCGCCATAAAAATCAACCAACCAACCAACCAACCAGCACGTTTCGGAGTTCGACAGAGGACAAATAGGGGTTTATTGCGACAGCGGTTTATCGTACCGAGACATCGGCTCCCGTGTGGTACGACATCGAGCTACAGTGAGGAGAGTATGAATTCGGTGGGTGCAGGAGGGACGGACGGGCCGACGTGAGCGATTGCCGCGGCACACCACCGAACGAAAGGACGGGCATTGACTGCTCGCACCGCCACATCATAAACGTTAGCGCGGGAATTAGAGTGCGTTGCGCAACAACCTGTGTCAGCACGTACCGTTCATCGTCTGCAGGAGCGAGGACTTGTCACACAGCGCCCGTTATTCCGATTACCATTGACGTTACACCACCGGCGAGTGGTGGCAGTGGGCCGTTGAACGCTGCACCTGGACTACGGCATTACGCAGGGGAAAAAAGATAGCCAGTGATGGGGCTGTACGCATGTACACAAAGGTAAGCATTTCAACTTATTTTAGGCACAGACAAAATATGATGAGTCGGCAGGGTTCCCACGGTCCTTATAAAACCTTAAAATGTGCTTATTTTTTAGGGTGCTTAATTTTTGCCAGAAATTCCCCAGAGTGCTTACAAAGTACTTTTTTTTTTTAATTGCTTGTCTGAAATGCAGAAGTTACAATGCAATGCATACAACTTCTGCTACTAATTGGCTATATTGATCATGATGACATGTGAGGTCGGTAGAAAGCCCGTAGGAGAGCCTGGGACGGGAGAAGCTCTTGTCAGTGAGTGGCTCATGGTGAACTTGACAGTGACTTTGTAATTTTGACTTTGGTTTTACAATTCAAGCCATGAAAATTATGTGTAGTATCCAAATTTAGTTCTTGTAATTATTACAGTTTTGTGATTTACATTCTTTTTGTTGCATGTGTGATTATTATCTCATTAAAACTTATTTCGCTAGCAGAATTGTCTTTTAAATTGCATAGATTCTAATTTATTGCAAGCTTCAACAGACTAGTTTGTATAGTTAAGTCATGTGTAAAAGTATGTTTGTATGTGCAATATGTTATCTTTGCATGTGCAATTTTTAAGGTCCTTAAAAAAATTTTGTGAGATGCTTAAAAAGTGCTTATAGTTTTTGGGAGGAAATGAGTGGGAACCCTGGTCAGTTTTTTTGTTACTGGCAGAAAAGCAGAGGCACTTTTTACGTAGAAAAAGAGGTGGGGGGTCCCCCATTTATACTTACTGCATATATGTGTGCATGTGCATATATACTGCTGCTTTGGATAGGGCTATATATATCGAGAGAGAGATAGCTTTTAAAAATGGTCATGAAATTGCATTTCCCACATTTGGTAAACACCCTGCTTACGTATGGTGATCAAAAAGGTATCTGTCTGTCTGGTAAGGGAGTTCTTGCTGCCTTCTATGCCACAATAATCTAACGTAAAAAGTTGTAAGTTTATTCTGTCAAATAAAAGAATTCCCTTTGCTTTGATTATACATTTTTAAATTATATTTTTGCTTTAATTATATATTTCTGCAGAAAGTTTTTTGTTGATTAAAATGTCAGGAATAATGCAATCTAATTCTTTATTTTTCAGGCTGGAAAGAAGTTGAAAAAGGTTTAAAAAAGGTGAGTTTTATGTGTATGAGTTAATTTGCAACTGGAAAACTAGTATAGATTGTGCGAGTTCGATGGTGTGGTAGAAACAGTGAAAGAGTTGTTTTCACTTGTGAAGCACTTGATATCATGAATTAGACCGAATTTAAAACTTCATTTTTGATACGTTTCAGAGGTTCTCTGGCAATGTTGTGAAAAAGCTGGGGTCACAAGAAGTTATTGCCGGTCGTTGGCAAAAAAATTTCTGAGAGGCATTGCACCAAAGAGTCAGTTTGAATTGTAACAAATAAAGTAAGATGCATGCATCTGCCACATCAGAGCTTGAAAAAATATCTGAAAAGTTACATGCCCGACTTGGCATATGCAAAAATTACTTACCTGTCCAGGAAAATTTTATCTTTTAAAATTGACAAATTTATAAGCATTTTTTTTTTTTTTGGTTGGTGCGAGTGAAATGTCCGGCCCGAACAAGCAGTGGGGCCAGCCCCACCACATTGGAATGGAACCACCCACGGGTGTTGCGGATATTACATCACAGAGTTACTATAAATGGCTAGCACGTGTGTAAAGAACGAGGTTCAGGTGTGGTTTGTTTGAACATGGCTTGCAAAGAAAACCTGCAGATGCCGGATTTGAGAGTAATCTTCCTGTATGAATTTAAACTGCGCCATTCTGCAGGAACTGCCACTCGAAACGTTAACAAAGCCTCTGGGGAGAATACAGCCAACGAACAAACCATTCGCCAATGGTTTGAAGTTTCGAAGCGGAGATTCGAACCTTCAAAAAGAAATGTGATCACCGAACTGTTTCTGATGTTTTGTTACGTGTGGTTGAAGCGGACCCCCGAAAAACATGTCTTGAGATAGCGGCAGCGGTAGGTGTCCACCACCCGACAGCTGTTCAGTGTCTGGCTGCCACTTGAGTTGGCAACTGCCAACAAGACTAGGCGTTTGGAAGTCTGCATTGAATTGTCACCTGCGACTAGAGGTGGGTCCTTTATGATAATCGGAAACAATCTCCACAGTGGTTAAGCAAGGCACAGCTTGCTAGCCGGCATTCTAAGCCACCCCTACACACCAAGAAGGTGATGCTCCTTGTCTGGTGGTCCACAGCCAGGATAATTCTTCGGAGTCTCTTGGCAAGAGGCCAAACTATCACTGCAGAACGTTATTGTGCTGAATCACAGCAGATGCACTGAAAGTTGCTGCAGAAACAACTGGCTTTGGCCAACAGACATGGTGTTCTTCTACTCCAAAACAACATCTACCCTCATGTTGCACAGCGAACGATGCTGACACTAAGTGCCTTGGGCTATGAAGCACTGCTTCATCCTGCCTATTTCCCTGACTCGTCTCCGACAGATTATCATCTGTTTCGGCGCCTAGATCACTTCCTGTTCGCGACAGGCAACGAGGTTCAACATGCAGTTGATGATTTTTTTCGGGTCCCAGCCACAATACTTTTTTTGTTTTGGGATCATGGCCTTGCCGGACAGATGGCAACTATGTGTCGATGCCGAGGGGGATTATTTTGCCTAGGTAAGTTGTCCTACTTTTCCGTTCTCGCCGTCCACATGTGCTGGTCCTTTGCCGAACATTTCATTCGCACCAACCCATTATGTTAAAAAATATGAAAAACTTTGTATTAATCTTTTGCATTGCCATTTTAAGAAAATGGTTCAATGCACAAAAGTGTGTGTCTCAAGTTTTAAGAAAGGTAATGCTGAAATGGGTATTTGAGAAATTTAGTAGCGCTGCCATGTTCATGAATTTTTAAAATGTATCCTTGTTTTGCAGAAAAATCAAGTAATCATAGTTTGAATGTGCAGCAGTTTAAATATTATAACAATTATGAATTAAATGATTATGCATGATTCCTGACCTATGCGACAAAACTTTTTTATACACTTTATAATAATATTTGCCTGTGTAAATTTCCGTTTTATCAATGATATAGATTCCAGTTGTGAAATTACATCACTCAGCAATGCAGAAGATGAATTTGTGGCCGCTGCTGCTGACCGAATGATGAGAATTTCACATATAAGCTGAAATGTTTTGGGAAAAAAATCCTGCTTTCAAAGTTGGGGGGGGTATGCAGGTCAGTAAAAATAGGGCTGAGTTTCTGAGAATTCTCCCACAGAATTTACCAGTGGATTTGTTTACATTTTAGGTTGCAGCTTTCCACATATTGAAAATGTAAACAAATTCATTCTGTGTGTTCTTTAAAAGTACTTCCAAAAAATATATAAATTATGAAATATTTTTCCACCCAGAGTAGAATGCCTTCTGAAATAAATGCTGCTAATGTGATAAGTGAAACACCTAATCCCATTTCAAATTGAGACCGTGAAATTTCTTGCTTTCAAACTGGGTATGCAGCGAGTCGACACCGTAAATCAGCTGTTGGGGGTGGGCCATAGCCAATCAGGCTCTCTGGTTTTCACGGCAGACATGGGCATGCAGCGTGTCTTCAGCTCTGCACTGGCGAAAGCCCATTCACACTATCGAGCAGCAAAGACAGTGCTTTACAGAAGGTGGTAAAACTTTGAAAATGGACCAACTTGTCCTTGTTACTTCTTGAGAGAAAGAACTGTGGTGTGCAATTTCACCAGAAGTGATTATAACGTCTCAATAAAATTAGATGTTATTAACAAAGAAAGGTAACTTGATCACGCTAGTTACGTTAACTGAAAACTTTTACAAAAAGTTCGTAAGTTGGAAGCTTTCGACCTTATCTTAGTCTATTAGATGTTATTGTAGTTGTTTCAGAACTCCGAAAGTGAATCGTACTTCGAAGGTTTTTTACCGAAGATAACCTCAGAAATGTGCATAATTCATTTCAATAAATATTTTTTCCAAACATTTGAAATTTATCATCGGCTTATACATGAGTATATACGGCATTTATTTACTGGATTTCTCAAACAAAAAGTTAGGTCCATGTTTCAGCAGTACTGCTGTTCATGGGCAGGAAATGCTGTGCCATCGTTTCTTGTGTCACTCACTGAAGTCATACCAGAGATTTAACCTCACCGGGAGCTGTGCAGTATTCTGTTTCTCCCCATCGCTAACTGTAAACATTGGAGCAAAACCACATGTTCCAAATTCTAAACCTAGAGCATATTAATATAATTAAAGAAATGATATTCTTCTGTCCTTGGACTCTGTAATAATAATACACAACTTCCAGTGATTTATAGTGAAATGAAAATTGCTATGCGGCGACAGTCTTTCTTATAGGAGGAAAATTCTCCTTTCCGAACTTTTTTTTTATTATTCTAAAATCTAGTTGCTTGATCGAGCAACTAGACTTGTTTTATGTGCCCAAGCCAATAATTAATGTGAGTAGTAAGGCATAGTATTTTATCAAGCCCTACACTTTTGTTGAAGCCTTTTGTAATAATTTTTAAATAGTTTCTCGCTATAAACGCTCACATTTGTGCCTGCTTGTTTTGAAACATAAAAACCCAGATTTTTTTTTAAACTTTCTAAGATGTGTGTGCTGCACATACATTATAGAAATTATTTTTCATATCCTTTCTTTAGAACAGTTGTGGAAATTTATTTTGTAAAATATATATTTATATCAACACTAATGAAGCAAAGCAGTTATTAAATTCTTATGTGTAAAGCAAGATGCATTTATTTTAACACATTTTTCAGAATTGCATACATATATTTAGTTAAAAAGCTATAAATATGAAATAAGCATTTAATACAGTGCTATTTCCTACTTTACATTTAAGTTTGAAGAGCTTCATGTTCCTCATTTGCAGTTGGCAGGATTCATATACTTCCTGAAATTTAAATAAAACGTATCGCTTTTTTTTTGCTTTTTTTGCTTATAAGCTGAATGGGTTAAATTTCTCAATCTTCATAGATAAGTCTATACGGAGTATAAGACAAGGCTAGAAAAAATACAGTTAGTGTTCCAAAATTGTGTTGCTATATTTTTAATGTTTTGGTAAATGATGAAAAAGTAAAGAAACTTCCTCGTGTTTTCCCGGGGAGAGGGAAAGTTGAATTTCAGAAGGTTCTTTTTTGTCCCTCCTTAAACTGACGCTACTGTATTCCCTTTAATCCTATCGACCAGCCGAAGCAGCGGCCGCACTGAGTTGGGAGAAAAAAGTTCCCACAATTGTCAAAAAAGATCCTCGTGCTTGCAAACATAAGTGATGGTTTGCTGCTTTCTCACAGAGTCTAATTGAAGTCTGGGGCTTTTGGTTTCAATCGGAAACATATAAATTATGATAAGCGTAATAAATGAAAGCAGTAGTTGGTAAATAAGTTTGTAGTGAATGTAATATTGCATTTCAGAGTGCTTGGATCATGACTAAATTTACATTCATACACGGAAACTAACTACCACGATTTTTTGTAGTCACTACAAAATTGTCCACTACGATTACGAGAAGCATCAGATATATTATGAAAATTGAAAATCTCAGTCAGATAACCTTTTTAGTGATGTGCCTAAAGTTTATTTTCAAGTTTTCTAGATTCTAACATTCATTAAACATTTTGGAGAGTGTTTCTTGAATGTTTTCAATATCATTGCATTTCTTCCATAATTTTTCAGTATGTTTTGGATGGCTATGCATCTCTGGCCACATGCAGAGTTATCACAGCCCATGGAATCCTCGAAACGTCCTGAAATTTAGTTTCTTTTCCAGAGCTTGGAAAGTCCTTAAATTTTCGTAATTTTGCATAAAGTCCTGTAGTAGTACTGGAATTCTTTCCTGCAATGAACAAATTTTTGATTCATTGCAGGGGAAAAACATTTTATTATTATTCATTCTTTTTGGGGTTTGAAGATGACCATGAATAATTTGCAGTCTGTGTAGGAACTTTGTTTACTATAAGGTTCTCATTGGAACATTCATTGGTTTTTGAGGTAAACTAAAGAAAGAAAAATTTGGAGCCGTTTAGTGTTTCCCACAAAACGTCTTTAATTTATCGACAATTTTTAAAGCAAAAATCCGCTTTTTTTTTTAACGAATTTACACTGTCATTTTGCTGCTCTGGCAATTTGTTTTTTACTGGGTGTGTAGTACAGTTTTATTCAATACTGAAAATTTCCAATCGGGGTTGGAGTCTGCACACACAGATACACATCAATCACTAAGCTGTTCTCCAAGATTCTGGGGGCAAAAAAAAAAAAATTGCCAGATAAATGTTTAACTGATGACACTAGAATTTACTTACTGTAACAAATGTTCTCCATTTACAGCAACTCTGCACATAGCTCAAGCTTCACTGCTTATCACACACAAGACCTTTTGTACTTCATAATCTTTTTCATGTGGAGTTATTCATAGGATCATGATTTCCTTGGCCTTCCTGCCACTTGGTGCTAAAAATTCTCTTAGTAAACTCTCATCACTCTAAGAAGTTTTTCAACCTAAGTGGCAGGAAAGAAAGTTGGAGGAATGACCAAATTTAAGGCACAGTATTTTTTTCTCGTTGAGGAATTTCAATAGGTAAGTCATGTGACATACGAAGTCAAGGCATAGACTTCTGAAGGAAAAATTCTTAATTTATATGCCAAAAAATATGGTAAATGGGCTTTTTTCTGATTTTTCCCTTCGACTCCTGGGAATTATTGTACTTTGGCTTTTCATTTAGCTGGTGGAGTTGAACTTTTTTCTCTCCCTTGCAAAATTTGTAATTTCCCTTCATCTGCTGGAAATTATTTTGAGTTCACCTTTCCCAGCTGTCTTAGACAGCACTCGGTCCTCTCCTCATTGGGTGAGCAGCAGACATGTTTGGATGAGCATCATGCACCTTGCCATTGTTTTAGAGAAGACTCACTGTGGAAATTGTTGGTCCATTACAAAGTATAGGAAATCAAAAAAAAAAAAAAAAAAAAATTGAAATGTTACTCAGCGTAAAGTTTTTTTTCTCCCCAAGTATCTAATTATTTATTGAACACTTGAGATTGTTTATTGGATGTTTTTAATGTCATGACACTTCACCAATGTTTTTACACTACTTTTTTTAAAACATCTTCACAGGCATTGGCCAAAAATGCTTTTCCTAGCCAGGATGAGAATGTTCTGTGATTTTCAGAATTTTATAGATATGATGCAATACACACGTGACATATAAATATAGGTTGTGAGAGAACATGCTGTTCCAAGAAAAACTGAAGATATGCAGAAGCTTTCACCCCAGCTTAGGTTTTGATTATCACGTGTTTTATTGAACACCAGTAAACAGGAGTTAGACTGGTTGCTAGATTCAGGTTTCAAGTTCTTGATTATTGTGTTGCCAGGTGATAGGAGGGATTTTGAAATGATAGGAACAAAATAAGGGCTTTCAGTTTTACAATATGAAGAAATAAAAATTCCAATGCTCTCCTGAAAACAAAGATGTTTTATTGGCAATATGAGCAATTTTCTCATTCCAGAGAGGCATTGCTAAGGTACCTGTGAGGGAGTGAGTTAGGCCAAGGAAGAATTAGGTCTACATTGGGTAACATTCTTTTTGTGCTTAGCGGAACATTTGGTAATGCTGCTGATGTAAACTGGTACCTGCTGATGTGGAAATAGAGATTTTGATCATAGAATTGGATATCAATGAAATATTCATAGGATTTCCAAGTTGTATTACCGATAATCCTTATTTCATCATTTGGCAACAACCCTAATCATTAACTTTAAAACCAAATATGGTAGCCAGTGCAGTTCCACTATTTACAGGTGATGAAGACCCATGTCGGGTTAAAAGCTTCTGTGCATCTTAGTTTTTTTTTTTTTTTTTTTTTTTTTTTAGGAACGTAACATGTTCTATTACAACTTATATTTGAATTTTCAGACCAAACTGCATTTCACTCTCACCTCATTTTTAATATCTTTGGTCCTAGCAAAAAAAAATATTTTTAAGTAACCTAAATTTTATTAATTATGATTCCTCTAAAATCATAATTACCTATAAATTGAAAACATTTTAATTAGAAAAAATGTTATATGTGTGTGCACTGTAGTTCAGAGTGTCCATTTTGATCCCAGAAGCTTCTACACAGTATATATTAAATGTGTAAATTTACTTTGCCTAGTAGTAAAACAAAATTGACATTCCAATTACAAGAAAATAAATAAAAAATCGTGCAACATTACTAAAACTTTATCAAGTTAAAATGAACAGCATTACACAAAATTGTTATACATGGCCTAGTTTCTTTTTAAAGTACTTTCATTTGTGTTATAGATTTCAATATTTTTCCCATTGCGATATTCGCAAATTTCAGTCTTCTGCTTTATGTTCTTTTCGACGTTTTTCTTTTTCCAAACGGCTAACAACAACACAAACTTTTTTTTTTTTCAGATTTTGATGATTGTAAACAGTTGCAGACAGATTTACAGAGCCAAGAAGATAACACTAAAGACGGCAATCATTTAGGGTAAACGAACGGCCCTTGCAAAACTGATGAAATCTAGCCAATGTGGCTAGTAGAATAAAAATTTTACTAGCCAAATGACAAAATCTACTGGCCATGCAAAGTTAAAAATAATAATAACTCAACTTCTCTACTTACATTTCTATGAAATTAAATGGGTGAATGTTCTCTTTTTCTTTCTAATGTGAGACCCCTACCCCATTAACTTCATAAAAACAGATACAGAGCAGTTGCTGTATAGGATCATTAGATTGACTACAAACATTACATATGCTTTTGTTCCAAAATGATTGATTTTTTGACAATTTATTTTCAGGCTGTAATATCATTGCTCTTACTATCTTAATTTACACGTACATAATTTCAAAAGGCCATTGAAATTAGTTGTGTAATTTCTTTAATAATATTTAAAACAAAGGGACAAAGGCTAGGATATATATGCATAAAGTGGCACTAATAATGTTGATTCAGTTTACTGCTGATATGTATTGTGTCTGATCTTCCCATCAGAGGTATCTGCCAACCACAATTATTGAATAGCATTTTGAGGATCAAAATCTTCAATTGAAGGGCCGTTTCATATAATCATTTAAAGTGTCACTATTCAGACATTCCCGATTACTCGTTTTTATGAGGTTCATTGCTGAAAAGCCACGCTCACAAGGAGCAGTACTACATGGCATTAGATGTAGCAGCTGCATCATCTTAAAAACACTGCCGTAACAGTTTGCTTCTTTTTGTTCAGCATGTATGTGGCTAAACAGAGATTCAAAGATAATTCTTTTACCTGTAGATGACATTATACTTCGTGCAAGGTATACCATGGCATACCTGCCAAAATTTCATGAAGCTCATCAGAAGCACATGATGATCGCCTTCTCGCGAAGCCGATATGATGCTGTATTATCGGTCTTACCACATTTAAAATTTGACATTCTCAGGATAGCTACTACAATAGACAACTATTGAAAACACATTAAATTAGAAAGTTTATATATATATATATATATATATATAATGTATATTTTCCCTTATTATCTTAGTAATATACATTAATCATATCTGAGAATTTGTGGTTGCAAATAAAAGCTCAAGTGTTTGGACAAAAAATAAGATACATTAAGAAACAAACTCACTTTACTTCAAAGATAAATATGTTGATTTGTTTTGCTATGTGCAAGTCAGTATCAGATAGAACTGCATTCAAGCAAACCTGTTCAGCATGAGCTTTTCATTTTTCAATTATTAAAGATTCCAAAGTTGAAACACTTAAACTGGATCGAAAATCAGTTAGATTCTTCTTAACCATGCTAAACACTCGTTCACATGTGGCATTGCTGTGAGGTATAAGGAGAATTGTGGCCATTAATTTTGGTAAAACAGTGTACTTAAATGACCCATTATGATCTTTAATGCACCATATTAAATTCCAAGCTACATCAACTCTGTCGGCAGTTAAGATTTCTTCCGTCAGAGGATCACTTTGGAATTTGGTAAACTGTTCTTCAACCAAATCTTTTTCTGTATTCCTGGCGCAAAGCACCCTCACAATGATGATACAGCTCATTTTGCAAAGGAAACTTCATGTATTATATACATGCCTTACTATTATAGTACTGTCTAACAGAAGAATAAAAATTGCAGAAATATGTTTGTGACAAATTTGAATCTTTGATACACTGTCGTGTTTTTTCCACCAATAACAAGGTCATTTTCTTTCTGGATCTTCCCCCGTGAAAAGTCCATGTCAAATACAGAAGCTGCAGCGGTCACAGTAGAAGGCTTAATAAATCTTGATGCTAATTCATTAAATAATGATGTCAGCTCTCTTTGAAATCTGTGCATCATGGTGTTTATTTTGGTGAACACTGGCAGGGTTAATTGTAAAAAAGCTGATAAAGTTACATCTTTGGAGCTTCAAAAATTTCTTTTAATTTCAAAAATACTGAAGATTCACTCTTTCTCACAAAAAAAAATGTGCTATGACAGCCACCTTGTTGAGTCATACTTAGTAATTTTATGTGCTTCTAATTCGCAAACCTGTTGGCAAAATTTTATAAAAGTTCAAGCCTTTTAGTACTTTTTTCACATAGAAGTAAACGTCAACAAAGAAATCTTCCACATTAACCCCTATTGATTCTTTTGAAGCATGTTTTGCCACTAAGTGGATCAAATGGCATGCACAACCCTGTATTATAGCATTAGGATTTTCTTTCTTAATAAATGCACTAACACCTTTATGAATTCCCAGCATTACTGATGCCACACAATTTGTCCATGGAACTTCATATTTTGAAAGTTCCGTGTTTTTAACAGCTTAAAAATATTTTCACCGGTAGAATCACCAGTTAGCTTTGGAAGCAATAATAAACAGGTAACAATCTTACCTAATGAAGAATCAAAGTAGGTCACAACAACTGGAAATAGTTTATCATCTACAACAGAATTGCTGCCATCAGTTGCCAGTGAAAATGTGTTTGCCTTCAATATTTTGGCAATCTCCTGGGCTGTTGATGAAGCAAAAGATTTTATTATCACTTGTCTTCATGCGAGCACATCCACATCTTGAAGCGATCTCCGAGTCCAGGGAACATCTTTTTAAACAACGGGCCGGCGTGGTTCGATACCGACAATGAGCAGTTATGTTCAATTAAGAATTTAGTAAACAGAGCCTCCGCCCGAGTAACTTCTAAGTCGTTGCTGCAGTGTGACATGGATGTTAGGCTTCGGTTTGAATTTTGTGTTGCTTACATTTCCAAGATGGCGTGTCGCTTGCAATCATTTTTACCTGCGTGAGCAATCGAAAATTCTGAAGAGCAAATACTGCAAAAAACAATTGTCTGATTTACGCTATTTTTTCAGCACCAGCCATGCTGTTTCATATTCTTTTTTAAAAAACTTAGGAATACTCAAGTTTTGCCATTGTGAAAAATAAAACACTCCATTAACACACTTCCGCAATTAAATCTCAAAGCAGTGTGCATTAGCGTAGCTCTCTCTGCTTGGGGAATTCCCGCATCCCGGCAGCTGACCTGAGCGAGGGGTGACAATCCGATGCACTTCATTGGTCAACACGATTCAGTTTCCTCCACACCTCGCGGGCATAATATCCAAGCCATTAAAACCAGGACCAAAACTTGCTGACTTCCAATTTAACTTTTTGGCGAGAACTAGAGATCTATTTTAACACTTCTGTACAAGCAAGAGAGGCATCTCCGAATTCTATATTTGGTGTGAAGGAATCGTATGCAAAACAACGAAAAAATTTTCAGCATATGTGCTTTAAAAACTGTGAGAAAAAATGAACTATATTCTGTAGCGTAGCACTACAAAATGGATTGCTCTCCTGGCAACATCGTAACCGGTTCCACATACTCTTCCGTCCGTGAATTGGCCACCACAACGAACCTTCGTTTCAACTGAGCAACATCAGATGTCGTCGCCACAGCGTTGTGTTAGACCTGCTGCAGCTTCTGTTCACAGTGTGGCACATAAATATTACGGTAAAAATCTTTAAAATGCATTATAAAGATGAAATTTTTTCACCATCTGTACTTTTAATGCAGTATATTTCTAGCTACAGTCGTTGTTTGAGAAAAAATGGGTAATAAAATAAAAATTTTGTTTTTTCCGGAGAAACCCCTAAACTACGCAGAGTGGCTACATACATCTGAGGAAATTCCGGAACAGTTGGCAGATCTGTAAAGATCAAATATATCATGACAAAGGTTGCTCCAGGCTGATCTGTCAGCAGATATAAGTTCCTCTCAAAGCCCACCTTCACTTCCATTCATTTTCGAAGCAACTGCAGGAACACGTGCAAGACAAATAAACTCTATATTCGTTAACGGGGGGTGGGGGTGGATGAAACAACTGCTCACTTGGGGGGTCTGGCCATCGTTGGCTACTATATTAAAAAAAAATTACTAGCCACTACAAAATATCTGGTCTCCATTTGGCTACTGACATTCGCAAGGGTTGTAAACGAAGCGTTATGTCCCTTGAAAATTGTGTACACTCATTTGTCACCTTAATTGACAGTTGGAAGAGGGTGTTGGGGTGAAAAGAATACAACAGTCCAACTCACAAGACAGCTGCCTGAAACAAAGGAAACCAGTCCCACTGTTGGCAGTTTTCGCTGATGCTTCTTTGTATGCAAATGAAGGACATGGTTAAGGAGTAGAGGGTCGTGACTTGTAAGACATTCATGAAATCCTAATGAATATATTAATCTACCAAAAAGAGCAATAAATCTAGGCTGTAATATCCCAAACTGATAAAGCTATGTGACTTTTCCCTCTTCTTTTGATTCTTGTACCACTTAACAAAAGTGGGATCAGTCAGATAGACTCCCTCATTGTGGCATGTTTTCAGAAGGAGCAGTTGACTTCTGCCCCGGACAACATCTGCCATAAGATTTGCCACAACTGAATCGTGGTCTGAAAAAAACAGAAAGGCAAGTGGTGGTACATCAAGTATGTTTTGTGTTGGAGAAAGCAGATTAGTTCAATATATATTGGCAGATGCTTAGGATGTGGCAGTATATCAAGAGATGTTTTGCATGGAGCATGTTTGTTGAAACTCAAGGGGTGGCGGTAAGTCGAGAGGCAGCAGCCAATTGAAGGTTGGCAAGTATAAGTATAGGTTTTCCAATATATGTCTCTCCAGAACAAAGCAGAGCAAGTGTTTGCACCCTCTTTAAAGTGAAACAAAATTGGTAGTTAATCTGTCACTTCTTCCTACATCAAGTGGCAGGGCAAGCATTTTTTCTTTTGTTTAAAGCAAAACGTTCGAAAACACTACGGCGTACACACTGCTGAGCAAATGACTTTTATGGGAACAAAGGATAACAATGTAAGGTGCAAATTTTGATTTTGGAACTCCTTTTTTTTTTCCCCTTTTAATCAAAAGGGAAAATAGTTTTATCTGTTCACCCCTACATAAGGTGACCAGATATTAAAACACTATTTGAGGACAAAATAGCACGGCATCCTTAAATATACAGCTCATTTGGGGGCACATACATACTAATACTGAATTCCCAAAAAGAATTGTCTTGTTTCTGTAAGTGATATATCACATCAAAAAATTAAAAGAATATACACTGAAGTGCCTGAAAAACTGGTACAGACAAGCTTATGCAAAATACATAGCAACGTCACCTATGCGTGCACTCGGTTGCGTCTGTTAGTGGGTATATAAAGCGATAGACATCCTTGCCAGCTGTTTTTGGCATGAGAATGACAAGTAATAACGATTTAAGTGATTTTCAACGTGGTGTCATAGTTGGCGCTCGTGAGATGGGCCATAGTATTTCGGAGGTAAAACAAAGTTCGGATTTTCACGAACGACCATTGCAAAGGACTACAAGAATTCCAGCAAAACCTCCAACCTACGATACCAGTGTGGCCGTAAAAAGACTGAGTGAATGTGACCATCGTCGGCTGTCGAGAAACGTTTCACGCGATAGACGTGCAACACTCTCGCAGATGTCATCGGAATTCAAGGGTGGAGCCTCGACAAGCATCAGCGTCCGGACTGTGCAACGTACCCTGCACGATATGGGCTTTGGGAGCAGACGCCCAACTCGAGTCCCCTTGATGGGTGCACGACACAGAGCTATGCGCCTCGCTTGGGCACTGCAACACAGCCACTGGACACTTAATGACCTGGAAACAAGTATCCTGGTCTGACGAGTCGCGTTTCCAAATGTATCGGGCAGATGGAAGGATTCGTGTGTGCTGCAAACAAACCCCATGACGCCATGAATCTCACCTGTCAACAGGGAACTGTACCGGCTGGTGGGCAGTCCGTAACGTTATGGGGTGTGTTTAGCTGGACTTCACTGGGGCCCCTGGTATGTCTACAAACGTCTAACCGCCCAACTGACTAAGGTACACCCATTCATGCTGATGGGTTGGGCCTGTTCCAACCGAACACTGCACCTCCACACAAGTGTCGGGACGCCACATTATGGTTAGAGGAGCATTCATCTGAGTTTAGGGTGTTGCCATTCCCACCAAAGTCCCCAGATCTGAACGTGATAGAACACATTTGGGATGCCATGCAACGCCCTATCAAACACAGGAATCCGAGACCTTGGAATACACCTGAATTATGGAACACTGCAGGAAGTATGTGTGTATTGCCTGTTCAGCATGTTTCCAGAAGCTAGTGGAGTCCACGCCCCGTCGTATTTCTGTAGTCCTGCGCTCCCGTGGGGGACCTACCAAGTATTGGACTGGTGTACCAGTTTTTCTGGCACTTCAATCTTGTAGTTGTAAAATATTGACTTGTAGCGACAATCAGAGCTCTAATGGAGAGAACATACTCCATAAAAGTGAAATACTTTGACTTAGATACACATGCTTAATTAAGACCAAGCTGCATAATTCTTATCATTTTCTGAAGAACGAAATGAAGGGAGAAATTTCTTATCTTATAAAAGTCGAAAATTTGGCCACGAGGTGGTCTTTAAACCCTTGGTTTCTGACAGTTTGGCCGAGTGGGTTCGGATATGAGGCCTAGGTGGTATGTATGTTTGTTTGCCTTGGGCATTGGCTCTCTTCCTTTCCTAGAACTAGTACCCCTAAATTAGGGATGGGTAAGTGCTGTAGCTCTTTTTCTGGTTTAACGACCGCTGTTAGTTAATTATAATGGTCGTTAAAATCTGAAAAAAGAAATGGGTACAGCGAAATCCAATTTTAAGAACATAGTTCACTACGAGTGTAGCAACCTGGTGGTGAAGTCTTAATTTGAGGACAAAATTCAAGGACAGTTTGTTTATTTCCCCAAAGGCAGACCTTTTTGAGATGACAGTAAACCATATTCAAGGATTGTCCTCGAGAATTCAGGACTTCTGATCAGCTTACCCCTTCGTCAAGAGCTAAAAAATCTTGACCTGCATATAAGCTGGCCTTAAATTTCAAGGTTTTGGAAAATATATTTATTGAATTGCACTGTCAGGTTTCCAAATAACTCCAGTAACATCCATTGTATTACTTATGCAGCATTTTTTGAGAGAATTTATAACCATTTCTGGTGAAATTGCATCCCACAATTCTTTCATTCAAGAAGTAACGTGGCTGTGTCTGCCTTCTTTCAAGTTACCACCTTTCATTAAACATTAGGTTTTTGTTGTTCAGTATCGCAGATGGCTTTCACCTTCCGATATTGGACTTGGGAGAAGAGATTGATTTGCTGTGGCCCACCCCACCAACTAAGTGCTTTACGCTGTGTTAGCAGCCTCCCACAATTGCACACAAGGAAGAGCAAGAAGTTTGTCTCAATTTGAAACGGGATTGGATTTTTTCAAATCATATTAGAGGCACCTATTCCTGTAGGAATTCTACTCTGAGTGGGAAAATATTTCGTGATTTATTTATTTTCCTTCAGGTTAGAAAACTATCGCACAAAAAGACAGTTTAAAACATAAACGATTCTGCGGGAGAATTCATAGGAGTCTAACCCTAATGTTTAGTGACCCGCATATAAACCATCTCCTAAAACCAGGATTTCTTTCCAAAATGTCTGGCTTGTACATGAGCATATACTGTAAAAAAAATAGAAACCCTGCACTTTAAAAAAAATTGAACTTTAAATAAAAATTTCTGGCGTTCTTGTTGACTCTTGGAAAACTTAAATGAATCCAAAAATCAGTACAAAACCAGAGTTGGTTTTTTACCAAAAATATTTACAGACCTGCCAACTATTATGATTTTATCGTATTTAGTATGATAAATCGTGCTTGAAGTACGCTAATACGATTTTGCAGCCAAAAATAAGATTTTTTTTTTAAATAGTCATGTTTTCCCCCATCCCCCCCACCCCCTTTCAGACAGAAGCTTTACAGCAAAATCGCGTCACAGGTTTATTTTGGTCCTGCAGACAAAAACGACATCTCCAGAACCCTATTAAACCATCTTGCAGACTCACTATCATAGATGCAAGTTTTCCGCCTTTCAATATTTCCAAAAACGAAAGGTGTAGTGAGGATTTCTTCCATAATTGTATTTTTTTTTTTCTCTCTCGCAAAGGACGACGTACGTAGCAGAATTATTTAGTACTCATCCCTGTAGCAGAATCTTGACGACGGCCGACTTACATCGCAGATTTATTTGTGCCACCCCCGTTAGAAGAATCACTGCGCCGGTCGACGTACATCGCAGATTCATTTTCTACTAATCCTAGTAGCAAAATCACGGCGCCAGCCAATGCACCTCACAGATTTATTTTAATCCTGCAGACAAAAATGACATCCCAGAGATTAAACCATCTTGCAAGGCTCCCTGAAATGAAAGTTTTCCGCCTCTCAAAATTTCCGAAAACTAAAGTTAGGTGAAGTGAGGATTTCTCCCATAATCGTCTTTTTTTTTTCTTCAAATAATTAACAACATAAAAGTGTTTAGTGATTACATTGATTTAATTAGTTTCTCAATAAAATTTTGATGTAGGGAAAAAATCCCTACAATCTCATCAAGAATTTATATAGCTGAAATAGGCTTCAAAAATTATCGGCATGCGTCGTGTTACGATTTTTCTATCTGAGTGTTACGTTTTTTAGTTCTGAGAGGTTGGCAGGTCTGCGTTTTTATTGGAGGTTTAACGACCACCGTGAGCAACTCAATGGGCTATAAGCAGTCGCCCGTCCCTAATTTAGGGTCACTAGTTCCAGGGAAGGGAGAGAGCCAGTGCCGTAAGACAAACGCAACATCCATGCATCACCGGGATTCGAACCCGGATCCCGTTCGGACGAATGATCAGAGGCCACTGCGCCACCGGGGCGGCAGTGCTGCATTTACAAATTTCTGTTATGTTGCTTTATGACTTAAGTATTTCTTCAATTTTGTCAGCTGTTTTTTTTTTTTTTTTTAAGTTTGTGTGGCACTCACTACATTAATACAAGTTTCCAAACAACTGATTAATATTATCTCTTAGCATTTCTCTTACATAAAAGTCATAGCTTTTGTTAAAAATATTTTTTTCACCTGTCATTTTTATTAATAGCAAAAATCAGGAAAATTTTATGTTGGTGTATTATTAATGAAAGGAAAACTTGTGCCACATAAATAAGCACCTTAAAAAGAGATTCTTTTTAAAAAAATTTAGAGTACCCTGGTACTCTGTAGATAATTTATGCTATGCATGCCAGAATCTTTGTGGGCGTGAAATATAAAATTATTCAAGAGCATACATTTATTTACATATGGCCACAGTCTGGTACATACTACATGGAATTTAATGATAACAATGTAAGGTTTACTAACTCCTGATGTTGAGCAGTACTTAGGTATATTAATGAATGTTCATGTCGTAAAACCAATGAAAGAAGATGTGTGTCACAATAGTAAATATTTACTAAACTGTTGTGGCTGCAATAATAAGTTGCATCTGTTCAGAATTTCAAAAGCTATTTTTTTATGAATATATATTCAGTAGGGCTTGAAAAATATACCAGAGGGGGTAAATTATTGGCCTGGGCAGGTAAATAAAAGATGTGGTGCCCGGTCCGGGTAACTAAATGTAAATATAAAAAAGTTTGGAATATAATTTCCTGCTACACGAAAGCAGTTGTTGCATGTCGTGTTTCATTTCACTGCTAATCACCAGCAGTTGTATTACTGTTATGGAGTGCTAAGGACAGGAGAGTATCACTTCTTTAATTGTATTAGGGGTATGCAAAAGTTTCTGCCGCCCCCGCTAGCGGGTGCTGTAGGGGTCTAACCAACCGGCGACCCATTCTGTCAGTTTGTACATGAAGCCAAGCCTGGCCGTCAGTAAAGTTCATTTGCAGCACTGTTTGTTGTCCATGTCTAATTTAGGGAAAAGTGCGAGTGAAGCATATGGTCCAATATGTCGGGCGTATGGTGAAACGGTTATGGGTGAGCGGACGTGTCGAGAATGGTTTGCCAGGTTTAAGAAAGGTGATCTAAGCTTGAAAGACAAGTCACATGCAGGTAGACCGCAGGCAAGAACCGGAATTGCTGTTGCAAGAGTATGCCACACGATCGACCATGCAAGTGGCTCCATCGACAGTGTCTATCTACATGCCTTGGGGAAGATCCAGAAGATTGGTAAGTGGGTTCCGCATACTTTAAAGGAGCGTAATATTGGTCAACGATTGGGCATCTGCATGTCGTTGCTGAAAAGGTTTCAAGGGAAGAATTTCTTGTGGAAGGTTGTCGCCGGAGATGAAAAATGGGTCTATTGCGACAGCCATGTACGCAAGCGATACCAGATCGACCCAGGCCAGCCATCAACATCCACTGCAAAACAGGATATCCACGGGAAAAGGGTATTGTTGTGTGTGTGAGGTGGGATATGTAGGGATTGCTTTATTTCGAACTGTTGAAACCGGACGAAACAATCGCTGCACAACGACGTAGCAATCAGTTGATGAAACTGAATGGTGCAATCGAGCAAAAACGCCCATGGGCAAGTAAAGGACGCCGCCACGTCATCCTGTTACACGATAATGTCAGACCACATGCGGAGCCACCACAAAATCAACCCTTGAACCACTGGGAGGTTATGCCCCACCTGGCTTATCCCCGGACATTGCACCCTCAGCCTTTCCTCTGTTTTGCTCTATGCAACATGCCCTACACCAACAGAGGTGGAAAATTCCGTCACTGTGTTATTCAGCTCAAAACCAGAGTCCTATCACAGGGGCATTCATTTGTTGCCTGAAAAATAGCAAAAGGTCATGACATGCTAACGGGTAATATTTTGTTGGGAAAATGTGTACTATTTTCCTGATTGTTCCTGTCTCTTTTCTTTTTAAAATGGCAGAAACTTTTGCTTACCCCTAATATTATGCTCTTGCTCCAGAAATTGGAACCATGTGTAGTTAGTTTTGCTCCAAATGTTGTTTATAGGCAGTGATGGGATACATGCCTCTGATGGAATTAGCCTATGGTGTTTAGTGATCAAAGGGTTAAAACTTTAACGAAAGGAACATGGCAGAATTTTTCAAATACCAATTTCAGCACCATCATCTTAAAAACTTGAGATATACACTTTTGTGCATTAAACATTTTGAATACAGTCCTTTAAAACGGAAATGTGGAACACGTGAAAAAAGTTCATGTTTTAACAAAAAACAAAAAAAATGAATATGATTTGTTATCTTAAAGGATAAATTTTCTTGGGCATCCAGCGTTTACTATCTGGGCAGGTAAATAATTTATGCACATGCCCAGCTGGGCATGTAACTTTTCAGATATTTTTCAAGCCCTGTTCAGATTTAGATGAACGTGAGAAAAGTCCATGCGCAAGCTAAAATCTGACCTCAAGATTTAAAAAAAAAAAAAATGTGAGGGATTGGTAAGTTTTGGTCTAGGATATGTATAGGTTACAACTTATCATTTAATACATAATATTAAAGCTCTTGTCAAAATCAGGTCACCCACCCTTGAAGGGTTTGAGATGAAGCTAAATTTTCATAGCTTCAAAAATTCATTTTCGTAATGGATTTTATCACATTTAGCATTAGGGCCCTATTTTGCAATGAGATAGTTACATTTTTGTAAAATGCAGAAAAGATTGCAGTGAGATAGTTACATTTTTGTAAAATGAGATGGAATAATGTTCGCTGATGGTTTAGTAAAATATGTTATTGAGTAACAGTGAAATTAACTATTGTTGCATTCAGAGATCATGTTAATGCCTAGACAGGCATATATTTCACACACAAACATAAAATACTTCCTCAAAAAAATAATTCTGGATGCATTTTTACTGCTCCAGAGTTATCCATCCTGATTTAAAAGCCAACCTCTAGGTTTTATTCTTTAATTATTGTCATTACTATTATTATTTTTCCTCGACTGTTGAGCATTGCAGTTGTGCCACCGAGAACGTAATTTCTTCCTCATTCTGCAGCACACGACTCTAAAGGCCCAAGGCACGTGTGCAAAACTTATCTGTGCGACAGCTTGGAAAGAGAAATTCCAGTGACCTTGAGCTCTGCTTCCGTGCCCGGCAGACAACTATGAAAGGGGTGTGGGGGCAGGCAACCGTTTTTTCAAGCGTTCAGAACTGTGGACAGCATAGAAAACGAAAAAGAAAGCTGTGTTCTGCATCTAAAAAAGTTGTGGGGAGGGGCAGATTCCCATTATTTACAACTTGAACTTCGATGTTTTGGGGGAACCTCAAAGTATGAGGAAGCGTGGTATTTGCAAATGCGGACAGTGCAAAATATGTGTATTTTTCTTCCTACCCTAAAACATTTGAAAATATCACAAATTGACAATCAGATAGATTTGCTTTTATCTTTTTCTGTTTTACCATTAAATAAGCTTCCAACCGTTTCTCCATTAAACAAAGATTGCTTGACATTACCTAACTGTTCGACTGGCGCCCCATTTTTTTGGTGTCTTTTAATCTCCCAGCCCCCGTCCTTTCTTTTTCAGTACTTTCGTTCACTAGGACTGAAGACACCTTTCTTCCCTCTGTTTTCTTTATAAGCCTGTGTGGTCCCTGACAGTCATAAACCAAAAAGGTCCTATTCAAGAAAAAAATGGGATTCGAGGGTAGCAAAAAGGGAAACAGAGGAAGTATTTCGATCTTTTGTTTAGACTTGGCCTTTAAGAAAAAGTATTTCCTAAGGGGAATTGAAAGAGATCTTTGCTGCAGCAGAGGTAAGATGCATGTTTTTAACCTTAGAAATTATTATGCTTATTTTTAATTTTTCTATACTTACTAAAATAACTGCATGTCCAAAGAAAAGTTTTTTTATTTGTATATATTTTTAATACAACTAAAAAAAAATATTTTTTAGGAATGAGAATTTTTATGGCAGTCACTTGCAAACTTGGGGGGGGGGATGAGAATTCTGCAAAATTTTATCAATGAATGTTCAACTGAGCCGATCTTCACGTATTAACATATTAAGGACCTCGTATGTTTTATTAACTTGCCTCAGAGTTGAGAAAGAGCTTTCTAAAGCTAAAATGCAAGTTACAAAATACAACGCAAGTTTCTGCAAACACTCTGTTTTGGTCAAATTTCATGGCCCAGCATAGTAGTAGTATCTTATCAGCAGAAGAATGTTAGTGTTCAGTTTTTCTCAATAGTAGTCCACGTGCTGAGTTTGCTTAAATTTCCAGGAAAATCAGAAGTATCGTATATGCATCCAGTATACAAGATTGGCTGTAAGAATTGTAATACTTTAGAATAAGGCCTATGAATGGATTGTTTGGTGAAATACAATCATATCACTTGAGATCGACATTTGATGAAGAAAGTTTAGTCTGTTGTGAAGTTATATGTTTCAAGTTTACTTCAACATGAAAATCTCCAGCTAGTCTGGCTAACTTCTTGAAGATTTCTGTGAAATGGTCACTATGTCTCCAAGTTTCAAAAATCTTTACAATTGCTCATATCTTGGGCAAGTAAAATATGAATTGTAGGACTGTAGCTGTTGTTACAGCGTAAGATTGATGTTAGATCAATGACTAAAAGTGTGACAGGAAAAGATGATATAGATGTCAGTAGACCATTTGCTCTAACAAAAATTTGACCATCGTAGTTATCCTCAATTTCTTGTAGAAATGAAATTACTGCAGCAGGCATATTTTCAACACTTTTTGGGGCCCATGTTTAAGTGACATTCTAAAACTTTATATATCTGCAGCATCAACAGAAAATATAGTAATGCCCATTGCAGTGACTTGAAGTTTTGTCTGCCACATAATATTGTTTTCACAATTGGCAGTAATTGCTTCCTGTTTCAGTTCTTTTCTTTAGGCTGTACCTGTGACATTTTCTTTCACTTATATTAGTCAAAACTTATAATGAAATTCAAGGTGGACAGAAAAAAATTCTTAGCGTATTTTTGTTAAAAAGTTAGTAGTACTACAGTACTTTCTAAAAAAAAATTTTAAAATGGGGAGTAGGAGGTGTAAAAACATTAAGAAGTCCAATGTGAAAGAGAACAAAAATCAGCATTCTTAATTAACCATGGGTGTATAAATTTCAGATTAAAGGATGCAGAGTAAAACAAAATCCATTTTATTTAAAGAAATAATGTAAATCTCTAAAAGAAAAAATGAAGCTAAGGTTAATCTTGGGAGCCATATCTGAAAAGCACAAACTGGAGTCGCATTCGACATAAGGAAAAACTAAAACTGCAAGAAGGAATTTAAAAAAATTACCAAAAAGACCAACGTGGGGCAGCACTTAGTGAAATACATCATATAATTAAAACCTGCTTCCGTGAAACCTGGTGTTACCACCTTTATGATTGAAAAATAATCCACTCTACTACAATACAGTGATTAGTTGTTTTTTTCCCCCCACTGCTGTAGGTGGAACGGGCTTCATCAAGGACTGACCATTATAACAGCCATAGACTTCCATTCATCCACCTATCTCGTCCACCCATGGCGAGCTGAGTCCAGCAAAGACGACAATGCCCCCTTGAGGGTTACTGTCAAATTGATGCAGCCGTCTTGCCATTCCTCTGCTGCATACCGGATAAGGGACAGTGTGTCCGGGGCCAGCTTCACAAGGAACTATCTACACGTTTGCGTCCCCAACCACGGGAGCCTTTGGAAAATCCCGGAAAAACCGCCTCCCACACAGCACATAGTGACATAACCATCTGTGTTATGCCGGTGGTCCATACACTTCAAACAACAATATAAACTGAATATATAAAACTAAATCTTCCCAAAGATTTTAACTCTGGTAAAGTGCATGCAGTACAGAACAAAAAAAAAAAAAAAAAAAAAGCTAGTAGATAGAGGAAGTATCTGAATTTTTCAATATTGAAGTATAGTACTTAATATATGACGCTTTGTTTTTCTCATTTCTTACTAATTTTGTGTTTTTTTTTCTCTCTTTTTGTGTTTCTTTTTTAACAGGTTCATCAAACCCTGATGCCAAGATTAAGTATTTTGATCCTGAACATATGTAAATAGTTGTAGAAGCACCACATAAGCTCTTGTTAAAGTGTTCTGATAGATTGTGTAGCATGACATTGAGATGTTGATGATTCTATGGGGATTAAATATCTGGACTGATGAATATAATTAAAAATTCTCTTTGCTATGCAGTTTACAGTTTTCATTTTGTTGGACCTGAATGCGTGTATTTAAATGTTGTTAAATACCAAACTGTATTCTATGGACGTAGATATATTAGTGCAGCCTTGTTAATTACAACTGAGCTATACTGTTATTTATTTCATTTTCAAATTGTACACTTTGGTTTTGTTAAATTTTGATTTGACACCTTGTGCTGCCAGCTTGGAATTCTTAAAGAATAAATTTTAGAAATTTGCTTATTTTATTCAGGTTTTTCATCTGCTTTTAAATTGTTACTTAAAGAACTGTATGTGTGTAGTAGTTCTACTTACAGTTTTTTTTAGAACCGTGCACGTCCCAAATCTAAGCATTTCTGTATTGTTATTTGTCTTTTTAATCAGAAAACTATATTAGTGCAGGGGATTAGCTCACAGCTGATATACCTGAATGGCTGTGTATGAAAGTGTAATTGCTTCTACTCTGATGTATGGCAGCAGTGAAACCTGTGTACTGCAGAAGAAACAGTTGTTTATGTGCTGGAGAGAAGAAATGGGAGTTGTTTATGTGCATTACGGGGAAGTGGCATCACAATCTGATCATGTGAAGATGTGTTGCAGTTGTGTAATGTAAGGTAAAATGTCTGTAAGGTGGAGACTAATGTTCTTTGGGGGTTGACCATGTTGAAAGAATGAGTGATGGGATGATTACCAAAAAAATGTTGCAGTCCAAGTGTTAGGAAAGACAGAGAAATTTTATTATACCTTTATGGCCAAATGTGACCATTAGCCATAGATATTACGTGGCATAAATTCATATTGTAACAATAGGTTTGGCATTTACTGTATCACGTTATATATAATGTCCTAGTGCCGGATGCATTTGCCAAGAGGTGTTTTCTATTAAACAGTTATTTAAGATGAATTTGTAGATATCGATTGTGTACTTACTTTCAGGTTAGTCCTCGGTATTGTGACACCTTTGTTTACACAATTTCTTACATCTGTCTGGATTTTTCATGCACTTCAATGAAATGGATGTACTGTAGGTTTAACATTGCTTGACCTATCTTGTACAGGTAACCCAAATGAAACAGTAACATAATTCAGCTTGAAGAACATCATTTAATACACCAATAAGAACTATGTGTTTGAATCGACATACAAGCTCAAATTAAAACCTTGAATCAAATCACTAAGATGAATTCTACGTCTTGAAATTTTGAAAAGGACCGACGAAGTGACAATAATTAAAACCTCTAAAATGACAATAATAAAACTAATTAAAAGCATTGCAGTGCCTGATATTTCAATGCTTTTAGAGGTTTTAATAATAGTGAGAAGAATTGGCAGGGAAACACACAAAACATTAAAATAATTCTTGAAAGCGTCGTCACACGCATAAGCATACCTGCCAGGTTTTACGATTTTCCCGTAAAATTTACGGAAACGTAACTTGGTTTATGGGCAAAATGTTAATTTTACGGATTTGGTGATTTACCGAGATTTATTTTCCTTTTTCTGATGATTTTGCACCCGCTATTCAAACTTTTTTTATTTAACCTAATCCATTCAAAGTAAAGTGCCAATGTAAGTTATGAACAACTTTTCAGTTATTATAATAAGCTTATTCGTAATGTGTTTGTGGGAACATTTGCAGCAGTTTTCCCACGTGTTATGTTTTGCGTTGTTTCAAACACTAAAACTTGTGCCCCGCGTAAACTGATAAGGATAACAACCAGCTGGGCTTGTTTAACCTTGGGCCTCTCGCTGTCTCCCCCCCCTTCTCCTTTTCAGTTAATGCATTCTTTGTCCCCCGGGTCGCAACCTTCTGAGGCCAAAGTAGGGTGTGACCTCCTTGGACTTGCATTGGAGCAAGTACTTGAGAGCAGGTGTCTTTGCCCCAGTTCGAAATGCGATCTCAGAATGTAGTTATCGTAGAAAAAATGTTCAAACGGATTTTAAATCTGTAATTTTTAAGCCCAAATCTATACCCAACATGACGAAATTAAGCAAAAGCTATCAATTTTGTGAAATTAAAAATGCATTGGGTCATGGTTTCGCAACTTCTTCTCTGGTAATAAATTTGACCTAACGAAAGAATGCTGCTTATAAGAGGAAGTTAAAAGAAGAAAAAAAGTAAGTCCAATGTTCATTCGAGCCAGTGCTTCTCCAGCAATGATTTATTTTGCTCGTCCGTTAGTAAAGTTTGTACGCTTTCCAACCGTGCTTTGTTCGTCTCTCGATAACGTGCATAAAAATATCTTGGCTTGATTCAACCAAATTAATATGTTGTGGTACTATTTTTTCCTCTGCAAATTGTATCTCTTTAAACTGTTGCTGTTTTACTATAGCAGTTTTACTTGCATTTTTTTTTTCAAGTGTCAATAAATTTAGTATTAGTAATTCTCTATGAGCAGCAATATATATAAAAGAAGGGGGGTACTATAAAACTTTCTGTGATGCTTATTCTGCAGAGTTTCCTGTGTATTGCAAAATCTTCAAAAAATGAAAAATATGCATTTTGCTTTATGTGTCGATTTAATTTCAGCGTTTCGCGTGGTGAAAGGAATAATATTACTAATTATATAGCGCCAAGCATAAATCTAATGTTGACTACGTGGGGGAAAAAAATAATACGAAATTAACTTCCCTTGTTAAAAGTTGTAATGAACTGGATGCAATTCGTGCGAGGTGTTTATTCACTTCGTTTTTAGTTCAGCATAATTTACCAATTAGTGCCCCTCAGTCACTCATTTATTTCATTTGACTGTCTCATCGTCCGTCTCTCCGTAAAATAATCCTAGCATGAAAATGGTCCGTTTTTAAAAACATTTTAGTTCGTTCCGTGACGGCATGGGATACGATCCTATTGGATTTGGGGGTCAAAGGGTGAAACATCCTTCCCTTGAGATGCAAACCTCCATAAAAATAAATGTTTATCTCTTTATAGATCATAATGATAGCATAGTAATGAGAAATTATGTATAGATTCTATTTTAATTGAAATAAACGTGCCGATAATTTCAAACATCTGTAGTCATATCAATTAAAAGTTGATACATGTTAAAAAAAGTAACATATCGTTTTAATCGATATGTTCATTTAATCACTATGCTGGACAAGTATTTTTCACAAGGTTATATTACTGGAGACACCACTTGCTCTGCCGCCATAGGTCACAGCTAATCTGTGGTGGGACGTCACAAGCAGGCAAAATGAACTAAATTATACCGTTGATGAAACAAGTAAGCTTGTGTATCATTTATAAAGATTATTGAATTACTCATTTTATCTGCTTATACGCTTAGAAGCTTTTGTTCCATTGGTTTCCAAGCAGCTTCTCTTCTGCGGCTGCGTGGTGCCTGCTCATGACATCCTTTGCAGCAGAGACGGTGACTTATGGCGGCCAATCCAAAGCTGCGTGGATAGGAGTGGTGTCTCCAGTAATATAACCTCCTTGATTTTTCATTGAATATATTGATTAAATTTTTCATCGAACATATCGATTAATTTTATTTATTTTTTACGGATTTCGGTTTCTGAGAGTTGGCAGTTTTGCATAAGTTACGTTGAAAAATTATGAGTGGGACGTTTCGGTAGCGACTTATACCTTCAGCATTTTAATTGGTTTTATTATTGTCATTGCATTGGTCCTTTTTTAAATTTTACGGCGTTGCGAAGATTTCTCTGTGATTTTCAGGAATGAAATTTCTCCATAAATTCAAGGAATTCAGAGTTTTCCCTTATCTTTTGGGTTATTCTCAAGAATGACTCACTGCTGAACAGAATTTTGGGAAAGGAGGAATTTGTAGTACTTGGTGGTTCGTTTTTAGAGTGAGAACGGAATTGCGTTTTTTGAAAACGGAAGTTAGACTGAGTAAAGATTTCCCCGCGTAAGCTGTCTGCCCCCCCCCGGGTTTCACGTACCTTTTGCCTAGTGGTGTGTTCAATGTCCTTTTATTCCATAAATATTTGTATTTCAGCTTTAAAATGGGAAATTTTTAAAAACGTAAGTTGGATGGAGCAAAGATTTTTCCATAATCATTTTTTTTTTCTCCCCCCATGATGTTTCTGTGTCGTTAAGTGTTACTTCCCCACCCCTTGAATGTTTTGCATTTAAGTCTGGTAAGGCACCAAAAAATTTTCAAGAATTGATGCATAATGCACCATTTATCTGAAATAGTGAAAGGTTTTATATATATTTACGGAAAAAATTCAAGTGTTTGAAGCAATGTCTTTTAAAAGCCATTTTATTTTGTTTTTCAGTAATTTTATATTGTGAATATAGTGGTGTGCTCCAGTTTAATATTTACATAGATTACAGTGAACTATTGCTCATGCTGCATTATATTCATTCTTCCTTGCAGCTTGTTCTGATTTTTCACCTGTTTAAAAACATGGTTCATACGCATCCTGGAAATGTCCTAAATTCAGTTACATGTCCTGGAATTTTATTCATTCCTGCCTTGGCCCTGTGTGCGATGTTTTGTAGTTGAGGATTTTTCTACTGACATGACTTATGTCTGACAAATTTCCCTCCTAACCCCCCCTGCTGCAAAATGTGTGGGGGGAGGTGGGCTGTTGGTTTTCTTGTCTGTTAGGATGACTGGAATGTGCGTTATTAGCATCCTTTGTGTTGTGCTTATGTTATCACTTTGTCTGTCTGACTGGGGAGACCATACCTCTGCAATTATTAGTTTGATTTGTAAAATTATTTTTGTATTGCAAAGCTTTAAATGTGAGAATAATGATCCACGTGTACTGTTTTTTTGGTTTTTTTTTTCCCTCTCTTCTCTCCAGTGCATTACTTTGCTTTCATATATATTTGCTTCTAAATATCCAATTGAAAAAATCCTTTTTCTGTCGATAACATTTGTATCAGAAGACTTTTAGCTACAGTCCCTTTTTCAAATAATGCATATTTCCGCTGGGGGCGTAAAGGTAAATCGCGATTTTCCCAATATCTCCGCTTCTAAAAGTCCGATTTGTAAAATTCTTTGTGCGTCGGATACAGCTCTTAATATGTTTTGCATATAATTTCTCATTTTTGATGAAGACTGGTTTGGCCACCAGGGGGTGTAAGGGTTTATTTTTGCTTCTGGGTATATTTGCAACAAAATCTGAGCTGGAAACTCGATTGAAAAAAAAATTCCTCTCTGTACTGATATCGGTCACCTCGGAAAACTTATTGAGAATACCTCCTGTGTAAAATAGTGCATAATTTTTCCACCAGGAGGCGTAAATGTATAGCTTATTTTTGTCCATATCTCTGTTGGAGAAGATTTTCGGTGCAAAATGTTTCTCATATAATTTCAAATATTTCTTAATACACAAGTGCTTCACTAGAGGGCGTAAGTTGCCGTTCACAGCAATATCTGGGAATAAATTAAGCCTGATTGGAAAAATATTCTCTTTCAATCAGATATTACTAACTTATTATAAAAAAAACCCTTGTGTGTATTTTCTTCCCAAAATAATGCACAATTTTGCCACTAGAGGGTGCTAATATTTAATCTATTTTTTTCTTTATCTGTATTTCTAAATGTCAGATTAAAAAAAATCTTTTAGCGCCAGATGCCATTTACCTTATGGAACACTTTAAGTTTGTATTGGAGGAGGTTCATGGTTCGCAATTCTGCTGCTAGGTGGTGTTTGTGTACTCCTGTTTGCAGCCTATCTCTGCCTCTAAAAACCCTGAGCAGAGTTGTTTTTTTTTCTTTCTTTCTTTCCCCGTATGTAATTCAGTAGAATAAAGATGAGTGAATGGCAAAATATGTAATCTTTCACATTACTGGTGTATAATAGTGGTACCTTAGTGCTGTACAAAGAGCAGGAGTAATTTGTGTGCAGCAGAGATTCATTTTTTACTGGGGTCATTTGTCTTGAGACTTGTTCTGATCATGTATGGAATGAAGATTTGTAATGTAAAAGATTACACTCACTATGAAATTTGCGCACCTAGAAGAAAACATGCTACAACCGCAAAACTTTGCAAATAGGTAGAGTGCGTGCTGGTATACAAATGATCCACGTTTGGTGCAAGTGCGCACGACTGCATACCCTGTGGTGGCACTGCAAGCTTGAACCGACAGCCTTATAAACCGGCATGAAAGCGAAAAGCACCGGTCGATGCAAGCAAGATGCCCACGAACCTTTTCCCCGACGCCTTGTGGAAGAGAATCTGTGATCTCAGCAACCCTTACGTGTGCTGCCATTAACGCCGGAACATGGACAGCTCTGTTTGCTGTGGTGCCAGGCCAAAGTGGCGTGTAGTGTTTAGCGATTGGGTGCCACTTCGTTTTGGTGACAGATGATCATTGTGTCTGGGTTCGTAAGTTCCCTTGTCAACGGCGCAATCCCAACCTCGCTATTGAGCGCCACACCTCCCCTACTGCAGGCATTATGCATGTTTCATACGGACCTTGAAAAGTCCTTGAAAAAAAGTTTATTTTCAAGTCCTTGAAAGTGGAAAGTGCTTGAAAAAGTTTTAAGACTTCGTAAATAGTACTTGAAAAAAGGTTTTGTTTTTTAAGTAATGATATGAAAAAGCATGTGTAAAATAATTGTTTGTGATAAAAAAAGTTGAGATATTTCTGTGTATTTCCGATAAAAACGCCAAGCTGATCAAATAGTGCAGAACTTGGGTGCGCATGAACAGCTGGTTGGCTATGACATCACTACAGAGTGGAACGTCAGCCGTGAGAGTAAAATAAGTGAAATGATGTACTCGTGATGGACTGAGGTTAGGGACGCATTCTTGCCAGGAGGGTGGGGAACTTCTAGGAATTGCTTGTGCTTCATGCATGGACCCTTTGTCTCCTGGCTATGCCCCCTCCCCCCGTGACTTATAGTCTCAGAATGCTTACAAGCTCAACAGTTTTATAACAGCAACTGATGTACGTGTATTAATTTTTTGCATATTTAAGCAATTTAATCTGAGTGTGTTGTACTATATTCAACACATGTATGTTTTGCTTTTTTCCAAAATGTAATCAGTGGGTTTAAAGCCAGTGAAACAAGTGTTAATGTTTATTTTACAATGTAAAAAAGATGTCAGTGTATCTGCATTCAGGGACTTCCTGCAGCCTGTATGGATTTTCTTCATCATGGAGAAAGATCTTTTTACATCCAGCATTATTGTGAGGCTAAGTAAGTAGTCACTGAATACTCACTTAAGATTTGGGAAGCAGATGCCACCAGTACTTGTTCTCAGGCTTATAATATCCAGCTAGTAGCTACAAAAGCTCTTTCTGGCAACTGTCTTAAGTACAGGCACACAGTCATCAGAGATCATATAATAGTTACTAAACTCATCCTTTAGCTGACACCTTTGCTCCACACTTTGATCAGGAAGCTCTAATCTACAAATGTGTGTGCTTCAGGCTGTTTTCGAGGGTTGGGTCAAGTACTTCAGGTCTTTCAGCACCTGATTTTCAAATAGAAATTTATCCATTTTTCTCACTACTGCATACCTGCCAACCTGAGAAAATTCAAATGTGTGAAATTGCGCGCGAATGACACTTCTAATGATTTTTTTTTAACTATGCGCAAACAACATAATGAATTTAGCTATGTACAAGTAAAAATAAATGCAAATATTTGCACATTTTATAATTTTCAGATGTTTATAATATAAACACATTTTGATACCATACTCAACATTTTCCGTTCTCCGTAGCGGACAGACGTTTTCCGTCGTCCGCAGTGGGCCAACGATTTCCATAGCACACTCGATGTCTTCCCTCGTCTGTAGCGGACCGACAATTATCATAGCATGCTTGATGTTTTCCATCATATGTAGTGGACCGACTATTTCCATAGCATATTCGACATTTTCCGTCGTCTGCAGTGGACCAACGATTTTCGTAGCATACTCGATGTTTTCCGTCGTCCGTAGCGGACCTATGATTATCATAGCGTGCTTGATGTTTTCCGTCATCCGCAGCGGACCAACGATTTCCATAGCATACTCGATGTTTTCTGTCGTCCATAGTGGACCAACTATTTCCATAGTTACTTAGTAAAATCTGCAGTAGTTGTTGGAGTCTCTGAATCTTTCTTCCACCGCATAATCTTTATTCAGCGTCAAGCATAACAGTGTGCACAGAGAATTTACTGTGCCGAAATCCCGACGATGACGACAGGGCACGGGCGTTCTGTTGCACAAAGGCACAAAATTCCCATCTCTGTTGTATATTTTCTTTATAGGGATATTTTTAACAAAAAATACCGAAAATTTTAAAAATCCGGAAGAACAGTTCTTCCGGCTGGAAGACCGTATAAAAAAACAGAAAAATTCCGGAAAAGTTGCCAGATATGATTTACCTAAAACACTAACAAATATTTCTCAAGGAAGATTTAAAAAAAAAAGTTTTTTAAATATACGGAAATGCGTAAAATCGTAAAGAACAGTTAAAATGCGTAAATTTTACGCCTAATGTGCAAAAGGTGGCAGGTAGGTATGCTACGTAAAAGTTTCTCTCATCTGCAAAAAATAACTTTTTATCTGCACCATTAAGTTCCATTAATGTCCTGCTGGAGAGGCCTACTGCTAGTATGATGTCATCATGCTGCACCTCGCAATTATTGAATTTGATTTGCCTTAAATCAGCCGCTTGTTTTGATTATGGAATATAATTATGTTACGAGATTTATGGAATAAAATTTTATTTAAAAATACAGGACAAAGAAACATCGCTAGAAAAAAAAACAATGATTAAGGGGGAAAACTTTCACTCCGTCCTACTTCCATTTTCGGGACATTTTTTCTTCATTTTCGATCTTGTGTATTAAAGATATTTAAACAATAATACAATGCAGGGAAAACACCACTTACACAAAAAAAAAAAAAAAAAAACTAATTTGGAAAAACTGCTGCTTTTGTCGAAATTTTTTTCTGCTTCCAATTTAAGATTATGGGATAAATTTCTGTTCCGTTCTACTTTCGTTTTCGGAAAATTTTCTTCCGTTTTCAGTCTTAAATATAGACATTTATGTAACAATTGACCATGCGGGACAGAGGGAATATCGCAGAAAAGAAATGATTACGAGGCTGCGTCTAACTTCCGTTTTCGGAAGTTGTTACCTCAGTTTTCAGACTGAAACACAATGGAATAAAATATTTAGCAATATCGGAAAAGGAAACATGGCGAGAAAAAAAAAAAAAAAACACCATTACGGGAGAAATCTTCACTTTGTTTCCAAAATGTTTTAAAGACTGAATTTCGTCCGAAGACGAAAATCTTGCATTAATGATCGGAAGTCTGCAAGAGGAGCTTCAATTGGGTTCTGGAGATATCATTTTTGTCTGCAGAACCAAAATAAAATCTGCGATGTACATCGCCCGTCGCCGTGATTATGCTACGGTTGCGCAAGCCGTGGAATTAACGTAAAACGTTTGCTATTATATCCGCAAAAAAGTTTTAGAATAGGGCCAGTTAATGTAAATAATTAACAAAACAGCTTTTCAGAGATTAATAAAAATGTTTGTATGGCCGTACACGAAGGGAAATGTAAAAAAAAAAAAAAGGTGCGAAGTACGGGCAAACCGTACAGGTTACACTGAGGTTATTGAACTGTGACATGCTTCCCCCCCCCCCCCTTTTTTTTTTAATAAGTCTTTATAAAATAGTATAATAGTCATGTAGACATAATGAACAATTCATTTGTCTGTTAACGACGACAGTCCTGTAAACGTAATGGATGTTGAATTAGTCTCTTGGGTCGCTCCCATTTTGGAGTTGACACTTCATTTCGTCCTAGATTTTGGGGATGGTTTCCATCTCATCTTCAGACAGTTCCTTTCATCCTGCATTAGGGAATTAAAGATAGTTTCCAACTCACCTTCAGATGAATATTTCGGCAGTGGAAAAGGTTCGTTTGGAGGAGACACTTGGTCTTTATCGCTCACCGTTTCAGAACTTGTTCCCATGTCATTTCCCACCTCCTCCGAAGTCTTTGACTCACTTTTATCCAATCTCAAGTGAATTCTGTTTCTTCACAATTCAGTTCTTGGTGTAGTCTTCACAATGTAAGAACACAGAGTTTCATGTTTTAATTATAGTGCCTGGGGTCCACTTTCGGTGTTCCGTTTGAATGTACAGGTTGTTTAGGTTTTAGAGGTTGTAAGTGAGCTGTTGATTTATTGTAATACCTTTGCTGATTTCTTTTATTATCTTTTAACTTCTGATAAGTTTTGGTGATGGAGAACCTTGGTTTCAAAAAAATTGATCTAGTCGGAATTAAAGATCTACCCATTAACATTTGTGCTAGAAAATTAAATTTTGGCGTGTTGTTATACTCCATTAATGTTAAGTTTGGATCGCCCTGAGCTTCTTTTACCTTGATCAATATTGATTTCATGGTTCCTATGGCCCTTTCCACTATTCCGTTGGATTTTGAATATGTTGGTGATGACATTTCATGTCATATTGGTTCACAAAGATCTGAAAAGTTCTGCCATCAAATGGTGGTCCATTGTCTGATGAAGCGTTCTTGGGATGCCATGTGTATGAAAAACTTGTTTGAGGACACTTATCACAGCATCTGCTGTTTTTCACGTTAGCTTTTTGACCTCAAATTTTGAATGATAATCAATGATCACCAGGAAGTTCTCACCCTGTAAATACATGGAAGTCCAGTCCAACATCTTCCCAAGGCAATTTCGGTATCTTATATATGGTATCATTATTTGTTTTGAATTTGCCCTTTGGTATTTTTGGCATATTTCGTAGTTGTTTACAAAAAACCTTGATGGCATTCATCAAATTCGGCCAGTACACGGTATGTTTAGCTTTTCTTTGACAATAGGTCACCCCTTAATGTGCCAAGTGCAATCTTGACAATACCTCCTTCTTTTTTATCAAAGGAATTACTAATCTGTTTCCTAGGAATGCCAATTCATTAAAACAATGTAACTCGGACTTTTTATCCCAATATTGTCTTAGACCTGGTGGTAATAGGCTTATATTTGGCGGCCATCCATGTTGTATATATTCCTTAAGTTGTCGAAGTTCAGGGTCTTTCCCAGAAGCTTCTCGGAGTTCTGTAGTCTTGTCTTCACTAGCTGTTAAAACAGTGTGAACGGTGGCTGTTCCTGCTTCTAAGAAGCTTGTATTAATTTCACTGTTGATTGGACACCGCGATGGAGCATCAGCAATATATTGCTTGGTATGTGTATAATGTTAAAATCATATCTGAAAAGTTCTAGTGCCATTATTTGTAGTCTGGGAGACAACTTCTCAATTGGCTTTAATAGGCCAATTAAAGGCTTGTGGTCAGTTTCAACTGTGAATCTTGTTCCATATACATAGTACTGAAATTTCTTGGCTGTATCTCTGTTGAGTTTGTTAGACTGAAGCGTATGCCACAGGATGATGATCTTGCAGTAAGACTGCCCCTAAGCCATATTGGCTTGCATCAACAGAAATCGTTGATTTCTTGCCTGGGTCAAAATATGATAGTACTGGCATATTTGCTACATAGTCTTTGAGTTTGTCAAAAGCCTTTTGTTCATTTGCTGTCCACACAAACTCGCATTTATTGCTAAAAAGCTTGCAAAGACTTCCTGTCTTACTTGATAAATTGGGAATAAATTTACCTACAAATGTAATCATACCTATAAATCTCTAGTTCCAGTTTGTTTTTTGGAGACCTTTGCTGAGTCGCTGCTTTTATTTTGTCTTGATTCATAGACAAACCTTGGACAAAATATGCCCTAGATATTTAACAGAAATTCTTTTTAATTGACTCTTTTCTTTAGAAAGTTTCAAACCATATTTTCCAGCTCTGTCTTACACTACTTTTATTATGTTCTTCCTCTGTACGGCCAAAGACAAGAATAGCGTCCAAATCCATGAAAATATTGTCTATTGTTTTCTGGTATACTTCTGGAGAGCTAGCAAGGCCATAAAGTAATCTACAAAATTTATATCTTCCAAATGGTGTCTCTATGGTACATAACTTGGAGCTTTCCTCTCCCAAAGGAATTTGTAGAAATGCAGAGGAAAAATCAAGAACTGAAAAATATTTGGCACCTTCCAACTGAGCAAATGTATTCTATTGAGTAGGAATTGGATAGTGTTCTCTTTTGAGATATCTATTTAAAGGTCTAGGATCCATACAAATTCTAACCTGTTTATTAGGTTTTTGTACTACCACTATGGGATGAACCCAATCTTGTAGGTTCAATTGCTTTTTTCAAAACACCTTCCTGCACCATTTTGTTCAATTCTGCTTTAACTTTGTCTCTTAAAGAGAAAGGTATGACTCATGGCAGAACAATTTTACGTTCTGCTCTTTCTTTTAATTTAATATATACATATGGTAGTTTACCCAATTTTCCAGTGAAGACATCTTTTATTAATTTATCAGTAATAACATTTACTCGAGTAATGAAACCCAAACGCTCACGTGCTTGTAATCCCAACAAAGCATTTTGGCTTCGTTGGTTTCTGTTAGAAGTTTAACTTGCAGTGTGCTTGTTTCTTGGGCTCTACGGTGTTCCACAGCCATGGGTGCAAGTTTTCCGTCCGGAGGACGGAATTCCGTCTTTTGAAGATGACTGAAGCGGGACGAAAGAAAATATCAGTAAAAATAAAATTTCCAAATATGTATTTTTCTTTTTTCCCTTCTTTCTATCGATATGCTCTACTCCGGAAAGTAAGCACACCATCAGCAACTGCGCTCGTACTGTAGTACCTTGTTTATCGTAAACTTAGAGGAGCAGCTCCCTTGAAGGTTCTACGCCAATCCTCGCCTACGTCATATTCCCTAACCCAACCTCGCTCGTTCCTGGCTTTCTCTTCGCTACGTGTACATCACACACCAAAACCGGTTCACCCATCGAGCTTGTATTAGGTGGAGACACCACTGGCTCTGCCACCATAGGTCACAGCTAATCTTTGTAGTAAATCGTACCAGTCGATCTTGCCGTATTTTACGCGTGTATGCATACGCATTTCAATATTAATTTACTTGTGCAAAATTAACCAAGTATTGGTAAATTTGTGATTCATTTTATTCAACATGCAGTCAGCTATCGAATTCATAGATTTGAAAAATGTCAGTTTTGAACGATAGCAGTGTTAAAAATAAGTGGCGATGGGAATGGTTAGACGAGACTGATTCCCATGACGTCAAATTTGGTTCTTAGTGCCGGAAAATTAAGGAATTGGGATTTAGCTTTTGTGTTTTCTGCAGCAGAACGTTAAGCTATGGAAGCAATGGTAAAAAAAGTGCTGTTCGGACACAGTAAGGA
Organism: Macrothele yani; assembly: GCA_039090855.1. Classification (NCBI taxonomy): domain Eukaryota; kingdom Metazoa; phylum Arthropoda; class Arachnida; order Araneae; family Macrothelidae; genus Macrothele; species Macrothele yani. Next base: position 9,578,735 of record CM077021.1, on the reverse strand, counting down.
TGCTGACCATCAAAAGTGTGTACGAGCACAGCAGCATACACAAACATTGCCTGGAGTCGCTCCTGTTCAGGCCAAAGCATCAGTATCTTACAGAATTGCACATCAGAAAGTGGTTCTGACTGCATTTTTATGTGAAAACACGCTGCCATTCAATATGGCACCACAGTTAGTTGAGCTATCTAAGCATCTTGCAGGTGATAAGGTCGCACTTTCTAAATTGAAAATGTCCAGGACGACTGGTACTGCAAAGTGCATGAGAACGGAGTTAGTCCAACAGTTGAAGGGAAATTTTTTCTCCTTGAACATAGATGAAGCTATGAATATGCAATGGACAAGATCATCAATGTGATGGTACGATTCTATGATGAGGAGCAAAAGAAAACATTCACAGATCTTCTTGGATCAAAAAAGGAAATGTTGCCACGGCTGTCAACATTTTTCAAAAGGTGAAGGAACTTCTTTCAGAAAATCCTTTATCCTTCACTCAAGTGATAAGTTGTCTGATGGATAACTGCAACACAATGCGGGGATGTAGAGGCAGAGTGGAGACTTGAATGAGAAAGGAAAACCCAAATCTTCTGGATATTCATGGAGATGTGCATATAGTGCATAATTTTGCGAAACAATTTTTTCAGAAATTCTATATGTTTATTGAGTGTTTTGCAAGTGATGTTTATTATGACATTCAGGATTCTCCCAAGGCCAAACAATTATTCTCTGAAGTACAGGTTTTGCTAAATTCAAGTTCAGCGAAGCAAAGTTTAAGGCCCACTGAAACACGTTTTCTGCAGATGTTAACCACTTGTGGCAGACTCCATGAGTTACGTGATGCCTTGATTGTGTATTATTATAGCTTTTTGTCAAATGAGGAACAGAAGAGTGGAAGTGTAGATGCACTTTTGAGTAATGTTTACAAGACTCAAAAAGTGTCTGATGATCAGCGCAGCCGCATACATGTAATTCAGTCCCATCTTGCAAAACAAAAATGGACAGAAGCTGGTAAAGTACGAAAAGACAGAATTTTGCTTTCTCTGATCCTCCACCTCCAGGAAAAATTCGTGTTGTTCCTGAACTTTTACAGCGGCATATTATCCAAGTTCCATTCATTTATAAAAAAATTTCAATGTGAGGCACCTATGATGCACCGAATCCACTGTGAAATGTTTGTCCTGTGCAAGGAATTTTTGTCATCATTCATCAAAAAGTTGTTGAATTTATTCCAGAGAGCAGTGTGATAGAACTTCTGAGTGTTGATGTCCAAAATACAGAAATACAACTTGCTGATAAATTTTTGAGTGTTGAAAAGTTTGCTTTAGCAGAAGCACAAGAGTTGCGAAAGAAGAAAGTTATTTGGATCTCTGCATTTTATAAAAATTTAAGACCTGCATATCAAAATACTGCAGTGTATATGATGAAAAACTTGCCACTCAATAATAAAGTGAAGCAGCGGAGATGCAACACAACTTTATCAGCATTTGACAAATTAAGCGAGTGCTTGCCTCAAGGAATTAATGATTCAGATAGGAGCTTTCTTTTAGAAGAAGTTCGAAGGTATTCACTTGATAATGCTATAACAGAGTTGGAAGCCACAAGAATCTGTCTTGATAGTTTTAGGATAGATTGTGATTGGTGGTCACGTATTTTTGATTTGAAGGAGAGTGATGTTACTATTAGGTATAAATATTTAGGAATTCTTGTGAGAGCTCTATTGTCTACCTTTTCTGGTTGAAGGGACCTTTTAACATTGTGGATGCCATTATTACAGATGATAGAAGTTGTCTCACTGTGGAAAATTATGAGGCTGCTTCTATTGTGAAATACAGCTTACGAAGAAAGAAGATAAAGTCTAGAATTAAAGCCCACCACGCAGATGTGTAATGCAATGCATTCTGCCTATGCCTCTTACAAGGAAATAGTCTCAAATATTCCTCAATATGAAATTACTAGGAAACCAACAGATGTTCCCACTTGCTTAACAAAGCAGTTGTGTCCTAGTAATTCCATTGCCAAACATTGCTTCAAAAGAAAATGCATCAACTACCTTCTTGCCAAACCTATTGATTAAAAAAAAAAGGTGCATCAACTACTCCTGTCTATCATACAAGAAAATGACCAGCACCACAAGGTACTGCTGAAAACTTGCCTGTTAAAAAATCCAAGGGTGCCACAATAACAAGTTTTTTTTTTTAAGAAATAATTCTATGAAAATTTGTGATGGTTACTATAAAACTGATCATGGTGAAGTGAATTAATGAAACAACAGGGTTCCCACGCAACCTGGAAAACCGGGAATTCTCAGGGAATTTGAAAATTGTTCCAAAACTCGGAAAATTGTGTTTTTCCGTAAAAATCAGGGAACTATAAAGGCAGGGAATTTTTTTATTTTGCCAGAAAAATATTTTGTTTCAGACTTTTGTAAAATATATTTCTGTATTGCTACGTTTTAAAATAATTCCAAGTTTTATCGTTCGAGGAAACTCCGTAACCTACCCACCGATTAAAGTGCAGCTGTGTAGGGGAGTGCGGTTTCCCCGTCTCCAGATTATCTAAACTAAACTACAACCGAACAAACATACACGTCAAAGCGTGAAAGAAAGCCATTAATCACGCACCCATTTCGCAGGCTCTTATCTTCTGGCGTTCGCGAAGAGAGGCAGTCATTTGTTCCTGAGTAGGTGCCCCGGTTCTCTGTGTAGACTGGGATAAAAATTATGAAGAAGCTATTTCCTCAATTTTTTAAAAAACCGACTGAAATTTTTACAGTGGGCAAGATATATGAAAATAACGTTCCATTTTAAATTTCGCCGAAATTCATTGGAAACTTCAAAAGTTAAGCTTTTTTTTTTCTCCTCTCTCCCCCTTTTGCATGTTCTACGTGTCTTTTATCAAACCGTACAAAAAACATTTTATTTTGCCGGATGTTGGTCATCCTAATAAATCCCCCTTCAACAGCAGTGTGGATGAATGTTGCAAATTGAGGGCACCTAATTTATTTTGAAAAAGGTTCGTATCACTTACGAACTAAAGCTTCGCTTTCGTAATTCTGTAGCAGAATTGGTATAGTTGGAAAAGTATGTACCTTCAAATGTTAGAACAGGGAAAATATTATGAAATAGGAAGATTCTTCAAAGAGGGGGAAAGATTTATTTTTTTCATAGTACTTACGAGTATTTTGCCAAAAAATATATGAAAAATACCATGCAATGAAGCTGGTGCTATTGCATACCTACCAGATTTCACGGCCGTTTTCTAGATTCGTTGTCTTCCGGTTTTACGGCCGGAAAGAGATTTTTTTGTTGTCATATTTCTATTTCATAATGCATGAAGAAATTTATTTATAGCTATTTTAAGACGATATTCCAATTACTGCAAGAGCTGGCTGGTTGCGAAAAATAGGGTAGTCCGACGCCCGGAACCATAGATTTTCACATCTGGGTCATTCCACGCAAAATCGTCAGATATTGAAATAATTTTCCAACAACACATCTCCGATTCGTGCGATTTTTTTTTTTTTTTTTTTTACGGGTAGCTGCCTCCAAGTTATAAAAAAAAAACCTGAAAGTTTCAATTTTTTTTTTTTTCTGATAGATTAGAAGATATTATTTTTTGAATTTTTGTGCATAGTAGAACCGTTTTCCGTAAAAACGCAAATATCTCCGTTATTTAGAATAAGAAATATAAAATTCATCATTCTCTCGTAATTTTTCCCAAGGTTTCAGCTTATATAACATAGGAAAAAAAAATTTGCGAGAACAAAAGTTAGACGGGGTAGAAATTTTCTTGTAATCGTAAATTATTCTTCTTGCGTTGCTGCACCTCACAAGATTTGCATAAATTATTCATTTCACATCTTTACCCTCACATTGCCGAAAAAAAAATCTACCTAGTTACTACTGATGAAAATCTTTGCCGTGCGTGCTCTATTGGTTTCAGGTTTGTCAGTGCAGCGCTAAAGCCTCTGTCTCCGTTTTGGATGACGTTATTTGTGGGGAGTTACTGCAAATGACCTGAGTGGGTTCCAGACCTTTAACAATATCTTTACGAAGGGCCCTTCGTAAAGATATTGTTAAGTATAAACATGCCATTCGCCGCAGGATGATAAATTATGTTGACAAAAGAGTGTTAGGAGGATTTTATGAGCACACAAAACTTCCTCTAATTGTTTCCCGTACAAGTAATTTGACGTAGCGTGGAAATGAACTGTGACCTGCGACAAAAGTTCAGTACTAATGTTTGCGTCACAAAAAGTAGCCAATCAATTTTAAGACTTCCGGATTTTGGAAGTACTAATATGAATTGTAGCCTCTCAGGCAAAATGGTATTCCGTATTAACTGTTAGTTTTCCCCATTTGTTGCTTCCATTATTTTTTCTTTATCCCTGGGTTTAATTTTTTTTTTTTTGCCGTTATGGCATTAGGATCTCTGTGTGCCAGCTTATTGGTTATGAAATTTAACAGCACAATGTCTAAATATCCTATGCTGCGTTATTTAGAAGCAAATAGCAGAGGTGCCAACTATTACGAATTGTCCGTAATTATTACGGTTTCGACTGTCAGATTAAGGACAGGTTGGAAGAATTACGGAATTCAGTGTGTTTTGGAGAATCTCAATTTTGTATCCTTTTTTTGTTAAACCCTTTTAGTGCGACGCTGCCGATTTCTCGGCCTTCGATTTTGATCCACATATTTTCCGAATCAGACTGCGGATTTCGGTGTCTCAATGATCATATCGTTTTGAAATGGAATGTCCATGAATCATATCGTCAAACAGCGCTATTATCGGAAGAATGGTACCGTAATTTTCGTCGTATAATCCGCGGATTATCTGCTAAAAAAGTTAAAATTATAGGTTTTGCGGATTATACACCGATGCGGTTAACACGCCGATTTAAAAAAATTGCAGCGTGATTGTGCAGGGAAAGTTGTAATAATTGGAAAAGGAACTCCCTGGGAAGAATTTTCCTCAGTTCAGGAGTTTGTACGGAGCGGGGAGGAATGTCGTAATGAAAGATCGGGATAGTTGTGGGGAGGGACGGCAGAGGTAATTTTGTTATCGTTGAGAGCTCTGACTGTCGTGCCGGCTCTGTTTTTTGGCAAAAAGCCAAAGAAGTACGCACAGCGCATGCTGCACGAACCTATGCGTTTCTTCTTTCGGATTTCATGTGCGCGACCTTGTATCTAGTTTGCTTTCGTTGTTTTGGCGAACGTCGCTGCTGCTGTTTTCCTTCATTGCTAATCATGATGTCTCTGAAAAGGAAACGTTTCAGTTACACTGCCGAATTTAAACTTTAAGTGGTGGACAGAATTGAGGATATGATCATGTCACTGCGCGATAGTTTTGAGGTCAGAACACAATCGTGCAGCAACATACGGAAAGCCTCTGTGTCGCGATCTAAAACGTAAACAAATCCGTTGGTAAATTCCGCGGGAGAATTTACGGAAGTTTTTTTATTGGCCCACGTATAAGACGATCTCTCAACTCTGAAAGCAGGAATTCCTCCAAAAATTTTCGACTTATACGCGAGTACATACGGTATTTCTACGACTTGTTCTGTATCAGCCTTTCGTCATTGGCAGTGTAATGCAATACTCTGGAGCTACATCGGCGTGATCTATGGATGCCACACTCTTTATCTGTTCGGAGATAAAAATATAAAACAGTAACCTTTAAAAATGAATTTCTTCATTTAATAAAATAAGTTTTTTTTTCTCTTACTTCTTCGGACTCGTGTGTTCTGGAACGTGGAAAGAGCGACGTATTTATTTACTGACGCCACGTATTTGGAGGATTTTCACCTTGGATCTCGCCCTTTGGAATTAACTGCTATAATATATATAGCCAGTACCGTTAATACCCACCAGATGGAGACGTCTCAGTAGCTGAGCCCGTCTTACGGATTTATGATGTCAGCAGCTGACTTAAAAATACGCATAGCACCGTGGTGTAAAGCTAACGCGCTCGGTTAGATATCGAGAGATCCGTGGCTCAATTCCCCGGCGGCGGCTGAAAACAATTTTTCGGTTCCTATGTGTTTCTGGAACGTGGAAAGAGCGATGTGTTTATGTGACCGACTTTTCTGTCGGAAATTCCACTTCTGATTCAACATCTATGATGTGCGGATTACACGGCGATTTTTTTTTCCTAAATGTCAGTCTGCGGATTATACGAAGGATTTTTTTTATGTGAATTTTGCGGTCTGCGGATAATACGACGAAAATTACGGGTAATATGCCGTAAGTGTCATCGTAAAACAGTTTGCGCTTGCTATCGGTTCCCCACGCAATTTCTCCGTGTGACAGGAGAAAGGTTACTTTAGCCAAAACGTTTCCTACTGCAGTTGAGGCAGGGCTGTTCACTTGGAATTGTTGGTGTATTATAAGACGTCGTACTGTCGGAAATCACTTTTTCGAGCCCCGTTCGAAGTGCAATAACGATCAACTCGTCGCAACGCGTGGTCCTGCGATGACGGATGTTTATATTTCTTGAGGACTTTCGCGGCGCGGGAGAACGAAGTGCGGTGTTTTATTACTAGAAGCTCTTCACATTATTCATTTCTTTTTCCTAAACAAACAGACACAATCGCAAAACTCCGTGAATTACGAATCCCTCTCTTTTTCCAAACTCGTGTTAGCAGAGGATGACTTTATTGACAGCTTGTTCCTCAGACTAGCAGACGTGCTTTTTCCTACTGTGTGAAATTTTTTCTAAGGTTATTTGAAATGGCTTGTAGTGAGAGTGAAAGTTTGCCAAGTGATGGTGATGATTTTGAATCATCTGAGAGTGATATTGGCCAAGCAACATCAAGCCAGAAAACTAGCCACAGTGCCACACACACCATATCTTCTTCAGAAGGTGAAGATCTTCATAGTGAATCTTCAAATCATGAAAGTTCTGAAAGTGAAGGGAGGATGTAATAGAGGGAAGTGATGAACAACCTCAGCATCCTTTTGATTGTCATGAAATGCAGGGGCCCAAACATGCTCCTGCAACTGATGTGGCACCTATTGCATATTTTTACTTGTTTTTTACCAATTTCATCCTTGGAATTATCGTTTCTGAAACAAATAAATATGCAAAGAGGTTTCTCCAGGAACATCCAAATCTTTCTCCCAGATCTTGAGCATGGAAATGGAAAATGCTGAAATAAAGGTTTCCTTGCGTGCCTTCTAATATGAGAGTAACCAGTAGCCCATGTAGGACGAGATGAGATGAGATGATTGCCGAAGGCATATCCAGTCAAAACAAACACCAGGATTGTGTAAAATTAAAGACTCGATCAAAGCCTTTGGATAATTTTTTTGCAAAAAAGAATGAAAATAGCGTGATAAACGCTGAATTGCTGTTTACTGCAATCGTTGTGGAGCATAACCTACCTATAGCAATCTGTGATCATGCTGGTCGCTTCTTTCATGCTATGTTCCCAGACTCTGATATTGATGAAGCTGGATATCCTTGAGCAGATGTGGCATGGAATGAAATATCTAAGATGAAGGATTCATCTGGCCTTCCAAAGTATTCTGCATTGCCTAAACTAATGTTGGCAATATTGACTATCCCTCACAGCAATTCCTCTACGTAGAGAATATTTAGTATAGTAAGGAAAAACCTCGCATACTTCTGCCCAACAATGAGCACCAAAACATTAAGTGCCCTTCTTATACAGAAAAGTAAAGCATTTTCCTCAGGTGAGCTGTGTTATAAAAAGTTTTCTGAAAAAGAATATACCACTGAAAAACAAGCAACAAGGGAGTTTTTATGTCAGCAATGACATGAGGTAAGTACAATATTGATAATTTAATTTCATATTTTTTTGTGAGGATAGTGTAAACATATAAAGTTATTACGCATTTCACGCATTAATTTCTCATGAAATACCCATTCCACGCGTTAGCGATGAGGCTTCGTATGGTGATTACCGATAGGCACCTCATACAAGTATTACAGGTTATACAGTAATACTATAATATTGTCCTTAACTTTGAAAAAAATGGCGTGTTACATTACTGAAAGTTTGTGTTCGATTACTGAAACATTACTGTAAAATCCCCTATTGGTTACTGATGCGTTCTGCTAGAGGTTGGCCCCTCTGAAATAGCATAGATTCGATGTTCTCATTGCCAAGTGCAAGAACTAACGTTAGCTAAAATAATTACAATTTTGATTTTTAAATGTCAGCAGTATTTTCCTGATTGCTAGAAATTGTTGGGGTGGTACTGGCACACGTTTTTCCTCAGACGCAGAAATGCTGTCACGATTTCTGTTCTCTCTCTCTTCTTTTTTTTTATTTTTTAATAACTGTTTTACTTTGCTTTGTCTTTAAAGATTCTAAGTAAATTCCAATAGAAAATACAAATAGGTAGATCGATTTGATAGAACCGCTCTAACAAAATGTTAAGAGACTCTGTCAGACACTCACCATTTTATCATTCCCATTAGACTTCAATTTCAGCAAACGTTTCTGTGTTGTTCAATATTTATGTAAAATAAGCACTTAAAGGATTTAAAGCTTCAGCATTGTATCATTTAAGGGCAATTTATTCTCTTCAGTCACAATTCTCCCAGCTTGCATTTTTAAACCTAACTGGAACTCTAAATGTTATGAGTCGTTTAAAATGTTATTTATATACTTGTGTGCACTTAAAATACAGATAAATCAGTTTTATAATTTCACCTAATCGATTGAAATATTTCATTATATGTAGAATTTAAATTAAGTCTTTGTTCAAATATTCTTTAAAACATGTAAATGCATGGTTTACATGTTTTAAAGAATATTTGAACCAACGGTACCAAAAATAAATAATGGTACCAAAAATAAATAATGGTACCAAAAATAATATGCCTCATGCATTTAATTGTTATTAAAAAAGCAGGTAATTGTATAAAGGACAGTTATTTAAAGAATTAACAAATGTATGCTTTCGTAAGGAACGCAAGAATGTAAGGAAATGCAACAATTTGTCACAATGTGATTTGATTTGCCGCTCTGGAAAAACTCTCAGGACCACCTGGAAAAGTCAGGGAATTTTTTTCTACTTTTGAGTGGGAACCCTGAACAAGCTCTCTGTGTACACAACTCAGTTGGACATGCATAATCTTGATTATAATTTTTTGTAATCCTTATGCAATTTTACAATTTAAAGTACTTTTAAAAGTGTGTAACACTTATTTGATTCAACAGAATTTACTAAAGATTATTTGAAACATCTTCCATCGTATGTTATGTATTAATTATTACAATTTCAAAAATTTGTTTATTTCTATTATGGGCTTAAAATGCTATATATAGCAGCAAATATGTGGATTAAATTTGAATATTATTCAAGATCTTTTTTTTTTTTTTTTTTTCCAAGATAAGTAATTTTGGAGATTTGTTAAATTTCAACTGGTAGTTCTTACCTAATAATCAAATTCAACTTTCCGATTACAATTTGCATGGACATCAAATTTTGTTTACATGTATAATGAATTTTAACCACATATAATATTTAATGTATATTGTGTTTGTGTCTGAGTGCACAGAGGGGGGGGTTGGTATTCAAAAAATTTCAGTCTTTGCCACAACTTGCACCCATGTCCACAGCTTTGTCCACGCTTAAACCACTATCGATTTTTTCTTTGACAGCTTTATCTCGAATTCCAATAATTAAGAGGTCTTGAATTAAGCTATCTTCCTGGGTTTCAAAGGCACAATCTTTAGCCAAAATTTTTAAGTTAGTAACAAACAAGTCAATAGTTTCATTTTCCTGCTGTAGGCAATTAAAAAAATCATATCTTGCAATAACAGTATTTTTCTTTGGCTCAAAGTAAATATCGAAAGATTGGAACGAAGTATGGAATTTATCTGCATCTTCAGCGCTCAACTTAAAACTATTAAATATATCTATACAGTCCTCACATATAGTGCCTAATAAGAGTGCGACTTTAAGTTTGTCTGGTTTTTGCCATTTTTTCTATTGCTTCCAAATACAAAAAAAATCGTTATAAACTTTGTCCAATTATCAGCTAAATTACCATCTAGTCTCATGTGAAGGCGGTTCAAATTCCATTGTTAATTAATCAAAATAGAATACTTGCTATTTTACACCGGTTATGCTTAAGGTTGTTCTTGGCGCAGTGGTCTAAGGCGATGGCCTCTGATCATTCGTCCGAAAGGGGTCCAGGTTCGAATCCCGGTGAGGCATGGATGTTGTTTGTCTTACGGAACTGGCTCTCTCCCTTCCCTGGAACCAGTGACCCTAAATTAGGGACGGGCGACTGCTTATAGCCCGTCGAGTTGCTCACGGTGGTCGTTAAACCTCCAATCAAAAAAAAAGGTTCTTTTGAAGAAAAGTAGTAAGTTTGAGAGTGAAAATAGCGCTGCCACTATGTCACATTTTATGGTTCACTGTTTATCAGCACCAGACGTCAAATGATAAGACACCTTACATGACGATTTAATATATTTCTTATATTAGTATAGTGCCTAATAAGAGGATATTAAACACCTTGTTCTACATGGCTCCACAACACAGAACTGGCTTTAACTGCGAACGCGTTCCGCTAGACAGCTCCTAAACATTGATCCACAACTGTCGGTCACGGTTATCACTGAGGTTATTGAACTATGTGACAATGACAACTCGGAAGAGTATACCTTTGCCTCTAAAACATCCCTGATGAGGGTTCCTGTCAGGCAAGGTCGCGAATTGAACACAATGGCGCCCCAAATCATGTGCTAGTATTGCCTTAAGAAGACTAAAGGCCAACCTGAGAAGCACTATGTCCCAACAGCGACTGAATGCCATAACTGTTGGCATGTACATCAATAAGTACTTGATAGTGTGAACATTAATGAAAATATTCACTGAAAAGAATGAAGAGCGCAGACGAGTGTTTGGAAAATTGTGATATATACAGAACTCAACGAAACCACAAACCTGTAAAATCACTAACTGCACTGCAGTTAACACTAGCAGCCAAGTAAGTGTATCTAAAATTGCTTTTTGGTTAAAAAACTAGTTAAAAACCCCATAAAATAAAATTATGAAATCACTCCCCTCCCATAAAACTTCTTGGATCACTCCGCTCATCTCTATTACTCAAAAGTTATCTAAGGAGGAAATTGTTAAAAGGATTTTAAAGAAAGGGATTGCAATACGCATATGAACTGTAAATTAATTAGCTGTTGACTTAAACCAGACATTTCTGTAAAATGGAAGATATAAAATTTTGTGCGAGTTCTTAATAAAAAGATAAAAACAAATGCAATAAAATAAAAGCCTTTTTGTGTGTGTGTGTCCCCTATCTTCACAATCCAATTGCGCGAATGCACACTACACAATGTAATTAACAAAAAAATATTTGTGATATACACAGACTTAGAGCTGATGACAACATAAACGCATTTTATGTTGTTATCAGCTCTAAGTCTGAACGCGGCCAACAACTGCACGCCGCCCCGTTGGCTTATCATTCGTCCAAGAAGGGTTCGAATCCCGGTGCCGCCCCGGTGGCGCAGTGGTCTAAGGCGTTGGCCTCTGATCATTCGTCCGTAGGGGTCCGGGTTCGAATCCCGGTGAGGCATGGATGTTGTGTTTGTCTTACGGCACTGGCTCTCTCCCTTCCCTGGAACCAGTGACCCTAAATTAGGGACGGGCGACTGCTTATAGCCCATTTGAGTTGCTCACGGTGGTCGTTAAACCTCCAATTAAAAAAAAAAAAAAAAAAAAGAATCCCGGTAAGGCATAGACGTTGTGTTTGTCTTGCGGCACTGGCTCTCTCCCTGGAACCATTGACCCTAAATTAGCTACGGGCGACTGCTTATAGCCCATCGAGTCACAGTGGTCGTTAAACCAATAATAAAAACTGCACCCCCACCCCCGGCGAGCAATGACGATCCATTTTTCTAACTGTTGACTCTATGGGGAGTTGTATCACCTATCATACACCGTGGTTTGAAGCAATTGTTGCCTGGTATGAAACCGATTTGTGGTTACTATGCGTGAAACAGGTGGCGTTCCCTATTAGTAAGAATAGTTTTCCTTCCATAGTTACGTCGCGGATTTTCAAGTGACTGCGAACTACACTACTGTTTGTTGACCGCTGGACAGTACGCTTCGACACACCGACAAAGTGAGCACCGCTGCCCTGGTGGCGCAGTGGTCTAAGGCGCTGGCCTCTGATCATTCGTCCGTAAGGAGTCCGGGTTCGAATCCCGGTGAGGCATGGATGTTGTGTTTGTCTTACGGCACTGGCTCTCTCCCTTCCCTGGAACCAGTGACCCTAAATTAGGGACGGGCGACTGCTTATAGCCCATTGAGTTGCTCACGGTGGTCGTTAAACCTCCAATCAAAAAAAGTGAGCACCAAGGAAGTTAAAATAAGATCTTGAGATGCCCTTCTTAATGGAGCACTACCACTTTGCGTGAAGCCTACAACCGCGAGCGATGGCCGTCAAAGTGTGGGAAAACTGATGGTTTTCAAGGTTATTGCAGTGCATTTTGTGTTGGCCGAATCGCATTCTTTCATCATGAACGTTTCTAATTTTGCGTCGTATCTTGCTGCCATGTGTGAAAAAATGCTGGATTTAAAAAATTAATTATTTTGAGATTCCTTCCCATTTTAAATTGAAATACACGAACGTTGATGCAAATTCTAAACAAAACGTTAAAATGGAAAACTTCGCTCGTGTAAGAAGTATAATTCATTCCGGTTTGAGATCTGCACGGTTTCTGCAATCAAAAAAACCACGCAAATCCAAAATACACACAGTTGAAATTACATAGGTGTCATTTAAAAACGTCAAATAGCCACACCTTACGGCTTCACGGTTAAGAGACTATGTATCTCCAGAAGTATTCTAACCTTGGTGGGCACGGCCAAACACGATGGCTCCTTTATGCCACTCGGTAATGCCTGTCTTACGACCCATATTGCAGACCAAATTCAAGACACGTTGCTCTTCACCACACTGTATGAGACAAATTATCCTGTAGACCAAGTCGGTGGTTTTTATCTCCCAAAAATGCTGTCATTGTGACCTCTGGGCAACCGGTAACTTTTTTTTTTTTTTTATTGAAGGGTTTTTTTTTTATTTAGTGATTTATTGGACCTGGTGGTACAGAGACATGGCAAACAAGGCAGACCCATGCAGGATACAGATTTTTCACATGAAGTATATATACAGGGTTTACAGTATGCCAATTGATCAATTTACACGGAGAGCCAGGCTGATCAAGTACACAGCAAACAGTTTTACAGCATGTGAAGTGACCAATGTACAAAGAGAGCCGGTGTTGATCAAGTAATACATTGAAAGCCAGTGCCGAAAGAAAACACAAACGTCCATGTCTGGCGCAGTGGTCAAAGCGATGGCTTCTGATTATTCGTCTGAAAGGGGTGCGAATCCAGGTGAGGCATGGATGTTCTGTTTGTCTTACGGCACTGGCTCTCTCGCTTCCCTGGAACCAGTGGCCCGAAATTAGGGACGGGCGACTGCTTATGACCCATTCAGTTGCTCACGGTGGTCGTTAAATCTCCAATCCAAAAAAATCGATGTCTCACGGTATTCGAACCCAGACTTTTCTCGGACGAACAGTCATAAGCCAGTGCTTAGACCACTGGTAACTTCCTACTGTCATTTCTGTTGAGGTGACCGATTTTTTTATTTTATTGGAGGTTTAGCGACCACTATGAGCAACTCAATGGGCTTTAAGCAGTTGCCAATCCCTAATTTAGGGTTACAGGGAAGGGCGAGAGACAGTGCCATAACACAAATACAACATCCATGCCTCACCGGGATTCGAGCCTGGACCTCTTACGGACGAATGATCACAGGCCATCGCTTAGACCACTGTGCCACACTTTTTTTTTGTCCAGTGTGCTTATGTTTTTTTTTTATATATATATAGTCTTAGAGAGTTAACTTTACTCCTTTTATCCCAAAATTCTTAATTGTTGGTTTTTATTTTTTTTTTTTGATTGAAATTTTAACGACCGCCGTGAGCAACTCAATGGGCTATAAGCAGTCGCCCGTCCCTAATTTAGGGTCACCGGCTCCAGGGAAGAGAGAGAACCAGTGCCGTAAGACAAACACAACATCCATGCCTCACCGGGATTCGAACCCGGACCCGTTCGGACGAATGATCAGAGGCCATCGCTTAGACCACTGCGCCACCGCAGGGGTTTTTTTTCATTTGCTTACTTATGTTCTGTATTTTTGTATAAATCGGAAAACGTCGATATTGTCACACGGCCGTTGCGTGTTTGATGGTGAGGCTGACCTTAGTTTAGTTCTCTAAAATAATTAAATTTGCATGATATGATTAACTTTAGCGTAAGTGTTTTGTAATACTTTGTACTTGTATATAGAACTAGGGCAGCCATGTTAATTACAACGTGTACGTCTGTGTTACACAAAGTGTAACAGTTTTGGCTTCACGAAAAATACCTATAGGTTCCAAAGAATTTTAATTATTAAAATAAGTGTAAAACCTAGTTAATATGGAATTTAAAAATTGCAGTAATTGAAAACAAATAGATTTTCGCAAAAGGGCCTCGAAGTAATTTTTCTGCGGATGGGCGAGCTTTTCAGGTAAGCCACTGAGTAACTATATTACAAATAAAATCCATTGACAATAAGGTACTCACATTACAGCAGGAATGGATGTCATTGCAGTCTTAATGAGAAACTTGACATTGTTTGTGTTGACCGTAGCTTCCATATCGTGTGTAATTTGCGTTGCCGCGATTCGCAAAGTGTCCTCCAAATGTTGATCTGCCAGACATGTTTTTGTGTTCATTTGACAGAACTGCTCACATACACGGTCCTGTCAGATAACATGAGCACCTACCTAATAATGGGAATAACCACCCTTGGCCCGGACGACAGCAGCGAGACGGTGTGGCTTGGACGCAAGAGGCCCTGGAAGGTTGTCCGAGGTACACGTGCCCATTCGGACTGCAGAAGAGCACGGAGGTACCGAAGATGACGTGTTCTGAGTCTACACGCCGAACCTGTCTATTCAAATAGTCCCACAAGTGCTCAATGGGATTGGGATCGGGCGATTTCGCCAGCCAAGGGAGAACGGAGGCAATGCTGTCGTGTTCCTGGAACCAGTCACGCACCCCACGGCGCATTGTCTTGTTGGTGAACACCAACGCCACCAGGATAAACGTCCAACATGTTTACTCTGGTGATGAAGGGATGCATCTAGTCAGCGAGGATGGACAGGTAGCCATTGGCGTTCAGGAACCCATCCAGTGGTACTAGCGCTCCCAAGTCATACCAGGAAAACACGCACACTGCCACCGCCTGCCTGTACTTGACCGTCAAGAGTGTGCGGATATTGGTTCGCGTGTCTGATGCCGTATTAGTCACTGCCCGTCACTTCTGTCGAGTAGAAACCTCGATTCGTCGAAGAAAGCGACCCTTTTCCACTGTCCAATGACGGTAGTCCCATGCGTAACAGTGTTTGTTCTACTGCTATCAAGGACACGTACCTGCGTGGTCAATTGCTACACTGTTGTGCGAAGTTACCCTTTACCAGTCGACGTTCTCTGGGGTCGATGCCTTTGGGCTCCACAGTTATGACGTCGGGAGGTACCTTGGTGTTTTTTTTTTTTTGATTGTAGGTTTAACGACCACCGTGAGCAACTCAATGGGCTATAAGCAGTCGCCCGTCCCTAATTTAGGGTCACTGGTTCCAGGGAAGGGAGAGAGCCAGTGCCGTAAGACAAACACAACATCCATGCCTCACCGGGATTCGAACCCGGACCCCTTTCGGACGAATGATCAGAGGCCATCGCTTAGACCACTGCGCCACCGGGGCGGCCCTTGGTGTTTTCAACAAGTTTTATTGACTTAGGTATGATACATCTCGTCACCTGGAGGAGGAAAGTATAACAAAGAACAGTGAATGAACACGAGGTGGCCGCCCCGGTGGCGCAGTGGTCTAAGGCGTTGGCCTCTGATCATTCGTCCGTAAGGGGACCGGGTTCGAATCCCGGTGAGGCATGGATGTTGTGTTTGTCTTACGGCACTGGCTCTCTCCTTCCCTGGAACCAGTGACCCTAAATTAGGGACGGGCGACTGCTTATAGCCCATTGAGTTGCTCACGGTGGTCGTTAAACCTCCAATCAAAAAAAAAAAAAAAAAAGAACACGAGGTGATATTTACATGAACAGGGGCATAGCCATCCTAAAGTATAAATGATAATGTTAAACCCCATAAAGGGACACGCAAAGTGCAGTAAGTCAAAGACCTGGCATGGTACAAGGAACAGGATGAACAATTCAGATTGCGGGACAAACAGTAAGTAATCATGAAAAGAGCAAATAACATCACAAAAGAGGTTCACGCTTCAAATATAAGTGACAGACAATAAGAACACAATGAAGTACACAAATTACATGACAGCTTCCAAAAAAGGTAAGGCACATGCAGGCTACCCAAAAGTTACTACTGCGATCACAGCCTCCATTCGCAGTACAAGTGGAAGCAACAGAACGCAATATGCAAGAGGTTGTCATGCCCTTGGGGTAATCACAAGGCTGTGTAGGTGCTACACAGTTGCAAACAGTATAAATGAGGGCAAGAACACTTCTGCATGAGAGGGGTGCGATGCACCGCAATTCAAATAACGATCAAGAAAAGCTTGCATGTACACATTAAAAAAGGTAGAAATCTGAATAAATGTAATACAAGAAAGCACATGATATACAGGGTGATTCCTAAGTCACCTCAATAACTTGGGAACAGAGCTATGGAAGTAAGGTATGGTATAGTAAACCAACCATGCGCTATCGGATGAGAGTGACTGCAGCGCCCCTAGTGGCAAAATGTGGAAGTTAGCACTCCTACCTCGGAAACCATGAGAGATACGGAAAAGAGATCAATTAGAAACTTATTAGAGCATCAACGAATTAGTAGGAAACTACTGGGGTAAGTAGAAGGCTGAAAACGCGAACTTGTGCGAAGCAGGTTCGCGTCGTTGTCGCGGTAACAGTCTAGCAGAGAAATGTATGACGTATGCAAATTATGGTGTGGAATATTTTTTTTTTTTTTTTTTTTGATTGGAGGTTTAACGACCACCGTGAGCAACTCAATGGGCTATAAGCAGTCGCCCGTCCCTAATTTAGGGTCACTGGTTCCAGGGAAGGGAGAGAGCCAGTGCCGTAAGACAAACACAACATCCATGCCTCACCGGGATTCGAACCCGGACCCCTTACGGACGAGTGATCAGAGGCCATCGCTTAGACCACTGCGCCACCGGGGCGGTAGGTGTGGAATAACGCCTCACCTGCCGTATCAGGCGCGGCGTGGCAATGTATAAGGGATCGTCGGTCAGGCGCTATTTCATTCGTATCTGGTAAAGAACGAGCATGGCAGGCTATTCGAATGAACAGTATTGCGAGATGGTACTGCTATATGGAGAATTCGGACGCAACGCGAGGAAAGCGTCACGCCAGAATGGCTTACGATTTCAGACTCCGACAGCGTGGACCATCAGTCGCTACGAGAGACTGGCAGTATTGCAGCGCGTCCCCGTTCGAGCCGACCCACCGGAATGGGTAGGGATGTGCAACCAGTCGATGTTCTGGCATACGTTTTGGCCAACCCTCACACCAGTACGAGGCATGTGGCTTATCACAATCCCGTGTATGGAACATTTTGCATCAGCATGGTGCCAACCCGTACTGATGTCCGGGGATAACCAACGATGTCTAGATTGGTGTAATTTTGTAATGAACACCGAAGAAAATGCGGCCTTTCTATCAAACATCCTTTGGACTGACGAGGCGCAGTTCACACGTGCCGGGGTGCTGAACAAACAAAACACCCATTACTGGGCAGTTCAGAATCCATTATTTACACGTGAAACGAGGCATCAGGTGCGCTGGTCGATCAATGTCTGGTGTGGCATCTGGAAGGACCGACTTGTTGGGCCTGTGTTCTATGAGGGCGCATTAAATGGATCAAGATACCTGCAGCTGTTACAAAGCACATTACCTGAGTGGTTAGATCATCTGTCTGCAAGATGTACGCTCATTATAGATTCAACATGGCTGCGCTCCGGCACATCAACCAACAGCACTTCCTGTCAGACATTTTCGGGCAACAGATCATCAGTTATGGTGGTCCCGTAGCGTGGCCTTTACGATATCCGACTACGTATCGTCGCTGCGTGTGAGAGCGTGACACCTGTTATGCTGGCGAACGTACAACGAGAGTTCCGTCTCGCATTCAAATGTGGATGGTGGCTATATTGAACCCTATTTACGTTAAACGCAACTTTATATAAGTACCGCTGTTGCATTAAATACGACCAATGTACTCCATTTGTATTCATGCCTGATTATAATAAACCTTGTGTTTCCCTCACGTTTCTAGCCTTCTAATTACCCCAGCCGTTTCTACCATATGTCATTTCTTACTAATTCGTTGATGCTCTACAAGTTTCTAATTGATCTCTCATGGTTTCCAAGATAGGAGTGCTAACTTCTACATTTTGCCACTAGGGGCTCTGCAGTCACTCATCCGATAGCACATGGTTGTTTTACTATACCATACGTTACTTCCATAGCTCTAGCTGTTTTTGTTCAAAAGTTATTGAGGTGATTTAGGAATCACCCTGTATAATCAAACACCTCTGTCATAAGAAGAGTGCAAGACGTAACATAATATGTAAAGACACAGAAAGGCTGCCGTAAGCAATGAATGCATAATTACACTATGAGCACTACAAATGACAAACAAAAGCGGACAACTCGTAGGGAGAAGTATTGACGGTTATATCAAAATATTGAGCTGAGGCCCGTCCATGAAAAACCATCCAGTGTTCTGGAAGGTAGGGAGAGTGTGCGAATCGGTGGCAGCTGAAAATTCGAAGTGGAGGCGGGCCTTTAACCGGGCGCCAGAATGGTGGAAGAAGATTGCTGAGGCCGTTGCGAGAGAAGAAAGTGATGAATCACCTGTTTTGCTAAAACAAATAAGAACGCACAAGCATCTGGGAGGTGAGCGGGCGGATGCTTTGTTAGAAGCAGCCACGAGTAGGCTATGAATGGGAGATCCTTTGTGCAAATGAGGTTTGCAAGACGAAAAGCACAATTCAGAAGTGGAAGAAGGCTGGCGCAGAAGCAATACATGTGTTCGACGTCACCGACAGAGCCACAATGTACAGAGAGTTGAAGAAACGAGAGACATGCGAGAAAGGAACAGGGATCCGACGGTGAAGTAAACGCCAGTGAATGTTACGCTCTAGCGGAGAGGAGAAAAGGAGGCAGACCATATGGCCACGGAAGGAGAAGCGGCGCGCGGAGAGAAGGGAAATAAGGAAACTAGGGACCGAAACGGAAAAAAGACCGTCGTCAGAAACCAGAGAAGGGAAGTGAGAAAGAAGAGCTGAGCGGAGGAGGACATAGTCCGCCTCGAGGGTGGGAGTGAAATTGGAAAGAGGGAGGCACATGGTTTCCAGGATAGATCAGAGTTTAAACAGTTAGAATGCCTGGAGGGAAAGTAAAAGAAGGGCTGGGCAGGAGGATGAATGAGAGACTGAAAGAAGAGGTGTTCCGCAAGAAGATCGAAGGTGGTGGTTGGAGCCGCGCGAGAAAGGGGAAGAGAGTAGGAGTTCATCCGAAGGAAAAGGATGGATCGTGACAGGAGATAATGACATTTAGACAGGTAGAGAAGGAGCAAAAAGCGTACGAAGGAAAGTGGCAATATGGTGGGCGCGATAGTAACTGTGAACATCAACAAGCTGGATACCCCCAAGTGAAGCAGGAAGGTACAACGTCTGCGCCGCAGTCCAATGTTTAGATGACCATATGATAGAAGTTAAGTGACTGACGGTAGTGAGGCGAGTTGATCGGAAAACAGCTGAATGCAGAGTGAAAGAAAGTAACGTACAATATGTGCTCGTTGGAAGTGGGAGGTAAAAGGATAAGTGAACCTCCAGAACGAAGCTTGTTGAGGAGAGAGAGCGTTCCACGTTGCAAGTTCTGCGGTGAAGGGGTGACCAAATTAAGCTCCGATAAGCTTCTGGACCGAGGAGGACCACACCGCTCCCCAAAGGGGCATCAGTGCGGCCCACCCAGGATCCACACTACAGACCTGTACTTTTTTCCACATTGAGGGATGCTCCTGAAACGGCTGCATACTGCTGATAAGTGGTAATAAGAGAGGTAAATTGATTATCCCTGCGTAGGCAGAGAACACATATCTGTGATTCCGTGTGCTAGCAACACACTGAAGAGCCGACAGAAATGAAGATTGTGCTGCAAGTAAAAAGGTTCGAAGACCAAGGCAAAGAGTTGCCCCGAAAGGGGGCACCCCTGCCCGATCCCACGCTGAAACGGGAATAGGCGCCGTCCGGACATGAAAATGGGCGCCCCGATAAAGACAGAATTAGAGAAACGAAAGAAATAGGAAGGCCAAAGCTTTGAAGAGTAGCAGAGAGATAGTCGTAGGAAATATTGTAAAAGGCTGATTTTGGCCGATGTTCAAGAGAGCGAGAGGTTGTTAGTGATAGACCGACCAGGCACAGTGTATGACTGGTCGGGGGAAATGAGAAAGGGAAGAACAGTATTTAAGCGTCGAGAGAGAAGTTTAGTAAAGAATTTATAGTCCAGGTTGAGAATAGAAATGGGGCGCCAATTTTGCAGGTCCAAAGGGACTCCCCTTTTGGACAGAAGGATAATATCTGCGACTGTAAATTCCGCGGGTAGTTCCAAGGAAGATTGTGCATGAAAAAAACTCTGGAGAAAAAGCGGAACCTGTGGTAAAGTAGAGAGAAGAGGTGAGGAAGATATAGAGGCAGTCGGCACTACCGCACGGAATTTTTCCTGGAAGAAACGACGTACCTGGGTGCAGAGAACTGAAGGATGTGAAGAAATAGAGCCATCGGGAAGACGTAAGTGCCTCAAAAAGGAAGATGCACGACGAGTTGTTCATAGGAATTCACTGACGAGGAGAGGTGAAGCAGCTTTAGCCGATAAATCGCTTGCTCTGCGAGCGGGTGTAGCCGAGCTCGGAGTTCATCTTGAGCCTCAGAATACCTCGGGTCCGTCTTCGGTATAGAGGAGAGGAAGCCACGGAGGTTGTTGATCTGCATCCCTCGCACGTTGCGAACAGCAAACGAGAACTGCCGTACAAACATCAGAAGTTCTTACTTCACGTCCAGCCACAAGCGAAGCGCGCTTGTGGCCGTAGCGATAAGGTGCTGACGAGTCGATAGAAATCGTCGGACCGCTGAGCAAAAAGTCTGCATCACTTCGTCGAACGTCCAGGTCCGTTGTGGGGATATGCTTTGCGTCAGTGATGGCGGGTAACAAGGAGAAGGAAATATATATTCGATCCAATCTCGCTGCAGAAGAACCTCGTGCGGGAGAATTACACCAAGTAAATGAAATGGAATCCGAATGTGAATGTCGAAAGGAATCAACAAAATGAAAGTCAGATAAAAGCTGCGTTAACGAGTCGACAAGATGAGGGCGGTTTTTTTTTGTTTTTTTTTTGATTGGAGGTTTAACGACCACCATGAGCAACTCAATGGGCTATAAGCAGTCGCCCGTCCCTAATTTAGGGTCACTGGTTCCAGGGAAGGGGGAGAGCCAGTGCCGTAAGACAAACACAACATCCATGCCTCACCGGGATTCGAACCCGGACCCCTCACGGACGAATGATCAGAGGCCAGCGCCTTAGACCACTGCGCCACCGGGGCGGCAAGGGCGGTATTCACCCCGAATGGAGCTGCGATCCAAAGCTGGCTGCAGGGTGCAATTAAAATCACCCCCGAGAATACAAAAATCCCCGGGGGAGGGTGTCGCAGCAAGAGCAGTGCGGAGACACTGAAAGGGGGCAATTAGTAATGCACCAGCAGGTGTGTATACATTAAATATATTATAAGTGAGACAATCAATATTAAACTTAGCACATTGTAAAAAATTAAGATGCAAGTTTACAACAGATAGTGAGGTAATATGGCTAAACATGCGACGATGAATACAGACTGCAATTCTGCCGGATAACACTCGTCGATGAGCATGGTAAAAGGTGAACGGCCATCTACACCAACGATGATAAGGTGAATCAGGAGCGCACTTGGTCTCCTGCAAGAGAAGAATATCAGCGGATAGGTCAGCGTACACTTGAGAATTCACTCCGGGAGTTGCAAACCCCCGACAGTTGAACGTCACTAGTTCGAAAGCGGAAGGTCACCTTTAAGCTGGGCAACCTTGAAAACTGTGGACCGAACTTTTTCAACATGTTTGAGGAGGAGGGTTGAAGCAACTGCATCAGTTGTGAAAGTCAAATAGCCAGAGTCATTGAGCGACCGCTGTAATGCCTCTACCTGAACAAGGATATCCGGTATAGCACTGCCTTGAGCTTGCACGAATTTAAGAACGAAGTGAGGTTTGTGGTGGCTCAAGCAATGGCATGCATGCTCTCAGCAGATAGAGGTGTGGTGGAGAAAGAAAGGCTGTCCAGGTGTGCGGTAAACCCCTCAAGAGACATCGGGGGGGGAGTCCGTCGAGGAGTCAAAATCACGGAAAAACAGGTGCGGAGCTGATCCTGGAATACGGGCGCCTCCAGGAGTTCTACTTCGCTTGGAGGTGCCGCGAGGACCTAGTGGTGCAAGTCGCTTCTCAGATCAAAAGCGAGGGTCAGTGTCACTCAACGCTTGGTTGTTGTTTTTTTATTGGAGGTTTAACGACCACCGTGAGCAACTCAATGGGCTATAAGCAGTCGCCCGTCCCTAATTTAGGGTCACTGGTTCCAGTGAAGAGAGAGAGAGCCAGTGCCGTAAGACAAACACAACATCCATGCCTGACCGGGATTTGAACCCGGACCCCTTACGAACGAATGATCAGAGGCCAGCGCCTTAGACCACTGCGCCACCGGGGCGGCCAACGCTTGGTTGGTACTCATATAAGCTCCCTCGGGATCTGTAATCGATGTATCAGTGTCTGACACTTCTTTTTTTTTTATTGGAGGTTTAACGACCACCGTGAGCAACTCAATGGGCTATAAGCAGTCGCCCGTCCCTAATTTAGGGTCACTGGTTCCAGGGAAGAGAGAGAGCCAGTGCCGTAAGACAAACACAACATCCATGCCTGACCGGGATTCGAACCCGGACCCCTTACGGACGAATGATCAGAGGCCAACGCCTTAGACCACTGCGCCGTGTCTGACACTGCAGCTATCAGCTGTGTCAGCTGGAGGATCCGGAAGACGAAAAGGATCAGCAGTTCAGGGAAATTTACGTCCGTTAGAGGAGGATGGGTGATCTGCAATGATACAGAATCCTGTCGTGGAAGAGCTTCCGAGCGCAGCGGAGGAGGAAGAGTAGACGCTGAAGTCTGCGAAGAAGACGCCGGCGCTGGGGTTTGAGAAGTGCCGGGACAGTCTATGTAAAAAGGGCCGAACGCTTTACAGGCACTACAGTAGTGTTCAGATAAGAGATCTATATATCGTACCGGACCTGCGCACTTGACTGTGAACTGAGTAGGGATCTTCAGGAGACAAAAAGACCACTTTCCCCAATAGACGGGCGTCGTGGATATGTCTATCATCGGGATCCCGTGGTGCAGCAGAGTATGGTTGAATTGGACTGACAACGCGGCCGAGGGTAGATAGTACAGCGAATAACATTGAGTCTGTGACTTCTAAAGGCACCGGATAGGACACATTGATGGGACGTTCAGCAACAGGAGGTGCCTGTCCCCGATAGTAAGACCTGTCTGTGTTATTGACTCTGCAAATTCCACTGTGGAGAAGTAGACGACTAACCGACCTCGTCTAAAGATTTGCGAAATGGCAGTAGGTCCCAGCTGTCGTTTCAGGGCAGTCGAATAGACCTTTAGCAACGTTTCCGGTAGAGAATCGAACGTCCGTCCTCTTTCCAAAAGTGTGGTAAAGATTTTGCTCTCGGGAGCATGCTCAGGAATATCAATTGAAATATTGTTGCCTTCTCGACGAAGAAGAGGTTTCAGGGCCGCGGCGCCTTCACACCCGGTAGGAACAGATCAACGAGGCGTAGGGGAGGAAGCAGCCTTGGAGTACGTCGAAGAAGCCGATGACGTGCATCTCCACTAGAAATATCCATGGCATCATCTTCAATGACGTTGGTTGTAGAGGTTTAAGTATATAGGGAAGGCATGGCACCAACGCCTTGAGGGTAGTCGGTCACACTGCTTGAGGAAGGGAGCGCTCCACTGCCAGCTTGGAAGGACAGCGAAGCGACGCCCTCTATGGAAGAAGATGGGTTTGCCTGAAGTGAGGACTGAGCTCTGTCCCTCACCGCCGGAAAACGCCATTGTTTTTTTTTTATTGGAGGTTTAACGACCACCGTGAGCAACTCAATGGGCTATAAGCAGTCGCCCGTCCCTAATTTAGGGTCACTGGTTCCAGGGAACAGAGAGAACCAGTGCCGTAAGACAAACACAACATCTATGCTTCAACGGGATTTGAACCCGGACTCATGGTCAGAATCCAGTGCTCAGACCACTGCCCCACCGGGGTGGCCTTGTGCAGTATCGGTTGCATCCGTGGATTCATCCATCCATCGCAACAGAATAAAACAAAAACTCCTTACACTTGGATTTTAAATTCCTGGATACATTTGCTTCCACATCCTCCACACACCTCGCTACTGTCACACCAGACAAACTAATGTTCGAAACAACTTCAGCCTGTGATGGGCAAAGCACATCAACTGCACATTGAAGGCATTCTTTCACAAACTCTCCGTCAATAAGGAGCTTTCCACGTTTTGCAATTTTTTCTGCTGCCATGCAGTAACGCAAACACTGTTTCTAGACTGTCTATTTCCTTGAAGAATAATGACGGCTGACAATTTAGCTTGTCTCTTAATTCATTAACTTTTTAGCTCCGACAATGTCCTCCAATCCAGAATGTTTTGCACTGTGCTTCGTATCATAATGCCTCTTTGATGTACTCTTTGGCTCACCCCTAGCATCGATAAGCCGTGGTCGGCCAACACCTAGCTAGCGGTTCATGACCCTTTTCCCTCCTTGGACCACTTTTTGAAGGTACTAACAACCAACGACTAACAATGAGCACCCCACAAGCCTTGCCGTCTCGGAAATACTCTGACCCAGTCATCTGGCCATTGCAATTTGGCCTTTGTCAAACTCGTTAAGTCTGTTGTCTTTCTCGTCTGAAAAACAAGAATAACACTGATTATTATCAGAGCTCAGTATCAGGTGTTATTTATACAGTTTCATGACCTTCACACGTACCGTCGTTTACCTGTAGTTTATTCAATTTCCATAAAGATGTACTGTTCGTGTCTTGGCTCTTTTTTTTTTTTTTTTTTTTTTTTTGATTGGAGGTTTAACGACCACCGTGAGCAACTCAATGGGCTATAAGCAGTCGCCCGTCCCTAATTTAGGGTCACTGGTTCCAGGGAAGGGAGAGAGCCAGTGCCGTAAGACAAACACAACATCCATGCCTCACCGGGATTCGAACCCAGACCCCGTTCGGACGAACGATCAGAAGCCATCGCTTAGACCACTGCGCCACCGGGGCGGCTGTCTTGGCTCTTTAGTGCAAGTAAAGCTGTTCAGAAGAAAAAGGTCACAAGGTGGGGGTGGCATTCTCGTCTGGGGACTGTTTACGTGGACTGAAATGGGACCCCTCGTACGTGTGACATCGTCCCTCACAGGTTAACGTTACCGGGATATCTCGACGACCATTTGCTCTCGTTTCTGCGTCTTCAACATCCCACTGGGGACCTCATCCTGCAACAAGACAATGCCCCGTGCCATCGCTCCCGAATTAACCCACCTTTAGGACCACGTATCCCGAACGTTTTGGAAGGGTGAAACTTCATAAACCTGGTAACCCGGTTCGTCCTTTTTCTTTTTCTTTTTTTTTTGATTGGAGGTTTAACGACCACCGTGAGCAACTCAATGGGCTATAAGCAGTCGCCCGTCCCTAATTTAGGGTCACTGGTTCCAGGGAAGGGAGAGAGCCAGTGCCGTAAGACAAACACAACATCCATGCCTGACCGGGATTCGAACCCGGACCCCTTACGGACGAATGATCAGAGGCCATCGCTTAGACCACTGCGCCACCGGGGCGGCATTCGTCCTTTGGTCTCAGCATATTGTAGTCCCACCCGCCCCTTGGAATGCGCATTGGCGAGATTGCTAAAGCCCATCATTATTAATTCACCATATTCCCTTTCTAGCTCTCTAGAAGCATTAGCCAAAATTAACTCCTTCACTTCGATAACTTCTCGCGTCCTTATGGCCTCTCTTGATGATGTGTCATTGTTTCCAAATGTACCTGTAACAACTGTGCGTACGATTATTGAAACAAAGTTGAACAACGAAAGTTAGTACTCAACTACTGAAATCCAAGCGATTATGTGTGCACTTCGGCTTGTCCAAAAGCGAACTTACTTTTGCTTTGAAGGGAAGATATACCGCCAAACCGGCGGGGCACCAACAGCCCCCTCCCTTCCTGCTTCCTGTCTGGAGTCTTAGCAGAAATCCTTCTACATCACGAGAAACTGAGTTACTACCACTGGCCCCGGTAAAACCACATCTTTATATTAGATATGTGGAAGATGTCCTTGTTTTCTGGACTGCCTCTTTGGAACAGTTTTCCCAATGCATGTCAACCAAGTATCAAAGCATTACCTTCACGCTCGAAATTGAGAGTGACCAAACGTTACCATTTTTAGATTTCTTACTGAAACGGGACCCTTCTACCAATAATATAGCTTATTCTGTTTTTCGAAAGCCTGGTTCTAATAACACTTTAATTCTATTTAATTCCAACCATGTTTTCAGTCAAAAATTGTCATCGTTACATTTTTTACTACGACGGGCGTACTCCCATTCCTCCAGTTCAACAGCCAGGAAAACTGAACTTTCTTATATAAAAGATCTAGCATTTTAATATGGATATCCCGAAAATTTAGTCAAGAAAGTGTTGAGACGTATTAATTCGACGAAATCTTCCGCTCTTGTTCGTGAAAGAAGAAATATAACGTACGTTGGTTCTCTCCCATACATACCTAAAATAGTGAACCCATTACGAACAGTGTGCCAAAAATATGGTTTGGAATTTGGTGTAAAATCTCGAAATATATCATCCTTGATTAAGAACGATAGAGATACTGTGGATCCTGGCGAAAACACGGAGTATATTCAATACCCTTGGCCTTAAAAACTGAGGGGAAGGCCAACAAAATAAAATCTATGTCGGCTCAACATCCAGGGTTCTTAAATGTCGATTGGCAGAACATAAATATACCCTCCGGACAGCTTCGGACTCTACAGCAATGTCAAGACTATGTTTACAAGGTGAATACACACCTCAGTGAGATGATGTGACTATTCTTAATACACCAAGAGGGAAATCAAACTTATTATTAACTGTATGTATATATACAAGTTACGACATCAAACCTGTAATGAGGACTACCCGTGCATTATTGCGGAACCATGGAAACTGGTTGTTGGACAATGAATGACCACTTGCTTAACCTATTGGTCTTCACAAAAAATTTTAACACATGTGCAAATGCGTAAACGTAAACCATTGTAATACCCTGTGTATATAAAGGTTGTACCGTTTAAGTGAACTACGTCTGAAGAAGGGCCTGAAAGGTCTAACGTTGTGTTTTTAACTGAGAATGCTTTTAATTAATGTAATGACGTACTTTTAGCCTGTAAATATTTTAAAGTTTCAACCTATCGTGCATAAGACGGTAAATTTATTTCCTTAGTACTCCTAGCACGAAATTTTCTTATTGGAGCCATATAATGAAAAGTGCATTTGAGAACTGACAGTTAGGATAAGTTATTCACACAAAAAAAAAAAATAAATAAATAAAAATAAAAAGCATAAGAAACAGTCATTATCTGTGTATATATTTTATTATAGAAACCTGTATTTCATATAAATTGGTAGAAATAACATAGAATGGAACATAATTCAGGAGTAAAAATAGCAATTTTTAAAATATTGGTACTTTGCATCAGAATGAAAGCAACAAACACCATCATAAAAAGAAGTTGAAATGCAATAACAACAATTTTTATAAATCTTAAAACAATGAAACATACCAAAATGTAGAGCACAGAACATACTTTCATTTCTTCAGCACCCTTAATTTTATACAATGAAATGCTGTACATCCTGCATAGAATCTTAGGTAACACTAGAACGAGAGCTTACGGATTGCCATGATCTGCAAGATGCTGAAGAGACATTTATATAAAAATGCTTTTTATTTTTCATGACAGATTCCCTTGCCCATATTACCAAATTTGGAACTGTAACATGAACTGCCTACTTTTGACTGATTCTATGTGGTGCTTAAAAAAAAAATCCACATTAAATCACACAGAAAATACTTTGTTCAGGACAAAAATCAAATGTGGCTATAATGACTTTAGAAAACCAGCATTACTAACCACCAAAAATGAGCGGAAAATACCCTGTATTAAATCTACACACTTAAAAGGGTCATGCACATAGATGCATCAAATTAATGTTTCATTAATAGTCATGACTTATTAATGAAACATTGATTTAGACTGTAATGCAAGTAATATATATTTTGACTGGGTGTTTAACGACCAGCGTGAGCAACACAGTGGGCTATAAGCAGTCACTCATCCCTAATTTAGGGCCACTGGTTCCAGGGAAGGGACAGAGCCAGTGCCGCAAGACAAACACAACATCCATGCCTCACTGAGATTCGAACCTGGACCCATCTGGCACGAATGATCAGAAGCCATTGCTTAGACCAATGCGCAACCGGAGTGGCAATATATTTATTCACTATGGCCTAATTAGCACGATGCTGACCAAATATGGAACAGCAGGGACATCAGTCTCATCACCAAATGTAGACTGGCTCATTCTATTATGGTTTTCCATAGAAATATATGGATGTGAAAGTTGGGCTTTGGAAAAAGCTGACCAAAGGAAGATTGATGCATTTTAGCTTTGATGCTGGAGAAGAGTGTTAAGGATACCATGGGCAGCAAGGGTTGCCAACAAAAAAGTTCTAGAATGCATCAAACCAGAAATGTCACTTCAGGGTAAGATTACCAGACTACAGGTAACTTTCTTTGGCAATGTGATGTGATCTGACATATTGGAGAAAGAAATGATGCTTAAAACAGTGGAGGGGACGAGGACGGCAACGAAACGTTGGCTGGATACAATCAAAATGAACGCTGGGCTGAACATGGAACAGCTGAGGGAGAGAGTCCAAAATCGTGAGGCACGGAGGGTTGCAGCCTATAGAAGCGGTAGTCGGATTCAACTGAAGGGATAACATCATCCATGAAATGAAAAATCCTACAATTTCAAAACATAGTACTTATATTTAATTATTTAAAACAAATCATCACAAAACAATGTAGCTTGGAGGGGGACAGGGACAGCACCAAGGTGGTGCAGCCCAGCCTGCTACCTACTCGATTCTAGATGTGCTATTTTTCAATTTCTTTAAATTTAAAATGTAATCTGGACTTTGCCAAGTAATAATGAGTCTCGTGCTTTTTGTCATGTAGCATTATCCCCTACGAAGTGATTTTGTTTACTTCTCTGTAGAAAAGTTATCAAAGTAGCATCCACAGGGCCATAAAAATTCAATTGTTTCCCACTCTCCAAACTCTTAGTTTAAGCCTGTTTTCATGTTAGTATGCCCAGAGGTGAATGAAAAGGGTGGATAGGAATTCACTGAGGAAGGTCATTACTAATTGCTCTGCTGTTTGTTCTACTACGTAGGGGATTCCGACATGGAAAGGAGCCAAAAGCTATACCAGCACTCTTGAGCCTGCACAGGGGCAGTGAGGGAGCAAGAAAAAACTGTGTTGGGAAAGATGAGTACAAGAAAAGGTTGCTACCTTGAAAGAAGAAAGTTGGAAGGTATTATGTCTGCTTGTCTTTCTTCCCCTCAACCTTAATCCACAAAAACATTTGCTTTTAGACTCTTCTCCTAGGTATAAAATTTTCTTTAAACCAGTACAGTGTGTCACGCTTTTTATACAGGTATACAGCTCTTTCGGTTTTAATAATTTTGTTGTAAATGGATGGACGGAACATTAACAAAAAAGACCCCAAACTCTGGATTACTTTGTATTCCAAAAAGTGCAAAAACTTCAAGACAGTTTCAAACTGAATGAGTATGTATCTGTGGAAGGGAAAGAATTGCACCAACTGCTTTGTAGCCTGCAGTAAAAACCATTACAAAATATTTCAGTGTTTTGTAAATAAAGTAGCTATCAAACTTGCCCCAGCAAAAATACTTGCCAACCAGTTGTGCACCCTAATTTGAAGCCTAGTGACATCTCTGGAGGAGACAAATAAGTGTGAGAAATATATTTTCTACAGCACCAGTAAACATGTCTAAAAATGGTACATAAATTGAAATCCTGTAATAGTCTTCTGGGTTTATGTTACAGCGTTGGTTTTGTTTTGATATGATCCTTGGCATTTTAATCCTAAACTCCTTGCTTTTCAGCGTGCTTTAGAGTAATCTGGAATAAGTCATGGAACTCAAATTTGCCATTGCCTCGTCACCACATAAACTTTCAGTATACCCATGTATCGGCTTTCCACTGCAACGCATCGTGGTGCTTGACCGCTTCCTCGTCTTCACGGAGAAAACATATTCAATTGTTGCCAAATCGTGTTTTTAAAATATCAAAAAGGTTCTAAATTTTTTTTTACTGGACATACCAATGGTTTACCTTTTGATATGGTCCCCTGATAAAGTTAATGTACTTAAGATATCTACGTTCCACTTACACTGTCTTAGTCCTTAGAAATTAAGATTCTTTATCACTTGGGTTCTTTCAGTAAATGGTCGAGGTCAACAGCTATCAATCTTTGACCGACCTTTTGATATGGTTCCAGGTAAAGTTAGTGTACTTAACACATCTATTTTCCACCTACCTTGTCTTAGTCCTGGGAAATAAAGATTCTTTACAATGCCCTGTAAACCGTACCTCTAAAACATCAGAGACCTCTCCATCACCTTTGAAACATGCTCTATGGTTTTGATAGTGACAGCTCATCTAACAAAGTACATGAGCTCATGCTCTACTTGCTATATCTCTGGGTATTTTATTGGGCTAAAGAAAAAGCTCAAAATATGTTAAAAAATCTTTGAAGATTAAAACACGTTAGTGTTATCAGTAGTGTGATTAAGCATGATTTTGTCAGAGAAATACAACTTGCATTTATCAACATCCCTCCCTCAATTTTGCCCAACACACAAAAGTAACTTTCATTCAACGCAGTGAGTCCGTTATCACTGGGGCCCCTCTGAGCATGTGCAGTTGAGCACTTTTCTTGGAAGTTTCACTCTTTTTAAAATCAACAGCATACTGTCGTGTGATTTAACATAGGAGCACACTTAAAATAGCATAACTATACTAATGATCCGAATTTCTTGGGGTAGAATAGCAATCAGTTTCCAGGCTTTTGCACATCAACTAAATGGCTTTTTTAATGAAGGTAGACAGCAGATTGCAAACTGAATAATAGAACGCTTCAACAATTGCAGTCTGTTGAAGTTATTGCAATCTGATATAGTTATTCAGTTTGTAGTCTGCTGTCTACCTTCCCTGAAATAGATGTGCGAAAGTTTGGAAACTTTGATTGCTGTTCTACGCCAAGAAATTCGGATCATTAGTATAGTTATACTATTTTGAGTACAGTTGGTGTACAGTTCCTATTTGTTAATTACGGAGCACACTTACTTTAGCTCACTGTCATTTTACTGCTGGGGGGAAAATATGCTTGCTTGCTTGTGTTCTGACATCCATTAGTTAGGACCAAGTGCTACAATTATAAATAACATAGTTCACAAGCTGAAACATCCCTTTTCTCATTGGAACAGAATTTAAAAATAAAAAAAAAATGGTCAGTTCTATGCTAGACCTTAAATTACAGCAAAAGCATAAAGTAAGAATCAGGAATAGTCAGAAAGTTCAGCTCCAAAACTTTCAGTAACAATGAATGCAAAATAATGAGTGTAAGGATAAACATCATTCATTTTTTAAGTAGAATGTTCGAGAATGAAATTCTTTAAAAAGTGCAACACCTCGAGGTGCTTTCATGTCTTTTAGTAGCTCATCAAAATGTTAATGTCAGTTCTAATTGCGTGACTAATCTTGACAGATTATTCCAGCTTTACCTGCTTGCCAAGACATGAGCTACCACTGGGTTTAAAAGATGAAGAGCATGTCATAGGGTGATATGGAATATCCACAGGCTCTCCAGCAGGAATATTGACTAGCATGACTAGAATAATAATTTTATCATGAAAAAAAGGAGGGGGGGGGCAAAATTCGTGAAGCAGTCGCGGGGTAAATCCTGAAATTTCACGAAATACTATATTTCCTCAAAAATTTGACTTTCAGGCTCTTTCCCCACGCTTTGAATATGTAAGATGGATTGTCTGTCACAAAAGCGGTTATATTCGCAAAAGGTATTTCATACTTATTAACAAACTGGGGTATTGCCTCGCTGACTGCTTTAAAATTTAGATTCCAAAGTGATGCACTTAAGGAAGATTGCACTCAGAGGTTTCAGCACTACAGCTTCCAACATCTGTTTCAGCTGATGGAACAGGAAGAATATTAAAAATGTACCTGTCTTCTGAATCAGTTGTTTCGTCTGCTACGATGCTTATACCGGATACAGATTTAAAAAAATCTTTCATTGTTGCTGGAGAATATCACATATTTTTGGCAAATAACATTTCCGCATCCAATTAGCATTTGGAAAAACTATCTTTCAATGAATTTTCAAAGTAATTTTTTAATGTAGGGTTATCCAGTTTGGGAAGTGGGATGTTAGCTACACAAGAGGCAGTAGTTAATTTTGGAAGTTCAGTTGAGGAATGCTGTTCTTCTTTAGATCTTTTCTCAATTAATTCATCAACACATTTCTGCATTAATTTAGTTTGATTGTTTGGGCACAATTTTTTTTATGCAGCTTGCTAGCTAAATGCTTTTCACAACCGTTCTTTCTTGAAAAATCCACTGGTATGTTGCAATACGACGAGAACAGCAGATTTTTGTTCACATGAAACGTTCCCTTGCTGCACTGCTTACATCTTTTAAATGCAACCATTTTACTTACCTGGCTGATCCTCAAAATTGACAAACAATATGTAGAAATTTTGTAAACTAAATATTCACACGAAAGAACAAATTTTTTCTAAGCTAAGCGTCTATGAAACTCAAACACTCTTTTCTGTGAGCTGTTTTACCCAGCTAAAACTACTAATACAATTGACAACATCCAGTTTACTAGTTCAACAAGTCGCCAAGGTCATTCAACAGTAGTGGGGGTGGAACTCACAAAAGACCACATGCACGTTCTTCAGAAGAGTGCATATGACCTGAACAATTACTACCTGTCAAGCTTGCTCGACAAGAGTCTCTTCGTTCAATCTTGAGGAGTAATCCAAGATTTAAAGTTCTGGTTTTTACTTTGAAGTAGGATTACTTTGTGGTATATTTTTCGCGTGAATTCTAATGAAGGCAGTAATAAAATTATTTAAATACGAAAAATAATCTAAAAAATATTTAAATACGAAATTCGGCAACAAATCTGAAATTCGCGAAATTGCAGAAAAATCCCTAAAATTCACAAAAAACAAATCTCGGAAATTCGCACAGCAAAACAATTACTAGCCTAGGCATGACCCTTCCTCCCCTTTTTATTATTAATTTAACTGTTGCCCAGAGTTTCACAGTAAAGTTTTCTCAGTCATTACTGACTGACATAACAAATGAACTTGTTGAATTTGAGCAATTGATATCCAGAAACTACCTCATTGATTTTATATTGCCAAAGATTGATGCAGTATGTACAGGGGTAAAAAAATTTGGTCACCTGTTGTTGTGTGTCCAGGCCACCATCGAAAACATCGCTGAAAAACCATGTTCCGTAATTTTTGTCGTATAAATCCACGGTTTATCTGCTAAAAGAGTTTAAAATTTAGGTTCTGCAGATTATATGCTGATGTGAAAAAATGCCGATTTAAAAACAAAAACGTTTTTGCGGCAGTTTGATTAAAAAAAAATGCAGCGTAATTGTGCAGGAGGGGGTTATAATTTTGAAAAGGAACTCTCTCGGAAAATTATTTTCCTCAGTTCAGGAGTTTGTATGAAGCAAACAGGAGGGAGAAGGGGTGTCATAATGAAAGACTGGGAAAGTTGTAGGAACGGGTGGCGGGAGTCATTTTGTCTTTGTATTGTTGAGAAAGACAAAGCGCCGACGGTGTGTGCGCGCTTGTGCTCTCTCTTCGTCAACCTTCCATTGAAAATGTATGCATAGCACTCGCTGCATGAACCTACATATACAGACCTCCTCTCAAAGTTCCATGTTCTGGATTTCGTGTGTGCTGTGCCTTGTATTTTAGTTCTTCCTTTGCCGTTTTGACAAACGTCTTTGCTGCTGATATTTTCCTTCATTGCTATTTACGATGTCTTTGAACGGGAAACATTTCAGTTACACTACCGAATTTAAAGTGGGAGGCACAGCAGAGGATCTGATCGTATCACAAAGCGATAGTTTTCAAAAACTCAGAAACTAACGCTCAGTGAGAGGCGAAAAGCTATGGTCTAAAACGTAAACAAACCCGTCGGTAAACTCTGTGGGAGAATTCACGGGAGTCCAGCCCTCTTTTTTTTTTATTTTGTGGCCTGTGTGTAGACAGACTCCCCTACTTTGAAAGCAGGATTTCTTACAAACACTTTCGACTTACACATGAGTATATACGGCGTTTCTATGAATTGTTCTGTATCAGCGTTTTGTCATTGGCAATGCAATTAGAGCTGCATCAGCATTAAATTTTGTGCTCAAAGGATGCCATGCCACTAAGCTTTATTTGTGTCTGAAGATTAAAAAAAAAATATATTAAAAAAACCTTCCTTTAAAAATAAATTTATTTACAGGGGTTAAAATTTTAGGATGGGATTCTCGCCAAAAATTTTAAACTCTCACCAAAATATAGTTTTTATGTGGGAGCCCTGCCTTGCGAAATTTTAAGAAAAAATATATATATGATCTTGGGTCCGTTTTTTGGGCCACTCGCAAAATTTGCGCGTTAAAAACATCCGTAAAAATTCGTGCGTTAGAAACAGACCGTTCAGTGTTCCAAAAATTGCAATTGAACACATCGTTCATGTCGGGAACCTAATCAGTTTATGGGCACATGAATCTGCTTCCATATGTAGCCGCATGAGCAGTTCATTTTGCATATCGCGGACTGTTACAAATCAGGCACGAGATTCTTCTTCGGATTCACGGAATTCCGCTTTTTTCGCCACATTTTGGTTATACTCGAGATTAATGAAAAAAAAAACACTGAAGATGTTTTATTTTTGAAAGATTAGTGTGTGTATGGGGTGTAGGTCGTTTTCCGTCTGGGGAATGGTATTCCATTTTTCAGAACTTCGGTAAACAAAAGTTAAATGTAGTGAAAATTTTCCCTGCAATCGTAATTTTTTTCTTGCGAAGTTTCCTCTGTCTAGTATTGGTATTAAATATCAACTTATTGCATAAATGTTTGTATTTCAGCTTTCGAAAATGGAAGTTTGACTGAGCAAAAATTTTTTTGTAAACTTTAGGCACGAGTTTCTTCCGCGGATTCGAACTCTGACTTTGTCATTATTTGCGTTGTTCTGGAGAATGATGTAAAACTGAAGATAATTTGGGGGGGGGGTGCGTGTCAGTCGCAGGGGGGGGGGGGGCAGTTCCCGCTGGGGACGGAATTACGTCTTTCATAACTTTCGAAAACGGAAGTTAGACTAACTGCAGATTTAGTCTGTAATCTTTATATTTTTTCCCCGCGATGTTCCCACTGTCCTGAATTATTGCTAAATGTTACTTTCCCTCCATAAATAGTTGCAAAGGGAAAAACTGGACACTCATATCAGAAGAATGGTTAAATCAACCAAGTCTTAATTATGTGAACTGTAAACATCTCATACATAGTATTCAAGAAGATATATATTTTTTCAAAGCTGAAGGAAACTTGTTCAAAAATAATAAATTAGTTGACATTTGTAATACTAAACTTGCACATCACAATGTCCAGTGAAGGCTTGTCTTATGTGATTGAGATAGACTGCCGATTTCCTTCTGTCACAATGGAACTCTTTTCGAAGTTTGAGTGTTTAGAATCTGAATCTGTGAAGCAATAAAATTACTATTGTTTTCCCAGAGTCTTAATATTATTAAGACATATATTCAAAACTCCCTATCAGAAATTTTCAATCCCCTCCATTTATAAACACAAGTGGGGAGACTCCCATTTCAAATTTGAATTTCAAGCCCTGATTTAATAAGGTTTTTTTTTTTTTTTTGAATGTCAGTGTGTGAATTATATGCCGGCACAAATTATATATGAAGGTAAAAAAAAATGCGTGAATTCCAGGGT
The DNA here is from genome assembly GCA_039090855.1 of Macrothele yani. Classification (NCBI taxonomy): domain Eukaryota; kingdom Metazoa; phylum Arthropoda; class Arachnida; order Araneae; family Macrothelidae; genus Macrothele; species Macrothele yani. The sequence continues at coordinate 9,542,299 of CM077021.1, read as the reverse complement.
CTGGGAATAAACGACAAAAATTACAAGAATTTCCAAGCCCAAGAAAAAAAAAATAAAATAGTGAGTACTTTTTTATTTTTTTTTTCTTGTAGGCTGAGGGTAAAGCATTTTTTGCACAGAAGTGTACATGACTGATATTATATATACCCCCCCCCTTCCCCATCCAATGTCTGGCCACTAAAAACTGTAGCTGGCCACCAGATTTAAGAATATTTTTCTACCCCTGACTATGTATTATTACATCATACAGGGAGTTAGAACTGAATGAACATTCTCTGTATATTATCCCATAACACTGGACTGCTGGGCAAGACATTAACAACTGTACAGAGTTTATTGCTGTAGTATGTTTTGAAAACACATACATGCATATCCCCTTTAAATTTATTATTTGGGGAAGGACATAACTATGACACAAAATCTGAAACAGCTACACAGCATTAAAGATTAAGGATGCTGAGGTTACACAACTTGGATCAAACATATGTTTTGACATACAATATGGAATGTCAATGTATACATAAGATAAATAAACAGTCTGCATGCAACAAATATTGACAGCAGTTTATATATATAACAGCAACTCCGAGGATTGTGAAAAATCATTTGTTCGTTACTACATCATACTTTGTCTGCCTTTGTCACTTAAGTCCAATAAGGATCAAAACATCACACTTATACTTTGTGAACAGATTAGAAAGTGACTGTACTTATGAGATCATAATAACCAGCATTTAAGTCAAATGAGGATATGATAATATATGATATCTTGTTGCTGGACAATACATCATACTTTGTCTGCCTTTGTCACTCAAGTCCAATAAGAATCAAAACATCACACTTATTTTTGTGAACAGATTAGAAAGTGACTGTACTTATGAGATCCTAATAACCAGCATTTAAGTCAAATGAGGATATGCTGAACCGGGGGGGGGGGGGATAACTGGTACACTGTTGCGAGCTGCAAAAAGTATTTTAACTGCAATTTCGTAGTGCCAATAAAAATACTAATGAGCTACAGTGTCAAGAATATTGACAAGCAAATATGAAGTTCTATCATTAAGTTACCTTCATTAACAGTAACAGCACAGAGATAGCCATTGTCAAATTACCTCATTTCTTTAGTCAGATGATAATGCATTTTGGATAACATAGAAAGGTTTTATGATTCAGTAGAAAAAATAAAGAGCAGGAAGTTTTCTGTTAAACCTTTTCAAACTTGTAACATCTTGTGAATCAAGTGATTTCAATTTGGCAACTGGAGAATTTCATGGCATTCAGCTTCAAGCTAGTACGTCAGTGGAAACTTCTATAAAAATTATGAATCCCTTTTATGTCACCTGAATGAAAGTGCTCTTGCAAGTTTGGGAACGACAGAATCACAACTTTAACTGAACATTCCGGTGAGTTGTTGGAAGTTAATCATGTGGAAAGAGTAAAAGTTCAAGATGACTGGAATGGCTTTAAAATAATTTTTAAAAGAAATTTTAACACCTGCAGAAATGCTTGAAAGAAAAAGGTACTCTATGGAATTTTCAAGTTTTTATATACATCATATCATAGATATGAGGGTTACTTCATAAGTCTTGTGGCAACCTATTTTTTTCTGGCAGCTATGTTTCACTGAAAAAAATTCAAAATATACATATTAAAGGACATAATAACTCGACTAATTAGTCAGATCAGTTATTTGGGGAGAGTTTTAGCCAAGGGAAGCGATCAATAATGCACAATTAAAACATATTGTTGCACATTTCTTTACTCCTTCACCTTATGAGTAGTAACGTTGAGCACAGAATTCTATATATACATTAAATCTAAGAACCTTCGAAGTATTCTCCGAGACTGTCAATCCCTCACTGCAAACAATGAGGAAGGAGGTGAATACCATCGGCCTCACCAACTAATGCTCATTCTCGACAAAGGTTGAAAATGCACTGACTTAGCGCTCATCTCCCTTTGATGTCCTTGAATGTCTGCACCATCTAGTGGCATCATTAGATACCAGAGGTGTCGGTTTCTCAACGACATGTTTTTTAAAGGCTTAGGATTAGGTAGAAAAAAATGTTGCTATGTGTTACACAGTAACCCTCATAAGATTACAACCTCTCTCAAAAGCCAAAGTTGAAAGAGGCCTTTCTGCTGTGAATAGAATAAAAACTGATTTCAGAAATAGAATGAGTTCTAAAACACTAACACCCCATCTGCGAATAATATTAGAAGGACATCAACTTCAAGATTTCTAACCAGAAAGGGCAACTGATGTTTTCTTCAAAAAGCTGACACTGCGTACAAATGCAAAGCCTTTCAAAAGACTCAAACTTTATGAAACAGAATATAATTTACTCCAGAAACAGTAATTTCTGATAGCAAGAACTCAAGCTTGATGAAATATAAAAGGTCCATCTTGTTCAAAAGCAATCCAAATCATTATAGCAAGAGTGAGTAGATAAAAAATCATAAAAAAAAAATTGTATTCCTTTTCCACTTAAAAAAAAGTACTAAGATTAAAATTGGAGTTACAGTATGAACTAAAGAAATTGTAGGTATAATTATCAATTGCATAATGCAGGGCTGGACAAATCCCAGGTGACAGAATGACCTGATGCCTAAAAATTAGGTCACACCACCCAATTTCTTATTACTGCAATTTTTTTTTAATTTGGTAATTTGCTGTAAATAATATAGTTTCCACTGTACAACACATGGATTATCTGTTAAGTTATATGTTTAGGTTCTGCGAGTAATACACCACTTAAAAAAATAAAAATAAAAATTTGGGGAGGGACACTTTTAATTTTAAGAAATCCCAGAGTTCATGTCTGGAGAGGGGATGATAAAAAAAAAAGAAAAAAAAGGGAAAAGTGTGTTAACAGCAGAAAGAATTCAATTCAATATGTAGAGAGCTGCAAAGAGATGGAAAGAATTTTCTTTGTAACTTACAAGTATTCTGACAGAAAAGATGATGTAACAAAGACAGTACTATTTGTGCTCGTGGAAAGCTACATGCTACCGAAGCATGCTGAGCTATTCCACAGCATGTAACTGTTGCTGCTGGCAATATCGCTCTGCTAGTTTTGCTATGCTTAATCACAAAGCTGATTTTGTTTGCCATTCACTTGAAAATTCGGAAATGCTAAATACCATGGATTGTTTGTAGTTTCAATAACAGATGCTGAAAAAAACTAGGAATTTTTTTCTTCATTAACTTGAAAGTAAATGCAAAATTACTTTAAAAAATGACAGTCACTTTCTTCAATAAAACCATTTCTTAGTTCTATGGACTTCTGGGTCATCCTACAAATTGTGATTTGGGGGGGCAATTACGGCTCAGGATCAACATGAGAGGTGCGGGGACCCCCCTCTGAATTTCACCAACTGTGGAAACATTGCTGCATATTATATGAAGAAAAAAGTTTTTTCTGAATTTCTAGGTTACAAATTGTACATTGCCGCTGATTATATAAAGGGGAAAGAATTCTAAATTTCATGGTTTGTGGATCATACGAAGGAAACCAGGGTACTATGAGTTTATAAGTGCAAAACTTAATTTCTGCAAATTGCATTTTAATAAAATCAAAATCTATTTTTATTAAGAGCGGCAACTAGAATGAAAAACTACAACATTATGCACCAAATTGGAATTACATTTAGCAACCAGTGGTTTGAGTAAAAAAAATTAGCAGCAAATACACAATTATTACTTTTCACTCCAGTAATATCACCACATGTATGTGTGTCAGTGTTAGAATCAGAAATGAATATTTTATAGGCCCAGCGAATCACTAGAATTTGCAAACCACTGGTCCACCAAACTGCCCGCTGGTCTGTAAAAAAAAAAAAAAAAAAACTTAAAGACATTTACAATATATGTAGAAAATAACTTATCATTTCAATGGAATTATCTCCAATATTTGTTTTTAAACCTATCATTAATTTGCAGTTTGAGAAGAAAACCATACAGCAAAGTAAAAGAAACAGAAATTCATTTTCTAACTTGTGACAAATTAGGAAAAAAAACAAACAAAACTTACTAGCCATCCAGGCCATTAAAATCAATAGTTCAGTGGTCCGACGAAAGTTTTACTGGCCAATGGCCCACTGGGTAATTTGAATCATGTGAGTTATTCCTTGACATTTGAATTCATTTCACCTAGCTCCTAAATTTCAGGAGCTGGCTTCTGGATATGGAACGTATTTGTCCAGCCCTGGTATAATGACAAATTACACGTATTAAAAAGTGAAGGAAAAAAGTTGCAAATCTGCTCCACATAGTCATTTGATTGCTCCTCAATTTGAAAACTGGGATTTATTTTTCCCTCTGAGCTGAGCAATGAACCAGACCCACTAACCAGATCATACGTGGGTCAGGTACAGGTATGAATGGTCATCTATACTGAAGGTTCAGGTACAAGAAGCATACACAATGAATTCAAGAATATATATAAAAATACTTAAAAACATGACTACCAAATTCTAAGCAAAATTTTAAAACTACACAAGAGTTAAAATATCAAATACCACACATTTTAAAAGTTGGTAAAACAGAAATGTTTCATTTAACATAATTAAAAAAAAACTTAGAAGTTTAAATCTGTCTACTAAAATTCATTTTTTCCTTATTAAATGCTTACTGTATTCAAAAAATAGTTTCATGAGAACAATACATAGAGCTAGGAGTGACAAAAAAAATTTAGGACAACCTCACAATACGGGTTGCATATGATCATTAACCGGAAATGCACAAATTTTGCACACACAAAAATTATTTTATCTGATCATATTTTCCCCTGCTTCAGTGGATATGAGAATAGACCAAATAAAAAAAATATTCTTATACTACACTTTCAAATTATACAGAAATTGGCACCACAGATACTCAACAGAATTGTGGATAAGCTGATCATAACTCTCTATAACTGTGCTTATACATTTTATTGTGGCTTTAAAAGTTTTTTTTTTTTTTTTTTTTTTTGTAATTCAGATATTGCTTGGCAAGTTTCACTTAGTTTCTTTGTGATTTTGTCCAGTTCCTTATTTTCCATAGACAGCATCATTAGGGCAACTCTAACCTCTCTCATATTACTTTCTTTACAGCACAATCTAATTCATTTGAAGCTTCAGCCAACAGCTTGAGTGCTTACCTTCTTTAATCACTTAGGACTTCTCTTCTGTATTCAATAAATCAGCTATTTATTCCTCCAGTTTTGCATAGCTTTTCTACATTTTATGCCATCAGCATGTGAAAGTACTTGAAGAGTCCCATATTAGAAACACTGAAAATTTTTGTTGCACACAAATCTTCACTACCAATTGCTGCTGCTTTCGATAACACTTTTTTCAAGAAAGGTCGAATTTCATAGAGGAATTATTATTATTCTCTTAAAATTTCAGAACAAAATGGCAAAACTTAAGGACTTTCAAAAAGAAAAATCAGGAATAACAAGAATTTCAGGACAACTCCTACTCCTGAATACAAAACTCACACCAAAATACATATTTTTTTTTTAGGGGAACTGAAAAGGTGACAAAAGATAACGATCAACTCCTGGCATTGTTAAATAAAAATGCATTTTTAATTATCTTTTGAGATGCTGGTAAGTGGAAAAGTGCACTTTTAATATTTAGAAATGCATTTCTGAATCATAAAAAATAATTCTAGAAATTACAGTCTCCAATAATGGTAATTCCGTAAATTTGATTTTTGGCATTTTACAGGTTAATCTTTTGTCACTCATCAATACTCATTTTTAAAGCAATTGCAGTGGTTTGCTACACAATGGGATAAATAGACTGTGTTACTGACCAAAAGGAGTTCAGATCAATGGATTAAAATGGGATTTCCAACAGTGGCATAACTAGCACAACGTCCCTGCAAGTTTTACTTCAGCACCCATAAGAACAGTAATTTTCCCAGGATTTCAAACAGGAGGATGTGTTTTTCACTGTATGTGTGTGTTGTGGTTGGGGGTCAGGAAGTGTCTAGAAAAGTAAGGGGGGGGGGTTACCTAGAGCCCTGTAGTTTTAACTTTTAAAGTAATTTTTGGAACATAAGTACATAATGTAAAGTTATCAATCAGCCAATCAGGATGATTAGCATGGTGCGTGGACCGATACATGAATATACATCTTATCACAAGAAACGGATTCGGTAAAATATGAGGCGTGATCAAATGAAACCCGTTCGTGCCGCGTCACATAGAGCATGATGACATCACAACTCGCATAATAAGTGCAGACCAATGAACAAGAGAGCATGCATTCATTCATTCATTCATTCATTCTCCTCGCATGTGTGGTTTGTACTGAAGATTGTTGACAACATGGCTGGTGTGATTCCGAATCCCCCAAGGTGGATTAGCGAGCGGTGATTCAGTTCCTAACAGCGGATGTCGACCAGTCGACATTCATCGCAGAATGCAGGCGGTGAATGGTGACAAATGCGTGTCGAAGACAACAGTGACGGACTGGGTGCGAACGTTTCGGGAAGGATGCGAGGAAACGAAAGATCTTCCATGGCAGGGCCAGGTGCATGTTGTTGCGATATACGAAGCCATAGCCAAGATTGATGCAGCAATATGGGTGGACCATTGTCAGAGCTTACGTTCATTAGCACAGGAATTCACTATGTCATTTGGGACAATTCAAATAGTGGTTACGAGGACACTGCAGTATTAGAAGGTGACTGATACTGTAATCAAAAAATGCAGCACAGCTATGGACCTGTCTACCTCCCTTTGCAAATAATGTGTGCTAAGGAAAAACTCTCTCCCCTGTCTCTCTGGATATTTGATGTGAAAAAAAAAGACACAAAGCCAAGTAACACAATAAATAAAAATATGAAACAATGCTGATTTCAACTTAAAATGAAAATTACCTGCCAATTCGCAAATATTTTGGGTGGCAAGCTGTTAAGATTAAAAACAAGTTTGAAAGGGGCAAGTGCCCTCAAAGATACTTTGATTAAATAAATTATTCAAAATGTCCATAAATACATATTGGAATCTGGTTAAACCTGTTGTAATATTCAGCAATACTATACAATACATACATTTATATACCCACTGCACAAACAAAAAACTAAATCTTTCACAATGTGAATTATTACACCGGTTCAAATATTTTCAATGGTTTCATTCATTCTCAGAAAGGTAACTGAGAATTAAAAAGAATACTTCTACCAAATTTCAACTTGAAATAAACAGGGTTTCACAATTCCAGGTAATCATATACCACAACCTGCAAAATGATACATGATTTACACATATATATTCCCTGACTTACATAAAACTATTTTGATTGTAACATGTGCAATGACCTTTTACTCTGCATAATATCAGTACTTACAAATGTAAACCACAGGCTTTCATTTCCTACAAAAAATGTCATAACAGATCCCAACAAAAATTCCAAATTTAACCTTCATCCAACGAATTATTAACATAATACACAGTACACACAGAAAAATTTGGGCCCCAACATTAATTTTGTCCTTCACTTAGGACATTAAAATCAGTAAGTTTTGTTTTTATTTGTACTCTTAGAAACAAGTAGCGTAAGCTCTTGATTTCATATGCGCACTACTGATTAGTATCGAAGGAATATTTATTTGGAATGCATTTTTCTATTCGAATCATAAGGACTACTAAGAGGCAACGGTTTGTAAAGAGGAAACCTGTTTTAAAGTACAGTTATGTTAATGAAATTTGAAATGCAGCATGTATCACATTTAAAAACTATAATTTCTACTGTCTAAAAACTACCTCCAGTTTTTTTGTTTTTTTTTTATGGAAAGTGGGGGTGGAGGGTTGCATTGCAAGATCTCTTAGTGATAGCAAGTTTTAAAACACCATTAATCTCAAGCCACAGAGTTATTTGCTCAACTCAGTCTTCTCTCAAAATGTACTACATTTTGAAGAACAAATACTGAAGTATAGGCATCTTCTGAAATACTGCTGCAAGCTGGAATCTAGCAACAGACATTATTTAGAACAGTATACCATTGATGTTAAGTCTTGACAGCAACATCTGCAGAAGACTGGCCCTGAATTTGTAGTTAAAAGTATCAAGTAAATTAAAAACTCTTGACACACTAAAAAGATTTAAACCCTTAATAAAACCCAACTGGCAAGAAAAAGCATGGTATCAGCTAGTAATGTTCTAAACCTATTACAAACAAAACCAGCACGAGTAGTAGCTAAATTATGAAAGAAACAATTTTACTGCCCTCTTTTACGACTAGTCCAAACTAAATCAAGAACTAAAAAAGTGCACTTGATGCAACTTTTGCCTATAACAGTAAAGGGAAGTCATTTCATTGCTTTTGCTTTACACTAAAAATAGACTGGAATAAAGGATACTGGGTCCTTAATTATTTCCCTTGCCGAACCTGATATCTTTGTATATACGGGGGGATGCTGAAAAGTCCTCGGCCTAACCCACTTCCTGTAATTGTAACATTATTTTGTCCCTGCAGCTTGAAAGAGTGTCCTTTTCTATTGTAAAGTGCCAATTTTCAGACTAATAGCTCTTTTTTTGGCAGATGTTTGATGTCCTAAACTTAATAATGTCAATGCAAAGTGTTGAATTTTCGAATGTGGAACTCCTGGCAGTCATGAAATTTCTGTTCCTGCAGAAGAAAACTGCAGAGAAAATCTATGAGTGTATGATGCAAACATTAAGTGACAAGTGCCCTTCATATTCCACTGTGAAGAAATGGTGTGCCAACTTTCAGCGTGGAGACTTTGAGACCGAAGATGCAGCAACATCTGCGAGGCCTTCAACAGTGGCAACACCCGAAATTGTTAATCGTGTTCATGACTTGATTTTGTCAGATCGGCGAATCTCGGCTAAAACAATAGCTGAAACACTGGAGATATACAGGGAACATGCTGGGTTCATAATTCATGAGCACTTGGATACGCAGATGTCAGCAAAGTGGGTGCCCAAATGTTTGAACACCAATGAGAAATGAAAACGAGGACACTTCCAAATCAGTTTTGTAGCATTTTGAGCAGTCTGGTGATAATTTTTTGCAGCAACTTGTCACTGTTGATGAAACATGGTTACATCACTACAATCCAGAAATGAAACAACAGTCCCTGCAGTGAGGGCACTGGAGTTCTTCACGCCCAAAGAAATTCAAGATTCAAAGGTCTGCAGGAAACGCCATGGCAACGAGTTTTTAGGATTCCGAAGGCGTTTTACTGACTGACTATCTCCCGAAAGGCCAAACAATAAATGCTGAATGCTATTCCAACTTGCTGTGCCAATTAAAGGAGGCATTGAAAGGAAAAGGGCAAGGAAAACTGCGGAAAGGTGTTCTCATTTGGCAGGACAATGCGCTGGCTCACAAGGCTGGCAAGACAATGGATGTTTTGAGGGATCTGGGGTTTAAGTACCTAGACCATCCATCCATCCTACTCACCAGACCTTGCTCCATCAGCAGACTATTTCCTGTTTCCAAACCTTAAAAAAAGTTTGATAGGGAAGCATTTTTCGAATGATTCGGAGGTGATATCAGCAGCAGAGCAGTATTTGAGTGATCAGACTTCAGAATTTTTTTTTTTTTTTTTAAAAGGTTAAAGAAACTCTAGAAAAGCTGTGCTAAGTGTGTTGAACTTCAGGATGAATATGTGGAATAGCCTGAAAGTTTCATGACTCTATCCCATTTCCTTCTTGGTGAGGTCTAGAACTTTTCAGCATCTCCTCGTGTGTTTGATTTTGCAATATTTGGCCAAATACGAGGTGTGATAAGAAAAGTATCAAGACTGGTTGCACAAGTTCAGAAACATGTGACACAGTAGGAAGCAGTTTGGCACAGGTTAACCTTGAAATCTACCACACACGTGGAGCGAGTCACATCCACCCAGCTCATCCTGTTTTTTTTTTTTTTTTTTTACAGCAGTGCTTCGTTCTTATATGTGTGTGAAGCTGTTCATCGCATTTGTTGTGTCGGGAAAAAAGTTATCAATGAATTCGCATCAGATTTTGTCGAAAACTAGTAAGAACTTGCAAATACACATACATAAAAAGTTATAGAAAGTCTATGGGGAGAATTTTATGAGTCAACACTTTTACAACCATCTTTAGAACATTTGTTTTAAAAATGGTTGTGAAAGTGTTGAGAGTGATGAACTGTCTGGGACGCCCAAAGCCAGCAAAAGTGAAAACAATGTCAAACCTGTGCACACAGCTGTGTGAGAAAATTGCCAAATCATTAGTTGCGAGTTACCTGCAGACTTCATTACTTTCAGATCAGTCAATTCTTATGGATGATTTGGGTATAAAATGCGTATCAGCCAAATTTGTGCCAAAATTGCTCTTAGCTGAGCAAAAACAGGCCCATGTTTCAGCTACTAGTGACCTATTTAAGATCATCGAAAAAAATTTAAAAACTATCATGGGTACGACCCTGAAACTAAGGGCCCAGTCCTCACAGTGGAAGACCCCAAACTCCCCCAGACCCAAAAAAGCACAACAGAGAAACAGCAATTTCAAGATGCTGACTGTTTCCTTCAATCATGAGAACTGTACATCATAAATATGCTCCATTAGGCCAGACAATCAACAAGGAGTAATACTGTCGATTTTTGCGGTGTTTGAGAGATGTAGTTCATTGCAAAAGGCCAGCGCTGAATGAGAGTGCCGAGTGGCAACTCCACTATGACAATGTACCTGCTGCAACTTTTGCAGCAGTTTGTTGCTAAGCCCCACATCACACAGGTCCGACAGCCAATCTATTCACCAGATCTCGCTCCCTGTGATTTTCCAAAGATGAAATACCATTTGAAAGGAAAAATATTTCAAGATACTGAGAAGATACAACAGAATGCTACAAAGCAGCTCTTTACTATTTTAGAAGACGACTTCAAAAAATGCTTTGAGCAGTGGAAACAGTGCTGGGCTAAGTGCATGGCTTGGGAAGGGGACTATTTCGAAGGCAATTAAGTTTCAAATCTGTAAGTCTTGTACTTTTTTTAAAAAATAAATCCAGTCTGAATGCTTTTTGATCACACACCTTGTATGGCTCTTGCAGCAGAATTTTTTAACAAACAAGCAAATGTTATTGCCAATGATCCTGTCCAGGTTTTCTCCAAAACTTTCTGTGGGTGATTATGATGATTAAAGAGATTATTTCCATAGACCCCAAATGCTAATTCACAATCCAGCAGGAAAAATACTTCAACCCAATAGCAGTATCGTAAGTCAGAGACTGGGCAAGAGGGTGAAAATAATTTTATGTTCACCATGGTGTGCCAGAGAGCGAATGAAAACCTACTACATCAATAACTACTTCTAAAATGCATTCAAGTATTTTAAACAGCTGCACAGGATTGATATAGTGTTTTGATCTATCTTCAGTCATTCTTTACAGAGATTAATTGCAAGACTTTCCAAAGTAAAACAGATATATAGGGTGCCCATAAATTATTACCCTGATTACAATATGCTGTAATTTTTTAATGACTAGTCCATCCATTTTCTTTTTACATTTGAAAATGTTCCCATTATCTCATTTGCCTTAACAATAGCGAGCCTTTACACTATCTTAGACAAGAACAAAACACTTAAACAATCTATCCATGTAAAACATACATGAAGCTGTTTGAACAGGTTCTCTGTCTACTGTTAAAGGTTTTCAATAAACAATCATCATTAAAATAAAAACTGAATTTTAAAATATCTAACCTGAACGAATGCGCATTATTTTATAGGTTTCTCGGGATGATGTGTTTCTCTCTCAAGGCGACAAACCCACCCTTAACAATTTCAACAAGTCACTGACACCAATAAGTTTGGAAATAATTGCCCTTTACCTTGCACACTCATGAAACAGAATTCAACAAATGCTCTAAATATAAGTAAACACAGTGCATTTTTTAGTTTCCATATAAACCATTCCTTCTACCCCTTTCCACAACCATAAAATGATATCTGTGCTAAAAAACAAATAAGAACTACGCTTCTTAACAAAATTTTGGATACTTAGTAACAGCATTAGTTCAACTGAAAGGGAAGAAAAGACATCTCATTTATTTCAACATGTCTATCATAAGTTGTTTTTACTCCATACTATAATAAAAACAAAGAACAAAAATAAACTTCTAGCACACAAAATTTTGTACAGCATGTAAAATCTCACAATTCATCTTTAGTTCTGAAAGACTGTAGGATATTTAGCCTGCCTTGCATTTCTTCTTTTTTGGCTGTGGTAATCTTGCCTTCCTTAATATTTTTCACACGTTCCATTTCACTCAGTATGAAATTTGGTCCTCTTTCAACTACTTTCTGCATCATTTTAAGGTACACTGAAGCAGACTTTCTCTCGTCTTCGCTTAAACTCTCAGCTAACTTCTCCGCCTGCTCCATAATATTGATTTCCTCTTCCTTTTCCCTAACGCTCATAAAATTTTCGGCTAATTCATCGAACTGCTGTAAGCACTTATTTAAAACAAGTCGAACACCTAGCAAAAAAGAAAAAAAAAAAAAACATTTACTTCCTTATGTAATATATATAACATAAATAAATAAATAAATATTTGGTCATGATAAACAGCACATTATTAATGCATACAAACTCAGTGGCCATTACACTGATCATAAAGTTAAGTTAAAAGCTATGTATTTTGAGCCAGTACACTTCAATGCTTTAAATGGGATGTGCACAGTAAAATGTCCATATATACTAGTACGTTCAAAAAGTTCCGGAACTTTTTGAATATTTGCCAAATGTCAGTGAATTATGTCATTCCCGGCTGAGCAAGCGAAGAGCATCATGTGACCGACCAGCCAGAACCGGTTTGATCGAGATCCAACACGTACAGCGTATGTGCGTAGTTCGTGATTACAGGCATTCGAGGCTCTCCGTCGCGAGGACAGCGACGTCGAATTTTGAACAGCGTTCAAGTGTAAAATTTTGTGTTCTGCTCGGAAAATCTTTTGCAGAGACTTTTCAAATGATTAAGTCAGCGTACGGTGAGAGTGCAATGAGTCGAACTAGAGTTTATGAGTGGCATCAATGATTCGAAAACGAGCAACAGAGTAAAGAGGATGATGAGTGGTCAGTACGACCTTCAATATCCACAATGGATGAACAAATCGCCATTGTCAAAGAAATTGTGAAAAATGACCGTTGGAAAACTGTTGCAGCAATTGCAAAAGTTGCCAGCATCTCAGTTGGAAGTTGCCATGCCATTTTAACAGAGAAACTGGGCATGCATCACGTGTGCCAACAAATTGTTCCCAAAAACCTGACACAAGAAAAAATGGATGAGCGCATGCAAGTTTGTGGGGATAACATCGATGCAGTGGATTCAGATCCCGATCTCTTGAATCAATTGATCACCAGCAATGAGACTTGGTGCTTTCTGTACGACCCCCAATCCAACAGACCGTCAAAAGTGTGGAAATCACCGTCGTCACTACGACCAAAAAAGTTCAAGGCAGACCGCTCCAAAGGAAAGGTTTTGTTAACAGTTTTCTTTGATTGCAAGGGGGGTCATACACAAGGAATTCCTTCAACATGGTCGTACAGTCACTAAAGAACAGTACGTCAACATCCTGAAACGTCTCCGAGAATCAGTGAGGCGCAATCGACCCGATCTTTGGTAGACCAACTCGTGGGTGCTCCATCACGATAATGCACCAGCTCACGAATCCCTCCTGGTGTCTGATTACCTGTCCAAACATCAGGGGAATAAGCTGATTGTGGAAGAATTCCCATTCTTCCACAATCAGCTTATTCCCCTGATCTCGCCCCGTGTGACTTTCCCCCCGGATGAAGAATTTGCTTAAGGGGCGACGCTTCTCAAGTTCCAAAGAAGTGCAACGAGCTGCGACGGAGGCACTGGAGGATGTGGCAAAAGAAGGCTTGCAATCTGCATTTAAATCTTTGTATGAGCGCTGGCAAAAGTGCATAGTTGCACAGGGTAACTACTTCGAAGGAAACACCGCATAAACAGGTATTATCTGTACTCATTCTTTTTTAATATAGAAAGTTCTGTAACTTTTTGAACATACTGGTACACACTACATTTCAATATAAACAACATGCCCCCATTTCCCTCAATGCATGACTGGACTCCAGGAAGCATAGCCATATTAAAGAGTGTGTGATAATGGAAGGAAGTGGAGGGAAACATTCATATTTCTACATAAGTGGGAAACGAATTTCCCTGAAGAAATAATTCTTTGCAAATACACGGAAGGCAATTCAAATGTAATCGTTGGCACGAATATGCCGTATTTTCACTGTTTCCATGTAGCAACCCCTTCAGAAAACATGAAAATTACATTGCCCTGGAGTGGAAATCAAACCAGCATCTCCCGATTTTCGGTCGAGCAGGCTATCCTTTACACCACCCAGGACAAGGAACTTCCAAGCAACTGAAGCTAAGCAGATGTAGCTTAGAAATCTGAGAATCATTCAGATTTGCGTTAGTCGAAGCTATTCCAGGCTTCCCCGTGGTGTCACGACCACCTTTTTTCACATCTGAGATCAGATGTAGGTCACAAGTTCTAGGGCCATGTAATGTTCAAGTTTTCTGAAGGAGTTGCTACATGGAAACTGTGAAAATACGGTACATTTGTGCCAACAATTACATTTGTATTGCCTTCCGTGTATTTGCGAAGAATTATTTCTTCAGGGTAATTTGTTTCCCACTTACATACACTATATTGACAAAAGTCACCGGACACCCCTTCGAAAGCAAATGAACAGATCCGCTGCATTGTCAAGATGCACGGTACAGCTGCAAACGGTATAAAAACAAGCCTGCAGCTGACCGCGATCATATCGCCAGGTGAGGTTGAGTGAAAATGTTGCGGCGGGAGAAAACTGACTTTGAGAAAGGAAAGATTGTTGGGTGTTATATTAGTGGGTTGTCCATAAGAGAAACCAAGAGGCATTTAAACATACCCAAGTCAACTGTTTTGGATGTACTGAATAAGTGAAAGACACATGACATGCCTGAAGCAGCAAAACATACCGGCAGAGCAAAGAAAATCAGTCATAGAGAGAGTCGAGGCCTCAGGAGAGTCGTTACAGCTAAACGACTTAGTACTGCACAAGACCTCAGTGTACAGGTGAGTAAAAATGCTGGAACCTAGGTATGTACACGTACCATTCGCAGAGAACTTCTTTCCAGGGGTTACTGTGGTCGTGCGGCTGCTCATAAGCCTTTCATCTCCACTCGGAATTCTACACCTCGTTTAACATGGTGTAAAGAACATTTATTGTGGACTGCAGATCAATGGAAACGGGTCCTATGGACTGATGAACCCAGATACACGATCCATCAGTCTGATGGACGTGTGTGGGTATGGCGGCAGCCGGGGGAACGCTATTTACCACAGTGTACTGTTCCTACGGTCAAGTTTGGAGCTGGCAGTGTACTTGTGTGGGGATGTTTTTCGTGGTATGGTCCCTGCCCATTGGTTATCGTGGACAAACCTGTTAACCAGCACGTCTACCTCGATGTTCTGGAAAATTATGCCCTACCAACTCTGTGGCAATACTATGGAACTAAGCCTTGTTGGTTCCAGCAGAATAATGCACCGAGCCATAAAGCAAGGACTGTTATGGCGTGGTTTGACAATAATTCCGCATCGTGTGTGGACTGGCCAGCACAGAGCCCTGATCTTAATCCCATAGAGCCCCTATGGAATTAAGATCAGGGGTTACCTATGGGATGAATCAGAGCACCGCATAAGAAGTTTGGAACCAAGGCCTACTACTAAGCAACAGTTAGCAGCAGCATTATGTACTGAATGGAAGCGCATACCTATCGCTGTGTTTCAAAACCTTGTCGAAAGCATGTCTCGAAGGGTCAGTGCATGCATCAAGGCCAAAGGTGGACCGACACCATACTAATATATGTCAATAAATGCTATGTTGTGTTTCTCTTCTAGGTATCCGGTGACTTTTGTCAATATAGTGTATGACGTTTTCTGAAGCGCTGGAACTTGTGACCTACACCCGATATCATATAAAGATTGTAATTGTTTTTTAGCTTTCTTCTGACTTCCAAAGATTGTAAATGTTCTGTGGGCAAAGCATGCAACACTTTGACCAAATTTCACAAAAGGAAATTAAGTGAATATATCCCTGTAAAACCATTGGGTGGGTGCATATTTCTGGAAATGTCATTAGGGAGGAAGCCCAGGTTTTTTAATTTACTTAATGCCACAATTGTTGCTGATGTTGAATCGGAATGAGTTATTCCGTGTGGAATTTTGTCAATTGCCTCAGCAACTTTTAAGCAATACTCATCACGATCCGTTCTGATCCAACATCAGCAACAATTGTGGCATTAAGTAAATTAAAAACCAGGGCTTCCTCCCTGATGACATTTCCAGAAATATGGACCCACCCAATGGCCCTAGGATCCCTGAATTATTTGGCAAGATAAAATTACACAAGGAGGGCCACCCTGTTCGCCCATAGGTTTCGGGTTATGCCAACCCCACACGGCCCTTGGAAAAAGCTTTAACATCTTATTTAAACCCTATAATTTCTAACTCCAATGTGTCTATTCTCAGTTCATCACAGGCCCTTGCCAAAATTAAGTTGTTTGACTCTTTGGATTCATCCTTTATCCTAGTGACATTGGATGTCATTTCATTACATCCTAGTGTCTCCCTAGAGCTTGCTCATTCTCTTGTTGAAGAAAAACTCCCATGTTTAGGTGTAACACCTACAGAAGCCTCTGCAATCGTCGATGCCTTAAAACTTGTGGCACGACGTACATTTTCCAGATTTAACAATATTATTTACCACCAAAAAGCAGGTACACCCATGGGTTCACCACTATTGGCTGTTTTAGCCGAAGTGGTTTTACAACATTTAGAAAATAAAATTCTTGAAGAGTGCCCCTAAAACCATTACTTTTTCTTAGGTACGTTGATGACATTATTGCATTTTGGCCTCACTCTGTCTCTGATCTTTACGATTTTGCTAAATTGCTCTCCACCCCTTTCCCCACCATAAAATTTACTGTTGAACTCGAAACACAGTGCTCGCTGCCTTTCCTCGACTTTTGTCTGTATCGTAACATACCTAACCGCTCAATCTCTTTTTCTGTGTTTCGTAAACCTGCTGCACCACCCACATTGATCCCATTCTCTTCTGCTAGCCCTACACAACACAAGTCGGCCGCCTTATCCTTTTTGTTTCGTAGAGCGTATTCACACTCATCATCTGTCAAACTTCAGAATAAGGAGATTAAATTCATTTTTAATCTGGCTTCTCAGTTTGGCTAAACACCCGATTTTGTTGTACGTCAGCTTCAACGCTCCATGTATACTACTTTAAGAAGTAACGAGGATGTTGACAGGTACATTGGATCTATGGATTATGTCCCTGATCTAATTCACGTTTTAAAGAATGCTTGTCATAGGCAAGGCATAGATTTTGGTAATAAGACAAAGTTATTTTTATTATTAAGGAAGGATCATGACGAAGTTAGTATGCTTCAGAGATATGGTGTTTATTCCATCCAGCTCAAAGCTACCGACCCCAATGCACATGACACTAAGCATGTGGCATCCACACGTCGGACAATTGGTACACGTGTATCTGAACACAAATACAACGTTAGAACTGGATTGAATGCCACAGCTTTATCTAGGTTAGTTAACCAATGTAATCATGTCCTGGAGTGGAATAACACTTCGTTAATTGCACCAGCTATTACTAAATCTGACTTATTGTTTACAGAAAGTTTGTACATAAATATCTTTTCTGACCACTGTTGTAACGATGATGTGCAATGGATTCCCCGACCTCATGGAAATATTTTATAACAAATCATTGTACACACCATCAGAACTCAAAACCGTGTTTTGTAGTTTATTTGCATTTTTGTATACATGTCAAATTCGTGTGTGTGAAGAGTGAGAGCAACACCTTGCCATGTTGTTGCATTGTGGGCGATTGCTTTCGGCTATATAACCACGGTGCTTCACCCTCACTATGCCTGATGACGAACCCATAGTGGTTTTGAAAGATCTTGCTACTGTTTTTAGCTGGTTTTAATTGTAAATAAAGTATAGTCTTTTAAAAATTGCAATTATTTCCATTATTAATCGTGTCTCGACAGCATTAAGAATCTTAGGTATGTATTCATTTAGCTTGTTTTAAGAGAGCTTTAATTTGGAAAAAATGTTCCACTTGTTCTACTTTCTTGCATATTTCTAAAAAGATTCAAGTGACAAAAACAGTGTACTCAAAGAATAAATCCTTTTTTTTTTTTTTTTTTTTTTTTTTTTTTGTCTTCAGAGTGTGGAACACATGGAAAAACCCATTACAAATTCAATGAAATTGGAAAGATCTTCCAATTCTTTCTTCTGCTCAGAATTGACATGAGTTCTTTGAAATATTAATTACTCAAAATTTAATAAAATACCTGATCTTCTTATAATTATGTCAACAATTTCTTCCTTTTCAAAACATAGACTGTATTGTAATAAATCAGCAATGTAGCCTGTAATTTTCAGAATATCACAACATTAGGGAGCTATATCAGTTATTCTGAGTGAAACGCCATTTTTTTTAATCTTCGCTCAGTCCGATTTCCATTTTATCTACATTTTCAAGCTGAAACACAATCATTTATTGAACACAATCATAATTTACTGTTTTCAGCTGAAAAACGACCCCCCCCTCTCTCTCTTTGCTCTCAAGAATGACACAAATGATGACATCAAAGAAAAATTTCCCCGAATCTGCGGGAGAAACTCATGCCTTAAAGATTACAGGGAAATTTTCACTCTGTCGAATTTACGTTTTTGGAAATCATTGCTTACAGTTTCAAGCTGAAATACAAACGTTTATGCTATCAACTGATATTTAGCAACAATACTGGGCAGAGGCAACTTCGCAAGGAGAAATAATGATTACAGGAAAATTTTAAGTTTCGAAAAATGGAATACTGTTCCTAGACAGAAAACGACCCCCCCCACACACACACATTAATCCCCTCCCCCAAGTTCTCTTCAGTTTTGTATCGATCCCAAATAATGAAAATACAGAGTTCAATTAAAGAATCTCGTGCCTGATTTGTAACAGTCGGCGATATGCAACATGAGTTGTTCAGGTCACTATGTATAAAATCCGACTCACATGTCCATAAATTGATTATACTCCAGGCATGAACGATGTATTCAACTGCAATTTTCAGAACTTGTGAAGGATTCGCTTTTAACGCACGTAATTCTATGAAAGATACGTTTTTAAAGCTCGAATTTTGTGAGTGGTCAAAATACGGACCCAGATTATATACACTATATTGACAAAAGTCGCCGGATACCTAGAAGAGAAACACAACATAGAATTTATTGGCATACATTAGTACGGTGTCGGTCCCCCTTTGGCCTTAATGCATGCACTGACCCTTTGAGACATGCTTTCGACAAGGTTTTGGAACACAGTGATAGGTATGTGTTTCCATTCAGTACATAATGCTGCCGCTAACTGTTGCTTAGTAGTAGGCCTTAGTTCCAAACTTCTTATGCGGCGCTCTAATTCATCCCATAGGTGTGCTATGGGATTAAACTCAGGGCTCTGTGCTGGCCAGTCCACACACGATACAGAATTATCGCCAAACCAAGTCGCAACAGTCCTTGTTTTATGTCTCTTTGCATTATCCTGCTGGTACCAACAAGGCTCGGTTCCATAGTATTGCCACAGAGTTGGTAGGGCATAATTGTCCAGAACATCGAAGTAGACGTGCTGGTTAATAGGTTTGTCCACAATAACCAATGGGCCGGGACCATACCACAAAAAACACCCCCACACAAGTACACTGCCAGCTCCAAACTTGACCGTAGGAACAGTAAACTGTGGTAAATAGCGTTCCCCCGGCTGCCGTCATACCCACACATGGCCATCAGACTGATGGATCATGTATCTGGATTCATCAATATATAGGACCTGTTTCCATTGATTTACAGTCCACATTAAATGTTCTTTACACCATGCTAAATGATGAGTAGCATTCCGAGTGGAGATGAAAGGCTTACGAGCAGCCGCACGACCATGGTAACCCATGGAATGAAGTTTTCTGTGAATGGTACGTGTACATACAGCATTTTTATTCACCTGTACACTGAGGTCTTGTGCAGTAAGTACTCCGTCGATTAGCTGTAATGACTCTCCTGACGCTTCAACATCCTCTATCACTGATTTTCTTTGGTCTGCCGGTAGTTTATGCTGTTTCAGGCATGCCATGTGTCTTCCACTTATTTAGTACATCCAAAACAGTTGACTTGGGCATGTTTAACCACCTCTTGGTTTCTCTTATGGACAACCCACTAATATAACACCCAACAATCTTTCCTCTCTCAAAGTCAGTTCCCTCTCACTGCGACATTCTCACTCAACCTCACAGTGCGATATGATCGTGGTCAGCTGCAGGCATGTTTTTATACCATTTGCAGCTGTACTGCGCATGTTAACAATGCAGCGGATCCGTTCATTTGCTTTTGAAGGGGTGTCCGGTGACTTTTGTCAATATATGTATATATACCATGTATATATTTATATACCCAAGAGTAGATTCAAAGACTAAATTTTACACCAAAGAATTTTAACTAAATTTTCTTAAAAAAAAAAAACAACCTGAAGATCATGACGCGGAACGCAGCAGTTATGAATGTTCAGAACTCACACACTACTAAGTAGAGACAGTAAAAAAATTATTTAACAAGAACTAAAACAATATAGAAAAATTCAAAGCCCAACAGGGTTCCTTAAAATTTTCTAAGGCAGGAGATTCCTTCCTAGCAACATTACTTTGATGAGAGTTTAAGACTTTGGGCAGGAATCCTGCCATCCCGCGTGTTCTGCTGTTGTTGACTTGAGGCAATTTTTTCCAAGCTGGATACATAAGAAACACTCTCCCTAGCAATATGTGGTTTAACACGTTCTTGGCGCCTTCCACTTTCACAACATACTAGCGGGGAAGGGGAAAGGGGTCTTTCAAAACCGCAGGAAAAAACAATCTCCTACCATCCCAAATGGTAGGGGTGCATGGATGTGTGGGGGAAGGGAGGAATGTTTGGTGCTCTAGGCAGAAGGGCGGGGAGTATACACAAGAAGAGTTCTCGACAGATCAGGGTATGAGAGCGTTATGCTCGTAAATTGAAATACATTATTCTACAAGGAAATTAAAATCTAAGAGAAAAATATATATGTATATATATATATATATATATTCTGCAAAGCATTGAAATCTAAGATTAAAAAAAAATGTTCTGGGGGGGGGGGCATTCGTTCTGCGACGCATATCGCAGTTTTAAGTACTTTCCGCTTTTGGGGTAATGAAAATTTAAATGTGTGAAACAGTACTTTATAATAAATATATTGTGAAATATTTATATCAATAATACTCCTCCATTTATATTTAAACACATATTTAGCATATTAGTATGATAAAATCTATTAAAATATTTGTATGCAGTTAATTTTGCATCATTTCATGCCAGACAGTTGGAACGCGCCACTTCAATGGTGCATCCATAACTCAACAAATGTGAACGTTTCCTTTGACAAGAATGAAGAAAAACATTATTTGATATTCAGAGTTTACAGTCCTTTGTTTTAGATGCTGCCTGGCGTTTTCAAAAACACTCAGGCAAATAAAACTTCATAAAAGCCAACAGGAACAATTATAAAAAGAAATACTTGCAAATATAGCCAAAATTAGTTTTAAAAAAATACAATATAACAAAAAGCACGTTACAACAACAACAACAACAAAAATCGTGAATTTGTTTGATTTATAAAATGTTATAACGAAATGTTGATGTCATCCATTCTATAGGCTGTGGCCCTCCATGCCTCAAGATCTTGGACTCTCTCCCTCAGCTGTTCCATGTCCCCAGACCAGCATTCATTTTGATTGGGTCCAGTCGCCATGCTCTTTGTCGTTCTTGTTCCCTCCACCTTTCCAAGCACATCATATCTTTCTCTAATGAGTCTGGTCGCATTACATAACCAAAGTAAATAAGCTGTAGTCTGATAATCTTTCCCAGAAGTGGCATTTCTGGTTTGATGTGCTCTAGAACCTCTTTGTTGGTAACCCTTGCTGTCCATGGTATCCTTAACAATATTCCCCAGATAACAAAATACAATATAACAAAAAGGAAGTTACAACGAAAAAAAATGTGAACTTGTTTGGTTTATTGTATTTTCATAACAAACATAAAACGTTATAATGAAATATTTGGGGGAAAAGCTCAAGCAGAACTTTATATGTAGCAAATTTCTCCCTCTCTTTAAAATTAAAATGGTTTAGCTGCCATGAAACACCAACAAAATAAAAGTGACTACACATTTTGCTAAAAAACTTTGAAGAAAATGAGGATTCACCCAATGAGATGAGACAAAAAATCTTTGAACTGTTATTGTGATGTTTCTCCAGTAAATGCAACTGAATGTTTAGAGAAAGTCAGATACTATTTACAGAACCGAGGACTTTACACTGAAGAAATTAGCAGCTATTTAAATGTTGTGAATACAGTTATAACTAAAGATGCCATGGAAAAATGAAAACAGACTAATACTTACATTGTACTTCAAAACACATAAGTATGTTTGAACTGTTGTACAGTTTGCCGTATGTAAACATGCTTTACACTAAAATGGAACTAAAAAAATTGCTTTAATTACAGTACTTTAAAATTAAAGATACGTAATGCCAAAATGTACATCCTTGTGTCTGGAAGGATATGACAATATTTTATTACGATGTATAAAAGAGATAAATTATTAATATGGGGGGGGGGGTAAAATATAAATACAGTATACATACACTGGTGTGCAAAAATTAAGGACGAATAGGAGAAATTAGCATAACAGCGGAACGAGCAGGCAGAATGGACCGAAAGACCACTCAGGAGATAGACTAGGATCCGGTACGGTAGGGCATGCGCATATATGCAACATGACGTGGGGGGCGGGGGTGAGTATCGGAAGGGTATAAAGCACACGGGCGGTGTACGCTCAGCAATTCGGTGAAAGCTATTGCACGGTGTACATCGGTTTAAACGACGTCGAGTTGCTGACACCGTGTGATATGGCCAACAGACAATGCAGTAGACGACATCTGGATGACTTTACCCGAGGTCGCGTCATTGGGAAGTTGGAAGAAGGTCGAAGTGTGACTAGTGTGGCCAAGGAGTTCGGTATCGCTCACGGCATCATTTCACGAGCTTGGAGAGCATTTCAAACAACAGGAACAGCTGTTCGAGAGTTTAGCCGTGGTCGTCCACGAGCAACAACGGCGGCGGACGACCAGTATATTGTCCTACAGGTGAGAAGAGACAGAGGGCAGACAGCGGGAGAAATCACAAGGCACATTCAACAGACAACTGGACGTCCATTATCGCGTTTTACCATGGCCAGGAGGCTGCACAAAGGTGGTCTATTTGCATGACGACCAGTACGGTGTGTGCCGTTAACGCCTGCTCATTGGAGACGGTGGTTTCTGTGGTGTCAGGAACACAAGAACTGGACACATCAGCAATGGGGTCGAGTTCTCTTTACGGATGAGAGCCGATTTAGTCTGACGAGTGATTCTGGACGTATACACATCTGGTGAGAGCAGGGAACACGCAATCACACCTCCAACATCATCGAAAGAGACCGGTTTGGAGGTGGTGGAGTTCTCGTTTGGGGCGGTATCATGCTTGGTAGCCATACTGACCTCCACATCTTCCAAGGAGGTTGTCACTGGCATCCGCTATTGTACCGAGGTTCTCCTGCCTCACATACGGCTGTTTAGAGGTGCTGTGGGTCCTGAGTTCCTCTTCACGGACGACAACGCTACACCTCATCGTACAGTGGCTGTCGCAGAGCTGTTGGAGAGTAAAGATATTCAACGCATGGATCGGCCTGCAAGGTCCCCGGACCTAAATCCAATCGAACACGTGTGGGACCTTCTCGGGAGACGCTTGGCAGTATGTCACCAGCCGCCAGCAACGATTCTGTAGCTGCGATTGGCGCTACAAGAGGAATGGGCCGCGATGCCTCAACAGCTCCTTGACAATCTCGTCCTCAGCATGGAAATCCTGCAACGCAGTCAGGGGTGATCATATCCTCTACTAAAGACTGGATTTTTCTTGGCAGCCGCCTGTCACATGGACGTTTCTGTCCAGTTGTGCTCGAAGCTACCTTTTCAATAAAGTGCCTTTGTATCCTTTGGATTCCTTGTTTGGACGGTTTTTTTTCACTTGTCCCATATTCTTACATCTTGGGGATCTTATGGTATGATTTGAGTCGATGTGGAGCCCTTCGGCACGACTTTACATTTGAAAAACCGTCTCGTCCTTAATTTTTGCATGCCAGTGTATAAATACACTCACGGACAACGAAATTTGTGCACCAAGAAGGAAGCATCGGATTGAACTGAAATTTTATGGATGTAATGATACAGATTAATGATACATATGATGGCAAAAACAGAGCTGCAGGACAATTACAGAGGGATCTGTGGCACACAGTCCAGTCATTTTCAATAGCGCATTGCACCGCCTCGCGCAATGATAGATGCTGTAATACGGTCCGGCATGGAAGCAAATAGATGTCTGATGTTGTCCTGCGGCAGAATGGCCCACACATGTTGGACGGTGTGCTCCAAATCCCGGATAGTGCGGCACAGTGGCAACTGGCGTTTCAACTGGTCCCACACATGCTTGATATGGGACATTTCTGAGGAGCAGGCAGGCCATAGAAGTGTCTGGACATGACATAGGCAATCCTGGGCAACCCAAGCTGTGGGTGGGCTGGCATTATCCTGCTGGTATAGCGCACCTGGAATCCTGGCCAAGAATGGGAGCACATGGGGCCAAAGGATCTCATCCACATACCGCTGGCCCGCCAATGATCCACGTACTACTACTAGAGCTATTCGGCTATCGTAGGCAATGGCTCCGCAGACCATAATGCCTGCAGTGGGGGAGATGTGGTGCTTGACAGCGCGGTCAGGATTGTGCCCTTGACCCGGGGACCTCCACACCCTGACACGATGATCATCTGTCCCCAAAGCAAAGCAGCACTCATCACTAAAACACCACACATCTCCAGTCTGTGGCATTCCACGTTGCTCTGGCCTGGCACCACTGCAAACGGAGCTAGCAAATTTCTGGTGTCAATGGCAGCACACATAAGGGGTGCTGGAATCGCAGATTCACTTCCGCAAGGCATTGGGGAAACGATTTGTGGGCACACAGGAGCCGCTACATCTGCCTGAATAGTGGACCGGGTCCCCGTGGGATCCGTTCGTGCCTGGTGCACAATCCGTCGATCCTCTCTACTGGTGGTCCTCCTGGTTCGTCCGGAGTTGCTCCGCCATGTGGCAGTGCCATCACGTGTCCACTGCTCCCAACACAGTCAGACGGTATGGTCAGTACGATCCACGTGGCGGGCTGTAGGGGGGGGGGCCGACCACCTTGCGGTTTTCAGCCCAACGATTTGGCCTCTGTCAAAGTCCGCAAGTTACGTAAATCGATGTCTCTGGAGTCTACCTGGCATTCTTGTCACTCTGTACTCTTGCTTGTGTTAGCCAGTGCATTTTGCTTTCATGGAGCATTGACTACACACCGGTTTATAAGGCTGCTGGTTCGTGCTTTCAGGTCCACCACAGGGTGTGCGATCATGCGCACTCCCACCAAATGTGGATAATTTGCATACCAGCATGCACTCTAGCTATTTGCAAAGTTTCGTGATTGTACTATGTTTTCTTCTAGGTGCGCAAATTTCATTGTCTGTGAGTGTATATACAGTACATAATTTCATACTTATAAATTAATTAAAACTTATATATTTCATTATTACTTTAGCAAAAATTTCCATTACAAATAAATTACTGTTGCTTGTTTCTATGGGAACCGTTTTGCAATTACAGAGTTCCAATCTTACGCATAATGAAAATTTCTGTAGTACATACTAACTTTTTAATGAAAATTTCATAACATTTTAACAAAAATATGTTGTTACGAATGTTTTTCTGACCCCCTTGAATTTTGTTAGAACGAGTTTCAACTGTATAACATTTATACATACAAAAATAACTCATAACCTGTACTTATGTTTTTTTGTTACATGGGAATGATCAAAGATCCATGCAATGGGTAACAGTGACTTCAGAGAAGCATTATTGAGAAAGGCTCACTTGACTTACGCTATATATTACCAATAACAAAACACTTTCCCATCCCTTAAAATCATTTAAGTACTGTAAGTAAACTTGCTAAAGAAACATTTATTTGAATTTATATGGATAAGCAAAAAGTACTTACTTGAATGTTGTTTAATAAAATTTTTCAGTTCATCTGCTTTGAAGTCACCAGAGAAAGTTAAAGGCTCCTTCAGACCTTCAACAAAAAGTTTAACTACAGGGAAATCATCTTTCTTTACAGCAAAACGGTCTGCTAGGTCTGAATTTTCCTTGTCACCGTAGTCTAATTATCAATACAGAAATATTGTACATAAATCAGACAAATTTACTGCTTTTAAAACTAAAGATAAAAGCTAAAACAGTAAGACAGATTTAAATAAACACTGAAAGCAAAATACACATATTGGTCACTGAATCTAGCAACTTTATTTCAATACTGGTTGGACCTCCTTTAGTGTGAATTACAGCACATATGTAGTTTGGCATAGGTTTCACAAGGTGTTGGAGAGCATCTACAGCATGCTAAGCATTTACCAGACAATCCTTTAACTGTGTCTCAGATTTGACAGTAGAGGACTTTGCTCCAGGATCTGTTTTCCTATAATGTCCCATACATTCTCAATGGGGTTCAGATCTGGACTTTGTGATGGCCACAGGGAAAATGGTTGAAATATTTGTCATGCTTGCCCGATGGACAGTATGGTAGCATTGTCGTCCACAAAACAGCAGTCACCTGCTGGATGAAAAGTCAACATTGCAGGATGGACTTGATCAACAATGACAGATAATCCTTGGAGGACACCTGACCTTCAAGCAATATCAATGGACCTGTTTCATACCAACAGGGTGTGCCCCACACCATGACACCACCTCCAGAACCTTGAGTTGTGTTTACAAGGCAAGCTGGGTCCATTGCTTCATGGGGCTCCAGCCACATACAAACTTTGCCTACTGTCGGTACAGAACAAAGTATACTGCAACTTGTCAGACACATGACTTTTCTCCAGCCTTCATTGTCCAGTCACAGTATACCTAACACCACTATAGACAAACTTTCAGGTTCTTCACACAAAATCAAGGGTTTCTGTATCAACATGCAACTACCAACATCAACCCTCTTCAATTCCTTTCGCATAGTTCACTGAGATATAGGTCGGGAACAGCCTTCATTGAATGCTTCGGTCAATTGCTGCATGTATATAATGTCCTGTTTCTTCATACAAGTCTTCACAGATAACAGCAATCTCATTCCTGACAGATTGTAGTCCTGCCACAGTCACGCCTCTTAGACGAATAATGTGGGTTATTTTTTCACTGATTAAAGACTCAGGATATCTCACCTTTTGAGAAATCAGTCAGCTCTGCTGTTTTCAAAACCAGACGGGCACCCACGTTAAGCCCTTTATCGAACTCTGAGAGATCCTTTTGCTTTTCCCGTTGTGATCAACATAAATACAGATGCACAACTGCATAAATATAGATTGCTGCTGATGGTCCATTAACATATTTTTACAGGAAGATACTCCAACTTGATTGCATTACGGCGTACCACTCACTCCTATTATACTCGTGGTGGGTCAGGTTTTTCTGTTCTGTGGGCTCGTAAAGGTTTAATGAAAATATCAATGTGTTGGGATTGCGTGAGTGGAATCGATTACCATTGATTATTAGATCAGAGGCACGTTATCCTGTATTTAAGCGAGTACTAAGGAGTTTTTTGACGGGAAATTGAATATTGGAATTTATTGCTTATGATTTGTAAAAGAAACATATTATAAAATTGCCTTCATTGTCTTGACTGGACTGGAATATTTTGTTTTTATTTAGAGGGGATCAGGGGCTTGTCAGACAGTATTTCAGCCTTTTCCCCTGGCCCCTTGCTGTACATTTAATTATTACTAGCATATAATATTTGATTCATATTGACAATTGGCAATTAGTCTATTTAATTTATATTGATTTTCAATGGAATGAGTTTTGTTGTTGTGCAGAATTTGTATTTATTGTGAAAGTTTTGATGATGTCATATTTTGTGAGTTTCATTGGTGAATATGTTTGCTTTATTTGTACAATTAGTTTATGATTGTGGCACATATTGTATTGTTACTGAGTATTATATTACTTTTCCATAATATTGTACAGCAGAAATTTTATAAAATAAATAAATAAATAGATAAACACTACTGACAAGCAGAAATCTTAAATATTTGCTAAGATCACGTGGTGATGCACAAGACCATATATCAGGTCGTTTGGAAAATAATGTCTGATTTTCTAAGGTGCCACATTCAACTCGCCCACAATGCTTGTAGACAAACCCACATGCAGCACCATTCGCACGAGCTGAAGGGCGACTCAGATGCCACATACACGCCATAATCAGTAGCTGCAGTCATTGCTACTCGTGCAAGAGTGGTCTGTACAACATTTTAGGAAGAAGCGAGTTGCAGGTGATTCTGCTTCACGAGTTCAAATTGGGTCCTAATGCGGCACAAACCTACCGTGATGTAGTCGAAGCATGGAGCAAGGAGGCAACATCTGAAGGTACTGTTTGTCGGTGGTTTGAGAAGTTTCATTCTGGTGACATGAGCCTACAAGATGAGAAGGGCCAAGGGCGATTTTCACTCATTGATAACAATGCTCTGAAGGCAAATCCTCATGTCACAGTCAGAGAACATGCCAAACGTACAGTGTGTCAGTGTCAACCATTTCCGAACATCTCCAACAAATTAGCAAGTCAAGAAGCTCAATATGTGGGTCCCACACGAACTGATGGATTATCAGAAACGAGATATGCAGTAACCTTGCGCTTCACAACGAAAAGGAGCCCCTACATGATTACATTGTAACCTGTGATGAAAAGTGGGTGCTATACCACAACCGTAAGCGAACTGGACAGTGGCTGAACCATGGTGAACCACCAAAAGAACATCCTAAACCAAGGTTGGCACCAAAAGTTTCGTTGACAGTGTGGTGGACTGTTCACATCATCATACAGTACAGGATCTTGAATGCTGGTGGAAGCATTACCTTAGTCACATACCGGGAAGAAATTGACCAAATGCACCACAAGTTGTGCTCCAAACAGCCATCTTTGGTGAACACGAAGGGTCCTATCCTCCTCCATGATAACGTGAAAACACAAGTGTCACAAATGACAAAACAGAAACTACACGAACTGAGGTTGAAACTCTCCCACATCCAACCTACTTGCCTGACTTGGCACCTACCAATTTCCACCTGTTCATGCATTTTAGCAATTACTTCAAGGACAGGACCTTCAGAAATCAAGGAGGCCCAAATTGCATTCCAGGACTTCTTGCATCCAGAGAGCCAGATTTCTTCTGGACTGGCATTGAAGCACTTGCCACTTAATGGCAGAGGTGTGTAGCCGCTGAAGATGCCTATTTCAAATAAAACAAGGTTGTGTGAGTATGAGGTATATCTCTTTTGTTTTTACCCTACAAATCACTCAATATTTTTCAAATGACCTGGTATTTTGCATATATGCTGCACAAATGACATTTTCGTACACTAGCATAATTTTTTTTAACTCAGAGGCTGTTGTGTGTACAAAGGCCAGATGTCAGCTTAAGAGAGAGATTCATAAAACATAATGTATCACTCTACATTTTCCTTTCTGTTTGAAGATCTGTTCATAAACATCATATACATACACATAAATTTGCATTCATTGGCAATGCTGATCAGTTGCATTCCAAAACAAAACAAAAATGTTACACTGCTCAATACAACACACCACAAAAGAGC
Organism: Macrothele yani; assembly: GCA_039090855.1. Taxonomy (NCBI): domain Eukaryota; kingdom Metazoa; phylum Arthropoda; class Arachnida; order Araneae; family Macrothelidae; genus Macrothele; species Macrothele yani. The sequence goes on along the minus strand of CM077021.1, from coordinate 9,512,348 downwards.
TGCAGATGATCAGCACCAAAAGAGAGCCAAAAACACTTAAAAAAAAAAAAGATTACCAAAAGTGGAGTAATAAAGAAGAGGGTTGAAATAAAATGAAATGTCACAGACTGATAGAATCATTAACAGTGTGAAAAAATAAAATGCCAGTGCAAGGTGGAGTTGCTGTTGCTGATCCCAGTTGTAATATTGAGGCTACTCTAAGAGTGTCGGACAAAAAAAAAAAAAAATTAATCATGAAGTCATTCATTTTTTGGAAACAAAAGGAACTTCATTGTGCAACACAAACTGTTTTTTGTGTATAGAGAAAATGTCATTTCAATGAAGCAGGTGTGTTTTTGGTGCAATGAATTAATAAAGGGGTAGTACTGACACCAAAGGTAAAAACACTGGGTGGTTAGGCCACCAACAAGCAAGAAAGGACACATAGTTTTACACATTAAGGACATTGTTCTTGAAAACAGGCAAGTGAAGCTCCATGAAATTGCACAAGAGGTAAACTTGTTAAAACCTATAGTTTACAAAACTGTCTGCAATATCTTTGGATTTCCAAAGGTATGATCCCAGTGGGTGCTCTAGCGATTCACAGGGGAGCGCAAGGTGAAACATACACAGTCATATCAGAATAATATGACCACCTACCTAATAATGGGAATAACCACTCTTGGCCCAGATGACAGTGGCAAGACAGCATGGCATGGATGCAATGGGGCCCTGGAAGGTTACCTGAGGTACATGCACCCATTTGGACTGCAGCAGAGATGACATGGTTGTAGGTCAGCATGTCGAACCTGTCGATCCTAATGGTCCCACAAGTGCTCTATGGGAATGAGGTCGGACGATTTCACCAGCCAAAGGAGAACAAAGACGTTATCATGGTGTTCCTGGAACCAGTCACGTATCCCCTTAGCGACATAGCGCAGCGCATTGTCCTGTTGATAAACACATGTCCAACATGAAGGAATGCATGTGGTCAGCAAGGATGGACAGGTAGCCATTGGCGTTCAGGGACATTCTCATGTGTCTGATGCCATATCCGCCACTTATGCCATCAGACACATGAGAATGTCTGGACTCCAGGTGAGAAACCTCAATTCATTCATCGAAGAAGGCAACTTTTCCCCACTCTTCCACTGTCCAATGATGCAGGCATCGTTGCTGATGGACCTGGGTTAACATGGGCGCCTTGATGCAGCGTCGACTCTGGAGACCTATGCGTAACAGGGTTCACTCTACTGTTATTGGGGACACGTACCTGGGTGCCCCAGCATTCATTAGCTGCACTGTTGCGTGTCAATTGCCCTTTATCCGTCAATGGAGGTGATGTTTTTTTCTGGAGTCGATGGCCTTTGGGGCTCCACAGTTATGACGTTGGGAGGTACTCTGTGTGCAAGCGGTCCACTCTTGGTACACCCTTACTACAGCACCTTTCAAACAGCCCACGAAGTCTGCTGTTGAGATGCTTCCACACTTGGTATACATTAGCCGATGATCAATCATTCCTTTTTGAGCGTCTGTCAAATCACTACCTCTGCCTATTGTGCTCACGTTACACATTATGGCTCATCTGTCCTGGCCGGCCGCTTATATCTTCGCGCGGTCGATCTTGTCTTGTGCACTCTGTGACGCGCCTGGGTGAGTACACTGCAATTCTGGGGGTGATCATATTATGCTGATACGACAGTGTATGCAGATGTGTCTGGAGGCTCTGAAGTGTTACAAAGAAGGTAAGGAATTTTTCAACTAGTTAGTGAATGGACGATCATTTGTGTGGGTCTCTCACGAACCATCTTTCGGTGGAGGCACTTCATGACAGACAAGGAAGTTCATCAGGAGATACATTGAAAAACCACTGACAGTAATGGACATGTTTTTACTTATCAAGTACTCTTAATTCCTGCACAACACCCACACGATAATCACCGAACTCATATGCACATATGCTACAGCATCGAATAGTTTCCAGCAGTGAACTACAAAATGTAACTTTACAACTGTAACCCAAACCGCGTTTGGGGCCAGTTTTATGCACGCCACACTGTATATTTTCTTGTGCAATTGAAAAATGGCTGCCTGTGGCCATGTCATGCAGGTGGCAGCCAAATAAAGGTCTCTTATTTATTATTTCTGTTGATAATAACATAGTGAGAAGGATTGGCAGTGAAGCACATAACATGCTAAAAATTGGAATCCCTAATATCCTCTTAACATGTATTGGTTACGTTATGGAACTGTGAATGGTGGAATATTCCAGTAGTTGACTTCTACCTTCCTCAGCCGTGGAATGAAACATGTGGAATGAACCATGTGGTGTTAGCATTAGCCAGATTTCAAAATAGCTTTCCAGATTCTTAAGGACACTAATTCTGACGAGCAGCAAGAAAGCTATTTTGAAATCTGGCAACAACTGATACTACCACCACATGGTTTTTTATTCCATGGCTGAGGAAGGTAGAAGTGAACTACAGAAACGTTCCACCATTCACAGTTCCATAACGTAACCAATGAGTGATAAGAAGATATTAGGGATTCTTCTAATGATAATATCTTCTGTGCCAAACAAAACTGCCAACTTTGGCAGGTGAACACAGAATGCGAGTGACCAGCAACATAAGTTTCATTGTATTAACATAATTTTTACATAAACAAAAAAATCTGAGGCTACTCACCTTTTTCCCAATATCATTCAGGAGGTTTACTTCTCATGTATACATTTCCAACGTCACTGAGTGGTTCAAGGCTCAAGTACCCTCCTTTAAAACTCATGAAAACTCAATTTTTTTTTTTTTTACTTTTCCCCCAGTAACTACACTGAAGAGCAATTGAATTAGAGACAGCTGGCGTTATGCAAATGTGGCGCTGTGGGGGGCCCTGTAAACGGAAACAACATGACGTATGCAGCGATCCGACAACATAAGGAGTGATGCGACGGGAATCAGTAAGAGTAAGACGCAGTATGGGTAAGACGAAGGATCTAAGCGCATTTGATCGTGGGCAAATTGTCTGGGCCCGACGAATGGGTCACTCTATCTCGGAAGTAGTGCAGGCACTGGGATTTTCACGAGCCACTGTGTCACGGGTGCACCGTGAGTACATCGAATCCGGTAAAACCATCCCTGCAAGGGCCAACTGCCGTGGACAACAGCGTGTGGATGAGCTGGGTCATCGTCGACTAGCTCGCATTGTAACAGTGGATAGACGGGCCATAGTGCAAGAAATCACTCGGCAATTTAACGCTGGTGCACAAAAACGTGTAAGCAGCCACACCATCTAGAACCATCTTCTCGCTATGGGGTACAGAAGCCATCGGGAATGATCAAAGATCCACATCACAGGGTGCAAAGATTAGCAATGGCGCGGGAACATCGCCACTGGACCCTAGACATGTGGAAAAATGTTGCCTGGACTCATGAATCGAGATTCACGTTGGTACATACGGATGGCAGAACCACATGAAGTGATGGATCCTTCTTGCCAGCAGGGTACTCTTCAAGCTGGTGGGGGTGGTATTCTCGTCTGGGGACTGTTTACATGGACTGAAATGGGAACCCTGATACGCGTGACATCGTCCCTCACAGGTCAACATTACTGGGATATCCTGGACGACCATTTGCTCCCGTTTGTGCGTCTCCAACATCCCACTGGGGACCTCACCCTGCAACAAGACAATGCACCATGCCATCGCTCCTGAATTGTATCTAATGGTTGGAAGAACACTCCACCGACGTGACCTCGCTTCCTTGGCCAGCTAGGTCACCTGACCTCAATCCCATCAAGCACATCCGGGACGCCATCGAGAGAGATGTTCTAGGCTCTGATGCCCCTCCATCAAATCTTCATGAACTGTGGGAGCTTGTTCAGAGGTCATGGATCTGTATGGCTTCCCAACGCTTCCGGAGTCTTGTTGAGTCCATGCCGAGACGAATCGCCGCCGTCATCAGGGCAAAAGGTGGTGCTACACATTACTAGACAGGTATCTTTAATTCAATTGCTCTTCAGTGTATATGCCAATTCAAATGTACTAACCACATTACAAAACTTTTCTCCTTAAAAACTCAAGATATCTAGTTAAAAAGCAATCCAATTTAAAAAACTACAATACACACCACCTAAAACTTCAAAGATTTTGTTTTTATTTATTTATTTATTTATTTATTGGAGGTTTAACGACTACCGTAACAGAGCTTATACCCTTTTCTATGGGAAAAAAATTAGGACTTTTTAAGGACCTACAGTCCAATTGATAATTTGTGTCATTGGAATATCACCAGGTGTATCAAATAGCACTAGTGGCCATTTACCAGGCATTTTGCCCCAAATATAAACTACTTTGCCTACAAAGAACAAAATTAAATACACCCCCTCCCCTTCCAAAAAAAAGACAACAAGCACCCACACAGGGACAATGAAGTAAGGTGAGATGAGTAGCAGAGTTGTATAAATATAAAATGCATCTGCGTACACAACCATTGAAACAGAAAACTTGCTGCAAATGCACGAACCGTGATAACAATAGAATAACATAATTTAAAGAAAAATTAATAAAACAATAAATAATTATTAGAATATTACATATCCCAATCAGGATAAAATAAGCACATTACGATTGAATGTGCATCAATGTGTGTGAAATGGACCTTTATAGCAAAATGTTAAAATATTGGACTACAAATCTCATAAAATCAAGACTAATTAAAGAAAATTTTTATATCCAGAGAAACAGTTCCATTAATGAATCTCCAAAAATTATAAATAACATTTTCAACAAATCAATTCAAAAATAGTAGACTTACAAAATACACAAGGAAAACATTTTAATTTAATAACTGGCAACTGCAAGACGAACTTGGCAATAAAATTTAAATTATTTCTGTGTAAACAAAACTTTTGATACAGTTCCTATACATTGAGAGGCCTTGATAAAATCTAGAGGCCAGGAATGTCTGTAAAAACAAAAGAACTCAGAAGAGATTAAGAATAATTGAAAGTTCTTCAAGTTAAAATAGAATTAAGTATATTAACCTGAGTAAACCCTTAAATAAGTATTTTAATTGTTGTAAATAATTTTTTTTATCTACAAGCAAAAACTATCTGTAAAATCGGCTAATAATTTGGAAACTATCCGCGTACAGCGTACGTCTACATTCTGCTACTCTGATGAGCAGTAGACACTAGATAGATCAGACCACGTGAGACAACTGACACCATAAATTGTGAAGAAACCAAACAGAACCCCTCCCCCTTTGCTTTGACCCTCTGACCCCTGAAAAGACACAACACAGATGTTGATCCCACTGGTAAGGTCACACAGGCTATAATGGGAAAAGAAGGGGAGGGGTGGTTGAAGGGAGATCATTTCTAAGAACAATCCAGGGGATTATCTCCCTTCAATGAGCTAGAAGAAAGCTGCCCTGGTGAACAGGTTAGCATATTTACAAACACACAAACAAAAATGGGGGAAGGGTTGTGATGCCCATTACTGCACCACAAAAACAAGACTGGGGTAAAAAAAATAGGCACTTGTTTTTAAAAAATAAGGACTTTTAAGGCCCTTAGAAATGGAAAGCAAAAATACGGAGTTCTTAAGGACCGTACAAACCTTGCATGAACAACTCAGTGTGCTATAAGCAGTCGCCCGTCCCTAATTTAGGGCCACCAGTTCCAGGAAAGGCAGACAGCCAGCACCGTAAGACAAGCACAACACCCATGCCTCACCGGGATTCGAACCCGGACCCATCTCGGACGAATGATCAGAAACTATCGCTTAGACCACTGAGCCACTGGGTCGGCCTTCAAAGTTTAAAATTCCTTATCCATAATTAATTATGGATAAGGAATTTTAAAATCAAGGAATTCATAATTAATTATGGATAAGGAATTTTAAACTTTGAAGTTTTAGGTGGTGTGTATTATAGTTTTTTTTAAATTGGATTGCTTTTTAATTAGATATCCAAGTTTTTAAGGAGAAAAGTTTTGTAATGTGGTTAGTACATTTGAATTGGCATATAGTTACTGGGGAAAAAGGGGACAAAAATTGGAATTTTCATGAGTTTTAAAGGAGGGTACTTGAGCTTTGAACCACACAGTGGCAAATGAAATTACGTGTTGGAACATAAGGAGTTCTTAAGGACCATACGAACCTCGCATGAACAACTCAGTGTGCTATAAGCAGTCGCCCATCCCTAATTTAGGGCCACCAGAGGTTTCTTTCATGTATACATGGAGGTTTTCTTTCATGTATACATGAGAAGAAAACCTCCTGAATGATATTAGGAAAAAGGTGAGTAGCCTCTGATTTTTGTTTATTTCTAAATAGCATGTTAATAGTGAAGCAGCTAAATGACATATTGGCATTAGTACTGCTGTATAGATACATGATAAATTTTACATTTATTCTGAAGTTTCAATCTGATTAAATCAACTCACTAATATCCACAAAAACTGATCACTCTTCACAGTTAACATACCCTCGGCACAGTTCTTAAGATTTTTTTTGTTTTATGTGGGTTGCACATGTACAGTAATCCCTTGACTTATGTTGTCTCAACTTAGGTCATTCAGTCCAAACTGTATAGAAAGGGTGAGGTTTATGATATTTTTTCTCATGCTCTTGATATCACAAGCTCAGAGGGATGGTTTATGTCTCACCACGCTGTTTGGGAGGAATGGTGTGAAAGAGGAATGTGCAGAGGCAACTAGAGGAATTGGGGTGTAGGGTAGATGTTAATTCCAGATGCGTCTGTGAGTGGATCACGTGGTAATCTTATAGAAATTCAGAAACAAAGAGTTCTTGAAGAAACTGAGGAATCTGGCCCTAAGCCTTTGGAAAAAATAATGACGGTTTCAAAATTGAATGAGGGGCTAAATCTCATCGAAGCTGGGGTGAAGATTCTTAAGGACACTGATTCTGATGAGCAGCAAGTAGCAACAACCAGAAAAGGAATGAAAAGGATACTTGCTGCTATGAAGAGATTCTAAGGGAAAATTTGTCGGTTCATACTTCAGTGCTGAATTTCTTCCAGTCTTCAAAGACTCTTGCATCACCACAAGATCATCTAATTTCATAATCATGAATATAGTATGCGTGAGTACTAATGATCTTTGTAATTGATACTAACAACTGTCATAAATTTTATTCTACTCACATTATCTCTAAATTTTTGTTAAATAAATGTTTTTTGTGGGGTTTTCTTTGTAAAAATTAATTGTCCAGAACGACCCTCACAATTTTAACACTGCAACTATGAAAAAAATCTGCTTCGACTAATGTCATTGGTCTAGGAACTAATTATTATGTAACTTTTGGGTATTACTTCAATTGTTATTTGGCTCTAGAGATGAAAACCATCATTTACTGTTAGGAAAATAAAATATCTTTATATGGCAAGTACAAAAGAGAAACTTTAATACAGTCCCAGATGAAAAATGTAAGGAGCAAGATACCTTGTACTCCAACTTCAGCCACAAGAAGATCTGGGGAAAAGCGTGCTGATTCGGCCACTTTACCATATTCATCCTCTTTTTCACCATATGGATAGGTTACGTCGAATTTCACTAAAGATGCTTTGAACTTTGATAGCATCTAAAAAAAAAAAGAGGAGAGAGGGGGAATCTAGATAACTCATAAAATGGAAACAGTAAGTCACAATTTACGAGTAGACTAATGCACACTTATTTGCAACAAAAAAATGTATATATATATATATACACTTTTTTGCAACAAAAAAAATGTATATATGCCTTGGTGACTAACTTTTGATCAAAAAATTTCTCCCACATAACAAAACATTCCATCACCCTGGAAAGGCACTACTAACACTAGCAGCAAAAAATTTGGATAGGATGGATATTACTTCTCGACAATGCTACACACACCAGCCACGGAATTAGAAACCTTTATGCTGATGTCAGTGTTTAAGCTGGAATTTTTTTCTTGTTGCAATTTGGCTATTTTGTCAGCAAAAATTGTAGCAAAATGCTATGCAGATTAGCCAAATTTATTATTATATTTTTTGTTATACTTATGTATGAAAATACACTGGTTTCCATAAATTAAGGAAAAACCGGAAAATTTGCGATATATCAGCCAAAAATAATCGGAATTGCCCCAAATTTGCACATGATATAAGAACCACGGCTGACTCAGAATATCATATGTAAAGTAGTGGCACTGCAATCACACAACATCAGCAGTCACCGGTAAAAAAAACGTGCATTTCACATGGTGCTAGGATTTCATGCTTAAAATTGTGATCCGAAAAATTGGAGATCGCCATTGTGAAGGAATGAGTTTGAGACATCATTTACCAGAACAGTTGCAATGGCGAGCTACTGGCTGCCTGAAGGCAGGCCAGAGTCAAACAGATGTCGCTAGATGGATGAGTCCTTCTGTAATCTATAGGCTTTGGAATGCATTTCTAAAAACAGATGCAACATCTAGAAGGTACAGCCGAGAAAGACCTAGAGCGACAACTGCCGTTCACGATCGTTATTTGCAGTTAACCACATGAAGACAAAGGACCTCAACACCAACCGAGCTCAGATCTGCCCTTGCTGCCGGTACTGAAAGGTTGACATCAGCTTCAACAGTACGCAGATGGTTTCATGAAGGAGGTCTGTATGCTCCTCACCGTACGGCACAGGAGGAAGCGACTGAAAAAATGGGCATGCATGCATGTTAGCTGGAGTGAAAGCCAATGGAGGTCTGTACGCTTCACTGACGAATCGAGATACAGTTCAGAGAGTCAATCCAGACGTTGTTTGATCTGGAGGGAGCCAGGAACCCACTATCATCCCAGTAACATCCGTGAAAGAGATCATTATGGTGGAGCTAGTGTGTTTATTTCGGCTGGCATCTCTTTAGGTGGTCGAACAAATCTCTATGGCCTGCCACGTGGTAACCTACCTGCACAGAGATATAGAGATGATATCCTGCATCCATATGTACATCCTTATGCAGGTGCAATGGGTGAAACGTTTCTCTTACAGGAGGATAATGTGAGAACACACAGAGCATGCCTTGTGGAGCAATACCTTTAAGAACCATTGTTCGCATGGAATGGCTAGCTTGATCTCTGGACCTAAATGTCATTGAACATGTTTGGGATGCTCTGGGGAGAGATGAGTTGCTACCCTCAATCTCCTCATACCCTACAGAAGCTTGCTACTGCTTTGCAGGATCAATGGGCATTACTGCCTACTGAGTTATTTGACACCATCATAATGAGCACGAACATCACTGTCACGCCTGTATTAAGTGACCACACATCATATTGAAGCAACTTCCCCATTGAGTTCCTGTAGTCTATTTTTTGACATGTTCCTGTATAGCCAATTTTTCTGATATTAAATATTTTTTTTGTGATTTGTTTTTTGCCTAACTTATAACTTACAACTTAATGCATCTTTTCACCGATTTGCATGATATTTCACCAGGTAGTTTTTCAATTACCCTGATTTTTCCTTAATTTATGGAAACCAGTGTATAAGCACAATGCATTGGCTACACAAAATGTTGTACTTTAAATAGAATTCAAAAATTAAAACAGACTTTTACACTTCTAATTTCAATATAACTACATTTGCTGATGCATGCAGTTTGTGAAAACATTTACAAAGACCAGGACTGTGCAAAGCCACAACCGATGGCACACTGACTGACCGACCGACCCGAAGTGAAACAGCGCTCCTGCGATTGCTACTGTAGTGAACTACCAAAGAAGCAAACGAAATGCCTCTTTCCTAATTCATCGCAGCAAAGCCCTTGGAAAAGGTGCTTTCGAGGCTCACCGGTGCTTTTCTGCAATAGAAGAAAAGACAGTAGCGATGAAAAAAACTACAACAGGGCGAATCCGCGTGCGACAGCGATGACGGGGTACCAGGTCGGCAGGGAAAGCAGCAATGATGGAACAAAAAAATGTTGGGAATAAAAAGGGGGAAAATGAAAGAGCAAAGTGTGGGTGGGCGTGATGATGATAAAAGTATAACAGGAGTGAAAAACACAACATAAGGACGAAAAAGGGGTGGGCAGGATGACAAAGAAAAAATGTTGGGAAAGAAACCAGGTCAGCAGGGCAAGAAACTCTGATGGAACAAAAAAAATGACAGGGATGAAAAACAACACAAGGGCAAAGCAGGGCTGGGTGGAATGGCGGAAAGAAAAATTGATGAGGAAGGAAACCAGGTCAGCGGGACGAAGCAGCGATAATGGAACGAAAAATGATAGGGATGAAAAACAATGCAAGGACAAAGCAGGGGAGGGCAGGATGCCGAAAGAAGAAATTACTAGAGACATTCACTTTTTGGCGATTCAGTGGGGACTTTTTGTCGTAACACTCGCAGATGTACATAAATGTTACTAACTATACAGGGTATACACAAATTAGTTGGGCAATTTCATAAGTGAATAACGTGCGAAATATTAATTGTAAGTTACCGGTTCAAATGCAGATGAGTCTTAGTGTATCCTAAGTTTGTGGATAGATGGCGCTAGGTGTCATGTCCACGTCTCAGTGAGCTGTAGGTCGCGGTTGTTCATCATTCGTTCTGTGTTCGCATAATGATGGAGACGTATACCAGCGGTGAAAAAGGGAAATGCTGTCTGTGGTTCCATGAAACGCATTCTGCTGTGCAAGTGCAACGAAATTTTCCGTCGAGAATACCACAAAGGTGCGCCGAAAATAAACACCATTGTCCATAGCCAGCATGATCACCAGATCTTTCACCCCTAGATTTCAGTGTATGGGGTTTTGTTAAAGACGAGGTTTACTGTCCGCCGCTTCCGAAATCCATTCCTGAATTGAAATCACGAATCAGCACTGCACTTGGTTTGATCGACGTGAACATGCTCACTAACATATGGCAAGAACTGATGTACCGATGGGACATTTGCAGAGTAACAAAGGGCAGCCACATTGAACATTTGTGAAAAAGGTAAACTTGGTGTGTTTCACTATCTTATAAACTTATTCACTCTCATGTGTGCCTATATAACTACGCATAATAAACCATTCTTTTTGCCCAACTAATTTGTGTACACCCTGTATAAGACTGCTGCTTGTCAGTAGTGTTTATCACAATGAGAACAAGGATCTTTTGGAATCTGATAAAGGGCTTATTGTGGGTACCTGTCTTATTGTGGGTACCTGTCAACTGACTGGTTTCTCAAAAGGTGAGATCCCAGGTGAGGTCTTTAATCAGTGGGAAAATAACCCACATTGCTTGTCTAAGAGGTGTAATAGTGGCACGGCAACAATCTGTCAGGAACAAGACTGCTGTCATCTGAGAAGGCTTGTATGAAAAAAACAGGACTATCTATGCACAGTAATTCACTGAAGCATTCAATAGAGGCTGTTCCTAACCCATATATCAGTGAATTACGTGCAAGGAAATGAAGAGGATCAGTATTGGAAGTCATGCCTATACAGAAACCACTGATTTCTGCGAAGAACCAAAACGTTCATCTACAGTAGTGTTGGCGAACACCATGAACGGACACTGGAAAAAAGTCATGTGGTCCAACAAGTCAAGGTACCCCTTGTTGTGTACCGACAGTCGGCATTGACGGGAGCCCCATGAAGCAATGGACCCAGTTTGCCTTGTGAACACAACTCACAGTTCTGGAAGTGATGTCATGGTGTGGGACACGTTCTGTTAGTATGGAACAGGTCTCCTGATATTGCTGAAAGGTTAGGTGTCCTCTAAGGAACTTGTTGTCGATCAAGTCCATCCTGCAATGTTGACTTTTCATCCAGCAGGTGACTGCTGTTTCATGGAAGGCAACGCAACCGTCCATCGCGCAAGATGTGTTTAGCAGTGGTTTGGCGAGCATGGTAGCAACTTTCACCATTTTCCCTGGCTACCACAAAGCCCAGATCTGAACCCAGTTGAGAATGTATGGGGCATGTTAGAAAAACAGATCTGGGAGCAAAGTCCTCTTCTATCAAATCTGAGCCAGTTAAAGGGTTGTCTGGTGAATGCCTGGTAGGCTGTAGATACACTCCAACACCTTGTGGAACCTATGCTAAACCGCATACATGCTGCAATTCGGGCTAAAGAATGTCCAACCTGGTATTGAATAAAAGTTTTTAATTCAGTGGTCAGTGTGAGTAGTAACATACCAATATTCTTGCTTTGCTAAACTGGAGAAATGGCTGTATCACATTGCTAGAAAATATATTTTCATCAAAGAATGGATGCTATTCTTCTGCAGACCAAAGTACTATATATCACTAGGAAAAGCTTCATGAGCAGGCATCAGATGCACAGATTGGAGCATCTATCTTCTACATTCTTGAACTCCTCCATATAAAATCACTACATATAAAAAAGTTTTGTATCTAGAGCAGGGGAACCTATGGCACAAAATTTTTTTTAATCGCACACAGCATGCAGTACCATATCTCATAGGCCTGCACACTGGGGGTGCTGCCCCCTTAGACCCTTGCATTTGGCACGACAAATCTGCAAAAATTGGGAGAAATTAATATTTTTTAAAATTATTTGTAAATTAAAAACATTAATATTATGACATCAGCAGAAGAATATTGCGTTGTACCCAGCCCTTCGCTTCACAGCTTTCCGTACCTTTATCCCTTTGCCAACATTAGATCAGAATATCGAGCAATCAGAAAGTTAGCTAGCCAATTTTTTTTACTTATTTACAGCAAATTGATGAGTTACAATTTAAATAGTTTTTTTAACTTTCTGCTTTTACTTAATCCTAGTAACTAATTGCTTGTGTGAGTTAGAGGAGCTTCTCAAAACTTTCACTTGTGAAGACAAAACTGTGTTCTACAATGACACAGGAAAGGATGAGCTCATTGATGTACTGTGTATTGAACAACACTAGCTATTTCCACACAACTGGAAGATGTGATTGACGATTTCAGAAACATGGTTCCACTTGACCAACGAATGTTGTAAATACAATGCGAATGCATTTGTTTCTTTTCTTTTGTGATTTCATATAATGTACAGACAGAGTTTTTATAACCCCACCTGGTTTTATTTTTGACTGGGTCATTTGTCAAAATAAATTCATGTGCATTCTAATGAATTAGTTTTTGACGAACCACGTTGTTACGGCGCACACAGACTTTAAAATTTTAAATGGAAGAGGATATTGTGTGATATATTATTAGAAAGCTTATTTCGTTAGATATCCAAATCCAGCATCATTTCAAAAATTCATCCACCAATTTAAAAGTTAGACAAATATGAAGGAGGGGTGTATAAAAACTCACTCTGTATAGGTATTATGATGGTAATAATGTAATTTAAATTTTATGTTTTATAAGAACCAGATAGTAAGAACCTTTTTATGATATATACCATTAAGCTTTTGAAATATGGCTCCTCTGTGCCCCCAAAATCTGAATTCCTCATTACTTCACCGGGGTTATTTTGCTGACAGGGTATTTTTTAAACCTGCGTCGTGCACCCCATTGTTGCAACCCTACGCATACCTATGCCACACCTACGATATAAATAAATATATGAAGATTATCACTACTACCAAATGAAGCAGCTGCTACTAAGGAATATTTTTTGAGTTTCGGATGTGGGAACAGCTTTGAGAGTTTTAGTAAGAGCTGAGGAAGAGGATTTATTTCAGCTTCATGCATCTGCAGAAGGAAGTGCTTTAAAAGAGTGTCTGGTCTCCAGGGCCTCAAATCAATATTTTTGTTTTTTAACCCAAGTTGGTAGACAGTAGCCTAATATTTCTTTGAATTTCCATGCTTATAGCATATGTTTAAAGTCAGTCACTGCAACCACAAATACATTGTATGCATCGCTTCATTTTAGTCCAGGTTTTGCAGATATACTTCTAAAATCATTTCAGCACCACCCAAATTTGTGAAAGTATTAATATCTACTGTTCCATCAACCAATGTGTTAATACTTCTTAGCTTTAGCCTTGTTTGGAGAAGCATTAAAACACGAGAGAAAAACTAAAAAAACAGCACAAAGCAATATAATATATAACTGTGTGTAGTTTTGATAAAAGATCCTTGGCATAGCTGTATAAAACTGATGTGTGCAGGAAGTATTGGATGTGTGCAGGAAATTTCAGGCTGTAATGTTTTTATTTTCGTTTTAAAGAAATTTTATTGGATATGCCGTGAAAGTTTTTTTTTTTTTTTTTAAGTGAACACGGAAAGCGGGTAGGAAACTCAATCAGGACAAATTCCTAAAGTAATTTTTTTTTTTTTTTGATTGAGTGTTTAACGACCACCGTGAACAACTTAGTGGGCTATAAGCAGTCACCCGTCCCTAATTTAGGGCCACTGGTTTCAGGGAACAGAGAGAGCCAGTGCCATAAGACAAACACAACATCCATGCCTCACAGGGATTCAAACGCGGACCCATCTCGAACAAATGATCAGAAGCCATCGCTTAGACCACTGCGCCACCGGGGCGGCGTAAATTTCTTACTAGCCAGCTGTTTTGCAATGCTGAAAAGCTTACAGGTGCCCCTTTAATCTACTTCAGCATTTTGACCAGCGACATGGTGTGAGTGCATCTGCGACTTTGGGTTTTTTAAACCCTACCCTAGTAAAAAAACATCAGATCCAGTTACAAAGGGCAGCGGTTTTGCTCCTCTTTGAAGGAAGAAACACAATCTCTTCTAGATGGTAGGGGATGCAGATGGGGGAACGTAATGCACAGTGTAAGTGCATCGCATTGTGGATGACTGCAGTTGCGGAGGAGGAAAGACCGGCCGGGGAGAGGGTTTGAAAATGCTGCAAAGAGAAAGCAGCATGGAACAGATTATGGAGAGTGAGAGAAGAATTAGAAATACTTTATTCATTCCTCACATTTTGTCTAGTCTGTTTGGTGTTTACAATTTCACCTCTGACAAGGGAAGCAGCATGTGTTTATTGCTGCTAGGAATTGCTGCCTACATTTATGTATTTGCCTCTAACAAGGAGTTCATAGTAGCAAACAATGAACAAATTAAGTTATTCCTACAAACTGCAGCCTACACATTTGGGAGAAATTGATATTTATCTAGGAGGTATTAAAAATTCAGGTATGAAAAATATTGGTAATTTTAGGGGATTTGTGGAGCACTGAACATTAACACTCATTTGCTGCCGATCAAGTTTGCTGAAAACATATATGTATTTGGAATCTAGAATAAAAAAGAATGTTTACTCATGAAGTAACTCTGATGATGTTCACAATTTATTTTTTAAGAGGTGAAAGTTTAGGTCCTAAACTACTACTACCCCCCCATCTTACAAGACTTCTCTTGAACTAACTTTACACTTGGCAGTCCTACTTACCATTGACTCTCCCTAGCTCCCCAACCCTTTTGTATTTGCACCAATTACTTCACAAGTAAACTTTCTTTTTTAATAGTGATTACCCCAGGAGCAAAAATAGTGTGACGCAGCAGCAGCGATGCCTGTCGCAGATTCTCAGAAAGCTAGAAGTTTTTCTATTTTCTTAACATTGTTTTTAAGATTTCTTTAAATTTTAAAAAAGATGGAAAATTGTCATGCATTTTTAATGTTGGCTCCTATTTCTAACGTAAGGCTGTAATCGATGGATCACGCAGGTAAATGCCCCCCCCCTCCCCATTTTATTTTACCTTTCATTCTTCCATATTTTTCAAACAGATAACTTCAACTTGATGAGATACAAATGCCTTTCTTTAGCCTTGAATCTAGAAGAGATATTTTTGTGCACTTTAACCCACCATGCACGTTTGTTGTGGCATTTCAGAAGCTAATGGTCACAATTTTCCCATCTTTTTTGTTTTGACATGGAGGCCTAAACTTTCATCTACCTGTAAGTTAGATTAAGGTGATTTTCTTCATTTTTTTTTTTACAACAGCTATATCTTTAAGGCTTTTTCTCCGTTTCTGTGGCCGTCGGCATTTCGTAAGTTGACTTCGCAACTTTTCTTTTTCTTTTTGCTTCCAGATAGCTTTACTCCAGTTAGATTGATAAGGTGCTTCTTTTTTTTTTTTTTTTCAAAAACCATATTTTAACACATTTTTATCGTTGGTCTTCTGGTTTTTATGGTCGCATTATGAGGTACTCCGGAAGCTGATGTTCACAATTTTGCCCTTTTTTGACTTCCAGATAGTTTCACTCCAGTTAGATTGATAAGGTGCTTTTTTTGATTTCTTCCTTCCTTCTTTATTTTTTTTTCAAAAACCATATTTTTACACATTTTTATTATTCGTCTTCCAGTTTTCACGGTCGCATTATGAGGTATTCCGGAAGCTGATGTTCACAATTTTGCCCTTTTTTGGCTTCCAGATAGCTTTGCTTCAGTAGGATTAATGCTGATTATTTTTATTTTCATTTTTTTTTTTACAAAATCCATATTTGTGAAGCGTTTGCAAGATTTCCTTCCAATTCTGCGGCCATGCAGTATTTCGGAAGTTGATGTCATATTTTATTTTTTACTTCCAAATAGCTTTATCTCAGATTTTTTACACATTTTTAATGCCCTCTCCTTCGTTTCCAAGGCCATATTTTTAATTATTATTAAAAATCCGAAGGAGGGAGTTAAGTTTAATCAATTAACTAAATTCAAAATAAAAAATACGGATTCCAAATTACTTATTATTGCTTATACACTTACCAACCATTTTTTTTTTTTTTTAATCTAAAAGTATTTAAAGAACGATGTTTAAGTTCTGAATGGAATAAAATAGTTCCAGTTTCTTCTGCGTTTCTTATCAGGGAAAAGAGTTTGACTATTGCAACTTAAATATGTACTAATTTGTGCTACTAGCAAAATATCAAATTGACTCATTTTTTAAAACTTTGTTTTGTCACAGTGCATAAATTTTATGGCAAAATCAACATTCAGACATCCCTTCACCTGGCAGACAATTTTTGGATTTTCTTTCCTGAGTTGCAGACTTGTGAAAAAATTTTTGCTCCTGGGCTGATTATAAATATATGTTTTCAGCAGACTTCACATAGGCAACAACCAAGTGTTACTGTTGAGTGACGTGGCCTCAGACTCACAGAAAAATTTTGGTGCCCAAAGTGTGTATGCAAGAAGAAAATATTTTTATACAACCCTGATCCTTGGTTTTAACCATTCTTAACTACAAATAATTCAACAATTCTCCATTTTTGAAGTTTTCCAATTTTTAATCTTAGGCTTAAAAAGCCTAAATATTTTAACGAAAAAATTTGCTTTTATCTAACAACCCCTAAACAGAGACTCCAACCCTAACTGGAAATTTTCAGTAGTAAACACTAAAAATATCTGTAGTTTTTAGCATTTTTCAGTAGTAATGAATAAAATTGTACTACGCACTCAGTAAAAAACAAATTTAGACTCCAACCTTGACTGGAAATTTTCTGTGGTAAACACTAAAAAAATACAGAATTTTTAATGTTTTTCAGTAGTAATGAATAAAATTGTATTACGCACCCTGTAACAAACAAATTATCAGGGCAGCAAAATGAGTTTAAATTTGCAAAAAAACTAAATTTTACTTAAACCATTAATTGAAGACTTTTTGAGGGAAACACTTAGGTGGCACCAACATTTTTTTCTACTTTTCCTCAAAAATCACATGAACAACCTATTTCAAAGAAAACCTTATAGTAAACATAATAACTGCCTACACAGATTTGATGTTGTTCATGGTTGTCTTCAAAACCACAAAACAATAATAATAATAATAATAATAATAATAATAATAATAGGAACATTATTCATAAAAAAGTGACTTCAAATTTTTTTGAAAATTTTCTAAGTGAAATCAATTATTTCTTTTTCCTTACAGTAATTTCTTTGTACATGAATCAATGGAATAAGCATTTTGCTTTTTAATAAGGCAAAATTTAAATAGAAAATAATTATCTGGTCCTTACTGAAAATTGCACTATTTCCATAACCAGTACAGTTTGCTTTCATGGCAGAGTGAAGATCGGCATTATCACTTTTTAAACTTTAATTACTTTGAAAATGCATGGGTTTTCATTACTTTTTCTATATCTAGAAACAAAAAGATCGTTTTTCCTTTGTTCAAAAAGAAATTTAACTTCAAAATCGGAACTTTAACTTTTTGTCTCAGACTTTCGTTCTCCCCATAAAGTCATTTTCTCTGCAGAATGAGTAAGTAGTAGCATTTTTGAACTTTAATTTTGCTTCATTAAGTAAAAAAAGCTTGCTCTGTCCTCTGATGAAGTAAGAAATGATTAAAAATTTGGAAAAGCACACATTTTAAGGAAAATTAAATGTGGAAAATCAGTACTGCATTGGTTTACCCTCCCATGAAACAATTTTTCAAGTCAAGGAAATGATGCAGATTCCACCAGGGACAGATTAAGTACTGGTTTTGAAATTTGATTTCACTTAAAAAGAGAGACCAGAGCAAAAATACTTGTTCTTTACTAATTGGTTTTAAGATGATACTATGAGAAACAGAAAACATGCACTTCATTAGGAAAAAAAAAAAAAAAAAAAACAAGGAAATTGATCAGAAAAATTCCAAAATGAAGAAACAAAAAATGACAGAACATCTTCATCGCTGCTAAAGCAGTCATTTCTGGCAGTACTTTTCCCGTTTTGTTTTGTTTTTATTGCTGGCCACCCTTCTTAATTTTTGGCCTTTTTCTTAAAATTATTCATTGCAGGAAAGAATTCTAGTACTACCCCAGGACTTGATGAAAAAATACAAATAATCAAGCACTTTCCAAGATCTGGAAAAGGAAATAAAGTTTCTGGACATTTCTGGGATTTCAGGGGTTGTGATAACTCTGTCACATGACCAGAGATGATTAAGACATCCTAAACATATTGAAAAAACATTTGAGAAATGCCACAGCATTGAAACCATCCAAAAAACACTCCCCAAAGTGTTTAATGAACATTAAAACCTTGAAAACACAAAAATAAACTGTATGCATATCATCAAAAAGATTATTTCACTGAGATTTTTGATTCCCATAGTATATTCGATGATATCCGTAATCCATAGCAGACCGATGATTTCTTTAGTGATTATTGAGAATCCATAGCAGATGAAGTCTCTGCCTAAATTTTTTCAACACCCTCTACAATTTGAAATTCCTGGACAAACCCCTGCCCTGCATGCATTCTTAATGACAGAGGACTTTGTTCCAAATTTACATCTATAAGTTTGAAGAAAAAGAAAGCGAGCCAATGGTGTAATGACAAACACAGCACCCATATTAAATCCAGCATGTGTTTATGGCACTACAATAAGAGAGCTTCTTAACCACTAGGTAACAGGGATTATTGAAGCTAAACCTCTCAACAGATCCAACAATTAGATCATTGCTTCTACTTTTAAGGTAATTACGCTGTTTTAGGGTATTTGTGGTCTTCTTAGGGCAAATATTTTGGGGGGAGGGGTGCTTTTTTTTTTTTTAGGATTTCACGGCATTTTAGGGTAATTTCAATCTTTCTTGGAATGTGGCTTTTTGCAACTACCCTTAACCAAACAGTTGGACCACATACCAGGCTGTAACATTCAGTGAAAACAGTAAGGGAAAATGTTAGGAGTCGGAACACAGCGCCATCCATTAACGTGTGACTTAGAAACAAGCACGCTTCTGTATCATTATTCAAACGTCGTTCAAACAGACGGATTTTATTTACATTCTGAACTCGTACCACCTCAGCAAGGAAATTTTTCTATATGAAATAATTTCATTTATATGTAATTCTTAGTCCTTGTTTAATAGGTCATAAAACTATTAAATAGTTTGCAGACTAAAATATGTGAACTGGCCACTTTTTTTACAAAACACATTATTATTGCTAGCTAAGCCTCACATGGCTACTGATGGAATGAGTAGCCATGTGAGAATATCTATCATTAAAGTCAGTCTATCATTAAAGTCAGTCCTGACAATATTTACAAAATGAACTAAAATTATGTATTATCGAAGTATGTTATACTCATTGTTTTTCCTTTTTGTACTAGTACAGTTAGTCTGCAGTGCCACACCCTTATCCATGTATAGACATAGAGAACCAAGCGATTCTCCGGCAGAGCTGTTTTGAAATCTGTGTCCCACCCACATTTAAAGTGATTCCAGCTCAGATGAGGCAGGGCACGTCAGGTGACCATTTTATAGTTTTTCCAGAAAATTACAGTATTTCCAAAAAAATATAGTAATACAACTACTGGAAACATAAAAATCCTGAAAAGATTTTCTTCAAAAAAAAATATATACATAGAATTTTCTCTTGTTTTTAAGTTTGGCTAAAAACTAGCTATCTTTGAAAAATGGAGAAAAAGCTGTATTTTAAAATAAGCGCTGCTTCCAAACAATTTAATCTATTCAATTTTTTTTTATTTTGTAGCTATTGAATTGAATTTTAACTTGGCATAAGTTTGAATAAGCCTGATGACATTATTAATAAGGAAAAACAAATAAATTTTCATTAAAAAAATCTGCCTTATTTTATCATTTTGGGAAATTTTTTCTCACACTAAATTATTTTTTTCAAGTAAGGACGGCAATCTGAAGTCCCTCTATGGTAGTTCTACAGCAATTTTTTTTAAACCCAAGATGCATGCAGTTTATAAAATTCAATTTTAAGTTATGCAGAAGTTCAAAATGCTCAATTTTTGAATGGCAGTTACTCAAAAACCCAAGTTTTTAAAAATCTTAAAATGTGTCCATTTGATGTCCCGTCAGTTGTTAATAATAAATTGCTCATTATAGAATATAAAATAGGTGTTTTTGCCTGGGAAATTTTATATATATTTTTGAAAATTACATGTTTTCAGCATTTCTGTGTAGTTGAGTAATACAGCACAAAATGCAATAGATTGTCTATATTTGACTGAAAACATTGTTTAATTAGTTTTCAAGTTTAAACATAGGTTACTGGTGTTTGATTAGTACAATTACAAATTGAAGCCAACACAAAACCGGTTAATAAAAATAAAATAAAAATGTGCAGAACATGGCTGTATATTTTTGCTGGTTTCATTTTTTTTTAGGTGAATTATTCACAACCTCATACTTTGCTAATGTTCTAGTCTGTTCATATTACATTTCAAAGTCCAGCAAAATAAAAATTTTAATAATTTTGCTAGAAAATTTCTGGAGAGTATCAATATATTTCTTGAAGTAAAATTGTATGTGAATAAATTGTGTATTTTGTTAAACTCGTTAATTTTGTAACCACCCACTGTTGTACAAGTTTTTAAAAATCTCCTCATAAATTTATAAAATTTTGTGATGAAATTGCACAAGCAAGAATGCTGAAAAAACAGGTTATGACAGGATTAATGCAGTCGAACCTCGTTAACGCGTACCGTACGGACCAAGGCAATTATTTCGTGTTAACCGAATTTCCTGTTAACCAATAACCTTCATGTTAACCTGTTCTTTGACAGGACCAAACACATATTTCGCGTTAAAGAGGTTCGACTGTACAAACATTTCCACTGCTTGCTCACTGAACAGCCAATCAGCAGCTCTGCTGAAACAACAAAGTACTAACATGTCCACTGATTGCTCACTGAACAGCCAATCAGCAGCTATCATTCCCTTCCTTTTTTAATTCCCCTGCTTTCTACTACTCCAGTTTGCTCTTGTCTGTTGATGAGTGATATTCAACATAGTGAATCATTTTATAATGTCTGATCATCATGGTTCTGAGAGAGTTAGATGAGTTTACATTAAGGGACAAAAGAGTTGTGTACAAAACTAAGTATGTTAGGTTATGTGGTGTTTGGTGATTTAGCTGATGAAATTCAAAGGACTGTAGGCCCATCTGTCACTGTAAATAGAAATGATAATTTATGTAGCAATTCTGTGGCTTTTTACAAAAGTGAAATTTTGGAACATGCAAATGAAAGTAAAGAAGAAATTCCCACATCTGAGTAGCCGCCCCGGTGGCGTAGTGGTCTAAGGCGCTGGCCTCTGATCATTCGTCCGTAAGGGGTCCGGGTTCAAATCCCGGTCAGGCATGGATGTTGTGTTTGTCTTACGGCACTAGCTCTCTCCCTTCCCTGGAACCAGTGACCCTAAAATTAGGGACGGGCGACTGCTTATAGCCCATTGAGTTAATCACGGTGGTCGTTAAACCTCCAATAAAAAAAAAAAAACATCTGAGTATTTTGTCATTCCCAGAGATGAGATTATGAATGTTTTAAATAGCAGTATCACAACTCTTGATGTTAATGTCACTATTTAAAGCCTCTTCACAAGTTAGGGAGGATAGGAGAGAAGGTTATATGTCAAGAGGGAAAAGTTGAAATTAGAGGAAACACTAACAACTTCAGCTGTGAATAAATTAGAAGGCATATATGGAGTTGGTGTTTCAAGTGAGTAGTCTCTTGAAAAGCCTGACTGTTCTACTTGTAATCAGTGATTTTCGAATATTAATACAGCTGTTGTTCCATGTCAAATCAACACTGAAAAATTGCATTTTCAACCTAACCCCTTTAGATTTTCATGAAACTTTGTAGATTTGTTGATAAATACAAGAAATTAATGTGTGCCAATATTTAGCACAATAGCTTTTAAATTTCCTGAGATATGAGGTCATAAAATTCAAGAAATTTGCTAAATTTCAGTGTTTTGTATGTCATAAAAGTACTTATAACTCAAGTTCTATTTAACAAAGAACGATGAGTTTGTTGTTGTTTTTTTAACCTCTTTTCACTGGCTTCAAATGATTTATTATTTAATGCATAATTTAAAAAAAATTAATTTCAAGGTCACACAATTTAAAATTTGCCCTTGAATTTCTCGAAAAGCAACTTTTTTTTAAATGATATGTGAAATTACATGACATCATGATAGTTTTGTAAATTTGAGGGTGGCAGTTGAAGGGCATCAATAGTTATGAGGAATTGTTAACTTTACATGCTCAGTAAATTTACCATATGACTAAAATATGCATGTTCCACTGATCAATAGTAGAGAAGCTTCATAAATCTAGCCAACCAGCAGAATAAAAAGGAATGCATATGCACTACATTTGGTAATGGGTTACTCTTGTTTATAAATCATTTTATGCAATATTTATGAAAATATTAAAACTTTCATACTATCTTAGCAATTCAGCTTTAAACAAGGGTAGGGAAGTGGTTGTACTTTGGGTCAGCCTGTTGTTCTCTTTTCTGACAACAGATGACAGGCCAAAAATTCATCCTATTTCTTCAGTTTACTACTTGGGAGCACTGTAGGTTTGTTTTGTCTTTATAACTTATGTGCACGCTGAGCAAAGAGACAACAAAGGTTTTTCCCATCCAAAATTAAATTTCTTTGTGTTCATGGTTTTTGTTTCAGTGAAAAGAGTTTTTACAAGACAGCTAAAGTAAAACAGCAGGTAAGCAATACATTTTTTGCTGTTTATTTATACAATATCAATGTTTTGAAAAGTTAACTTTTAAACCCAGTAGCCATTTTTTATCCTTTCAGTACCTGATGTACCTTGGATCATTCAACTGAACAAATTTTAAAATACAAAAATGTTTGAATGGTTAATATTCTTTCAAAAATCATAATATGGGCTATACTTAATACTTTTAAGTCATTGTTATCATATGCACAGGTGTACCCAAGAGGGGGGTTGTGGGTCTAATGCCCCCCTTCCCCCAATCGGATTTTGTCTTATGAAAACTTTTTGCACTTAAAAATATGTTGTATGAATCTAAAATGTAAACTTATACCTACCCTGTCCACTTATGTATTTTCTGTGCAGGTAGGCCAATTCTACTTATCACATAGGTATGTGTGTACCAGACCACTGTTACCACATTTGTTTATTAGGCCTATACTTTAATAACCCTAGGAATAAATTGACTAATGATAAACATAAAATTCTTAGTTCACATTAGGCTTACAATCTTGAATGAGAAATAAGACATTTTTTTCTTTAGAGCAGCTTTAAAACAAAAAAACTCCTATAGCCCTAAAGCTTTCACAAGTTAAAACTGTTACTTTGAGCAAGTAGGCCTAATATAGCTTATATAGGCTGCCTACCTACCATTGCATGCACACATGTGGTTTTTATTTCCCTGTGTTTGAATGTTTCTATAAAAAAATATTGTACAAAGGTTTACATACTTTACATTTTTTTTTTTTCTAGATCATGCTAAGAAGCAAGACTGCGGTCACTAGACCAAAAATTGATGTAAATGCTCTAGAACGAGCTGCTAATGATGTTCTGAAAAATGGGACCAAAATAAGAACAGCTGCCAGAAATTTTGGAGTTTCTAAGATTACACTGAATCGACATTTGAAAAAGTTTGCCAGCACTGGTCAGTCTATGGAAAAGTCTACAGACTTTGGATATGAGGCAAGAAACGACATTAAAAAAGTATTTAGTAAAGATCAAGAGCTTGTGGACTTATTATGTAAAGCAGGAAGCTAAACTACATAATGGACTAACACAAAGAGATGTACTCAAACTAGATTATGAATATGGAAAGGCAAATGATATAAAAATACCAGAAAACTGGGAATCTAAAAAATCTGCTGGTTTTATATGTGGCTGAGAGGTTTGCGAAAACGTCATCTGTCACTAAGAAAACTTGAAGCTACAAGTCTCTCTTGTACAACGAGTTTTAACAAAGAAAACATTGCTTTATTTTTTAACAATCGAAAGAATTAACATTGCGATACAAATTTGCACCAGATAGAATTTACAATTTAGATGAGACGAGGAAATTCAACCATTCATGTCCCTGTCCCTCCGAAAATCATGTCTGAAAAGGGGTCAAAACAAGTAGAGAGTATGACCTCAGGTGAGCGAGGTGTGAATATTACTATGATTGTCTCAATTAATGCTATCGGAAACCAAGTTCCTCCAATGTTAATTTTTCCACGTGTTAATTTTAAACAACACATGTTAATAGGTGCACCAGTAGGTTCGATAGGAGGAGCCAATCCATCTGGATGGTCAAATGAACGCTTGTTTGTTGATTACCTCAATCATTTTGTTAAAAGCCCTCTCTTGCTGATCCTGTCCTGCAAAATTATTGAAAACCATGAATCTCACATTACAATAGAAGCCAGAGGTGCAGCCAGAAATTTCTTAGGGAAGGGGGGGGGGTCCAAGGATTTGGTTCATTGATGAAAACCTCATATATACAAATATATCGCTTTCAAATTAGTACTCAATCCCTCCTGGGGGTGTCCGGACCACCCCCCCAGGAGAAATCTAGTTGCCCGACCAGGCAACTAGATTTCATTTTTACTTGCCCAGGCCAATAATTTACATGCCCCGGGCATGGCATTTTTTCAAGCCCTGATATAGCATTCGCAGATTCTACTGATGAAGATGCAACATTGGATGAAATTATTGAATACAAACGAGGAGATGAACACATGGAAGATAGGCCTATGTCAGAAGGAAGTTTTGTTTTAACCAAATTAACAGGGGGGAAAAAAGAGTTTCATATTTTGTGGCACAAGTTGTTAAAGATTTGGGTGGACAAGAATTGGAAGTAAAATACTATAAGCATTGTGGTGATACAAACACATTTATTCTAGAAAAAAGGAGATGTTTATATCATTAACATTGATAACATAGAGAGAAAACTGCCTGCACCAATCAGTACTGGACGATCTGAACGACAAGTTTGTCAAATTTCTTTTCAAGTGGACTTTAGTTCATATGATGTTTGTTAAATAAACATTATTTAAAATTAATAACTTCAAACACTTAATTCTACATCCTTTAGTGATCATTTTCATTTAGTAGCATAGTTTTTTTTTATTCTATATTGTGTTCTATTGTGTGAAATAAAGTTGTTTTTACATTTCATCTATTTTTATTTTGACCCAAGGTACAACACCTGCTGACCCTAAGTACAACATGCTAGGTACAACACCATGTTGTACCTAGGGTCACTTCGCATTCTTCTATTTTATTATTTTTAAAATTATCTTTAAATCAAAAATAGTAATATGTAGCCAATACGTCATAATAATTAACACAGCAATCACACATCACTGAATTGGCTGTATTTACTGTTTCACACGTAATATCAATCACATCAGAAAACTTGAAAATTTCTTGCGACTTATCATCCTGGTGGTGTAACGGATAGCATACTTGAACAGTAATTGGGAGATACGGGTTTGATTTTTGCTCCAGCGCAATGGAATTTTCAAATTTTCTGATGTGATTGATATTGCGTGTGAAACAGTGATTACAGTCAATTTAGTGATGTCCGACTGCTGCGTTAATTATCATGAAATTTCTAAGCTGTGCCAATTCGAAATTATGAGATCACTTGTTTACATTTCTGATGGGGTTGCTGGATATTTCAAAAATAAATACCAACTTTATGAACTATCTAAAAATAATCAAACTGTGAAAAAAAAAGTGGATTTTTTTCAGCTACTGAGCATGGTAAAAGTGCATATGATGTTATAGGTGGGCTGTGTACACATTATGCAAAAAAAATTTAATCTCCAAAGAGTCTGTGCGAGCCATAAGAGATACAGCTTCATTTGTTGCTGCACTTTCTATATAATACTAGCGGAGATACCCGGCGTAGCCCGGGATAGACAAAATTTGTTTTCAAGTAACAATGTAAATCGCACTATAAAAAAAAAAATCCTACCATGATGAACAACGCTCAAGTCGGGCCTCACGCTGTTCCAAGGTCTTTGCCGCCCTAGATACACTGGCTCTTTCCCGCTGATCCACAAGTCTTCGATCATGTTGTTCGGTTGTCTCACTCTCTCAAAGTAATTTTACTTCAATTACTAATAAAAAAAACAATTATTATGGGAATTTTACTAGGAATTTTTTTTTATTTAAATTGCAAATTTTCGGTGAAAACTCTTCCTTCTTCAGGCTGTTTTTTTTGTTGTCACTTATTCCCGTCACTATCGCGGTTACGGTTAACCTTGAAGGTTATGGTTATTTTTCATCAAATCCTGCCAGATGTTAGGCAGGGAAAATCCTTTGCAGTCATTGATGATGGAATTTTGATTTTTCTCAATCTCTATTCCTTATTACAGCTTTCTTTTTGAAAATTGCTTTGGAAACTGATGACTTTAAGGGAATTCCAATCCATGCTGTGACTAGTTTCTCTAACATGCCTATCTAAACCAGTCTTGTTGGAGCAATTTTTTATAACAGCTTTATGCTCTGCTATACGAGTTTCTAGTCTTCGACCTGTTTCACCTATGTAAGATAGTCCACAACTACATTTTACTTCATAGACTACACCTTGCATTTTTAAAATATCTTCTTCTCTTTGAACTATTTTAGGGAAAAATGTTTTAACTTTGTTCTCTAAACTTGGAGCTAGCCTAATAATGCACTTCTTACTAATTCTCTTTAAAGACTCAAATAAACCTTTGTGATAAGAATTTTTTTTAGTGAATTTTACTTGTTGCTTTTGCGGGATCTTTGTACCATTAAAATTCAGAAGCTTCTCTATTTCTTCTTTGGGATAGTAATTTTCTACAAGTATGACTTTAAGTTCTTCTTTATGGGCTTCTTTCTTATCTGCTGTAGAAACGATTTTATTAATTTTTTCTAAAAACTGACTTGCTACATTTTTCTTAATAGAAACTGGATGATAGGAATTGAAATCCAATAGTCTATTAGTATTCATTGGTTTTTTATACCAACTAGTGAGGAATTTTTCATCTTCATAATAGATAGTAATATCAAAGAAGTTAATTCTCTCTTTTTGAAGTTCAATAGTGAACTTAAGGGAGTCATCTAATTCATTGAATGAGTCTAGAATTCTTTCTGGAACAATTTCTGAGCTATCTGTTATAAAAAAGATATCATCCATGTATCTGCTATATTGGCAGAAGTATGTGGGTTGTACTAGTATCCTTCCTTCTAGTTTTCCCACATAATAGTAAGCTAAGAGTGGAGAGCCCATAACTAGACCAGATTTTTGAATGAACATTTTTTTCTCAAATTGAAAGTAGTTGTTCTGCAAAGAGAAGGTAAGCATTTCAAAAATTCCAACTAATATGTTTCTATTTTTGTTGTGAAA
The DNA here is from genome assembly GCA_039090855.1 of Macrothele yani. Classification (NCBI taxonomy): domain Eukaryota; kingdom Metazoa; phylum Arthropoda; class Arachnida; order Araneae; family Macrothelidae; genus Macrothele; species Macrothele yani. The sequence goes on along the minus strand of CM077021.1, from coordinate 9,484,395 downwards.
AACTATTAGGTCTGTCAAGTCTTCTGCTATAAAGTCTATTAGTTGATCTATATTAATGTGAATATACATAGACACTATGTCTAAACTATCCATAATAGGAGAATCTAATTTAGGAAGAAGTTCTATTTTTTCTTTTAGATGCATTGAATTTTTAATCAAGTTAGGTGGCTCTTTTAAAAGATTCTGAAGGTGCGACTTTAAAAAGTAGTTTAGATTTGAAAGAATTGAGTTTTTTAGTCAATTATTGGTCTAATTGGTTGGTGTCCTTTATGCAGTTTGACTATTCCATTTTTTTATGTTTTTTAAAGTGAAATAATTCTTTTTCTGTAGTGAAATAAGCTTTGAGACTTTTTTAATTAAATCTGGTAGTGGGTTTTCTTTTACTTCTTCATACATAGGCTTTTTTAGTTCTTCTTCCATCTTTTCTTGATAATCTTTCTTATCCTGAATAGTAATCAACTTACTTTTGTCTGTTTTCACAGCAACTACACTTTCATTTTTTCTGAAATATTTAAGAGCTTTTAATCGACAATTCTCAAAATTTTTTTGAGGTTTCTTTACTTGCTTCTGGAATTTTGTAAGGCTATTGTAGTTATCTTTTCTGAGGAGGTCTGCTTTAATTCTTATATTCCCATACACAAAAAAAAGGCATATGGCGTGATATTACGTGGCCAAAGACTTCAATGTAGAACTGCTATTAAAAGCAGTGACAATACCGTTCATCACATATATTTAGTTTAAGTATGCAGGGTGGAGTAGTTAGGTCTATAAAATGATATGAAAATAACAAAACGAACATTAATGGTAAAAAATTTTACTTACTCATAATAATTTCGGCATTTTTCAGTCACTGTGGCATCGAGCTGAAGCTCGATGCCACAGTGACTGAAAAATGCATGAAAAATGCCACAGTGACTGAAAAATGCCGAAATTATTATGAGTAAAATTTTTTTACCATTAATGTTCGTTTTGTTATTTTCATATCATTTTATGGACCTAACTACTCCACCCTGCATACTTAAACTAAATATACGTGATGAACGGTATTGTCACTGCTTTTAATAGCAGTTCTACATTGAGATCTGCTTTAATTTGGTCTTCTTTTTCTAAAGTGCTACAGATGCTTTCCAATTCAATTACCAATTTTTCTGTATTAATTTTTTCCTTGGATAGATTGAAATTACTTCCTTTATTTATCACTTGTAACAATTCTTGGCTAACTCCAGTAGCAGTGTTGTCCTTTACATGACTAAGAACTGCTGTTTCAGCTTTTGAACAAATTTCTTATTTTTTTTTTTATTCCGATTTTTAGCCAGTCCTCCAATTCTGCTTTTACTGTATCACTTAAGATTCCAGAAAATTTCTTTTCATTTTCTACTTACTGATAATAAGTAACATTTTTATATTTTGCTTCAATACTTTTTTTTAACGTGTTTTTCTCTATTGTTCTTACAAAGTTGGCTGAAAATTTTGAGAATAGTCAATTAAAAGCTCTTAATGATTTCAGAAAAAATGAAAGTGTAGTTGCTGTGAAAATAGACAAAAATAAGTTGATTACTATTCTGGATAAGAAAGATTATCAAGAAAAGATGGAAGAAGAACTAAAAAAGCCTATGTATGAAGAAGTAAAAGAAAACCCACTACCAGATTTAATTTAAAAAGTCTCAAAGCTTATTTCACTTCAAAAAAAAAATAAAATAAATAAAAACCAGCTTCCAGAAAACTATAAGCAATTCTCAAAATTACAGTTCAGATTATCTGAAATATATATGGAATAGTCAAACTGCATAAAAAACACCAACCAATTAGACCAATAATTGACTCAAAAAAACTCAATTCTTTCAAATCTAAACTACTTTTTAAAGTTGCACCTTCAGAATCTTTTAAAAGAGCCACCTAACTTGATTAAAAATTCAATGCATCTAAAAGAAAAAATAGAACTTCTTCCTAAATTAGATTCTCCCATTATGGGTAGTTTAGACATAGTGTCTATGTATACTGACATTAATACAGATCAACTAATAGACTTTATAGTTTTTCACAACAAAGATAGAAACATATTAGTTGGAATTTTTGAAATGCTTACCTTCTCTTTGCAGAACAACTACTTTCAATTTGAGAAAAAAATGTTCATTCAAAAATCTGGTCTAGCTATGGGCTCCCCACTCTACCCACTCTTAGCTAACTATTATGTGGGAAAACTAGAAGAAAAGATACTAGTACAACCCACATACTTCTACCTATATAGCTGATACATGGATGACATCTTATTTATAACAGATAGCTCAGAAATTGTTCCAGAAAGAATTCTAGACTCATTTAATGAATTAGATGATTCCCTTAAGTTCACTATTGCACTTCAAAAGGAAAGAAGAATTAACTTCTTAGATATTACTATCTATTATGAAGATCAAAAATTCCTCACTAGTTGGTATAAAAAAACAATAAATACTAAGACTATTGGATTTCAATTCCTGTCATCCAGTTTCTATTAGGAAAAATGTAGCAAGTCAGTTTTTAGAAAAAAATAATAAAATAGTTTCTACAGCAGATAAGAAAGAAGCCTATAAAGAAGAACTTAAAGTCATACTTGTAGAAAATTACTATCCCAAAGAAGAAATAGAGAAGCTTCTGAATTTTAATGGTACAAAGATCCCGCAAAAGCAACAAGTAAAATTCACTAAAAAAATTTCTTATCACAAAGGTTTATTTGAGTCTTTAAAGAGAATTAGTAAGAAGTACAATACTAGGCTAGCTCCAAGTTTAGAGAGCAAAGTTAAAAAAAAATTCCCTAAAATAGTTCAAAGAGAAGAAGATATTTTAAAAATGCAAGGTGTAGTCTATGAAGTAAAATGTAGTTGTGGACTATCTTATCTTACATAGGTGAAACAGGTCGAAGACTAGAAACTCATATAGCAGAGCATAAAGCTGCTATAAAAAATTGCTCCAACAAGACTGGTTTAGGTAAGCATGTTAGAGAAACTAGTCACAGCATGGATTGGAATTCCCTTAAAGTCATCAGTTTCCAAAGCAATTTTCAAAAAGAAAGCTGAAAGAAGGAACAGAGATTGAGAAAAATCAAAATTCGATCATCAATGACTGCAAAGGATTTTTCCTGCCTAACATCTGGCAGGATTTGAAGAAAAATAACCGTAACCGCGATAGTGACAGGAATAAGTGACAACAAAAAGATAGCCTGAAGAAGGAGAAGAGTTTTCTCCGAAAATTTGCAATTTAAATAAAAAATTCCTTAGTAAAATTCCCATAATAGTTGTTTTTTAATAGTAATTGAATTAAGAAATTAGGAAGCCATTTCTCAACATCAGCTTTATTCAAAGTAATTTTACTTTCTTTGCTTTCGGCTGAACTTGTCCAATGGGTTTGCGTTTTTTGGAGGCATTTCACCACACTTGATGAAAATTTTATTATAAAAATCACAATTTATAATGGCCGTTCTGAGCCCTAAAAACTTGAAATAGCAAACGTGCACTCCGCTTTCAGCTTTCTAGAGTGTAGATATATACAACTTGATCACACCCAACATAAAAGAAAGTATAGTTCACGATAATACACAGAATTTTTTTTACTGATCTCTAAAACTAAACCGATTCGGATAATTCTTTCACCGTTGGGAAGCTTTCCGGAGGACATAGGCTATTTCACTTATTTTTTATTATTTTTGGCTGTACTACCGAATAACATCGCTTTCAAGTAGTTTCCAATTTCCCATGTATCGTTCCGCTTTGTTTATATACAACCTGATCACACCCAATGTGAAAGAAAGTAGTTCACGATAATATACGGAATTTTTTACTAATCTCGAAAACTAAACCTATTCGGATAATTCTTTTCGGTGGAAATAGGCTATTTCTTTTATCTATACCAATACCAATACTAATCTTGTATTTAAATTTTATGTATGAAGAAGAACGTCTGTTTTAACTTCAACTTAACCTTGATGCTATTTGAAAGGACCACGCATATTGGTGGGAATCTGTAGCTCCACCCATATTTGAGACTCCTGCGCCAACTGCTGGGAGTCTAATAAAACCTAATCCTTACAAAGAAAATGCCATGGTAACAAACAACGGAAGCTGCAAGGAGTGAGGCGTCACCTGACGACCGTTGCTCTGACACACAGAGTATTTGCACCCAGTCTATAGAGGGCCCCGTAAAAACACATTTGACCCCCTTACAGATGGAATTTCTAAAAATCCTCCCACCTGTATTTTAATCTGGGTGATGAAGAGCATGTATGCCAATTTTGGTGCAAATCCATCAAACCGTTTAGGAACGTATGTGGAACAAACATAAAAACTTTCACTTTTATATATACATATAGAGAGATAACACTACCGATTCTTGAAAGTAAAACTGTTCAAGCCTACAGGTCTTGTAAGGAAGAAGAATGGGCTAATATAAAACCTGTTGTAGGAATACAATCAAAACATTACTGCCTGGTTAAAAATAATGAGGCTTATATGGGGCGCACAATTAAACATCAAGTTGAAAAAGTTCAAACATCCAGCCGGGTGAAAAAACATTACTCAGTAAGTGATTTCCAAGTTTCCAAGCAGATGTTAATGACAATAACTGGTGGATGGGGCAGATTACTGATATATCTCAAGAGCTCAAGGACATTACTGTGTCATTCATGCATCCCCACAGTCGACCTAAAGGGTTTCTGTGGTCAGAGGAATCTGGAAAGATGAATGTCTGGTACCATCAGAAAATATTCTGCTAACAGTAAGGAATCCTACTTCACTTGGACTATCTGCACGACTCCACACTTTTGACCAAAACGAGCTGAGAAATATCCAACAGATCTATTGTGCCTAATCCTTCTATAAACCTACTGGCAACTTTACCAATATACTACTAATTGTTTATTATCTAAAAGGCCAATTCTAAAAATTAGTTTTTTTATGAAAGTAAAATTTTAAAAATTGCCATAATACCAATCGTAAAAAAAATTGTGTTATTGAAATACAGTGATGCTATAGTATAATAAGGTTATGTTTGTAATGTGTACTAGCTAAAGAAATATAATTTGGAATGAATACAGAACATTAGCAAAGTATGAGGTTGCAAATAATTCATCTAAAAAAGAAATGAAATCAGCAGAAATATACTGCCATGATCTGCACATTTAAATTTTTTATTAAACATTTTTGTGCTAGACTTCAAAATATAATGTAATTATACTAATCAAACACCAGTAACCTATGTTTAAACTTTGAAAACCGATTAAATGGCGTTTTCAGTCAAATATGGACAATCTATTACATTTTGTGCTGTATTGCGAAACACAGAAATGCTGAAAATGTGTAATTTGCAAAAATATGTATAAAATTTTCTAGGTAAAAATCCACTATTCTACAATCAGCAATTTATTAACAACTGATAGGGCATCAAATGGACACATTTTCAGATTTTTAAAAAATGGGGTTTTTGAGTAACTGTTATTCAAAAATTGAGCATTTTTGAGCCTCTGCACAACTTAAAATTGAATTTTATGGACTGTATACATCCCAGGTTTAAAATAAAATTTTCTGTAAAACTACCATAGAGGGACTTCAGATTTTTATCCTTACTTACCTGAAACATAATTATTTAGTGCAAGAAAAAATGTCCCAAAATGCAAAAAGAAAAAAAAAAGAAAATGTGTTACAATGATTTTTTTTTCCTTATTAATAATGTTATTAGGCTTATTCAAACTGTCAAGTTAAAATTCAATTCAATAGCTACAATATAAGAAATTAATAGATTAAATAGTTTGGAAGCAGTGCTAATTTTAAAATATAGCATTTTCCCCATTTTTCAAAAATAACTAGATTTTTGCCAAACTTTAAAACGCTGTAGCAAGAGAAAAAGTTTTTTGAGGAAAATCCTTTCAAAAGTATTGTCTCCAGTAGATGTAAGTACTGTAATTTTTTGGAAAAAACCTAAAATGGTCACCTGGCACATGTTGATACTGTCTGCCTGAATCGAGATGGAATGACTCAATTATCTTAAAAGAAACAATGATTTACCAGCACTGACTGATGGTTCAAAATGGTAGTTCAGGAGTCAAAATAATGGGTAGACTTACAGGCATCTATTTAAGGTGGTGGTATGAAAACAGTTGCACAGTAGTCAATCAATGACCAAAAAATAAAATTATCTGGTACAACACCCAGTTTTTGAGCACGGTTTGGTATGTTACATTCAATCATGAGTGGAAAATTTCACCCTTAAATTGCTGCTAAAATTTGTTCACGACTGAATTAGTTTTAAATGCATATTTTAGCAATTCTATTTCATCCTAGAGTAGATTTTTTTTTCCATGAGGGAATTTATGAGATATTTTCCCTGTGTGTACATGCATTTCTGTAGTGGACCACAAGACGGTAATTCTGTTGGTTTTGTTGACCCAATCTGCCCCTGAATGAAGTTAATATTCATTCAAACATTCACAGGTGAGAAATCCAAACCACGAGGCTGTCCAGTAACAGTACGAATTCTAGTAATTCCTTTCATTTAAATCGCACCCCTAATCACTGTTTTCTGTATAATGAAGTCACTAATTTCTTACAAGATATAATTTCGAATTTGCACTGATGTTCATAATAATTATATCTAATGAATATCCCACAATATGGAACATTATTAGATTTCTTGTTTCATATAGAATCTGGAACAAAGCACACATTCTGATGACCTCTCTTATTTTTAACATTAATAAACATTGGCACATTGAATTAAGAGTGTCAATAAACACCAGTCAAAAACGATGAATACGTGCATATCAAGGGAAAATCATGAGTGTTAAACATCTCAAAGCATTAAAAACTAAAAAAATTCATATTTTGATTGGGAGAAAAATACAACATACGTACTTTATCAAAAGTGTAGGAATCTAATGATATGGCACCCTTCAGGCCGGTACAAAAACTAACATTGGCGAAAAGAAGAAAAGTAAGAGTAAAAAACCAAAACTGCAAGCGGCGAATCATTTTGGTTTTACGAAATTTTGCACACGGAGACAATTAACGTTTCGAACAATATTCGAAAATTGGGTTAGCAAACGTGCCACGAAAACATCGGAATCACAACGATGACTAGCTACTGACTTTTCCAGAACCTCTATCTATATGAATTCTGCTATTAGTTGTCAGTGAGTGATTGGTAGCAGTGATGGTTAGCTTTGAATTTGAAATTCCCTGGGATAAACAAAAAAATTCCCTGTTCGGCGTTAAATTTCCCTTGCTAAAAAGAATTATATCCGAGTTCCAATCAAGGAGGTTAGAAGAAGAGGTGTGAAACGACCCGTTTTTAGTGAAGCCAAAACATATCAGCAGTTTCGATTCGTCACTCTGATGTGCTGGGAGTCTGCTGAGTCGGCACGGAGCAAGGAGGTTTGAATAAGATATCTGGGGATGCCCTTGTTAATGGAGCAGTACCACTTTGCGTGAAGCAAGTGTGGAAAGTGTGGTTTTCAAGGCTACTGCAATGCATTTCGTGCTGGCGGAATCGCCTTCTTCCGTCGCAAAGGTTTCCAATTTCGCATCGTAACTTGCTGCCGATGTGTGAGAAAGTGCTGAATTTATAAAATCCTTAATTATTTTGAGGCTCTTTCCCATTTTTATTTTAAATTGAAACACTAGAATGTTAATGCGAATTCTAAACAAAACATAACGTTAAAATTGAAAACTTCACTCGTATAAGAAGTATTTTTAATTCCGGTTTGATATTAACACGGTTTCTGCAACCAAAAACCACGCTATTCCAAAATACACATGGTTGAAATTACATAGGTATCATGTAAACAACGTCAAATTCCCACAGTTTGCCAAAGAGGTAGAAAGGGGGAGAAGGCGCCCTTATTTATTACCGGGGACCAGTACCCGGGGTCCGACGGCTTAACGTGCCCATCCGACGCACGGTGGGTATTTACTGGATCGAGCGTTCGTACCTACCTGGAATAGAACCTGAGGCCCTTCCCGTGGCAGTCACGAACGTAGCCCACTAGGCCACCCGCGGCCTTAACCTCCTTGATTCTAACCCATCGAGCTTATATTAGATTGAGACAGCACTCCTATCCACGCAGCATTGGTCGCCATAAGTCACCGCCCGCGCTGCGTGTGACGTCACAAGCAGGCAAAAAGCTGCTTTGAAACTACGGAAACCACTGAAGCTACGAGGTGTTTAGACAGAAAAAATGAGGGATTTAATAATTATCAATTATACAACCTTACTGTTTAAGCAACTGTGTAAATAAGAATGTTTTTTTCTTCTTAATTTCACAAGATTTCTAAAAAGAGAAAAAAAAGAAAGAAAGAAAAAAACCAGCATTTCGGGAACCTAAACTTTAAGACGTTACGAAACAAAAATCGGAATGCGATTTTTTCACAGAAGGTTAGGTACTGAAAGAATAGAATTACTTGCCTACTATGTGCAGATAATTTAATATTTTCAGTAATCTCACTGATTTAAGTTTCTGAAGTCGAATATATTCCCTTACTTCAAATTTTACAGTAAGTGAAGGGTCGCTATTAAGAGGTCATATTATTGAAAGCTCGCTGCTGTATTAAATCATTCAAACTGTATTCAACCAGAATAAGGGGAAAATAAAGAAATACAAAACAAATAATAAACATGCATGCACATATATTCTCCATACAAAGGTCATTCTTATTCTCACATCACATCAGCTTTCAAAGATTTTACCTTATAACACAAAATATGCCTAGGTGTCATAGCAGGTCACTTATTTTTTACTACATTTAAAATTTCATTCAGTATCTAGGGACATAGAATCAAATCTGTTTATGTCCACTGCTATACTTACAATAAATAATAAATATAAGTAAGTAAAGCAGCTTAAAAAATTCAACACTTTTGTGTATACATATGTGACATAAATATAAGCCCCACATTCTCACAAAAAAAAAAAACATCCAAAATACAGCTCCTAATATAAAAAAAAATTTACATATCACTCCAGAGTGGACCCACAATGCATAATGAGCATATGTACCCATACAGGATATAGTTATTATATATGCAAAAAACATTACATTAAATTCTACCACAGTTCAACTACATTAAAAAAAATAACATAGCCAGAATTACCCTTTACAAGAAAACCAAATTATAATAATTATTTTACAAAAGTATGTTCAATAGCTGAGTCAAACTATTGAACCTGTAAGTGTTGGATTCAATATAATTGTCCCCAGGGTAAATCCTTACAAATCTCATTCAAGATAGCGTTAAGGACATTCTTTGCCCAACTAACTCCGATTATAATTACATACAGTTGTAACAGCACTTTCTGTTAATTCAACAATTAAAATACAATGACAGAAGATTAATACTGTTAAACCATAAAACCCTGCCAACCATATTTTTTCATATGAACAGCAATACATCCTCCTACATATTTCACAACCACTAAATAAACAAATCAATAAAATGTGCAATAATAAATTAATGATAGGTTATTTGACATTAAGTTTACTGTTACTTCACTTAGCATTTGAATGTTTTTTTTATCAGGGGCGCGCCAAGGGCTTTTGCTGCCTGGGTGCAAGCCCAGATTTGCCGCCCCCTTGTACGAGAATGTTTTCCAATTTTTATTCATTTTTACATGAAATGCATATCTTTAGCAACATTTTTTCTATTTCCGGTAAATTTAGATTTTCCATAAAACACTACTGTCTCATATAAAACTGAAGAAAAAAAATCTGTAAAACTCTAGTTCAGATGACGCTACGAATAATTCAAAAAGTCAGCTTCCATCTCTCTCTGTCAATTTACACAAAAGTCTGCATTACCAGTAAAAAAAAGTTTCGTCATGTACGATGATAAACATATTACAGCTTCTCGATGGATACACACACACACTCACACATACACACACACACATATATAGTATGCATATTTAAGCAAGATAAGATGAGGAACCCGTGGGTAAGGAAAATGATGAAGAGTGGAGGGCATTATGATCAGAGTAAAATCCCTGAAATGGTAATGGGCTGGACATATTGCCAAGAGAACGGACCATCGATAGACAACCGAAATTTTAGACTGGATTCCAAGAGACAGGAAAATACCCAAACGAATATCACGTGGGAGATGGGTGGATGAAATTCGAAAGCATGCGGGAGTACGATGGAGGAGACTGGTCCAAGACAGACTGTTGTGAAAGAAACTTGGGGAGACCTTCATCCAGCAGAAAAATTATTAATGGTTGAGGAGGATGATGATGATATATATATACGTGTAATATTAAACGGGATGTAAGGTCAGGTGATGCGTAACATCACAGCCTCTCCTTGACAAATGTCAACCCCGCCTTCTCGTGGTGCATCCTGTTCCCACTAAAGGGGCTCTGACGACCGCCAATAGCGGTATAACTATACCATCGGGATTAGAGGAAATTCTATCCCACACTCACCAACCCGCTTGGCCAGCGTGGTGAGTTATGGCCAAACCCCTCCAAAATGATTCCACAACTTAAATCTTGGCCCTCAGTCTCCGGCAGCTGGAATGTACCTGGCCAAGGCAGCGGCCAGTGCGACATGAAGGCAGAGGGTGCTAAGAATCCCCGGAGGACCGGACTAGGCTGCCATCTGATGCTGACCTTGGCTACGTACAATGGACGCTCCCTATCTTCTGATTCAAGGCTTCTTGAATTGGAAGAGGAACTACAAAGGATCAACTGGGACATCGTGGGGCTAAGTGAGGTAAGGAGAAAAGGAGAAGATCTCATCGAACTGAAAAGTGGACATCTCTTCTACTATCGTGGGACAGATACTGGCAGAACTAGTGGGGTTGGATTTATAATAAACAAGAAACTGAAGGATAAAGTTGTAGAAGTTGAAAGTTCCTCTGACAGAGCTGCACGACTTGTTATCCAACTCTCGAAAAGATACCAGGCTCAGATTATTCAAACTTATGCACCCACCACAAGTCATCCTGAAGAAGAAATTGAAGAATTTTATGAGGAAATTTGTCATCTAAATAATAAAGGTAAGCAGCACTTGAAAATAATTATGGGAGATTTCAATGCAAAAATAGGGCAACGGCAACAGAATGAAACTTCAGTAGGTAAATTCGGTCACGGCAACAGAAACCAGCGTGGAAATACTCTCGTTGAGTTTGCAGAGGCAGAAGGGTTTTTCATCTTGAACTCCTTCTTCAAGAAAAAGCCACACAGGAAATGGACATGGAGACATCCAAACGGGACGACAAGTGAAATTGATTTTATTATGTGTAACAAAAAATTCGTCATAGAAGACTGCAGTGTGCTAAACAAGTTCAACACAGGTAGTGACCATAGATTGGTGAGATGTAAGATGCACCTCAACACTAAACTTGAACGTGGCAAGCTCATAAGACAAACAAAATCTATTGACATAACCAACCTTAAAAAACACCATAATACCTTCAAGTTGGAACTGAAGAACAGGTTCTCTGCTTTAGAAGGCCTAACATCAGAAGAAGTGGACATCTCTGAAGTTAACAGAAAAGTAACCAAAGCTCTTATGGAAACAGCAACAAAATTAGCTGGGTCTAAGAACAAGTTGCATGTAAACAAATTATCAGGAAAAACGAAAATGTTGATGCAAAAAGAAGAGAGATGAGGACAACTAAAGAAGATGTGACTTCCAAAGTGGAATATATAGAGCTATGCAAGACAGTAAGAAAAAGTATCACTGAAGACGTAAGAAAATTCAACTGTGAACTAGTGAGGAAAGCAATTGAAAACAACCAAAGCCTAAAGATAGCAAAGGGACATCTCAGTAAGGAAGAAAACAGATTATGGCACTAAGAAAAGAAGATGGTTCTGTAACAAGAAATAGAGGCGAAAATTTTGACAAGAGTGAAAGATTTCTACTCCAAATTATATGAAAGGGATGATACATGCACTCCAGACATCATGAAAGATACCAGTACCAGAGTTCCTCCAGTCCTTCCAGCAGAAGTTGCACATGCAATCAAGAACATGAAGCGGGGAAAAGCTCCAGGAGAAGATGGAATTACTGTAGACATCATACAAGAAGCAAGTGGAGAAATCGAAACAGTACTCGCCCAAATTTTCACTCGATGCCTTAATGAAGGAAAGATTCCTGAGGATTGGAACACCGCTACAATGATCCTGCTACATAAGAAAAGTGACATTGAGGATCTCGGAAACTACAGACCTATCAGCCTCCTATCAGTAGTTTATAAAATCTTCACTAAAGTTCTTTCACACCGCTTGAAGGTAACACTAGACATGGCTCAACCGAGAGAACAAGCTGGATTCAGGAGTGGCTACAGCACAATAGATCATATCCACGTGCTGAGAGAACTAATTGAAAGAGCGAGGGAATATGAACTTCCATTGTGCATGGCTTTTATTGATTATGAAAAAGCCTTTGATTCGGTGAAACCATCAGCAGTTACAATGGCTCTGAAAACCTGCGGTATTGAAAATGCATACATTAATATTATTAATAACATCTATGAAAATGCAAGTGCAAAGATTAGGCTGTTTGAAAATACAACACACGTAAAAATTGGAAAGGGAGTGAGACAAGGTGACACCATATCTCCGAAGCTCTTTAATGCCACATTGGAGGGTGTTTTTCAGTCGCTGAGCTGGGAAAACAAGGGGATAAAGATTAATGGAGATTATCTAACCCACCTTCGTTTTGCTGATGATGTAGTCATTTTCGCAACTACCCCATCAGAGCTGCAGAGTATGATCCAGGAACTTGCTGACAAGAGTAAAGAAGTGGGATTAAAAATGAACTTTCAGAAGACAAAAGTGATGTTCAATGCTTTTACAAGAAATGAAGATTTATCGATTGATGGAGAAAAGCTGGAGATAACAGACACGTACGTTTATCTTGGACAGCAGATATCAAGTGAGGGTCACATTGGTGAAGAAATTAATCGGCGTACAAAACTTGCCTGGAGAGCTTTTGGAAGAAACAGCATAATTTTTCAAGAGCAATATGCCATTATGTCTTAAAAGAAAAGTGTTTGATCAATGCATCCTTCCAGTGCTTACATATGGTGCAGAGACGTGGACCTTAACTAAAAGAGACATACAAAGGCTGCAGACAACTCAAAGAAGCATGGAGAGGTGCATGCTTGGTATAACCAGGAGAGATAAGAAGAGGAACTCGTGGATCCGAAAAATGACAAGAGTGGAAGACATCATGATCAGAGTTAAATCCCTGAAATGGCAATGGGCTGGACATACTGCCAGAAGGACAGATCATCGATGGACAGCCGAAATTTTAGATTGGATTCCAAGGGACAGGAAAAGACCCAGAAGAAGACCACATGGGAGATGGGTGGATGAAATTCGAAAGTATGCAGGGGTGACATGGAGGAGACTGGCACAAGACAGACCGTTGTGGAGGAAACTTGGGGAGACCTTCGTCCAGCAGTGGATTGATAATGGTTGACAATGATGATGATGATGATGAATATTAAACATGATGGGCGTCTCTTTAACTAATCTAACCAAAATATCTAATATCGTGGAATACATCGAAATTGTGTCCCAGTGCTCGTTACCCGTATTGCATCGATCCTATAATATTTTCTCACCCTGTTTTACGGTCAACGCTGGAAGCTCTTTCTTGAAAATTTGCCAATGATAAGGTAATTCAGAAAAGTAAGCATATATTTCTTGAACAATGCTGAAAATGTTCACAATCTGTAGGGAAATTTTTTCGTCGGCATCTGTGACCAGATTTAAAGTATGAGCCGCTCAAAGTACATAAAATGCGTAAGGGTCTTAAGTCAAAAAATTATGCTTTTTGAAGTCCATTGTGTTTTTCTTACATATTAACCCCATTTGTCATAGCGCTGGCCACGCATTCATGAATGCTGAAATCTTCAAGATTTTAAAAAAAATTAGAAAAATAATTTTCAATCCTTTGCCCGCGGTATCTGTTACTGAACAAAACAGTAAAAATTATTCTCTGATTTCAAGACGTTTTCTGTTGAATTATAAACAAGTTATTTTTACTAAAAAAGTAAACGTTCCACTTAGCATTACGATTTCTCACAGTATAACATTTTCATAACTTCTCCCACGTCACTGATATTAATTTATCAACCGAAAAAACTGATTGTGGGTCTTTCCGCCCCCAGAATCTGGCGCCCGGGTGCTTAGCACCCGTTGAACCTCCGCTTGCGCGTCCCTGTTTCTGATGACCAACAGTGATTTTCTAAAATTTAATACAGCTTGCTATCATGGTGTTTACAGCATTAGCAAAGAAGTCATATCAGTAAGTGAGCATTACGGGTGACTATTTTGTTAAGTAATTTCTCCCGCCACCTGTGGATAAGCCGATTTCTACGAAGACTATTGCTCATTGTTAACTCCCCCCGAATATACAAAGAACCAGTATTCTCAGGTCCTTTTGCCATGGTCTTCCCACAAATGTGGCAGCTCAGAATCTACGAAAAGACCGATTGGTTTTAGCATAGTGTGTAAGGAAAAGTTGTTCCAATTAAAAAAATCGCATGCAAAAGAACTCACTAGCCCCACTAGGAAACTGCAGTTTTTTTTTGTTTTTTTTTTTTTGCCGCCCCGGTGGCGCAGTGGTCTAAGGCGTTGGCCTCTGATCATTCGTCCGTAAGGGGTCCGGGTTCGAATCCCGCTCAGGCATGGATGTTGTGTTTGTCTTACGGCACTGGCTCTCTCCCTTCCCTGGAACCAGTGGCCCTAAATTAGGGACGGGCGACTGCTTATAGCCCATTTGAGTTGCTCACGGTGGTCGTTAAACCTCCAATCAAAAAAAAAAAAACAAAAAAAACTGCAGTTTTTAGTGACAATGCAAAGGCCCCAGATTACAATGATGCATTTCTCAAAGAACATATTTTTGAAATTTTACTTCTCTATTAGTCAAAGATTTATCACATTAATGCAGAGTCCCTAGATTTATGTGTTTCTAAAAAACACACACAACACATTAATTAAAAAGAATAAGTATTTTCTTTTGCTATCATGAATTTTCATTTTTATGGACAAAATTATACCAGAATGGACAGCTAATATACAATCCTTAAAACAATGACCAGTGTTTTTTAATAATTTTACATTGGTTTTACCATTAATAATGGTGCAGCTCATGATTTTGGAGTGTAATTTATTCTGTATATTTCCCCATTGTAGTATTGCATTAAAAATATATATATATTATACCAATGTGTACCTCGTTTACATTTACCAGTGCCAACAAGCAAAATGTTATCACACAAACAAATAATTGTAATAATACACACAATACACGGTTTAAATGTGTTCCACGTTAATTTAAAGCAGGTGAACCTTGGGAGGGGAAAAAGAACTGATCCTAAGATCTAATGAAATATTGTTGTTTTCTCAAGTTTGTCTAAAACTATAACTGAAACACTATTAAATATAAATATACAACAGGTAATGTATCCTGAAAATCATAATAAACTATTCTTTATCTCAACGACTACAGTCTTGTGACGATTATATATAGATTAAGATAATACAACGTAGTTGTCACAAATGTTTTTTTTTTTAATTTCTCAAGCCGACCATGGTTTCGCTGGGTATTGACCTAGCTTCAGCAGGACGAATGGCACGTAAATTTTCAAATTGTATATGACATCATAAATGGTGTTTACAGTCACGTGTTTTGGTTAGATGCTTCTACGCATTTGATAGAAATGGCGTGGATGCCATGTCATTAACAAGTTGCGAAGACTTCTGATATATATGGAAAGCTTCCAAACTATCAAGTTTGGAGGTTGAATCTGGCTTGTCAATAAGTTTTGCTTCTTCAAAGAGAAATCTGTTGTCCTTTTCGTAACAGTGTTTAGCCATCGATGACTTCTTTAGGTCACAATTCCGAATGTAGGTCTTGTGCTCCTTCAATCGAAAACGCAAGGCTCTACGGATCTGTCCTATGTACGAAGCGCCACATTCACATGGAATTTGATAAATTCCCCACGAGTTTTTGTCTTCAACACAGTCCTTTGATCCTAAAAATCTCATTTTGTTTATGGGTTTAAAAATCACCTTAAAATTAAAGGTTTTGAGAATTTTTGTAATTTTGAAGGCAATGTCACGGGAAAAGGGAATAATGGCAAAATTCTCTCGCAATGGGCGCATCACAGGAGTTAATGTGGAGATGGACTTCGGTTTCCGGAATTTTGTCAGAGCCTTGTCTATAATGGAAGGGTTGTATCCTCGCTGTACTGCAACACGTTTAAGGAAATAAAGTTCTTTTTCCAAACTGTCCTTATCTGAACATATATGTATCGCGCGATATACGCAACTGTAAAAGGCACCGCGTTTTTGTTGATAAGAGGGATTAGACTTGGCATGTGGAGGTGAAAAAATAGCGAAAGGCTTCCGATAAATTGTGGTTGCGAGAGATTGATTTAAACTAGTTACCAGGACGTCAAGAAATGGTAGGCATCCGTTATTTTCAGTTTCGTAGCTGAATTGAATGTGAGGATCAATGGAATTTATAAGTTTGACTAATTCCGGAATTTCAGAATGTTTTCCCTTCCATAGAACGAAAGTATCGTCTACGTATCGTATCCATAAGTCAAATTTCACAAGTTTGAAAAGTTTTTCTTCAAATCGACGCATGTAGATTTCACATAATATAGGTGACAGTGGGCTGCCCAGGGCTAGACCTTTCGTCTGTTCATAAAACGTTCCACGGAAAGTAAATCTGTTCTGTTTTATGCAAATGTCCACTAGTCTTGTTATTTCCTCAACTTCAGATTGGCTGCAATGATGCTCTACAAGACCAGTGACATGAGAACTAAAAAGGACATACAGATGATGTGAACAACTCAAAGCAGCATGGAGAGCTGCATGTTTGGCATAACCAGGAACTCATGAAGCCAAAACATGAAGAGCAAAGTAAAGTCTATAAAATGACAATGGATGAGACACATTTCTAGAACTGACCATCATTGGACAACTGAAATACTAGACTGGATACCAAGGGACAGAAAAAGACCAAGAAGAAGACCGTGGGGGAATTGGGTGGATGAAATTTGACAACTTGCTTAAGTAACATGGAGGAGACTAGCTTACGACTGAAAATTGTGGTAGAAACTTGGGGAGAGCTTAATCCAGCAGTGGATTGGTAATGGTTGATGATGATATACATACTCGTATAGGGGAGGAAGCATTTACAAACAAAAATCTCATATAAATCAATTTGTCCATCATGCCTACATTTACTGTTTTTAGCGTACATTCATTCATATCCTTTTCTGTGTATCTTGTTTAGTTGCATGGTGCAATCTAATAGTTGCATCTTCAGGAAGACGATTTGACGTCTGTAAATTCTGTTTTACACGTTCTTTAAAGTGGATACAGTCTGTGGTGGTGCATTAACTTATTCAATTAAAATATAAATCGGTTAAAAGTCCTAAAAATGTTACTCACGGAAGTGTGTGTTCAGTCCGACGTCAGTAGTTATTGAGAGTTTCTTTGTCCAAAGTTGTATATAGTTGTATATACAACTTTGGACAAAGAAACTCTCAATAACTACATAGTTGTATATAGTTGTATATACAACTTTGGACAAAGAAACTCTCAATAACTACTGACGTCGGACTGAGCACGCACTCCCGTGAGTAACATTTTTAGGACTTTTAACCGTTTTATATTTTAAATTGAATAAGTTAATGCACCACCACAGACTGTATCCACTTTACAGAACGTGTAAAACAGAATTTACAGACGTCAAAGCGTCTTCCTGAAGAACCTTGTGGTCACGTAATGTTATGTAAACTTTATGACAGAATCACATGAGATATAACAATAGTTGCATGTTTTCTTATAATTATTTTTTTCAATGTCGTGACGTGATTAAAAAACTTTTTTAATGTTGTGACATTAATAAACCTCTCGTACTTCCCCACTTCTAAATTTATTGTTTTTGTGGTATCAGAAAGGGGAAAAAAGTTCTCCCCCACCCACCTCACAGTTTCATTACCAGCTGGAGAACGAGTTGACGAGACAACTCACTATATAAGATGCTCATAAGATATGCAGAGGTGTGTTCTCGTCTCCTCATCCTAGTCACTGAATAAATGTCTCACCTATTTACTTCACTAAAGCAATGGCATTGATTATGGGTACCCTAGCAAATTTTATACCAGTGTGGACTACAGTGACTTTATTTATATATAGCCCCAAGTACAGCAAAAAATACGCAGATTTAGGATTAAATACCAACACCCATGTCATGCAACCTGTGTCTTTTTTTTTTTTTTTTTTTTTGATTGGAGGTTTAACGACCACCGTGAGCAACTCAATGGGCTATAAGCAGTCGCCCGTCCCTAATTTAGGGTCACTGGTTCCAGGGAAGGGAGAGAGCCAGTGCCGTAAGACAAACACAACATCCATGCCTGACCGGGATTCGAACCCGGACCCCTTACGGACGAATGATCAGAGGCCAACGCCTTAGACCACTGCGCCACCGGGGCGGCCAACCTGTGTCATCTAGTGCTTTAAAAATAAACTGATGCATGGCTGTAACTAAAAATTGAAAGAGTAAGTTTCAGAAATGACTAGCATGTTAGGCAACATGAACAATTCGGTTAAGAGTGTAGTGAATATTGAAATATATATATTTCAATGGGCTGCACACAACTTAAAAGAAGTCAGAAAAGCAGATGGACATCAAAATTATTCAGAAAAAAAATGCAAGTTTATAAGTTTTGTATATTAAGTATTGCTCAAAAACATGTAAAACAAAGTGCAATTTTAAATGTTTTTCCTCCTTTTAGCACAGCCTAGAAGTAAAATAAATGATGTGTTGTAACTTTCATTATGCAACTGGTGTATACATTTGATTTCCATTTAATGTGTTTTTTAACGTCTGGTTTGGTTTCAGACAACTAAATTAAGAAATGAAACTATTAACAGTTTACACAAGTTCTGAAAGTGTACGATTTCAAAGACTAAAATCACCCATTTATAAATTGAAGTGCTTTTGAAGAGAAGCCGCAATGCTTGATTATCGTCTAAATGTTTACATAAATATTACACAATATCGAATTTTTATTTCAATGACAGCAGTTTCGTGTCTTTTACATACCTATTAAATTCAGTGTAAACCGTTTTTTTATATGCGATTGCACGCGAATGTAGCACCTAGCACCTAAAGCTCAACAGGAATGTAGCACACTCACATGTATCTTTTTAACCAGAGAGTTTGTTTTTGCCTGCTTACGACGTCCCGCCACAGATTAACTGTGACTTAAGGCAATATTTCGGACTTCGTATTTCTCAACATTAGGGGTTTGATTATATTTTTAAACATGGCTACTTGCACATGCACAGTAAGCAAGTAACCATGCGCATCATGCACTTCCGCTCAAAAAATCATTATTTTGTTCAATTTTTTATAAAATATATATTTTCCTATTTTTTCTGGAATTTTTTAATTATGGGAACAAATATTTTAGCCTTAATTTTTTTCATTACTGTATGGGTAGAGTAAGGGTCCGAAAAACCCGTTCAAAATCGCGATTTCCCCATAGAGATGTACAGGAGATTCTCGAATTGGGCGCATTGGCGTAGTCAGTTGATTAAAAGTGGCGTCACGCCAGAAGCACAGGGAGAGGTACTGTTGCCACCTCCTCCTTCTTCTAACCTCCTTGGGCCGCCCCGGTGGCGCAGTGGTCTAAGCGATGGCCTCTGATCATTCGTCCGTAAGGGGTCCGGGTTCGAATCCCGGTGAGGCATGGATGTTGTGTTTGTCTTACGGCACTGGCTCTCTCCCTTCCCTGGAACCAGTGACCCTAAATTAGGGACGGGCGACTGCTTATAGCCCATTGAGTTGCTCACGGTGGTCGTTAAACCTCCAATCAAAAAAAAAACCTCCTTGGTTCCAATGCTTCTGACGAAGGTCGTAGCTTCAGCTGTTTTACCCACTGACCTAGAATGGTTTTACCACGGCCCGACTCGATAGACCGAGCGGTAACGCTTTGCTCTTAGCGGCCTGTTGAATCCGGCGAAAAGCAGGAATCATCTGATAGTTCCCATTATTCCCACACAGACGGTGGGCGCTGGAACCCTACTGTTCACTCGCGTTTTCGACAGTTGTTATGCAGTAACAACTGTCGAAAGTCACGGCCCGACTCGACCGAGCGAGCGGTAACACCTCGATCCAATCCGGCCGTAGTTTTTGCAGAGATAATACATTTCGATGCGCCTAGTGAGGCATTTTTGAGCGATTCGGGCATGACTTATTGTGGAGGCAGATCATTTGCGTTGATGGTTTGTTTGCATGCGGTTACTATTAGTCTTCCGTTTATTTAGTGGTATTTGATCAGTTCCTTCTGATCGATAGTCATATTTTTATTGTGATAGGATAAAGAAAACTATTGTGGTAACAAAAGGTAAGCGTTATCTCCGCTAGCACTTTTTTTCATTGGAGGTTGAACGACCATAGTGAGCAACTCAATGGGCTATAAGCAGTCGCCCGTCCCTAATTTAGGGTCACTGGTTCCAGTAAAGGGAGAGAGCCAGTGACGTAAGACAAACACAACATCCATGCGTCACCGAGATTCGAACCCGGACCACTTTCGGACGAATGATCAGGCCATCGCTTAGACCACTGCGCCACCAGGGTGGCGCTAGCACTTTAAATCAATTCGACGTCAAATTTTTGATCGATTTTTAGTCGATATGAAACGTCGAATGTAGATCTCCATGCCCACTTTTGTTACGTCTTTTGGACGTTGATAATAAGTCAATAGTAGACTAAGATTCGACCTTTCGAGAAAAACATAGGCTTTGTTGCTACGTAGTGTAGACGTCGATTCTACGTTGATAATACGCAGTTTAGTCATTGATTCTAACACTGTTGTAATGTCAAATCTACGTTTACTCTACAATTTAGAAGTTGAAACATGAAATTCTAAACTTGTAATCGTGGAATATAACGTAAAATGTATTCGCACTTATATAGTACGATGCTATCTACGATTGAAATATCATATATATTTTTTTATTGTTTCAACATCTGGACGCATTCGAAAAGGCACATAATTCTCAAAAATTTCACAGATGTTTTGGTGATATGACAGCATTGCACTAGACTTCCTTATTGGGATATGCGTACGTATCAATTATATATATCTTGAAATGTAATTCTACTTAAAGGAACGAGACTCAAATTCTTATAAACATACTTAAGCAAAAAAAAAAAAACTGAACTTACCCGTGAAAAAAGGAGACAAGTAAAAAATAAGAAACTCGTCTTACAACAGAAAAGATACAACCGACCAACACCCCAGCATCCAAAAAGTTTGTTTGGCGTAATGGTTTGTGTTGATGCTCACGATGCCTACACATCACATAAAAAACATCAATTATTCGACATAATGGAACTAAAAGGATAAACTGCGTAAAACCGTCTACATGTATACTGAAATTCAATGTAATGATTTTCTTGACATTCCACCTAATCGATTTTACGCCGAAAACTATGCCTTCACGTATTTTCGACCGGGTAACTAAAAATCGACGTCGATTCGACACTACTGTACCAGCGGGGGTCTCGTTGGGGTGAGCCAATCTGCACCTATTTGAAATTATGTTTTTTTGTTTGTTTGCTCTTTCTGGGAGGGCGAAGTTTTATTATCATTGACTGAATGGGAGCTACGCGAACGTTTGTTCTGACTACTATCTGCCTTTTTTTATGTCGTGTGCGCCCTGCTGGCAGGTACGTCACATCCTCTATTACCGCAATTATGTTATGATGCCACAGAATCTAGGCATTTTGACTTCAAATTTTTATAAACACCTTCAGGAACTTGCAGGGACAGTTGCCACTTCACCTGCCGTTCATAGCGTCCAGCTACGGAGCACCACGTAGCTGGACGCTATGAACGGCAGGTTCGCACAAAGACCTTGGAGAGAATGAGGATGTAGCACGAGACGTCATCGAGAAGTTTCGGTGAAGTGGCAACTGTCCCTGCAAGTTCCTGAAGGTGTTTATAAAAATTTGAAGTCAAAATGCCTAGATTCTGTGGCATCATAACATAATTGCGGTAATAGAGGATGTGACGTACCTGCCAGCAGGGCGCACACGACATAAAAAAAGGCAGATAGTAGTCAGAACAAACGTTCGCGTAGCTCAATTGGTAGAGTGACTTATTCCGGAATGAGGGGATCCGGTTTCGAATCCTGGCGTGGACAGAAATGACGGAGAAATTTACTTCGTTATAATGGCGCCCGAACTATCCGGATAACCCGACCGTTCAAAATCTCGCAATGGTGTGATGTTCTTTCCACACCGCGAGATAGGAAAAATCAGAGAATCCCTTCTCCAGCGCTTCGAAAAATAAAAATGTGTGATGCTGCATTCCACACACCAGATTGACTGGGAGTTCTCAAGTGCACGTTCTACAGTGGATGGCTGCCTGCAACCAGTCAATCTGGTGTGTGGATGCTGCATTCCACACACCAGATCGACTGGGAGTTCTCAAGTGCACGTTCTACAGTGGATGGCTGCCTGCAACGATTCATGGTCACGGCTGACCAGTGGGCCATGCCCCCGACCCTCTTTCGGGAGGGGGATGTGACGTACCTGCCAGCAGGGCGCACACGACATAAAAAAGGCAGATAGTAGTCAGAACAAACGTCCGCGTAGCTCAATTGGTAGAGTGACTTATTCCGGAATGAGGGGATCCGGGTTCGAATCCTGGCGTGGACAGAAATGACGGAGAAATTTACTTCGTTATTAGGAAATCAAGACCGTAAGTCTTTTTCAGGCTACTAGCTGCTGTATATAAAGGCAGAACCGAAAAAAATCGATTATATGCCAAACGAAAGGAGATCGCTTCCCAGAGCTTAGAAAACCCTTTTTATTGAAGAGTTAGACTCTTCAAAGTCAGAGAACCTTTTAAATGTTAGTTTTATTCATAAATCAGTGATTTCTGGTAAAGCAGAGAATCTATCTTTTACTTGTTCAAACGCAATTGGAATGCAATGCTTAAACTAATTGTGCCAGGCGTTTCATTCGCTGATTCAAAGTTTTCAAGTTGAATTAAAAAGGCGTTGGCTGTTTTTTTGCGTAGGTTTTATTACTACTGACTATTTTCTTATAGAACATTTTTTAGAGTTTGTCTCTTAGTCAAAATACTTCTTAAATAAACGCTTCGGTCCCCAATCGGAACTTCTGTGCACGTGTTGTTGTTTTTTTTCCTGGACGGCTTTCCAGAAGGTTACTGGTTGATCTAGGGGATGTTGAAACTTTTTAATGGGCTAAAAGTTAATTTGTTAGCAAATCTGACTTTTAGTCAGATTCAAATCTCTGGCTCTTCTGTATTTTTTAAATCTCGATCACACCGTTAACATGACTCACTTTGTTTTCCGAGTTTTCGGCTTTTCACTTTTAAGGTTATTTGGCTGTCGGTGTTGAGGTTTTTTAGTTTACTACTTTGTTCTATAAGATCCCCCCCTCAAACTATCGTTGATTTTTTAGTACACCTGGATTTTTACCTGGAGCTGAAGCACACTTTAGCAGAAAAATGCAAATAATAGCTAAAATTATTGTCCAAATAAAATCCTTTTTGGTGCCTAGGTCTGTTTACAGGTCGATGTTATGCTGCTAAACTTTATTTACTGATAAATAGATTATAGGGTACAAATCCCAACAAAATTATTTTATTTTTTCACTACAATTTTTAGTAAAAAAAAAAAAAAAAAAAAGAAAGATTTTTGCTATTTTTTCTAAGGCTTGGATATTGCTTCCCAGAGCTTAGAAAGACACTTTTTGTTGAAGAGTTAAACTCTCAAAAAGGCATATAACCTTTCAAGGGTGAGTTTTATCCAAAATCAACGATTCTTGGAAAGAAAGAAACGCTATCTTTTCTTACTCAGATCTCCGCACCTGGGAGGTAAGAGAACCTTACTTATTAAGGCAGCGTACCTATTTTCTCCATAAATTACTGATTACTCACGAGTTTGTGATCGTTCTAAATTATCCTGTAAAAGAATACCGACGACAAAAAATTGTTATATGCTTCGAAACTTTTATATGCCTCGAATTGTTCTGCAGTAAAGGCGCTTCGACCAAAGACGAAGTAATCGAAAATATTTACTATTTGCACTTTCGGAAAACTTTTCGCATCACGTTCGAAGACACTTGCATTCAGCAAATAAGGATCTTTTCCTTCAATCTCTTTAACTTTTTCCAAATACGGCATTTTGTACTCAGAAGTTAAAGTTTCAAAGTAAGAAGCCAACATTTAATAATTGATTGATTAATTGGAGGTTCAACGACCACCGTTACAACTCAATGGGCTATAAGCAGTCGCCCGTCCCTAATTTAGGGCCACTGGCTCCAGGGAAAGGAGAGAGCCAGTGCCGTAAAACACAACAACATTACATTATTTTATTAACAAAGCTACCCGAGAAACTGAATAATTAATTAACAACGCTAATTTAAAACATAAGTAAACAGAAATCCATATCTATTAAAGTCCAAGAACATTTCAAAAACACTGCAAGAAAAAAAGACACCAACATCAAGGAATACATCTGAAACATCTCTACACATCAAAGGCACTATCGTCAACCACATTATGTCTCTTTATGTAAGCTTTAACATCCTCTATACGTTTATAGTATGTTTCGTAATAAGTGCCTAAAAGTTCAGGAACAGGATTTTTCGTAATCATCCAATTCAACACGGCATCCAAACGATGTTCAATAGCATTTAACTTATACATATTTAACTCGTAAAACTCCGGAGTGAGTGGACATATCTTTTTATTAGGCACAAAAAAATTTTTCAATTCGAAAAGATCCAAAGTTTGGTCATAATCAGTGCAAGATGCAATAAGTTCAATGACAAGACGATACCGTGATGGCTTACCTCTATCTTCGTCAAAATCAGGATCCAGAAGAAAAGAAAGATCTACACGAGGGATAAATTCCGGTTGAAGATAGTCTTCAGCTTTGCTCCGTTTTAACGGATCACCACTTGAATCAGTGCTAGGTCGTTTAAATGTCGAAGCAGCTGTACTTGAGTTCTCTGCGAGATTCTGTAATGCTACTGAACATTTTTGTAAGTTAGCAAATGCCCAAAGTACCAATATTTGCTGTTGTCTGAATCCCAGGATCCAAAGAAGTCGGCATTTCAAGCAATGTCTTCTCTATCGGCTCGACTGGATCCACCACTCGGGTTTCACAAGTCTCAGCCACGGTAGGAACCAAGTCAACGACATGTGTAATACCATGTTCTAAATCCGATCTATCTTCAGGTACAACAATTCTTTCCTCATGGGAATCAGAGAGACTCTTCCTCAAAGGAGGTCTATGTACATACGTGCATTTAGCACGAATGTGCCCTCTTTCATTGCAAGCATAACAAAAAATGTCAGTGTAAATATTAAACATGAAACTAAGAGAATCCAAAACAATTTCAACTTCCTTGGGACAAGTCTGAAGAGATTATTCACTCGGGAAGATGACCCGAAGAGTCCGCTTCAAACCACCAACATGACAATAATTTGAAGATTTCGGGGTTTATATAACTCTATGAACTGGTCCCACCACCAGGCTAAACTGAGAAAGAAGAACTATCAGAGCTGAATCCGGTACCTCAAGTGGCACCGGGAACAAAGTAACAGTGATCGGTTGTTCACGTGCATAAGTGGATACAAAATTTGACTATTTATAGAAATCCCTTGCTTTAAAACAAGTTTACAATCGGCACTATTGATAAACAACACTGATATACCACGTTTACTACGACCGATTCCTTTAATTGCCTCTCTCGGCACTCGTTCCTCCAAAACTTTCAAATATACAAGTAACGAAGTCTGTGGTAACGCATGGAAAATAATAGTTTTCTCAGAAAGATCATGAAAATCTTGACATACCTTGGAATCCTTTTCGAAAGTAAGACGAAACCGATTTCCCTGGCACTCAATCTCTGAAGCGCAGCGCTGATCACTCGTGTTATCAAAATTCGCCATGGCAACAACCGATGCCCAACTGCTATTTCTCGTCTCCATAGCAGCGTCCTCCTGCATCCTTATCGCCGAAGAATCTCCTTCAGCAGGGACACGCGAAGACAACCTCCGTTGATTTCCAGGACCGGTTTGACTAGTCGGATTCTTAACTCTTGAAAAGCTCGAGTCAATCACCGTGGCAACCCTCTCAGAGGTCACGGGAGAAACACTCGGCGAACTCAACGATGACTTCTTATCAGTAGATCTCGCTCCACGTCGATCAACGTCCTCTCGATGGTCACGTGCAACAGGGCTGGCAGATAACGCCATTTGCAGAACTCGTCAATGGCAAGCACAATCAAAAAATAAAACTCTTCGTATGAAAAGAAGCATGGAACATTCATACATACGTCACAACCAAAAAATAAAACTCTTCGTTCATCAAAAGAAGCATGGAACATTCATACATACGTCACGCCACTGCAAACCATCCTACGAACGATATTTCCACATAAACACACGAAAAACTTGGGAGCTCGAAAACACGACACATGACGAAACAAATAGCAATAGGAAAAAACCCAGCCAACATTTCAACGAGGCTGGTTGTTCTTCAGTTACGTTACTAAGGCTCGTTGCCATGCTGAGAGCCACGTGTCTGCTACATCCTCATGCTCTAAAGGATGACTTTTCAGAGTTTCTTTTAGAATTTTTTTCCTGTGTTTGCACAACCAAATACCATATTGTTCTGGGCCATTTTGTCAATCAAAGAGAGAAATTAAGGTGGTCGTATCTAAAATAACTTCATACTATTTGCCCTTCGGAAATTAAAAGATTTCATATTAAATGTTTCTCCGTTACTTACATGTGAAAAGTAACTCCAGAAAGTGGATGCCCAGAATCGCTGTGGCATCCGTAAGCGCAACAACACACAAGTTTAAAAAAAACAAAAAAACTTAAACTTTAGAAAATCAAACTTGTCGCTTATGTAACCCGCCGTCCCGGTGGCGTATTTCACAAGTGAATGTACGAAATTGCTATTAGAGCCATTTCCGCCACGCGATTGGTTCAGAGCTACTTTAGAGATTGCGAGTAGGCGGAGCCTATGAGGGTAGTCATGTGACAGGAACGCTTTTTTTATTTTATCTGGAGAAGTTCTGCTTGCTAAGAAATTCATTGTGAGGTTACCTAACATATGTGACAAATAATCCATACTGAATTATATCGTGGGAAGTTCTGCATCCTAAGAAGTTCACTGTGAGGTTACTTAACATATGTGCGAAATGATCATATTGAATTATATCGTGAAAAGTTCTGCTTCCTAAGAAATTCAGTGAGGTTACTTAACAAATGATCATATTAAATAATACGATAAGGAATATCTGCAGTTTCTCAGATGAATACAAGTCGAAATCTATATTAATATTAAAACTGAGGACGACTTTAATAACTAACTAATTGAATACCATACTCCGTATCGGCCAATAGATGGCAGCAAGTCAATTATCCATCATGATCCGTGCTGTTGTGAAAGAGTCGGAGCCGCGGGTGGCCGAGTGGGCAACGTTCGTGACTGCCACGGGAAGTGCCTCAGGTTCGATCCCAGCAGGTACGAACGCTCGATCCACTAAATACCCGCCGTGCATCGGATGGGCACGTTAAGCCGTGGACCCCGGGTACTGGCCCCCGGTAATAAATAAGGGCGTCTTCCTCCCCTTTCTACTTCGCTTCCGTGTCACTTTCCTATCGGGCGCTCTAGCCCAAATCTCCTAGTTTCCTATTTCTAAGGGTTGTTTAAGACCTGGGGGCAGACACTCCCTTCCTAAAATCCTCTACATATGATCATGTTGTGAAAGTGCGTATATAAGGATACTAAAAAGTATCCTTTTAAAGGTCCCTTCTATTACCCTTAAAAGGACCTTTAACAATGAAAAGTATGTCT
Organism: Macrothele yani; assembly: GCA_039090855.1. NCBI lineage: Eukaryota > Metazoa > Arthropoda > Arachnida > Araneae > Macrothelidae > Macrothele > Macrothele yani. The sequence goes on along the minus strand of CM077021.1, from coordinate 9,456,479 downwards.
CCACAACGAAATATTTTGACGATCAAGATTTTTCCCTCATGAATGTGAGGAGGTCTAGCTAGAAAATAAAATGAAATAATCGAGTGATTCTGTATTAGCAAAGAACTACTAATGGCACGAAGTACGACCAGTGATGTATTCAGGTATCTTTTCGGGAGGGGGGGGGTCTTAGTTCACCCGAAAATCCATGGACGCCCCCCCCCGTAAGTTTTTGCATGATCACCCTTTATATTTAGTCTAATTTTTTGTTTATAGATGAAAATTTGGAGAAATTAATTTTAAAAATTTAAGAAAACGGGGGAAAATATTATAATAAAAAAAACTCATTCACATGGACTTCATATCTCAGTAACATTAAGATTATTTTAAGCATTAAATCAATTGCTTTGTTTTATACACTAAAACTAAAATTTAATTGCCATCGGCATGTATATTTACGTTTTCTAAATCCGACGAGTCAATGCAGCCAATAATGTTTACAATACTACGAGAAAAAAAAACGGAATTTCCGTTGTTAATTAGATCCATGAATGACTTCACACAAAGTGTTAACACTTTAAATAACTTTATTTTTAAATGTAGCTCTGAAATCAAAGTAGTTATGAAAATATATATACTCTATAGAGAAATTTGTTGCTCTAGATGAGAATGCTTTTGTAAATTTGTTTATAAATGGAACAATTGTCCATGTTAAAAATATATTACGAAGTCCTACCAAAATTACTCAATACTTTCTCCGGATAAAAATCAGGAGGGTAGAAGAAGACCAGTTCATTTTGATCACATATGCAAGAGGGGCAAACAGGAAAACCAAGCATTGTTTCACAATTAGTTAAATTTTTTAGAGCCTTTGTATTTGATAGTTAAGTTTACTGTGGATTTGTAATCACCAACGGCATGTTGCTTGCACTGCAATACATCATCATATTTTGGAAGCTTCAGCTTTATTTCGGTATTCTGGATGCCGACTTCCCATGTATATGGTTAAGTAAGCCTCAATGTAGCTAACGTGACATTAGGGCTTCCAATACAACAAAATATTTGCGCTACCTAATTTTTAACGATAGCAAATTATTAAAAATGATTCCAATATTTTTTTCCTGGCGGTATGTGGTTTACGCTCTGTCACAAAAAAAAAAAAAAAAAATTCCAGGAATTTCAAACGATTATTTAGTTGTTGTTTTTTTACTACTATGTGCTAACCTAAATAATCTAAAGGGGCTGAAACCAAGTGGCAGCGGAATGGTTTGCACCATACGTTTTCAGGTAAACCTGTAATGATTCCTTAATAATCAGAAAAACGCTTGTTGTAAGAATAAAATATTTTGCCACTCCTAATGTTTAGAGGGGGGGGGGAGAGAATTTTCTCCAGCACAGCAGCGTTATCTCACGAGCATCCTTAATATTTTATACCACCGTAGCAGGGTGAAATCCGTGGTGCATTACTGAATTAAAATAAAGGTATAACTTTTTTACATTTTTAATCACTTGCATGTGTAGATTTCAGAAAATTTGTTATATGTATTAATGTATATATAAATAATATAAATGTATAAATAAATAACAAATAATAATAAGTTTGAGCCTCCTCAAAATTTGCGATTTACCCACCGGAAAAAACTCTCTGAATGTAACGCTGAGTACGACCTCAAGACAGTGTTCTGTTGAAATAAGACACTTCCTTCGGAATAAATACTCCAGAATGTTGTTTGCCATATATTGTGTCTGATAAAATAGTAAGTGATCTGTCATATATATACATTTCTAATATTTAGGAAATTCCTCATATTTTTGTCCCTCCAAACTTAATCAAAAATGCCTTCAATTCCACATTTCAACCCGCCTTCACCCCGAAAAAAAAAAAAAAAAAACGTTAAACAGCTTATGGTTCTAAATACAAAACACATCAGTACTAATCCTGTTCTACAGCAGTGCGCGCTGACGTGCTACCATCTATCGGCTGGTAACAACTATATAGATTGAAGCATGGCTTTCTGCGATTAATCAAAGATAAGTCACAAGTCCATGAAGTCATGTTGATATAAAAGCTCAAAAGTTCCCCTACCAATAAAGTACACTCTCTATTTACCTCCTGTCGCATTCCGAATGTACGGGTAAAACAACTGGGGTTAACCATTGTCTCAATGAAAACACCCGAACATTAAAAGGGCATGTGCAGCAAAGCTTACATGTCTCACTCACATGACTCTTCTCGTAGGCCCCGCCTACTCGCAATCTCCAAAGTGCCTCTGAACCAATCGCGTGGCGGAAATGGCCTTAATTGCGATTCCGTACATTCACTTGTGAAATACGTTTCCGGTGGTGTAGTGGTCTAAGCGATGGCCTCTGATCATTCGTCCGAACGGGGTCCGGGTTCGAATCCCGTTGAGGCATGGATGTTGTGTTTTTCTTACGGCACTGGCTCTCTCCCTTCCCTGGAACCAGTGACCCTAAATTTTTTTGTTTTTTTGATTGGAGGTTTAACGACCACCGGGAGTAACTCAATGGACTATAAGCAGTCGCCCGTTCCTAATTTAGGGTCACTGGTACCAGGGAAGGGAGAGAGCCAGTGACGTAAGACAAACACAACATCCATGCCTCACCGGGATTCGAACCCGGACCCCTTACGGACGAATGATCAGAGGCCATCGCCTTAGACCACTGCGCCACCGGGGCGGCGACCCTAAATTAGGGACGGGCGACTGCTTATAGCCCACTGAGTTGCTCACGGTGGTCGTTAAACCTCCAATCAAAAAAAAAAAAAAAAAATATGTAACCCAATGGCTCAAAACGACTATGCCGCCTCGGTGGCACATCGGTCTAAGCGATGGCTTCTGATAATTCGTCCGAGATGGGTCCGGGTTCGAATCCCGTGAGGCATGGATGTTGAGCTTGTCTAACGGCACTGGGTCTTTCCCTTCCCTGGAACCAGTGACCTTAAATTAGGGACGGGCGACTGCTTATAGCCCACTGAGTTGTTCACGGTGGTCGTTAAACCTTTATTCAAAAAAAAAAAAAACAAAAAAAAAAAACGACTATCAGAATCTTAAGATGGCCACTTTGTTTGGGACCTCATACTTTCTCTTATGATTCCTACCTCCACGGACCGGACCCATTTTGGACGAACGGTCAGACTACTTTGCCACATTGGCAGCGTGAAAATTTGTCGATCAGCTGGCACAACAGTCTAAATGCTGGCTTCTGACCATCCGTCCGAGATGGGTCCGGGCTAGCTTCGAATCCCGGTGAGGCGTGCATATGGTTTGTTTAACGGTACAGATTCTTTCCCTTTCTTGGGACCAGTAGCCCTAATTTAAACGAGGACATGTGTTTAAGTTTCATGACTGTCTGGTACCTACAATATCGTTTCAACCGCTCTCTTCCTGCCCAGGCCGCCCCAGTGATATGAGCGATGGCTTCTGATCATTCGATCGGAAAGGGTACGAGTTCGGATCCTGCTGAGGCATGGATGTTGTTTTTGTTTTACGGAACTGGCTCTCTCCCTTCCCTGGAGTCAGTAGGCCTAAATTAGGGATTTTTTTTTTTGATTGGAGGTTTAACGACCACCGTGAGCAACTCAATGGGCTATAAGCAGTCTCCCGTCCCTAATTTAGGGTCACTGGTTAAAGGGAAGGGAGAGAGCCAGTGCCGTAAGACAAACACAACATCCATGCCATAGCGTCTAGAAGGGAAAGTGTGCCGAGCGCCTAGCGTACGTAATGATTGGCTTGGGTACCGAAATTTGTCTCCTTCGTAGATGGCGCTCCGATCGCCTTCCCTACCCTCTTTGTTACTGTGATTGGAGTCTGAAACTAAATTCGTGTTGCTTACTGTGAAAAGAACGGCAATTTAGACGAAAACGTGTTATGTTTTAGGTTTTAGAAGGAATGTGGATTACCTAATTATTGTATATAAGTTATACTTCGCTCATTATGCGGAAGAAAAATAACCATTGTTTTATGCCAGGTTGCAATACTCAGTACAAAAACAGTAAGCTGTCACTCTATGGAATACCCAAAAATGATAAACTTTTACAGCAATGGCAAAGATTGATTCCCCGTGCAGATAAAAACTTTGACAAATTTAGCTCTGTATGTGAACTGCACTTTGATGAGAGATTTGTGGTTCGAAATTTTGTGCATAAAATAAAGGAGGAGACTGTTAATACCCAGAGATCGATCGGTCCATCTTGACACCAAATTCAATTTCAACAATATTTCCAAACCTCTGGCAAAAATGAAGAAAGTTAGGGAAACCAATGTTAAGCCTGATGGTAATTTAAATAGCTTGGGATTTACTTCCACGGGTTACACTGAACTGTCTTCTGAATATCAACCTTCCTTCAGAATTTTGGGGTAAGCAAATTCTTGCTAATAATCCAAAGTGCATAATTTTCCATGTTCATTCATTCAAATGTGAATTGTCAAATTAATTGACAACCGAAAAACTGGTTGTTGTAACCGAAAGTAAACCGGAGGTTACCAGTGAAGTGTATTTACGTGGATTAAAAATTAACACAGTTTCTAGAAAATATTACTTCTAAAGATAAATTAGAATCCATTATTCGAGACACTGATAGGCTAACAGTACTCCATTTCAGAATTTGAAAATAATAGGAAGTACCTTGAAAGTGGATTGCCGCCCCGGTGGCGCAGTGGCCTAAGGCGTTGGCCTATGATTATTCGTCCATAAGGGTCCGGGTTCGAATCCCGGTCAGGCATGGATGTTGTGTTTGTTTTACGGCACTGGCTCTCTCCCTTCTCTGGAACCAGTGACCCTAAATTAGGGACGGGCGACTGCTTATAGCCCATTGAGTTGCTCACGGTGGTCGTTAAACCTCCAATCAAAAAAAAAGTGGAGTTATTTTTGAGAATAATTTATACAGCAAAAATTGTGTAAGGAAAGGAGCAACAGAGACTCGCCTCAAATGTAAGTATCTGTGGCACGTACTTTTGCACAAAATAGCTTATCATAGAAGAAAGGCTACATTTAAAAATAAGTATCAGAATAAAGTTTGGAAAATCAACAGGCTGAAGAATTGGGTTATTTTGCTCTCTGATTACATAAAAAAAAATCCAAAACAAAAATAAGAATTTTACAGAACTTTCCATTAATGAAAAAATAGCAGAATTACCCATTAAGCAGTGGCAAATGGTTATTCATTGTTATAAGGCAGCAAAAGAAATCTGCAAGAGGTATGTCATATACCAAGGAATGGTTACTTGAATGCACATAAAAAGTCCAAAACTGTACGAGCACATACGGTAACACAAAATCACGATCCTACCTAATGGAACAACTATTAGAAAGTATATTTCAAATTACAACACTGGTTTTGGATTCAATGCACAGACATTTGAAACAATTTAAAAGAAACAAGTAAGATGGAGCCTTTTGCAAGACATGATGGTATATTAATAGATGAAGTGAAGCTTACAGAAAAACTGCAAGCAAAATCATCTGGTGAAATAATAGGATTTGTTGATATTGGGCCATACACTTCAGAAACTGTTGAGCATACCCCATGTAATCACAGACTGGTAATGGTGTTCCAGCCATTAAATGGAGATTGTACCCAAATAATTGGCGTTTTCCCCACAAGTAACAATATAAGTGGAACTTTGCTTGCAAAATTGATTATTATTGAAGCTGTTATTATCACTGAAAATGCAGGTCTGTTTGTTGATTTCATTACGTGTTGGAACAGGAATATGTGGAAGACATTTGGTATATCAGCAGATTGTTCTGGAACTAAATACAGCATTATGCATCCTACATATTGTTCTAGAAGTTTACATTTGATTTCATATCAGATTTTCCTCACTTAATAAAATGTGTACGGAACGCATTTGTTACCAGAGGTTTTCTTCGGCTCGAAGGGGAAGCAAGACCAGAGCATGTTGAAGCAGTATGGAGGAAGGACTCTGACATAACTACTCTAAAAGCCATGCCAAAAATTACACGTGTTCATATTCACCTGAATAACTGAGAAAATAAGGGCAAGCTATGCTGTGCAGCTTTTTAGCAACAAAGTATTAAAAGGCCTTTTTCTCTATAAGCATCATATTGAAATACAGATTGAAAGTACTAATGCAACTGCATTTTTCATAAAGTTGATGATGGAGTTAATAACTGTAATGATCTCTAGGAGTCCATCAATTAGTCTCCGTGTAGATTCTAAGGGATGCAAAGTGTTTAATGATTTTCTGTTATATTTAGATAAATGGGAAGCTTTTGCAGGAGATAAGAAGATTGGGTTTTTAAGTGCTAGAGGATTACGAGTCACTAAAAGCAGTACCATCTCTATACTAAAATATCTAACAGAAACCTTGAACTACAAGTATGTAATGACATCGTGCTTGAGTCAAGGCTCAATAGAAAACCTTTTTGGTATTATTCAGCAACTGTCAGGCTGCAATGAACACCCCACTGCAGCAGAATTTTTAGTGACCATTCAGTGTTTAAGTTTTTATAATCTGGCTAAGCCTGTAAAGTGTGGTACTAGCTGCACAACAGAAATCATCAATTCCCTTATTGAGCCAAGTGACACCATCAGTTACAAACCTAATGTTTTGTTAAATTTAAATGAACTTTTAAGTGATGGAATGCTAGATAATGTGAAAAATACCTTGAATAGTGCTGCATATTCTGATTGTGCTTCCCTTTTCCCACATAATTCCCATAACCAGTTGCTAGTTTATGTAGCTAGGAAATGTGTTGCAATAACTAAATGCAAAGATTGCACCAAAATGTGTTTAACATGCAGTATTGAAGGCCAGATTTTCTGGAACATTGATACGAGAATTTGATAAAGGTGGCTTATTATATCTATCAAAGGAACTCCTAGTTCTTGTCAGTCAACTGGAAGGTATTCTTACACATTATTTCAGCACCGAAAAACTACACAGAGATAGTATCGTTGATATTCTAGCTATCTTGATGATAAAGAAAATTAAATTCATTGGTTGTGCAGAACACAGTAAAGATGCGACATGTAAGATTGCAAAATTTTATTTACTGACACGGTTGCATTTCTATATAAAGGGACTTAATAAGATTCACAATGATAATAGAGAAAAAATGAAGTACCTTAAGCTGAGACGCTGCAAATGAAGTCCCTGGATCTGGGTGTTGAGGTTCTTTTTATGAGGAAGCAAGTGAAAGACAGCTTTATACTTACTGTGAAGTCAGTCAATAGCTCTCACTTATAATTACTGTAGAGTCGGTAGATATATACTGACTCCACAGTAATGCTACAGGTCAAACCCTCACCCCGAGAGTTCCTCAAAACCACCTTAACAGTTAATTAGAACTTTGCCACAGAACAGGTTCAGTCATTCAAACCCAAGGGTTTGAACTTAGTCACATTACCAATGTTCAACTCTGAGCAAGCAGAGCAGACACTGCTGTGTTTACTGATCTACTATATATTACCATATGTATGCATATGACCGTATTAAAAAGAATGGATAACTTTGGGAGTATGTAGCAGTGGCTAGTTAACTTTTCCTTCATTAAATATATGTATGCACATAGCAGACAGTAAGCCTAATGCATATGCAAATAAGTGATCCTAGAAATTTAACCCAAACTCATTAAAAAAAATTCCAGCCTAAAATGAGGTTAACAAATGTTTAAGGTTGTTAACAAACTTAGAAAAGAAAGTTACAAAAACTGGTAAGTTATTTAGAGATTCAAAATTCATTTCTGTAAATGTATTTATTTAAACAAAAAATATATTTCTTGCTCTCCCCACCCCCAAGTAACTGCATCAATGGTGAAAGATAAAAGACATTCAAAAATTGCAATGGTTGCTATCAACTATGCTGGGGTCAGAAATGTATTCTAAAGTAATTCCATTGTGTGGAATTATTACAGAATATATTTACTTCACTGGTAAATAACGGTTCAGCAGATATTAATATACAAAAAGATTTTAAGTCACATGTGTAGTAGCAATAGGTAATAATATTGCAGAGTTACTATTTTTCGTTAAAAATGTTTAGAACTGTGGGATTCATTTAGCAAAATGTACCACCCCTTCATCTTTTTCTTTTTTTTTTATGTTCAAATCCCAAAATTACTGGTGGCAATCTATTAATGCACTTTTTTTTTTTTTTCAATCAACATTTAGCTTTAGCATTTCCAGCATTGCTAACTAGGGCTTCCATGATGGAATTATATACTACAAAATTCAGTATATTGGAGAAAACTTGAAAAATGCCATAAGTGATTGTGACTAATTTACTCTTTACAAGGTGGTGTAAAAGTAATAAAAAAGGAAACTAAACAGGTATTAAATTTATTCCTGGAAATTTAATTATGTGTGAAAACATCTAATAGTTGCATTCACAAATTCTTGCCCTTTGATTCAATTGAATTTTCTAAGATGCCTAAAAATCAAGTTGTGAATCAAGTTGTGTGTTATTTATTTTTTGTGTAATGTTACTTTTTAAATCGCTCTCCCAAGTTCTGTTCTGATATGCTGATAAATTTTTCTGTTCCTATACAATTGAGAAATGGTTTTTGATAAAAATTTCAACAACTGCTGCACTAGCCTTTGACATACAGCAGCCTGCAATGAATTAATCAAACTTCTACTTTATAAAAAATAAAAATTTAAAATGGGATGCTTACTTTTGCCTCACTGTATAAATTGAATAAAGCTTAACCAATGTGCTGAGATGTGGCGATACTGTTTTTTTTTTTTTTTTTTTTTTTGATTGGAGGTTTAACGACCACCGTGAGCAACTCAATGGACTATAAGCAGCCGCCCGTCCCTAATTTAGGGTCACTGGTTCCAGGGAAGGGAGAGAGCCAGTGCCGTAAGACAAACACAACATCCATGCCACACCGGGATTCGAACCCGGACCCCTTACGGACGAATGATCAGAGGCCGGCGCCTTAGACCACTGCGCCACCGGGGCGGCGTGGCGATATTGTAAAAAATAATGCTCAATACATGCAAGCAATGCAAGATTAAAACATTGCTTTATTACAAACTGCACGTGGCTTCTGTATGGAAATGCCTAAAGTCATTTTGAATTAACTCTCATCAGCACTCCTTTGGTCCACATGCTGATTAGAGTTCAATACTCAAAACTGGTCCACGTCAGGGGGTCAGTTTTTCCACGTGCTTCAACATTTGTTTCAGTTGGTGTAAATTATATCTGTATTACCTATTCCCAACTACTAGCAGCATTAAACAATGTTGTTACATGTTTACATTGTACACAATGTGTCACTGTGCGTACCTTACTGGGACAATAAAGCTTTCTGGATTTACTGAGGGGATATCAGTATGAGACTGAAATAGTTACAATTTCAGAAATTAAGAACAAATAAGTCTTGGTAAATTATTTGCTCCCCCACAATTATTTCTTCATTTAATAGTAAAATTTACCTAACAGTATAAAAGAAAATCCCCCCAAATCAGCCACTTTAATTTTTTTTTTTTTTTGCGTTTTTTTCTGAACAATTACTGGTAAATGTTTTCTCATACATGCATTATGACCGAAATTATGATTCAGTCAGTGAGGAATGCCATTGTAAATACGTGTGACACAGCTTAAATAAGGTGGTACACACCGTTTTTTAAACCAGTCAGTAACAGGCAAAAATAATTTTTGTTAAGCCTCTTAATAATACGAAAAACTTACGCAACATTTATATATATATCAGCTATATCCACACCAATCATTACGTACGCTGGAAGCTCAGCATACTTCCCCTTTTTGACACTATATATCAGCCGTTTCTGTATCGTTTGAAGAGTAGACACACATGGGATGCACAACTTTATATTTACACGTCCCCACGTATTTACTTCAAACAGTAAATTTTGTCCACTATCCCTAAATTGTTTTTAAGGAGAGCTCAGTCTCTGACTGGCAGCATTAAATTTGTTGAACCACGGCATTACTTATACCTGGTCATAAGCCTAACGGGAGAGGGTGTAAAAAAACCCCCCAGATTTTCCGAGTCATGGATCCCCGATGTAAATGACCCCCCAAATATTTCGGGTATATAATGATATGCATTTCTTATGTGAACCAACTAAATTATTTAATATGTAATTCTTCGTAGAATGCAAACACATGTATAACGTGTACTTAATAAAACAGCAATGTCGATTAAACATGGTTACCAACATCGTTGGCATATATATATACATAATGTGTGATCAGACCCCCTCCAGATTTTGAAACATGGTTACGCCACTGTACCTGATGGTCACTGGCGAACATAGCCGATGCTGACACTTGAGCATTCAATTCAAAATAAGCACATTCAATATAATGTCCCATACAAAAAAGCCTTGCAATTTCTATATATACAGCAGGGGCGGCTCCTGCAATAGGGAACTGTGGGGCTGCAGACCCCACCCCCTACCCAAAGCAGTTTTTTTTTCATGCCGTGCCGAGAGAAAGAGTTTTCTGAACTCAGCTGGAAGTTTTTCCTACATAACGCCACTGGGGGCGAAAGGAACGCTGGCAGGCTGCTCTGACTGCTATTAAAACCAACTCATGTGGGAAACTCTGCCTATTTCCACATCAAACCGTTTTCTTAGAATAAAACGTTCCTGGGGGCTGCTTTGATTGGAGCTCTCGCTGGTACAGCAGATATGAATGGTCCTCGGAGTTGTTCGCCAGTGACGTAGCTACAATACAGTCTTTAGTTGGCTGCGAATGCATTGCCCGGGCCTTACCGCGGCGATGCATTAAATTTTTAGTTTGTTCCAGCTTTTATTCAACATGATAATTCTAACAACTGGAGAATATTCGTGTTTTCTAATAACTCAGTTGCCGAGATTTCTGCAAAAAAGTTTCACTTATATTTTCTCTTCTGATCAAAATGGGCAATGTGAACAAATTGCGATTAAGAATGAAATTCAGTAATGCATAAATCGGAAAAAAAAAAAAAAACTAATTTCTGCAGCAAAAAAATACTTGCACAAAATTAATATTTTCACTTACCAGGCACAGCGAAATTTTCACTTTTAACCTTGTGTAAATTTTTATTCATCAAAAAACATTGAAGTTGCTCCATTGGCTACATTTTACTTTTGTGTTGCATACCTCCCCGCCCTCAATATAAGCTGCACATTTCAGTTGAAGTAGTGCTTTATACTTATTTACTTTGAACACAACATTTAATAAAATACAATTGTTTAAAAAATTTATGAAGTTGGTAAATTTTGAAAACAAATTGTTCTACACTAAATTATAATCATGAATTCAAAATTAAAACTGGATTGAATATGTTTGCAATTTGTATTTATTAAAGAGAATGCCTGTGTGCGAGTATCGCAGTAACAACTCATCGTGAAATTGTGGGGCACACCTTTCAAAATTCCGCAAAATGTTTTTCATCACTATCCGAGTTGCAGTGGCTGGTCTCAAGTCAAAATTCCAAAGGGAGCATATCAGAAGAAAAATATGTATTATATTTCTAGGTGTCACAATTGACACCTGAAAACGCGTATATGACGTTAAGTGTGTGTCCGCTGTCACACGCATTATTTTTATACCTTTAAAACTGGTTCCCTTAATTGAGTGTGTTGCTCTTACAGTATATATCATTTACAACCACTATCTCAATCCACTGCTGGACGAGTCTCCAAGTTTCTTCCACAACAGTCTACCTTGAGCCAGTTTCCTTCATGCTTCCAAATTTCATCCACCCATCTCCTACATGTCATCTTTTGGGTCTTTTTTTCTCCCCTTGCTATCCAGCTTAATATTTCAACTCTCCATCTCTAGCTCTTTCTTCTGGCAATATGTCCATCTCGTTGCAATTTCAGGGATTCTGACATTGATGTCTTCTACCCTTGTAATTTTTTCCCGATCCACGAGTTCCTCTTTGTATTTTCCCTGTTTCCTTGTTACATCAAACACGATTCTTTCAGTTGTCTGCAACCTCGGTATATCTATTTTAGTTGAGGCCCATGTCACTGCTCCGCGTAACAACTGGAAGGATGTACTGATTAAACACTTTTCTTTTAAGAAATAATGCATCAAAGTTTTATACGCCGATTATTTTCTTTATATATGTGGCCATCGCTTGATATCTGTTGCATAATTCAGGTATCGGTTACCTCTAGATTTTCCCTATCAATCGCTAAATATAAAATCTAAATATTCATTTCTTTTAAAAAAAAAGCACATTCGATCAATAGAGTATATATATATATATATAAATTATTATTAAACAGACAGCATCGGCAGGCTCAGCAACTTAGCTTTCGATGTGATATCTACAAAATTGGAATGCAGCCTGGCCCCTCCATCTCAGCTTACCACTAGCCGCTACTGAATACTGATATACAGTTAAATTTTCCAAACAGCACGTCTTTACTTATATCCAAATATCCATGCCATTTGTTCGCGTTTTGGTAGGCATTCTTCGAGGAGGTAGCATGATATCAATTTAATTCAAGCGCACGTAAAATTCCATTTATAAAATAAATTTGTCGACGCTGCACTCTGCGGCAGACTTAAGACATTTTAGCGAGTTCTGATTACGGTTAAATGTGTTTCCATAATCGCACACTTAAGAAAACCGTACACTTACATTTCTTACATCCTATTTTCGTAATCCAGCCCCTGTTGTTTGATGCACAACACTACACAGACCCCGTCTGCAGCGCCGCGATGCAGCGTGGGACATATTTCGAACACAGTTTTTGAGCTCGGAAGGCACACTTTCCCTTCTAGACGCTATATCCAGTCTACCTTGAGCCAGTTTCCTTCATGCTTCCAAATTTCATCCACCCATCTCCTCCATGCCTCGCCGGGATTCGAACCCGGACCCCTTACGGACGAATGATCAGAGGCCATCGCTTAGACCACGGCGCCACCGGGGCGGCCCCACTCGTTACATTGTAACGAGTACGGAAGTACCGACCCATCACTAGTCAACATCATAATTTTTCGAGTCTGCAGCTATAAAGTTGGTTTTGCTTTAATATAATTAAGGTGAGCAGACACCGATTTGGGGACGCCATGCCCTTTTGTCCATTTGTGGACACCAAACGTGCTCAAAATAAATATGCAAATCTTTTTGTCACAAAACTCCATTGCTTCAATAAGTGTGATATTACACATTAAAATATATGTCTTAAAAAGATATATCTTGTAGAATATTGGTAATTTGCATTGACAAAGTAGAATTATGATGGCGAGAATATATTAGTAAAAGTGAAATGCTTTACTTTAGGTACATGCGCTGAATTAAAATTAGGCTGCACACCATAGTAATTGCATGGCGAATTTTTCATTTTGACAAAGTTTTTGGAGAAACTCAGAACAAGTAGTCTAAATTTGAACGTACCAGTAGTGCAGTGTCTTAGTGCTGGTCACTGACGATGATTCGTACAAGTTGGCACGGGTTCGAGTCCCAAATGAGCTATGGGGTCGTGTGTTTGTCTTACAGCACTTGCTCTTTCTCTTCCCTAGAACGAATGCCTCCAAATTAGAGACAGGAGACTGCTTATAGTCCTTAGATCAGATCATATGCAAAGGATTTTAGGAAGGGAGTGTCTGACCCCAGGTCTTAAACAACCCTTAGAAACAGGAAGCTAGGAGATTTGGGCTAGAGTGCCCGATAGGAAAGTGACACGGAAGCGAGGTAGAAAGGGAGAGGAAGACGCCCTTATTTATTACCGGGGGCCAGTACCCGGGGTCCGACGGCTTAACGTGCCCATCCGACGCACTGCGGGTATTTAGTGGTTCGAACGTTCGTACCTGCCCAGGATCGAACCTGAGGTTATCTCCATGGCAGTCACGAACGCTGACCACTAGGCCACCCGTGGCCCTCAATAGTTCTTAGAGTTGCTCGTAATGGTTGTTAAACCCAGAAAGAAGAAAAAAAAAGTCAAAATTTGTTTTCAGAAGAAGCGTGTTGGAAAATCAGTACAACGGAAACTACTTTGAAGAACAGTTGTCATTGGAAATCTAAAGGGTTAATGAGGAAGTGTAAATTCGAGGACATTTGGGGACAGACATTAAAATTTGAGGACAATTTGCGTCCCCAAAGGCTTCAGACGTTTTTGGGGACAGTAAACTAAATTCGAGGACTGTCCTCAAGAGTTGGGGACGTCTGGTCAGCTTAATATAATGCAAAAGAAAAAGTCGATGAATATTTGATTTAGAAAAAAATCTCTTATTTCAAGTCTTTATCGATAAACTATCGAATAAGCACATTTCTTAATCCCTGCTGCACAAAATCTTGCTTGATGTATTGAGCTAGCCGGAGCGCACTGAGGGAGTTAAACAATTATTTAATTGGCTAATAAGATTTATACTGTTGCCGTTTAGTAGTTAACTTGTGAAACAATTAAGAAAACTATTCCTTATATGGGCACTGCATTAATACTGTGAAATACTCAAAGATAATGAAAAATATTTAGTCATGTATTCGTAGCGCATGCGTTACTAGAGTGGACGCGGCCATCTTTATTTCGAAGTTTGTTATTGTTCGAATTCGAACAGTGCATATTCTAATTCTAATGGCTGGACAGCAGAGTGCTCTTCTACTTCGGAAACAGTTAAACGGTAACAATTCTGTATTATTAAATTTTTTTACAGTCATGTGGGTTTTCTTACAGAAATAGGTGAATACGTATATTCACTCACGTCAATGGAAGTATACATCACATATTTTTCCATGTTCAGTTTATGTAATTTCTGTTCTAAATAGTATATTTTATCAGGTTGATGGGAAGTGCCACTTCCAAGAATGGTAAGTGATTCGTCCTTTGTTCACTGACATTTGGTTATACTTTGAAATGAGTGATGACATCGGAATGCATAATTAAAAATAAAATGAATTATGCAAGTGCATAAAAGTTTTCTGATGCAGAAAGTTATGAAAGAAATCGTGGAAGTGTCACGAATTTTAGGGTGAAGGGGGGGGGGGGGAGAATTTCAGGCATCGGCCATCTAAAAAAGTTTAGCGAATTCTAAGATGTAAAGAACTCGGAACATAGTTTTGCTTGTCTAGGATGTTGTATGTTCTAAAATATAAGTGTTGCCTGTGACATGAATGAGAGTTTGTACTATTTTAAGTTTCGTTTTGGCGGTATGAAAAAAATTAGTTTTTGTTTTATATAACGAAAACCACAATCCAGGTAATAATGTAAAAATTACTTGTGATTTCAGTAGAGAAAATGTTTATAGTGTGGGTGGCAGTGTAAAAGTGCTTTAAATTGCAGTATGGGAAATTTTCGCAGGCTTTTCCTGGTGTGTTACTGTTAAAAAGTGATAATTTAAAAAGGAGAGACACATTTTCAAAGTTATGGAAAGTGAATCTTGCA
This sequence comes from Macrothele yani, assembly GCA_039090855.1. NCBI lineage: Eukaryota > Metazoa > Arthropoda > Arachnida > Araneae > Macrothelidae > Macrothele > Macrothele yani. The sequence continues at coordinate 9,441,163 of CM077021.1, read as the reverse complement.
TTTGTTTTTTTTTTGTGATTGGAGGTTTTTAATGCCTACAGTGAGCAACTCAATGGGCTATAAGCAGTTGCCTGTCCCTAATTTAGGGTCACTGGTTCCAGGGATGGAAGAGAGCCAGTGTCGTAAGACAAACAGAACATCCATGCCTCACTGGGATTCGAACCCTGGTCCCTTTTGGGCGGCTTTGAAATTACATTGAAGTTTTCTGATTCTAGAAAAAAATATGCTTCATTAAAGTGACATTGAAGTTATCTGACTCTAGAAAAAAAAATGCTTCATTAAAGTGTGGAATGTAGGAGAAAAAACCACTAGTACGTAAAAAAAAAAAAAAAAAAAAAACTTATACAATATATGTAGAAAATAAAGTATCATTTCAATGGAATTATCTCCAGTATTTGTTTTTAAAACATCTAATTTGAAAGTGCAACTGACAAAACAAAGAATGTTTCCAGAATAAGATACTGATGGATTAGTGATATAGAGTAAGAGTGCAGCATTCCCAGTGTGTTTTTAAGTAAGAAAAGAATGAGGAGATTCAAGGGTACAACAAAAATTCACATGTTATTAGCAGCCTTATATATATATATAAGTTTTATTGTTTGGGGTTTAGCTCCTTTTTCCTTATTTTTGTCTTATTGCTCATCCTTTCTACTTTCCCATGAATTTAGTTTTAGTCCCACATTGAACACCATTTCATGTGAATTGTTCTTTTGCAAGAATTACCTTCATGCCTCTAATTGACCTACTCTGCGAGTGTGTTTTCTTGGGGCAGAAACAAAAGCTGGCTTGTGTCTAGTGTAAGTATCTGCTGCAGTCACTAGGGTGGATGAATCCAAGGAAGAGCAGGAAGTTTATTTTGCCTACTTCTGCCCATTACGAATGGTGGAGACGGAGGTAACAAAAAGATTGTTGCCATTACACAACAAGGACTGGGAAATTGCCTTTCTGTATTTGTTGTTTCTTCCCGAAATTCTTTACAAATCATGAGGGATAAACAAAATAACTGTTATCCAATGGCATTTCATGAACCTGTCCCTAGTTTGCAGCCTAAAAGAAAACCATACAGCTACATAAAAAGAAATAGAAATTCATTTTAACTTGTGACATTAAAAAAAAAACCTTACTGGCCATCTAGGCCAGTAAAATCAATAGTTCAGTGGTCCCACAGAAGTTTTACTGGCCAATGGCTAGTGGACGACTGGGTAATTCGAACGCTGTTTACAGGTTTTAAAATTGGCACCATTTTCATATTTTTGTGGCAGTTCTTGGGTCATTTGGTAGCAATAAATGATTTGCAGCACTGGTTTGTGCTGATTGTTGATGTAATGGTATGAAACTAGTTAGATTTTTCATGAGCTTTCATTACTTCACTTGGAAAATACATAATCTTTTTGGTGATATTTTCGTAAGAGTACAAATAGGAATACACGTGAAGAGCCTGTTCAAATGTTGTTTTTTCTTCACTTTGAGATATCTATATGAGGCAGAGGTTAAGTTATGGTCGCGATTTTCGCGAAAATGCGATGAGTTATTAAAAAATGCGAGAGAAAAATTAGTATCCATAGCAAAATATCAACAGTCGTCTAAATATCAATCATCTGCAGATTCTGCTCCGACGTTTCTATTTCTGTGAAAACTAAAGCATGCGAAGTTCTGGCAGGGATTTGCATTCCGCTGATATTATTTTCTTAATAATCCTTAAAGGTATGTTCCTACATCACCTGTTGGCTCAGTCACCCCCTTCTCCATAACACTTCAGAGCACTCCATAAAGGGTGGGGCTCGGTAAGATTATAGAGGCTAGAGGGATTAGACCCCCTTCCTCATTCAAAGTTAAAGTTTAAACCAGAGTCAGCTGCGACATCTACTCCATCCCCCCAATGCCACAAAACATTAGTTTTCCACTGATGTCTAATAAGGCGGCCACAGACCAGGGCCAAACTAGATTTTTATAAAAAATAGCAAAAGTAATATTTTTAATGGGGGAGAGGGTGAACAACACTAGGTAAAAGGGAAACTGAAGTTAGTATGTGTTACATTCTCACATGGAATCTAAATTCTTTGTAATTGTAATGGGTTAAAACAGCTGTTTCAGAAGTGATGCATTAAGAAATTTTAGTCATAAAAGTGGCTGTGGGTTTATGCTAAACAGCGCTAGAATTACCCAGTGTCCGCTGGCCATTGGCCAGTAAAACTTACGCCGGACCACTGAACTATTGATTTTACTGGCCTGGATGGCCAGTAATATTTTTTCTCTAATTAGTTACAAGTTAAAAAATGAATTTCTATTTATTTTACCTTGCTGTATGGTTTTCTTTTAGACTGAAAACTAGTGATAAGTTCATGAAATGCTATTGTAATAAAAATTTTTTTTTATCTTTCTTGATTTGTAAAGAGTGGAAGAAACAAATACAGAAAAAAAGTTCCGCATTCCTTGTCTTATAACGGCAATAGCTGTTTTTTTGTTTCTTCTGTCCACATTATTCGTAATGTGCAGAAGTAAACAAAATAAATGTCTTTATCTTTTATATTCACCCACCCTAGTGAATGCAGCAGATACTGACACGAGACACAACCCAACTTTTGTTTCTGCCCCAAGAAAACGCTAGCGGAGGAGGTCAATTGGATGCTGAAGATAATTTTTGCAAAAGAGCAATTCACATAAAATGGTGTTCAATGTGGGAACTTAACTTCATGGGAAAGTAGGAGGCATGAGCAGTAAGACTAAAATAAGGAAGAGAAAGACAAACCCCAAACAATAAAACATATAAAAAAAAGTCTGCTAATGTATGTGAATTTTTGTACCCTTGGAGTCATCTCCTTGTTCTTTTCTTACTTAAAAATAAATTGGGAGAACTCTGTTAAACTAATATTCTGCTATATCACCAATCCATCAGAATCTTATTCTGGAAACATTCTTTGTCATGTGAATTGCACTTTCAAATTACATGTAAAAAAAAAAAATATTACAGCAGTGTTCGAATTACCCAGTGGTCCGCTGGCCATTGGCCACTAAAACTTCTGTCGAACCACTGAACTATGGATTTTACCGGCCTGGATGGCTAGTAAGTTTGTTTTTTATTCTAATTTGTCAAATGCCAAAAAATTAATTTCTATTTCTTTTAGCTTGCTGTATCTTTTTAGGCTGCAAACTAATGGTAGGTTTGAAACAAATATTGGAGATAATTCTGTTGAAGTGATACGTTATTTTCTAGATATATTGTAAATGTCTTTAAGGTTTTTTATTATTATTTTATTTTACGGACCAGTGGCCATTTTGGTGGATCGGTGGTTTGCAAATTCTAGTGGTCTGCTGGGCCAGTAGAAGATTTATTTCTAATTCTAACACTGTTACAGGTAATTCCATTGAAGAAATACATTATTTTCTTCATATATTGTAAATGTCTAAGCGATGGCTTCTGTGGCGCAGTTGTCTAAGGGATTTGGTCAAGATGTGTCAGGGTTCGAATCCTGGTGAAGCAGGGATGTTGTGTTTGTCTTACGGCACTGGCTCTCACCCTTCCTGGAGTCAGTGGCCCTAAATTAGGGATGGGTGACTGCTTATAGCCCATTGAGTTGCTCACGGTGGTCGTTAAACTCCCAGTCAAAAATATATATATTTGTTTAGTTTTTTTTTTTTTTTTTACGGACCAGTTGGCATTTTGGTGGACCCTTGTAAATTCTAGTGGTCCGCTGGGCCAGTAAAAGATTTATTTATAATTCTAACCCTGCTATAGTAAAATTATAGTAGGAATTTGATTTATTGATGTAAGAATATAAACATTTCCAAGCTTTCTCACATCAACCAAATGGCTTTTTCAAGGAAGACAGACTCAAACTGGCTGTCTATTTTCCTTGAAACAGCTTGGAAACTTTTATTTATATTCTTACACTAATAAATTGGATTCCTAATATAGTTTTTCTGTTATTGGTTTTCAGTTCCTCGTTGGTGCAGTGGTCTAAATCTTTTCTTATGACCATTCGTCCGTGAAGGGTCTGGGTTTGAATCCCGGTGAGGCATGGAGGCGTTTGTCGTATGGCACTGGCTTTCTCCCTTCCTTGGAACCAGTAGCCCTAAATTAGGGATAGGCAACTGCTTATAGCCCACTGAGTTGCACACGATGATCAAAAAACCTGCAATAAAAAAATCCTCATTAATTAGTTCATGTTATAATATTGACACTAGTGTTTGAAATCTAAAAATGAGTAGAATTGTGATTGTTTTTATTCCCACTTACTGTAGTGTAGCATGTTTTCCAGCTTTCTGTTGCTTAGTTGCTAGCATTTAAAAAATAACTCCAGATGATGACTTACAGCAGACTTAGATTATTTTTGTTGTGTGTAATAATTCTTTATTTCTGTTAATGTATTCCCCTTTAATTGCAGTACTGTTCAGTAAGGCTGTCCTTTTTTGGTTTTTTAATAAGTGATTTGCACTTTCCTTTAATTTTCTAATATACTAGTTCCTTGTGATTGTAATTTTATTGCTGGTTGATCTTTTTAAAACGCTGTTGGACTATTTGTCTTGGAAATAAAGCTTTTTTATTTCTGCGTGAGCGTGTGTATGTTCTCTAAGTAACGGGTCAGAGTTGTCCTGAAATATCTGAATTTTATTTTTTGTCCTGAAATGTCCTTATTTTTGTTCTAAATCCTGAAAATTTGAGTGTAATCTTGAAATTTTAAAAATAAATGGTTAACTATGTATAGTGATTCATCATCTAGCGTTTACAAGTACCGTGAAAAAAAAAATGGAACGAAAGAGAGAGAAATAGTACACTATCGTTGTGACTTCATCGCCAAGAGCTCTCTCTTGTAATTTGCGATATACGCGAATGCGTTCCTGCGTTCGTAAGATCGTTCGAGGATCGAAGCTGCCGTGAAGCCGCTTCTTACGGAGGACGCGCAGATGCCAACCATAACGGAATCTCCGTAATTATTACGGATTTCCCGGAATTACGGATGACAAACAAAACAATTACGGATATTCAGATTTTCGCTGTTGAGAAATTTTTATTGGTTTTGTAATTAATCAATGTATGAGCCTCTGAATAAAGTTTCTAACATAGCTTTTGTTTCTTTTTTTTTTTTCTTAGAAGGAAAAATTTGTTTCGCTTGTTTGAAAGAGTGCAATAAAAAAAAAAAAAAAAACCATGTGCCGGGCCGAGATTACGTAGACCCAGCGTGTGCTTCTTTCGCCGTATCCCGGGATTTTGTCGGCCAGGCGTGTTTCTTTCGCCATGGCCCGGGATTACGTCGGCCAGGCGTGTTTCTTTCGCCATGGCCCGGGATTACGTCGGCTCGAAGGCTCTGAATAAAGTTCGTGACGCAGCTCTTTGTTTGTTTTCTTTTCTTACTTTTTTTTTTTTCCCGAGGAGAAAGAATTTGTTTGCTGCTTTGAAAGCTAAGTGGGAAAAAAAGCATGGTGCCAGGCCGGGTACGTCGGCCCGGCGTGCTTCTTTCGCCGTGGCCCGATGCCTCTGAACCAAGTTCGTGACGCACCTCTTTGTTTCTTTTTCTTTTTATCTGAAGAGGAAGAATTTGTTTTGCTTGTTTGAATGCTAAGTGGAAAGAATGCATGGCGCCAGGCCGTGTGATTATGTCAGCCGTTATCATTTGGGGCTTTCTCGTGATCGATGCACAAAATGAGCAGAAATAATTGGAGTGAAGATTTCTCCCGTAATCGTAATATTTTCTCGCGATGTTCCTTCTGCCCAGTGTTTTTCTTAAATATCCATTTTTTCCATAAATACTTACATTTCAGCTTAAAAATGGAGAAAAGAGTTTCCCAAAACGGAAGACGGTCAAAGCGAAGATTTCTCCTGTAATCATAAATCCCCCCCAATGTTCTGACTATCCTACGTTGTTAAGTGTTCGTCATCGTGTCAACCATTATCAATCCACTGCTGGACGAAGGTCTCCCCAAGTTTCTTACACAGCAGTCAGCCTTGTACCAGTCTCCTCCATGTTACTCCCCGCATACTTTCGAATTTCATCCACCCATCTCCCATGTGGTCTTCTTCTGGGTCTTTTCCTGTCCTTTGAAATCCAGTCCAAAATTTCGGCTGTCCATCGATGGTCTGTCCTGGCAATATTTCCAGCCCATTGCCATTTCAGGGATTTAACTCTGATCATGATGTCTTCCACTCTTGTCATTTTTCTGATCCACGAGTTCCTCTTTTTATCTCTCCTGGTTACACCAAGCACGCAGCCTTTGTGTGTCTGTTTTAGTTAAGGTCCACGTCTCTGCACCATACGTAAGCACTGGAGGAATGCATTGATCAAACACTTTTCTTTTAAGACATAATGGCATATTGCTCTTGAAAATTATGCTGTTTCTTCCAAAAGCTCTCCAGGCAAGTTTTATATGCTGATTAATTTCTTCATCAATGTGACTCTCACTTGATATCTGCTGTCCAAGATAAACGTACGTGTCTGTTATCTCCAGGTTTTCTCCATCAATCGATAAATCTTCATTTCTTGTAAAAGCATAGACTCTTGTCAGCAAGTTCGTGAATCGTACTCTGAAGCTTTGATGGGGTAGTTGCAAAAATGACTACATCATCAGCAAAACGAAGGTGAGTTAGATAATCTACATTAATCTTTATACCTTTGTTTTCCCAGTTCAGTGATTGAAAGACATTTTCCAAAGTGGCATTACAGAGTTTGGGAGATATCGTGTCGCCTTGTCTCACTCCCTTTCCAATTTTTATGGGTGCTGTATTCTCAAATAGCCGAATCTTTGCACTTGCATTTTCGCAGATGTCATAAATAATATTGATGTATGCATCTTCAATAGCGCAGGATTTCAAAGCCATTGTAACTGCTGATGGTTTCACCGAATCAAAGGCCTTTTCATAATCGATAAAAGCCATGCATAACGGTAGTTCACATTCCCTCGCTCTTTCAAATTAGTTCTCTCAGTACGTGGATATGATCTATAGTGCTGTAGCTACTCCTGAATCCAGCTTGTTCTCTCGGCTGAGCCATGTCCAATGTCACCTTCAAGTGGTGTGAAAGAACTTAAGTGAATATTTTATAAACCACTGATAGGAGCCTGATAGGTCTGTAGTTCCTGAGATCCTCAATGTCACCTTTTTTATGTAGCAGGATCATTGTAGCATTTTTCCAATCCTCAGGAAGGCATCGAGTGACAACTTGGGCGAGTACTGTTTCAGTTTCTCCACTTGCTTCTTGTATGATGTCTACAGTAATTCAATCTTCTCCTGGAGTTTTTACCTGTTTCATGTTCTTGGTTGCATGTGCAACTTCTGCTGGGAGGACTGGAAGAACTCTTGTACTGGTACCTTTCGTAATGTTTGGAGTACATGTATCGTCCCTTTCATATAGTTTTGAGTAGAAATCTTTCACTCTTGTCAAAATCTCACCTCTATTTCTTGTTACAGAACCATCTTCTTTTCTTAAAGCCATAATCTGTTTTCTTCCCTTACTCAGATGTCCCTTTGCTCCCTTCAGGCTTTGGTTATTTTGTTGCTTTCCTCACCTCACTAGTTCACAGTTGAATTTCCTTACGTCTTCAGTGATACTTTTTCATACTGTCGTGCATAGCTGTATATATTCCACTGTGGAAGTCATATCTCCTTTAGCTGTCCTCTTCTTTTTCACATCAGATTTTTTTTTTCTTTCTGATAATTTGCTCATATGTAACTTGTCCTTAGTACCAGCTATTTTTGTTGCTGTTTCCACAAGAGCCTTGGTTAGTTTTCTGTTAACTTCAGAGATGTCCACTTCTTCTGACGTTAGACCTTCTACAGCAGAGAATCTGTTCTTCAGTTCCAATTTGAAGGTGGTATGTTTTTTAAAGTTGGTCGTGTCAATACCCTTTGTTTGTTTTATGAGCTTGCCACGCTCGAGTTTCGCATTGAGGTGAATCTTGCATCTTACCATTCTGTGGTCTCTACCTGTGTTGAACTTGTTCAGCACACTGCAGTCTTTCATGACAAATTTTTTGTTACACATAATAAAATCAATTTCACTTGTCAATCCATTTGGATGCCTCCATGTCCATTTTCTTTGCGGCTCTTTCTTGAAAAAGGAGCTCATGATGAAAAACACTGCCTCTGCAAACTCTAAGAGAGTATTTCCACGCTGGTTTCTGTTACTGTGACCGAATTTGCCTACTGAAGTTTCGTTCTGTTGCAGTTAGTTGCCCTATTTTCGCATTGAAATCTCCCATAATGATCTTCAAGTGCTGCTTGTCTTTATTATTTAGATGACGAATTTCCTCATAAAATTCTTCAATCTCTTTTTCAGGATGACTTGTAGTGGGTGCATAAGCTTGAATAATCTGAGCCTGGTATCTTCTCGAGAGTTGGATAACAAGTCGTGCAGCTCTGTCAGTGACCAAAATCACTTGTTTTTATCTTAAATTTATTTATTTGCTTCCCTACTCCAATGACATAAAAACCTGGAAACAGCAATTCTCATATTTTGGCGTCTGCTTCTAAGGTTAACATTAATCACGCCAACATTTCTTTATTTCATGTCATTAAAAATTCCTTCTGATAAAACTAAATAGTATTTCTTATTTCAATGTTTAATCATCTACAGCGTTCGAATTACCCAGTGGTCCGCTGGTCATTGGCCAGTAAAAATTCCATTGGGCGAGTGAACTATTATGTTACTGGCCCGGGCGGCCAGTAATTTTTTTTTAACCTCTTTTATTTCAAAATTATTAAGTTTATAAAGAACTGAACCAAATTTCAAAATATCCAGGTTCGGCTATGGCAGTTTTCGGATTTTTTTTGAGATTCCGATATTTACAGGGTTCCTGGTCCTTGAAAATTCCTTGAATTTAGTTTTCCTTTTCAAGGGCCCTTGAAAGTCCTTGAATTTTGTAAGAGTATTTGAAAAGTACTTTTTTTTTCCTGTTCACCAAATTTCAAAATAGCCTCAGTTCGTTGAAGAGAAGCTATTGCGAAAATGTCACAGGTGGTTGCGCTGTATTGTAGAACGTTCTCCTGGAATCAGGAGCACATAGCTGTCACATTTCCAGTTTTCACGCGGTTGTGATTCTGAGCTATGATAAGCGAACGCAAGGGGAATTCTTCTGGGCTACAATAAGCAAATGCGAGGGGGTGTAAGTGTAAGATACTAGCATCTCAAACTGGGTTTGTGATCTGCTGAATGCTTGTAGCCCAGAAATGCAGTCTAAAATTTCGGTTGTCCATCGGTGGCCTGTCCTTCTGGCAGTATGTCCATCTTATTGCCATTTCAGGGATTTTATCTTGTGGAACAATAATACCTCACCAAAGTATGTACCTATGTATAGATATAACTATAATTTTAATTGAACTTTTTGACTTTGTTACAACTTATTTTAGTGTTTCATGAGAGTTCTTATTGGGCATGAATATAGTCTTGAAAATTTTTGAGTCCTTGAAAAGTCCTGAAAAAATTCTTGATTTTTTTTTTTTTTTTTTGGTAGGAAAAGAGTAGGAACTATGTATTTACTACTCAAAAACTGTATCAGAATTTCAAACCATACTTAAGTTTTATGAAAATTTTGGACTGTAGGAAGCCGTGGTCTGAATAAAAATATTTGGATTTAGACAACACCACTTGTTTGCTTAAGTAGTAGCTCCAAAATATGGGTCTTTTATAATGCTTTCCAACTGGAGGTTGAAGAACCGTTTATGCTCTGGCTTTTCCCATTTGTATTTCTGTCCACATGGGTTAACCTCCAGCCTTTCACATTGAAGTAAGGTATTTCAGGCAGGTGGCTTTTGGTATGTTGCAAAGTTCTTCACAATCACTATACTGTATGGTTTTCCCCCTTACTTATTTTCTTCCTTGGAGCTTCGTGTGCTGTGCATGCGCATGTACACTGAAGTGCCAGAAAAACTGGTACACTGGTCTAATAATTGGTAGGTTCCCCACGGGAGTGCAGGACTGCAGAAATATGACGGGGCATAGACTCCACTAGCTTCTGGAAATATGCTGTAGGCAATGCACACCATACTTCCTGCAGAGCGTTCCACAATTCGGGTGTATTCCGAGGTCTCTGATTCCTGTGTTCGATAGTGCGTTGCATGGCATCCCAAATGTGTTCTATCGCGTTCAGATCTGGGGACTTGGGTGATATGGCAACATCCCAAACTCAGATGAATGCTCCTGTAACCATAATGTGGCATCCCAACATTTGTGTGGAGGTGCATTGTTCCGTTGGAACAGGCCCAACCAATCGGCATGAATGCAGGACATGAACAGGTGTACCTCGTCAGAAAGGAGCGCACATAGCCTTTGGTCGGTCACAGACATTTGTAGACGTACCACAGGTCCCAGTGACGTCCAGCTAAAAATACACCATACCATTAAGGACCCCCCTCCCCCCATCCGGTACAGTTCAATGTTGACGGGCGGGAGATCCATGGCTTCATGGGGTTTGTGCCACACATGAATCCTTCCATCTGCCCGATACAGTTGGAAGCGCGACTCGTCAGATCAGACTACTTATTTCCAGTCATCAAGTGTCCAGTGGCGGTGTTGCCGTGCACAAGCGAGGCGCATAGCTCTGTGTCGTGCACCCATCAAGAGGACTAGAGTTGGGCGTCTGCTCCCAAAGCCCATATCGTGCAGGGTACGTTGCACAGTCTGGACGCTGATGCTTGTTGAGGCACCAGCATTGAATTCCGATTATACCTGCGAGAGTGTTACACACCTATTGCGTGAAACGATTCTTGACAGCCGACGATGGTCACATTCACCCAATGTCTTTTTACGGCCACACTGGTATCGTAGGTTGGAGGTTTTGCTGGAATTCTTATAGTCACGATACACCCTTGCAATGGTCGTCCGTGAAAATCCAAACTTCGTTTCTACATCTGAAATACTATGTCCCATCTCACGAGGGCCAACTATGACACCGCGTTGAAAATCATTTAAATCGTTATTACTTGTCATTCTCATGCAGAAAACAGCTCTGACAGCTGGCAAGGATGTCTATCGCTTTACATATGTACTGGCGGACGCAACCGAGTACGCGCATAGGCGACGTTGCTATGTATTTTGCATAAGCTCGTCTATACCAGTTTTTCTGGCACTTCAGTGTATATGCATGTATTGAATTTCACGACTTGTGTTGCTCTTGATTTGTGATATACAGCTTCGATTAAATAACCCATTATTTTTTTTTGCATATACTGTAAATGTGAAAGGTTTTTCTTTCACGGACCGGTGGGCATTTTGATGGACCAGTGATTTTCAAATTTGAGTGGTCCAAATTCTGTAGAAGATTTATTTCTAATTCTAACACTGATCTATATTAGGGGCAAAGCAAACCTGACTACACTGCTAATGCTGTGAAACCGATTTACCGGCAAGATATCTCTTGTGTTTCAGTATTTCTTAGCTCAATAATGGGGTGTCAAGTGTTTGGACCCTTCCCCCCTCAGTTTCTTAAGACAAGACAAAAGGAAACTTCTGGCGTTCCATCACTATGTCCTCCTTCAAACCCCACACTTCCCAATCTTGCCCACCACCAGACAAACTATTTATGAATGAGTATTTTTAAACAGTAATGTACACAAGCTGTTTTATTGCTAGAACGTAGAAAAAGCCTGAAGGATGAGCCGGAGCTATTGGTGTTTCTTTGTGCAACAGCACTTTGAGTTCTCTACCCCCTTTCACAGGAGGGATTGTTTTATTACAGTAGCTAGGGGACGATTGGCTGGCCGCCTGTGTGCACGAAAAAACAATTTTCCTTTCCCACTCACAGTAAATATTCCCAGTATATACTCAGTGTTAGAATTTGAAATAAATCTTCTACAGGCCCAGCGGACCACTCGAATTTGCAAATCACTTGTCCGTCAAAATGCCCACTGGTCCATGAAAAAAAAACCCTTTCACATTTACAGTATATGCAAAAAACCCTGTCATTTCATCGGAGCTGTATATCACAAATTGCGAGCAACAGAAGTCATGAAATTCAATACATGCATATAAATGCGCATGCACAGCACATGAAGCTACAAGGAAGAAAATAAGTATGGGGAAAACCATACAGTGTACTGATTATGATGAAGCACTTCGCAACATACCAAAAGCCACCTGCCTGAAATACCTTGCTTCAGTCTGAAAGGCAGGAGGTTATAGAAAGACAAATGGGGAAAAGCCAGAGCATAAACGGTTCTTCAACCTCCAGTTGGAAAGCATTATAAAAGACCCATCATATTCTGGGGTCACTACTTAGGCAAACATGTGGTGGTGTCTAAATCCAAATATTTTTATTCAGGCCACGGCTTTCTCACAGTCCAAAATTTTCATAAAACTAAAGTATGTTTCGAAATTAAGATATTCAGTTTTTGAGTAGTAAACATCGGAATTAAAAAAAAAAAAATCCGAAAACTATCATTGCTGAACCTGGATATTTTGAAATTTGGTTCAGTTCTTTATAAACTTGATAATTCTGAAATAAACGGGGTTAAAAAAAAAAAATTACTGGCCAGCTGACCACTGGGTAATTCGAACGCTGATCCTGCATACAGTATATAGCCTCTGAAGGAAAACAGAAATGACGTCGCCAAAATGCGAATATTTGTATTTTTTAGAAACGCGACAGAAACTGTGATTTTAGTATATTTTTTTTAATTGTACGTACAACATTTAGATCATCTACGTATCCATGTGCTTTTTTAGGTCTCGGTTCAGATCAGATCATGTGCAGAGGATTTTAGGGAGTGTCTGATCCCTGGTCTTACCCTTTAGGAATAGGAAGCTAGGAGATTCGGTCTAGGGTGCTGAATAGGAAAGTGACACTGAAGCGAGGTAGAAAGTGGGATGAAGATGCCCTTATTTATTACCGGGGAGCTTGAATAGGAGTTTTTAAACTGTGAGAATAATTGGCAGTGAGACACGTAACACACAAAACATTAGAATAATTCTTGATGACTACATATCATGCTTCCGGTACGTAAGAATTACAGGTGTTGGGACGACGTTTCGGTAGTGACTTCTACCTTCATCAGGCATGGAATGAAACGTGATATTAGCATCAGTTGTTGCCAGATTTCACATTTTCATTTGGAAAGCTAATTTTGAAATCTGGCAACAACTGATGTGCTAATACCACATGTTTCATTCCATGGCTGATGATGGCAGAAGTCGCTGTCGAAACGTTGTCCCAACACCTGTAATTCTTACGTAACTGAAGCGTGATATGTCGTCATCAAGAATTATTCTAATGTTTTTAAACTGGAACTATAATATGCAGTGGAAGTACACACTCCGTAGCTTTAACTGTATAGTCAGGTTACCTTTGTCCGGAGTATAGAACTTTGAATCTTTAATCCCTAAGACGTGAGTTAAACTATTCTGGCTTATCCAGTATGAGAAAAAAATTCACAAAGTATCAGACTTATAGTTATCAGCAGGATTAAAAATTAAAGCGTCTCTCACAAAATACCATCTTCAGGGGGGGAGTTGAAATTCCTGAAAAGTATTGTGCTTTTTGTAAGAAGGGTAGAAACTGTTTGTTTCAATTATGTATAATAAAATCATTCTTTAAAGAAAGAAAATATAAACATTCCTTTTTTCCAAGAAAGAAATGATATATTTTTACACGACCGTATATTCTTTGATGTATAATGTAAGAGCTATGGTCCTAGTGCAATTCAGATGTCAATCAATACAAGAGAAAAATGTCCAACCAATGCCGTTTGACATTGTTTACTTTAGAAATACGAAATATTTAGGTTGTAACTTGAAATCTTCTAAAAAGTCCGGCAGCCTAGGTGCTTTGAATTCTAAAAGTCCGGCAGCCTAGGTGCTTTGAATTCTAAAAAGTCCGGCAGCCTAGGTGCTTTGAAAAGAGCCGCGAAATAATCTGTTGAGTGCCTTTTAATAGGTTTTATAAACTGTTTACAAATACCTAATATCTAAGTTGTAACAAATAAAGGTAACTTGATCACGCTAGTTACGTTAACTGAAAACTTTTACAAAAAGTTCGTAAGTTGGAAGCTTTCGACCTTATCTTAGGTCTTCATCACGCCAATGGAGGACTAAGATTGTTGCCAGATTCTACATTTGAATTTTTCCTATTTTTGTTGCCAAAACTTAGAATTGATCTCCAGATCAACGGAATGTAGAGAGGAGATTCGGAGTTGCAAGTCATTGAGTTGAACATAATTTCTATGCTTTCACGGTAACGGAGGGCAAAACGATTGTCAAAAGAAGCAATTCGTTTTGCTTCGTTCCAGTGGGGAACTGCAGATGTGTCTTCCATTGTCAAAATAGACAAGGCAGTATTAGGATTGGCTTTTGAAACATCTTTTCTATGTTCTAAAATTCTATGGCTAATGCTCTTGTATGTGCTTCCAATGTATAAGTTATCCCCAGTAGAAGAAGAGATAGGAATGCAGTAAACTCCTGGGAGGTTCAGGCTTTCAACTTTGTCCCTATCAATTTGTAGAAGTTTCAAGATGTTTGGGGTAGATTTAATGGCAAGATGGTAACCAAAACTTCTAAAAAGAATCTGTAACTTATAAGCATAGGAAGGATGGTAAGGAACAGAACCACAGAATTTCAGGTCTTCTTTCTTGTGAGGAAGGAGGCATTCGATTTTCGAATGGTTTTCATATTTCTTTATGAGGGAGTTGACTGTAACAGCAGGGAAACCATGGGAGAGGGCTATTGTAGAAATTTTGGAGAGTTCTTCTTGAAGAGAGAGTTGGTTGTTGCAAATGATATGAGCCCTGTGGATGTAGGACTTCAATGCTGCAAGCTTGTAGAGATGCAGGGTGCAAGATTTGTAGGGAATGATGTTAGTGGCCGCAGAAGGTTTTCGATAGACGGAACAAGTAATGGAGAGATCAGCGTTTCTGCAGATAGATACATCCAGGAAATCAATTTTGTGATTTACTTCCTTAGATATAGTGAGCTTAATGGAAGGAAATTTTTCCGTAATGGAGTTGATCAGTATCTGTAGTTCAGACTCGGAATGTGGCCAGCTAATGAAAATGTCGTCTACATATCTTAACCATAGGGAAGGTTGAAAAGGGTGTAGAGGAATGATGGAAACTTCAATATGTTGCATGTAGACTTCAGCAAGCAGAGGGGAAAGAGGTGAGCCCATGGGGAGACCAGATTGTTGCCTATACACAATTTTGTTGAAAACAAAACAACTGTGTTGATGAATAGTGTGGAAACAATCATAAAGATCTTTGATAAGAGGACCGGGGTTCAAAATGAAGAATCAATTTCTTCATGAGGGGCATGTAGGAATCAAAATATGGTACAGAGGGAAACAAAGATTCTACATCAAGAGTATACAGATTATCACAGGGAGAAAAGGAATTAGGAAGGTTGTGGATGAAGTTTGAAGTAGAGACAACTGTATGAGGATGGTTGGCTGCGAGGGATTTGCATTTGAGGACCAATCTCTTTTCAAGGTTTACTGCTGGAGAAAAAGAATATTCCACTAAAGGTCTGATGGGGTTACCAGCTTTATGCAGTTTCACTTGCAGGAAGAGCCTGGGAGTTCTAAAGTAAGGAGGGGTGATATATCACCAAGGAAGGATTGAAGAGTTTCTTTCTTAGCTAATCTGTCAACTGAGTTTTTGAGTGAGTTGGTGGTGTCTGACTGCAAAGGGATGCAGTTAGCAGATGTAAGAAAAGAAAGCACTTTTTGGTTTAGAGTTTCTTTACCAATGATGACTGGGCAACCGACTTTATCTGCTTTGCATACGGCTAGGTCATTTTCTTGAATAAATGACCTGAATTCTTTAAACAAGAAGAAGAGTACTCTTCTTCTTGTTTAAAAGAATTCAGGTCATTACAATATGTGCAGAAAATAACGTATTTCAATGGAATTATCTCCAGTATTTGTTTTTAAATCATCTAATTCGAAAGTGCAACTCACACAACAAATAATTTTTCTGGAATAAGAGTCCAATAGATTGGTGATATAGCAGAGTAATAGTGCATGCCCAATCTGTTTTTAAGTAAGAAGGGAATGAGACTTCCAGGGTACAAAAATTCACATACATCAGCAACCTTTTTTTATGTTTTATTGTTTTGGGTTTAGCTTCCTTTTCCTTATTTTAGTCTTATTGCTCAGTCATCCTCCTATTAAGTTAGTTTTCCCATGAAGTTACTTTCAGTTCCCCATTGAACACAGTTTCATGTGAATTGCTCTTTTACAAAAAATACCTTCATGTATTTAATAATTGACATCCTCCATTAGTGTGTTTCCTTAGGGCAGAAACAAAGTCTGGTGTCAGTATCTGCTGCATTCATTAGGGTGAGTGAATCCAAAGAGGTCAGGATATTTATTGTACTTTTGCTCATTATGAACAGTGGGGAACAGAGGTAGCAAAAAGCGGCTGTTACAAGACAAGGACTGGGAAACTGCCTTTCTGTATTTGTTGTTTCTTCCACTCTTTTACAAATCCTGAAGGATAAAAAGAATAGCTCTTATCCAGTAACATTTGATAAACCTATCACTAATTTGCAGCCTAAAAAGAAAACCATACAAGGTAAAAGAAATAAATTCATTTTTTAACTTGTTGACAACTTTAAGGGAAAAAAAGCAAACAAAACTTACTGGCCATCCGGGCCAGTAAAATCAATAGTTCAGTAATCCGGCGGAAGTTTTACTGGCCAATGTCCAGCAGACCACACTGGGTAATTCGAACACTGTTGAACTATGAGATCGTTAGGTGCAAAATTGAACTCTTAACTTTAACCCCATTTTTATAACTTACTTACTCTTTATCGCATATGTGATTACCTCTTATATGGGAAAACTGATTTGACCAGCAGAACTGTCTCTTAAATTGTGTAACTTTAACTTTATTGCATCTTCTAACTTGAAGTAAGTGGACAAATATTGCAAATTTAATTGGCATACTTCAATTTGCATAGTTAAGTCATGTGTGAAAGTATTTGTGCATATGTAATTGGTGAGGTCCTTAAAAAAATTTGGAGGTGGGTGCTTAAAAGTCCTTATTTTTTGTGGGAGAAAAAGAATGGTATTAAGCATAAGATTAGATCTAGATTTATAGTTATTGAACACGTCTCACCACCAGGAAGTTAGTATTTGTCTAGCACATGCTTGAAATGCGACAAAATGGGCTTCAGCAACTTTGTGTTTGCTTAAAGGTAAGCTTATTATTTGTATAGTATTGATTTTTAGCTGCACATTTTTAGTGAAATGTTTGAACATATTCTCAGTTTCGAGTTTAAATTGGGTGATTTAAAAAGAAAAATATTGCTTTGTTGCTTATAGCATGATACATTTTATTGCGAATTTAACATTTAGGTGTGCCTCCCTTCACATTGCAGACAATTTTTAGGTTTTTTGTATTACCGACTTCTGAAAAGATTGTTTCTGGGTTTAACTGTAAAATTAATGTTTAATTAAAATGTTAAATTCACACTACTACCACTTGAACGAAAAGTTAACATGCATGCCCAATAGAAACGGTGGGACACTGACACCTGGTGCGGATTTTTGAAAATGTTTGCAACTTTTTTTTTACAATTTCTTAAAGAATGGCAGTGCGCAAAAAAAAGTTCATATTCAAGGAAATTTAGCATATGAAGACTTGTCATTTTAAAACAGCCTAGGAACAACTGAAAAAATTGTGTAAATTAATGTTGCGAAAATGTCGATACTAATGTTCTACTGTCCAGAACAACAACATCAGTTGTGTCAAAATACTGGCTGGTGTATTGTTTCTGTTGAGCTTCTATTGGGAAATTTGATGCCACTTTTCAGCACCTTTTTTAGAGTATCACTGAAAAAAGACAGCAAGGAATTATTCATAATGTGGTAAAAATGGTCCTCATAGATGCCCTCCCCCACATTATTTTGCCCGCATCTCAAATTTGATTTTCAGTTTTAAAGCTAGGAAGTGAAATTTTCATGCTTGTGGCAGCTATGTAGAGCAGTGGAAGGTTAAAAACCGAATTATTTTTGTATTATTTTTGAACCTAAATAGCTTCATCTTGATTATTTATTTTCCTTCAATTTTGAATCCAGAAAATTTACATGAATTAACATTTTTCTTCACTTCCAAGACCTGGAACATGGTACCTGGGTAGATTGTTTGTTTTCAAAAAGTTTTTTTGCATTTATGTAAACAGCTGTTGTATCCTGACCAAATTTACTGCAGGTACTGGAGGGGGGTTTTATGACTATTCATACAAAGATACATGAGACCTAGGCATCTTTTGTGTAGTTTAGTTATTAGTTATCCAAATGTAATCAATATCAAATTGCCAGTTCCTCCCTGACATCCAGCTGAAGAAAATTAATATGATCATGATGTACCCCCAGCTTGCAAAGATGCATTAATGAAATCATTGGTGTTAGGCTTTATTGAAAGTACACATGATTCTTCAAAGATAATTATTAAAACTGTACATAGACTTTAAGATTGTGTATCAAAAATGTCTAATTTGTCAACTGGTTGCTGGGTAGAGGAATGGCCAGCCTGTAGGGCAGGCACCATTACCTATGCCACATCTAGGACTCTCACTGACTGGCAAGAAACCAGTTTTTTTATGACTACCTGGCCACAGTCAGTGCCTTTGTGTTTCAGAACAGGAATGCTCTGACATATTGTTTGTGGTCTTGCATTTTTATTCAAATTGTTGCAAATCATTTAGTCTGTATTTGAATAAAAAAAATATAAACTAAGTTCTCATTAAAAATATTGCATAATTCAGAGACTGTATGCAGAAGTTTTCTTTTTAATTGACGTAACTGAGCATTTATACCAAACTTGAAGTCAAGGGTAATGTTGAGCAGATGATTATGCTAATTCTCTAGAAATGAAGGTAAGATTTTCACTTTTTGGTAGGAAAGTTTTAAGCAGCAGGTTTTGGACATGAGCTTTATTTGTCGTATTTGAAGGATTGGGGAAAAGCTGTAAATTTTTTTTTTTTTTTTTGTAAATAGATCCATTTAAGTTGTTTCATTTGGTTATTTTAATTTACAAAAAAATCACTGACTTAAAAAAAACTTGCTGTATAGTAGAACTTTAATGGCTATCAGTGAAAAGTTTGTTTATTCAAATTTTATTTATCCATAATACAGTGTTTTCAATGACCACTTGTAGCATTTTAGCTAAATTATTCTCCTTTTCAGAATTAAAGAAGAACCCTGTGGAAGGGTTTTCAGCTGGTCTAATTGATGATAATGATATATATAAATGGGAAGTTTTGATCATTGGACCACCAGATACATTGTAGTAAGTATTCTTTAATTGTATTGAAGTTGGAAATGACATGCTGCCATTTTTGTTTTTAAATAGGAATTATATTTGTCATATAATAAGGTTATCATAAAAAAACGTACCTCATCACCATTGACATTCCACATTTGTTCAGGTGTGATAGTCCAAGGGAGTCTTCTCAGTAAATTTTTTCACATCAACTATTCTTATCTTCCTTATTGAACACACTAATTAATTTTGCATTTAAAGTTCAAAGTTAAGCATATTGTTAAAATCTATTTTGTTATGAATTAAAATACCTTAAGAGCCATTTTTACAATTTAAAAGCCATTTTACAACTAAAAACCAACTACAGTGTAAAACCTCTGATTAGTGGACACCTCCGGACTGGATGATCTGTCCGCTATTGGGAAGTACATGCCTATCTGCCCAAGCAATCGTGCAACACGAACTTCGATGCCATTTTTTTCTTTTTATCTTTTGCTGTCAAAAATAAAGTTTGTAGAAATGCAATACAGTAATACCCCGAAGTTACGCAATAGGTGGGACTGACAAATAAGCTCGTAAGTCGGGGTACAATTTTGCATACAAATACATATTAGTTAATTGGGACCAAAGGTTTACAAAAACACCTGTCTTTTGTTTAAAATGTAATCAAATTGCAGTTATTCCTACATAATACATATATTAAAACATAAAAGACTTACATAAAGGAAAGTTATTTAGATATCGATGGCTCCATAAAATCTAACGGATTCATCTGATGGCTCAATAATGATTTTTTATTCTTATGCAAGCTAATGATTTTTATTCCTTGCCTTGTGGCTGCAATCCGCTCCTCATTAGAATCGGTGTTCTCCAAAATCTTTAACCCTTTTTCAATTAAGTTTAGACCTTCTGTTAAGTTTGCAATTGTCATGTGTTGTTCTGGTGGAACTGGGTGTACGGTGTCTGCCTCTTCAGAAGCCCTTGCGAAACTGCTGAAATTTCTACTAGTCAATGTGGCTAGTGGAATAAAAATTTTACCAGCCAAATGACAAAATCTACTGGCCATGCAAAGTAAAAAAAAATAATAATTCGGTAATTCTCTGCCTTATATTTCTATGTAATTAAATGGGTGAATGTTTTTTTTTATTCTTTCTAATGAGAGACCCCTCCCCATAAACTTCACAAAAATAGATGGAGCAGTTACTGCATAAGATCATTAGATTGACTGCAAATATTGCATATGCTTTGTTCCAAAATGATTGATTTTTTTACAATTTATTTTCAGTGCTGTAATATCATTACTCTTACTATCTTAATTTACACATACATAATTTATTTTTGAGAGGCCATTTAAGTTAGATGTCTAATTTCTTTTAATAATATTTAAAACAAAGGGACAAAAGCTACGACATATATACACAAAGTGGCACTGATAATGTTGATACAGTTTACCGTTGATGTACTGTCTGATCTTCCCATCAGAGGTATCTATCTGTTCACCACAATCGAATAGCATTTTGAGGATCAAAATCTTTAATTGAAGGGCCATTGCATCTAATCATCATTAAGTCATTTAAAGTGTCACTATTCAGAGATGCCTGATTACTCATTTTTATGATATTCATTGCTAAAAAGCCACTCTCTCAGGGAGCAGTACTACATGGCATTAGACGTAGCAGCTGCATCATTTAAAAAACATTGCCATAACAGTTTGTTTCTTTTTGTTCAGCATATATGCAGCTAAACAGAGATTCAAAGATAATTCTTTTACCTGTCAATGACATTATACTTTGTGCAAAATATACCATGGCAAATGTTGTTTTAGTAACCTTGATCCTTTGGTCACTCCAGGCTGATTCGCCAACAGATTAAGTTTCTCTCAAAGCCCACCTTCTCTTCCATTCATTTTTGAAGCAGCTGCAGGAACACGGGCGAGGAAACTGAACTCTATTCATTCACAAGTGGAGGAGTGGACAAAATAGTTGCCCACTTGGGGAAAAAAATCTACTGGCCATCATTGGCTACTATATTAAAAAATCTACTTGCCACTACAAAATATGTGGTCACCATTTGGTTACTGACATTCGCAAGGGCTGCTCTTCAGCAACGCTTTGCTCACACATCTCTGAGCTCATCAATTGTAAGCTCCTTGTTAAGTGAATCTAACAGCTCGCTGACATTTTCACTGTCTACTTCCAAATCCAATTTCCTAGCAAGGAGGACAACTTCTGTTGCCTGAGTGACTTGATCGGTTTCTGGCATCGTTTCCGCCTCGCACTGAAAAAGAACGGACAAAGTTGTTTCCACACACCAATCAAGGTTTTTTGGGATATTTCAGCCCAAGAATCTACGATGATCCTTACGGCATCTAAAACATTAAACTGTTTCCAAAACTCTTTAACAGATAGTTGATCATTCATTTGTGTAAACGAACGTCGCTTGTAGTACACTTTGAATGTTTTGATAACGCCTTGGTCCAACGGTTGAAGTAAGCTGGTTGTGTTTGGAGGCAAGAAAACAACTTTCTCCCGTAAGTCGAAACCAATTAGAGTGGCAGGCGGGTGACCGGGTGCATTGTCAATAATTGAGCATCACTTTAAACGGAATTTTTTAGACTGGCAATAACGTTCGACTTCAGCTATGAAGTGGTGACCAAACCAGTCTTCAAAAATGGAAGCTGTCACACAAGCCTTAGGATTTGACTTCCAAATCACGAAAAACCAGCTTTAGATTTATTTTTTAGAGCTCTTGGATTTTCGGAGCGATAAATTAAGAGGGATGTTAACTTACAATCACCAGCTGTGTTTCCCACCAACCATCACTGTCATATTTGGTCTTCGGAAGCTTTAAAGCCAGGAAACGTTTTTTCTTCACGTGCGATAAAAGTTCTTTTGGGCATCTTCTTCTAAAATAGGCCGATTTCGTCTACATTAAATATGGTTTGACTGCTATAGCCACCTTCTATGTTAGCCTTGAGTGTCGCGGGGAAAAGAAGACTCGGCTTTTTTATCGGCGCTTGCCGCCTCTCTGGTCTCCGCGATGCTGTGCCAGTTACAGCGATTTTTAAATCGGTTGAACCAACCATTGCTGGCTACGAAGTTTTCACCTTTAGCTGCCTCCCCAGCTTCTACTTTTAGCCTCTCAAAAATCAACTTAGCTTGGTTACGTATGGTGTTCTGATCGACTGGACAATTATTCACTCTTACTTGATTATCACACCATAATTTAAGCGTCTTCTCTATCTGGGCAATAATCCCATGACGCTTACGAATTATGCTTGAATTCAAGGACTGGGCATTTTTCCCAGCTGTGAGAATTTTTTCTTTATCTTTTATGATTGTTCTTACTGTGGATTTCGGTAGATCAAACTTCTTTGCTAGCTCACAAATTTTCATTTTGCCATCAAAATTCTTAATGATGTTGAGTTTAAATTCGAAAGTCAACGTTTTCCTTTTTTTTTTGCTAGATGTACAACAATCGGACTTGCTTCGCTTAGGCGACATAATTGCAGTTAGTATTACGTACATTATTTTAAATGACACAATTTTGCACCTAACACAAAATAATCTCAAGTTACGTCGATTGTGAAAATTGTGTACGGATGATTTTGCGTGAAACACGTCGGTACATGTCACTGCAAGTGCGACACCGGCAAACGCTGGAGGAATGATTGGATGAATTCGCGCAAAACACATTCGTGCATTTCACTGCAAGTGAGACACTGACAAATGCAGGAGGAATGACTGGATGAATTTGCGCGAAACACGTCCTGGGCGGTAAGGGGCAAAGTGGGAGCGCAGTAATAAAAAATTGCGTAACTCCAAGTTCGCGTAAATCGGGGTATTACTGTACTTTATATTACTTATTTTTAACATGAGGAAAAAGGCATTTCGCGTTCATGTGTACAAGATGCGTAATTCCGTGCATACTTCCGATTAATAAATGTCTTACATTTTTAAAAAGGTACTTGCAGCTAATTTATCACTTGGCATTCTTGCCTGCAACAAAAAAACAAAACAAAAAAAAAACTGACAAAAGCGTTTGTTTTATTCTTTTGCTGTTTATAGCCTCTTTTTCAATATGAATTTTCAAATTCATCAGAAGTGCCAGTCCCTCAGAATCACCTTTGCTAATAAAAAAATTCTGAAGTTCTTCACTATATTTTGCTGCATCTGTAAAGTTCTTAATGTTGCACACCTTGTGCAACTCCGTCCATTGCCTCTTCATCAGTTCCTTCCGCTGTCTCTTCGACCATGTCATTCTTGATGGGTGCATGTGAAGATATGAAGTCTTGCAAAACATCCCTTGTCTGTTCAAAGCACAGTTCATCAATTGCAATAAAATCTTTGGCATTTCTCTCACAGTTCAAACAAGTCATGAGATCAGAAATTGAGCGCAGATCCTCTTCTGTATTTAAAGTACATACTGCACCTTCATTGCCTGCCGAAACAAACCCTGCCTTTCGGAAACAACTGCTAACGCACTGTGGTTTAACGTTTTTGATGGCAGAGGTTACCCAAGTGATGGCATGGAGAACATTAACGGATTTTGGCAGTTCTTCAGTTTTCCCCCATAAATCCAGTTGTGTAATGAGATAACGCAAAAAACACTTCCTGTAGCATGCTTTGAAGCTATGTATTACACCCTGGTCAAGTGGCTGGCATACAGAATTTGTATTTGGAGGAAAAAACACAATTTTCACATTTGTCAATTTCAAATCGGCTGGATGGGAAGTTGCATTGTCGTACACCCTGGTCAAGTGGCTGGCATACAGGAGTTGTATTTGGAGGAAAAAACACAATTTTCACATTTGTCAATTTCAAATTGGCTGGATGGGAAGTTGCATTGTCGAGAAACAACAGCACACTTCTTCGCTTTTTTTCATTCTGGCATTAAAAGCTGTCAGCCATTCTGTCATTAAAGTGCATGTCATCCAAGCCTTATTATTTGTGCACCACAGGACACCAAGCTTGCTTACATCAATGTTCTTAAAGCATCTGGGTTTTAATGCTGTGCCTATCACAAAGGGGTGTGTGTGTGTGTGTGTCAAATTCCCCTAACATGTTAGAGCAATAACAACAGCATTAGTCGCTCTTTCGATACCTTGCCTCCGGTGCATTCCTCTTTCCTCAGGCACAATGTCTTCGGCATTATACGAGAAAAAATCTCAGTTTTGTCTGCATTAAAAATGTTCGTCTTCATAGCCCTCACATATCGTTTGGAGCCTTTCATACCAATCAGCCACTTCTTTTGCACCGACGGATTTGGCTTCTCCGCAAATGGCTTTGAAAGAGATGTTATGGCTTGACCTGAATTTCTCCAGCCATGCATTTGAAGCTCTGAAGTTTTCTATGCCAAGTTCTTTGCTGATTTCCAATGCTTTCTCTTGCAGCAGAGGTCCACTAACAGAAATGTTCATCGCCTGAACAGCTGCAAATCAGTCTAACACCATGGAATCGATCGCCCCACTCTGTCTTTCGCATCTTAACATTCTTCTCATTTTCGTTACTGTTCGTCATCCACAGTTTCAATATCTCTTCCTTATTTCTTAAAATGTCACTGACTTGTATTTTACTGACACCTAAATTTTCGGAGAGAATCCGCGCACTTGATTTCTTTTTTTCTGACGCATTTGTAATTTTGATTTTTTCTTTCAACGTCAGTCGTTTCCGTTTTGACGTCATAACAAGAACCAAATGAATCCACGAGTTCCCCAAGATAAAAAGCTGTAGCAAGAGGGAAAGCTGTAGTGAGTGACCCTTTGCTCGAGGTTGTGCCTGCATGCAGTCAAAGATAAGAGACAGTGAATCGCCCACACTTGGAAAGGGGTGCCATGCAAATTGGCCAGTACAATATCGTGTGAGGGGTAGACTCTTCTGAATGGGGGAAATAACAACCTTAACTGCCCAATAGGGGTCAGTAAGGGAGACTCATTTCACGACAACCTAGATTAGGGTTGAGGCCTCTACAATAGCATTCTTTTGCAAGAGAGAGAGAGCAAATAATAGCTAGGAACGTTTTCAGTGCAGTGAGTGGGCTTGACATCGCAATAAAATTTTGCATACATTTTTCTCCTGCCTCCCTTTAGAGGACGCATTTTGCATTTTCAACCGAAATCACTGTCCGCTATACAGAGTGTCCGTTATTTGAAGGTAAAGACACAGAACCGCCTATACTTTGGGACTGGGGATTACAAAACTGTCCGTTAAATGTAGGTGTTCGCTATTCGAGGGTGTCCGTTAAGGAGGTTTTACTGTATATACAAATTTGCATACATTTCACTTCTAAATTACTAATATCATCATCAACTATTATCAATCCACTGCTGGATGATGGTCTCCCCAAGTTTCTTCCACAATGGTCTCTCCATGTCACTCCTGCATGCTTTCGAATTTCATCCACCCATGTGGTTTTCTTTTGGGCCTTTTCCTTATACATGTGTTCCTTTTATCTCTCCTGGTTACACTAAGCATGCATCTCTCCAGGCTTCTTTCAGTTGTCTCCAGTTTTAGTATGTTTTTTTATTAGTTAAGGTCCACGTCTCTGCTCCGTACGTAAGCACTGGAAGGATGCATTGATTAAACACTTTTCTTTTAAGACGTAAAGGCATAATTTTTATTGTACATATGTGTAGACTGGTGGTGCGGAGGTGGATTAAAATTTTGAAATGTTAAGTTCGTGTTTCTCTAGCAGAGTTATGACAGTTGAATCTTCATATCAATACTAGTAGAAGGGAGGGGGAGATGAAAAGGAACATAAGAAATGAGGAGAGCATCTGCCATCTTTCAGTGCCAGAAAAACCTCAGAGGAGATTGCAGAGTTCCATAAATTCTCTTTGTTCTTAGTCTACAAGATTAACAGCAAGGTTGACAATGCAGAGGACCGTGAGGACATCCCTACCATGTGTAAGAAGCATGACCGTTGCTCCGACATCAGGATGCCAGAGTCTGTCTTTAAGGGACAAGGGATGGTAGACAACAACCCTAGGAAATCAATGAACACCTTATCCTAGGAATTGGGTGTTGCTCATGGTACCAGCCACTGCATCATCCATGAGGACCTCTGCTACAGCTCCTACATTTTTAAGAGAGATCAGTCCATGGACTAGGCCATGCAGGAAAAGCATCTGACAAAGGCAAAGAAACTGCTCCACAAAGTCGAGCACCCTTAGAAGAACAACTTGCTGACATTCTTCTCAGATAAGAATTTTGACCAGGACCAGAAGGTCAATAGGAGGAATGACAGGTAGTTGTGTAAAAACCCTGAAAATGTGCCCAGGCTTACGAGCATAAAATTTCCTGCCACCATCATGGTTCTCAGGGTCATCTCCAGTGAGAGAGATGTCATGCCTCCTCACTTATTTGGGAAGGGTTTAAGGGTCAAAGCAGACATGTAGGTGCTGAGAAATGTAGTGAAGCCCTAGATGGATGCCATTGCTGACGGGAGGTCTTAAATCTTCCTGCAGGACTCTGCCCCAGTCCACAAGGCTAAAGCAACTCAGAAATGGCTTGAAGAGAATGTGCCCTACCATTGGTCTGCCCTTGTATTACTTATACACAGTCGAGTCACATTATTGTGACCACCTCCTACTTTTGGTGTCAACAGTGTGTAGTCAATGAAAGAAGGCACATGTCGTAAGCTGGCTTGGAGGGTATATAAGGTATGCTGTAGGTAATCTGAAAACATATCACTCGTTGCGGTAAGGGATAAAAGGAGCGATTTATCACATTTGCAAAAAGGGATGAGTATCGGCTTTCGGGCCAAGAGTGGCAGTATTTCTGAAACAGCGCAGTTTGTGAACTGTTCGCATGCTGCTGTGGTTTAAAGTGTATCGTGATTGGAGAAATGGCACCATTGCGAATAAGCAATGTGGAAACTGCAGAGCACCACGTGCCATTTGATGTGAGAGGTGAACGTCGGCTTCGAAGGTGCGCGAGGGCCGATCGACACGCTACAGTAGAGCAACTGACTGTCCAAATAAACCAGGGGGCTACCGGAAGTGTGTCTAAAACAGTGGTAGCCAACCTTTTTATGGCATGTGCCTTTTTTAGTAACTTGGGCGTGCCACTGAAGTCATCCGTTCTCCTAACTAAATTGGCCCATATGAGGTTTAAATAAAAACACCATTATTTTCAGTTTCATAAGGTTTATTATCATTCTATCGTTCTTAGTGCATGTTAAATTGAACAACACGTTTGCAACTAACAATGACAATGGGATTTATAAAATTTTAATGCAGCTTTTGAATTTGCATGTTTCTTAAAATCTCCTGTATGCTTGGGTGTTTACCTGTGAACAAGCAAGCAAGATTAAATTACTTAGGTGAGCGTTAGTTAATTTTGAGCGATATTTAGTTTTAATCGTATTTATTACTGAAAAAGATTGTTCACAAACGTAGGCTGAGCCAAAGCTACAACAGTACCTCAGTGCAAATTTGTGTAAAATTGGAAAATCAGGAACTGGAAGAAATTTCCAGAATTCAACATAATTTGGACTGGTTGAAGTAGAAATAAACTCATTATATTTACCTTTAAGTGCAATATTATTCTGAAGGTCAATAATTTCTATCTGCATGTCTGGAGGATAATGATCTAGGTCTCCAATAGCAACTGAAAAAGGGTTTGTAAAAAGTTCACTGTTTTTCTTATCTTTCTCAAAATCACAAAATCTTTTTGCAAATGAGTCATGTAAAACAGATATTAACTTTTTGTACTTCTCATAATTTGGGGCATTTTCAGATACTTTTTCTTGTTCTTGCATTCGAGCAAATTGAGATAATTTGTTTTGAGAAAAACCATTTAAAAACAGTAAAAGTTTAGTCATGAAAGATGATGCAGAAGTAATCAATGTTGGAAAAAGACAGTCTTTTCCTTGTAAACGTAAATTTAAACTGTTCAGTTGCCCCATTATATCTGTAAGAAATGCGAAATCCCACAGCCAGTCTTCATCCTTGAGAAGTGAGCACTCACTTGTGAGTAAACTATTACCTTCAAAATACTTTAAAACACTATGTTGCAGGTTCCAAAATCACTCTAAGTCCTTTCCCTTTGAAAGCCAACGAACGTTACAATGAAGAAGCAATTCACCCATTTCTTCCAGTTTCTCTTCAAACAAACTGCGAAATCCTGACAGTTGAGTGCACAGGCTCGAATTTTGTCAGTACAACACACTACTGGATCCCGAACAGAAGATAACCCCAAGTCCTTTGCGCAAAGAGCCTCTTGATGTATGATGCAGTGTGGTACTTGAATATCTTCCTTTCCACATAATCTTCAAGTAACACTACACACCCCTTTTTCGTACCAGTCATTGCTGGAGCCCCATCTGTGCAAATGCTGTCTAATTTCCCCTCTCTAACTTTTTGTTTTCAGTAACATTTCCAGTTTGTTTGTTAAAAACATCTTCACCTCTAGTTATTAATTGACCCAAGTCTGAGTTCTTCAATTAAATCAAAGTTGTCATTGATAGCACGTACAAAAATACTTAACTGGGCAGTGTCAGAAACATCACAGCTCTCAATGGCCAAGGAAAACTTAAAAGAGTGAATCGAAGACACAATTTGAGTGTTAATGTTGTTAGCCATGTCTCTATACGACGCATCACTGTATTCCAAGAAAGCGAAATTGCGTTGACCAATTCCATAGTTTTCGGATCTCCGGCACGGTTAGCAAATATTTGTAGGCTGGACTTGACTATTTATTCGCCATCAGAGTATGGTTTCTGCTTTCGTGCCAACAGAAGAGAAATTTCGTAGGAAGCCTTCACCATTGATGTCAGATCTTCACTGTTTTTCTGGAAAGCAATTGTTGACCAGTTAGTAATTTCTTTTTTTTTTTTTTTTTTTTTTTTAATAAAGTCTGTTCTTAATGTTGAGTTAACAGGATAC
The DNA here is from genome assembly GCA_039090855.1 of Macrothele yani. Classification (NCBI taxonomy): domain Eukaryota; kingdom Metazoa; phylum Arthropoda; class Arachnida; order Araneae; family Macrothelidae; genus Macrothele; species Macrothele yani. Next base: position 9,412,094 of record CM077021.1, on the reverse strand, counting down.
TTAGAATTAAAATCAGAATGCTTTTGTTTGAAATGTCGCTCCAAGTTAAACTTTTTCTGTACCGCAACACAAGATCCGCAAATCAAACAAACTGGTTTAGCTGCACCTTGATTACTAAACAAAAACTTTTCTTCCCTATCAATGTTGAAAGCACGTAATGCAGTGTCTTCTTCATACTTCCTTTTTAAGGTCAACGGCTTACTAACACACCTTTCTGAAATTAAAGCACAATGTGGCGCCAACCGTTCACATTACAAAGGAATTAAGCCTTACCTTTTATAATCGCCGTTCAAAAGACACCGTGTCGAGAGAGAATCGCTTCCTCATCGCTCGCTAGCATTACGTGACTACGTCAACGAATGACGTCAACAGACTGGGAGCTCCTGAGGTTGTGTGACCTCCAGGTTGGTTCTAGCCACACAACGTTCAGTTTTTCTATTTTGCATTAACTTCGGCTGTGTCTTCAGTGAAGACAAAGTGTCACTGATTTACAACTGCGATAACAGTGACAATGGAATTAGGCTGATGGTTTCCTGCCCCCAGCAATAGTAGCAGACAGGGGTACCAGCTTTGCTTTCTGACACACGCAAGCAAACAAAACACTTGTAAAGGCAACCTTGATTTGTGTATTTTTGCCAATTGCTTTAAGAATTTTTTTTTCTTTTTCTCTTTTTAAATAGGGTACTGAAATTTTGAAGGTTTTTGCGTGCCATCCAATACACCTTCAGTGGCACGCGTGTGGCGGGTTGGCCACCACTGGTCTAAAACAACAGTTCAGCGAACCCTGCTGTGTATGGGGCTCCGATGCAGACGAATGGTCACTGCACTTATGCTGACAAAGGTGCATCGGCAGAAAAGGTTTACATTTGCACAGCAGTATCGGAATTGGACGTCCGCTGATTGGCAAAGGATTGCCTTCTCCGATGAGTCACGTTTTCTGCTTCATCGAACAGATGGGCGTTGGCGTATAAGGCAAGAAACACCGGAGAACAAACACTCTTCAACCATTGCTAGCAGAACACAAGCTAGTGGGGGCAGCGTTATGGTCTGGGGAATGTTTTCATTGGTCCTCTCATACCTGTGGAAGGTACTGTCTGGGGAATGTTTTCTCTGGGTCCTCTCATACCTGTGGAAGGCACTATGGACCAAATTCGTTATGAATCCATCCTTGCAGACCACATACACCCATACATGCTGATTGTCTTCCCTGGGGCAGATGGGATCTTCCTGCACGACAATGCGACATGTCACACAGCTAGAAATGTCAGAGAGTGGTTGGAAGAGCATGATGAGGACTTCAAAGTACTTCCCTGGCCCAGACTTAAACCCAATTGAACATCTGTGGGACCACCTCGATCGTGTTGTATGCTCTATGGATCCTCCACCATGCACCCTCTAGCAGCTGCCAGATGCACTGCAGTCAGCATGGCTCCACATACCTGTGAACACCTTCCAGCACCTTATTGAGTCACTCCCAGCCCATCTAGCTGCTGTCCGTGCTGCACATGGAGGTTACTCTGGATATTGGCTGGTGGTCACAATGTGACTCGACCGTGTATGTGAGGCATAGTTGAAAGAGACCAACGAGCATTTCCATAACAAAACACCCTTGACTCCCTTAGGCATGCCATTTGCAATGTCATGACCCACATGAACAAGGCCTGCGACCAATTCCACTCAAGGATCGGGGCTGCCATCACCGCCGACCATGGGTTCATTCAATAATTACAAAGTGTTTATGCATCAACTATTGTACAAGATTTTGCTTCAGCAAAATGTATATTTTTGTTTCAATTGTTTAATTATATACATTTTCCACGATAACCTGTACATTATTCAGTTTAATGGGCCAGCATTGTCAGTGTTTTCCTAAAATTATCAATAGACAATTTTCTATATCTAAGCATTCAGTTGTATATAAATATCTTCCAGTATGATAAAAAATATGCTGTAGGATTTTTTTTTCTGCACTTATGCCTGACAGCAGGGTTTTCATATGCAGCCTCATTAGTTGATTATTTTTTTCTTTTTTCAAATATAGGTGTCAGCCTCTTTCCTTACTTCTGCCATGTAGAGAAAAATGACAAAAATAAAAAATGTGGTTTACCCAATGACGCACCACAGCAAATTAATTTTTTTTAGAATCAACATACCTGTCTAATTATATCTTAAAACTAAGAGGGGAAATTTTCATAGGCTTTCTTTGGAGGAGTTGCGCATGGCCATTTAAAAATTACCCCAAAATCTAGTTGCAAACTAAAATTGCTTTTGACAGAACAAATGTGCTGCCATCTACTGGCGGTATTTGTTTCAATACTCAAATGAATCTTATTTAAAAATTAATTAGAATTTTAGAAATTTAAATGCTTCAAGGGGGAGGAGCTCAAAAGGGGCACGCACACAAGCATGTGCTTTTGTGAGTTTATGGAAGCTTCAGTGCTCCACTATCAATACCCGTAACCATACTTATTCTTGAGAATGTTTATTGAGTCTGACAGCTAGTACCTCAGACTGGAAATTAACATGCAAAGTGAGCTGCACGCACACAAGCATGTGCTTTTGCGAGTTTATGGAAGCTTCAGTGCTCCACTTATCAATACCCGTAACCATACTTATTCTTGAGAATGTTTGAGTCAGACAGCTAGTGCCTCAGACTGGAAATTAACATGCAAAGTGAGCTGCTCTGTTGGATAGTAATTGTGAAAGTGTTCATGAGGTACTCACAGATCTGGCCATGTGGAAAGATTATTGTGCAATTTGTTCCCAGAGTGCTATCATTTGAACAAAAGAGCAATGCCAGTACATTTCAAGTGACTGTCTGGAATGACTGGAAACTGACAATTTTCTTAAAGGAGTGATTACTGGTGATGAAACCTAGTGCTACCAGTACAACTTGAAAGCCAAAAGAATGGCACCCCCCCATCAATAAAGGCATGGCTCTCAAAATCAAAAGTGAGAACAATGCTTATTTGTTTCTTTATGTATGGAATAGGTCACACTCAATTTTTGCTTCAGGGCTAGTAGGCTGTGAATAATGAATCCTACACTGAAGAGCAAATAAATTAGAGACGGCGTTGTGCAAATGTGGCGCTGTGGGCGGCCCTGTAAACGGAAACGACATGACGTATGTAGCGATCCGACAATATAAGGAGTGATGCGACAGGAATCAGTAAGAGTCTGACGCAGTATGGGTAAGACGAAGGATCTAAGCGCATTTGATCATGGGCAAATTGTCGGGGCCCGACGAATGGGTCACTCCATCTCTGAAGTCGTGCAGGCACTGAGATTTTCACGAGCCACTGTGTCACGGGTGCACCGTGAGTATATCGAATCCGGTAAAACCATCCCTGCAATGGCCAACTGCCGTGGACAACAGCGTGTGGATGAGCGGGGTCATCGTCGGCTAGCTCGCAGTGTAACAGTGGATAGACGGGCCACAGTGCAAGAAATCACTCAGCAATTTAACGCTGGTGCACAAAAACGTGTAAGCAGCTACACTATCCAGAACCATCTCGTTATGGGGTACAGAAGTCATCGTCCCACGAGGGTACCGCTGCTGACCGCACATCACAGGGTGCAATAAATAGAATGGGTGCGGGAACATCGCCACTGGACTCTAGAAATGTGGGAAAATGTTGCCTGTACTGATGAGTAGAGATTCACATTGGTACATGCGGATGGCAGGATACGAGTACGGCACAAACCACGTTAAGCGATGGATCCTTCTTGCCAGCAGGGTACTCTTCAAGCTGGTGGGGGTGGCATTGTCGTCTGGGAACTGTTTACATGGACTGAAATGGGACCCATGGTACATGTGACATCGTCCCTCACAGGTCAAGTTACCGGGATATCCTGGACGACCATTTGCTCCCATTTGTGCGTCTTCAACATCCCACTGGGGACCTCATCTGGCAACAAGACAATGCACCGTGCCATCGCTCCCGAATTGTATCTGAATGGTTGGATGAACACTCCGCCGATGTGACCTCGCTTCCTTGGCCAGCTAGGTCACCTGACCTCAATCCCACCAAGCACATCTGGGATGCCATCGAGCGAGATGTTCGAGGCTCTGACCCCCTCCATCAAATCTTCGTGAACTGTGGGAGCTTGTTCAGGGGTCGTGGATCCGTACGGCTTCCCAACAGTGTCTTGTCGAGTCCATGCCGAGACGAATCGCCGCCGTCATCAGGGCGAAAGGTGGTGTTACACGTTACTAGACAGGTATCTCCAATTCAATTGCTCTTCAGTGTATTTCAGTGTATATGGAAGTTTTCAGATGACTTTGCAGTGTGGTTGTGGACAAACAAATCTTGGATCCTGCATCATGGGAATGTGCATTCACTTTCTACCTTTTCAGTACAAGAATTCATGCCACATAGTAACCCCCCCCCAAAAAAAAGTTATGGAATATTCACCATATTCTCCTGACCTAGTGCCAGCTGACTTCTGGCTGTTTCCAAAATTGAACTGCTTGAAAGGAAAGCCTTTTTTCAGCACTGTGAACATGTTCAGCCAGCCATTACCCAACATTTATGACAACTCTCAGTTGGGATTTCCAGAACTGTTTCCAACAATGGAAAAGTTTGTTAAACTCAGAAACTACTGTAAATCAACTTTAAATTTTAGTAAATTTCATCTCTTAACATAAATTTTTTATAGACCAGTCTCAAAATTTAGTTGTTCAATGGTGTAAATTATTGATTTATCATCGTTCATCCTGTGACGAAGTTTGTATGATATCCTCTAATAGCGGCAAACTGCTCAAGATCATTTTCATGCGTCTAAATAAAGAATGAGATATGGACTACAATTCTGCAAGAAAAGGTTTTTTTTGCATTGAAAGTATCAACACTTTATTTTTGAAGACTGCTGTAAAAAATGAAAAAAAAAATGTTAAAAATTATTTTAATTAAACTTACGGCATGAACACTTACTGCAATAGCTTCAAAAGTTTTCATCTATTACCCTAGTTTTGTGTTTATAATTTTAATCTTCGTTTGTTCAATCAAAATATTTATTATCACCATTATATTCAAATTTTAGGGGCCTCATAAACTTGATAGAACTTAAGGTCTCATGTAGTCAGTCTGGCCCTGGCTGTCAGCATTCAGGTAAATGGACTCAATTTAGTATAATTTTTTACATCATACTAGTTGTGATCGGTTATCCTCTCTAAAAATAGTTTGCTAATTTTTTTCTGCTAATATCTCTTTAAAATTGTAGCACCATAATTTTTCTTTTATACATAGTGAGGGAGGTTTCTTCAAAGCACATTTATATTTTCCTAAAGAATATCCTCTGCGACCACCAAAGATGAAGTTTATTACTGAAATTTGGCATCCAAACAGTAAGTAACTGGGAATTTTATGACTACAGTACTACCAAAACTTGGAAGTTTATTAAATAGTAAATATAAAACTGATAAAATGTGTATCTGATGCGATGCTTTATGCATTTTTATGTTAATGTGCCTTGTTTTATGAAATGTTGTTTGACTACTATGGGTTAGCAATATTAACCTCAGTTTGTTTGTCTGATCATCAAGTTGTGGTCAGCTTTATTGTGGTTTTCCAGACTGAGGTTTTTGCTGGTTACCATTAAAAGTCTTGCCTAATATTAAAAATTATCCTAAATCATTTTTACTTGTAGGCTCATAATGATCCTAATAAATTCTTCTGTTGCAATCCCTTGTAGCAGCCCAAAGTATTCCAGCTCTGCTGTTAGATTCTGCTGAGTGTAAATTTTCTGTTATTTTATTTTTTTTTTTTTTTGATTGGCTTGTAGATAAACTAAAGTGCCTTTTGATTTTTCTGAATACAAAAGAAATTTTTTGATAGATGGCTGCAATAACAATCTGCCAATCTACTGTAGAAATGCCAAAATATTTTGCATGTTTTATTCAGTTTCAGGCTTTTCTGTCTATGACCGGACTAGGCTGCCATCTGATGCTGACCTTGTCTACATATAATGGACGCTCCCTATCTTCTGATTCAAGGCTTCTTGAATTGGAAGAGGAACTACAAAGGATGAAGTGGGACATTGTCGGGCTAAGTGAGGTAAGGAGAAAAGGAGAAGATCTCATTGAACTGAAAAGTGGACATCTCTTCTACTATCGTGGGACTGATACTGGCAGAACTAGTGGTGTTGGTTTTATAATAAACAAGAAACTGAAGGATAAAGTTGTAGAAGTTAAAAGTTCCTCTGACAGAGCTGCACAACTCATTATCCAACTCTCGGGAAGATACCAGGCTCAGATTATTCAAACTTATGCACCCACCACAAGTCATCCTGAAGAAGAAATTGAAGAATTTTATGAGGAAATTCTGTAATATCACAGACACTCGATCACAACACAAAACATTTATTACTTTACACAAAAACATAAACTGGAATACACTCCACGGTACAATAAAAACTTGTTGTCTTAGCCAAAGCTCGGCATGTCCTACTCCTTCAATATATCTCACGCTACTCCCCGCATCACTCACCACACGCTCCAGTCATTAAGTGTCAATGTATCATTCCGCACTTTTGTGCGTGGAAGTTCGTATTTTACAACCCCCCCCCTCACTCCAGAGGAACTTTTTCCAGTGGTAAAAAGTTCTTGTCATTTTACAATACAATAGTCATAGTTCACATAATGAGTCATAATCCATTTACAAAGAGAAATATATGAGTTAATTTAACAATTATCTTTACGTGTTTTCCAACAATTTCTATGTATTATATACCAAAAACAAAAAAAACAAAGTTTTCACTAGCAGATCAAGGTGGATCATCTAAATTTGGAACTCTGCTCAGTCCATCTGCATTTTTGTGCATAGTTCCCGATCGATGAATTATAACAAAATCATATGCTTGTAAAGCAAGGGCCCATCTCATCAGACGAGCATTTGAACTTGCGTTGGTGCGTAACCAAACGAGAGGGTTATGATCAGTTTGTATGAGGAAATTTTGACCATCCAGGTAGCATTTCAGTTTCTGTACCGCAAATTAATGGCGGCACATTCTTTTTCACTGGCACTGTATGTCTTCTCTGCTGTTAAAAACTTTCTGCTTAGATAGAGTACAGGATGTTCAGCGCCATCTTGTTCTTGCGAGAGGACGACTCCCATTCCCTGATCTGAAGCATCAGTTTGTAGAATAAATCTACGTTCATAGTCAGGGGCATACAGAACAGGAAAACTAGATAAAGATTTTTTTAGTTCCACAAAAGCTTTCTCGCATTGTTCTGACCATATAATTTTTTCTTTACGATTTTTACCCTTCAAGATGTCTGTCAAGGGAGCTGCTATCGAAGAAAACATTGGAATATATCTGCTGTAATATCCCGCCAGGCCTAAGAAAGATCTTACTTGCGTCTTGTTCTTTGGCGTAGGAAAATTTTATATGGCCTGAACCTTTCGTTCCGCTGGTTTCCGATATCCTTGCCCAACAATATGACCCAAATACAAGACGTGATCTTGAGCAAACTTACATTTGGAAGGTTTTATGGTCAAGGAAGCCCTCTGCAACCTCTGTAGCACTTCTTCAAGATGTATCAAATGATCCCCCCCAGTTTTCGGAAAAAATGGCAACATCACTAGATATGGTACGGCAAACTTTTCGCAGCCTCTCAAAAGTTCCGACATCATTTTGCTAAAGAAATAAGGTGCGTTCTTAAGGCTAAATGGCATCTTTAAGGGCCGATACGTTCCAAAAGTAGTCACAAACGCTGCCAATCGTTGAGCTCTAGCACTTAATGGAATTTGCCAGTACCCTTTTGTTAAATCTAATACTGTAATATACTTCGCTCCAGAAACCTTTGACTCTTTCTTCTATGTTGGGCAATGGATAGAACTGGGTCCTTGTCACTTCATTCAATCGCCTGTAATCAACACATGGGCGTGAATCTGTTCCGGGTACTTCTACCAAAATCATGGGTGATGTATACCGCTCCAGAAATTCTAGTGTCAAAATGCTTACAAAACTGGCTCCTTGATCAGTTTGAATTTCTTTCGGAAATCCCATGCGGCTAAAAATGTGTAACAAAGCGTCAACTACCGACTTGGATCCTATGTCTGGTACTGCATCTGGATATTTGGACGACAAACACATAGCTGTAATTATGTATCTATTTCCGCTTGAAGTTTCGGGCAAAGGCCCACAGGCATCAACGTTGATTTTTGTAAAAATTTTAGGAATAATTGGAACTATTTTTAAAGGTGCTTTCTTTTTGTCCCCAGCTTTTCCAGCACGTTGGCATGAATCACAAGATTTTACAAATTCTTCAATGTCTTTATAACAGTTAGGCCAATAAAAATACTTCGCTAGTCTGTCTTTGGTTTTTGTCACTCCTAAATGCCCCGAAGTTCCCTCATGACACATGCTTTTTTATTTGTTCTCTATAGTGTTCTGGAACAACTATAAGATCTCCCTCTTTGCCAATCTTGTTGATCTTCTTCTTCACCAACATCCCATTTGATGATTTCTTAGTACAGCATAACCATTTGCCTTTTTAAAATCTGTTTTCTCTATTTCTTTGAGAATTTTTCTCAATTCCAAACTTTGCCGTTGATTTTTCATGAAACTTTTTGAATCCATTTTTACCAACTCTAACATGGCTTTATCTTCATCATGCCTCAATGGCAGAATTTCTTCTTCTAATTCATCTGATTCTTCGGAACCCACAGCCTCTCCTTCAAGGGTTTGTTTTTCTTTCTTCCCTGAATCATTCTTTACTGAATTTCTCTCTTCGTTGTTTCGTTTCTGTTTTTCTTGATACCGAGTAATCACAACATTTACCTGTTCTGAATTAAGTGGCCACTCCATATCAATTTTTTTTAACAAAGCGGCAGTCTTATTTCCAAGTAAATATCTACCTTGATCTAGCGACTTTCTAATCACTGCAGCCTTAGTTACAATATGACCTAATTCACATTCTAGTTCAACTTCTGCCAATGGTAAACAAACCTTTTGTTCATCCAGAAGATGCTGTACCCACACATGTTCTCCAGTAAACTCATCTAGTGACACATACTCTTGACAAATGATATCAACTGATGAACCTGTATCCCGGAGAATAGGCATGGTAACTCCATTTATTTTTCCTTCAAAGGTATAGGGTGCCAAGAGATCCCCTTCAGTTTCCTCTCTGATTCTATTTACGTTTCCTGAGTTCTGTGATTTTAGCTTAGGACACTGAGGTCGAATGTGATCATAAGATCTACACTCGTAACATTGAATCTTCCGTCTGCGATCATACTTTTCTTCATTCTGAGATACATTCCGATTTGACCACCCTTGTCCTACATCTGACTTAACATAATTTTTGTTATAAAATCCATTTTTCATAAAATTTCCCCGATCATAGTTATCTCTAGTTTTTTTCTCACTGCCTTGCATTTTCTTTGAAGCACAAAATTCATTCGACAAATTTTTCTTGGTTCCTCCTCTTACACTTACATAATTGTCCACCATATCAGCCAAATCTGAAGGTGAGACAATATTTGACCATTTATCAATAAAATGCTCCCTTATTTCTATAGGCACTCTCTGCTTCAATTGATCTGTGATCATTAATTTTTTTAGCCCTTCAAAATCGCCTATTTTAAGTCCTGAAATAAATTCATTAAAATAATTTTCCAACTCGAAGGTGAAATCTCTCCAGGTCTTCTCTGATGTACGCATGTGTTGTACAAATTTTAATCTAAATTTTTCTGGACTTAACTTATATCTTTTAAGAAGTAACCTTTTAACATATTCATAGTTTTTAGCATCTTCCACATTTTCTCTGGCAATCAATTGTGATATTTCGTAGGGCAAAAGTCCCATCAAATTCGCGACCCAATCTTCCCTTTTTATTTCTGCTTTTGTTGTGCTTGCCTTTCAAATAAAACTAAGTAAATACTTATATCACTGTCTTTTGGGTCAAATGTTTTCATCAAATGACGAAGTTCTAATCTCGGTTTATGAGAATTTCCATTTTGCTCCAAACTACCTCCCAGCGGCTGACGTCCAGCTTCTATTCTGAGTTTTTCTAGCTCAAATTCCATGTGTCTTTCTGTTTCTCTACACTCTTTTATACCTGCCAAAAGTTCTTTCACGAAATCCTCTTCATAACCTTCAAAGTTGACAATTTTATTTTTTAATTCCAGAATTTTGAGATTTAGCATAACTTCTATACCCAATTCTTCCGCCAACTGCAGAAGTTCTTCTTTTCGAGCTCTTCCTAAGAAAGCCATTTCAACAAGCTCTACGTGTACCCAATGTTTATTTATTATTGTATATGTGTATACGTTTACAGAAATTGTTTACAACAATATCCTACATTTACCTATACTCTAGGCTCAAACAGTTGATCTGAATGCACTATTTCTTGACAGAAATTATTTCCTTCTATTATCGTATATGTCTATACGTTTACAGAAATTGTTTACAACAATATCCTACATTTACCTATACTCTAGGCTCAAACAGTTGATCTGAATGTACTATTTCTTGACAGAAATTATTTCCTTCTATTTAATTCCGTGCCCGGAAACTTCTAAAAATCTTGCTTTGATATTTCATTCCTTTGGATAATTCTCTAAGAACAACAACAAAAACAGTACTTACATAAACATCTAAGGTAAGTGTAAATCCGATTCGGAACTTGTTTGTTTTCTCACGAACTAATTTCGAAAAACAAGAGTCACCATCCTTTGTTCATAACAAAGAGGAAAAAAAAAATATCCCTGTTGTGTCGGTTCATTCTCACGCTTGAAGATTTTTCAACTCATCGATTCCCACGGTAATAAAAACACAGCTAATTAAGCTCGCATCCCACCGGTGCTTCCACTTCTTTCTTTGGTCTGTAACATCACAGACACTCGATCACAACACAAAACATTTATTACTTTACACAAAAACATAAACTGGAATACACTCCACGGTACAAACTGAACTTGTTGTCTTAGCCAAAGCTCGGCATGTCCTACTCCTTCAATATCTCTCACGCTACTCCCCACATCACTCACCACACGCTCAAGTCATTAAGTGTCAATGTATCATTCCGCACTTTTGTGCGTGGAAGTTCGTATTTTACAATTCGTCATCTAAATAATAAAGGTAAGCAGCACTTAAAGATAATTATGGGAGATTTCAATGCAAAAGTAGGGCAACGGCAACAGAATGAAACTTCAGTAGGTAAATTCGGTCACAGCAACAGAAACCAGCGTGGAAATACTCTCGTTAAGTTTGCCGAGGCAGAAGGGTTTTTCATCTTGAACTCCTTTTTCAAGAAAAAGCCACACAGGAAATGGACATGGAGACATCCAAATGGGACGACAAGTGAAATTGATTTTATTATGTGTAACAAAAAATTCGTCATAGAAGACTGCAGTGTGCTAAACAAGTTCAACACAGGTAGTGACCATAGATTGGTGAGATGTAAGATGCACCTCAACACTAAACTCGAACGTAGCAAGCTCATAAGACAAACAAAATGTATTGACATAACCAACCTTAAAAAACACCATAATACCTTCAAGTTGGAACTGAAGAACAGATTCTCTGCTTTAGAAGGCTTAACATCGGAAGAAGTGGATATTTCTGAAGTTAACAGAAAAGTAACCAAAGCTCTTATGGAAACAGCAGCAAAATTAGCTGGGTCTAAGAACAAGTTGCATGTGAACAAATTATCATGAAAAATCAAAATGTTGATGCAAAAAAGAAGAGAGATGAGGACAACTGAAGAAGATGTGACTTCCAAAGTGGAATATATAGAGCTATGCAAGACAGTACGAAAAAGTATCACTGAAGATGTAAGGAAATTTGAACTAGTGAGGAAAGCAATTGAAAACAACCAAAGTCTAAAGATAGCAAAGGGACATTTTAGTAAGGGAAGAAAATAGATTATGGCACTGAGAAAAGAAGATGGTTCTGTAACAAGAAATAGAGGCGAAATTTTGACAAAAGTGAAAGATTTCTACTCCAAATTATATGAAAGGGATGATACATGTACTCCAGACATCATGAAAGGTGCCAGTACCAGAGTTCTTCCAGTCCTACCAGCAGAAGTTGCACATGCAATCAAGAACATGAAGCGGGGAAAATCTCCAGGAGAAGATGGATTTACTGTAGACATCATACAAGAAGCAAGTGGAGAAATCGAAACAGTACTCGCCCAAATTTTCACTCTATGCCTTAATGAAGGGAAGATTCCTGAGAATTGGAATAACACTACAGTGATCTTGCTACATAAAAAAGGTGACATTGAGAATCTCAGGAACTACAGACCTATCAGTGGTTTATAAAATCTTCACTAAAGTTCTTTCACGCCGCTTAAAGGTGACACTGGACATGGCTCAACCGAGAGAACAAGCTGGATTCAGGAGTGGCTACAGCACAATAGATCATATCCACATACTGAGAGAACTAATTGAAAGGGCGAGGGAATATGAACTTCCATTGTGCATGGCTTTTATCGATTATGAAAAACCCTTTGATTCGGTGAAACCATCAGCAGTTACAATGGCTCTGAAATCCTGCGGTATTGAAGATGCGTACATTAATATTATTAATAACATCTATGAAAATGCAAGTGCAAAGATTTGGCTGTTTGAAAATACAACACACATAAAAAATTGGAAAAGGAGTGAGACAAGGTGACACCATATCTCCGAAGCTCTTTAATGCCACATTGGAAAATGTCTTTCAATCACTGAACTAGGAAAACAAAGGGATAAAGATTAATGGAGATTATCTAACCCACCTTCGTTTTGATGATGACATAGTCATTTTTGCAACTACCCCATCAGAGCTGCAGAGTATGATCCAGGAACTTGCTGACAAGAATAAAGAAGTGGGATTAAAAATGAACTTTCAGAAGACAAAAGTGATGGTCAATGCGTTTACAAGAAATGAAGATTTATCGATTGATGGAGAAAAGCTGGAGATAACAGATGCGTACGTTGATCTTGGACAGCAGATATCAAGTGAGGGTCACATTGATGAAGAAATTAATTGGCGTACAAAACTTGCCTGGAGAGCTTTTGGAAGGAACAGCATAATTTTCAAGAGCAATATGCCATTATGTCTTAAAAGAAAAGTGTTTGATCAATGCATCCTTCCAGTGCTTACGTATGGTGCAGAGACGTGGACCTTAGCTAAAAGAGACATACAAAGGCTGCGGACAACTCAAAGCAGCATGGAGAGGTGCATGCTTGGTGTAACCAGGAGAGATAAGAAAAGGAACTCGTGGATCCGAAAAATGACAAGAGTGTAAGACATGATCAGAGTTAAATCCCTGAAATGGCAATGGGCTGGACATACTGCCAGAAGGACAGACCATCGATGGACAGCCGGAATTTTAAATTGGATTCCAAGGGACAGGAAAAGACCCAGAAGAAGACCACATGGAAGATGGGTGGATGAAATTCGAAAGTATGCGGGAGTGACATGGAGGTCGGCACAAAACAGACCGTTGTGGAGGAAACTTGGGGAGACCTTTGCTCTTTAGTAATATATATATATATATATCTCCTTCCAGTTCTTACGTATGGTGCAGAGACGTGGACCTTAGCTAAAAGAGATATACAAAGGCTGCAGACAACTCAAAGAAGCATGGAGAGGTGCATGCTTGGTGTAACCAGGAGAGATAAGAAGAGGAACACGTGGATCCGAAAAATGACAAGAGTGGAAGACATCATGATCAGAGTTAAATCCCTGAAATGGCAATGGGCTGGACATACTGCCAGAAGAACAGACCATCGATGGACAGCCGAAATTTTAGATTGGATTCCAAGGGACAGGAAAAGACCCAGAAGAAGACCACATGGAAGATGGGTGGATGAAATTCGAAAGTATGCGGGAGTGACATGGAGGAGACTGGCACAAGACAGACCGTTGTGGAGGAAACTTGGGGAGACCTTCGTCCAGCAGTGGATTGATAATGGTTGACAATGATGATGATGATATATATATATATATATATATATTCTATAAAGAAGATACCTAAGCAAAAAAATACATATATAATTTTGACTCACACCTAGTACAACATAGAAAAGGTTATGTATCTACCTGTGTGAGTAAAAGGAGAAAAAGAAAAAAAAAATAAAATAAAACAACTGAATGTAGAAGGTGTCGAGAATACTGAGCCTTGGCTTTATCAAGGACCAGCAAAAACTCTGCATTTTCTCACTTCCACAAAGACCTAGTTGGAAATGGGTTTCTGCAAGGCCATAGATGCAAGTAACATTCCCACCTAAAATAGTTTAAAAAATATATATATATAAGTCATGTCCTCCGTAGAGTAGCATGACCTAGCACTAGTTAACAATTTCGCTTGCATCCATTAACCTTCATGGCCCGACCCATGCTCTTCATCTGTTACTATTAAACAGAGAGAAGAAGATTAAAGAGAACTCAAGCTGTGAGAGTGACATAATAAATAGAAATGATTTTCAGCTATAACGAAATTCCAAGTTCGTTTGAGAGAGAATTTAAACCTGAAAAACAAATTTTACATTGCAATTAAAAAAGGAAATGTTAATTTATAACGAACAGATTTTTGAAAGAAAACTTGAGTCTAAAACCCCCTACTCTACAACTTATGACAGCACGAAAACGAGAATAAGTTAAAGATAATAATTAACTAAAGAAAACTTTGTGAAAGTTATATACCTTAAACAGTTAGTTGCAATATGTACAAAGTATTTCAGCAGTGCTTTAAGTGCATAATTAATTAGTTATTAAGAACTTAACTACTTTGAAAAAACAGCGCATAGACAGCGCATAGAAAAGGAACAAGCTTAGCCATCTTCTGTTCCTAGGTACCCCAAAAAGACGCTCAAAGTTACAAAGAAAAGTAAGAGTTAAAACCCGCATAAATGTTAACAGACAAACCAATGCTTAAAAGCTGAAAAGCTAAAAAACGACAGAGAAAAGGTACATGAAGTACAAACATTGAAGATGGCTAAGCTTGTTCCTTTTCTATGCGCTGTCTATGCGCTGTTTTTTCAAAGTAGTTAAGTTCTTAATAACTAATTAATTATGCACTTAAAGCACTGCTGAAATACTTTGTACATATTGCAACTAACTGTTTAAGGTATATAACTTTCACAAAGTTTTCTTTAGTTAATTATTATCTTTAACTTATTCTCGTTTTCGTGCTGTCATAAGTTGTAGAGTAGGGGTTTTAGACTCAAGTTTTCTTTCAAAAATCTGTTCGTTATAAATTAACATTTCCTTTTTAATTGCAATGTAAAATTTGTTTTTCAGGTTTAAATTCTCTCTCAAACGAACTTGGAATTTCGTTATAGCTGAAAATCATTTCTATTTATTATGTCACTCTCACAGCTTGAGTTCTCTTTAATCTTCTTCTCTCTGTTTAATAGTAACAGATGAAGAGCATGGGTCGGGCCATGAAGGTTAATGGATGCAAGCGAAATTGTTAACTAGTGCTAGGTCATGCTACTCTACGGAGGACATGACTTATATATATATTTTTTAAACTATTTCAGGTGGGAATGTTACTTGCATCTATGGCCTTGCAGAAACCCATTTCCAACTAGGTCTTTGTGGAAGTGAGAAAATGCAGAGTTTTTGCTGGTCCTTGATAAAGCCAAGGCTCAGTATTCTCGACACCTTCTACATTCAGTTGTTTTATTTTATTTTTTTCTTTTCTCCTTTTACTCACACAGGTAGATACATAACCTTTTCTATGTTGTACTAGGTGTGAGTCAAAATTATATATGTATTTTTTTGCTTAGGTATCTTCTTTATAGAATGTGAATTCTGAACTTTCAAAACTGCTGCGTTGCGCGTTTTGATTTTCAGGTTATTTTGCACCCTTCGTTTTAAATTCTAAAATTTTTTTCCTTAGTCTTCAGTTTTGCTCTTAAGTATATATATATATATATATATATATATAT
This sequence comes from Macrothele yani, assembly GCA_039090855.1. Lineage (NCBI taxonomy): Eukaryota > Metazoa > Arthropoda > Arachnida > Araneae > Macrothelidae > Macrothele > Macrothele yani. Next base: position 9,396,198 of record CM077021.1, on the reverse strand, counting down.
ATATATATATATATATATATATCATCGTCAACCATTATCAATCCACTGCTGGACGAAGGTCTCCCCAAGTTTCCTCCACAACGGTCTGTCTTGTGCCAGTCTCCTCCATGTCACCCCTGCATACTTTCGAATTTCATCCACCCATCTCCCATGTGGCCTTCTTCTGGGTCTTTTCCTGTCCCTTGGAATCCAATCTAAAATTTCGGCTGTCCATCGATGATCTGTCCTTCTGGCAGTATGTCCAGCCCATTGCCATTTCAGGGATTTAACTCTGATCATGATGTCTTCCACTCTTGTCATTTTTCGGATCCACGAGTTCCTCTTCTTATCTCTCCTGGTTACACCAAGTATGCACCTCTCCATGCTTCTTTGAGTTGTCTGAAGCCTTTGTATGTCTCTTTTAGTTAAGGTCCACGTCTCTGCACCATACGTAAGCACTGGAAGGATGCATTGATCAAACACTTTTCTTTTAAGACATAATGGCATATTGCTCTTGAAAATTATGCTGTTTCTTCCAAAAGCTCTCCAGGCAAGTTTTGTACGCCGATTAATTTCTTCATCAATGTGACCCTCACTTGATATCTGCTGTCCAAGATAAACGTACGTGTCTGTTATCTCCAGCTTTTCTCCATCAATCGATAAATCTTCATTTCTTGTAAAAGCATTGAACATCACTTTTGTCTTCTGAAAGTTCATTTTTAATCCCACTTCTTTACTCTTGTCAGCAAGTTCCTGGATCATACTCTGCAGCTCTGATGGGCTAGTTGCAAAAATGACTACGTCATCAGCAAAACGAAGGTGGGTTAGATAATCTCCATTAATCTTTATCCCCTTGTTTTCCCAGCTCAGTGACTGAAAAACACCCTCCAATGTGGCATTAAAGAGCTTCGGAGATATGGTGTCACCTTGTCTCACTCCCTTTCCAATTTTTATGTGTGTTGTATTTTCAAACAGCCTAATCTTTGCACTTGCATTTTCATAGATGTTATTAATAATATTAATGTATGCATCTTCAATACCGCAGGTTTTCAGAGCCATTGTAACTGCTGATGGTTTCACCGAATCAAAGGCTTTTTCATAATCGATAAAAGCCATGCACAATGGAAGTTCATATTCCTCGCTCTTCCAATTAGTTCTCTCAGCACATGGATATGATCTATTGTGCTGTAGCCACTCCTGAATCCAGCTTGTTCTCTCGGTTGAGCCATGTCCAGTGTTACCTTCAAGCGGTGTGAAAGAACTTTAGTGAAGATTTTATAAACTACTGATAGGAGGCTGATAGGTCTGTAGTTTCCGAGATCCTCAATGTCACCTTTCTTATGTAGCAGGATCATTGTAGCGGTGTTCCAATCCTCAGGAATCTTTCCTTCATTAAGGCATCGAGTGAAAATTTGGGCGAGTACTGTTTCGATTTCTCCACTTGCTTCTTGTATGATGTCTACAGTAATTCCATCTTCTCCTGGAGCTTTTCCCCGCTTCATGTTCTTGATTGCATGTGCAACTTCTGCTGGAAGGACTGGAGGAACTCTAGTACTGGTATCTTTCATGATGTCTGGAGTGCATGTATCATCCCTTTCATATAATTTGGAGTAGAAATCTTTCACTCTTGTCAAAATTTCGCCTCTATTTCTTGTTACAGAACCATCTTCTTTTCTCAGTGCCATAATCTGTTTTCTTCCCTTACTGAGATGTCCCTTTGCTATCTTTAGGCTTTGGTTGTTTTCAATTGCTTTCCTCACTAGTTCACAGTTGAATTTTCTTACGTCTTCAGTGATACTTTTTCGTACTGTCTTGCATAGCTCTATATATTCCACTTTGGAAGTCACATCTTCTTTAGTTGTCCTCATCTCTCTTCTTTTTGCATCAACATTTTCGTTTTTCCTGATAATTTATTTACATGCAACTTGTTCTTAGACCCAGCTAATTTTGTTGCTGTTTCCATAAGAGCTTTGGTTACTTTTCTGTTAACTTCAGAGATGTCCACTTCTTCCGATGTTAGGCCTTCTAAAGCAGAGAACCTGTTCTTCAGTTCCAACTTGAAGGTATTATGGTGTTTTTTAAGGTTGGTTATGTCAATAGATTTTGTTTGTCTTATGAGCTTGCCACGTTCAAGTTTAGTGTTGAGGTGCATCTTACATCTCACCAATCTATGGTCACTACCAGTGTTGAACTTGTTTAGCACACTGCAGTCTTCTATGACGAATTTTTTGTTACACATAATAAAATCAATTTCACTTGTCGTCCCATTTGGATGTCTCCATGTCCATTTCCTGTGTGGCTTTTTCTTGAAGAAGGAGTTCATGATGAAAAACCCTTCTGCCTCTGCAAACTCAACGAGAGTATTTCCACGCTGGTTTCTGTTGCCGTGACCGAATTTACCTACTGAAGTTTCATTCTGTTGCCGTTGCCCTATTTTTGCATTGAAATCTCCCATAATTATTTTCAAGTGCTGCTTACCTTTATTATTTAGATGACAAATTTCCTCATAAAATTCTTCAATTTCTTCTTCAGGATGACTTGTGGTGGGTGCATAAGTTTGAATAATCTGAGCTTGGTATCTTTTCGAGAGTTGGATAACAAGCCGTGCAGCTCTGTCAGAGGAACTTTCAACTTCTACAACTTTATCCTTCAGTTTCTTGTTTATTATAAATCCAACACCACTAGTTCTGCCAGTATCTGTCCCACGATAGTAGAAGAGATGTCCACTTTTCAGTTCGATGAGATCTTCTCCTTTTCTCCTTACCTCACTTAGCCCCACGATGTCCCACTTGATCCTTTGTAGTTCCTCTTCCAATTCAAGAAGCCTTGAATCAGAAGATAGGGAGCGTCCATTGTACGTTGCCAAGGTCAGCATCAGATGGCAGCCTAGTCCGGTCCTCCGGGGATTCTTAGCACCCTCTGCCTTCATGTCGCACTGGCCGCTGCCTTGGCCAGGTACATTCCAGCTGCCGGAGACTGAGGGCCAAGATTTAAGTTGTGGAGTCATTTTGGAGGGGTTTGGCCATAACTCACCACGCTGGCCAAGCGGGTTGGTGAGTGTGGGATAGAATTTCCTCTAATCCCGATGGTATAGTTATACCGCTATTTGCGGTCGTCAGAGCCCCTTTAGTAGGAACAGGATGCACCACGAGAAGGCGGGGTTGACATTTGTCAAGGAGAGGCTGTGATGTTACGCATCACCTGACCTTACATCCCTATATATATATATATATATATATATATATATGGTTCGTACACCTCCTGAATTTCCTGGAATTAAATTTTTATTTTCCAGGGCCCTGGAAATAAAAATTTTTAATGACTCCTAGAATTATTGTACTTCTTTTTGTGCTGAACTAGTTTGGTTAAAAGATTTGGCAGCCAGGTTTTTATCAGAAACGTTAGCTCTTCTCCAGCTGTGAACTGGAGGGAGAGTGTGGGGGGAAGAGGTTGCAGAAACTATCTTGCCTAAATGGGTGGGGCCAACACAGCTGTTGACTGATAAGCATCTCTTGCAGGCTGCTGAAATAAAAAATGATTTTTTATCGTCGCAGAATTTCGACAAAACTGGCTGAAAATTTAATGCGCTTAATAAATTGCTAAAAAGAACAAACTCGCCAAATTACTTGTAAATCGAATAAAAACTGTGAAAACTAGCCAGTAAAATTTTTAATCACTTTTGCAAGTCTTAAGAAGGCAGTAAATCATAATAAAAATTTTCATGCACAAATCAAAAAGTTTTAATTTATTGTAGTGAAATTTGCAGGGTAACCTTATATGACCCAGTTACAACATCTGTGAAAAATTCAGATCTTTTAATTGAAAATTCGGAAAATTAATCTTTCCGCACTTACTTTAGGAAAGGAGAATAGCAGATGGCAGAACTCAGGTTTGTATCAAAGTGGATAAAAGAAAACTAAATCCTGTGAAAGCTTGGTGATGCACAGTGTCATTATTGAGGTTTACATGATTTATGCTGTGTGAATGCTTTGGGGTCTTTCACTGTAGCTCAGTTCTTGCACTCTGATATATAGGCACTGTAAAAAAAAATATTGTGTTACAGAGAAGAAAATTATCAGTATCATGCATGTATTATTTTGTTTCAGAAATGCAAGGAAGCATGTTTAAGGTTTTAATGAATTGGAATGTCCCATCTCTACTAATGTGTATATATCTTTTCTGCTTTCAGTCGATGTATTATACACTGAAGAGCAATTGAATTAGAGACAGCTGGCGTTATGCAAATGTTGCGCTGTGGGCGACCCTGTAAACGGAAACGACGTGACGTATGCAGCGATCCGACAATATAAGGAGTGATGCGACGGGAATCAGTAAGAGTAGGACGCAGTATAGGTAAGAGGAAGGATCTAAGCGCATTTGATCGTGGGCACATTGTCGGGGCCCGACGAATGGGTCACTCCATCTCTGAAGTCGTGCAGGCACTGGGATTTTCACGAGCCACTGTGTCATGGGTGCACCGTGAGTACATCGAATCCTGTAAAACCATCCCTGCAAGGGCCAACTGCCGTGGACAACAGCGTGTGGATGAGCGGGATCATCGTCGGCTAGCTCACATTGTAACAGCGGATAGACGGGCCACAGTGCAAGAAATCACTCAGCAATGTGACGCTGGTGCACAAAAACGTGTAAGCAGCCACACCATCCAGAACCATCTCCTCGCTATGAGGTACAGAAGCCATCGTCCCACGAGGGTACCGCTGCGGACCGCACATCACAGGGTGCAAAGATTAGCATGGGCGCGGGGACATCGCCACTGGACCCTAGACATGTGGAAAAATGTTGCCTAGACTGATGAGTCGAGATTCACGTTGGTACATGCGGATGGCAAGATAAGAGTACGGCGCAAACCCCATGAAGCGATGGATCCTTCTTGCCAGCAGGGTACTCTTCAAGCTGGTGGGGGTGGCATTCTCGTCTAGGGACTGTTTACGAGGACTGAAATGGGACCCATGGTACGTGTGACATCATCCCTCACAAGTCAACGTTACCGGGATATCCTGGACGACCATTTTCTCCCGTTTGTGCGTGTTCAACATCCCACTGGAGACCTCATCCTGCAACAAGACAATTCAGCTCCCGAATTGTATCCGAATGGTTAGATGAACACTCCACCGACGTGACCTTGCTTCCATGGCCAGCTAGGTCACCTGACCTCAATCCCATCGAGCACATCTGTGATGCCCTCGAGAGAGATGTTCGAGGCTCTGACCCCCCTCCCCCTCTATCAAATCTTCGTGAACTGTGGGAGCTTGTTTAGGGGTCGTGGATCCGTATGGCTTCCCAACGCTTCCGGTGTCTTGTAGAGTCCGTGGCGAGACAAATCGGCGCCGTCATCAGGGCGAAAGGTGATGCTACTCATTACTAGACAGGTATCTCTAATTCAGTTGCTCTTCAGTGTAAATGTGTAGTGCTGCCCCAGTGGCCAAATGGTCTGATGCACTTCCTCTGACCATTCGCCCCAGGTGGGCCTGGTTTCGAATCCCATATGAGATTTGCAGTGTTAGAATTAGAAATAAATCTTCTACTGGTCCACCAAAATGCCCACTGGTCCGTTAAAAAAAAAAAAATAAAAAAAAATTAGACATTTGCAATATTTGGGGAAAATAATGTATCAATTCAATGAAGATATCTCCAATATTTGTTTTTAAACGTATCATTAGTTTGCAGCCTAAAAAGAAAATCATACATCAAGGTAAAAGAAACAAATTCATTTTTTAACTTGTGACAAATTAAAAACAAAACAAAAACTTACTGGCCATCCAGGCCACTAGAATCAATAGTTCAGTGGTCTGACGGAAGTTTTACTGGCCAATGGTCAGCGGACCACTCGGTAATTCGAACGCTGGTATGGGTGGTGTATTTGTGTGATGGTCTGGCTCTGCCCCTTCACTGCAACAAGTGGCCCTAAATTAGAAATGTGCGACTGCTTTATAGCACTCTGAGTTGCACATGGTAGTCAATAAACCCTGAAACTCAACGGGGGAAAAAAAAAGTAGTAGTAAACTTCACCGCAATTTACAATATAGATAACAAAGCACTGTGATTCTAGCAAACGTTTGGGCTCCTGGAATTTTTTTTATGGACTCCTGGAAAAGTCCTGGAATATGTTTTCTGTAAAAGTGTTTGAACCCTGTGTGTATATATACACTATATTGACAAAAGTCACCGAACACCTAGAAGAGAAACACAACATAGCATTTATTGACATGCATTAGTACGGTGTCAGTCCACCTTTGGCCTTAATGCATGCACTGACCCTTCGAGACATGCTTTCGACAAGGTTTTGGACCACAACGATAGGTATGCGCTCCCATTCAGTTCATAATGCTGCCACTAACTGTTGCTTAGTAGTAGGTCTTTGTTCCAAACTTCTTATGTGACGCTCTAATTCATCCCATAGGTGCTCTATGGGATTAAGATCAGGGCTCTGTGCTGGCCAGTCCACACAAGATATGGAATTATCATCAAACAATGCTGTAAAAGTCCTTTGCTTTATGGCTCGGTGCATTATCCTGCTGTACCAACAACGGTTCCATGGTTTTGCCACAGAGTTGGTAGGGCATAATTGTCCAGAATGTCGAGGTCGACGTGCTGGTTTTACAGGTTTGTCCATGATAACCAATGGACCAGGACCATGCCATGAAAAACACCCCCATACGAGTACACTGCCAGATCCAAACTTCACCATAGGAACAGTACACTGTGGTAAATAGCGTTTCCCAGGCTGCTGCCATACCCACACACAGCCATCAGACTGATGGATCGTGTATCTGGATTCATTAGTCCATAGGACCCGTTTCCATTGATCTACAGTCCACGATAAATGTTCTTTACACCATGCTAAACGACAAGTAGCATTCAGAGTGGAAATGAAAGGCTTATGAGCAGCCTCACGACCATGGTAGCCCATGGAATGAAGTTCTCTGCAAAAATGGTATGTGTACATACCGAGGTTCCAGCATTTTTACTCACCTGTACACTGAGGTCTAGTGCAGTACTCCGTCGATTAGCAAGTGCATGTCTCGAAGGGTCAGTGCATGCATATTGAGACCAAAGGTGAACTGACACCATACTAATGTATGTCAATAAATGCTATGTTGTGTTTCTCTTCTAGGTGTCCGGTGACTTTTGTCAAGTGTGTGTGTGTGTGTGTGTGTGTGACAAAAAGAGAAAATGCAAATTCAGTTGTGTTATCCATGAATATATCACAGAAATGAAAGTTTTTGCCTTTTTAGCATTTCCAGTTTCTGTTTCGTAGGACTTGGGGACCTAATAGATGCAATATTTATAACCTGTTTTTTCTGCTGTATACAACCTTGTAACATTAAAATTGAGACACAGTGAAAGAATGATTGAAAGCACATGCAAATCAGTAGACAGCTAAGTTGGGCTGAGTCATGATCATGATTGAAACATGGGATGAATCCAATTGCAGCATTTACCAATATAGGTGAGAATGTCTCTGACATACTTTTCAACCAAGACTGGTTTTTTCATGAGGAGAGTATTCTGGCTTTGAGATGAAAAATTTTAGGATTAAGCAAATTGTACACAGAATGCCAAGACAGCAAATTTGCCTACCATATTGCCAACTGAACACATTTCAAGGTCATGGATTATTGGTCTCTGAGAGGGTGGATGGTTGACTTGCCTTTCTGCACAACATTTGAGCTGTGTCAATGCAACAGTGTACTGATGCTGGTAGCAGTTTTTGAGAGAAAGTAAGGCCTCTCGTTGGCCTGGAACTAGAGCGCACAAAGCAACTACGCTATGGGGGGGGGGGGACCATTTAATCCATAATCCAGTGACAAGCATCTGCCGCCTTTTAAGTCACTACCATCATAAGAGTAGTGCTTTAATGTTGCTTCAAGTTGTTCTCTCTTAAGACCCTACCCTGTTGCAAATGCTGGCAGAAGTAGGACTTGTAGCACAGTATCCATTGCATTGTTTGTCCCCATCCAATGATATTGGGTGTGTGCATAAGTTTTACCCGTTTTTGTAGGCTACAAAGAAAGGAAGAGAACACAACAAATAACATACCTAGGATTTCACATAATTGCCATCATTCTGTATGACCTGTTGCCATCTGTCTATGAGTAGCTGAATCCCACGCCGGTAAAACTCCTGTGTTTTACAGTAAAAAAAGTCATGTAAGAGATGCCAACTACTATGGAATCTCTGTAGTTCCTACGGAAATAGCTCTTGTACTACAGAATACGGAAAATAGTGATTTTTCTACGGAAAACTAACAGAAGTTGTAATTTTTTTATTTCGCTTGTTCCCCTTCCCAACGCAACAGCACTTGACGATCTGTCATTCATCGTGCTTGTGATGCTGCCTGCATCTCAAGGCTGCTCAGATATTAGTGCGAGTGACCGGCACTCGATGAGTGTGGCCTTGCGTTGAGTCATTCTAAGTGAAAACCCTCCCTCCCCAGAATGCAACATTCTGGCAACATTGAGCGCAGCTCGCATTGGTGGACGTGGGCAGAGTTTGGCCTCCAGCAACAAGCTGTTGAAAATCGTTTGGTGGAGAACAGGAGTGTCATTGCCTGGCATTGGAGTTTTTTTTTTTTTATGCGTACGTCGTCCATTCATGTCAATTAATATATTGAAGTTTTTTATTGCGTTGCAAAAAGTATGCTTGGATTTCGTTCTTATGTGCAGGCGCGTAAAAATACACCTCGGGAATTTTTTGCGTCACTTAGAAATACACACTGAGAAACATGTAAAGTCATCAACACGTAAAAATATGCATCGAAGAATTTTACCAATGCACAAAAATACGCGTTGGGACAGCATTTCGCCTTTCAAAAACGGAAGTGAACCAGTATTGTTGTTTTACAACATTTTATTCCATAAATATTTGTATTTCACTTTGAAAATGGAGGGAAAATTTCCCAAAACGGAAATTCGACGGCAAAAAAATTGTGTAATCTTCAGGCAAGAGAGTGCCACGGCTTCGAGGAATTTCTCCTTTTTCGTCGTAATTTGGGTTATCCTTGAGATCAATGAATAACTGTGAACAGAAAGAAATTTTGGGGCAATTGAATAGTGGTTCTGAAGGATGCTTTCCGCCTGAAACTTTCGAAAATGGAAATTTTGTCTTTCAAAACTTTTCGGAAGTAGTAAACATTTCTCCAGTAATTGTAATTTTATTTTTCACGCGATGTTTCCTCTGCCTAGTATTGTTGTTAAATTTCATTTTATTTCATAAATATTTGTATTTCATCTTGAAAATGGAAGGGAAATGTCCGAAAACGGAAATTGGATGTAGCAAAGATTTCTCCCGTAACTGTAATCCCCCCCCCAACAATGTTGCGAACATGTATCCTGTGTTCTTAAATATTCCCCCAAAAAAGGTTTGCGTTTCAACTTGATAAAGGAGGGAGAGTCCGAAAGTGATGAAGCTGAAAAATTTGCAAGAATTGATGCATGATATTCAAAAGCATTCACAGGCCTATTCTCCAAGTTTACACTATTTTTAGGTTCCGTAATTGTACCCCCCCGCGATGTTCCCATTCCTATGTAGTTGTTAAATGTCATCACCCTCATAAATGTGTGTGCATTTTAGTTTGATAAGGGTGGGGGAAATTTCCAAAAACGGAAGTGACGAAGTTTGAAAATTTGTAAGAATTGATGCATGGTGTTAAAAAAAAAAAAAAAAAAAAAAAAGTATTCATTCTCTGAATATTACACCATTTTTCTAAAATAGTGAAAGCTCTGATATCAGAATTCATGGTTCTTAGGCTGAAAGTTCTTTTAAGCATGATGGATAAAATTGTTGTCTGAGGGAATAAAAAAAAAAGAAAAAAAGAAAGAAAAGTAACAAAGAAAAATGGTAAGGGAAAACTATCAGCAGAAAAAAAAGTAAACCGTGGATGCCGTGCAGTGGCAAAGTCAACAAAAGACAAATATGGCTGTGGAACTTGCTGAGAAGAAAGTAGGGTTTGCTCGCAAGAGAAAACCAGAGCTAATTTTCTAGCAAGTACAAGAACAAAACCAGGGGAAAAAAACTGTTTGAAGCTAGGTCTTTTAAAACCACCCTATTTTTTTTTTTTTTTTTTTTGGAATTCAGCAATTTTATAATTGTGAATACAGTGGTGTGATCTAGTTAAATATTTTCATAAATAAAATACAGTGAATGATTCAGTTTTGTTTATGCTGTGTAATATTCACACTTTCTCACCACGCAGTCTGATTTTTCACCAAAGGAAAGAAGTACAGCTTTGTTTTTTTCTTTGTCAGTCTCATATATGTTAATTAAAATCACTTACGAGCGCTATGGATAAACGAAAGGATTGTTTATATCGCATAACTTGTAATCAATTATCAAGAATACTGATCTTTTGGTTCTTACTTAGTCTGAATTTTGCCCCGTACATTCAGGGAGCAGAATTTTTAGTTTTTTTTTTTTTTCTCATTTTGATTTACCGTGAGAAACATCTTCACCCTCACACTTTTCTTTTTCCAGATGGAAGGTATGTTGAACCACGTACTAACTCGCAATCATCTGCTTAATGTCCATGTCCATACATACAGGATTCCACGTGTGCAAGAACAGTGGCTCTTTCAGACAGCGACAACAAAAAAGTCATAAACTGATACTACTACTGAAGGGAGGGGGGGGGAATCCCGCGCCAAAATGTCACTGCACAAGCATTAAGCGACGGAAGCAGCTTTTATCTAACCGATTTTACTAAATCTCGCTGTTCTCTTATAGTTTTGGTTCCAGTTGTAATTGCTCACAGCAATAACGAAAGTTTGACATTGATAATTTCTGAATGAAAAACATTGTATGAAGAGTATGATGGTGCAGCTGCTGAAAAGTGATTTTACAATTTGATTATATTAAATGTTACAATAGTTTTCTTTTTATATCGAAGGTACGCGTTCCTTCAGAAAACCTTAGGAGTTTGTGATGCACACGCAAACCACGTATGCGTGGCTTGCCAGTTGGTTGGTTTCAGTAATGTATTTTCATCTGAATGCCATGAATCTCGAAAAATATGCTGCTAAAAACCAACCAAACAGTAATTGCATATTGTTTATTCTTCCTAAGTGTATGTTTGCAAGCGAAAGGTACATTTATTGTATCATATGGCGGGTAAACTTTGCATTTTAGAAATATATCAGGTTAAACTTGTTAATTATCAAAGACTTGCAAAATGTCATTTCATGACATTTGGTTAAGATTCACTTCAGTTAAATATAAATAATGATCCTACTGTGGTCTCAACTTAAAAGTTGACATATGAGTCAGGGCTCAAAAAATACCATGCCCGACTAAAGCTATTTGTCATGGATTTGTGCCCATTTAATCTGAGGTGTAAAGGGTTTTTACTTTTACCTATGTATTGAAGATTGCAAGAGCTACAGGTGAGTTTATATATTGTGTTCAAGGCTTTACAGAATTTGTTAGGAGAGGTTGAATTTGTTTTAGAGTAAACATTGGTATTGGCTGCTTTACACCTGCCAACTTTTTGCATTTATGCGTAAAATTTATGCATTTTAACTGCTCTTTAAGATTTTACACATAAATTGCTTTTTTTTTACACATTTCCATATATTAAAAAAAATTTAAATCTTGGGAAATATTTGCTAATGTTTCAGTTATAATTCATACCTGCCAACTCTTCCGGATTTTAAAAATTTTCTGTATTTTTTGCTAAAAATATCCCTATAAATAAAATATATAACGGAGATGGGAATTCGGAGCCAATGTGCGCCGAAACAAAAATCTTGCACCATCTTGCTACAAAAGGCAGATTTTACGTCATTGTGCGCCAGAACACCCATGCCTCATCGTCGGGACTTCGGCACAGTAAATTCTCCCTGCACATAGTTTCGCTTGACACTGAATAAGATCATGCGGTGGGAAGAAATATTCATGGACTCCAACTTCTGCGGATTTTACGTAGTTACTATGGAAATTGTGGGTCCTCTATGGACAACAGAAAACATTCAGTATGCTATGGAAATCGTCAGTCCGCTACGGATGACGGAAAACATTCAGTAAGCTATGGAAATCGTCAGTCCGCTACGGACTACAAAAAATGTCGGTATGCTTTGGAAATCGGCAGTCCACTGTGGACGACGGAAAATGTAGAGTATGCTATGGAAATCGTCGGTCCGCTACGGTCGACAGGAAACATAGTCTGCTATGATAATCGTCGGTCCGCTACGGACGACAGAAAATGTAGAGTAGGGTATCAAAATGGGTTATAATTTGTTTGTATCATAAACATCTAAAAATTATCAAATGCATAAATATTTGCATTTATTTTTACTTCATCATCATCATCATCATTGTCAACCATTATAAATCCACTGCTGGACGAAGGTCTCCCCAAGTTTCCTCCACAACGGTCTGTCTTGTGCCAGTCTCCTCCATGTCACCCCTGCATACTTTCGAATTTCATCCACCCATCTCCCATGTGGTCTTCTTCTGGGTCTTTTCTTGTCCCTTGGAATCCAATCTAAAATTTCGGCTGTCCATCGATGATCTGTCCTTCTGGCAGTATGTCCAGCCCATTGCCATTTCAGGGATTTAACTCTGATCATGATGTCTTCCACTCTTGTCATTTTTCGGATCCACGAGTTCCTCTTCTTATCTCTCCTGGTTACACCAAGCATGCACCTCTCCATGCTTCTTTGAGTTGTCTGCAGCCTTTGTATGTCTCTTTTAGTTAAGGTCCACGTCTCTGCACCATACGTAAGCACTGGAAGGATGCATTGATCAAACACTTTTCTTTTAAGACATAATGGCATATTGCTCTTGAAAATTATGCTGTTTCTTCCAAAAGCTCTCCAGGCAAGTTTTGTACGCCGATTAATTTCTTCATCAATGTGACCCTCACTTGATATCTGCTGTCCAAGATAAACGTACGTGTCTGTTATCTCCAGCTTTTCTCCATCAATCGATAAATCTTCATTTCTTGTAAAAGCATTGAACATCACTTTTGTCTTCTGAAAGTTCATTTTTAATCCCACTTCTTTACTCTTGTCAGCAAGTTCCTGGATCATACTCTGCAGCTCTGATGGGGTAGTTGCAAAAATGACTACGTCATCAGCAAAACGAAGGTGGGTTAGATAATCTCCATTAATCTTTATCCCCTTGTTTTCCCAGCTCAGCGACTGAAAAACACCCTCCAATGTGGCATTAAAGAGCTTCGGAGATATGGTGTCACCTTGTCTCACTCCCTTTCCAATTTTTACGTGTGTTGTATTTTCAAACAGCCTAATCTTTGCACTTGCATTTTCATAGATGTTATTAATAATATTAATGTATGCATCTTCAATACCGCAGGTTTTCAGAGCCATTGTAACTGCTGATGGTTTCACCGAATCAAAGGCTTTTTCATAATCGATAAAAGCCATGCACAATGGAAGTTCATATTCCCTCGCTCTTTCAATTAGTTCTCTCAGCACGTGGATATGATCTATTGTGCTGTAGCCACTCCTGAATCCAGCTTGTTCTCTCGGTTGAGCCATGTCCAGTGTTACCTTCAAGCGGTGTGAAAGAACTTTAGTGAAGATTTTATAAACTACTGATAGGAGGCTGATAGGTCTGTAGTTTCCGAGATCCTCAATGTCACCTTTCTTATGTAGCAGGATCATTGTAGCGGTGTTCCAATCCTCAGGAATCTTTCCTTCATTAAGGCATCGAGTGAAAATTTGGGCGAGTACTGTTTCGATTTCTCCACTTGCTTCTTGTATGATGTCTACAGTAATTCCATCTTCTCCTGGAGCTTTTCCTCGCTTCATGTTCTTGATTGCATGTGCAACTTCTGCTGGAAGGACTGGAGGAACTCTGGTACTGGTATCTTTCATGATGTCTGGAGTGCATATATCATCCCTTTCATATAATTTGGAGTAGAAATCTTTCACTCTTGTCAAAATTTCGCCTCTATTTCTTGTTACAGAACCATCTTCTTTTCTCAGTGCCATAATCTGTTTTCTTCCCTTACTGAGATGCCCCTTTGCTATCTTTAGGCTTTGGTTGTTTTCAATTGCTTTCCTCACTAGTTCACAGTTGAATTTCCTTACGTCTTCAGTGATACTTTTTCGTGCTGTCTTGCATAGCTCTATATATTCCACTTTGGAAGTCACATCTTCTTTAGTTGTCCTCATCTCTCTTCTTTTTTGCATCAACATTTTGGTTTTTCCTGATAATTTGTTCACATGCAACTTGTTCTTAGACCCAGCTAATTTTGTTGCTGTTTCCATAAGAGCTTTGGTTACTTTTCTGTTAACTTCAGAGATGTCCACTTCTTCCGATGTTAGGCCTTCTAAAGCAGAGAACCTGTTCTTCAGTTCTAACTTGAAGGTATTATGGTGTTTTTTAAGGTTGGTTATGTCAATAGATTTTGTTTGTCTTATGAGCTTGCCACATTCAAGTTTAGTGTTGAGGTGCATCTTACATCTCACCAATCTATGGTCACTACCTGTGTTGAACTTGTTTAGCACACTGCAGTCTTCTATGACGAATTTTTTGTTACACATAATAAAATCAATTTCACTTGTCGTCCCATTTGGATGTCTCCATGTCCATTTCCTGTGTGGCTTTTTCTTGAAGAAGGAGTTCAAGATGAAAAACCCTTCTGCCTCTGCAAACTCAACGAGAGTATTTCCACGCTGGTTTCTGTTGCCGTGACCGAATTTACCTACTGAAGTTTCATTCTGTTGCCGTTGCCCTATTTTTGCATTGAAATCTCCCATAATTATTTTCAAGTGCTGCTTACCTTTATTATTTAGATGACAAATTTCCTCATAAAATTCTTCAATTTCTTCTTCAGGATGACTTGTGGTGGGTGCATAAGTTTGAATAATCTGAGCCTGGTATCTTTTCGAGAGTTGGATAACAAGTCGTGCAGCTCTGTCAGAGGAACTTTCAACTTCTACAACTTTATCCTTCAGTTTCTTGTTTATTATAAATCCAACACCACTAGTTCTGCCAGTATCTGTCCCACGATAGTAGAAGAGATGTCCACTTTTCAGTTCGATGAGATCTTCTCCTTTTCTCCTTACCTCACTTAGCCCCACGATGTCCCACTTGATCCTTTGTAGTTCCTCTTCCAATTCAAGAAGCCTTGATTCAGAAGATAGGGAGCGTCCGTTGTAAGTAGCCAAGGTCAGCATCAGATGGCAGCCTAGTCCGGTCCTCCGGGGATTCTTAGCACCCTCTGCCTTCATGTCGCACTGGCCGCTGCCTTGGCCAGGTACATTCCAGCTGCCGGAGACTGAGGGCCAAGATTTAAGTTGTGGAATCATTTTGGAGGGGTTTGGCCATAACTCACCACGCTGGCCCTAGCGTGGTGAGTTATGGCCACTCACCAACCCGCTTGGGTTGGTGAGTGTGGGAAATTCTATCCCACACTCACCAACCCAAGCGGGTTGGTGAGTGTGGGATAGAATTTCCTCTAATCCCGATGGTATAGTTATACCGCTATGGGCGGTCGTCAGAGCCCCTTTAGTGGGAACAGGATGCACCACGAGAAGGCGGGGTTGACATTTGTCAAGGAGAGGCTGTGATGTTACGCATCACCTGACCTTACATCCCTTATTTTTACTTATACATAGTTAAATTCACTATGAATATTGTTTACGCATAGTTAAAAAAATTCATTAGAAATGTTGTTCGTGCATAGTTTAAAAAAAGTAGTTATTAGAAATGTCGTTCGCACACAATTTTACACATTTGAATTATCTCAGGTTGGCAGGTAAGGCAAGGTTTGTCACTACATAATTCTAATTCAAATTTGCTGTGTGCCTATTTCATGGTGTCCAAAACATGACTCGGATTAACATATATTCATTGTTTCACATAAGTAATGCATGTAACTTTCGTAACAATGTCAAATTATTGAAGAACCATGTTAAACTTAACCCCCCCCCCAAGCCCAAGCCCAATAAAATCTAACTAGGCTGGGCTTTTTTTCTTTTAACCCTGCCATTAGGTGGCAGATCTTATAAGAGATCAGGTGTCATTTAGTGTCTTGATAATGTGAGTTTCTCTTCTGGGTTAAAGTCTTCATGTAATCATGGTGAGTTTGCTGATCACAATTTATGGCTCACTATTGTATGAGTTTAATATTGTAAACTTGGGAATACTGCTACCTAAGCAGCCTGTATAGTAGTTCGTATAGTACAGATATGGTTCAACAGATTTCATGATGGCAAAAGGACCCTGGTGGATGCCCCAAAATTCAAACAACCTGTGTTTCTGCACATCGAAGCTCCACAGGCAGTGCTAAAGGCTGATGATCCCTATTAAATCTTCATATTGTCCAAAACATGACTGTGAGAAGATCGCAGTCTCCACAGACAGTGCTAAAGGCTGATGAACCCTATCAAATGTGTGAGGAGATCGCCGTCAAGTCATACCTGTGCCAAGACTGCATGGAACCACCTACACCGGTCAGGAAAGGTAAGTTGGTCAAATGGGTTCTTCATGCTTTTACGGAACAGAACAAAGTGCAGTAGCTGAGAATCTGCAGTTACCTCAACTTGTGGGCCTCTTATCCAAGTGATCCTGACATCTGATGAAAAAGGAATTCTTCATAACAACCACAAGTTTTATCAGTGTTTATTTACCTCAGAATTACCAAAACGTGCCCCAAAGCCCAACCCTCATCCTTGCAAGGGGCTATCGACCGAGTTTTAGACAGCCACTGGTATTGTGTATTATGAGTTGCTGCAGCAAGGGAAAACCATCACTGCTGTCATATGCTCCAAGATGCTGTGATATGTGTATGTTAAACTCGGGAGGTACAGCTTGCTGTGGTGAATTGTGTTTACCTGTAACACAATTGCTGAACTCAGATGGAGGTTCTTCAATGTTCCCCAACAGAGTGCCCATGTATTCTGTGCGTTAAACTAAACCTGTGCAACAGAAATGTTTCTGTAATTTGGGACATCTTTGAAAGAGAGCAAGAGCATTTTTTCATCCTTAAGAAGACTATTCTGTCAGAAGGGTAGCTTATCACCAATAATAAAACTTGATTCTGTGAGAAGGGTATTTTTTTTGACCTCGAGCAATGTTGGGATGAGCTGATTGCCAGTGCTGGAACTTTTTAAATAATTGATCAATTCTGACAAAGCATGTGGATCTGCGGGTACTTTCATGAAAACTTGTGTAATGACAAACCAACGTATATTTATTATGCTAGTTGGAATGTTACATTACTTTTATAATGATTCTTGTAGGTAAACCTTTATTATATTTGAAGTTGTTCCTATAATTTTAGTTGACAAAACTGGAGATGTATGCATATCAATTCTCCATGAGCCTGGGGATGATAAATTTGGATATGAAAAAGCATCTGAGAGGTGGCTCCCAGTTCACACAGTTGAAACTATATTAATTTCAGTAATTTCCATGCTGGCAGATCCAAATGACGAATCACCTGCAAATGTAGATGCTGCAGTAAGTATAATTAAATCTTGCTGTTTTAATTGGAAGAACAAACTTACATAAGTTTTGTACTGTTATATCTTTGTTTCTAGATATTTTGTGTACTGATTGTTATAACTATCTGTTGAAATAAGTATATGTGAGATACTTCTGGGGTTGCCGCCCCGGTGGTGCAGTGGTCTAAGCGATGGCTTCTGATCATTCATCTGAGATGGGTCCAGGTTCGAATCCCAGTGAGGCTTGGATGTTGTGTTTGTCTTAGACACTGGCTCTTTCCCTTCCCTGGAGCCAGTGGCCCTAAATTAGGGATGGGTGACTGCTTATAGCCCACTGAGTTGCTCACAGTGGTCAATTAAACCTCCAACCAAAAAAAAAAAAAAAAAAAAAAAAACCCTACGAATTTGTGGAATTCCGCCTTTATTGAGCGGAACTCTCTTTACGAGACTGGGAAGAATTAGTTGTTTGGGCATAGGTACGAGATGACACATCCGATTACCATGATTTTTTGCATGCGATTGGACATTGCCCATGGTCAGGTTTTGACTCCTTCCGATCCCCGAAATTTCGTGTCATTGAGGAGTAATCGTCCAACAACTTACATTTTTAGGGGTTTTTTCCGGGTTTTGAAAAGGGGTCGTTTGCTACCTACCTCCTCCAAAGTCTTCAGCCGATCGCGGTGAATACTTGCCACAGAGAAAGGGAAGGACATGGTGAGTGACATAGGGTTGGTATCATGGTGATTGGTCATGTCATGTAAAAATAATGACCATTAAAAAACTGACATTTTAATAATAATTGAGAAAATCCGTTCTGTATAAGAGACTCGGAACAATTATAGTTGTTCGGGTATAGCTACGTCACGACACATTCGATCACCGTGATTTTTGGCATGCAATTGGGCATCGTCCATGATCAGGTTTTGATGCCTTCCGATTCCCGAAATTCCATGTCATTGAGGAATTTCAATTAAAACTAAATGGCCTTTTACTTGAACTGTTTCACGAAAGTCTGCTCACTAGCATTAAGTTAAAAAAAATCGTTTGAATTGAAAAATGAATAAATGGAAAACTCAGTCTGTTAGCTCAACACTTGCTTAATATATAATAATAAAAGGAAGTTTGTGTGTGTGCCTGTCTTTCATGATACAAAATGAAAAACGTGGTTCCCGATCTGAGTGTGTCTTTCCGCTTTGTTTACATGCAACCTGATCACAACCAACGTGAAGAAAAAGTAGTTAATGTTAAATTTTAGGAATTTCTTTTTAGAATGTTTCGTATTTTTGTTCTGGAAGTCATAAATTTTACGCGTTCGTTTTTTAGAATTTGTTATAATAGACACCTTAATGAGCTTAGATTTTGCAATAGCTTCACTCAAAATTTGCCAACTGTGCCCGAGTTATCGGTTACCGTTGGCGACTTGTCCTAGTATACAGGGTGATTCAGAACTCATGGGAGAAACTTTAAGGAGTAGTAGAACACACTGAAACAAACATTTTTGTATAGGAATGTAAGTGCACAAGTGACGCGTTGAGGCACAAACACAAGAAATAGACATGAAAGGAAACATAAATTGTTTAGTTACAGCATTGTTGACAAGTGCTTCTTTACAGCAATGTTTACAATAATTGCTCAAAATTGCGTCCACCAACAGTAATACATGCATGGCAGCATTGTCCGAGTGGCTGGTGTACAGTTTCAAAGATGCCGGGTATTTCTTGCACACATGCAGCCGCAATGGATATTCGAGCGACGAGGTCTGCAACAGAGTCAACTGGAGTCTCGTAAACGAGGGCCTTCAGATGTCCTCATAAGAAGTAATCGAGGCTTGATAAATCAGGCGATCGGGGTGGCCAACGGACTGGTCCACCACAGCCAATCCATCGCGTCCCAAAAATGGCATCCAGGTAATTGCGCACATTAATGCTGAAATGGGCTGGCGCCCCATCATGCTGAAACCAGTCCTTGTCAGACGGCCAGTGGTACATCTTGAAGCAGTTCTGGTAAAACCTCTTCCAGAAAAATATGATAACATCTGCCATTGAGTCACGTTGGTAGTAGATGTGGGCCAAGCAGGAAGTCGTTCACAATACCCGCCCACACATTCACAAAGAATCGTTCTTGGTATGCATGTGAACGTGTAGCGTGTGGGTTAGAGGTTGGTTGCCCACACACATGACAATTGTGCACCATGAAAACACCTTCATGTGTAAAAATCGCCTCATCTGTGAATAGCACATGAGCTGGGAATTTCTTGTGTTTTGTACCTGAACGCATCATTTGCACCCATGCATTCCTATACAAAAAAGTTTGTTGCAGTGTGATCTGCCACCCCTTCAAGTTTCTCCCATGAGTTCTGAATCACCCTGTATATATAATGTAATCATTTAGGCCATTCTTAAGATTAACCCATTCCACTCGACGATCGGGTGACAACCAACATTACGAAATTGCCAAATACCTCTCGTGTTGGGCGTCACTCACCTCACCAATGATGCCTCTATAGCTCATATGTCGGGGCTGGTGAGTTTTTTTCCGTCAAGCTTCCCAAAGCTGAACTTTCACAGCTAAGTTGTAAAACCTACCGCAGGGGAAAAAAAAAAAAAAAAAAATGCGAGTGCAGGGTGAGTGAAAGAAATGTTATTCAAGTGAAAAGGGTTAATGCAAAATTAAAGAGAAATTGGGAGCATGAGTGCAAGACCTTCCGTCCTGGAGAAATCCACGAGACTGAAATCAAGACTGAAAGAAAAATGTATGATTGTGTGATTTTCTTTCAGTCTCAAAATCTAATACAGAAAGTAGGAAAAGCCCCCCCCCCATTTTTTTTTATTGAAACACAATTTAAATCCGTTCTGTATAATGACCTCTCTTTTCTTTTCTTTTTTTTTAAATTCTGTTCTTGTTTATTCAATTTTCCCCAGCAGCGCATTGGTCATCCTAGAAACGGAAGGTTACGGTTGTAGAACATAAAATCAAATTTATGCAACCAACAGGGTGCGCACGCGTGCTTGAAAACCTGGAAAGTCCTGGAAAATCATGATAACGTTTTCAAGGCCTGGAATATCCTGGAAAAACGGTATTTTTTTAATGCTGTCTCAAAAGCCTTGAAATTTGAAATTAGTGCTTAAAAAAAATGCCCTTTTAGAAAATCGTGTTACTGACTGTTACCCCTTAATTTTTTTAAGTTCCTCTCCTCTGTTCTCAAAGAAACCGCCGGCTACAGTGGTGTTTCGGATGTGCCCAAATCCTAATTTGGCTGGGGGGGGGGAAGCACTACTTCCAGTGCAATAAAATTGGATGATTGATTACTAGCGGGTCTGTTAGGGAAGGGGAGCTTGATGCATTCTCTAGCCCTGAGCTTGATGTCCGTCCGACAACTACTGAGAACAACAGAAGGGGAAAGAAGAGACATTTAGCATTTGCAAGGGGGTCGCGTGTTTACCAAGTCAGCTGGCATCCACCAGTGAAGAGTATGCCTGAACAACACATTCATCTGCTCCTTGTTTATTGCATTAAGACGCTTGCTTCCGGCCCACCCCTCAAGAGACTTCGGCTACTTATGATAAAAAATAAGAAAACTATCTTTGCGAATTTTTCACAAAAGTGGCTGAAATTTTTACATTTACTATAATTGGATTACAGAAGCTTACTCCCAAAATTCCATTTGAATTGGTTTAAAACTTAAAAAGTTAGCATTGGAAATTTTTATTATGTGTGCCTCTTTAGACAGTGAGCCTTGAGCAGAAAGTGTGTTACCATAGCAACGGTTGATTGACAGCTGGGAGCGCTGATCCGAAGCCCTTGGTTGGGAAGAAAGCAAACACCTGTTTATCACTTCCACGGCTCAAAAGGACTAAGAGATATTTTCAGAAATCCATTTTCCGGAATTTTGAAAATAACACAGTAAAATTTTTACAGTGGTTAAAATACATCACAAAGTTCTAGTGCGAATTTCGCCGAATTCCGTTTGAAACTTTAGCAGATGCAAAAAAAAAAAATCTTCCGTTGCAAAATCGGATTCAAAAAAGAAACGGCAATTATAAATTACGGGAAAAGCAAGCAAATTATTTTTTTTAGATGCCATGGTTTTATTTAAACAGAGTGATCCTTAAATTTTGTTTCTGTGATGATATGGACTCTATTTTAATTACAAACATACATTTTTATTCAGATGTCTGAGTTACTGTTTTAATAAAAAAATCTATAATTAAAAAGTTTTCAATGGATTTAGGCGAAATTCAGCAGATAAACGTATTTTAGTAAATTGCAACGTTATGACGTAAATTTGGTCATTTTGTCGAAAATTGGGCAGCATTTTTTTTTTTACGTTTTCTCCTATAGTTAGGGTGAAGGAGGAAGACACTTCAGTGAGCTGCAGGTGGTGATTTATGGCGATGTGCCAAATGAAAAGAAGCCGTTCCATCAGGACATTCCAGAGGTTGAGTGTGCGTGGACGCGTGCTCCTGCTGTTTGAACTTAATCGGAATGTTTTCGGGAGGGGGAGAAATATCCGTTTCGCTTTACAGCTTTCAGGCTCCTTTTTTTTTTTCTTGGTAATAAATAAAAACCATAGTTGCTGCATTCACCATTGATCCATATTCGCATTTCTTGAATATAAACAGCAGACAATCGGAAACATGGTGTTGGGTGGGTCTTGATGTTCTTCATTTGTATCTGCTGAATTTTGTTCTGTGGGAATACGGAATGAGTTATACTGTGAATACATACAAAATTACATATTTTTGAGCTGAAAAAATATGTCTACTTGTACACAGTAGCTAACGTGTGAACTCAGACGAAGACAATCAGACATATGGACGTCTGATTCCATAAAAAAATCAACCCATTTTATTATACACAACAGGTAAAAAAGAAAAAACATTACATGTTTTTAAACATTATAAAGGAAAGCGGATTTTTGAAACACCATGACTTGATGATATTAATTTCGGAAAGTTTTTTTTTTTCGATTTTAATTTCTGAAATCTTTTTTTTTTTTTTCCAATTACAATACATTGTAACAGGACACCTGTGTGTTGTATCCCTTAGTTGTGTGGCAGATTTTCAGTTGGCCGATATCCGCGATCGTAAGTGGTAGTTACATTGCTATTGTTGATGATGACAAGATAAATACTGGAGTAATGTAGAATGTTGCATAAAGTAAAAAAAAAAATCGCCCCCTCCTCCCCCTTCGAACTTTTATGCGGTTATCATAGCTGATCAACCATTTCATTCCATGAACATCAGCACATTTCAATCATTTGACCATTGGGGGTCTGACGGAATTCAGCAGTGCTTAAGCGCCTAGCGCAACGAGAACATGCTAATTATGGACAGTTCTATTCCCTTCCCCCTATCATCCCTAATAATTGAGAGCACATACTGTAGTTTCAAATATTCTGTGTATGAGCTAGTTTTCACGCTGTTCGTTATGTTTTTATTTTAGAAATTACTAACCCTTTCGAACTGTAGGTTGCAGAAACGTTTATGCTTTGGTTTTTTCCATTTGTCCGTACGATAATTCACGTAAAAGGGGTTGGATTTTGGCGAAATTTTAGTATGCTGTTAGGTACAACCTAGGAACCTACCCTGTTGAAAATGGTCGAAATTAAATTCAAAGGCATAGATATAAGAGCAGTATTCATTCTCCAAGCTTGAAGCCCTACGTCCACTCTCCAGCTGGGTAAGTATGAAAGATTTGAGACTTGGAGGAGGGGACCCAGTACAAAGTTTTGCTTCCCTCAGGCACTAAGTGTTTGTTAACATTTCCTTTCCTCTGGTTTGGAGCCCAGTTGTAAGAGGTGATGCTTTGTAACAGTCTTTTAGCACAACACTCTGTCTACTGATTGGCATACAGGTCGGTATGAGGAAAGAATCGCCCACGGAAAAAATCGCCCACGGAAAAATCGCCCACGGAAAAATCGCCCACAGGCAAAATGCTCACGGGAAAAATATGTGATCGACTGATAAGTTTATATGTCTGTTATAAACGGTGTTCGGACAACTGGTCACACATTGCTGGCCAAAAAACCATTAGGGTCATATAAAAATTGCGGTTTCTTGGCCACCTCACCTACATAACGAAAATGGGTGTAGGAGAATTGGCCACAAAAGTTCAAGGGGGGGGGTGTAAGTATTATTGATTTTTGGCCTACATTGAGAATTGAATTAGGAACTCCAAACAAATTTCGAGAAAACGTTCTATGTAAGCCAAGCGAGAATTACAGCATAATTCATGTATGTTCGGAAAAGGACCCTAAGGTGGGATTTTTTAATAACGCTGCACTTTTACGTAGGTACTAAATATTTACATAACATGTCAAGTTTGCAATATTTTTCTTTTACTTAATTAATTCACAGGCGAAGAAAAAAGTGTTGAATAGGCTTAGGCCTACGGCCTAAGCCTATTCAACACTTTTAATATTAATGTATGGATAATGTATGGATAATGTATGGATGAATTAATGTATGGATTGAATGTATGGTGCATAAGTAGAAGCGCAATATTATTGACAATTAATACAGACATTTGACGTGGAATAGGAATAGCTGTGGTGCAGTGGAAGCATATCCGGCGCGTAACTGGAAGACCCTGAGTTCGATTCCTGGTGGCGGCCACTGAGAATTTTTCCGTGACTCACTTATAAACGTGGAAAGAGCGATGACTTCTGTTTGATTATTGACAATACTTGTTATGTAAATTTACGAATATGGGAATGGCGGAACGAAAACTTTTAGAAGGGCCTAAACGTTAGTCCTAATATTATTTTTTGCCTGAGTAATACCGCAATATTAATAATTTGATGTGTTACGTAAACGTTATGAATATAACATCGTTAGAATAAAAACTGTTAAATAGGCCAAGGCCTAGGACTTACGACTTAAGGGCCGCGGGTGGCCTAGTGAAGAACCAAATAAGATTGTTAACTTTCAACTTCCTACTGTAGAGTAGCTACTTTCTTAAAAAAATCCAGTTCGGCTTTACTGTAAAATATTTGTGACTATTCTTATTTTTTAAAGTAAATTCTTAATTTTTATAAAACTATGCATGTTTGTTATTTAACTATATCAATTAAAAGGGAAATCATTAAAAGTCAGATTATTTTATTTATAAATACTTGTAAAGTATAGCATTTAATTGTAAAAGCGATTTTCGTAAAAGGCACAATGTACAGATATAACTTTGTGTAATGTGCTTTCTTTGCACTCTTGTCTCTTTTGGAAATCCTCTTTTGTGTACGGCGAGCCGAAGGGGAAGGGGGAGCATCTGTCTTTCGTCAAAGTGGTGCTTTGCAGCTGCAGCTGGAACGTTTGCTAGCGACCGCACCCCAAATAACAAGGGATATATTTCATTTAAATTTATCGGTTGGCCACCGGTCAGGGTGTGTCTTCCCCGTAAGTAGTATAATCTCAAGTTACAGGCATACTTCTTTTCTTCCCAGTGTAAAGAAAAAAATACGCACTCATAGCTTCCTGGGAGTTTTCCAAAGGACAACTAAAACAGTTAATTTCTACATGACGGGTGTAGGAGAACTGGCCACAAAAATTTTAAGGGGCCTCATAAAAATAACGTTTTCGACCGCTTCGTGCCCACGACCCCCAGAGGTTGGTAATCAGAGTCATATAAAGTTTCTGTAATTTCGTCTTTTCTTAATTGCGATAATTAATGTAATTCTTTATAAGAAATGTTTATGATCTACATCTCAGCAAAAGATTTAAGGGTTTTCAAACTACAAGTCTGCAAAATATCTGAGCGCATGTGCTGACTCAGGAAACCTGTCCGGGGGGGGGATATCAAAACTCTAAGATTTGAAAAATGTATCGTCCCATCGGGAGATTTTCAGCATTTACAAGCTACAGTTGGACAGATTATTTGAGGGTACGTGCCTACTCAGCAAACCTGGGGGTGGGGTGGGGGAGTTATATGATAATTGTGAATTATATAGAATTTCTTGTCCGATCGGGCGATTTTCAGCATTTACAAACTACAACTGGAGACATTATCTCCGGGCATGAACCTACTGAGCAAACCTGTCGGGGGGGGGGTAATACCAAAAGTGTAGAATATGAAGAATTTCTCTTCCGACCCGGAGACTTTCATCATTCACATGCCTTCAGATAATGTGTCGAGTTGTAGCTGCTAATTGCCGAGAATCTCCCGATCGGACGAGAAATTGTTCATATCTTACACTTTTGGTATTACCCCCCCTCTTCGCCGACAGGTTTCCAGAGAGTGACATGCGCTAAGAAAATTTGTCGAGTTGCAGTTTCTAAATACTGAAGATCTCCAGATCGGAAGAGATATTCTTGATATTTTACGATTTTGGTATTACCCCCCCCCGACTAGTTTCCTGAGGCAGCAGATACCCTCAGATAATTCGACGTGTTGTAGCTTGTAAACACTGGAAATCTCCCGATCGGACCGGAAATTCTTTATATTACATATTTTAGATTTTAAGCACCCCCCCTCCCCAGACAAATTCCCTGGGTTTGCACATACTCGCAGATAATTTTTTATTTGTAGTTTCTAGAAAAATATCGTATAGCAGTTGGCTTGAAGACAACGGTGAATCATTAGTATGTTTTTAAATAAATGTTGCATAAGACTACCACGGCTTTCAGGCCAACACCATACAACCTCTACAGTCAATCAGTGCAATCCGAACTTTCCTCTCATATTTGTAAGGTTTGCAGAAAATATTTTACACATCAAATTATTAATATTGCGGTATTACTTAGGCAGAAAATAATATTAGTACTAACGTTTAGGCCCTTCTAAAAGTTTTCATTCCGTCATTCCCATATTCGCGTTATGTAGGTGAGGTGGCCAAGAAACCGCAATTTTTATATGACCCCTAACGATTTTTTGGCCAGCAGTCTGTGACTAGTTGTCCGAACACCGTTTATAACAGACATAAAAACTTATCAGTCGATCACATATTTTTCCCGTGAGCATTTTGTCCGTGGGCGATTTTTCCGTGGGCGTTTTTTCCGTCGGCGTTTTTTCCGTGGGCATTCTTTCATACAATCATACAGGTCATAAAACAGTAACTTCACTAAGTGTTGTTTCCTTGTTTTGAATGAAGACTAAATCAATGCCAAAGCATTTGCAACCCAGGCTGCCTAAAGGACAAAGCTGGGGGAGCAGGGAAAGAACATAGCAGTAAGACCCCTTTTTCTTTAATTACTTAAAATCTGGCCTATAGTAATTGGTCACATGTGTAGCCCCTTACTCAGGGGAAATTCTCAATTTTTAGTTGTGTGGTTCCTGATCTTAGATATTTTTTTGGTTTTCATTTACTGTTTCAGTTGATTTACCCATTTTTTCACCCCCCCCCATTAAATATGGGTAAGTGTACTTTTAGTGATCTTTGGCTAATAAATCCTAAATATGCTGGATGGATTAAAAAAGATGAAAGCAATTGTCATGTTGCAAAATGCATTTTTATCCATTAAAATAATAGATGTTTCGAATATGGGCCTCGACTAATACTTGGGCTCGACTTGTCACTTGTTGGAGAGACCAGGGGCTTTGGGGATCCGCCATGGCACCCACTTGGTGTCATGGTTGATACCACCTTTACATCTTTCGATAAATCCTCAACCCCTGCGTCAGTGTACCAGCAGCTCTTCGCTGAGCACCGTGACCTAAATTTTGATTACACTCCTATTTTTACTGATGGCTCCAAAATGCATGGAGTCGTTGGATCCGCGGCTGTCTGTGTAGATGACGTTTCAGTAGCACGGATCGCAGCTGAGGCCACGGTGTTTTCAGCGGAGATGCATGCTGTGTATCTCGTTCTTCTCCATGTTCAGTCGAGTTCTCATCATCGTGCTATGGTCTATACGGATTCCTTGAGTGTCTTGCAGTCTTTGTCATCTGCAGATTGCCGTGACCATCCTTTTCTCGTGAATGTGAGACAGTTATTTCGTCGTTTGCTCGGGGCCGGTTTTCAAGTTCAGTTTTGCTGGATTCCTGGGCATGTTGGAATCTCGGGTAACGAGTGTGCTGATGCGGCTGCTAGATCTGCTTCCTCTTTGGTAGTCACACCCTTGCCACTGTTTCACCGGGGGTTGGGTGGTGGGCCAGGACTTTCTGAAAATTACACTTTCTGTTTTAAACTCTATTGGTTCACCTAACCCTTTCTTTTCGGTTGGGTGGTGGGCCAGGACTTTCTGACTTCTATGATGAAACTTATTTGAAATTTGTTGCCATGTTCCTAAAATTACACTTTCTGTTTTAAACTCTATTGGTTCACCTTTCTATGATCGTCCACTCCCGAATCATTTCTTGAGGTGCATAGTGATTCCGTGGCTTATGCTTTTTGATTTAACATAACTGTACTACAATTGGATGAAATTTTCCTCAAGTCTGGAACATATTCTGTCTAGTAATTAAGATTTTCATTGCCTTCAAAAGTCACATCCCAATATGCATCCACCAGTGGCAGTCATTGGGAATGTTAAAAAGAAAAAAAAAATAATTCCCATGTATGGAAACACTTTTTATCAGAGCTAGAATCCACCTGTGGGCATAAGAGGCACATGCCCCATTTCAAAAAAAAAAAAAGGGGGGTGAGTAAGTAGATAAGTGCTTTGCTTTGTCTCACGTTTCTTGTTTTCAGACATTACACTTTTTCACTTATGGATTTGCAACTCCACGTTTTGTCTTACAGTGGCCCGAACTTTTCAGTGATCCACACAGCAGTACTTCAAAACTGCTGTTTGTGATGTACTCTGACAGGCAAGCACCCCATCTCCCCCTTATGGGTTCTCCATGTTTTACCACCGTGTTTTTTTGGAGGAAATAAATCTCAGAGCTTTTTTTACCAGTCCTCTGTTAGACGTGCGCCCTCCCCATTCTTAAATTCTGAATCTGCCCTCACTTTATTTTATAATAATTTCAGTTGTTATCAATAATAGTCTGATTACATGGAAGATAGTGCAGAATAGTGATGCAGCTAAAATGACTGATTGAATTAATCATTTTCTGATTGAGGGAAAGGATTTTCTGAATAGCCTTGTGGTAATTGCATCATGATTCAATTTAGCATTATTGGGTAATTCGCCAATTAAAAACATTAAAAAGAAATGTAATGGGTAATAAAGCACACTCATCCATTTGCATCTTTCATCATTTTTATTACTTAAAACTGAAATTGCTTTTAAAAAATAATTTGAGCATGATACTGTAAAGCGTAGTAATCATCCTGGAATTTTTTGTATATGGCCTGGAAAAGGCCTGGAAAGTCCTTGAATTTTTTCCCCCAAAAAGAGTACGAACCCTGAACCAAGTAAAATAACATTTCTTTGCAAGAAAATGATGCTATACACTTTGGCAAATTTTTGTTCATAAGTATTGAAAGATGCACACATTTTTTCGCAATCCGTGTAAGTACTAATTATCTAACATCGGTTGAAATGGTTATGTCTAACTACCTGAACGTCACTACATGGCTTATAATAATGAATTGTGACGAGCAAATCATAAAATCTCGCAATTCTACTGTTCCTCATGATTTTTAAAATGTTATTCAAGTGAAAAACGTGAGGAACAGAAGAATTGCGAGATTTTATGATTTCTCGTCACAATTCACTACTAATTATTGTTTCCCAGTTTTTCATTTAGACGGGATTGGTTGATTCTTTCCTTCTGATTTTCCCATTTAAGACAATGTTTTCTCTTGTTTATATTTTATGTATGGATTCATTTGAATTCAGATGCAGAGAGGTTTAGTGCAATCAGTCCAGAAACTGTTTACTAGATTTTCCCGTGCAAGTCAAATACAATTCTGCGCACCCCTTTGTACGACGGCCACTCTCCCAAAAAGTTTGTTTTGGCTTGGATGAACTGCTTGCACCCATGATTGGAAGAGGGGAGGTGAGCATTTTCTGTCTGGAGACAACATTTCTTCTTTCAAAACTTTGAAAAGAAGCTAAATGGAGAGAATATTTTTCCAGTAGTAGTAATTTTTGTTTTTCTCGTGATGTTGCAGCTATCTGATATTGTTGTTAAATACCGTATTTTTGCACAAATGTATTTAAGCTTGAAACTGTGGGCAACAATTTCCAAAAACGTAAGTTAGATGAAACGAAAGTTTTCCTGTAATCTTTAGGCATGAGATT
The DNA here is from genome assembly GCA_039090855.1 of Macrothele yani. NCBI lineage: Eukaryota > Metazoa > Arthropoda > Arachnida > Araneae > Macrothelidae > Macrothele > Macrothele yani. The sequence continues at coordinate 9,366,661 of CM077021.1, read as the reverse complement.
CTTTTACGCATTCGAGGGATTCCACCTTTTCTGTTATCATTTGAGTCATTGATGAGATGTATGCACAACTGAACGCACTGGTCATACCGTTCCGTTCGTCCGAAAATTGTCTGGGTTCGAATCCTGGTGAGGCATGAATGTTGTGTTTGTCTTACGACACTGGTTATCTCCCTTCCCTGGAACCAGTGGCAGACCTGCCAGGTTTTACGGTTTACCCGTAAAATTTACGGAAATGTAACTTGTTTTACGGTTTTACGGGCAAAATGTTAATTTTATGGATTTGGCGAATCTCCGAGATTTTTTTCTTTTTCTGACTATTTTGCACCCACTATTAAAACTTTTTTTTTTTTAAACTTAATCCATTCAAAGTAAAGTGCCGATGTAAGTTACGAATAAGTTTTTAGTTACATGTGTTTGGGAACATTTTGCTGCAGTTTTCCTATGTTATAGGTTATTGTTTTGCCTTTTTTTAAACACTAGAACACCAACCAGCTGGACTTATTTAACCTTCCGTTTGGTTCTCTTCCTCTCTTGTGCACGCTGTTTCCCCCAGCCTTTCTTTTCAGATCATGCGTTGTTCATCTCCCGAGTCGCAACTTCTCAGAAGGCCAGCGTGGGGTGTGTCCGCGTTGGAGCAGGTCTTTTATCTTTATTCCTCCCAGTTCGAAATGCTATCTCAGAACGTAGTTATCGTAGAAAAAAATTCTAACGGATTTTAAATCTGTGGAATTTTTAACCCCAGATCGATACCAAACATGACGAAATTAAGCAAAAACTGCCAGTTTTGTGAAATTAAAAATGCATTGGGGCATGCATGGTTTCGTAACTTCTTTGGCAATAAATTTGACATAACGAAAGAATGCTACTATAAGAGGAAGTTAAAAAAAAAAGAAGTAAGTCCAATGTTCATTCGAGCCAGTGCTGCTCCAGCAAAGATTTATTTTGCTGGTCCGTTAGTCAGTAAGTTTTCTACGCTTTCGCTTTCCAACCGTGCTTTGTTCATCGCTCGGTAACGTTCATAAAATGTCTTGGCTTGATTCAATGAAATTAATATGTTGGGGTACATACTAATTCATCTAATCCTTATTGAAAATGGTCAAAGGTAAGGTCAAGACGTAGGAGCGGGATTCTTTCTTCCGCCCTTTTGCGTGATGACTTGCGTAAAATCAAAGCACGATTGTGATGAAGTTTGGGTATGCTGTTCAGCACCCATAGTGGACCTATCCTATTGAAAATAGTTGCTATCAGCATTCATGGGGACAGTGTAGTAGCACATGCGCGAGATTTGTTTGCTCGCGTTTCAGAATTTTAGCACAATATCTTCCGTGGAAATTGACCGATTTGGATAGAATTTTTAATTATAAAACGACGCGTGTGTGGCAGCTTTTTAATTTAGAAATTAACGGGCACAAAAATGTTCTATAATAAAGCAAAAACACGCAAAATATTAATTAATTCATACTAAGGGATTCGTAAAGAAAACAGTAAAGTATCGGGGAGAACACTGTTGCTTTTGCAAACCCACACTTTTTTGTAGGTATGAAATTTTGGGCTTTTAGTAAACAACTCTGAATTTTAAAATATCCGGATTTTGACAGCACGAGCTTAATCTAGAGAGGAAGTGGATTTTTTTTTATCTGTTTGAAAAAAAAAAAGTGCCATTGGCTTTGTAACTTCTATCAAACCGAATTGAATTGTGTGATATTTAGAGATTTTCATTTTCTAAAACAGTACGTGTATTCTACAGTTTGTTATGTTAGGCCATTTTTTTTTTTTTTTTTTTTTTTTCTTTGCAGGGACAAGATCGAAGTTAAAATCCCGGTTCAAACGTTTTATGCCGTGGTTGCGCCGCCACAAAGGGAGCAGGGGACGAGATGGGGAGGATGTCACCGACGAAGTGGCTGTGTCGTTCCAGTTACGCCTGATGTAAAAGACAGTTGGTTTTGTTCTGGCAAAACAATTGTGTTAGTTTACTGCAGGAGAGGGGTTGGTTCAGACGTTGATGGGCCCAGATTGTTTTTAAAAGGAATGACTAGAGAAGCTATTCGGTAAGATGAAGGGAGGGGGAGAACAGGAAGAGAAGACAGAACTATAAAATCAGTGCCATTTGGAAGTATAACGGATGCCGCTAAAGGGATCGGGTTTAGTAAAAGACAAGGCATCGATCCACCTGTGAGGAATGATAGGGAGGGAAGAGACGAACTCAAGGGAATGACATTCGTAACTAAAACCTAAACCTTTGTTTCTAGATGAAAAAACCTTTCAGTTGCTCTCTGCTTTCGTAGCTGACCAGCTCGAATCGGATAACTCTGTAATCGGTATTTTTTCCTCTACTATAGCAGTTTTTACTTACATTTTTTCCCCCCGAGTGGTAATAAATTTAGTATTAGTGATTCGCTATGAGCAGCAACATAAAAGGGGAAAAAAAGTACCATAAAATATTCCGTGATTCGTATTCTGCGGAATTCCCGTGTATTGTGAAATCTTCAAGAAAGGAAAATATGCGTTTCGCGCTATGTGCCGATGCAATTTCAACATTTCGCATGGTGGAAGGAATGCTTTTACAAATAATATTTCTAGTGACAAGCATAAACATAACGTTGACTGCGTGGGAAAAAAAATAACGAAATTAACTTCCTTTGTTAAAAGTTATAAAGAACTCTATGCGATTCGTACAAAATGTTTGTTCACTTCATTTTTAGTTGAACATAATTTACCAGTTAGTGTCTCTCAGTCACTCTTGCTTATTTAATTTTTTTTATTTGACTGTCTCATCGTCCGTGTCTCCGTAAGATAAAAACCTAACATGAAAATGGTTCGTTTTTTAAAAATATTTTAGTATGTTTCATGACGGCGTGGGACACGATCCCATTGAAAGGGTAGAACATCCTTCCCTTTAGATGCAAACTTCTGTAAAAGTAAATTTTTATCACTTTATAGGTCATAATGATAGCATAGTAATGAGAAATTATGTATAGAATTTATTTTAATCGATATGAATGTGCCGATAAATTTAAACATCTGTAGACACTTCAATTAAAAGTTGATGGTTCATTTGGGTAACATCGTTTTTTAAATCTATGTTCAGTACATTTAATCAAATGCGCGACAAGTAATTTAATCTAATATATCGATTAGATTTTTTTACGGATTTCTGTTTCTGAAAGTTGGCAGGTCTGCAGTGGCCCTAAATTAGCGATGGGCGACTGATTGTAGCTCATTGAGTTGCTCATGGTGGTTGTTAAACCATCAATTAAAAAAAAAAAACTAAACAAATTTGGGGGTGGGGTCATTTTTGGTCTGAGGATGGAAGTCCATCTTTTGAAGCTTCTGAAAATGGAAGATAGATGGAGTCAAGGTTTCTCCCATAATCATTCTTTTTCTTTTTGTGATGTTACTTCTGCAGTGTGTTGTTAAATTTAATTTTATTCCATAAATATTTGTATTTCAGCTTGAGAAGAGGGGATTTCCAAACACTGAAGTGTCTCCTGGAGCTTGTAATTGTAATCCCCCTCCCACACATAATGTTCCCACCCTCCTAGTGTTCATGGTTCATATGCACCTTGAAAAGCCCTTGGAAAAAAAGTTCATTTTCAAGTACTTGAAAACGTTTGTCTCCATAAATAGTACTTGAAAATTTTTTGTTTTGTTTTTTCAGTAGTTATATGAAAGAGCATGTGTAAAATAATTGTTTGTGCTTAAAAAGTTGTATAGGAGATTTCTGTGTAATTCCGATAAAAACGCCAAGCTGATCAAATAGTGCAGAACTTGCATTCAACTCAGGGAAGTGTGTGGACAGCTTGTACCTTGGCTGAGTAAAACATCTGCCATGGGAGTAAAAATAAGTGGAATGATGTATTTGCGAATCATGGTCGGCTTCTGTTGACTAGGGTTAGGGACACATTCTTGCCGGAGGGAGAATACCTTTCAAAATGTTCACAAAATATATTGTATCCAAATTGTATCCTTTCAAAATGTTCCGCAAAATAAAATGATTTCGAAAAACACCAAAATTGGTTTACTTTATTAACTTTGGGCAGCTCAAAGTTAATAAAGTAAACCAACAGTAGGGCAGAGGGTAACAGGCAGGTCATTGAAGGTGTGCCCATCCCACCTAAATTAAATGGTTTGAGGTTGCTAATATACCTACTTACCAACTGACCAACAACACACATATATGGTAATTTGGTTTTCAAAAGTGCTTGCATTTATTTTGCTTGGAAGAGTATGGACCTTGACGTGAATACTTGCTATCAGTGTGAAAAAGGCTGATGTTCAGCCAAAAGATCTCACTGAATTTTAATGTAAATTGTGTAATAAATCATAAGTTGCTAATATACCTTCTTAATATACCTACAGCATTTGCAAGTAAATTAATGTGTGAAATACACATATACTCACACTACAATCATTGTAGGACTAACACTATTTTATAGTAAGTTTTTTTGTTTTGCCAATTTGCGATATGAATCACGTGTACTTCGTCATTTGTTTGAAATTAAAAAAATAAATATTCAGAAGGATCAAATGGTAATATTTTATTATATTGTAATCAAAATATTTGGTTTAAGGAAAATACTGTTACATATTAATAAAAATTTTAATTTAACTTACCTTAAAACCACATGGTTTTAGGATACTTACTTGGTTAGTAGTGTTATTGATTCTCAAATACTTTATTATTATTATTCATTTTTTAATAAATTTTAACCTAAAATATGGGTAGATGAGGTACACAGTAAGTTCATTCACGAATGCAGCTTCTGATCTCGTAACCCAGGTTTTCGGTGCAACTCTTGATACTATCTTTAGCGTTGTTCTTACTTGCTCCCACACTTTAAGGAATTGGGAATGGTGAGTATTTGGCCTCATCTCGATTTATACTGGCAATATCAATGCACATGCCCTGATCCTCATTTTGTCTATATGAGAGATTCTCACTTCGAGCGTCTTCTGTTGGGTTTAATATCAATTTGAGAAAATTTAATTTAACTTTAATGATTATTGTATGATACAGTCAAATTGATTTAACTTAAAAGGATTATTAATACTCTATAACGAACGGAAATTAATTTAATTTTAAATTTAACAGATGTTGAGTTTTTCATTAATTTTTATTAATTTAACTTTAGTATATTTTATGATTTTTTCAATGTGTTTGTTATTGCATTTTTCTTCGTGCTTTTTTTTCTTTTTTCTTTTTTTTTTTACTGTTCATTTTTGGTAAAGAATTTTCTTTTTTGTTTTGAAATTTTTTTCTCTTTTAATCATAAAAAATATAAAAAAAATAAAATAGTAAAATAAAGGCATGAAGAAAAATGTTATATAATAAAATATACCAAAGTTAAATTAATTTCTGTTTGTCATCTAGTATTAATAATTGTTAAAGTTAAATGAAATCAATTCTCAGACCAATACAGAGCTGCTGTTGCATTGTTATCAAGCTGGGTCTTAGGGACCCACAGATTTTTAAAAAGTAGGTACTTTTGTGAGATATTCTGGGTCTTTTTTTTTTTAATCTAAAGAATCAAGAAATAATGATTACTTATACTTACATAAGCAAATGAAAAATAGATGTAATGTGCATTGTTCAACACTTTAATTTATTTTCTTTGAAAGCAATCTTAAAAAAAAAAAAAGTGCTGACAGAATTAAATTTTATCATAATGGGACTACACGAAGACAACACATTTTAAGTCAGCTCAGAACACCAGAGCGGTTTTTATTTTTCAAAATACAGGATTGGACTTCTAACGAACAATCGTTGACGTAGACATACAACTTTTAGTAGAGTATAATCGTTTACAATGCTCTCAATAAATGTAAGTTTGTTTGTTTTTCTAATTTTAAGTTTCAACTGTTCCAATATTGATTAAAAAAGCTTAAAGGGTTTAATAAATTAATCAAGGCATTTGTGTATTTACATAATCATTTATTGTATATTTACATAATCTTGAGGGGCGGTGCATTGCTGGCTGTTTTTGTTCTTTCCCTAATCCTCAAGAATTTGACTTTTGCCAAATGTCATGTTAAAAAAAAAAAAAATCCGAAATAAAATGTGGGTCCCAGAAGATGCATAAAATTTGTAATTATGGGTCCTTGTTTTTTTGTGTGTTTTTGGGTAATTTACACACTACAGCGTGTCAGTGGCAGTGCTGCCGATATTTGAACCCAATAGAAGATGCTCAAAGTGAGAATCTCTCATATAGACAAAATAACAAACAGGGCGTGTGCACCTGTGCATTGATATTGCTGACAAAAATCGAGATGAGGACAAATACTCGCCATTCGCAATTCCTGGACGTGTGTGGGAGCACGTAAGAACAATGCTGAAGATGGTGTCAAGAGTCACACCGAAAACCTAGACTAAGAGATCATAAAGCTGTATTCGTGAGTGAACTTACTGTGTACCTCATCTACCCATATTTTAGGTTGAAATCTATTAAAAAACTACTAATATAAAGAAAAAAAGGTAATCGAGAATCAATAACACTACTAACCAAGTAAGTATCCTAAAACCACGTGGTTTTAAGGTAAGTTAAATTAAAATTTTTATTAATATGCAACAGTATTTTCCTTAAACCAAATATTATTTTGATTACAATATAAAATATTACCATTTGATGCTTCTAAATATTTATTTTTTAATTTCAAACAAAAGACGAAGTACAGGTGATTCATATTGTGAATCAGCAAAACAAAAGACGTTCTTTAAAATAGTGTTGTTAATCCTACAATGATTGTAGTGTGAGTATGTGTATTTCACACATTAATTTACTTGCAAATGGTAAATTCCTTTCAGCACGCTATAATTGCCTAAAAAAAAAAAAACTGTTTTTAAGTGTTTTCGACTTCGTATCATCGTGTCAAAGACAACAGTAACAAAAATAAATCATAAGTGTGAAGTGTTCCTTTATTATTATAATTGTTGCATAAATTTTGAATTTTTCTGACCAAGCTGCATTTTTTTTTTCTTATCCCTTCCTGATTATATTCTTATTCTTCTGACGTTTCTCATTTTTAATGTTTTTGGTAAAAGCAACTTTGTTTTTTAAGAATTATTTGTGCATGTTTTCATATTTCTAACATTCCCTTATTCAAAACCAATCGGTAAAGAAAGCATTTTTGCCCCCCTTTCCCTTTTTAAAGTGAAATTAAAATTCAAGATCAGTACCTAATCTCCCTGGGATGGAATCAGCCATTTCTGTGACCTGTAAAATTTTTTGCATGGCAGAGTGAACAATGCTATGCTGAATTTTTTATATTTAATTTAACTTAAAATATGTGTTTTTCCATTTCTTAGTCACTTCTTGCTGTATCAAGAAGCAGAGCAAGCATTTTTTCATTTGTTTAAAGTGAAATTAATGTTCAAAAACGCTACTGCATGCAGAAAAACGACTACAAGGAACAAAAGACAGCTGCGGAGGAGTTGAAGTTCCAATTTTGAAATTAAATTTTTTGTAAACAAATCAAAAATGCTTATTATATAACAAATTAGGGCAGAATTGCTAGTGGCATTTCATTATGCGTAGATCGTTTTGAATCAAAGTTTTTATTAAATATTCACAAAAGAACTGCAGATCTAGTTAAAACAGTTATTGGTGAAGGGTTTGTTTTTAAGAGAAAAGAGTTGCAACATAGGTCTTAAATCTGTGACATTTTAACACTTCTAAAGATGGGGGATTCAGCAACAGTTTCCTCAGAAAAATACTGACTTTTTTTAAATTTTATTATTTATTTTTCATGCAATATATCTTTGGTGTAATACCTTTCAAGACCAGAAGAGTAAACAAAAAGAAAAAAAGGAACGTAACAGCTTAGAGCATAACATATTAAAACTTCCTGTAATAAGTAACAAAATGAAACCAGAAGTGTGAGATGGCTGCAACTAACTGTTGTATTTAACTAATTGAAAGTAAACAAAGCTGTGATTGGGTAATAAAAGTTGAAAGCAAACTGAAAACTAAACTTGCTATTGGTGGTCAAACCCCAAAGGTGTTTCTAGTTTAGAAGGGATAGCAGGGTTTGTATGCCACCCCATGAAAGCAGCAATTGTAAAGGGGGAAACTTGAGTGTCACAAAAAAAAAAAACCAGTGAAACCTCAGGGGGAAAAATGCTTGCTCTAAAAACCTGAAAAGATCAGGGAACTTGTAATCCTGTGCTACTAAGGAACAAAAAAAAAAAAAAAAAAAAATTAGCCACAAAAACTTTTCACAATTTAATGTTGTCTTACCATGGCTCTTTCCTTTTTACTCCCAACAGTCTTCCCCTCACACACACGTAACACCTGCAATGGAAAGGTACATTTATTGTATCATATGGTGGGTAAACTTTGCATTTTAGAAATATATCAGGTTGAACTTGTTAGTTATCAAAGACTTGAAAAATGTCATTTCATCACTTTTAGAGAATTTTTGGTTAAGATTTACTTCAGTTAAACATAAATAATGATCTCACTGTGGTCTCAACTTAAAAGTTGACATATTAGTCAGGGCTCGAAAAATACCATGCCCGAGATGCCCGGGGCATGTAAATGATTGGCCTGGGCAGGTAAATAAAAAATCAGTTGCCCAGTCTGGGCACCTAAATTTCAAATAAAAAAAGTTTGGAATAGAATTTCCTACTACAAGAAAAAAGACTGTCGTTGCATATCATGTTCATACCTGCCAGATGTTACGATTTTCCCGTAAAATTTACGGAAACGTGGCTTGTTTTGCGGTTCTAACGGGGAAAATGTTAATTTTACGAATTTGATGATTTCCCGAGATTTAGTTTCCTTTTTCTGATGATTTTGCACCCGCTATTCAAACTTTTTTTAAATTTAACTTTTAATCCATTCAAAGTAAAGCACCGATGTAAGCTTAATAAGCTTATTCGTAAGGTGTTTATGTGGGAACATTTGTTGCAGTAGTGTTACCACGCGTTAGGTTTTACGTTGTTTCAAACAAACAGTGGAAATTGCGGTTCGCGAGAAATGGCAAGGTTAACTGGCTGGCTGGCTGGCTGGCTGGCTCTCTCTCTCTCTCTCTCTCTCTCTCTCTCTCTCTCTCTCTCTCTCTCTCTCTCTCTCTCTCTCGTAATAATTTCAAACTTATTTTAAATCTGTGTAATTTTTAAGCCCAAATCTATACCCCACATCACTAAATTAAGCAAAAGCTGTCAGTTTTGTGAAATTGCAAATGCATTGGGTCATGGTTTCGTAACTTCTTCTCTGGTAATAAATTTGACCTAACGAAGAATGCTACTATAAGAGGAAGTTAAAAGAAAAAAATAAGTAAGTCCAGTGTTCGTTCGAGCCAGTGCTTCTCCAGCAGTGATTTATTTTGCTCGTCCGTTAGTAATTTTGTATGCTTTCCAACCATGCTTTGTTCGTCTCTCGGTAACGTGCATAAAAATATCTTTGCTTGATTCAACCAAATTAATATGTTGTGGTACTATTTTTTCCTCTGCAAATTGCATCTCTTTAAACTGTTACTGTTTTACTATAGCAGTTTTACTTGCATTTTTTTTTTCAAGTGTCAATAAATTTAGTTTTATAAAACTTTCTGTGATGCGTATTATGCGGAGTTTCCTGTGTATTACAAAATCTTCCAAAAAATGAAAAATATGCATTTTGCTCTACGTGTCAATGTAATTTCAGTGTTTCACATGGTGAAAGGAATGAATAGTATTACTTATCATATAGCGCCAAGCATAAATCTAATGTTGCCTGCGTGAAAGAAAAAAAAATACGAAATTAACTTCCTTTGTTAAAGTTATAATGAACTGGATGTGATTCGTGCGAAGTGTTCATTCACTTTGTTTTTAGTTGAGCATAATTTACCAATTAGTGTCCCTCAGTCACTCATTTATTTCATTTGACTGTCTCATCGTCCGTCTCTTCGTAAGATAATCCTAGCATGAAAATGGTTCGTTTTTTGAAAACATTTTAATTTGTTCCATGACGGCATGGGATACGATCCTATTGGATTTGGGGGTCAAGGAGTGGAACATCCTTCCCTTGAGATGTTTAAACCTCCATGAAAATAAAATTTTATCTCTTTATAGATCATAATGATAGCATAGTAATGAGAAATTATGTATAGATTCTATTTTAATCGAAATAAACGTGCCGATAAATTCAAACATCTGTAGTCATATCAATTAAAAGTTGATACTTGTTTCAAAGGTAACATAGTTTTTTAATCGATATGTTCAGTAGTACATTTAATCAATATGCGCGGCAAGTAATTTCATTGAATATATCGATTAAAATTTTCATCGTACATATTATTATCGATTAATTTTTTTACGGATTTCGGTTTCTGAAAGTTGGCAGGTATGCATGTTTCATTTCACTGCTGTTGACCGGAAATTGTATTTTGTTACGGAGTGCCAAGGACAGAATAATATCAAGTCTTAATTATATTACGCTCTAGGTCCAAAAATTGAAACCATATGGGTCATTCCATGCGAAATCAACAAAGATTAATTTTTTTTGGTTACCTCATAGTTATGGATTTTTTGCTGCAACTTTAATCATGGATAGTATATACAGAGAGATGACAGAATCCGGAATTTCAATGTATTTCAGTGAATAGGAGAGGAGATTTTGCCCTCTGAACCTTCATTCAAGGTCATATTTTTGAAAAAAGTGGTACTCATTGTTTTATTAATAAAATTGCTTGTATTTCTCCTAAACAAATCATTCAGGTGTCATTTTAAAGGTTAGATTGCCATCTTTCTAAAAAATTAAGTCAGTTGAATTTTTTTTAAATTTTCAAACATTTTTCATAGAAATTTTTTTCAAATTAAAATTATTATTTTTTAAAAATCAAAAATGTGTTTTTGACTTGCAAATGATACCAGCCGTAAGGTTTGACCTATTTGAAGAGTTGGAACTACTTTGTCTCCACAATTAATTTCAGGTACATACTACAAAATTTTCTTTGCTTTTTGGGCTGGCAAACCTCAAAAAATTTGAAAATTACCAATTTTTACCCCACAAAAACTTGATGTGGACAAGGTGATAAAATTTTTAAAACTGTTTCAATGAAGGGACCTATCCATTTGCATCTCTGGCTGCTTCTATTTCAAAAAAAAAAAAAAAAAAAAGCTTGAGGGACATTCCCATTGAATTTCTGTGATTTCTGAGGACCCGCCCACCTCCTCATTGGTTTTAATGTTACTAATTTTTGTCCTGGTTGTACACCTGGAAGTGCTTTGCCATCACCATGAATTTCATTAAAATATTTCTATAAATACATTGTGTTTAAGGTTGCCACATTAAAAAAAAATGGGTATGTGTAAATTGATATTCCCTTTCTTATTGTTCATCTAACTATGCCTGTGCACCTAGTTTGAAAGGATTTAAATGTAATATACACAAAACATAACTCACTATGAAGTACAAAATGAGGTACTGTAAAATAACTATGATGCAGTGGCCTTGTAAGGTGACAATAAAATTAGATAAATGCCTTTGCACAGACACGGTGATAAAAAGTAGCAAAGACAAATAATTCCAGTTAAGTAAACAGTCACAATTTCTATTGATCCTTTTTGTAGCCGATGGGTTCCATTTCAACTCAGGCAGGGTCGTACCATCATGGTCTCAGATTTCTCTAAACAAATTAAGGGGTGTTCCTTGACTAAAATAAGGAGACCTATATTTTTTCTTTCGGCAAGAAAAAATTTTCCCTTCGAGATAGACGGTTTCAAATCTTGCACCGTCAAACAAGCTCTCTAGAAAACGGTTATTTTTCCTAACTTCAGCGAGTCATTGCAGCAGAGTTAAAAAAGATATCGTGTTCTTGTATTTTTTTTTACATTGTGTGTATAACATATAATAATATATGGTGCTAATATTTGCTACACATCGTATGATTAAAATTTTAAAAAATCGCAAACTTTGTGATTTTTAAAAAAAAATTGAATTTTTTAAGTTTTTTTTAAACAGGTTTGGATGGAGTTTTTTCTATATTCGTTTTTTTTCGTTAAAGACATGCAAATGTGCACTTTCTTTGTAATTTTTTGTGTGTCTGTGAAACTGCTAGTTTCCGCGTTTCGGCAGCGTTAAAAACAGCCGATTTTGAAAAATCTCTAACTTTGCCAACGATTTTCTCAAAAAGGCCATTTTTTAAAATTCTGAAAATTAAATCCCTGTTTCATTATCAACAGGAGAATATCTGTGTAAATTTTCACGGACCTAAAAACGCCCGTTTCCGAGTTGGACGCGTTTGAATTCGGTTTGAAAGCCTACGATTTCCAGTGTTCTAATGGCGCCATTTTGGAAAAATCTCAGGCGCAAAGTACGTACGTTATCTCTTACCCGAATCAAAGCGTTAGATATTCTTTGCCCGAAGGATGGAATGAGAGCATTGGGTCAGCTGGCCCTGGTTGGATACATCCACCTCACCCTTCCCCGAGTGATGACATGCCTATAAAACTGTCGGGGGGGGGGTAACCAATACATAAAGAAAATTCTTGCTGCTCCACTAACAAAGTTGAGTTGCAAAAGACAGCAGCAGCAGTTGTTTGTTTGTTTACGTATATACTTAAAAATCACATAAGAAAAGACTATGAAAGAGTAGAAAACTGTTGTGAAACAATTTTAAGAAAAAGAGTGCAGGCACGTGTACTGTAAGTTAATTTTCGATGGCTAAACACCCTCGAGTTTTTCTGGGAGTTGCTAATTGTAGGCTACTGTCAGAAGAGCAGTTGCTGTTTTGTTATAGTTGCTAAAATTAACTTCTCAGTTTTTCGTAATAGTAAAATATTCGCTCAGGAGAGTTTTGTCCTCTGCGAACGGGGGGAGAAGGTGCAATGCTCTTGACCTCGCTGCTGGGTTGATAGCGCTGGTCGCTACCGAAACTCTGCTTACCTCCTCTCCAAAACGTAATGGCAATTGTCTAATCTACTAAATAAATAACAATTAACACATACGCGTGCATGCTTATTCATAAAATGTAAGTTGAGTATATTTTCTGTTCAATCAGCTGATTTTACAAGTAAAATTCATATACAACTTATGCGCTTATAATGGTGTAAAGATTTTTATCTATTTAAAACATATTCAAAGATTTCAATTTTTTTAAAGGGGGGGGGATTGTGTTCGTAGTGATCTCCACCTGGGCCACGATAAACCATGCACCGCCCATGGCTTCTGTTCCCTTAGAAGATAATCCTGGATCGATGGGAGACCAGCGGAGTTTTGACACCCCACCCCCACCCCACCCCCCTCACGTGTTGGTGAGGTGTCTCAAAGCTAGGTAGCTTTCAATCATGTTTCAACTTAGTTGGCTGGTAATAAGAGAGGGATTCCATTTCAACTCTGGCAGGGTCGTACATCACGGTCTCAGATTTCTCTAAAAAAATTAAGGGGGTGTTCCTTGATTAAAATAAGGGTACCCATATCTTTTCTTTCGGCAAGAAAAAAATTTTTCCCTTCGAGACAGTGTTTCAAATCTTCCACCGTCAAACAAGCTCACTAAAAAACCGGTTATTTTTCCTAACTTCAGTGAGTCATTGCAGCAGAATTAAAAAAGATCTTTTGTTCTGGTATTTTTTATTACATTGTGTGTATAACGTATAATAATATTTGATGCTAATATTTTTTACACATCGTATGATTAAAATTAAAAAAAAATCGTAAACTTTGATTTAAAAAAAAAATTGAAATTTTTAAGATTTTTTTAACTGGTTCAAATGGAGTTTTTTGTTTCTATACTCATTTTTTTGTTAAAGACATACAAATGTGCACTTTATTTGCAATTTTTTATGTGTCTGTGAGACTGCTAGTTTCTGCAGCGTTAAAAACAGCCAATTTTGAAAAATCTCCAACTTTGCCAACAATTTTCTCAAAAAGGCCCTTTTTTAAAATTCTGAAAATTAAATCCCTGTTTCATTATCAACAGGAGAATATCTGTGTAAATTTTCACCGACCTAAAAACGTCCGTTTCCGAGTTAGACACGTTTGAATTTGATTTGAAAACCTACGATTTCTCCGTGTTCTAAAGGCGCAATTTTGGAAAAATCTCAGGCGCAAAGTATGTATTCTCTTACCCGAATCAGAGCGTTGGATCCGTCCACCTGACCCTACCCTGGGCGATAGCACGCCTAAAAAACGGTCTTGGAAAAAAAAAAATAATAACAAATCTATTTATATAGATTTGAATGTATGTCTGCTAAACAAATTTACAGTTTTCAATTTAAAACCACCAAACTTGGTATACTATCTCATGGTACCCTAACTTAAACCGTAGACGGTTTTTGGAAGGGGTCGGAGCCGGGGTCAAGGGGCTCCACACAAAACTCCCATAAAATCTAGTTTTCAATTTAGAACCACCAAATTTGGAATACTATAGCATGGTACCCTAACTTAGACCGCAGACTGTTTTTGGAAGGGGTCGGAGCCCTTGGTCAAAGGGCCCCCACACAAAATTTCCGTAAAATATACTTGTAAACTATAGTGCCCTAACTGAGACCGTAGATGGTTTTTCTAAGGGGGTAGAGCCCTGGGTGGGTGGGAGCCCATGGTCAAAGGGGCCCACGCAAAATTTCCGTAAAATCTAGTTTTCAATTTAGAACCATCAAATTTGGTATATTTTTCTTGGCACCCTAACTTTGTAAACTATTTTACAAAAATTTTGTAGGGGTGGGGGGCTTGACCCCGGGTTCCGACCCCTTCCCAAAACCGTCTAGTCAAAGTTAGGGTGCCAAGAAAAAAGTATACCAAATTTGATGGTTCTAAATTGAAAACTAGATTTTACGGAAATTTTGCGTGGGGCCCTTTGACCCGGGCTCCCCCTTCGAAAACCATCTACGGTCTAAGTTAGGGTACCATGAGATAGCATACCAAGTTTGATGGTTCTAAATTGACATACATTCAATTCTCTATATATATAGATTTGTTATTTTTTTTTTCCCAAGACCGTTTCTTAGGCATGTTATCGCTCAGGGTAGGGTGAATTGGACGGATCAAACACTCTCATTCGAGTAAGAGAAAACGTACTTTGCGCCTTAGATTTTTCCAAAATGGCTCCTTTAGAACACGGAGAAATCGTAGGTTTTTCAAACCAAATTCAAACGCGTCTAACTCGGAAACGGGCGTTTTTAGGTCTGAAAATTTACACAGATATTCTCCTGTTGATAATAAAACAGGGATTTTATTTTCAGAATTTTAAAAAAGGGCTTTTTGAGAAAATCGTTGGCAAAGTTGGAGATTTTTCAAAATCGGCTGTTTTTAACGCTGCGGAAACTAGCAGTTTCACAGACACATAAAAAATTGCAAATAAAGTGCACATTTGTATGTCTTTAACAAAAAAACGAGTATAGAAAAAAAACTCCATTTGAACCAGTTAAAAAAAATCTTAAAAATTTCAATTTTTTTTAAATCGATGTTTACGATTTTTTTAAATTTTAATCATACGATGTGTAAAAAATATTAGCATCACATATTATTATACGTTATACACACAATGTAATAAAAAATACCAAAACAAAATATCTTTAATTCTGCTGCAATGACTCGCTGAAGTTAGGAAAAATAACAGTTTTTTAGAGAGCTTGTTTGACGGTGGAAGATTTGAAAACCTCTGTCTCAAAGGGAAAATTTTTTCTTGCCGAAAGAAAAGATATGGGTCTCCTTATTTTAATCAAGGAACACCCCTTAATTTTTTTAGAGAAATCTGAGACCGTGATGGTACGACCCTGCCAGAGTTGAAATGGAATCCCTCTTGTTACCAGCCAACTAAGTTGAAACATTTTTGAAAGCTACCTAGCTTTGAGACACCTCACCAACACGTGAGGGGGTGGGGTGGGGTCAAAACTCCGCTGGTCTCCCATCGATCCAGGATTATCTTCTAAGGGAACAGAAGCCATGGGCAGTGCATGGTTTATCGTGGCCCAGGTGGAAATCACTAAGAACACAATCACCCCCCCCCCTCTTTAAAAAAATTGAAATCTATGAATATGTTTTAAATAGATAAACATCTTTACACCATTATAAGTGCATAAGTTGTATATGTATTCTACTTGTAAAATCAGTTGATTGAACAGGAAATATACTCAACTTACATTTTATGAATAAGCATGCATGCGTATGTGTTAATTGTTATTTATTTAGTAGATTAGACAATTGCCATTACGTTTTGGAGAGGAGGTAAGCAGCCCAGCAGCGAGGTCAAGAGCATTGCACCTTCTCCCCCGTTCGCAGAGGACAAAATTCTCTTGAGCGAATATTTTACTATTACGAAAAACTGAGGTTAACTTTAGCAACTATAACAAAACAGCAACTGCTCTTCTGACAGTAGCCTACAATTAGCAACTCCTAGAAAAACTCGAGGTTGTTTAGCCATCGAAAATTAACTTACGGTACACGTGCCTGCACACTTTTTCTTAAAATTATTTCACAACAGTTTTCTACTATTTCATAGTTTTTTCTTATGCGATGTTTAAGTATATATGTAAACAAACAAACAACTGCTGCTGTCTTTCGCAACTCAACTTTGTTAGTGGAGCAGCAAGAATTTTCTTTATGTTTTGGTCCCCCCCCCGACAGTTTTATAGGCATGTCATCACTCGGGGAAGGGTGAGGTTCATGTATCCAACCAGGGCCAGCTGACCCAATGCTCTCATTCCATCATTCGTTCAAAGAATATCTAACGCTTTGATTCGGGTAAGAGATAACGTACGTACTTTGCGCCTGAGATTTTTCCAAAATGGCGCCTTTAGAACACGGGAAATCGTAGGCTTTCAAACCGAATTCAAACGCGTCTAACTCGGAAACGGGCGTTTTTAGGTCCGTGAAAATTTACACAGATATTCTCCTGTTGATAATGAAACAGGGATTTAATTTTCAGAATTTTAAAAAATGGCCTTTTTGAGAAAATCGTTGGCAAAGTTAGATTTTTCAAAATCGGCTGTTTTTAACGCTGCCGAAACGCGGAAACTAGCAGTTTCACAGACACACAAAAAAATTACAAAGAAAGTGCACATTTGCATGTCTTTAACGAAAAAAACGAATATAGAAAAAACTCCATCCAAACCTGTTTAAAAAAAACTTAAAAAATTCAATTTTTTTAAAAAATCACCAAGTTTACGATTTTTTAAAATTTTAATCATACGATGTGTAGCAAATATTAGCACCATATATTATTATATGTTATATACACAATGTAAAAAAAAATACAAGAACACGATATCTTTTTTAACTCTGCTGCAATGACTCGCTGAAGTTAGGAAAAATAACCGTTTTCTAGAGAGCTTGTTTGACGGTGCAAGATTTGAAACCCTCTATCTCGAAGGGAAAATTTTTTCTTGCCGAAAGAAAAAATATGGGTCTCCTTATTTTAGTCAAGGAACACGCCTTAATTTTTTTAGAGAAATCTGAGACCATGATGGTACGACCCTGCCTGAGTTGAAATGGAACCCATCAGCCTTTAAATTGTGAAAAAAAAAAAAAAAAAAATAGCCTATACAATTTATTTTTAAACATCTTATATAGTATGTGTAAGTCAGATTTTACTGTCCTAAAATCTATGAACTACAAGAACTGGAGGCTTGAGTTTTATCAAAGTTAATATTATTTTGCAGTGTTTTGGGCAGAATATATTGCCTGCCAAGTAACTGTGTCAGGTAAAATGTTTATCATAAGTAGTTGATCCAATTTCACCCAGTTTTTCTCATTTGTCCAGTAAAAAAATGTAGCTGGACCAGGTTTTAGGAAAGTCACATGAACATTTATTTTTAGAAGAAACATCATTAACAAATGCTAAGTACCACTTATTATCATAAGCACATGCAAGGTATGATGACTTGTGTTTGTCATCAAGCATAAACATTTCGTTTTCCTTGTAGTTCTGTGGAACACATACTTCTAGGCTTTCTGAAGATTTCAGAAGATGAAACCTTTTTAATCGTAATTTTCCTATTGCTGTAGGTACAAATTTTATGGTACGTTCGATTTTGTGGAATGGCAATTGCATTTTGAAATTTCATTTTCATCTCTTTCCAGTAGTAATATCTTCTGAAGAAACAAAAAGAATTTAATTGCTTTAATTTCTTGATTTGCAAATTCATATAACTGCACTGGAGTTAAAAATTGATTATTTATTGGATGCTGCAAACTAGCTTCACCAGCAAGTCTTTTCACAGTCCCACCAATACCATCACATGGACTTTTACCATGACTGGCTGCAAAAAAAAAAAAAAAAAAAAAATGCCATTTTGCAACTATTCCAAAATCCTGAAGGTGACAAGACACTTCTTAGGATGGCTCTCTCCAAAATGATTTAACACAAAAGATTTTAAGCAATAATTTTTTTAGCACTGTTGCAAACTGTTTTCTGTATAAACTAGTCTCTTGCATAAACATTGTTTAAATTACATGTTTACAGTTTAGAATATTTTTAACTCTAATTTTTTCGTTTGAAACATTTTTTTAGATTTTCTGAAAAAAGATTATAACTTTTTGAAATATTTTTTCAAAGTTAGAAGAGTTGAAATCTGTGTATTCTAAAGCACATGTGTGATTTTAAGGGCATAATCTGCTACATAATCTGAATACTTCAAGGCTTTTTTGACAGGAATTCAGTAATTTTGTCCAGCATTATTAGTACAATGAAGCAATTTCTGTTAATCAGTTTTCCCAGCATGCTCTTGCTACCAAATTTATGAAAAAAAAAGAACTGGTACCAAATTTATATAAAAAAAGTGGGTTATTTATGCTTTCCTAGCATAAATAACTTTTTTATATAAATTTAGTACCAGTAACGCAATGATTATGTTGAAATATATTCATGAAATTAATAGTGATAGTGTAGAATTCCCAAGTGTACGAAGAGGATAAAAATTATTAGCAAAAAACCAATGGGAAGGTGGTCGGGACTTCACAGAAATTCAACGGGAACGCCCTCACAATTATGAATTAAAAAAAAATAGAAACAGAGATGAAATATGAAACTTTCAGGTGTAAATATCAGGGTGCGCATGCGGGCTTGAAATCCTGGAAAGTCTTGGAAAATCATGATTACGTTTTCAAGGCCTGGAATATCCTGGAAAAACGGTGTTTTTTTTAATGCTGTCTTGAAAAGCCTTGAAATTTGAAATTAGTGCTTAAAAAAATGCCCTTTTAGGAAATCGTGCTACTGTTACCCCTTCATTTTTTAAAGTTCCTCTCCTCTGTTCTCAAAGAAACCGCCGGCAACGGTGGTGTTGGTGTTTCGGACGTGCACCAAATCCTAATTTGGCTGGGGGGAAAAAAAGCAAAAAAAAAGCACTACTTCCAGTGCAATAAAATTAGATGATTACTAGTAGGTCTGTTAGGAAGGGAAGCTTGATGTCCGTCCAACAACAACAACTGAGAACGGAAGGGGAAAGAAGAGGCATTTGCAGGAGGGTCGCGTATGTACCAAGTCAGCTGGCATCCACCAGTGAGGAGTATGCCTGAACAACACATTCATCTTCTTGTTTATGTGCAGGATGCCAGCCCTCCCTCCCCTCAAGAGACTTCCGCTACTTATGATAAAAAATAAGAAAACTATCTTTGCGAAATTTTCACGAAAGTGGCTGAAATTTTTACATTCACTATAATTGGATTACAGAAGCTCACTTCCAAAATTCTAATTAAATCGATTTAAAACTTAAAAAGGTGGCATTGGTAATTTTTATTATGGACAAGTATGTCTGCCTCTTTGGACAGACTGAGCCTGGAGCAGAAAAAGTGTTACCATAGCAACGGTTGATTGACAGCTGGGAGCGCTGATCTGAAGCCCTTGGTTGGGAAGAAAGCAAAACACCTGTTTATCACTTCCACAGCTCAAAAGGACTAGGAGAAAATTTTCAGAAATCCATTTTTCCAAATTTTGAAAATAACACAGTAAAATTTTTACAGTGGTTAAGATACATCACAATATAAAGTTCTAGTGCAAATTTCGCCTAATTCCGTTAGGAACTTTAGCAGATGCAAAAAAAGAAATCTTCCGTTGCATAATCGGATTGAAAAAACAGAAACGGTAATTATAAATTACGGGAAAAGCAGGTGAATTATTTTTTTTTTTTTTAGATGCCATGGTTTATTTAAACAGAGTGATCCTTAAATTTTTTTCTGTGATGATATGGACTCTATTTGAATTACAAACATACATTTTTATTCAGACGTCTGAGTTACTGTTTTAATTTAAAAAGTTTTCAATGGATTTAACATACATGAGATTCTTCCGCGAATTCGCGGAATTCCTTTTTTTCGGCATCATTTTGGTCACTCTCAAGGTCATTGCAAAAATGAAGAGAAATTTTTCAGGATTTTTTAGGGGGTCGTCGTTCTATAGAAAAAAACTGAATTCCGCGATTCCGCTTTTTTGTGGAGTAAAAGAACTAAGCGCTTTCTGGCTGAAAGCGTTGTTTTTGGGGCAGGCGCGGGGGGGGGGGGGGGCAAGAAGAAATGTTGGAGGGTGAAGTCAGGAGCTCAATTCGTTTACTGCTGTCAACAATGGATGGGGTATCAGTCACTTGAGCATCGCAGCGCAAAGGGTGGAAGCTCCGCCTACTTCGTGCTTTAGGGAAACCCCGCAGCCCTTTCTGTGTCTTGCGGGAAATCGCCACTCTGCATTCTATCCGTGACGTCATCGCCAGAAACTCTCTTGTAATTTGCAAATGTACCCGAATGCGTTCCCTCTTTTCTCAGATCGTTCGAGAATTGAAGCTCTTGTGAAACCTCTTCCTACGGAGGATGCAAAAATTACGGAATCTCCGTAATTGTGTTACGGATTTCCCCCGGTATTAAGGGTGACTAACAAAAAATTATGGATATTCAGATTTTCGCTGTTATTAAGAAAGTTTTACTGATTTTGCAAATAATCGATGTAAAAGCCTCTGAACAAAGTTCGTAACACAGCATTTGTCTTTTTTTCCTCAGGTGGTTAAATTTGTTTTGCTTGTTTCAAAGTGTGAACAAAAAAAAAAAAAAAAAAAAAAACCCCAGGGCCAGTACAGTATTACGTCGGCCCGAAGCCTCTAAAAAGTTCGTGACGCAGCTTCCCGTTTTTTTTTTTTTCCATTCTTTCTTTCTAAGAAGGAATTTGTTTTGCTTGTTTGAAAGCTAAGTGGAAAGAATGTGTCATGAGAGGCTCAAAAACAGGGTTAAAAACAAGAATTCGGCAGAGAAAATCTCCCCACTTGCTTGACATTGATGGAGATTCATGTCACCATATTCACAATGCAAGCAAAAAATTTTGCAAGCCATTTTATAAGGTTACATTGAGAAATACTTTATTGACTTCTTCAATGACTAAAATCTAATCTGTGGATATGTTTCTAATTCTTGCAAGTTTCTAATTGCTTGACTAAATTCACAAACTTTCCTAAACAAATACTTTTCACCTCAGGATTTAGTTAATAAAGATTCACATGTGAGTTTTAAATCTGATTTTTTAAAATATTTCATTTTATTTTGTTCTTAAATCCCTACTTTTCTATTGTGAATATAATAATGTGCTTCACTTTAATATTTACTTACATAATTTACAGAAAATAATTCCATATGGCTAGTGTAATCTTTATATATGCTGTATTTGAATTTGCTCACCGCGCGTTCGCGTGTCCCAATTTTCCACCCAGTTAAAAAGTTCAGCTTTTTTTTTGTCATCGGCCAGTGTCATGTATGATTTAAGCGAAATTCAGCAGATAAACGTATTTTAGTAAATTACAACATCATGACGTAAATTTGGTAATTTTGTCGAAAATGGGGAACATTTTTTTTTTACTTTTTCTATTATAGTTAGGGTGAAGGAGGAATGGTGCAACTTGACAGTTCAGTGAGCTGCAGGTGGTGATTTATGGTGATGTGCCAAATGAAAAGAAGCCGTTCCATCAAGACATTCTAAAGGTTGTGCGTGGACGCGTCCCCTCCTGCTGTTTGATCTTAATCGGAAGGTTTTTGTGCAGAGGGAGGGGGTGAGAGATATCCGATTCAGTTTACAGCTTTCACGGTTCACGGCTCTTTTTTTGTTTTCTTGGTAATAAATAAAAATCATAGTTGCTGCATTCACCATTGATCCATATTTGCATTTCTTGAATATAAACAGCAGACAATCAGAAACATGGTGTTGGGCGGGTCTTGATGTTCTTCATTTTGCATCTGCTGAATTCAGTTCTGTGGGAATAAGGAATGACTTATACTGTGAATATATACAAAACTACATATTTTTGAGCTGAAAAATAGGTCTGCTTGTACACAGTAGCTAACGTGTGAACTCAGATGAAGACAATCAGACATACGTCTGATTCCATAAAAAATCAACATAGCTTTTTTATTATACACTACAGGTAAAACAGCAAAAACATGTTTTTAAACATTATAACGGATTTTTGAAACGCATGACCTGATGATCTTAATTTCTGAAAGTTTCTTTTTTCCACATCCTTTTTTTTTTTTTTCAATTACAATACATTGTAACACGATACTGTGTGTTGTATCACTTAGCGATATGGCAGATTTTCGGTTGCCGATATTCGCGATCGTAAGTGGTAGTTGCATTGCGATTGTTGATGATGACAAGATAAATACTGGAGTGATGTAAAATGTTGCATAAAAAAAAATAAATCGCCACCCCCACCCCCCGAACTTTTATGCGGTCATCATAGCTGATTAACCATTTCATTCCATGAACATCAGCACATTTCAATCATTTGAACATTGGGGGTAGGTGGGGTCTGAAGGAATTCAGCCGTGCTTAAGAGCCTAGCGCAACGCAAACATGCTAATTTTGGACAGTTCTATTCCCTTCCCTTCTACCATCCCTAATAATTGAGAGTGCATACTGTAGTTTCAAATATTCTATTTATGAGCTAGTTTTTGCGCTGTTCGTTATGTTTTTATTTTCGAAATTCTAACCCTTTTGAACTATGGTTGCAGAAGCGTTTATGCTTTGGGTTTGTCTGTACGATAATTCGCATGAAAGAGGTTGCATGAAAGAGGAAAAATACAAGCAATTTTATTAATAAAACAATTAGTGCCACTTTTTTCAAAAATGTAACCTTTAATGAAGATTTAGAGGGCAAAATCCCCCCTACCCCTCCCTATTCATTGAAAAAAAAAATGAAATTTTGGATTTTGTCTTTTCTATATATATACTATCCATGATTAAAATCACAGCAAAATCCATGACTATGAGGTAATCCTCATTTGTTGATTTCACATGGAAATGACCCATATGTAAATGCTCCAAGTGTTGTCTATAGTCAGCGACAGGATGCATGCCTTTGATGCAACTAGCCTCCAGTGTTTAGTAACAAAGGGCGAAAACTTCAACAAAAGCAATGTGGAAAAATCATTAAATTTTCTCGAATACCAATTTCATCATCATCTTAAAACTTGAGGTACACTCTTTTGTGAATTGAACATTGTGAAATACAGACCCTAAAATGGAAATGGAAAACATGTAAATAGAAGTTCATATTTTTTAACTTGAAAAAAAAATGTGGGTTCTGATTTTATTATTTTAAAATGCAAATTTTCCTGGGCATCCAGCATTTACTCCACGGGCAGGTAAATAATTTTGGCACATGCCCAGTTGGGCATGTAACTTTTCAGATATTTTTCAAGCCCTGCTAGTTAAACAAAATGCTAAGGATGCCATATAATTTTTTTCAAAATTTTAAAACTACAGTTTGTTTAAATATTTAGGGTCAAAGGTTATTTCTGTGATCTTGAAAAGGTAAATTTTATTTTTAAGCACATGATATAAAAGCTCATATAAAATGCTATAAAAAGACAATTACAACCTTCTAGCCCAGTTAGATAACAAGATACAAGCACTCAAAAATTGTTCGGTCACAGTTTTCTAAATTTCAAAGTCATATAATTTGAAACCCTGTGAGTGAACAGAGCTAAAATTTGAGATTTATGCATAAGTCTACATGCCTAAGAATCGCACCAAATTTCAAGGAAATCAAAAGGGGTTAGGTTAAAAACGGCAGTTTCATTGGTTGATCTGCATGGAATGATTTTCTTCTTGCTATATAGCAAGAAGTAACTAAGAACTGTGGATTTATGCATTTTGAGAAAAATTAAAGTTTAAAAAGTTCTGATGTCAACTCCTGGATAATAGGTTGACTCCTTAAAAAGACTTCCAAAAATCAGCACAAACCCTGGGCTGGTGTGTATGTCTCAGTCAAACTTGAAAATACCTTCAATGACTTTATGTTGTATGGTGACAATTTTTCACCAAGTTTAATTTCTTGCATGCACTGCTGAATCCTTATCCATGGTAAAATATGTATTTGATAACTTGCAGACTGCTATTGTAATTTCTTAATGGATAATTTTTATGATTGTTTTATTGCAGAAAGAGTGGCGGGAAAACTATACTGAATTCAAAAAGAAAGTTGCAAGGTGTGTCAGGAGAAGTCAAGAAGATGTGTAAATTTAAATCTATAGGGGAAATAATTGTAAGTATTTTCATTAGAACTCTATAATAAAAGTTTTTGTGAAGTTTTGAGTTCATGTGTTTACTGGTTCTGTCCTGTATGATTTTTATACAGAAAATATAATTCACATCATATGTCAGTGCCTCTAACAGGTGGTAGTTGTTTCTTTTTATTATGTTGCAAAATTTTTGATATCAGGAGTTATTTTCAAACCTCTAAACAATATGTACTGTTTCATGCAGACAGTCATATTCTTTCTCCACTAATGTGGTAAGAATATTTTGTGCATTTGCAGAAATGTTATTCATCCAAGGTTTAGTTAATAGAGTAATTAGTTTTATGATGCTAGGAGCAGTAGCAGATCTGAAAATGCGAAGTTTCTGATGAGTAGATCAACAAAATGGAAATTTCATTACTGTCCAAAGAACTGTTACTGTCACCCAGTAACACATTTAAACGCAGAGGAAGAAGTACATATTTTGCAGGCATGCGATTCTTCCGCTAATTAGTGGAATTCTTTGAATTCACTTTATACAAAAACGGAAATCCGCTAAACTTGTCATTTGCGATCTCAGGCTTTTGACAAAAGTTTGTGATTGTTGATATGTTGGGAAAAAAATTTCAGGCCAAAAGACAGAGAAATATTCGTTGGGTAGGTGGCGATATTTCAGTCGTACGGCGTAATCTTTCTGCTGTTGCGTGGCTGACCAGCAGCTCCGGGCTGACGCTGCTGCTCAGCCAACGAGATAGCTGCGGGTGACATCACTTCAAACCTCTTGGTTTGCTCGAAACTGGTTTTTTAGGTGAACACTCCGCTGTTTCAGTTCACCTCTGTCCTTTCCACTGCTATTTGTTTTATTTATATGTGGGGGGCAAAATCAGTTGAGAGATTGGGCGGAGACCTGAGCCATCCTACGCAAAGAAAAGAAAGGAAAATTGTGGTTGGACATTTACATTACGAACCTTATCTCTCACTGGTGGGCAAAAACGTCATAGGCGTCCAGGATTTCCCCTGGAATTACGGATGACTAACGAAAAATTACAGAAATTCAGATTTTCGCTGTTATTAAGAATGTTAATTTACTGGTTTTGCAATTAATCAATGTAAAAGCCCCTGAACAAAGTTCGTGACGCAGCTCCTTATTTATTAATTCCCCCCCCCCTAGGAGGAGGAATTTGTTTTGTTTGAAAGCTAAGTGGAAAGGAAGCACGGTGCCGGGCCGGGATCACGTCGGCCTGGCGTGTTTCTTTCGACGTGGCGTGATTACATCGGCCCGAAGCCTCTGAACAAAGTTCGTGACGCAGCACTTACTTTCCTTTCTTTTCTTTCTTTTTTTTTTTTTTTTTTTTTTCTTTCCGAGGAGGAGGAATTTGTTTTGCTTGTTTGAAAGCTAAGTGGAAAGAATGCACCAAGGATAATCTTGGAACGCACGGTGCCGGGCCAGGATTATGTCGGCCGGAAGCCTCTGAACACAGTTTGTGACGCAGCTCTTCGTTTCTTTTCTTTCTTTTTTTCCCCGAGGAGGAGGAATTAGTTTTGCTTGTTTGAAAGCTAAGTGGAAAGAAAGTTAAGCGCTGGGCCGGGATTCATACATGAGATTCTTCCGCGGATTCGCAAAATTCCGCTTTTTCGTCATCGCTTGGCAGACCTGCCAGGTTTTACGGTTTACCCGTAAAATTTGCGGAAATGTAACTTGTTTTACGGTTTTACGGGCAAAATGTTAATTTTACGGATTTGGCAATTCTCCGAGATTTTTTTTCTTTTTCTGACTATTTTGCACCCACTATTAAAACTTTTTTTTAAACTTAATCCATTCAAAGTAAAGTTACGAATAAGTTTTTAGTTACATGTGTTTATTTGGGAACCTTTTGCTGCCGTTTTCCCACGTTTTAGGTTATTGTTTTGCCTTTTTTAAACACTAGAACACCAACCAGCTGGGCTTATTTAACCTTCCGTTTGGTGGTCTTCCTCTCTTGTGCACGCTGTTCCGCCCCCCCTTTCTTTTCAGATCATGCATTGTTCATCTCCCGAGTCGCAACTTCTCAGAAGGCCAGCGTGGGGTGTGTCCGCGTTGGAGCAGGTGTCTTTTATCTTTATTCCTCACAGTTCGAAATGCTATCTCAGAACGTAGTTATCGTAGAAAAAAATTCCAACGGATTTTAAATCTGTGGAATTTTTAACCCCAGATCGATACCCAACATGACGAAATTAAGCAAAAACTGCCAGTTTTGTGAAATTAAAAATGCATTGGGGCATGCATGGTTTCGTAACTTCTTTGGCAATAAATTTGACATAACGAAAGAATGCTACTATAAGAGGAAGTTAAAAAAAAAAAAAAAAAAAAAGTAAGTCCAATGTGCATTCGAGCCAGTGCTGCTCCAGCAATGATTTATTTTGCTGGTCCGTTAGTAAGTTTTCTACGCTTTCGCTTTCGAACCGTGCTTTGTTCATCGCTCGGTAACGTTCATAAAAATATCTTTGCTTGATTCAATGAAATTAATATGTTGGGATACATACTAATTCATCTAATCCTTATTGAAAATGGTCAAAGGTAAGGTCAAGACGTAGGAGCGGGATTCATTCTTCCGCCCTTTTGCGTGAGATGACTTGCGTAAAATCAAAGCATGATTGTGATGAAGTTTGGGTATGCTGTTCAGCACCCATAGTGGACCTATCATATTAAAAATAGTTGCTATCAGCATTCACGGGGACAGTGTAGTAGCACATGCGCGAGATTTGTTCGCTCGCGTTTCAGAATTTTAGCACAATATCTTCCGTGGAAATTGACCGATTTGGATAGAATTTTTAATTATAAAACAACGCGTGTGTGGCAGCTTTTTAATTTAGAAATTAATGGGCACAAAAAATGTTCTATAATAAAGCAAAAACACGCAAAATATCAATTAATTCATACTAAGGGATTCGTAAAGAAAACAGTAAAGTATCGGGGAGAACACTGTTGCTTTTGCAAACCCACACTTTTTTGTAGGTATGATATCTGGATTTTGACAGCACGAGCTTAATCTAGAGAGGAAGTGGATTTTTTTTTATCTGTTTGAAAAAAAGCGCCATTGGCTTTGTAACTTCTATCAAACCGAATTGAATTGTGTGATATTTAGAGATTTTCATTTTCTAAAACAGTACGTGTATTCTACAGTTTGTCATGTTAGGCCATTTTTTTTTTTTTTTTGCAGAGACATAAGATCGGAGTTAAAATCCCGGTTCAAACGTTTTATGCCGTGGTTATGCCGCCACAAAGGGAGCAGGGGACGAGATGGGGAGGATGTCACCGACGAAGTGGTTGTATCGTTCCAGTTACGCCTGATGTAAAGGACAGTTGGTTTTGTTCCGGCAAAACAATTGTGTTAGTTTACTGCAGGAGAGGGGTTGGTTCAGACGTTGATGGGCCCAGATTGTTTTTATGTTTTTAAAAGGAATGACTAGAGAAGCTCTATTCGGTAAGATGAAGGGAGGGGGGGGGGAGGACAGGAAGAGAAGACAGAACTATAAAATCAGTGCCATTTGGAAGTATAACGGATGCCGCTAAAGGGATCGGATTTAGTAAAAGACAAGGCATCGATCCGCCTGTGAGGAATGATGGGGAGGGAGAAGACGAACTCAAGGGAATGACATTCGTAACTAAAACCTAAACCTTTGTTTCAAGATGAAAGAACCTTTCAGTTGCTCTCTGCTTTCCTAGCTGACCAGCTCGAATCGGATAACTCTGTAATCAGTATTTTTTCCTCTACTATAGCAGTTTTTACTTACATTTTTTTTCCCGAGTGGTAATAAATTTAGTATTAGTGATTCGCTATGAAGCAGCAACATAAAAGGGGAAAAAAAGTACTATAAAATATTCCGTGATTCGTATTCTGCGGAATTCCTGTGTATTGCGAAATCTTCAAGAAAGGAAAATATGCATTTCGCGCTATGTGCCGATGCAATTTCAACATTTCGCATGGTGGAAGGAATGATATTACAAATCATATTTCTAGTGACAAGCATAAATATAACGTTGACTGCGTGGGAAAAAAAATAACGAAATTAACTTCCTTTGTTAAAAGTTATAATGAACTCTATGCGATTTGTACAAAATGTTTGTTCACTTCATTTTTAGTTGAACATAATTTACCAGTTAGTGTCTCTCAGTCACTCTTGCTTATTTAATTTTTTTTATTTGACTGTCTCATCGTCCGTGTCTCCGTAAGATAAAAACCTAACATGAAAATGGTTCGTTTTTGAAAATATTTTAGTATGTTTCATGACGGCGTGGGACACGATCCCATTGAAAGGGTAGAACATCCTTCCCTTTAGATGCAAACTTCTGTAAAAGTAAATTTTTATCACTTTATAGGTCATAATGATAGCATAGTAATGAGAAATTATGTATAAAATTTATTTTAATCGATATGAATGTGCCGATAAATTTAAACATCTGTAGACACTTCAATTAAAAGTTGATGGTTCATTTGGGTAACATCGTTTTTTAAATCGATATGTTCGGTACATTTAATCAATATGCGCGACAAGTAATTTAATCTAATATATCGATTAAAATTTTCATCGAATATATCGATTAAATTTTTTTACGGGTTTCTGTTTCTGAAAGTTGGCAGGTCTGGTTTGGGTCATCCTCAAGATCAATTCAAAACTGAAGAGAAATTTCGGGGGCATTAGTTGAGGGAGAGATTCGTTTCCCATCAGGAAACAATATTTCATCTTTTAAAACTTTCGAAAACAGAAGTTAAACAGAGAAAAGATTTCCCCCGCCATTTTCTTGCGATGTCTCTTCTGCCCAGTATTGTTTGTTCAATAACATTTTGTTCCATAAGTATTTGTATTTCGGTTTGAAAAAGGAGAAAATTTTTCCGAAAACGGAATTTAGATGGCGCAGAAATTTCCTTGCAATCTTTAGGCATGGGATTTTTTGGCGGATTAGAGGTATTTCGTTGTTTTCATCATTTGTGTGGTTCTCGAGATTGATACATAACTGAACAGAATTTGGGGAAGGTTCGTTTTCCGTCGGAGGACTGAATTATGACTTTCGAAATCGGAAGTTAGATGGATTTCTCCCGTAACATTTTTTTTTTCTTACAATATCCTTTTGCTCAGTATTGCTGTTAAATATCATTTTATTGAATAGATGTGTATTTCAGCTTGAAAATGGAGGGACATTTTCCGAAAACGGAAGTCAGACGGTGCGAAGGTTTCGCCTGTAATCTTAACCAACCCCTCCCACTTCGCGCAATGTTTCCTTTATCTTGTGTTGTTAAATGTTAATCATTTCATATTTTGAATAGAGTGATGTGGTCCAGTTTAATATTTACATAAATAAATTAACCTGAACAATTTTTGTCTTGCTCATACTGTATAATTATATTCACACTGTTTCCCTGCGCACTCCGATTTTTTACCCATTTAAAAAGTTCAGCTTTTTTTTCTCTTTGTCAGTCTCACGTATAGAGATTACGTCGGCCCGAAGCCTCTGAACAAAGTTCGTGACGCAGCTCTTTGTCCCCCCTCCCACCCACGAGGAATTTGTTTTGTTTGCTTTAAAGCTAAGTGGAAAGAAACCACAGCACCGGCCCGGGATAACGTCGGCCGGAATCCTCTGAACAAAGTTGGTAATGTGGCTCTTTGTTTCTTTCCTTTTTTTCTGAGGAGGAGGAGGAATGTGTTTTGCTTGTTTGAAAGCAAAACACATTCCTCCTCCTCCTCAGAAAAAAAAAACAACAACCCCACATTCAATCCCCCTCCCATCCACGTTCTTGAAAAAGTACATTTGTCGCTACTAAATATTACAAATTAATTAAAAAGTTGATTTAATAAATGGGATACTGTGCGGGTGATGAGACCAGAAGGCCTTATAAGGAACTAGATATACTGTTATTTAGTTCCTTATAAGGCCTTCTGGTCTCGTCATCATCACAGGGTTCACACCGCCCCTGGAATCCTGGGAAATCTTTGGTTATGTAGAAGGTCCTGCTATTCTTTCTTGCAGTGGTAAACAAATGGTTAAAATGTTTTGGATTGATTGAATCACTTTGTTCTAGTTCAGTGTTGTGCCTGCTCATGATAATATCACTTCCTCCTATGAAGTGTGGAGGTGTGGTGTCATCTCATGTGGTGCTGTAGTGCAATATTTCCAGCGACCTTGGTTTGTGGTCTACCACTTGTGCAGTTGGTGTCAACAGACTGTGGAAACCTTCCTGCGAGTCCAAAGTAGCTGTTCCTTCTAGCACACGATTTCCTCACTGAAGGAGATTGATATCTGGCCTCCCGGCTGCCATTGTGCGTGACAATAGATGACTAAAAAATAGGTAATTTTCAGTGCCATGGCAAAATTGTTTTGTACCAGGTCATTTGGAAAATAATGGCCCGATTTGGAGGGTAAATATGAAAGAAACGTACCTCATAGCACGCAACCTTGTTTTATTCAAAGTAGGTGCCTTCCACAGCTACACACCTCTGCCAGCGAGTGAAAAGTGCTTCAATGCCAGTCTGGAAGAAATCTGGCTCCCTGGATGCAAGGAAGTCCTGGAATGCAATTTTGACCTCCTCTTGGTTTCTGAAGTTCCTGTCCTTGATGTAATTTCTAAAATGCATGAACAGGTGAAAATCGGTAGGTGCCAAATCAAGTGAATAGGCTGGATGTGGGAGGGTTTTGAATCTCAGTTCATGTAGTTTGTTTCATTTGTGACACGTGTGATCTCGCGTCGTTATCATGGAGGAGGATAGAACCCTTCCTGTTTACCAAAGATGGCAGTTTAGAACACAACTCCTGGTGTGTTTGGTCAATCTCTTCACAGGATGTTACACTGTACACAAAACCTTCTGTGGCGTCAACCTTGACACACACACACACACACACACACTCACACTCACTGCTTATGTTATCATATAGGTGTAGCACCCACTTTTCGTCACAGGCTACAATGCAATCAAGTAGGGGCTCCTTTTCATTGCGAAGCAACAAGTTACCGCACATCTCAAACCGTTGTTGTTTCTGTTGCTCCATCAGTTCGTGTGGGACCCATGTATCAAGCTTCTTGACCTTACCAATTTGGTGGAGATGCTCGGAAATGGTTGACACCAACACATTGTAATGTTTGGCGAGTTCTCTGACTGTGATGCAAGGATTTGCCTTCAGACCGTCGTTATCAATGACCAAATGTTGTCCTCTGTCCTCATCTTTGTAGGTTCATGTCACCGGAACAAAACTTTTCAAACCACCGACAAACAATACATTCAGATGTTGCCTCCTCGCCCCATGCCTCGACCACATTACGGTAGGTTTGTGCCACATTACGACCCAATTTGAACTCGTGAAGCAGAATCGCCCCAACTCGCTCCTTCCTAACATGTTGTACAGACCAGTCTTGCACAAGTAGCAATGACTGCAGCTCAACTGATTATAGCGTGTATGTGGTGTCCAAGTCATCCTTCAACTCGTACGAATGGCGCTGCAAGCATTGTGGGCGAGTTAAATGTGGCTCCTCAGAAAGTCTGTCATTATTTTCTGAACGACCTGATATTATTGGGGTAATTTCCAGATTGCTTCATGTATGTTTTATACAGGGAAAGTTTACCTCTTTATTGAAGATGTGATACCCACTGAAAAACACTAACACTGGAACCCATAAGAATTTTAAATGCATAGTAACTTTCACCCCCAATTTTCAAAATATAAAACAAAGCTCTATGATTGTAGCAAAAAAATTAAGCTCCTTGAATTTTTTTGAACTTCTGGAAAAATCCTGGAAGTTATTTTATGTAAATGTGTATGAACACTGTTAACAACCACACCCAAATTATTAAGAGACTCCCCCAGGGGTGAAAGAGTTCTGCCAAAAGGCCGAATTCCGCCTTTTTGGAAGTCATCTGGGGAGTTTCTGAGATTGATGCAATAAAGCAAATTAGATTAGTATAAGTATAGATTTGACAGCACATTGACTAAAATAAAATTCTTATTCATTCCTAAAGAAATTTTAGACAATTTTATGGCTTTTATATATGCATATATGGTGCTTAGGGTAGTTAATAAATCCAGAAAGGTTAATTATTTTTGCATATTCCTGTGTGGGAAAAGTTCAGCTTTTTTCTGCCATGACCACTTTCATGCCTGGACTCCTCCCCTCCTGCTATAAAATTAAAAAAAAAAAAAATTCAGGTTTATGTTCAGGGTGTCTACTGGTCATGAAAAAAACACAAATTCAAAAAAGGATCACGAAAAAGTCACGAATTTTACTTTGTGGTCACGATTCTTTTCATTTTTAATAATTGTTCATTTTCTGGTGACAATCTTAAGTAATTTTCCATGCATAGTGACCACATAAGACATAAATTATGTAGTTTCCATCTAATGATCCAAGTATAAAAAAAAGGACACTTATGCACTCCTCCATGAAGAAAACTGTTAAAGCAAATAAAAACCCTTTTAGCATAGAAATATATGTACAAAATCTCAATCAATTTAGCAATTCAAATTATGCTGCTTACGAATCATGGCATTTTCCAGGTATAAATGTTAAAGGTGTGTTATGAGATAATATAACACAATGGTGAGCATTTCAACTTATTTTTAGGCTCTGTCAAAGTATGATGAGTCAGTTTTTCTTACTAACAGAAAAGCAGGGGGAATTTTTTACGTAGAAAAAGGTGGAGAGTGTCCCCCTCTTTAATTATATTTACTGTGTGTGTGTGTGTGTGTGTGTGTGTGCGTGTGCGCTCTCATATGTGTACCGTTGCTTTGGATAGGGCTATATATATCGAGAGATAGCTTTCTTAAAAATGGTCATGACATTTTTTTATGGGTCATGAAACTGCATTTCCCAAATTTGGTAGACACCCTGATGTCGTAACTTGTTTACTTTCTTAGAAATTAGTGCACTAAATCATTAGCATATGTCTAACTGCTTATGTTAAAACCACCTACTTCAACATTTTAAATTGAATTACTTTCTGTGAAGTTTATTCCTGTAGATTAACTGAAAATATAAATTTTTTGAACAGGTGTCAGATATTCATGAAACATGTTATTCTTATTTGTTTTGCTGTATAGATCATTTTATGTATTTCAAGCTGCATCTAAGTTTTCATTTTCATTTTTACAGATTCAGGAAAAGAGAGCATATAAAGGCTGCAAATGTTGCTCATAAATTATCCTGCCACGAAACTGATTGAACTGTAACTGGCCATCAACACTGTGATTTTTTTCCTTAAGCACTTAAAAACAAATTGGTGTTTATGGAATAGTTCTGCTGTGAACACTGGTGCATTTAAGACTTGGAGTGTTCTTGTAATTTAAAATTCATTGTCAGACTTTTGAGTAACTACCAGAGAAGAGTTATACTGTTTTGTTTTTTTAGTTTTTTTCTTCTTCTCCTCCCTTGTCCCTCAAAGAAGCTCCAGACTGTTGCGCAAGCAGAACTTAAATGAAGTATGGTGCACTACAACAAGAGTTTGATTCACATTTGAGGCCACTTGGACTTAGTGCTGCTGTGCAGGATTTCAGCTACAACTGAGTTTGAAACCAAACTGCAGCCTTTTCAAGCATGCCAGATGATCATTACCTTGTCTCACTACCACCAGCATCATTTTCCACATTTGTACAGTTCTACGAATAGGAAAACATTCTTTATATACCTATATAGTATCAGCTGACATTAGATATTTTTTATAGTAACAGGTGGCTAATTAAAAACTGTTTCTGCACAACATAAATTGGTGATATTTGTCTCAAAAACATAAAATGTATCTTGCAAAATTTTGTGAACACCTTTAAGCTACCCATAAATGACAATCTTCCACATTGTAATTCATTTTCAGTAATTTAATCAGAAAACCATAGTTCATTGATTTATCTAACTTCTAGTAACATCATAAGGTCATGCTGTTTGCCTGTTTGGGGCACAGTGTTTCAAAGTAACAGTAATGAGCATGTGATGTCTACCAGCTAATAAAGATTGTAGAAATAATTTTTTAATGCTGCATGTTCATTGCATACAGCTCAGTTAGGTGTGTGTATTGTACTTTATTTCATTTGTTCATAAGATACTATTTGATTTGCAAATGGTCCTTCAAATATTCAAAACATACCTTTAAAAAAAAAAAGTGAACTTCAGGCTTTAAATTGGCCTGTTGCTGTTATTCATGGAATACAAACAGGTAATACCTAGATCTATCCTACAAACCCAAAAGACATAATTCAGTAAGGTAAAAATTGGATGTTACTAAGAAGTTGTGTACTGGGCAGAGCTTAAGGATTTTGCATTGGATAACTTGTTCCAGATGCATAGGGAGCAGGGTTTTAAAAAATCATGATTTAAAAAATCATGATTTAAAAAAAAATCAGATTTATTTGATTTCAATCAGATTTTTTTTATTTAAATCAGATTTGATTTACATTACTGTTGTGTTTCAGTTCAACTTTAAAATACCTCTTCATTCTTCAATGTAAACATGAAACAACATTTTTCTCAGTGATTGACTTGATGATATATATTTTTAAAATTTAAGTGACGCTGCATAACATATAATGAATGAGAATGTAATAAGGAGCGAATGTTATTTCTTAATGCCATGCATTATCTTTACTGTACTGATTTGTGTCTACTTAACTTAATAATTAGTGATATGCAAATCATATTTTGTATTAAAAAACATTTATTTTTCATACATTTAAAAATAAATCTGAATCAGCAGGGGGGGGATAGAGTGAGTTTCTCAGGTGAAATCTGTGGAAGGAATATTCTTCTCATAACATGTGGAAATAGGTCTGTGAGGAAGAAATGTTCTCATAATACGTATAAGCAGGTCTTCGGGCGATGTAATTTTCAAGTTTTCTGATGTGATTTAATGTTATGTGACGAACAGTGAATGCAGGCAAATCAGAGATGTCTGATTGCTGTGTTAATAATTCTGATAAATCTGAATGTGCACAACATGTATAAAACAGAAAAAGTGTTAGTCATTATATTGCTAGTGTAGTTTTAAAACATCTACAACTTACCCATTAAAAAAAAAAAAGCATGTGATGAGAGAAACTGTTCAGCAA
The DNA here is from genome assembly GCA_039090855.1 of Macrothele yani. Classification (NCBI taxonomy): domain Eukaryota; kingdom Metazoa; phylum Arthropoda; class Arachnida; order Araneae; family Macrothelidae; genus Macrothele; species Macrothele yani. Next base: position 9,331,195 of record CM077021.1, on the reverse strand, counting down.
TTTGAACAAAAATACTAGTTTTGCTGCTTTTTGAATTCCTAGCCTATTTCTTAACTTAGAATACACAGTGTTACTTGTTGAGAAAATTCTTTCAATAGCTGAAGCAAATGTTGTTAGTAATTGCAAAATACTTTGCAATTCTTTTTTTTTTCTTTCTATTGACTCTTTAACTATGGAAAAAAATTTCACCAGTCTAAAGAATTTACTGCAAGCTGCACTTTTTCTTTCATCACCGTTCCAGTGAGTGGTGCAGATTTTGTCAGAAGCTTAACGAAAATAGTCAGGAATGTGTCTCCATATTTTTCGCTGGCAAATTGTAAAGCAACTTCTTTTTTTTTTCAGGCATAATAGTCACATCCAAGTTTTTTGCTTGAAAGTGAAGATCAACGAGAAAGGCCAAAAAATGAGCTGAAGATAAAGCTTGGCCATATCTTTTATGAAACAACTCTAATTGCTTTTCATCTAAGATGTCATTTAATACAATTTCCAAATTTTTCCACACTACAACTGCCTCAGAAATTTTGTAATCATTCCTCTGGGCTCTATCAAGAGCATTGACTATTGGTTGATATATTGCCAATATACCCAAATTCACTACCTTTTTTTTTTTTAGATTCAATATTGCCATCTTTATCGTTAACCACTATTGCCATGAGTATTGGCCAGTTATTGATATAACTTAAACAGTCGCACATGGAATTCCAGCATACATCTTGGGGCAACACAAGAGCTAATCCCACCAGCTTATTTATATGCTGATCTAACAAAATCATGATTTCTAAAATACTTCCACAATTTGTGTACTTTGCTCTTTGATGTTTGAAATCTGTAGATCTTGCCAAGAAGGTTTAAAATGTGAGCTGTGCCACCATATGTGATAACATCAACATTTTTCTCCATTTCTTTCCTCATCTTCGTCATATTTGAAGCATTGTCTGTTACAAAACTCCTAACTTCACAATGGAATTTTTTTCTGCTGATTTCAAACTGCACAGATATTTATTCAAGGTAATATGGGGGATACCGGAAGTGTTAAAACTGTTCACTAAATTGATATCACCATCTGAAGTTGTTATACAAGAACAAACAACTGGTTCATTGTGGACATTGGACCAGCCATCTATACTCATGCAGACTATCTTACCTTTTAAAGACTTAGAGCATTTCTCTATTTCACTATCAAAACCTCATCTAACAAATAACCTGCTATATCCTGTTATGGATTCCAAGGGACAGGAAAAGACCCAGAAAAAGACCACATGGGAGATGGGTGGATGAAATTCGTAAATATGCGGGAGTGACATGGAGGAGACTGGCACAAGACAGACCGTTGTGGAGGAAACTTGGGGAGACCTTCGTCCAGCAGTGGATTGATAATGGTTGACAATGATGATGATGATGATCCTGTTATGTTGGTGGCTTATAGCCAAGATGTAGCATTTCAATAAGGTTCTTGAACTCCTTATTTTCAACCATATGAAATGGAGAATTTGAAGAATAGATCATTCAAGCAGTTTGCTGATCAAACATTTTTTTCTGTTCAGCTGTGGTTTGTGTCACAAATGAATCCATTCTCAGACGTACCAACTCTCCGGATTTTATTACATTTCCCGGAATTCTGGATTAGAAATCAATATTGCCGGATTCCATCATGATTTCCGTAGCGTAAATTAAAAAGTAATGAGAAAGTTAGAAGTTCTCCAAGGCATCGGAGAACTTCGACGATTACCGTAGCGTAAATGAAAAAGTAATGAGAAAAGTTCGAAGTTCTCCAGAACTTCGTTGATTAACATAGCGTAAATTAAAAAGTAACGAGGGGAAAAGTTCGCAGTTCTCCGAGGCATCAGTTCATTAGCGGAGAAGTGACCTTTCCCTTCTGAGTCAGCAGCGAGCAGTTTTGCTCTGCCGTTGCATGGCCATTGGCAGCAATGTTTACTCTTCTGTCCGCTAATGATCTCTGGCTCTGCAGGCACGGAATAGGAGCGGGCTTGGCTTTGGCGCACACCGTACGTACTGATGCAGATTTCTATTGGAACCGCACGGTAGTGTTTTGGTTTGTTTTATGTACTTCGTCTGTCTTCACAGGAATTTCTGAGAACTTTTTGTGCACGTGTTTAATCAAGCAATGGCTGGTAGAAAATATCACTGTTTTTAAGAAGTATACGACAGATTATTCGTGTATAATCGAATCAAGGAAGCGCCAACAATTTGCCTTTTTGCTCTATTTGTAGGTGGGATTTTTCCGTTGTCCACAAGGGCAAAGGAGATATCGTTAATCACATTCGTACGCAAAAACACATGGACAATTCTAAGTCCGTGGAAAATAACAAAACATTAAATTTTGCTCGAGATAGTTCCTCTTCCGGTGCGATTATCCATGCTGAGTGCTTGTTTACTTCATTCCTCATGTAACATAACTTACCTTTAAGCTGTGCTGACCATGCAAGTGTGCTTTTTAAGAAAATGTTCCCAGATAGTAACATTGCAAAAAAATATGCATGTGACAGAACAAAAACATCGTGCGTTGTTGCCGAAATGGGGAAATTTTCAAAAATAGACTTGCATACTTGCCAACTTTTACGGATTCGTAAAATTTACGGATTTCTGCTTAATTTTACTGATTTACGGATAGAGGTCTTTTTTAATTTTTTTATATTTAGATTGCTCAATCGAAATGTTTCAACCCCCTGCAACCATCCACTTAGATTTTCTACCAGACCTTACGAGCGCTGTGTCACGCGATGATGTCATCTTTGGCTCGCTGGCTTCATGTCATCGTGCGGTAGCTCTCTCTACACGGAAGTGTGCTCAAGTGATGTGCCCACCAGAGTTCGCCAAAACGCGTAATTGCGCGTTTAGTTATGCATCAAAATTTTACCAACGCGTAAAAATACGCCTCAGGAATTTTTCTCGATGCATAAAAATATGCGTCGGGGAATTTTTTTCTCGCGCGTAAAACTATGCGTCGAATAATTTTACCAATTCGTAAAAATGCGCATTGGGACGGTACTTTTTGCCTTTCAGAAACGGAAGTAAACGAAATAAAGATTTTCTCCGTAATCATAATTTCTTTTTCCTGTGATGTTGCCTCTGTCCAGTATTGTTGTTATATATCATTTTATTCCATAAATATTTGTATTTCAGTTTAAAAATGGAGGAAAAATTTCCGAAATCGGAAATTCGGCGGCAAAAATTTTTCACTGTAATCTTTAGGCATGAGAGTGCGACGGCATCGAAGAATTTCTCCTTTTCCGTCATAATTTGGTTATCCTCCAGATCGATATGCATAACTTAACAGAATTTTTGTTAATATTTTTTACAGAAATTGTTTTACATTTTTTATATATGCCTTAACATAAACATTAGTGCTTCAAATTATGTCCATTGATATTTCAAATGTACGCAAATAAGCTTGCAGGATTTTGATAGAAAATTGCAGGATTTTTCTCTTCTTAAGGTTGGCAAGTCTGCATTCTCAATTTTTTAAATCTTTCTGTGCTGTCGCAGATTTAGTGGTTGTTTCAGGTACCAATTACAGTTCTCTTTCATGCTGGGATTCCTTGGCAGGTGAAGCATCATAAACTTCAGCATATCTTAAATTAGTTGAAGTGCTCGGTTGATGGTCATTAACTTCATTTGTAATTAATGAACACAATGAGTAATGGTTTTTCATGCATGCAAATAAGTCCCTGCATCTCTTTTTCACACAGTTTGCACTTAGCATGTGAATCTTTGCCACTCATATTTTTGATTTCTTCAAAATATAAAATGTTATTTTATAAACAACGCATAGCAACCGAAAAATTGTTCTTCCGACACCGCTGGGATTGAACCCCAGATCTCTCAATAACTAGCAGAGTGCGTTCGCTTTACGCTACAGTGCCAACAATTCACAGTGCTATGTGTGGTTTATCAGTCAGCATCTGACTACACAAATCTGTATTGATGGGCTCAGCAACTGATGTGTCGCCATCTGGTGGCATTCAACAAAGCAAGCTATTTAATTACAGCTGATAAATCCAAAGGGCGATAGAAATGGTGAATATATTTCAAATACGTGGAGATAATGTAAATAGACAATGTTTAATTCACAGAACATCGTTTATTTACATTATCTCCACATATTTGAAATATATACTTCAAAATAGTTCCAAATGATATTTTTCCCCCTTCCAGCCAGGCAGACTTCAACACTTGTCCTAAAATGAGCTAAGCACTGAAACCCTTAGCCATATAGTACAGTGCAACAGGAAACTGAGATGGTACTTTTAAACTGGCATTGGTTCCTGTTTATCTGTTCATCAGGGCTTGAAAAATGTGGTCATCTGTGAGAAATGAAAAATTTTAGTTGACAAGTATCAAATTTAGTACAGCAGTTTGAATTCAATAGACAATTATTTAAATGTTGTTATGCCTATTGTTGGATACATAAAAATATCAGTTCGTTAATAAGGCTTATTTTAATTCGCAGAACTGATTCATGACTGTGCGCCAGCATGGGGAACCGGTTTATCCGTGAAAGAAATTGGACAGTGAATACTGTGAGTCGAAATATCCGGGCATGGTGCACTTAATAAAGAACATGAGGGAAGAAGCCACAAGCCCAGATAATGATTTCCCAAAGCGCTATGGGAAAACATGAGCAGTGTTTACGCTGCTTATCTATCTTTCCCATAAGCAGTGTAAGCCGGTTCCCCATAAGTAGTGTTTATGCAGTTTATCTTTTCCCACAGCGCTTTGGGAAATCATTCTCCAGGCTTATGGCTTCTTCCCTTATGTTTCTTGTTAAGCACACCGTGCCCAGATGTTTTGACTCACGGTATTAACTGTCCAATTTCTTACGCAGAGAAACCGATTCCCCATGCTGACGCACAGTCACGAATCAGTTCTGTAAATTAAAATAAGCCTTATTAACACTTTCAATGCCGCGCAACATCGAACAGCGTCATACAATACTTAGCCCAGGTGCTGACGCCGTCGTAATCATGGCTTCATATTTTGCTTCCTAAAACCTTCGGCACTTGAAGAGAGTTATCTATTTTAGTTATCTATTTTGTTACTGGCACTGAAAATGAGTCTCCAACTGTCTTAAAAGTGACTGCGGTTTTGGGATATTGGATTTTTTCCCACATGATTTAGGGAAGGGAAAGTAAGTTTACTTCCCATAGACTTTACACAGTGCGCGTTTTTCACTTCAATGTTTATTTTCCTTTGAACATCACTGGTTTTGCAGTGAAGGGAATTATCAATAAATAAATGCTTGATTGGCAATAAAAAGCATTAGCTACTTAGAGTTTATACGTCACAGGGAGGCTTATTGAGGAGGCTAAAGGGATTTCAAAGAAACCCATATTCACTTCAATACTTAAGTTTTGCGGAAACAATGGATATATATTCGGACGCGCTAACGCTGGTCCCTCTCAACCAAAAGTTCTTCGGCGGGCCCATTCTTCCGTAAAAATAGATGATGCTGATAATCTGTCATCAAGTACAGAAACATATTCTTTTACTAGCTGTAGTACAACCAGCAGTAAAAGTGAGAATGAAGAATGCTGCGTTCTTTCTCATACTCCGCCTCAACGGATTTTGGCTACACATTGGTGTGATGGTCCCGACATCATGAGAAGAATTTCATTCACTGGTGTACCAGGACTGGAAATTAATATGATGGGTACTGAACCAATCGATTTTTTTGATCTTTTTGCAAATGTGGAATTTTACAATCTATTGTTAGGGAAAGTGATGCATATGAGCTGTAGAAGTTTTTATCTCGGGATTTACTGAAGGTTCACGAATAAATGAACTGAAGGATGTGTCAGTAGATGACATGAAAGTTTTTCTGGCCTTCTGTTTCATATGGGCATTGTACAAATGCCCCATCTCCAAGATTACTGGTAAACAGATCCATTATTCAGAATGGACTGGAATTGTTTCCTTCTGATCATGCGGTGCCTTCATTTTCCAAGAAATCCTCAACCTGGCGAAGTGATTACAACCAACTGCCTTGCAAAAATGCCTTTACTGGATTTATTTAATGTAACCATAGAGACCATATACTATCCTGGAAAAGAACTTACGATTGATGAATCGAGGGTTTTATGGAGAGGTAGTTTGATTTTCAAACAGTACATGAAAGAAAAACGTCATAAATATGGGGTGAAACTTTATATGCTAACAGAACCAAATGATACGATTCTAAAAGCTTTAGGTTACACAGGGCATCTGGATTCCTGGGGGGAGGTCATGCTGCTAATGTGGTTTTAAAATTGATGGAAGGGAAGCTAAATGTTGGTCGTGCTATTTATATGGATAATTTTTATAATAGTTACAATCTTGCATTGCAGTTGTTGAACAATGACACTTATTGCACTGGAACTCTCCGTGCAACTGAAGAGATCTTCTTAAGGATGTCACAGAAGCTAAACTTTTGAAGAGGGAACGGAAATGCCAATATTCTAATGCTATTGCAGTGTGCAAATGGAAAGATAAAAGGAGTGTTCTCTTCATTACCACCGAGTTTGAGGATGATTTAGTTCAAACTGTAAATAAAAGGGGACAGATAAAATTAAAACCAAATGCTGAATAGTGCTATTTTTCAACTATAATAAATTTGTCAGGGATAGATCATCAAGATCAAATGCTAGCGTGCTATCCTTGTGAAAAGAAAACCTTAAGATGGTATAAGAAGCTAGGAATACATATATTTCATATGATGATAATCACTTCCCAGAAATCTTTGCTCTGTCCGACTTCCGGTTTTGAAAATTTCCCCCTATTTTCAAGCTGAAATACAAATATTTATGCAGTAAAATGTTATTTAACAATAATACTGGACAGAGGCAAGTATTATTGTTGAATAACATCTAAAAGAAAAAAATTGCAATTATGGAATAAATCTGAACTCTGTTTTCAAAAGAAAGTTTTGTAGAATTTTTTTTTAATTTTAAGAAATTGCGATTACTGAATAAATCCTTCCGCTTTCGAACGGTTCGTAAAAATGACCCCCCCCCCCCCCGTCGCCACCACCTCTCCCCAAAAATTTCTGTTCACTTGTGCAATTGATCTTGCAAATGATCAAAATAATGACAGGCGGAATTCCTTGAATTTGCGAAGGAAGATAACGAGGACATTTTCGCGAAGTCTAACTTCTGTTTTTGCAAATTGTTGCCTACAGTTTCAAGATGAAATACAAACATTTATGCAATAAAATGATGTTTAACAAGACTACTGGATACAAAGGTAACATCGGGAGAGAGAGGGAAAAACATTACAGCAAAAATGTTTCCTCCGTTTAACTATTGTTTTCGGAAGTTTTAAAACACAAAATACTGTCACCAGACGGAAAACGACCCCTTCCTCCCAAATTCTCTTCAGTTTTTTTTCACAGATTTAAAATTACACATAACAAGAATACTGGACACAAACGCAGCATCGGGAGAAAAAAATAAAATTACAATTACGGCAAGATGTTTTGCTTCGTTTAACTACCATTTTTGAAAGTTTTGAAACACGAAATACCATCCCCAGACGGTATTTGGTGTTATTTCATAATAGCAAAATTTGAAAAAATTAAACAAAATGAAAATTCGTAGAATCCGTAGTTTTGACCGTGAGTTCCGTAATCAGACAACTAAATCCGTAGTAACTACGGACATTCCGTAGTAGTTGGCAGGTATGCTGTACATATAGGGTGTCTCACTCGCTACTTTACCCAAGTTTTTATTAATAACATCGGGAATGATTACAGTAATTGAATGATAGTTGGTAAGAACGTACCTTCGTCCGTGGGAAACTGAACCATATCATGAGATGTTGAAAGTGTCTGACCTGTGCATCAAGACAGGCTTTGAACACAAGACTCCATATTTCAGAAAGTTCACACCAGTTGCTCTCGCGTAATCGCTGCCACTACCTTGCAGATGTTGTTCTTCAGTGCATGTTGGTGCACTTGTGACCTTGGACGTTGCACATTGCAGGTTCATGATTTGCCGGGGTTTGTTCGTCGCAAGGCTGATCGTATGCATTAATGATGTCCTCCCGGTTAACCATACCTGAGCGTGTGTTGTTTTGTCTGTACTATTGGGAGAGTAAGTCTATAAAGGGAAGTGTCCCTGTGAATTTCGTAGGAAATTAGCATGTTGGACAGCCTCAAGTAAACAATGTATTCTGCAACTGGTTAAGAAGCTGGAGACTCGTGGACTGTTACATAATTTGCATGCAGGGGGTTGTCCCGAAATGTCAGAAACAGTAGTGTTGGACGTCCAGCAAAGCCTTCTTGCTTCACCATGGAAATCTTTACGTAGACTTGACCAGGAAACCGGTAGGTCAAAGAGCATGTGTCATAGAGCCGAGAAGTCTGCAATTTATCTGTACCATTGCCTGCTGTTCGAACTGAAAGTGCCAGACGAGGAGAAAAGAATGAGGTACTATCAGTGGTTTCAGGCATTTGTTTTGGAACAACTGGACATCTTGGACTACACCCCCTTAACCCCCAAGCGTGGATTCACTTATCGCGATACATAAATGCACAAAGCATGCGTATGTTGGGCAGCGGCAAATCCTTGTGCATTTATCGATAAACCAGTTAACGCACAAAGTTGGTGTGCGATGCACACTGTCACGTCGGCGGATCATTTGGCCCCATCTTCTTTCAGGATACGGTCACCACAGCTGTCTACATGAAAATCTTTCAGGCATTCGTTAACCAACTGCACCCTGAAGAGCTGACCATGGGATCTTTTCAACAAGATAGGGCAACTTCACATACATCACATGTGAGTATGGTTGAAATGGAGTCATTCTTTGGAGATCACATGATTTGTAAAGGAATGTGGCTGCCTCGATATCCTGACCTAGCATCCCCTGATTTCTTTCTGTGGGGGTATCAAATAAGTGGTGTGCCCCCCCCCCCGGTGGCGCAGTGGTCTAAGTGATGGACTCTGATCATTCGTCCGAAAGGGGTCCGGGTTACAATCCCGGTGCGGCATGGATGTTGTGTTTGTCTTACGGCACTGGCTCTCTCCCTTCCCTGGAACCAGTGACCCTAAATTAGGGACAGGCGACTGCTTATAGCCCATTGAGTTGCTCATGGTGGTCGTTAAACCTCTAATTAAAAACAAAACAGTGTTTCGAAACAAGCCGACAATCCTCGAGGCATTGAAGAACAACATCTGCTCTGCCGCCCCGGTGGCACAGTGGTCTAAGCGATGGCCTCTGATCATTCGTCCGAACGGGGTCCGGGTTCGAATCCCAGTGAGGCATGGATGTTGTGTTTGTCTTACGGCACTGGCTCTCTCCCTTCCCTGGAACCAGTGACCCTAAATTAGGGACAGGCGACTGCTTATAGCCCATTGAGTTGCTCACGGTGGTCGTTAAACCTCCAATCAAAAAAAAAAAAAAAAAAAAAAGAACATCTGCGAGGCACTGATTATGCCAGAGCAACTGTCAAGAACTTGCCAAAACATAGTGTCTCGTGTTCAAGCCAGCCTGTCTTGATGCAGAGCAGCCGCTTTCAGAATCTCTTGTGATGTGGTTGTTTTCCATGGATGAAGGTATGTTCTTATGAAATACTCAATTACTATAATTATGTTTTCAATAAAAACTTGGGTAAAGTAGCGAGTGGGACACCCTGTACAAGGCTATCAAAAAGGCATTCTCTTGCTGAAACGAAACACTGCATGGGCCAACTGTTCACACAGCTGCTAGTGGGTACGGGGTTCTAACAAAAGCTCTGCATACTGTCCATTTTTGCAAAAAGTGTGAAGTAATGGAGAAAACGTACCTTATTGCCATTCAATATACTCCCCTCTGCTGCTAATGACAGCTTGCCAGCCGTGAGGTAGGTCCTGGATGTCCCTGTAGTATGCCATCTTTGTTCAGCTGTCATATTACTTGGGTCACGTCCAATGACAGTTCATCCAGCGATTTGTAGCAGATGCCATGGAGCTGATTTCTTAACTTTGGGAAAAGATTAAAGTTATGTGGACTGAGATCAGGGCTGTATGATGGGTGGGATAAACTTTCCCAGCCATATTTCAGCAAAAGTTCCCGTACCGATGTTGCACCATGACACGATGTGTTGTCATGCAGCAAGATTGATCCTGCTTCCAACAAGTTGGGGTGGTTTTGACGAATTTTCGGTCTCAACTTTGTCCTCAGAAAATCACGATAATATTGTGTGATGATATTTTGCGCTGCCAACACTCTGGGCATTGTACGTAAAAATTAATCATTTGCTTCACTTTGGATTGTTGCCAACGACAGTTTGAGGGGCGTGGGGAACTTGGATGCCTCCATTGCACTGATTGTGACTTCAGTTCCAGCTCAAAATCACAGGTCCAAGTCCCTTAAATTGCGACCGTTCTGTTCAGGAAGGTGTTGCCTTCCCTTTCGAACCTGTGGAGGTGAACCTGTGCGGTGCTCACCCTGGCTGCCTTCTGCTTGAGGGCGAGTTGTTGATGGGGCACCTAGTGTGCAGTGATTTTTCTTATTCCCAGCTAATCGGTCAATATTCAGTGAATAAATGTGGTTGATGAGCGATCTCCTCGACTGTCGTGCGGCGATTCTCTTCAACAAGCATTAACAATGATGACAGATGTTTTGTTTGTCTCTGTTTGAGGTCGGCCTGAGTGGTGATCATCTTCAATGCTGCTTCAGCCATGCCGAAAGCGCGATGCCCAGCAAAAAATTGTGCTTTGATCAAGTGTTCCTTCCCAACAATCTTCTTGCAAGGTAGTGTGGATCTGTGTTGCACAGTTTCTATTTTCACGTATGATCGCTGGTCTAATGCTGTTGCTCGACCTGAGGAGCTACCCGCGTTCATTTTCAAACCCTCCCGCGCGCACACAGCAAGTTATAGCGTCATAGTAACACCACTATGTTGTTGAGAGTCTGACCTTAACCTGACGCAATCATTTTCCTAATTGCATCATCCGCTTCAGTTTTAGATTAATTCGTGCAGAACTTTTGTTATGATCTGTGTATTAGGTTTGTGCGAATAAAATGTCAGGCAAACGACAAGCACACATGGATGACAAGAATGGAAAAGTAGGACAACTTACCAAGGCAAAATAATCCCCCTCGGCATCAACACATACACTGACGGAAAAAAAAATTCCCAACACCAAGAAGGGGTTGTGTTAGATAAACGACAGTTGGTAGGCGGTGAGAGTACATCTGTAAGATGACGTCTATGCAAATTTCGCGCTCGGCGCATACGTGTGGCGCTAGTAGCACCCTCGGAACATGCAAAGCAGGTTTGCTGTAAATACGCGCTGTAACGTTCTTGAGCGTTAGTTATCGTTGAGATTCGACGTAGGGTGTTGATGTTAGTCAAGAATGCCTTTAAGAAGACGAAGAAGCCTTTATCAACAGCTCACGGAGTTTGAACGAGGTCGTGTAATAGGGCTACGAGAAGGTGGATTTTCTTTCCGCAATATTGCAGAACGACTTGGCAGGAATGTAGCCACTGTGCATGATTGTTGGCAGCGGTGGTCAAGGGAAGGTACTGCCTCAAGGAGACCGGGTTCCGGCCGGCCATGTGGCACTACTGAGAGGGCAGACCGCCGCGTACGGCGTATGGCCGTGGCGCATCGTACTGCGTCTTCGGCAGCAATTCGAGCAGCAGTTCCCACCACAGTGACACAACGAACTGTTACAAATCGGTTACTTGAAGGACAGCTCCGAGCCAGACGCCCTGTAGCGTGCATTCCACTTACTCCAAACCACTGCCGTTTGTGATGTCAGTGGTGTCAAGCTAGAGCTCTTTGGAGGACGGAGTGGAGATCTGTTGTGTTTTCTGATGAAAGCCGGTTCTGCCTGGGTGCCAGTGATGGCTGTGTGTTGGTTAGAAAAAGGCCAGGTGAGCGCCTGCAACCAACCTGTCTGCGGCCGAGACACACTGGACCTACACCTGGAGTTATGGTCTGGGGAGCAATTTCCTATGACAGCAAGAGCACTCTCGTGGTTATCTCACGCACCCTGACGGCACAGTTGTACGTCGGTATGGTGATTCAACCTGTTGTGCTGCCATTCATGAACAGCATTCCAGGGGGTGTTTTCCAACAGGATAACGCTCGCCCGCATACCGCTGTTGTAACCCAACACGCTCTACAGAGTGTCGACATGTTGCCGTGGCCTGCTAGATCACCAGATCTTTCACCAATCGAGCACGTATGGGACATCATTAGATGACAACTCCAGTGTCGCCCCCAACCAGCATTAACCATCCCTGTATTGACCGACCAAGTGCAACAGGCATGGAACTCCATCCCACAAACTGACATCCAGCACCTGTACGACACAATGCATGAACGTTTGCATGCTTGCATTCAACATTCTGGCGGTTACACTGGTTGTTAATGTACCAGCATTTCACATTTAAAATGGCTCTTCTCACGCTTACATTAGGCTGTGATCTTGAAACCTTAATTGATTAAATATGTTACCTATACAAATGTATTTCCGCCATTTCATTCCTCTACAACTATTTCTTCGTGGTGTTGGGATTTTTTTCCGTCAGTGTAGTTGCCATCTGTCCGGCACGGCCATGATCCTGGAACGAAAAAAGTCTTGTGGCTGGGACCTGGAGAAGTCATCAACTGCATGTTGAACCATGTCTGTTGTGAGCTGTTTCTGGGACAGGAAGTGATCCAGGCAACAAAACAGATGATAGTCTGTTGGAGACAAGTCCAGGGAATAGGCAGGATGAGGCAGTGCTTCATAGCCCAAGGCACTTAGTTGTCCAGGCAACAAAACAGATGATAGTCTGTTGGAGACAAGTCTGAGGAATAGGCAGGATGAGGCAGTGCTTCATAGCCCAAGGCACTTAGTTGTCCAGGCAACAAAACAGATGATAGTCTGTTGGAGACAAGTCTGAGGAATAGGCAGGATGAGGCAGTGCTTCATAGCCCAAGGCACTTAGTTGTCCAGGCAACGAAACAGATGATAATCTGTCTGAGACAAGTCTGGGGAATAGGCAGGATGAGGGAGTGCTTCATAGCCCAAGGCACTTAGCAAGGTGAAAAATAACTGAAATTTATGGGGAAGCACTTTTGAGACTTGCTTTTCTTTTGATGTAAGTGACTAATAATTTAATATCAAAACTATTACTAGCACCTTTCAATATCTATCTAAAATACTGTAATCAGTAATGAAAAGTAAAATTTAAAAACATTTTAGTAGATATGTTAAAAGTACAAATTTTCTTTCTATGGATATATGGTGAAATGTTACCTGGGCACATTTTGCAGCAGCTACTTACTGTCACTTGCCAGTGAGAGTACTCCTGAACTTGTAGCTTCAGGTTCTGCGTCTGTTCTTTTTTTTTCCATAAGACTTCACACTTGTGCGTTGGGGCTTCTTTTCAAAAAATACCCCCACGGCTTGTTCATGGTGAAACTCGTAGTTCTGGTCCTTCCAGCATTATTCGCAATAGATGGTTTAAAGGTGAAAATACTCCAAATACGTGGTGACAATTAATAAATAAATACATCGCTCTTTCCATGTTCCAGAAACGCACAGCAACCGAAAAATTGTTTTTCAGCCGCTGCTGTGGAATTGAACCAACAGAACTCTCTATCGCGCCGAGTGCGTTATATTTACGCAACGATGGCCAACAATCCACGGTGCTATGTGTATTTTTAAGTCAGCTTCTGACATCATAAATCTGTAAGATGGGCTCAGCTACTGAGACGCCTCCATCTGGTGGGCATGAACGGCACTAGCTATATATATATTATAGCAGTTAAATCCAAAGGGCGAGATCCAAGGTGAAAATACGTGGCGACAATTAATAAATAAATACATCGCTCTTTCCACGTTCCAGAAACACACATCAAGCAAAAAATTGTTTTTCAGTTGCCGCTGTGGAATTGAACCAACAGAACTCTCAATATCGCGCCGAGTGCAATGTACTTTCAAGGACTTGAAAATGAACTTTTTTTATTCAAGGACTTTACTCTCGATATCGCGCCGAGTGCGTAAATGTAACGCACTCGGCGAGATATCGAGAGTTCTGTTGGTTCAATTCCACAGCGGCGGCTGAAAAACAATTTTTGGGTTGCTGTGTGTTTCTGGAACATGGAAAGAGTGATGTATTTATTTATTAACTGTCGCCACGTATTTGGAGTATTTTCACCTTGGATCTCGCTCTTTGAATTTATCTGCTATAATATATATAGCTAGTGCCGTTAATGCCCACCAGATGGAGACGTCTCAGTAGCTGAGCCCATCTTACGGATTTATGATGTCAGAAGCTGACTTAAAAATACACATAGCCCCGTGGATTGTTGGCCACCGTTGCGTAAATGTAACTCACTCGGCGCGATATTGAGAGTTCTGTTGGTTCAATTCCACAGCGGCGGCTGAAAAACAAGTTTTCGGTTGTTGTGTGTTTCTGGAACGTGGAAAGAGCGATGTATTTATTTATTATTAGATGGTTCAAAGCATAAGAATTAATCCGATTACGGAAATCTGTCTTTATTCTTTTCATCGCAGAAAAGGCTCTTTTGACCTTAGCATTGGATACGGGCAATAATCTCATGATATTTATCATGTGGTTTAGATTTGGAAATTCATTCACATTCTTCATGGTTTGTACGCTCCTTGAAAAGTCCTTGAATAAAGAAAGTACTTGAAAAAGTTTAAGGCTCTGTTAATAGTACTTGATTTTTTTTTTTTAAGTAATGATATGAAAAAGCATGTGTTAAATAATTGTTTGTGCTAAAAAGATGAATAGGAGATTTCTGCATAGTTCTGAAAAAACCACCACCACCAAGCTGATCAAATAGCACAGAACTTGTGTTCAACCCAGGGGAGTGTGTGGACCTGGCTATATCACTACAGAGTAAAGCTTCAGCCATGTGAGTAAAATAAGTGGAATGATGTATTTGCAAATTGTGATGGGCTTCTGTTCACTGGGGTTAGAGACATGTTCTTGCCAGAAGATAGAATTTCTAGGAATTGCTTGTGCTTCACATGTAGAACCTTTGATGCATTTCTTGATGTAGTCAGGAGACAAAGTCATGCATCAAAAATAAAAGTTAAAGCAAACAATATGTGTCATGCCAGCAGATGAATACAAAAATAATGTACGCTTTCGAAATATTCCACAAAATAAAATGATTTCGACAAACACCAAAACAGGGGCAATTCAAAGTTAATAAGATAAACCAATTGGGGTTAAGGAGTAAGAGGCAGGTCATTAAATATGTGCCTGCCCCTTCTAAGGTTAATGGTCTGAACTTACTAAAATGCCTTTCTACTGACCGACTGACAGTACACACATATGATAATTCGGGTTTAAAAAGTGCTTGAATTTATTTTGCATGGAAGAGGAGGAACCTTGTTTTTTTCTTTCAAACATTTCCATAACTGTTGCTTTGACAGGTGTTGCAGATTTCTTAACCAAAAGGTTTTGAAATAATCCCAGTCCACTTGAATTTTATCATTGTCAATGTTGTTGGCAGTCAACAACTCACTGAAATGTTTAATTAATGCAGTAATTTGATCATCACCAAAATTTGCAAGAGTAGATTTGTCTGTTGGCCAAAGCTTAGGTTCTAACAGCTTGGCTGCGTTAAAAACCTGATTTTCATGCAAGTCACCAAGCCGGGTATGCACACACTGATGAATATGATTTAAAAGATATTCACAGCTTTCATAGAATACACCTACTGTCAAATTACAGTTCAGTTCAATGCCACGAAATTCTACCGCTTTCACTGAATCGCAGTCGCTGGAACACACGCTGATACGTTTGATAAGTCTTGTAAAATTTTGGACAGGTCTGCCGAAAACTTTCTTTTCTTCATAATGTCGATAGAATCATAGAATTTTTTAATGAGTTCAAAATACAAAATACATCCAGGTCATCCAACTGAGAGGCAGAAGATAATTTTGACAAAGAATATAAAACAAAACAATAGCAGCCAAGTTACAAATTTGATGGACTTAATTTTTCTCAAAATGCCTGTAATCCTGGTTTTTCTCCTCTGCTTGATAGATCTGCAGCCATATTTTCTAGTTGTACAATAACAAAATAATTTTTAATCTGTGCATATGTGAAACCCATTGGGGTGCCATGGACTCGCAAAGCTGGTGTATCTGATATATCTTCGAGTATTGTCTAGTTCTCACGAAAGTCTAATTAATTTGGCACTTTTTTCATAAAAATTATGAATGTCTTCCATCAACTTATATACCCCTTGAAAATATGTTGACAGCATAAAATCTTTTAGAGCTTGCTCTAAGCAATGACTTAAACAGTGCACTGACACTAAACAAGGGCAGTTTTTTTTTCAAAAGAGCTGCAACACCCTTTTTCTGTTCCATGTTAGCATTTGCTCCGTCAGCTAAAAAAACAAATTTATTTTCAAAATTGGCTATTCCAAATTCTGCAATGGACTCTACAATTGCATGTTTGATACCATTAGCACCAGCATTTTTCAGTTCTTTTTATGCCACGAATGGGAATTTGGTATCTCCTACTTCATTGACATACATGATACAAATAATTTCATTTTCAGATACACTAACATCTGTACTGCTATCAATAAATAAGGTAAAATAGTCTGTCTTTCTTAAATCTTTGAACAACTCAGTTTCGAAAACATTAGCAATCACTCCGTGAACTGAGCACGCATCATGGACTAAAGGTAAGTTTGCCCTACATCAACACCATGGCGTTTCTCTAACTTAATGATTTTAGGAAATTTCAAAAATGGAATTTCCTCTTTGGCAGTCGCATATACTATATAAATTAATTTCCCAATTCGAGCTTTAGATGCATTGGAAGCAACAATCATTGACTTACCAATAGATGTTCTTTGATAAAAATCGGCGAGCGATTTTCCTTTATGTTCTGCCTTGGAGACACTGCTGCAGTGAATTTCTGATCTGGTGTGCTTTACCATGTTGTCCTTTTTAATAATTAATCCAGAAACTCCAATAAAAGAATTGAAATTTCAATAATTTTTTATGATAACATTCAACAAAGTTTCAATAGGCAGATCGTATGGAGATTTTATCGGCGTCAACATCATAGTGTAACCAACTACCTTTAGGATCTAATTCCTTCATCCCCCTTTTCGCGATTGATATTTTCACTTTGGTAGCCATGATTGCAAATAATGAAGAGTAAAACAACAAAACTCGCATCCCCCTAAAATTAAGTAGCTGCCAAACAAAAATAGTGATAAGAGCATCTGTCCTTAAATGACTCTTGGTGTAGACAGGTGGGAGTATGGAACCAATTATAGATGCTCCGCGGTCGGACGATCACCACCTCATCACTGCACAGCTAGAGCTTTTTCCAGTTGAAAAAAGTATTAGTAAAGTTATGAATAGTGAAATATTTTTTTCACGTGTAAGCAAAATCGTATTTTCAATAACGTGTTGTTCTACGGATTGAACATTTTAATGGAAATTTCATTTTTAAACTTTAAAATGTGGTTTTAAGATTCAAATATAAGGTCGCATCACAAACCGCGATGCGATACTGCTTATTTTTTTTTTTTCCCCTGGCATTTAAGTGTCGGCATCGTTCATTGTGCGACATGAGGGCGAGTGTTGTCCTGGAGCAGATGTTTCTGCAGCAGTTCCTGGTTCATCTGGTGTAATTCAGCACTATAACATTCTGCAGTGATGGTTTGTCCTCTTGGCAAGAAACTCCAATGAATTATCCCGGCTGTAGACCACCAGACAAGGAACATCATCTTCAAAATTCATTCTACATTCTCAATAGGTTCAGATCTGGGTTTTGTGGTGGCCACACAGGGGAGATGGTGGAAGTCGCTGTCGTGCTCGCTGAACACTTCTTGTACAACAGACAGCATTATTGTCCATGAAACAGCCATCACCTGCAGGATAGACTTGATTGGCAGCAATGTTCAGATAATCCTCGGAGGACGCCTGACCTTCCAGCAATGTCAGATCTGTTCTGTACCAGCAGAACATGCACCACACTGTGACACTACCTCCAGAACCTTGAGTTATGTTTACAAGGTGAGCTGGGGCCATTGATTCGTGGGGCTGCTGCCAAACTCTCTGCCTACCATTGGTACAAAACAAGGTGTACCACGACTAGTCATAACACAAGACTCTTTTTCCTTCTCTTCTAGTGTCAAGTCACTGTATTACTGATATCAGTGTAGACGAACTTTCCGTTTTTTTGCCGAAATCAGTAGTTTCTGTATAGACATGTGACTGCCAGTACCGATCCTCTTCAATTCCTAGCGCCTATCACTGAAATATGGGTCGGGAACAGCCTTCATTGAATGCTTTGGTCAGTTGCTGCATACAGGAAGTCCTGTTTCTTCGTACAAGCCTTCACAGAAGATGGTGTTCTCGCTCTTAATAGATAGTTATTGTGCCACAGTTAACCCCCTTTAGACAAGCAATGTGGGTTATTTTTCCACTGATTAAAAACCCAGGATATCTGACCTTTTGAAAAACCAGTTGGTTTTCATCATCGTTGTTCCAGCCAGACGTGCATCCACAATAAGACCTCTTTCAAACTAAAAAAAAATCCTTTGTTTTTCCCCATTGTGATCATCCTTACTGATAAGCAGCAGTCTTAAATAGTTGCCTAGATCTCATGGTGATGCATGTGACCACAGATTTTGTATACATGCTGTGTAACGTTTACGTTCATCTTCAGGAAGGTTTCTAATTCGGTGGGCAGTGTGTGTAGCTCAGTGCACCAGTTGCTTGCAATGACATCTCTTTCCTTCGTTTGCATGAAGTGCAAGGGAGGCAGATGTTTGGGTGCCTTATTTCCACTGAACTTGGTTTGAGTGATAGTAGTTCTGTGTAGTTAAAGCTGCAACAGTGTTTGGAAACTTGCCCGTGAGTCTGAAATGGTTGTTCATGATTCGGACGCTCCTTGAAAAAAAAAGTTCATTTTGAAGTACTTGAAAAAGTTGACTCCTTAAATAGTACTTGAATTTTTTTGTTATATGGAAGAGTGTGTTAAATAATTGTTTGTGCTAAGAAGTTGTATTGAAGATTTAACCGTCAGACTTTGGAGTAAAATAAATGGAATGACATATTCGCGAATTGTGATGGGCTTCTGTTGATTGGATTAAGGACAGGTTCTTGCCAGAGGGTGGCTTGTACCACTTACTGTACCCTTTGTCTCCTGGCTGCATCAAAATTGTGAATAAAAAGTTAAAGCAAAAAATAAATACACGGTCGAGTCACATTATTGTGACCACCAGCTAATATCCAGAGTAACCGCAGTGTGCAGCGCAGACAGCAGCTAGACCAGGCTGGGAGTGACTCGATAAGGGGCTGAAAGGTGTTCACAGGTATGTGGAGCCATGCTGACTGCAGTGCATCTGACAGCTGCTGGAGGGTGCGTTGTGGATGATCCATAGAGCGAACAACATGATCGAGGTGGTCCTACAGATGCTCAATTGGGTTTGAGTCTGGGGAATTAGGTGGCCAGGGAAGTACTTTCAAGTATTCATCGTGCTCTTCCAGCCACTCTCGGACATTTCTAGCTGTGTGACACGTTGCATTGCTGTGCTGGAAGATCTCATCCGCCCCCAGGGAAGACAATCAGCCTGTATGGATGTACGTGGTCTGCAAGGATGGATTCATAACGAATTCGGTCCATAGTGCTTTCCACAGGTATGAGTGGACCCAGAAAATGCCACGAAAACGTTCACCAAACCATAACGCTGCGCCCCACCAGCTTGTGTTCTGCCAGCAATGGTTGAGTGTTTTTCTCCTATGTTTCTCGCCTTATACGCCAATGTCCATCCTTTCGATGAAGCAGAAAGCGTGACTCGTCAGAGAAGGCGATCCCAATCAGTGGAGGTCCAATTCCAATACTGCCGTGCAAATGTAAGCCTTTCCTGCTAATGCACCTTCGTTAGCATAAGTGCAGTGACCATCTGTCTGCATCGGAGCCCCATACACAGCAGGGTTCGCCGAACTGTCGTTTTAGACACATTTCCGGTAGCCCCCTGGTTCATTTGGTAGTGAGTTACTCCACTGTAGCATGTCAATTGGCTCTCGCGCACCTTCGAAGCTGACATTCAGCTTTCACATCAATGGCACGCGGTGCTCCACAGTTTCCACATCGCTTATTTGCAATGGTGCCATTTCTCCAATCACAATGCACTTTAACCACAGTAGAAAACGAACAGTTCACGAACTGCGCTGTTTCAGAAATACTGCCGCCCTTGGCCCGAAAGCTGATAATCATTCCTTTTTGCAAATCTGATAAATTGCTCCTTTTATCCATGACAGCAACGAGGGATATGCTTTCAGATTACCTACAGCACACCTTATATACCCTCCAAGCCAGATACGACACGTGCCTTCTTTCATTGGCTATGCGCTGTTGACGTCAAAAGTAGGAGGTGGTCACAATAATGTGTCTCATCTGTGTATCATACCAGCAAATGAATACAAAAATATTGTACCCTCTCAACATATTCCACAAAATAAAATGATTTTGAAAAACACCAAAACAGAGGGACAGTTCAAAGTTAATAAAATAAACCAGCAGGGGGTAACAGGCAGGTCATTGGAGGTGTGCCCGTCCAGCTAAATTTAATGGTACTAAAACACCTACCTACTGACTGACAGATGGCACACACATATGGTAATTTTGTTTGAAAAAGTGCTTAAATTTATTTTGCTTGAAAGAGTACGGACGTTGTTTCTTCCATGCACTCCCCTCGCTGAAGGTAACTGCTGTCTGACAGCAGTGTGCATGGGAATAGTCAATGCCAGCCTTGTAGACGAATTCAGTCAGGTGCTCACACATTGCTTGGCTGCCATTGTACAGATTTGTGGCAGAAAATGATGTGCAGTTAATGCTCACATAAAAACCGATGGCATTATTTGGGGGTGGGATGTTGACATGCTGTACACGGATAGTTTTCCAGTTAATAGCTGATTTTGTTGATATTTTTTAACAGGCAAGTAAAAACACTTATTTACAATTTTAGTCAAATTTCGTTATTGCTCTAGAATTTCAGGGTGTGTACCAGGTCACAGAAGTCATAGTTCTAGCAGGAGATAAGAATGTTTCCTCAGTTTTGCACTTTTTTGATTTTCCTGCCAAAGTTGCATTTTTTTTTTTTTTTTACTTCATGTACTGTATATTTCTCTTTCCCTTTTTATTTATAGTGCAAAAGAGCAACTTCATATTTTTTAAGAATTTTTCTTAATGAAACACATTTTTTAATTCGTGTCTTTTTTTAATCAATCAGCACAGCAAGCGTTTTCGAACCAGAAAAATTAGATTTTAAAATCGGTACTCAATCTGTTTGTGATGGAATCGGCATCATTTAGTAACCCATGGAATTGTTTTCATGGTAGAGTGAGTAACTGCACTGTCTATTTAAAAATTAAAAAAAAATAATTTCACTTAAAATGGATGTTTTTCCATTCCTTAAGTCTGTTCTTGCTACATCTAGTAAGAGAAAAAGCATTTTTCTTTTGTTTAAATCAGCTAAAGTTTAAAAAATGGTACTGGGCATTTGTGTGTGTGTGTGTGTGTGTGTGTGTGTGTGTGTGTGCAGAGAACAAATTTTAAAGTACTGGAAGACTGAGAGTTCTGTTTTTGAACTTGACTTTTTTCAAGTGAAAAATAAAATGCTCAAGTGAATAAAGTCAAGAAACGACTGAGAAATAGAAAAACTTGCATTTTAAGTGAAGGTAAAATGAATCGAGCCATTTCGTTGCTGTGCATTCAGTCATAACATACTTATTTTGTCATAACATAAATCTGTAATGTTTTATTAATATTTCTCAGTGTGTCTAGTGGTCATGAATTTTGCTTTGGGACGATGAATTTCATTTTATTTTTAGTAATTGCTCATTTTCTGGCTAAAATTTTACTTCTCGATGCACCGACCATGTAAGGCGTAGATGTGGTTTCCATCTAATGATTCAAGTGTCATAAAAGGGGCACTTGTGCCCTTCCTCCACAAAGAAAATTGATAAAGTGAAAAATGTCTTAGCATAGAAATTCATGTACATAATGTTTACAAATTGTTGAGATCAATTTAAATTATGCTACTTATGGAGTCAAGACATTTTTCAGGTGTAAATGTTAAGGAAGGGTGTGTGTATAATGAAATCTTGTAGCACAATGGTGAGGATTTCAACTTTTATTTTAAACACACTCAAAGTATGATGAGTAGATTTTTGTTACTAGCAGAATGGCAGGGGGCACTTTTTCAAAAAAAAAAGGGGGGGATAATATATAATATATTATGCCCCTCTTATATATTTATGTGTGTATGTACATGTGTAAATACCACTTCCTTGGATGGGGCTATATATATATAATTTTCATCATTTTCAACAATTATATATTCATTGCCTGAAGAAGGTCTCCCCAAGTTTCTTCCACAATGGTCTGTCTTGAGCCAGTCTCCTCCATGTCACTCACTCTCTCATGCTTTTGAATTTCATCCACCCATTTCCCATGTGATCTTCTGTTGTTTTTGTTTTTTTCCCCGGTCACTTGGGATTTAGTCTGAAATTTCGATTGTCCATCGATGGTCCATCCTTCTGGCAATATGCCAGCCCACTGCCATTTCAGGGATTTTACTGTAATCATGATGCCTTCCACTCTTATCATTTTCCTTATCCACGAGTTCCTCATCTTATGTTTCCTGGTTATGCCAAGCATGCATCTCTTCATGCTTTTTTAAGTTGTCTGCAGTCTTTGTATGTTTTTTTTTTTAAGTTAAGGTCCATGTCTCCATTCCATATGTCAGCACTGGAAGGATGCATTGATTAAACTCTTTTCTTTTAAGACATAATGACTATTGCTCTTAAAATGTAGTTTCTTCCAAAAGCTCTCCATCCAAGTTTTATTCGTCGATTAATTTCTTCATCAATGTGACCTTTGCTTGATGTCTGCTGTCCAAGGTATCACTTATCTCCAGCTTTTCACCTTCAATTGATAAATCCTCATTTCTTTTAAAATCATTGTACATCAGTTTTGTCTTCTGAAAGTTCATTTTTAATCCCACTTCTTTACTCTTGTCAGCAAGTTCCTGGATCATGCTCTGCAGTTCTGAAGGGGTAGTTCAAAAATGACTATGTTGTCAGCAAAACGAAGGTGAGTTAAATAATCTTCATAAATTTTTATCCCTTTGTTTTCCTAGTTCAATGACTGAAAGGCATTTTGCAATGTGGCATTAAAGAGCTTGGGAGATATGGTGTCACCTTGTCTCACTCTTTCCAAATTTTATTGTTGCTGTATCCTCAAACAGCCGAACCTACACACACACAACACATACACCGAAGTCTTTTAAAAGTGGTCATGATAATTTTTTATTGGTCAGGAAATTGCATTTCCCAAATTTGGTAAACACCCTGATTTCTTCTAATTATCTTATTCTATTGTTATTGTGGTTCACAGCTAGTTTTCTGTTTTGATGGTTGTGTGTGAAGATACATTTTTTTTTCTACAACTCTGCACGTCGAGTGTGCATCATGTCATGGTGACCGTATATAAATTTATGGCCGAAAGTGACCAATGCTGGAGATTGTGAAATATTCTTTGCAAATACATGAACAATTACAGAAATTTTTTTTTAAGGCCAGAAATAGAATAGCCATTGCTTTGCTTACTGTTCAACATGTAACTTTAATATTCGTGCAAAGCAAACTGAATTTGCTTGTACCACTTACTGGTCATCCATGTAACACTTCTCAGAAAATTTCATCATCCTGGAGCAGGAACCGAACCTTGCATCTCCCGATTACAGGTCGAGTGTGCTAACCATTACACCACCCAGGACAGTGAAGTTCCAAGCAACTGAGACAATGGAATCTGAAAGTCCTCAGATTTTCGCTAGTCGAAGCATCCCTGCTTCCTCATAGCGCTTTGACCTAATTCCCATCCGGACAGATGTAGGCCAGAGGTCACCAATACCACAGATAAATTAATGAAGGAAGAAATATTCTTCATAATACATGGAAAATCGACAGAATATTCATGCAAAGTAAAACTGAATTTGCTTGTACCACTTACTGGTCATCCATGTAACATGTATTATGAAGAGTATTTTTCCTTCATTGATTTATCTGTGGTACTGGTGACCTCCGACCTACATCCGTCTGGATGGGAATTGGGTCAAAGTGCCATGAGGAAGCATGGATGCTTCGACTAGCGAAAATCTGAGGACTTTGGGATTCCATTGTCTCAGTTGCTTGGAACTTCACTGTCCTGGGTAGTGTAATGGTTAGAGTTAGCATACTCGACTGGTAATCGGGAGATGTGGGGTTCGCTTCCTGCTCCAGGACGATGAAATTTTCAAGTTTTCTGAGAAGTGTTACATGGATGTCCAGTAAGTGGTACAAGCTAATTCAGTTTGCTTTGAATATTCTGTCAATTTTCCATGTATTATGAAGAATAGTTGTTCCTTCATTGATTTATCTGTGGTATTGGTGACCTCCGACCTACATCCGTCCGAATGGGAATTGAGTCGAAGCACTGTGAGGAAACGTGGATGCTTCGACTAGCAAAAATCTGAGGACTTTCAGACTCCTATGTCTCAGTTGCTTGAAACTACACTCTCCTGGGTAGCATACTCAATCTGGAGATTCGGGGTTTGTTTCCCGCTCCAGAACTATGAAAGTTTCAAGTTTTCTGAGAAGTGTGACATGGATGACCAGTAAGTGGTACAAGCAAATTCAGTTCGCTTTGCATGAATATTCTGTCGATTTTCCATGTATTATGAAGAATATTTCTTCCTTCATTGATGTAACTTTAACATCAGAAAACTTGAAAATTATATCTCCCTTGAGCGGAAACCAAACCCACATCTCTATTTCCATTCAGGCCTGCTATCCGTTACACCACCCAGGGTGATGAAGTCCCAAGTATCTTAATGTTCTTAATGAGAACATTCTTGGATTTTTGTCAGTCGCAACTAGACATTCTGGTTTCTTGTAGCATTTTTTTAAATCACTGTATTTTGAACATGGAGATAGAAGAAATATTCTTTGCAAATACATGGAACAAATACAAGAATTTAACCCTTACTGATCGCTCCTGTTTTTATGACTGGCTGAGGTATCCATCCCTATTTCTCACGCCCTAGATTCTAGATTGCCAGGCTGAAGCATTAAGGAAGTTATATCCTGAATAGTGTAAACAAAATTGATTTATCGTGCCCAGAAACACTAGAGAGCAGCACTAGCATTTACAGTAGAGTGTCAAAAACCTGAATGTCAAAAATTCAAACAAGCTCCCCTGCTTTTTTTTTTTTATTATTATTGTGGTGGTAAATTTTAAGTTTAGTCCGTTCATTTTAACTTGGCACTTGTTGATAATGGAATTGCTTAATTTTGGGGGCGACGTCCGATACTCGGAAACAAAAGGCGGAAACTTTCCCAGTCACTTGTTTCCCTGCGGGGCTAAGATTTTAGGACCCATTACCATGGCAGTACCATCCCCTTATTTCATTCCTCAGCCCCATTGTTTACTGTGAGCCGAGAGGAAAGTTATTCTCCCTGCACTCAACCTAAAGTACACCCCTTGGCAATCAGAACCAGCTTGTAATGATTGGTAAGTTTTGAAATTTGTTAGACCTGTTTGTAATCCAGGGTAGCCCGGAATTCCGGGTTTTTGTCACATTCCAAACCCTTAAAACCGGGGTTTTAAGTTTTAAAAGAATTTGAGATTCTTCAGACATTTCATTTCTAAAAATGCTACGAAATGATAACTAAAGTTCAAGTTCCATTTTCTTTGGGAATTACAGTGTTTGATTAAAAATACTGCATGTCCATGCGGATGGTGAATGTAGACGATTTGTGACACCTTGAGTGTTTCTTTTGTTATCAAACAAGCTCTCAAGATAACAGCCTGCTGAAAGGAAGGCTTTTTTCCATTATTTTGAAAGTTGCATCTACATCAAATAATTTGATTATATTAGATTCGGTTAATCCAATGAGCTACTTTTAGAAATTGAATGGAATCCACTGTAGTCTTCAAGTAAAACTGATCCACATAAACTGCTCATTTAACATATAACATGAAGTACGAAATGTGATTTCAAAGATGCAATGCCTGAAGGATTTTGCACGGTGAAAGAAAATTGGTTACAAGAAAAGGTGTGAGGTTTAACTGCACAAGCACTAGGGCCTACTTGTTGTGTAGCTAGTTTATATGTGCGTAATATATATAAATATTTGTAATATGCATTATATGTATATTGGCACTGAGCTGAGAGTTTCAGGGTTTCTTGTGTCATCTCACAATCACCCCTGATTTGTACTTTGTTTTAAAATTTCACTGCAGTAGTAAAAATGGCAAACTTGGTTTGTATTGCATAATAACAAATTTTCGTGTTATGAAACCTGTCTATGCCGCCCCGGTGGCGCAGTGGTCTAAGGCGTTGGCCTCTGATCATTCGTCCGTAAGGGGTCCGGGTTCGAATCCCGGTCAGGCATGGATGTTGTTTGTCTTACGGCACTGGCTCTCTCCCTTCCCTGGAACCAGTGACCCTAAATTAGGGACGGGCGACTGCTTATAGCCCATTGAGTTGCTCACGGTGGTCGTTAAACCTCCAATCAAAAAAAAAAAAAAAAAAAGAAACCTGTCTAGGAGCTAGTCTGTTATTGCGTGTCCTTGTACAGTCATTACATCTTCAATGGCGCCGCAGAATTGTTCCGTAATATTATGTTTATTCCAAATTTTTTCACGTAAATTTTATATGTTCCAATTTTGCCATTTCATCAAAGATCTAACATGCACAGAGGAACACACTGTAACAGCATTACCGTGGAACTCGTAGGACTTGAGTATTTCCCATGGCTCTGTAATGTTGAGATTTCATCAGTGGAAGTGTTGATGTGTCGGTGGTAGCATCTGTATTTCAAGTGTAGAGTGTACTCATTGTTCACGTGTGCATCGATATTTTTACGTTGGACGATCTGCTCACTTCTAATGGCTAATTCTGATAGATGCTTCCACATAAGGTCATCACAAGGTGAGCTCCAGCCACCTAACTACCTACAGCCAATGGAATTCTCATACATGAGATGGGATAAAATCTTCTGTGGAATTACCCCCCCCTTCCTTTTTTTTGTCATCATTTGGGTAGTTTTTGAGCTTGATGCAAAACTAAAGAGAAATTGTGGAAGATCGTTTTCCGTCTGCCAAAGCTTTCAAATTCTGAAGTTAAATGGAGTGAAGATTTTCCCCGTAATGTTTTTTCTCACTATTTTGCCTCTGTCAAGTATTTTGTTAAAAACAATCTTATTGCATAAATGTTTTTATTTCAGCCTGAAACTGAAGGAAACAGTTTCCGAAAATTTCCCTGTAAACTTTCAGGTACGAGATTCTTCTGTGGATTCAAGAAATTCTGTCTTTTCCTTTTAGCATTTGAGTTATTCTCTTGATCAGCGTACAACTGAACAAAAGTTTTTGGGGACATGGGGAGTCGTTTTTTGTTCGTGGACGGAATTCCAACCTTTGAAACTTTCAGAAACTGAAGGTAGATGGAGAGAAGATTTCTACCATAGTTGAAATTTCTTTTTCTCTCACGATGTTCCTTCTTTAAAGTATTGTTGTTAGCTATAATTTTATTCCATAAATATTTGCATTTCAGCTTAAAAATGTCAGAAAATTTTCCGAAAATGGAAGTTGGACAGAATTACATTTACAGGAATTTTCTCCCATAATCATATTTTTTTTCTCTAGTGATAATTTTTCTGCCAAGTATTACTGTCAGTTAACATTTTATTCTATAAATATTTATATCTCATCCTAAAAATGTAAGATGAATTTCTGAAAACAAGTCAGATAGATCAAATATTTCCCCTGTTATTTGAATTCCCCCCCCCCACCCACCATAAATGTGTGCTGGATCTGCCTGCGTACACAACCATTCAAACAGAAAACTAGCTGTGAACCACAATAATAATAGAATAAGATAATTTTAAAGAAAAATTAAAAAGACAATAAATAATTATTAGAAAATTACAGATTCCAATGAGGACAAAATAAGTGCCTTATAATTGAATGTGCAGCAGTGTGTGAAATGGATCTTTAATATTAAAATATTGGACCATGAACCTTATAAAAACAAGACTAAATTAAAGAAAGTTTTTATATCCAGAAAAAAATTTCCATCAATGAGCCTTACAAAATACATGCTGAAAAGATTTTAATTTAATAACTGGCAACTGCAAGAGGAACCTGGCTTTAAATTTTTAATTATTTCTGTGTAAATTAATTTTTTGACACAGTTCTAATACATTGAGAACAGGCCTTGATAAAATCTAGAGGCCAGAAACATCTGCAAAAACAAACTTGGAAGATGTGAAAAATAATTAAAAGTTCATGTTAAAATAAAATTAAGTATATTAATCTGAGTTAAAGCCTTAAGTGTTTTAATTGCTGGAACATTTTTTTTATTTTTAATCTGCTAATAATTAGGAAACTATCTGCATACAGCATATATATATATATATATATATATATATATATATATATATGCACATTTTGCTACTCTGAATTGATGCATGGTGTTCAAAAGTATTCATCTTGTCACAAAGTTACACCAATTATCTGAAATAGTGATATTAGTGTTCATGGCCCTCGGGCTGAAAGTTCTTTCTGTTTGATAGATGAAATTGTCAATGAGAGCATAGAAAAAAGTGACAATGAAGAAATGGGAAGATATCAGCAGAAAGAAAAATTAAGCAATGGAGGTGCTGTGCAGTGGTAAAGTCAACAAGAGACAAATACAGTTGTGGAACTTTCTGAGAAGAAAGCAGGGCTTTCTCACAAGAGGAAACTTCCTGATGTTCAAGCAAGTACAACAAGAAACCAACTAAAGCAATGTCTTTTAAAACCATTTTATTTCAATTTAAATACAGTGGTATACTCTAGTTAAGTATTTACATAAGACAGAATTGTCTTGGTCAACCTGTGGCGAGAAATATTCACATTTTCTCGCCACAGGTTCTAAATTTTCACCTGGTTAAAAAGTTCAGCTTTTGTTTTTCTTTTTCAGTCTCGTATGTATTCTACACCTCTCAGTAAACACCCCAGGCTACAGAAAATGTGTGTGTGCTTTTCTGTAGTGATCAGATCCTGAGATTGTACGCAATTCATGCTCTGTGAAGGCTCAATGTTTGCACTGTGATATGTAGTCATGGCAAAAAATGCATTAGTTTGAGCTTCTGAAATTTTTTGGTGAGCACTGGGGAAAGTCCTGGAATTTAATTTCTGTAAATGTGTGTGAATCCTGTCTTTGCTTTTGATGATTTTTGTTCAAGCAATCCACAGTAGGTCAATCGGAGTAAAGATTCCATTTTCTATAGTTGAATTTGTACTATCTTCCCAGGCCTAGCTGGGCCTGTACTGCAAGGTTTAATTAATATTTTGCTCCTGCATTAAGAAAGTCTTTTCATATCACAAAACAAAGACTCACTTTTTAAATAATCAGATGGCAAAGTTCACTGAATGAAACAAGTCGGGCTGTAAGATTAGAGTCTGAAATGGGAAGATTTATTTTATTATTATGGTTTAAATCAAATCCTGTTTTCACGTCATTGGCTTTAGCAACTAACATGGTATTTTTTCTTTTCCAAGAAATGTTTCGTGAACAGAGTTGGAGCTTCTCGAAACCAAAACAAACTTCTGGCGTCTTTCATCATCACTATGGCGGAGATGAAGTATTTGTTTACATATTTGGGGATTAAGCACTACCTTGTTTGTATTTAAGTGTGGAGACAGGTTTTGAATCGTAAAACTTAACTTTCAGAGAGACACAATTATATCTATGTTTCAATGAATTCTGAAATAGATACCTGATGACTGTGTGCATGAATATTCATTTCTCTATTTCCAAAATGTATTTTCTTCCATTTTAGAATTTGCTTTGTGGGTCTTTGAGAAGTGCTGCGAGGGCCACAGGTTGAAGACCCTTGCTCTATAGAAAAAATATTTCCTGTAAGTGGTGGTGAACACTTGATAAAAGTATAAAACGGGTCAGATTGGTTCCAAACTAAGGCCCTTGCATACCTCTACCATCTCTCTCCCATCTGCTCCCTCTGTCAGTTCACATTTACACTGTTTTAAAGTAGAAAATAATTTTGAAAGATGTTAGTGTTGATCTGTTGGTATTAAAAAATGTAAAAGCTGTACCAACAGAACAGTGGTGGATGCTGATTATTCAATATGGGTTATTGCTTTTGCCTACTTCCTTGTCACATCTGATTTAATACATAAAGGAACTTGAACTTTGGTAACATGGGTTTTTCTTATTTTAGTAGCTACAAAAGAGAATTATTTTGCAGTTAAGCCTTTGATAAAACAACCACATAAATTGGTATCTGAACAAACACATTTGGTAACCAGGCAAGTAGTGGTAGCATCATTATTTCCATGCCTAAATAACGAACGTATTGAATGATTAATCATTAAAGGAAATCAGCTCGTTCATTGGCTGAATCTCTCCACTTCAAGGTCAATCTAAACCAATCTTCCAGCTATGGTAAGATGTTGAATTATTGCATATAAGCACTCCCAATAGCAAGGTAATAAATCTAGCTCATTCTTCTAAAACAGTTGTGAGCTCATAAATTAGAAGATGGTATTCAATGTCCCTGAAGTTAGTTTATTACTAATACAGTATACAGAGCTGCCGTTGCACTGTTATCAAGCTGGGTCCTAGGGACTCGCAGATTTTTAAAAAGTGGGTACTTTGCGAGATATTCTGGGTCCTTTAAAAAAATCAAGAGATAATTAATATTTATACTGAATAAGCAAATGAAATATAAATGTAATGTACATTCTTTGAAAAAATCAAGTACTGACAATTAAATTTTATCATAATGGAACTACACAAAGCCAATGCATTTTAAGTCAGCTCAGCACCCCAAGCGGTTTTTATTTTTCAAAACACAGGAACTGTGGTGACTACTCTTGAACAGCTTTTTTACTTTTAACGAACAATCATTAAAGTAGAATCGTTCAGTGCTCTCATTAAATGTGTTTTTTTTTTTTTTTTTTTTTCAAATTTTAACTGTTCCAATATTGATTAACCTTTTCACTGTCAAACCCGTAATTACACATGGTGCACTAACACGCCGGTGTTGTCCAACCCGTAAATGTACGTTGCACTGTGTCAAACCCTTACATATCAGTTTCCCTGTGAAACACGTAATTATATGCGTGCACCGATATGCCGATTGCAACAAACCCGTAAATGTAAGCTTCTCGGCAGGGTTCAGTTCGTCAAACCCGTACATATACGTGGAGCAGCAGAGAAGAATGCTGCTATTGTTTGTGTAGTTCCCTGTTTTGTGGAATATCACAATCTGATGCATTTTTAATTATCTTATTATATTAATATTGTTGAGTATTATGTAACATGACTTATAACACCATTGTACTTTCTAATACATTACAATTAAGTGCCATAACTGTATTTGCCGACATAGCATTTTTCCGTTACTCAAAAACCTCATGCAGAGGTCTACATGCACAAAATACAAGACAGCAAAAGAGTTAATAAATTAATCAGGGCATTTGTATATTTACATAATTTTGCTGGATTTTTCTTTCTTTCCCTAATCCTCACAAATTTGACTTTTCCCAAATGGCACGTGAAATAAAATTCGGGTCCCAAAGGAGGAGTAGAATTTGTAATGTGGGTCCTTTTTTTTTGTTTTTGGGTAATTTACGCACTACAGTGTGTCAGTGGCTGCATTGAATGTATATATACACTATTGACAAAAGTCTCCGGACACCCCTTCAAAAGCAAATGAACGGATCCACTGCATTGTTAAGATGCGCGGTACAGCTGCAAACAGTATAAAAACATGCCTGCAGCTAACCACAATCATATCGCACTGTGAGGTTGAGTGAAAATGTTGCGGCAGGAGAGAATTGATTGAGAAAGGAAAGATTGTTGGGTGTTATATTACTGGGTTGTCCATAAAAAAAAAAAAACAGAGGCGTTTAAACGTACCCAAGTCAACTGTTTTAGATGTACTGAATAAATGGAAGACGCATGGCGTCGTGCCTGAAGCAGCAAAACGTACCGGCAGACCACAGAAAATCGGTGATAAAGGACAACGAAGTCTCAGGAGAGTCATTACAGCTAATTGATGGAGTACTGCACAAGACCTCAGTGTACAGGTGAGTAAAAATGCTGGAACCTCTGTATGTACATGTACCATTCGCAGAAAACTTCATTCCATGGGTTACCGTGGTCGTGCGGCTGCTCAAAAGCCTTTCATCTCCACTCAGAATGCTACTCGTCATTTAGCATGGTGTAAAGAACATTAATCGTGGACTGTAGGTCAATGGAAACGGGTCTATATATAGACTGATGAATCCAGATACACGATCTATCAGCCTGATGACTGTGTGTGGGTATGGCGGCAGCCGGGGAGCGCTATTTACCACAGCGCACTGTTCCTACAGTCAAGTTTGGAGCTGGCAGTGTACTCTTGTGGGGATGTTTTTCGTGGTATGGTCCCGGCCCATTGGTTGTCTTGGGCAAACCTGTTAACCAGCACATCTTCCTCGATATTCTGGACCATTATGCCCTACCAACTCTGTGGCAATAATATGGAACCGAGCCTTGTTGGTACAAGCAGGATAATGCACAGAGTCATAAAAGCAAGGACTGTTATGGCGTGGTTTGACGATAATTCCGCATCGTGTGTGGACTGGCCAGCACAGAGCTCTGATCTTAAAATCCCATAGAGCACCTATGGGATGAACTAGAGTACCACATAAGTTTGGAACCAAGGCCTACTACTAAGCAACAGTTAGCAGCAGCATTATGTACTGAATGGAAGCACATATCTATCGCTGTGTTCCAAAACCTTGTTGAAATCATGCCTCGAAGGATTGGTGCTGCAATAAGGCCAAAGGTAGACAGACGCCGTACTAATTAATGTATGTCAATAAATGCTATGTTGTGTTTCTTTTCTAGGTGTCTGGAGACTTTTGTCAATATAGTGTATATATAATATACACATGTACACTATATTGACAAAAGTATATATATATATATATATACACTATATTGACAAAAGTCACCAGACACCTAGAAGAGAAACACAACATAGCATTTATGGTGACTTTTGTCAATATAGTGTATATATAATATACACTACATTGACAAAAGTCACCGGACACCTAAAAGAGAAACACAACGTAGCATTTATTGACATACATTAGTACAGTGTCGTCCACCTTTGGCCTTAATGCATGCACTAACCCTTCGAGACATGCTTTTGACAAGTTTTCGGAACACAGCGATAGGTATGCGCTTCCATTCAGTACGTAATGCTGCCGCTACGTGTTGCTTAGTAGTAGGCCTTGGTTCCAAACTTCTTATGCAGTGCTCTAATTCATCCCATAGGTGCTCTATGGGATTAAGATCAGAGCTCTGTGCTGGCCAGTCCACACACAATATGGAATTATCGTCCAACCACGCCATAACAGTCCTTGCTTTATGGCTCGGTTCCATAGTATTGCCACAGAGTTGGTAGAGCGTAATTGTCCAGAATATTGAGGTAGACTTTCTTAGGCAACAGGTTTATCCACGATAAACACCCCCACATGAGTACACTGTGGTAAATAGTGTTCCCCTGGCTGCCGCCATACCCACACATGGCCATCAGACTGATGGATCGTGTGTCTGGATTCATCAGTCTACAGGACCAGTTTCCATTGATCTACGGTCCACAATAAATGTTCTTTACACCATGCGAAATGACGAGTAGCATTCAGAGTGGAGATGAAAGGCATATGAGCAGCCGCACGACCACAGTAACCCATGGAATGAAGTTCTCTGCGGATAGTATGTGTACATACCGAGGTTCCAGCATTTTCACTTACTTGTACACTGAAGTCTTGTGCAGTAAGTACTCCGTCGATTAGCTGTAACAACTCTCCTGAGGCTTCAACGTCCTCCATCACCGATTTTCTTTGGTCTGCCGGTACGTTTTGCTGCTTCAGGCACACCATGTGTCTTCCACTTATTCAGTACATCCAAAACAGTTGACTTGGGTATGTTTAAACACTTCTTGGTTTCTCTTATGGACATTCCACTAATATAAACACCCAAAAATCTTTCCTTTCTCAAAGTCTGTTCTATCCCGCCGTGACATTTTCACTCAACCTCACAGTGTGATATAATTGCGGTCAGCTGCAGGCTTGTTTTTATACCATTTGCAGCTGTACCACACATCTTAACAACACAGCGGATCCATTCATTTGCTTTTAAAGGGGTGTCCAGTGACTTGTCAGTATAGTGTATATAAACAGTAGTGGCCAAAATTGTGAAAACCTTGTGGAAAAAGTGTACTTTTGAGGTTTGATGGCTCATACCACCACTTTGTTTTTGGAGTAATACCATAAAATTATATATCAATAGAAAGGTAATTTCATCAAGAATGTAATGCAATAACTTTTATGAAGGATTTTGTATTAGAACAGCAGTTATAAAGAAGAAAAGTGAAACACATAGAAAACATGAGATATACATTGTCAAGTTAATACTCAGTTGGGTAACCTTTAGGATTAATTATGGCCTTACACAACATCTTCCCATGAAGTGAACAAAGTTTTTTAGTTCTGCAGCTGTTATAATGTGAAACCAAGATTGAATTTTGGGTTTTATTGCTAGGTTGCTTCTGACTAACAAGTTTTTTAGTCAGCTCCATTGATTTTTGATAGGGTTAAGGTCTGGGCTATTTCTCAGGCCATCTTGAAACCACTTTTTGCACACAGCAGCAACATGATATGGAGCTGAATCCTGTTGAAATATAAATGCTTCTTTATCTTGGGAAAGATCACATGCTGAAGGCTTCAGTTTGGGCTCAAGTATTTCATTAATGTGTTTTTGGCCATTTATATTCCCATTAATCACACAAATTCTGCCCACACCTTTTGATGTCATACAACCCCAGATCGTAACACTAACTGGGTGCTTCATGGTACATGTAATGCAATCAGGATGCAAATCTTGTCCGATTCTTCTCCTTACGTATTTTATGCGATCACTACAAAACAAGGAGATTTTGGTCTCATCACTCCAAATAACATTCCCATTGTTCCGCTGTCCAGTTAACATGGGTTTTAGCCCAGTTTAATCTTTTCAACCTTTGCTTGAGAGATAAAAATGGCTTTTTTTGTGTGGAATTCTAGCTTTTAGACCAAATTCCTGCAGTCTGCGCCGAACAGTCCTTGCATTCAACTTCAAATTGCATTGCGCCATTTCATCTTGTATACACCCAGATGATTGTCTTCTGTCACCACTTGCTGTTGTGCACTTTTTCATGCCTTTACCTGTCTGGTTTTGTAGCGACAGTCTCCTTATACCTCTTCGAAAAATTTAGAAATGCCACCGTTGGTTAAGTTTCCATCAATTTTTCTTTTAATTTCTTCATAACTGAAGCCTTGTTCACTTAATAGTACAATTTTACATCACTTTGTGGGTGACCAGTCAACTGTTTGCGCCATTTCTTTAATTTTATTACGTTTTACAAGCTCACCAAATAAAAAAACCAACCAACTTGATAGCAATCACATAACACACTGACAAATGTCCTCTTCTCGGCTTCAATAGCTGAATTCTACTGTGACCTGATTGGCTCATTGCCAAAACAAGATGACACCTGATTGGCTCTAAACACTCGTGCTCATTGGCTACATTCAAATGAAGGAAAGCTACTTCACATCAACCTAAGCAATTTGTGCTTTCTTTTTCTGGTTATTTGGCTATAACTTTTCATAGAATGTAGATAATTGAACAAACGTTGTTGCATTACATTCTTGATGAAATTATCTTTCCATTGATATATAATTTTATGGTATTACTAAAAATAAAAGTGGTGCTATGAGTCATCAAGCCTCAAAAATACTTTTTCCCAAATTTCCATTTAAGAAAATCAGTGTAGAAATATTGTTTTTATACCTGCCTGTGTAGGTGCATATATATGATAAAAAATTGGAAAGCAAAACTTAAAAAACATTTGTCAGACTCATAGAAAAGAAATTGTTTTTATGATTACATTGCAGGGTATGTGTACTCAAGAAACAAGCGAATGGCATACAATGTACTTGACACAGCAGAAACTTATTTCTTTGTGTATGGGGCAACCATTTCAACAAATGAGAGCTCAATATTAAAGCTGTGGTTGGATTTGAACTGTAAGGTAGCTTAAAATAAAGAATGTAGTTGGGTGTAGCACTACCAGCAAAGGCCAGACTGATTTCTTTCAAGAAGGCCAAAGTTGTTTTTTTCTCATTTGGTATGGTGGGAATTTCAGACCCAGTAGGTGTGCGCCGTCGACGTTTTGATCAGTTTCAAGATGGTTTGAGATAAACTGTGCAGGATCAGGTGAGTGAACTGTACCTCAAGAAAGGTTATGCATTCATCAATATGCAGGGTATTTCCAGCTACCAGAATGAAGTGTTTGAGTTACTTACCAGTAACCCCCCTCCCCCCACTCTTAAATGCTAAACACACAACCCACATTTCCATCCTTTTGTGCAAGCAATGATTATAATTGCCTGCTGGCAGCAGCAGAATTGAAGACGGCTCTACTTTGTATTGCACAAGGCGTGTCCCAAAAGTACCGGTGCTGCAGCTCTTGTTATTGTGGCGACTGTGCTACAGTGGAGTTCTATATATTTATTGTTACAACAGCAGTGGGGTGCTGCATAAGCTCATGTACAGTTAGTTGCAGGTATGTGCACAGTGGCGTCGCTAGGAACGATGGATTGCAGGGGCTAAGCCCATCCATTATATATATATATATATATAACTTATGAAATATATTTTCTCCAAAAACCACCCAGACGCAAAGATGTGCCACTCGACAAAAGCTACCCAAAGTATCCTGATTTACCCCAGTTATTTATAAAACTGCAGTAATGTCTGACCTCATACATACTAGATTTTTCCTCTATACTGCAAGACATTTGAATAAAATTAACAATAAATAGAGCATTTTTGTCTGGAATGCATTTCGTGTGTGTTAGAGAGCTTGTGCACACAGTGTCTACTTGGGTTAAAGACCGTTGTTTGACACTATTTTCCAAGAGTATTTCGTGGTGCTATTTAAAAAAATGTCCATCCTACTACCTCTGAAAGTGTAGCTTGCAGTGGGAAAAAAATCAACTGCACTTAGTTGAGAAGAATACGTAGCAACACTGTTCTGTAAAAAATTATCTATCCTACTACAGTTCTCCACTCTCAATACCCTTATTCTATTTCCTACCTGATGGCCAAATACATCCATCAATAAACTACTGTAACGAGAAATGCACTAATACCCCATGAAACAAATGCCTTCACTTAGTGAAAACTTCTGCTCCCCTTCATGCTGTTTTTTTTTATTACCCTAGTAAAGATACCACCTTTTCACATGAATATTACTATTTCCAGCAAGTTGTTGTCGTACATTGTTCCTTCAGTCTTTTGTTCTACGGCTGATTCTCGGGATTTGGGCTTGGGACTGATAGTACGTGCCTGGTGACAAGATTATCCCAACTAGAGTAATGTTATCTTAATGCTGTTGCACCTGACATGGCTGAGGCGTAAATTCACGCTATGTGTGAATATAGCCCACAGACTAGATTCACGTTCATTCTGTGATTAATCCGAACGATTGGAAGGGAGTGGTTTTCTTCGGGAAAGGATTAGGTGCCCAGAAAATTCTGTTGCGCTCTCAATTTATATTGTCATCAAATAGCGTCATGATCTATACTGTATGTCGATTTTACTGGTTTTACTCTCCTGTAGTAAATGTTTACAACTAGCGTCTGGCGGCTCCCACCAATTGGCATGGTCTTCTCAAAACGTGTCGAATGTGCTGTGAAACAGCAGCACGTTGATACAGATTAACATGACTATCTCTTTCATAACATAAAATTTAGATACAAAATAATGATTTGTACTGAATTATATCAGAAATTAATCAGTTTGTTTTGACTTCTTTTTACACGTGGCATTGTTACTTTTTTAATCTCCGTCTTACACACAGACCTCGAAATGTCAAACATTTTGAAAAATTCTTGTAGAAATCTACTTAGAAAGTTGCTAAAATTTCCAGGATGCAACCTGTATATTTTGACGTTTGCTGCAGTGAATGAACATTTTTGTTTAGAACACCGAACAGTTTTTTTCTAAACACATTC
Source organism: Macrothele yani (assembly GCA_039090855.1). Classification (NCBI taxonomy): domain Eukaryota; kingdom Metazoa; phylum Arthropoda; class Arachnida; order Araneae; family Macrothelidae; genus Macrothele; species Macrothele yani. The sequence continues at coordinate 9,293,034 of CM077021.1, read as the reverse complement.
ATTTCCAAAGATTCCCAAACAATTTTGGAAGAAAATAGTTTAATGAAGCATTTCTCAGAACTTCAGGCACAAATATAGGTGAATCCGTCCCTACACTATCCGAACTTTTGAAAAATTTGCCACCAAAATATTTCAATAAACATGTTGAACAGGTTTTCAAAAGTATCGTCTAATGCATATTTACAGGCATGTATTGCCTTAAAAAAACTGAATTTAACTGGTACAGGTGGGTGTGACAAAGTACTCTTCATGAATATCATTTCAATGTGAACAGTAGTGCATTCTAGAAAATTGGAGTTTTGCTGGGAACAGGAGCAATTTTCTTCCCAGCAATGCAAATTTATCCAAGAAATGCTCTCCTTTCTCTGAAAATCCCATTTGGAACAACGTTCAACTAAACTAAGGTGACCAGATGTTTGAGAATGAAATTGAAGACAATGACATGTCCTCAATTTCAATGCAAAATTAAGGACATTTTTTTTTTTTTTTTTCAAAATAAAGACATAATTGAGGACTGTCTGACACATGGTGGTAAAAATGGGGATTAGCAAAGAATGTTATGAACTATACCATAATTTTCCAGTTTAATAGTAAAACATATGATGAATCTGAAGGATAATTTTCTCATGAAATAAGTATAAAATAGCAATAAAATACTACCATGCAGAATATTACTTCTGATAAATTTTAAATGTTACTTATAGAGGGGGGCAGCATATGAAAACAAAGCTACATTTTGATTTTGTACTGAAATTTCATTGCGATTCTGTACAAGAAAAAATATCTGAAGCCAGAAAATTACTATACATGGAGCAGACAGAAGTATTCTGTGCAGACAGAAGTATTCTGTCTGCACAGTGTATAGTAATTTTTAAAAATTATTATACACTGTTGACACATATAAGTAATAGAAACAATTTAGCTGGAGAAGGGGGCTGAAATGAACATTCTTCAGAAACAATTACATAAAATTACAATACATGAGAAAGAATATTCCAAGTCCAATAATTTTTGCTTGAAGAAACAGTTTAATGGAAAAAATGTACTGAACAGAAGTTGTAGAACTCTCAAATGCAATCTGCCAAATTTGGCCCTAATTACTTAATTTAATTGCAAGAAAGTGGAAGCTGACAAAGATTAGATTTATTCCCCATTCGAAAAATATTTTAGTTAAAACAAACTAAATAACACCACGATTATTGAGATGACCTTGTTCGATGCTTCGGCATGTCTCCCATTAATATAGCATGATTTCTAGCTCAATTCAAGGAAAAATTCATCCGTCTCAGAAAATAGTTCCATACCTTTGTCAGTCTATTTTCTTGTGATTAAATAAGTAATTAATGCTAAATTTCATTTTTATAGATTCAATTGAGTTCTATGACCTATGTTCAGCACATTTTTTCCTATTTCAAAATTTGACAAAAAAAAAAAAAAAAAAAAAAGGAAATTGAGAACATTTGATGTCCTCAATTAGTTTTTACGGAATTGAATATGAAGCATGAAAATTGAGGACTGTCCCCAGAAAATGAGGATGTCTGGTCACCTTATACTAAACACATTCACTTATGAAGGTCCATAAACAGTTTTTAAAAGCATTTCTCAGAAGCTTAACATTTGAATTTTCACACAAACTGCTCAAGAAATCTTATTTCAATAACTAATTCTCACTAATTTCATCGAATACATATTGACATGGACAACATTTCGTAAAATTGTTGACACAGAAGAGTAATTGAAACAGAATTTAGCTTGGGGAAGGGGGGGTGGGGGTGAAACGAGCATTCTTCAGAAACAACTCCCAATATAAATTTTCAAAATATTCAGCTTGAAGTTACAAAAGTACTAAATCATTGTAATATGATTCATCATGTTCCAGATCGTAGTGAACCACACCCACCAAAATCTCCTTTAGGAAGGCCACGTACAAGCTCCTATGACGACAGACAGGTACAGAGGATGGCTTTGCCCCAGAAAATGTTTGTATTTACTGTATAATAACCAAGGCTTCCCAGTTGAAAATATCAAGGAATACTAAACACAGAAGTATAAAAGAAAGTGGTTATACAAAGTACACATGAAAATGGCTCATAAACCGCCACCAAGAAAGGAGGTTGCTGTGGGCACGTATGCACCTCATATAGTGACAAATGGCTGAGCTTGCTGTTCAGTGATGATAAAAAAAAAAATGGAATCTGGGTAGTTCTAAATAAAAGAAATGCCTTAGCGGTCAGTGGATCAGGTGGAAAAAAACCTGGAACGAAGACCTTTGAGACTTTCAAAAGCTTATAAAGTCTGACTTGTTTTTATCATTTTTAATTACATTTTTATCATTATTTTTAGCAATTTCGATTGAAATTGCTTAATTTAGGTAATTTAAAACAAAAAGAATGTTACGTGGAGTCATTCTAAACGATTTTTAATGTTACAAGTGTGAATAAAACAGGACTATTTTCCTGTGATTTTGGGGTGGAAAAATGGATACCTGCTTCGGTTTAATTCTTTTTGTTTGTTTGTTTTGGGGTACAACAAGCACCGTGGCGTCGGCATCTAGAGCCATAGGCGGTCACCTGCCCCTGATTTCGGGCTGCTGGCTCCGGGGAGGGAAGAAGGCCAGCACCCGGGCAGTCTGTCCTCGTGTCTGAGATCAGTTCCAGCGCCTCTGACCACTCATCAATCAGAGCTCCCTTTTGTGTTGCCCGTAAGGAATCGAAGGATGGGTGCAGGGGATTACCTTTATTGAAGCTCATGGTGACCAGATTTTTAGAATGAAACTGAGGACAACATGATGTGCTGTCCTCATTTTCAAAGCAAATCTGAGGACAGTTTCTGATCAAAATGAGGACAGAACTTGGCAGTTTCAAGAGTGAAAAATCACACTAGTATTGGAAATAATTTGACATCTTTATGATTTGATGCATCTGTATAGAACAAAATGTAGCTTGCCTGATCAAGTTCCTGACAAAGTTCATCTGCAATCTCAATTATTGCGTGCATTTTAGTTCAACCACATGAAAACTGGGTATCATGAATGCTTTCCATGGCTTTTGATTTGTAGTCTTTTGACCGCAAACTAAAACTATGCTTTACAGTGTGAAACTCAAACGCACCTTCAGCAGCTGCTACTTCAGCTTCCTTTTTACTTATGAGTATGACAGAAAACCACAAAAACTGTTTATAATCGTGCTAGAGGCAGAAGGATTGCATGGCCTTTTCATGCTTTACAGTTTGAATATGTGCTATATGTACATAGGTCTCTTCTTAATAGAATGTACAAAATATGCTGTCTATACATGCGATAAAAGCAAACCACGTCTTCAATAAGCAAATTAAAATCAATTTATTTACAAATTAAAAGCGGTTAAAAGCAGACTAGCGCTTTCGGGGATCTCCAGTCCCCATCTACTGGTCAATGCACCACGGGATCCAACAGAGTCAACCCTTATATACTTGATAACACGACCCATCATGCACCACGTCACCAACAGACCATGATGTCACAGTATAAGCACAAATTGCAAAATTTCAATTCCAAAATCAATATAACATAAATATAAGAATACAAAATATTTACAAAAATGTACTATTCCGATGTTTTAAAATTCCTCATGTGTCAAAGTCTCTTGTGGAGCAACCATCTTCCGCCAAGGTCTTGGTACAAATGTGGGGAGATCTAAATTACAACAGTTGTCTCCATATGCAATAATATATAAACTTTCTGAAAAGAAAACAGTCTTTTTCTTGACATTGGAGTTCAAGATTTTAACATTCTCCCAAACAGGGGTGTAACCACCCTGTTTAACAGCTATAGTAAAGGCAGTATTAATATTTTCTGTCCGGAGGGTGTACATGTGTTCACCCAACCGGGTATTCAGAGTCCTAATTGTAGAACCTATATAAAATTTGTCAATAACACCCGAATCCTCATGGGCGAGCGGAATGCAGTATACACCATATTTCATGAGTTTGGGTACTTTATCTCTGTCATTTCTCAGTAAAGTAAATACATTTTTAGTGCAAACTCCAAATGTCAAATTATGCCTATGGCATAACTTCTTGAGGGTGTTAACTATTGGAGGGAGATAATCCACCTTTCCAATGTATCTAGTGATTTTATTGTCCGTGGACAAGGTCGTGAATCTCAACCTGGTGAACCTTCTCAATAGACCGGGAAAGTAGTGCTCTGGGTAGCCGAAGATCCGTGCCAAAGTTGAGGCCTTAGAGAGTTCGTCCCGTCTTGCTTTGTTGGAAGAAGAGTGTGTGAATGCGCGTTTGATTAGAAATGGAAGTGATGATGCTTTTTGCTCAGGGGGTGAGAAGAGTTAAACGGTATGATACAAGGTATGAACGTAGGTTTTCGGTACACGGAGTATTTAATCTGGTGAGTGTTGAGGTCCCTTGATAACAAAAAATCAAGAAAAGGTAGCTTACCCCCTGCTCAAGTTCTTTCGTAAATTTTATTGTGGGAAAAAGTGAAGATAAGCAGTCAATGAAAACGTACACCCTCCGGACAGAAAATATTAATACTGCCTTTACTATAGCTGTTAAACATGGGTGGTTACACCCCTGTTTGGGAGAATGTTAAAATCTTGAACTCCAATGTCAACAAAAAGACTGTTTTCTTTTCAGAAAGTTTATATATTATTGCATACGGAGACAACTGTTGTAATTTAGATCTCCCCACATTTGTACCAAGACCTTGGCAGAAGATGGTTGCTCCACAAGAGACTGACACATGAGGAATTTTAAAACATCGGAATAGTACATTTTTGTAAATATTTTGTATTCTTATATTTATGTTATATTGATTTTGGAATTGAAATTTTGCAATTTGTGCTTATACTGTGACATCATGGTCTGTTGGTGATGTGGTGCATGATGGGTCGTGTTATCAAGTATATAAGGGTTGACTCTGTTGGATCCCGTGGCGCATTGACCAGTAGATGGGGACGGGAGATCCCCGAAAGCGCTAGTCTGCTTTTAACCGCTTTTAATTTGTAAATAAATTGATTTTAATTTGCTTATTGAAGACGTGGTTTGCTTTTATCGCATGTATAGACAGCATATTTTGTACATATACCATTCCATGCGAAAATATTTCCTATTTCTGAATATGTGCTGCTATGGAAAATGTAGCATAGTACAAAGCACGTCACTACCACTATCATTCTTTGTTTTTTTTAATGAAGGGAAAGTTCGTGCACAAAGCATCATTAAATTTACATTTCCGTTTGCCTGACATTATTAACTTCTGAAAATTTCAACTTGCACTCAGCTAGACACTTTTGTAGACCAACAAAAACTTTGGCAGCTTGGTATTAAGTAAATAAAATGATAAATCTTAACAAAAATTCAACTTAGAACAGGTAAATGTAAAGTTCAGAGTGCAGATACAATCTCTTCAAAAATGAGATTGAGCAAACTCAAACATCAGAGTCTTGCACAGTTACAGTCCGTAAGCCATGGCACTGATGATATGACTTCTGGTAAATATCAATAAAAATTCAAATTTTAGTTAAAAATTAAATCAATTTCAAAATGTTTGGCAATTGGCAAAACCTGGGGACAAAAAATACGAAACTTAGGACATCTGACGTCTTCATTCAGTTTTTACAAAACTGAGGATGAATCATTGAAAAAGCATTGATACTGAGGACTGTTCTCAGAAAATGAGGATATCTGGTCACCTTACTTTAGCAGGAATTCCCACTGCACACATGAAACACTTGTCAGTCAGACTACATGCCGCTTTAATTTTACTTGTTGATTTCCCTCCTATCAGTGAAGTTTTATCATACGGAGAAGCCAACTTCCCTAAAACGTCATTTTGAAAACTGCGGTCTTGGCAATGTACTTACCATTCTCTTGTGATGCGTGAACAGACTGTTGAACCTCTTCCTATAATATGATCATTCGATTAATATATGAATATGCTTACTCATAAAACATAGCATTCGCTATTTTTACCTACAAGGTCATCCAAAAAATCTTTGCCCTGCTTCTCTTACTATGTAACCATGAAAAGTGCCTTAACGACACTAAGCCTAGAGGAAAAAGTGCCCTAGCGCTGCTAAGGCCCTTCTACATCACCGATTGACATGATTTAAGGAAAAAAATCCAGAACATCTTTTAGCAGACAATATGGCAGTGGATCTGTTATGGTGTGGGCAGCCTTTTCATACAATGGTCAAGCCTCTATCATTTCTGGGTGGGCGACAAAACTCATTTGATACTTTTTGGTGACACAACTGGATATTTCAGCATGACAATGCATCCTTTCATACCTCCAATGCTACAAAAGTCTGTCTAAATAGAGAAAATGTGTCCATTCTGGACTAGCCCCATTCAGCCTGTGTTTGTCCTTTTATCTCTTATACGTCTCACGCAATTGGTTGCACACTAGAATGATTTACATATTCCACCTGCCTGCACACCAATTCTTCTGGGTGGGCAAATTTAAATGTTAAGCAATGTCTGTGGCAAGCACATTGTTCTCAGGCACAAAAATGCTGCATTTAAGTCATTATCACATAGCCAACACCTAAGAACACTTGAAAATTGTATTGGCTTACAACAGAAATTGAATCAGAATCTCCAGATTTCCATCTGAGTATGCCTCCACTACACACTACGGGATTATATATTTTCAAGTAGCTGATAGTGTTGTAGTGGTTGGCATACTCTGAAGTAAACTGTGAAATGCAGAGCAAAAATTGCTAATGGCATTTTATTATACTTAGATCATTTTTGAATCAAAGATAAGAAATTTTTCCCTAAAATTGTTCACAAAGAAGATATTTTAAAAATGCAAGGTGTAGTCTATGAAGTAAAATGTAGTTGTGGACTATCTTACATAGGTGAGACAGGTCGCAGACTAGAAACTCGTATAGCAGAGCATAAAGCTGCTATAAAAAATTGCTCCAACAAGACTGGTTTAGATAGGCATGTTAGAGAAACTGGTCACAGCATGGATTGGAATTTCCTTAAAGTCATCAGTTTCCAAAGCAATTTTTAAAAAGAAAGCTAAAAGAAGGAATAGAGATTGAGAGAAATCAAAATTCCATCATCAATGACTGCAGAGGATTTTCCCTGCCTAACATCTAGCAGGATTTGATGAAAAATAACCGTAACTGCGATAGTGACGGGAATAAGTGACAACAAAAGACAGCCTGAAGAAGGAGAAGAGTTTTCTCCGAAGATTTGCAATTAAAATAAAAAGAATTCTTAGTAAGAATTCCCATAATAGAAGTTTTTGATTAGTAAATGGTATAGTGGTTCACATATTTTTTTTTATTGGAGGTTTAACGACCACCGTGCGCAACTCAATGGGCTATAAGCAGTCGCCCGTCCCTAATTTAGGGTCGCTGGTTCCAGGGAAGGGAGAAAACCAGTGCCATAAGACAAACACAACATCCATGCCTCACCGGGATTCGAACCCGGACCCCGTTCGGACGAATGATCAGAGGCCATCGCTTAGACCACTGCGCCACCGGGGCGGCGTTCACATATTTGGACAGAAATCAGAAGGTATTGGTTCAACAGTTTTCAAGTTTTTTGAGGAGTTGGCCACAGTTAAATATAGCCTGCCAAATAAGTAATATTCCTGTTTTTCTGCTGGTTCATCAGAAACAATTCAACTTTTGTTGGTAAATATCACAATACCAAAAGAATGACCTGAACTTGTACTGTTTTCTAATAATATTTTTTAATAAAAATTTTCAGAATGGTCAGAAAATAGCAGATAAATGCTTGATTTGGTAATAATGACTACATGCATGATAACAAAATGATCAGACACAATCATTAGTGAAATAATATAAAAGAATGGCAAATACTTCTTACTTGTATATGCATAAAATGCAGTTATAATCAAAATAAAGAGATCTACTCATTACAATAACTTCTAAATAATTTTTGTTTAGAAAAAAAGATACAGTAACATATGGCAGTACATCATAAATATATTCCATCACAATTCTAAAAGCTGATATTTTGAATGGCAGTAAATTTTTCAAATCCAAAAAAGTATCACTAGATTGTTGATTTTAATTTTATTAGAAACCCTAAGCAATTATATGTAAAGCCAACATTAAAAAGGCATTGTGGTTGTGATAAATAATTCAAGTAATGAACAATACCCATAAATAAATCTCATTAGCAACAGAAATAAAAAAAACAACAACTTAACCTATTCAACTTTTGCTTAAAACAATATCTGAAGAGGACAATGTTCGAGCTGTAAAACAACGCCAGCAAAAATACATAGAACAATCAGTTTGGTCATTACAGGATTCACATAGTACACAGCTAAGTCTTGATTTTGAAAATTACATGCTAATAATTGGTTTACAAAGTTTGACATATAAACTCCTGAAAATACACTGCATAAATAAATAAATTAATTAATAAATACCTGTGTCAGCATAATAAGAATTTTGAGAAAGAAAGCATTCACAATTATCATTTGAAAATTTCACAAGCATTTTATTTGCAATTAAAATATATAGGACATTAGATAGTGAACTCAGGAGTGAAACTCTAAAATGTACTTTTCAATTATTACTTCAGACAAATCACAAATCAGAAACTGCAACATTAATGATACCCAAGGCTTAATTTCTAATATATATATATATATATATATATATATATATATATAAAAAAGTGCAGGAGCCCTAAGCATGGGAGCAAAGCCACACAATATTGGAATTGGCAACTTTTGCCCATCACAATTTCTTATTAAAGGTAGAATTTGCGACTGAAATTGTGCATTCAAAGCCTCTAGAGAAAGAAGGGCTCATTTTGATGGCAAGATCTTGTTCAGGTGTGCAAAAGAAATGGTATTTCAAACCTCTGGTGGGCTCTGGCTAATATTTAAATACTTGCCAAAAATGAAGAAGTACCAGGGCAGCGCTCTGGTGAAATCTGGCTCAAATTCACCCCTGATGCCATCAGAAAACCCAAAAGTGGATTACATTATCAAAGAGCACAATGCTGTGCAAATTTTCAAAGCTTTTATCAACTTTCTCTATTGCAAATAAAATTAAAACAAAAATTATATGAATTAGTAATAGACCACTCTTGAACAATTTCTTCACAATGAATGACTCTTCATCGTGAATGGTTCACTCTTACCACTGTCACGGCCCTATGATGGAGCATGGAAGCCAGGAATCACCATGTTTTGAGTAACAGCGTTTTTTTGAGTTTGGTGATGCTGTTAATCTATTGTTGTCATTATCTGAGCAGGTGATGTTTATATATCTTTTACATGGATTTCTAAGCTTTCTTCGACATTCCAAAGTTATTGTCTCTAATCAAACAACTTTATTGTTGGTGTTTAAATTTTACATTCAGTGGGCTTTCTTCTTATTTCGTTCAAGTAGATAATGTTTTTCATTTGGTCATTGTATAAAATAGTAGGTACGAATTTTTTTCCCAGACCTTCAAGTGGGCTATTTCATTTTGTGGAACAGTAAGTTTAAAGTGGCGGTCAAAAGTTTTTTTTTTCTTTTTCCACCACCGTTTTTGTGTGTGTGTGTGTGTGTGTGTGTGTGTGTGTGTGTGTGTGTGTGTGTAAATAAATGAAATTTTTACCTATGCATGTTTGCCAATGTTTCATGTGCGACACCATTTGAAATCTCGAAACAAACATCTTGCACTGCCAGAATTCTATACAGTATATACAAAACATTAACTTCCTGTGTAGTAATTTATGTAAACAGGTGACATTCATGAATAACAGATTACACGTTGCAGTAATATTTTACCTCTGCCAGAGTAAGATGTTTACGTTTTGAAATTACAAATAGTGCTGTGTATGAAGCGTTGATAAACACACACATAGGTAAAAAATTTGTTTATTCTTTCGAGTTGTTTAGAAGCTTTAATACAGACATTTGACGTGGACTAGGAACATCAAACAGAGGTCATCACTCTTATTGAAACAATATAAGAGTGGAAAGAGCGATGACCCCTGTTTGTTGTTTAGAAGCTTTAAAATACGCTGTAAAAATTTACTTCATTTCATTGAAACTCATTTGGAGAAATTATTTGTTTTCATGAATTCTGTATTTCAATTTCCCAGCTGCTAGCATAATCATACCACTCTTATAGTTTCAATAACTGATACGTATAATACACATCACTAAGCTGTTCTCTGCGATTCAGAGGTTATCTCCACAAAGAAATACAACTACCAGATAAATTTTTAACTGATTATTTACTTACTGTTGCCATATCAAACTTCTCCATTTACTGCTATTTTGGCACACAACTCGGGCTTCACTGACATCCATCACATGACGTACACAAAACCTTCTATACTTCATACTCATTATCTTTTTCTCATGCAGACACTCCTGAATCTGATCCTCCCATGACCTCCTTGGCCTTCTTCTGCCTTACCTCCTTGGCCTTCTTCTGCCTTTCCTTCCTGACACTTGGGCTAAAAAAATTCTTAGTAAACATCTCACTCATTCTTTCAACATGTCCAAACCACCTAAGAATATTAGTCTCCACCTTGCTAACAACATTTTGCTTCACATGACACAACTGCAACACATCTTCATTCCTCACACGATCAAAGAGTGTCTTGCCACAAACTTCCTGCAAGTAACATATCTCTCCAGCACACAAACCATTCCTATGTTTCTTCTGTAGTACCCATGTTTCAGGAAAGAACAATTAAACTTTCATACACAGCCATGCAGAACTTTGTTGAGAACCCACCATTCCTGTGAAAACCTCCCAAAGCAGCTATGATATTCAATGAAGAATTCACTTGCCTACTAATTCCATCATCCTCTTTATCAAACATGAATTGTTCTCTTATCAAACATGCCTCCTAAATACACAAACACATTCACCTGGTCAATCACTGTGCCATTTAGACTTGTATTACATTCAGTGCTAACAGTTCCTCGCTCAAAAACCATAACTTTGGTTTTTCCCTTATTTATACTTAGTTTGAATTTCATGCAAACTTCTTAATCTGGGACAACATACTTTGCAACTCACTTTTGCTCTCTGCCAACAGGACTGTGTTATCGGCATACAGCAATCTGCACAAATGGATGTTACCCAGACATAAACCAGTATTGTTAATTTTTGGCATCACGCATCCATAAATATATTAAACAGCCATGGTGACATTACACAACCTTGTCTGACTCCTGCACCAATAGAAAACCATTTTGATAAAACACCATTCACTCATACACATGCTCTACTGCCAGCAATAACCGATATAATGCAGTGTTTTATTCAATAACTCATTCGGATTAATCGATGAAGGAAGAAATATTCTTCATAATACATGGGAAATCAATAGAATATTCAAAGCAAACACAATATAAATCCTGAATTTGCTTATAACACTTACTTGGTCATCCATGTAATACCTGAAAATTTCCTGCTCCATGGCAATGAAGTTTTCTGAGAGGTGTTACATGAATGACCAGTAAGTGTTACAAGAAAATTCAGAATTTATATTGTTTGCTTTGATGAATATTCATTCAGATTAGCTCACCAGTTATAACATCATTCCAATCTTTACCCTCTTTTTTGTTGTTGTTGTTGTTTGTTTTAGTATGAAAACAAATTGTGATGGACAGCCTGAGATCTAATTTGACTCTGTAATAACACAGATTGTTACTCAATTGTCTTACTTTGTTTCAGTTCTTTTATTGTGCAGTATAATGTTCCAGCCAAATGTTCCAGAAAAATAAAAGAATTACTATTATTAATAGTTATATTTTTTGGCTTGCAACTGAGATAGTAATCATATAGTGGGCAATCAGCACCCTCCTGGCATCGGTGGAAATATTTAGAACTACCAATGATTCCTACTTTCAGCGGTCACTGCACAGGCCGTAGAAGTGCCCCCTCATGCTCGATACAGTTGGGCCATGCCACTGTGAATGATCATCTGCCATTACTGCAACACAGTCTAACTTTTTGTTCTGCAAAATAAGCTTGGAAATGAACTGTCAATAAGAAAAGTGATGTCGAGAATTAATAAGTGTCAACCATTATGTCAGTGAGAAGTGAATCTAGGAAATAGGATGAAGCTTAAGAATGGGGAGTGAATGAAACATGAATGCCGTTCATTTGAATGGTGTGAGTGAATTGTTTGCAATGAGCGAAGATTCATTCAAGAATGAATAGGTCTCCTCAGCTCTTGCTCTTTAGGGCAGTTTGCCAAAAAGAACTTTTAATGCACTTGTTCATGAATCATTCATTGAGAATGGTGAAGATCTCCTGCTCTTTTGGGCAGTTTGCCTATTTCTGCTTGGCCTCACACTCACTTTGGAGCAAAGAATGATTTTCTCAACGAGTGTAGTAAAATAACTGATTGGGAGTGGATGAAAAATGAATGACTCTGAGTGAACGATGAATGAACTCCCAAGAATAATGACTTATGCGATCACTAGCATGAATATACGCTCATCGTCAAAAAAATAGTTGCACCCAGGATGACATGTCGGATTGCAATGCTATTCGGGAGGAAGGTAAAGGTTACCAGGAACAATAAATGATTAAACATCGAGACTGATACCGGCAATATGTATTGAGCTACACGCCAGTAAGTAGTGTTTCTCAGTATAGCATCAGTCTGCCATGTTTGCTCACACAACATGCTAAGATGTCTCTGCATGGAGTTGTATATAGGTTCCTAATGGTGTCCTGTGATAAGCCATCCCATGCAGCTTGAATCTTCTCACGCAGTTCCTGCAGATTGTGTGGTAAGGGTGGAGTGTGGATAGAGTGCCCAATAGCATCCCACACATTTTCAATTGGCGATAGGTCTGGCGATGTAGTTGGCCATTGCAGAGTGTCAGTGCCTTGAAGGCAAGCTCTCGAGACAGCAGAAGTATGCAGACGAGCATTGTCCTGTTGGAAAATCGCACCAGAGTGAGCGTAGGGCCATTGTTTGCAAGACCTCATTAACGTAACGTTGGGCTGTCTAAGTGCCTGTAATGAACACCAAAGGTAATTTGGCATCGTAGGCAATTGCACCCCACACCATGACACCAAGCCTTCTGGACGTGTTATGCTAGACAACAAACCATTCATCTTGGCACTGACCACGGTGCCTCCACACACAGATTCGTTGGTCATGTCCTCCAAGAAAAAGCCGGACGTGTCACTGAAGATCACCTGCTGCCATTCTGAGTGGCTGCACGACAGTCTGGCCCGACACAATTGCAGTCTTTGGGAACGATGCAATGGTGTTAAGAGCAGTAGTCGTAGCGGTCTGCGTGCGTGTAGTCCTACGTCGTGGAGCCATATGCCAATGGTGCTGGCACTAATTGGACGATACATGGAGGGCACCACTGCTTGCTGAATATCCGCAATCATGGCTGTTGGGTCACTCTGAGCATGTCGGACAACCCGTCGGTCCTCTCTCTCTCGCCATGGTTCGTCTAGGTCTCCCAGACCCTTCCTGTTGCTGCCGAGTGCCTTGTTCTATCCACTGCAGCCAACACATGGTATGGTGCGCAATACGGCAATAAGACCATCCCATTTCCCAGAGCCCAATGATGTGGCACCTCTCTAACTCCTCCAACTGCTCGAATTGCTTCGGAACTTTTCTCCGAGGCATACTTCACTTGCAAAGGATGCAACCAACACAACAGCAAGAGTAAGAACTGTAAGCGCGCGCGACGTTATGACTTTATATAGCCGGTCAGGCACAGCGCTATGACCCCTCCTTGCTTGCGTCACATGCAAAGCCGAGCGCTATACTTGAATCATTTGCATGTCTCCCGATGTCAAACCTACCCATCAAATTTCATTCCTGTTGGTTGCTTCCTTCTGGGTGCAACTATTTTTTTGACGATGAGTGTATGTCATTTTAAAATAATTATGTTTGTACATTCTTTTTCATCAGTATTTATTCATTTTATGTTTTGGGATTTAATGACCGCAGTGAGCATCTAAGGCTATTAAGCAATTCAGTATGGTGACATTTCAGGACATGCAAAAGACATTTCCATAAAAAAATATAGTACCAAAACTCACCGCTACGGTACTTGTGGTGCTGCAAGCCATGAAAAAGCAGTTTCATTTTAATAAGCACGCGTAAATGAAAAATAAATGAATGAATTGCAGCCAAATTCCCCAGATTCTTGCCGTTGACGGGAAAACCTGACAGACCTTTGCATTGACCTTCCTTGCCAGAATGGAAGTAGAAGAGTCTTGGCCATGGAAGATCTTGTGGAGTGACGATGTACATTTTTGATTCACTGGAAAAGTAAACACTAATAACTGTTGCATTTGGAACACGGAAAACCCTCATGTTTTCCAGCAGATTCCACTGCACTCACCTAAAGTTACAGTCTGGTGTGGACTCAAGCCACATTTATCCTTGGACCATTCTTCTTCGAAGAAGTTCATCCCAATGGCACTGTGACATGCTTTGTGATAGCTCAGAGATACCAAGAGATGCTCAACACTTGTCATAACCCAACTGCAACACTGACAATGCCTTGAGTCAACCACTTTTATGCAAGATGGAGTGCCTCTACATATTGGACACTGTGTACAGCAGTTTCTATGGCATTTCACCAAGAACAAAATGATTAATCATGCGTTTCCTACTGCCTGGCCATCTCATTCTCCGGAACTTAATCCTTGCGATTTCTGATTGTGGGGACACTTAAAAGGTGTGGTATATCGAGGACATGTTGCAAATTTGGCAGCTTTGAAAGACAGTATCACATCACATGTGAGAAGCATCACAGAGAATCAGTTAGGGTCTGCTGTTAAAAACAGTGTTCATTGCCTTCAGGTTTTACAACTTCAGAATGGGGACCACATCGAGCAGTATCCCTTGCATCACTAAGGTCAGTATCTCTGTACAGCATAAGTGCCATAGTAGTGAGTTTTGGTGTACTTCTTTTTTTTTTTTTTTACAGAAATGTCTTTTGCATGTCCTGAAATGTCACCGTACCAAATTTGGTTGCATTCGGACAGCTAAATATCTCTCTGGATAAGAGTTGAATAAGGGTACTTTAATTATGATCACCCAGTACATACCTCTTCGTTTTAGTCAGCTACAAATTTTGAAGATCTATTTCTGAATCATTCCCACATGCACAACAATTGTGAAAATGTCAATATCTACTATTTCAGCAACCCATGTTAATACTTAGTTGCTTTTCCCTTGTTCATGGAAACATTCATATGAGAGATAAAAAAAGGCACAAAAACAAAATAATCTTGTGTAGTTGGAGGGTACATGGTTTTACCTATTTTTAACTGTTAAAAAATCAACAGTTTTTGTTTTTTTTTGAAGTTTTCACCATTTTTAATCCTAGCAGGGGTGATTGTGAGATGAAACAAAAAACAAAACCCCTGAACTCTGACCTCAGTGCTACATATATAAATAATGCATATTATTTATATATCATACTGTAGTATATATATGTATTGTACAATTCTGGCACACATTGTTTATATATTACACACACACACACATTATATTAACTTGACGATTATGGGCAAAACACGTAACAATATTAACAAAGAAAGGTGACTTGATCACGCTAGTTACGTTAACTAAAACTTTTACAAAAAGTTCGTAAGTTGGAAGCTTTCGACCTTATCTTAGGTCTTCATCACGCCTATACAAAGGGATAGGGACAAAGTTGAAAGCCTGAACCTCCCAGGAGTTTACTGCATTCCTATCTCTTCTTCTACTGGGGATAACTTATACATTGGAAGCACATACAGGAGCATTAGCCATAGAATTTTAGAACATAGAAAAGATGTTTTGAAAGGCAATCCCAACACTGCCTTGTCTATTTTGACAATGGAAGACACATCTGCAGTTCCCCACTGGAACGAAGCAAAACGAATTGCTTCGTTTGACAATCGTTTTGCCCTCCGTTACCGTGAAAGCATAGAAATTATTTTCAACTCAATGACTTGCAACTCCGAATCTCCTCTCTACATTCCGTTGATCTGGAGATCAATTCTAAGTTTTGGCAACAAAAATAGGAAAAATTCAAATGTAGAATCTGGCAACAATCTTAGTCCTCCATTGGCGTGATGAAGACCTAAGATAAGGTCGAAAGCTTCCAACTTACGAACTTTTGTAAAAGTTTTAGTTAACGTAACTAGCGTGATCAAGTCACCTTTCTTTGTTCTTTATTATATTAACTAGCTACACAACAGTTAACCTAAAGGTGCCTGTGCATTTTAACTTTGCACCCTTTTTGTACCAACTTTTTCCAGTAGGTTAGAAACCTTAAAAAAAAAAAAAAGCATTCTCAAACTTTGTGACGTTAGAGATCTCTCAAAAATTGTGAAATTCATTTTTGCACTTCAGAATATTTAGGCAAACTATGGAGATCAGTTCAGCTCTGAATGCTTAAGTCTACTACCATGACATCCTACGGTGTTTTTTGTCAATTCTGCAACTAACTCATTGGATTCATTGAATCTCATGTAACAGAATTATTTGATATAGGTACAGCTGCCAAAATGATAAAATTAGCCTTCCTTTCAGCATGCACAATAGCTTAGAATCTGGAACTGCACTTTTAATCACTGTTTCATGGCATTTTTCAAATGACATGATTGAGGATTTCCAAATTCCCACACAAAACTTGAAAACCTGGATTTCTGTATTTTGAATGTGGTGGAACCCTTTTAAAATGAAATCCAAAATAACAAAATTATTGCAAATCCCCTGCAAACATTTCCTTGAAGTAAAGTATTTTTGATTTCATTACAACAAAATAAAATTTTACAACTCTCCACTACAACGAATGCATATTTCCCATTTCAGAAAGAAGGTAGCAGTTTCTACAAAAATGTTCAGTTCCGATTTCTGTGTCTCGGTTCCGTTCTTGAAGCACGTGCGAGTCATTTCAGGTTTTCCGTTAGGTCAAAAGCTGTTTAAAGACACGGCCAGACACAAAAACTGAAATGATGATGTAATGATGATATCTGTGTCAGTCAATTACAGACAAATGAAATGACGGGCTATTCAGGAAATCAGTGATGATGTCACGACTCCGTTGCCAAACATCATTGCATCAGAGGAACTTCCATGCTTCGAAAAAGTGCGTCATTTCGTTTCCTAGCAGACAAACGTCCCCAAGGATATTTTTTCAAGTATGCATTTTTCTGATTTCTAAAGCCACAAAAGGACTTGTACCAAAAAAAAAAAAAAACATTACAGAATTTGTGCAAATGCAGGAGGTATAAATACGCATGCGTACAAGCAAAGGCTTGTCTCATTGTTTTTTTAGTTATTTATTTTTATTTTTATAAGAATATCTGAAAGTGCAAAGTTTTTAAGTGAAAATCTGTTATATTAAAAATTTCTTGGGGGGGGGGACGAAATTCTAATATTACAAAATTTTGTTACAACGAATGACATTAGGTGGTCCCATCAAGTTCGTTCTAAAGGGAATTTACTGTATTATAAAAACCCGGAGTTCTGGGCTACACCAGGATGGCGAACAAGCCTGCCCTATGTTTAAATCCAACATGGATCACTATAGAGATTTTCTGCCTTCAGAAGATTTGTTTCTGCCAGCCCCCCAAATTACTAGATAAACCCCTGTTTGCAGCATTATACTTGATGCGGTGTTATTCTCAGAAAATATGGCACAGTGAAACCTCCAAACAACAATAACCTCTGAGCAATGGTAAGTTTTGATTTGTACAGAGCAGCTGCTGAAGGATTAACACTAACGATAACCTCCAAACAATGAAACCTCTCAACAGCGGCCAACAGACACCGTAATCAGTCCTGCAAGAGATTTAACGGACACCTTGTCCTTTAGGATTTTACAGGGTTCTTCCGGTACTTCGGAGAGAGGGATAATATAGGGACAAATAATATTATTGTTAAAGGAAGTATGTCTTAAAAAGGATGGGCTGAATTACAGCAGGTACAATGGTGTGCTTAAGTGAAAAGAAAGGAGTTGAAGTTTAGTTCTACATGAGATGAGCTGTGTATGTTTCCATTGCAACCTGGAAGGCAGAGGAGGGGTTGCTGGTGCCTGAAATGTTTTCCGTTGGTGATGGTATATCTTTGTTTGGTCCCAGTGGGTTCAGTTCCTATTTTTTGGCATGCAGCCAGCTAACTGTGCAGTTTGACTACATAATCGAACATTTTCCTACTTTTTCTTTCCCTTAGAGTACCCTAAACTTAACCTCTTCGCTTTCTATTTCTAAGGGGAAGTTTAAGACAACAGGTCAGAGACACCACTTTCCTAAAATCCTGTACACTACAATTTTTTAAATTATTATTTTGAGTGTTATTCGGTGTTTTCTGTATTTGAATAGAGCTTTGAAACCGTTTTCTTTGTGCATAAGCTCTGTACAATTATTCTCCTTTTGTACCAAAGCAAAGGACTGGCAATGTTAACCTACGCCTAACCTTCAAACAATGGTACCTCCCAACAACGGTCAGTTTTTCCTGGTCTGAGTAGCGACCATTATTCGGAGATTTCACTGTATAAAAAACAATGAAAAAGTAACCCATGCAGCACACAGAACCATCAAGAACTTTATTTTTGTGAACATTTTTAGGACTTATATATCAGAAATAGTGCAGCCATATGTTTCACAAAGAAAGTACAGAAAACAAATTTTGTTCATCATTCTTATTGAGATCTTCAGAATATGGGTTTATGCATTCAGAGTTGAAGAAATATTCTTCTCATAATACGTGGTAAATATGTCATGATAATTAACACAGCAATCGGACATCGCCGTGTGAAACAGTAATTACAGTCAATTCGGCGATGTTCGATTGCTGTGTTAATTATCATAAGGGTTTATGTTTTTCATTTTGTTGACAATTTTGTTTTTCAATATTTGAATTTCACCATTTAGCTGAGTCCTTTTATCCAAAAAGCAAAGCTTGAAAAAAAAAAAATATTAGGAGAAAAATAGAGTTCATTACTTGGACATACAAATAAATTACTACTCTGTGGAATGATTTAATTTCCATATTAATTACTTCTCTCATTGGTCTTCTAATATCTCCAAAAATATCAATAGAAATATTACTTCACAATTTTTTCAAATTACAAACACCTGCAATATAACTACACAAGTAACTGTAAAATACAAAACTCGAACAAAATACAATAACTATCAAAAATAAAATAACAAAAAATAACAACCAAAATACAATAGCTAAAGAAAATATAAAATCATTGATCAAAAAGTTAACTATAAGTTTCAGTATTTTTTATTTTTAAGCTTATCAAACAACTTATTAATAACTACATCAGCAATTGCATGCAAACACTTTTCCTAACATCAGGATCTTACAAAAGTAATTTTTGCAGGTAGTAATTTTTGCGGATTGCTGTGTTAATTATCATAAGGGTTTACGTTTTTCATTTTGTTGACAATTTCGTTTTTCACTATTTGAATTTCACCTATTTAGCTGAGGTCCTTTTATCCAAAAAGCAAAGCTTGAAAAAAAAAAAAAAAACATTAGGGGGAAAATAGGGTTCATTACTTGGACATACAAATAAATTACTTCTCTGTGGAATGATTTAATTTCTATAATAATTACTTCTCTCATTGGTCTTCTAATATCTCCAAAAATATCCATAGAAATATTACTTCACAATTTTTTCAAATTACAAACACCTGCAATATAACTACACAAGTAACTGTAAAATACAAAACTCGAACAAAATACAATAACTATCAAAAATAAAATAACAAAAAATATAATATTAAACAAAATATAACAACCAAAATACAATAACTAAAGAAAATATAAAATCATTGATCAAAAAGTTAACTATAAGTTTCCGTATTTTTTATTTTTAAGCTTATCAAACAACTTATTAATAACTACATCAGCAATTGCATGTAAACACTTTTCCTAACATCAGGATCTTGCAGATCTTACAAAAGTAATTTTTGCAGGTAACTCAAAATGCTACTTGGTGGGTCTCTGGTAGCCAAAGACCTAACCTTTTACACACATAGCTTATTCCTAGCCTGAGTCACAGCCACATCTATTTGTAAATGCATTTATGGCACCTCTATTCATAGTGATTGTGGAATAACTTTTTTTTATGGGTCTTTTAGAGGTTATTTTTAATGAAAGTTGGTTGTCAAATTTTCGAACTAAAGCCTAGTTCGTCATCAGGACTATGTCACTGGAGTAGTTGCTGCGGATGGTCTCTTCCAATTGAGTGGCAGCAACTACTCCAGTGACATAGTCCTGATGACGAACTAGGCTTTAGTTCGAAAATTTGACAACCAACTTTCATTAAAAATAACCTCTAAAAGACCCGTAAAAAAAAAAAAAAAAAAAAAAGTTATTCCACAGCCACATCTATGTTTGCTTATTAAGTTTGATTTTTATTTATGTTTTAACTAGGTGAAAGCCCGTCAACAATGACAGGGAAAAAGAAGATACGTAGTAATTTTTTAATGACCAGGTATTTTGTGTGTGTACTGAAATACTGTGTGTGTGTGTGTGTGTGTGTGTGAGAACTTAGAATTGTACAGTTACAAATGTTATGGTAGTTCATGAACAGAAGCACAAACAGTATTTCTTCATTTCTTTTTCATTTGTTCTACAGATATAAATAAGAATACCTGGTTATATTCTGCAAACAAAATTTAGTTATATTCTGAGAATTTGGTGCTTTAAGAAAAAAAGTTCCCAAATCATACTTCTTCAGCATACACATGAAATAATAATAACAACACACTCTTACCTACTTACTGCATTGGAACTCTCGATTTTTAGACTTCAAATGAGAAAAACTAGTTTGACGATCTTGGAAAATGCCGTCCAAAGTCACTACTGGATTTCTACACTCTATATCACCTTGAATATTTTTGTCTCTTTTATTCATCTGCTTGATGGTTTGTTCACTACTTCAAAAAAAAATTATCCAGTTGCCTTTTAATCCAACAACGATCTACTTTTGACTATTGTTTACATTTTAATATCTTGATTCCTTGCAGTGGCGTACCGGAAAATTTCGAGGACCACCGCAAGAAATCTCTTCAAGGCCCTTTTGCAACAATCTATGAGCCCTGAATTACTTACATTTTTAATTCCATATTATTTATTAAGCTTTATAGGCATTTTAATAATTAAAATTCTTTGGAACCTACGGGTATTTTGCATAAAACCAAAATTATTGAACTTTTTACTGTGTGTATCACAAATGTGCACATTGTAATTGAAATAGTTGCCCTAATTTCATACCAATAGAAAGTACTACAAAACAGTTGCGCCAAAGTTGAACATATCACACAGATTTTATTCTTCTAGACAACTAAGGTCAGCCTCTTTGACATGCTTCACGATCACACATACAAAACCAAAACCCGTAACTTTCATGTGACAATGTCTAATGACCTTTTCTGATTTACACAAAAATACAGAACATAAGTAAGCAAATAAATAAGTAACAGTTAAGAATTGTGGCACAAAAAAGGAAAAAACTACTTAAATCATTTACTCTATTGAATATAAAAAACACACTTAACATAATGCTACAAGATTTTGCACTCTGTTATGAAAAAAATTACACAGGTCTGCTTCTCCCTGCGAGTAACAACTTTCAGTTCATATATTCTGAAGCATGCATTGTTACGTGCAAACAATTGTGTTATGTAATACACCTTATCCTCATTGGTAAAAACTTTTCATTAATTCAATTGATATTTCTTTCACATTCTCTTGTTAATATGCATGTATAGGAATCTTTGCTGTGACTGTCGTAATAATACAGAGGAGCCTTGGGTCTTCTGAAATAACTGCTTTTGTGTCATCCAGTTTTTACAAATTTTAACCCGGGGGAAAAAAAAAAAAAAAAAAAAAAACAAGAATTACGTTTCTTGTCAACACTTCTTTCAAAGCTGTCGTAAAAAATCGCTGGTTATTTCTTTATTCATATGAAAGTTTCCGCAAAAAATTCTGTAAAATGTTTTTGCTAAGGATAGAGATAGAGGCTCTCCCACAACCTGGGGGTATCAGTACACACCTGATTCCTCGCCGTTTTTATTCAGATTTGACATTCATTGCTTCAGTTTTTCAAAAACCCATACTGGTGAACAGCCCATATTGTGGAACCACAAGAATAATAGCAGGATTAAATACCTATCAAATTCCTACTGACTTCATATGGTAAGTAAATGCTATTTTTCAATTTTGTCAATGTTCAGGATTATAATTGTGAAGCTGTATTTGCTTTCGTCCGACTGTCCTGATTATGATGATAATTTAAATGTGTGAAATAGAACTTGAGACTAAATACCGTTAAATATTCATATCGATAATATGTGGCTCATACCATGTTTATGTGATTTGCTAGGTTGTTTCCTACCATAATTGGTTTCTTCATTTCCTCTCCCCATCTCAAGTTGATTATGTATTCCAGATGACTAAGTTTTAACTTGTTTCATTCTGCCTTTGATGTTTTTTCTTCAGGTTCATAATCTTTTTTCATTTTTATGGCTGTATGACTTTGGAGACAACGACAGGCAGCCTTGGAATTACTGGTTTGTTTGACACAAGAAAAGTTATTCCGTTGTCATAGCTTTGTTGTCCTTCCAATGAAGACAGCTATGTTCTTTACTTAATACTTTCACATCTTATTGATTTTGATTAACAGTACTAGTTATGTTATGCAGTAGTACCTCATTTTTGGACATTATCTTTTATTATGCTCGTTACTTTTGAGAATTCATAATCAGAGAATTACCTTCATCTTCAGTACTATCGACAAATGTTGATCTGGTGATGTTCACCTTCTACATTGTTGGACTTGTTACAATCATGAGGTAGCATTCGATTTCTGCTTTGTTAGGCATATACAAAGGGAACTAATGTTATTACAATGGCAACTGCCTCATGATTGTTACCCTGCCAACATCATAAAAAAAATACTTTCAAATATTTAGAAGTTATCGAAAGTCCAAAACTGTTTACCTGAAACTCTTTCACAGTAATATTTCACATCGACCACAATTTTTGTAAATTATTTTGAACATTTTTATGAAACCCAATCAAGATCATAAAAATTTTGATTCCAAGTGTCAACATGTTCAATTGATATCTTTTGAGTGGTCTTATCAATATTTAATTTATTCTTCTGCAAAATATTCTTTAGAAAAAAACCCACAAATTACACTACTAATGCTGGTTTGCAACAATGTTCTCTAATCCACTACAAAATTTTCTGCATATTACTTAGGTTTTAGCCATTTTGATCTCCATGTGACACACTTATAAGATAGCTTGTCCCAAAACAACTGAGAATGTTTTTATAAAAAAAAATGTGCAACACAGAGTTCGACCATGGCACAGGTCTCAAAAAACAATACAAAACCCATAGTTGTTGCAGTAACCATAGCAATTGACCACACTTGTTTATCATGCATGCATCATTGGTAGTGTGCAGTTGGGCATGAAATGAGTTTGTTCAACTTGAATTCCCCATTTCTTTTCATGTGCAGCTCAATGCAAGGCCACACATGGCCAGTTCTATCATTTCTTATTTGGAGAAAATAAATATTAAGTTGATGCCCCAACCTGCATAATATACTCATCATAAAAAAAATAGTTGCATCCAGAAGGACGTGTTTCTTATTTGGAGAAAATGAATATTAAGTTGATGCCCCAACCTGCATAATACACTCATCATCAAAAAAATAGTTGCATCCAGAAGGACGTGTCAGATTGCAATGCTATTCGGGAGGAAGATAAAGGTTACCAGGAGCAATAAATGATTTAACATTGAGACTGATATGGGCAATATTTTTTGAGCTACACGCCAATACGTAGTGTCTCTCAGTATGGCGTCAGGCCGCCATGTTTGCTTACACAGCATGCCAGACGCCTCGGCATGGAGTTGTACAGGTTCCCGATGGTGTCCTACAATAAGCCATCCCATGCAGTTTGAATATTCTCACGCAGTTCCTGTAGATTGTGTGGTAGGGGTGGAGTGTAGATAGCGCGTCCAATAGCATCCCACACATTTTCAATCGGCGATAGGTATGCCGATGTGGCTGGCCATGGCAAAGTGTCAGTGCCTTGAAGGCAAGTTCTCAAGACAGCAGCAGTATGCAGATGAGTGTTGTCCTGTTGGAAAATCTCAACAGAGTGAGCGTTCAGAAAAGGTAGGGTCACTTGTAGCAGGACCTCATTAACGTAATGTTGGGCTGTCAAAGTGCCTGTAATGAACACCAAAGGGGATCTGGCCTCATAGGCAATTGCATCCCACACCATGAAACCAGGACTCCTAGATGTGTGACACTCTACAAAAAACGTTCATCTTGGCGCTGACTATAGTGCCTCCACACATGGATTCCTTGATCGTCTCCTCCAAGACAAAAGCGGGACTCGTCACTGAAGATCACTCCCTGCCATTCGGAGTGGCTCCACGACTGTATGGCATGACACCATTGCAGTCTTTGACGATGATGCAGTGGTGTTTAAGGGCAGTTGCCATAACGGTCTGCGTGCGTGTAGTCCTACATGGTGCAGCCGTATACCAATGGTGCTGGCACTAATCGGACGATGCATGGAGGGGCATCAATGCTCACTGATTATCCGTAATCATGGCTGTTCGGTCACGCCACGCATGTCGGACAACCCATAGGTCCCCTCTCTCTCTTTCCATGGTTCGCCTAGATCTCCCAGACCTTTCCGGTCACTGCTGCGTGCCTTGTTCTATCCACTGCCGTCAACAGCGTGTTATGGTGATATCCGCATGACCGGTATGGCATGCAATACAGCGATAAGACCATCTCGCTTCCCGGTGCCCGATGACGTGGCCTCTCTCGAACTCCTCCAATTGCCCGAATTGCTTCCGAACTTTTTTTCGAGACATACTTCACTTGCAAAGGATGCAACCAGCACAACAGCAGGAGTCAGAATGGCAAACATATGCAACGGGACGGCCTTATATAGCCAGTCAGGCACACCATTACGACCCCTCCTTTCTGGTGTCACATGCCCGGCCGAGCGCAATACTTGAATCCTTTGAATGTCTCATGATGTCAAACCTACCCATCAAGTTTCATTCCTGTCAGTTGCTTCCTTCTAGGTGCAACTATTTTTTTGATGATGAGTGTAGTCCAGACTTGTCACTATGTGACTTCTGGTTGTTTCCCATTAAAAAAAAAAAAACATTATGGGGATGACAATTTGAGGCTGATAACTTATTACAGCCATGCAGTGCTTTAACAGCATTTCAGAAGACATTTAAAAAGTGGGAGTAACGTTGTGACACCTGTTTTCAATGCAATGGAGAGTATTTTAAAAAAGATCACCACTAACTTGATAATTAAGGTATGCATATTTTTTTTTATAAAATCTTTCTCATTTGTTTTGGGACAACCCTTGTATAAAACATTAATCCGTTAATTCTTCAAGAGATGAAAGCTTCACTGCTAGTCAACTTGAAGTAGACAGTTAAGAATAACAGCCATGCCATGCTAGCTGTATTAACATATAACCATTATCAGTATACATCATTCAGAGAAGGAAGATAATTTGTAAAAAAGCTTTAAGTATCTTATAGCTACAAGTTTAGCTTTTTGGTCAGTTTATTTTATGTGGTTTTTCTTGATATAAAGCAAATAACATTCTTTATAGTAGGAATAAAACATTTCTGTTCATCAAACTTAGTGTGCTTACCTACCATATAAAGTAATTCACCATAAAGAAAAGCAACAGTGATATTCAGTATCATTCAAACTGAAAAGGACTGTTACACAAAAATTGCATACATGAGACCGACCAACGAACCAAAAAGCTGAACTTTTTAACCGGGTGAAAAATCAAAATGCGCAGCAAGAAAGTGTGAATATAATGCAGCACGAACAAAATGGGATTGTTCACTCTAATTTATTTACGTAAATATTAAACTGGGAACACCACTATATTAACAATATAAAATTACTGAATTCAAAGCAAAATAAAATTGTTTTAAAAGACATTGCTTCAAACAGAGCTTTTTTTTTTTTTTCACTTTCCAGAACTTCAGCTCAATTTTCCTCTTGTGCTGCTTTCTTCTCTGAAAGTTATGGCCATATTTGTTTTTTGTTGGCACTGCAGCTGCACAGCAATCTTTGCTTAGTTTTTCTTTCTGTTGATATTATTCCCTTCCCATTTCTTCATTGTCACTTTTCTTTTTCCTTTCTTTTATTCCCTCAGATGACAATTTATCCATCAATCTGAAAGAACTTTCATCTTGCTGGAGTTCTTCACCTAGATGGATAAATGAATGCACATCAAAGCTTTCACTACTTTAGATATACGGTGTAACTTTCAGAATATGAATACTTTTGAAAGCCATGCATCAAATCTAACAAATTTTCAAACTTTGTCACTTCCATTTTTGGAAAATTTCCCATCCCTTATCAAGCTTAAGTGCAGACATTTATAGGGCGAAAGTAACACTTAACAACAACACAAGAAAATGAGAACATCGCCCAAAAAAAAAAAAAAAAAAAAAAAAAAGATTACGAGATATCTTTGTTTTGACCGACTTCCGTTTTCGACCCCCCCACCATTTTTAAGATGAAATGCAGTATTTGTGGAATAAATGGTCATTTAAGAACAATACTGGGCAGAAGAAACTTTGCATGAGTAAAAAAAATACGATTATGGGAGAAATCTTCCCTGCACCTAACTTCTGTTTTCGAAAGACAGACCATTCTCAAACTGAAAACGAATCGTCCTCCCCCACCATTCCCCCTAAAGTTTTTGTTCAGTTGTACATTGATCTCTCGAATACCCAAAATGATAATAAAAATTGCAGAATTCTTCGAATCCATGGAAGAATGTCATGCCTGAAAACTACAGGGAAATCTTTGCACCGTCTTAACTTCCATTTTCGGAAGTCGTTGCCCACAGTTTCATGCTGAAATACTAACATTTATGCAGTAAAATGCTATTTAATAACAATAATGGACACAGGCAACATCGTGAGAAAAAAATAAATTACGATTACGGAAAAAAATCTTTACTCCATTTAACTTTCATTTTCGGAAGTTTTGATAAGTGAAATACCGTTTCCAGACAGAAAACGACCCCCTCCCCCCCCAATTTCTCTTCAGTTCTGCATCAATTTAGAGAATGGCCCAAATGATGGCAAAAAAAGCGGAATTCTGCAAATCCGCGGAAGAATCTCATGTATGGAATTAAGGTACATAATATTTTTAAATTTCAGTAAACACAAAAAAGAAATTATAATTTCAATATCTAAAGAAACAATGCCAAAGGGAAAAAAATTTACAGGTACAAAATATTTCTAGTGAATAGCCAGACAGCCATATTGATGTAGCAGAGTCAAGTCTGCTACATCAACATGGCTAAAGAAGTTACACACTTTTTTTTTCTTTTATGAACGTCTGATTTTTTTATATATTATTCTGGAATTATTGTTAATAACAGACAATCTGCTTTGATGGAATTTGCCACTATGTGTGTGTATCAGGGGTGATTGTGAGGTGAAACAAAACCCCTGGAAACTGAGCTCAGTGCCAATAATCTGCATAATGCATATCATTTATATATTATGCACATATTAACTATCTACACAACAAATAGGTACTAGTGTCTGTGCAGTTTAACTTTGCATCTTTTCTTTAACCAAATTTTTTTTCAGTATGCTAGAAATCCTTTAGATATTGCATTTTTGAAGTCAAATTTGCACTTGCATATCAATTGAGCAGTCTATGAAGATCAATTCTACTGAAAGCCTACAGTGGTTTCCATTCAATTTTTAATTTCTAAATGTAGCTCATTTGGATTAACTGAATCTAATATAACCAAATTATTTGATATAGATGCAACTCCCAAAATGATGAAAAAAAGCAAACTTCCTTTCAGCATGCTGTTATCTTGAGAGTTTGTTTGATAACAAAATGAACTTTCTAAGTGTCACAAATTGTCTACATTCACTATCTACAGGAAAATGCTGTGTTTTCAATCAAACAGTGTAATTTCCAAAGAAAATTGAACTCGAAAGGAACTTTTAGTTATTTTGTAGCATTTTTAGAAATGAAATGACTGAGAAATCTAAAATTCTAAAATTTAAAAACGTGGATTTCCGAGTTTAGAACATGACAAAAACCTGGAATTCTGGGGTACACCCAGATTACAAACAGGTCTAGTGTACTTTACCGAGTACAAATGTTCGTGGGAATTTTTTTTGTTTTTGTTTGAATTATTCTGAAATTATTGTTCATTCTACAGATCTGCTTTGCTGGAATTTGTCCTTACATATGTGTGTATTTTGCTGTATACAAATGTTCGTGGGAGCTTATTGTTTGAAAGAGGCTTACATTTTATGTTGTAAACCCATGCATGATTTTTCTGGACTTGTAGACTCCCTAAGTCAACATGTATTCAACTGCTGGACAAGTCTTTTTATTCACTTTGTTGGCCACATGTTTTTACAATAAGTCGGTCAGAAAAGAGCAGCTCTATTAGCTCAAAATCACTGGTCATTCTTGGTCAAATATAAACCACTGTGATGGGCAGAAAGTCAGTATCTAAATCCCAATAGTGTTCACTCCCACAGTAAATAATGAATTCAGAGATAAGTCTCCTTTGCATCTTCACACAAGGGCTATGAAAAATGCATAATTACTAGTGCTATAAATAATCCTTTTTACATGACATTTCCCACAGAAATTCAATCACATCTTTTGTTCAATCTGCTTGAGTCAGCCTTACACATGTTTTTTAAAATCTAGTTCTTTGGTAATACTACTCTTAAAATGATTTTCATTTCATACCATTTCATGTTTCTTGGTGTGGGAGAGATAAAACTGGAAATTAGTTTGCATTTCTGCAAACACTAGATTTTAAATTCCAGTCAAAAATCATTCCAGGAGGTCCTTTCTTCTACTTTTGTAGAAGAAAAAAATTCATCAGCTCAAAAATATGCTGAACTGTTAACTTTTTGGTAGAAAGGCTATTTCACATAATATGAAGAAACCAATAATGAAGAAAAAAATGTTCATGCATGACTTATTACGGTATGTATTACGGACTGGAGATTTGCTCAACACAACGCTAAATAGCAGCACAATTCGCTTCGATTAAGAATGCGGTCGGAGAATAGTCTGATGCTCTTAACACTCAGATACTTGGGACTTGATTGTCCTGCGTGGTGTAACGGTTAGCATGCTCAAACGGTAATCAGGAGATGCGGGTTTGATTCCCGCTCCAAGGCGATAAAATTTTCAAGTTTTCTGATGTGATTGATATTACATGAGAAACAGAAAATACAGTCAATTCAGAGATGTTTGATTTTTGTGTTAATTATCATGATGATTTATTACGTATTAAACATTAGGAATAGTAAGATCTTTCGGCCGAAACATCAGCCTTGTTCACACTAGTAGCAAGCACTTATGTGGAAATTAGTTAGCATTTCTGCAAACATTTTGAATTCCAATCAAAAATCATTCCATGGTACTTTTCATACATTAAACTACAGAATTTTGGAACATAAAAGTGATGCCAGGAGAAGACTTCCTACTTCTGCACTTTCTCTTTTGATAATTGAAGATACCTCTGCCTTTCTAAACTGAACTAGCACCCTTCTCAAACAAATGTTCAATAATGCTACAGGGAAAGCATTGAAATTCTCTTCAATTAAAACTCTAGTAATTTGGATGCACCCTTCAATATTCTGATTATTTAGAAATCTCTACTCGCAATAGCTGAAGAAACAATGTCAATTACCTAAGTGCTTGCTACTAGTGTGAACAAGGCTAATGTTTCAGCCAAATGATTTTACTATTCCTAATGTTTAATACGTAATAAATCACACATGAAAATTTTTCTTCATTATTGTCTACTTTTCTTTGTAATTACACTACATACTTTTTTGGTGTTTTCACTATGATGCCTTATTTATCAAAAAACTTGATTAATTTAACAATTATATACATGAATTTTTTTCTAGTGTATAAATGATAAGAATTAGTGAATTCAGAATGCAGTGAAGAATAGAGGAGTGCATATGAGAGGAATGTGCATCAGAAGAAGCACCACTCTTCACACATATATATAAACAAATCATTAGAGATAATTATGCATGGCTTTCAGGCATTTAAACTTGCATAATAAAACTTCCATGTGGAGAATTTGATATATGACTGTCCATACAATCTTAAGTTTTCAGGAAGACAATGAAAGAGTCAGTATATATAACATTTACCACAAAAATGACAAAATATGCATCACCTACATCAGTACAAAATCATTCAACGTGGTTATCAACAGAAAACAAAATTTCCTACATAAAAATATTTATCAATAAATGTGATTCATCAAACATTTTCTCCTTAAAACTATGGTACATACTGCAGGGCAGTAAGTAATAAAGTTCATAACACTAGGTCTTTCTTCCTTTTATACATTCTAGGGTATTACAAAAAAGTAAATAAATACCAACTGCTGGAGGCATCTTATAAAAGTCCTTAAAAAAAGTGGGGAGGGGATAGCTTATCAAATAGCAAAGCTAAATGGTAATATAGATGGAGTAAACAATTTCATGAAAAGCCTACCTGGCAAAAAGTAGGTGACCACATAGTTAAATGTACATGTAGAAAACTTAAAAACATGGATCTGCTTATTAATCAGAATAATGGAAACATTGGCTGAAGCAAATATTAAAGCACATTATGTATAAAGATGGCAGCAGAAGCACACAAACACAGGGCAGTGCGCTTTCAAAACAGCAATTTTCTTCTGAGCATAAAATTTTCAGATTATCAAACTGATATTTTATTAAAATACGAGCTTCAACTAAATAAAAAAATAATGACTTGCAGAAAAATACTGCCTCACTCCATATTAGAACATATTTTCTTTGCACAAACACACATAATAACAGCATTCAAGCAGAACAAATAAATTCAACTTCAGAAACATTTTAGTTGGATCCTTAAAACAGATCTTTTAAGCTGAACAGAGTGCAGTAGCAAAGTATTCATGCCTGCTGCATTTTAAGCATTCTGTGAATAAGTAAAAATTGTGCACAGCAATATAATAAACATTTATTAAAAATACTTACATTTTGGCTTTATTCAGAGTTTATTGTAGAACAAATGCATTTTGTAACAGAACATGTTATTATTCTCCATGTTATTTAGTCATTCACAGATTTCTCTTACCCTTTGGATGACTATCAAGACCTGTTAACAAAGCTTTTTCACTTTTGATATTTATACAGATATTTTTACAGTCCCTAGTCTGTAAATTATCATGTGGGAGGGCAGATAGCCAAGTGGTCAACGTTCACAACTGCCACAGAAAAGTCTCAGGATTGATTCCAGGTAGGTACGAGCGCTCAACCCACTAAACATCTGCCATGCATCGGATGAGCACATTAAGCAGTCAGACCCAGGGTACCTGCCCCCCACCCCCTCCCAGTTATAAATAAGGGCATCCCCCCTTGCCACTTCACTGTCTTTCCTGTTGGGCACTCTAGCCCAAATCTCCTAGCTGCCTACTTCTAAGTGTTGTTTAAGACCTGGTATAAGACACTCCCTTCATAAAATCCTCTACATCAAGGGTTCTCAAACTTTCCGAGACTGTGCCGCACTTAACATGCCACATTTTCCTTGCGACACCCCTGTACCCAAAATTTAAAAAAAGAAAAGAAGCCCAAATTTAAGTTTGTGGTATTTTTTAAAATGAAAATAGTCATTTACATTGCTACCTTGCATTCTTTTTAATGTAATAATTGACACCATGTCAAGAACAGCAGGCAACACCAACTCCTCGGCAACTGTGCGAGGTTTCTTGCTATGTGCAATTCGGAATGCCACTTTGTATGATGTAAGGAGAGCTTTGCTGAAGATTGTGGTTTGTTTACGGAAATAAGTCTTCTGCTCACGCATATCTTGTAACTTGCGTGAAAAGTAATCTCTGGGATTACCCACTAAACAACTGTGTATGGTTTCCAGGTGACGTTTCAGATTGTTCGGAAGCATACTCTCAGCTGCCAACACTTTCAGGCAGATTACACACTGAGGACGTTCTTCATTCTTAACAACAGTGCACATGAAACCGAAATCCAAGTACGTGTCATCATAATTTCTGGACTTTTTCCTTCTTGCCTGTTTAGAACTACTTGCAACTTTTATACCACATTTTTTATTTAAAAACTTCTCTATTATCATAAACCAACACACACTCACATAGAAATAATTACATTCACAGTTATTAAAACACAGCAGCTCAGTTCTAACGAACATTTATACACACTACATATGTATCAAAATGAAGACTGTGTAGTAAACTAAGTGCCCAACAATGCGATGGCAGAACGTTATCGCTTGACCTTGCCTGGCTCAGTCCATTTTCAAACTGTAGGGGAAGCGATATCCGCATGACGTCACGCCAAGTTTTCAAAGAGCATTACAGTCTGGAACTCAGATGAAGGGAGCGCTTTCACAACAAGAAAAATGATGTGTTTTCTTTTTATTTAACATTCATTCTTACAATTTATTCTTTAAAATATGTACACGTCTCGAAAATTTTCACGGTGCATTTCACTATAAATTATAAGTTTTAGTTTTTCTTTATAGTCACGATACCCCGGACCATGACCAGCGACGCTCCAAGGCGTCGCAACACGCAGATTGGGAACCTCTGCTCTACATCAATCTCTAAATTATCGTATGTTTAAATTTTTGAAGGCTATCTATCATGTCACATCTAATAATAGAATGGTGTTATATGCGTTTTACACTCATTGCCTAATTATTTTCTCTTGACACATTAACTTTCATACATTTAACAAATATGATGGTGAAAATCACATGCACAAATACACTATTGGGAATGGAATCTCGAACACTAGTAAAGAATGCTCCATTTTTGACACGACTTGGTGACAATATTATGAATTTTAGCCTCACAAAATTTGACTTTAATGTAATTTGTTAATGTATCATGGAGAGATATTACAGTTCAGTGATGCAACTGATCTCTAATTTCTCTTTCCATAGGAAAAGAACATTTCAGTGTTCAAGTACAATGTAGTAATTTGAGTGCTTTATCCATATGGCTACAAATGTCACAGATATAACTTGTCTTTTGGTATCAGAACATACAACATATTATCTTTAGTCAAGAATGATCGTGATTACACAGAGCCTGGCGAAAAAGCGGAGTTTATGAGATCCCTATGAGGCAAGCTAATTTCACTCAGGCTGAGCAGCTATACATTGGTTCTACCACATGTTCACTAAATACCAGACTCAGGGAACACAAATATAATGTAAAATCGAATTCACAATCAACAGCCCTGTCAAGATTAACGAGTATCAAAACCCATTACCCACCCCACAGTGGTCTCAAACTTCATTATTAGGTACACCTTGTACCAAATTCATGACTCTGTTTACAGAAAGTTTATTTATTGGTTTGCCGCTTTATGTTGCAATGAAGAAATGCCATACAATATCCTCCAGCCTTGGAGGCAGGCAATGTGGAGGAATGAACCCCTAAACACAAACAATTGATCAACATTTATTTTTTAGCACATAACCTAACACATATATTAAGACAATATCTACAGCGATGGTGTATAATAAAATTTTTGAGACTAATTATTATTAAAGGCATGATGAGCTCGTCATACAACCAAAACATGCGCAGTGTATTTTGATGACGTCATGCGAGTTCCACTTATAATACTACCTTGTAATCCTGAAATGTGCTTCCTTGTCATCACATCTGAAGATGTGTTCAGTAAGCCCAAAAGATCTTATGTGTTATATTGTGCGAGTGTTTTTAACTGTGATGTGTTTTTTAGATTAAATACTTTTTAACGGGTCATCGTTTTAAGCATTTCACATTTTTAAATTATGTAAAGATGGTACTTCATCATTTACGTCCATATGGCTACAAAACAGAGTTTTGCACCAGCTTCAGTAGGTTAGAAAAGGTAACAACATGATTTCATCCCCTTGTTCTAACTTCATAGTAATTTCCATTCTAGCTGCTGTCCCACGAAGTTTTTTTTTTTTTTTTTTTTTGATTGGAGGTTTCACGACCACCGGGAGCAACTCAATGGGCTATAAGCAGTCGCCCGTCCCTAATTTAGGGTCACTGGTTCCAGGGAAGGGAGAGAGCCAGTGCCGCAAGACAAACACAACATCCATGCCTCACCGGGATTCGAACCCGGACCCCTTTCGGACGAATGATCAGAGGCCATCGCTTAGACCACGGCGCCACCGGGGCGGCTGTCCCACGAAGTAGCCATACGGATAGGAAACTATGGCTGGAGCTTATTGGAACAGCTCAATAGTCTGAGTGCACAGAGCATGGCACCACTGTCAACCTGGAATCAAAGCAAAGCATGATGTAGTTGTGATGTTGTGGCAGGAGAGAACTGACTTTGAGAAAGGAAAGATTGTTTGGTGTTACATTAGTGGGTTGTCCATAAGAGAAACTCAGAGGCGTTTAAACATACCCAAGTCAACAGTTTTGGATATACTGAATAAGTGGAGGACACATGGCATGCCTGAAGCAGCAAAACATACCGGCAGACCAAAGAAAATCAGTGATAGAGGACATTGAAGCCTCAGGAGAGTCGTTACAGCTAATCGACGGAGTACTACACAAGACCTCAGTGTATAGGTGAGTAAAAATACTGGAACCTCGGTATGTACATGTACCATTCACTGAGAACTTCATTCCATAAGTTACTGTGGTCGTGCGGCTGCTCATAAGCCTATAGTCTCCACTTGGAATGCTACTCATCGTTTAGCATGATGTAAAGAACATTTATCGCAGACGTAGATAAATGGAAACAGGTCCTATGGACTGATGAATCTAGATACACGATCCATCAGTCTGATGGCCATGTGTGGGTATGGGGGCAGCTGGGGAAACACTATTTACCACAGTGTACTGTTCCTATGGTCAAGTTTGGAGTTGGCAGTATACTCGTGTCGGGGTGTTTTTCATGGAATGATCCCGGCCCATTGGTTATCATGGACAAACCTGTTAACCAGCATGTCTACCTTAATATTCTGGACAATTATGCCCTACCAACTCTGTGGCAATACTATGGAACCAAGCCTTGTTGGTACCAGCAGAATAATGCACCAAACCATAAAGCAAGGACTGTTATGGCGTGGTTTGATGATAATTCTGTATCGTGTGTGGACTAGCCAGCATAGATCCCTGATCTTAATCCCATAGAGCACTTATGGAATAAATTAGAGCACTGCATAAGAAGTTTGGAACCAAGGCCTACTACTAAGCAACAGTTAGCGGCAGCATTATGTACTGAATGGAAGCGCATACCTATCGCTGTGTTCCAAAACCTTGTCGAAAGCATGTCTTGAAGGGGTCAGTGCATGCATTAAGGCCAAAGGTGGACTGACACCATACTAATGTATGTCAATAAATGCTATTTTATGTTTTTCTTCTAGGTGTCTAATGACTTTTCCAATATAGTGTGTGTGTGTGTGTGTGTGTGTGTGTGTGTGTGCAAAAATTTCAGTGAATTTACTTAAGATATTTTGTTCTTCCTATCTACTTTTCGATAATCATACCATTTTGCCTTGGACATAAAGATTAACAAGCAAATTCCTGTCTTTAGGCCTGTTTCAAGTATTTCGAAATAGTTTTATCCCGATGTCTGCAACAATTTTATTTTTATCAAAAATGCCTTCTTTTATATCTAATGATTCAACCAAACCACATATGAATCTATATTTTTACTTTATACCTTCTACAACCTTTTTGGAAGTCTTTAGAAGATGAATGACATGGAGCAAATACATGGTTGGTTCCATATCTGGCTTCCTGTTCATGAAGAACAAGGAGCGAGTACTTTTACATTTTTTAAATGAATATTTTTACGCAGTTGTACACTTTTTTAAAGTTAATGCCTACCTAGGCTTCATTTGTTTTGGTCTTTTTGCAATGTGCTCAGCGTTGTGTCTGAAGATTAACGTAAATGTGTGGACAGAAGACTAAATAGTAGATGGAGTCTACTATATTATATTGCTTCAAACACATTTTGCCATGCATGTGAAACACACAGTGTTATGGCTCTGATGATGCTTAAGTATTAGTGAAAGGCTTTAGATAAGAATGCTGCTGAAATGCATAATGCTGTTCACACTTTAAAAATCAGGTTGTGATAAATTGTAGTTATTTTAATCTATCATGGTGAATATTTAATTGCAGTAATTATGTTGGTAAAGTCTCTTGCGTGGGCCCCATGTACAGTACTTTGCATTTTAATTATGAAGGTTTTAATTTAAATTAGGGTTTGAATATTTGGAATGTTGAAAATCAGAATAACATTGTGTAAATACTATGACAACTATCAAAAAATTCAGTTCAACATGCAAACTCTAGGACAACTACACCCTGCCAAATTGTGTTGTATGGACATGAATGAAGACAGCAGGTACATAGAAGATATATTTTTTTTTTAATATTCTGTAGCCCAATCATGTCTTAGAATTAACTAACTTAATGTTATAAGGTTTTATAGTATTGCTACTGTCTTGTAACTAGATACTTTTGTGATAAAAACTAACTTGAACCTCATAAATTAATGTTTGTCATAAAAAATACAATGGAATACCAATTATAAGATTCGGTTTGGAGCTTTTATAATGGGGATGGACAATTTTCAGTTTTCGTTTGTTTTCCACAGTTACATCAAGGAGCTGAAAGCTCAACTTCACTTAAGAGGTTTTCTCAAGACCGCCTCTGCTAAATTTTGGTCATTTTGACATTGTATGAAATAATGACTGAAAAGAGACCACAGATGTTTTGATTCAAAGTAGTCACGCCAGGTTGCCATAATCTTTTAAACTATTTGTTGACTTGTTTGCATCAGCAGGGAAATATATGCACTATGACGAGGAGACCAGTAGTAGATTCCTATATCTTCATTTTTTTGCTACCCACTTACTGTGTTGTTAATTTATAACAGCTGGCAGCAGTTGGGCATGTGCAGTTTTAGAAGTATGATCCAGTTTCATGCATTTGTTACCATGAGATTTTTAGGCATGGCTATGTAATTGTAAACAAAAAGCATTTTCTTAGAAAGAGAAGCTATGAATTTCAAAAGTAGAAAACTGCAAATCTCACTTGGGTACAGCGATTGCCAAGAAACTAGATTTAGTCTCTCAATGCTATTTCACAATCAAGCATATATGGAAATTAAAATGCATGTGGACCATCAGAACTGAACATGCATCCCTGAGAGATAGTGTGAGTAGGCTTAAAGGGAGAACAATGCCATGAAAACATGACAAGGTGCAACACACATTTATTGCAGAGAAAAATGCACTTACCCTGAAACATCAGATGACAGTTCCTGAGTAATGATACAAATATTCCAACTATAGTAAGTGATACTCCAGGTGAAACTGCAAAAACAAGTAATCCTTATTTTTTACCTCCCAGTACATACCATGACTTTCAAGAGAAGTATGACTCAATTACAGAAACAACTGTGGAAGTGTTGCACATCTCATAAGATTGGGAAGTGTGTACTGCATTATGCAGTACATGAAAAATCCCAGTGGCATTGTTGGAATGAAGAAGCTGGCGGGTTTTAATTATGTCACTACAAAGAGAGCAGGATAATGAAAATTGTTATCTTGTTGCTACATGCACCATGATCGTAAGAAAGAGATGTGACAACTGAAGTTTAGAGGAAGTGTCTAACCATGGAAATAAATTATCTCACCCTTCTGTTACAAAAGCCACCTTACTTTCAGAGTGTCACTGCAGATATCCCATCACAACCTGCACAAGATGAGAGAATAGCTTAGAGGAAAAAGGCTCTAGAACACAAGTAGCTGGAACACCAGTTGATGAAGCATAGAGTGAGTTTGTTGTGTCTGCCAGAGTATGTGTGCAGTGCTGAAATGCAATGTTTGAAAATAACCAAAAATCCAACCAGCATCAAAGATAGTTTTCAAGAAAGCACTTTTTCTGGTGTTCAAGCATTATATTTCAAGTGTGCATTTACACATATGTGGAAAGTGTATTTCAAGTGATTATTTAAGGGTATGTAGTGTTAATATGTAATATTAACAAAATAACAGGCATTTGAGAAAAAGTAAAAGCACCAACTAGATTACAATATATGTAGAACAAGCATGAGAATCACTTCATTTCTGGATAACAACAAAGCCTTGCCTCATATACCTTTGGCATAATGAGTTATCCAAGAAAACAGACACTCATGTCCCAAAAAATACACCAATACAGTCAAAACCATATTATTTGTCATAAAATGAAAATCATGATAATACGAGAAACATACCTTATGAACCTTCCTGACATTACACATTTTATGGTATGACTGATTTTAGGAATATGAGGAGGATTAGAACTGCACATGACGTAAGTTACTAGATATTCCTTCGGTACGTGGGGAGAACCCAGTAGTGAACATCAGTCAGAGCAAGGTTTGCATTTTCCTTTTTCACAGATAGCGACGACATGAAGTCTGACCGTGAAGATGAGTGGGGACCACTTGAAAAGCTTAAAGAGCAAATTTTTTTGGAGTTTCAATAAGGTTTTTTGAAATATACAAAAATATCTTTTTGGAATTATGATGTAGCAGTATTGTATATTGACTTCTATTTACTGTACATATGGTTTTAAGTCATTTTAAGATTCATAAAACTTGCTTGTAACAGTGCTTCAGTATTGTGAATTCTGTATTAAAAAAAAATTTGAATTGAAATGCAAGACAAGCAATGTAATCAGTGAAGAAGAAATAGGTACATTAAGAAACTTATCCACCCGGAAACTTACAAGGGGAACCCCAAAAAACAGTCACTGTAAAATGTGCAATGTAAGGAAGGTTCGTAAGGTACATTTCTCGTATTATCACAACTCATTTTATGACAAATAATATTTGCATTTTTGAACTTCACTTTTAGTTGGTTAAGTTCGATGAACACTTACCGCACGTGGGGCTTGGCTTTCAATTCCTATTTCCGTTATGTGGATGCCGCACGGGGTTTTCATTTGGCCACGGGTCCGCTTCTTTTTTTTTCCCCATTGGAATTTATTTTGTCTCATCACCAAATGAGTTTTTCCTTTGCTGCATCCTCATTTACTTCAATATTTATTCATACCCGAGTACTTTCAGTAAAATTCCTTTACCGTCTTCGAGGGGACGTTTTGCTCCGACTAGCACGGACCGTGTCAGCTGGGCATTTCGGTGGTTCTCGCGGGCTGCTTCTGTCATCGGCTATCGCTTCTTCTTGGGCGTTGTGGCGCCATCTCTTGTTGGTCAGTGATCTCACTTTTCGAACTTTTTCATTTTTTGCTCAATTTTAATTAAATTTTTCCAGCTGTTTCTCAAATTATTAGGGTCATTGTGGTTGCAAACTTTTGTCCTATTTTTTCAATCATTACCGACTCTGCTATTCTGAGGTGTTTTTCGGATTTACAGCTTTTGATGATTTTTATATTTTCGAAAATATAAAAATCATCAAAAGCTGTAAATCCGAAAAACACCTCAGAATAGCAGAGTCGGTAATGATTGAAAAAAATAGGACAAAAGTTTGCAACCACAATGACCCTAATAATTTGAGAAACAGCTGGAAAAATTTAATTAAAATTGAGCAAAAAAATGAAAAAGTTCGAAAAGTGAGATCACTGACCAACAAGAGATGGCACCACAACGCCCAAGAAGAAGCGATAGCCGATGACAGAAGCAGCCCGCGAGAACCACCGAAATGCCCAGCTGACACGGTCCGTGCTAGTCGGAGCAAAACGTCCCTCGAAGACGGTAAAGGAATTTTACTGAAAGTACTCGGGTATGAATAAATATTGAAGTAAATGAGGATGCAGCAAAGGAAAACTCATTTGGTGATGAGACAAAATAAATTCCAATGGGAAAAAAAAGAAGCGGACCCGTGGCCAAATGAAAAACCCCCGTGCGGCATCCACATAACGGAAATAGGAATTGAAAGCCAAGCCCCACGTGCGGTAAGTGTTCATCGAACTTAACCAACTAAAAGTGAAGTTCAAAAATGCAAATGCATTAATGCACGTTAAATAATATAACCTCCAATATCGGAAGTAAATTGAGACAAATAATATGTTTTTTTCTAAAGCCTTGCCTGTTCAAAATCAAGGCAGTACGGTTAAACTATTAACAAGGCAGTGAAGAATCAGTAGTACTGACATCACCACCACCCACCACTGATGAAGGCCATATAATATGGTTGAAACACATTTGGAAGCGACAGTAATGATATGGCTTATATACATGGTATGAATCAAGGTTTTCTAGGATTTTAATGCAACTTTTTTATCTATTTCACTTGGCATTTCTTTGTACATGATTTTAGCTCTGCTTTTTGTTGTAAATGGCTTTAAAATCAACTTTTATTCATTTTGAATACATTCTGTTTTTTATCTACTGTGAACACAGCAATAACTATACTATAAAGGGGCAGCTGTGCGATGACCAAAAATCGAAATGGTGAGTCAAACTTTTATCAAACCTCTACCAGTTAGTTGTTTTTTTATACTGAAGCTTAGCTATGTATGTGTAACATATAAATAAAGCATGTTCACCCTGTCTTGGTAATAATTACAATGTGTGAAATAGAATTTCATGATGATATATTATCAAAAGTATTTGGACACTACCAAATATTTTCATAAGGGTAAAGAATGGTTGTGCAGGAAGGTGCGTGGTGAGGGCAGAAGTACATATAATAAAGCTGAGATGTTCTGTTGTGTTATCAGTAACTTTGAAATGGATATGCCACATGGATGTGAACTTAAGAGATCCAGCATAAGCTGCTCATAGGATCTCATTTGATTAATGTGGAAGCATTGCAGCTAAACTAAACATACCAAAATCAACTGTAAGAGATGTCGTGAAGAGAAAAAAGCAGGATGGTGCAAGAAAACATTCAGCAAGGCTGCACAAACTGACAGAATGTGACAAAAGAGCCAGGGTAAGAAATGTTAAGAAATTCCATTCTTCCTCTGCTGCTTCCATCGCTGCTGAAGTAAGAAATGCTTGTAATGACTTGGTTAGGACCATAACTATCCGCAGAGAGTTGCACAGTGCAAGTTATTATGGTATAGCAGTGGCACATAAGCCACATAACATAACCATGAATGCAAAGCACCGTTTGGAGTGGTGTATCTCCTGTCGTTCCTGGACTGTTGACGACTGGAAGGCTGTTCTTTGGAGTGATGAGTCACGCATTTCACTCTTCCAATCTGATAAGCGCATTTCGATTTGCGACAGCCTGGTGAACAATTTTTTTCATACTGTGTTCTTCCAACTGTTAAGTTCGGTGGAAGCTCCATCATGGTATGGAGTTGTTTTTCGTGGATGACACTTGGCCTGTTGGTTATTATGCCACAAAGCATGACCTCTGAAGTGTACCTCAACATTCGAAATAATTCTGCTCTACCAACAATGTGGCAGTATTATGGAAATGGCAGTTGTCTCTTCCAACATGATTGAGCTCCCTGCCACACTGGAGGGGGTGTGCAGAACTGGTTTCTTGAAAATGAGGTGGAATTGTTAGACTGGCTTACTCAGAGTCCTGGTCTTAATACCATAGAACACCTCTGGGAAGAACTGGAGCAACAGATACGAAATCAGTCACAATGACTGTCTTCGCTCTCCACACTGGCAGCAGCTTTGCAGAATGAATGGTGGGCCATTCCTGTAGAGACCTACCAGAATTGGTTGATAGCATGCCTCGACGTGCTGCCGCTGTCATACAAGCAAAAGGTGGACCAAATAACTACTAATAGTGATAATAAAGTCATTTGTCCCAAAACATTGTGGTGTCCAAATACTTTTGATAATATAGTGCATATTCATCTACTGTCTACCTTGAATTCTACCTACCAATCCTACTTTTGATATTGACAGCCTGTATAACAATCAAACAGAAGTCATCGCTTTTTCCACGTTTAAAGTGAGTCACAGAAAAATTCTCATGACTCCCTTATAAACGTGGAAAGAGCGATGACTTCTGCTTGATGAAGTTAGTCCACGTCAAATGTCTGTATTTACTGTACAACAATCTTGAACTTGCACCACACATTCCATCAGACTTAACAGATGCTCATAAACACCATGTCCCAAAACATGGTGACATGGTTGGGCACATTGGAAAAGTTATGCAGATGGGAAGGAGCAGAACTAATTTTTTTTTACAATACTTGGAACCTTTTAAGGTAAGAAGAAATTCCCTTTCCCTCTAAAGAGCATTATGAATTTATAATACTTACTGTTGATTCTATTGACAAAATAAATACTACACATCCTGCTTAGTGGGATTTGTACATATATCAAACATATCAAACAGTTCTTTGAAGTAAACGGAATTATACGCGCATCTGAAAAGCATGCTACCTTACTAGCAGTGCATAGAATTAAAACAGTATTATTCATTTGATTGTCTCTCCATGTAGCACCATCTGATAAATCCTATGAGGAACTTTTGGAATTGCTGGAAAAAATATCTCTGCCTGAAATAATCTGAAATATATTTTCAGTTTCACAAGAGCCTCCAGCTTAGTAATGAAGGCACTGCTGATTATGCAGCTCGGCTTACGCATTTGGCAGAAGATTCAATTTTTGAAATACCTTGCTGGACTGTCTGCAAGATCAATTTGTGAAAAGTCTATGTGATAAAGCAGTGCAACAGAGACTGTTAGCAGGGGTTGAGTCAACTTTTGATGATGCAATATTGAAAGTACATGGCTCAACATGAAATTGTCCCACCCAGGAGGAGGAGGTGTGACATATTGGCATGCAAATTGGAATGTGTGCATGCACATGTATTGGTTATTCACGGAATTCAATTGCACAGACAACTGTGTGATACATCAGAGAAATTCGAAGGCAAAAGTGGACTGCCGTACTCATATTAAGAGCTACAGAAAAATGCGATGGAGTATCTAGGGTGGATATAGCCTTTTTAAGGATTGAAGATGCCCCACTGACCTTGTCATGAGCTGTATAATCAGCTAGATGCGTTTCAGCATGGCAGGAATACAGGCCCGTGTGAAGCTGGGTGATCGACACACAGTATTGAATCTCATATGAACTGTGACGCCAGAACAGTGGGATGCTGTTGGCAACAATGGTTGCAAGAAGGTATCAACAGTCATCATAGAGGAACAGGTGATGTCAGGTGCACATCAGCCTAGGTAGATCAACACATATGTTGCCAGGTGGGCGTGGAGCCACTGGCAATTGCAGCAAACTTTCAACAAGCTATATGTACAGTGCTCCACAGAAGTATAGGTTCACCATGTTTTGTTGATATGCGAGATGGTACAATAATCGCCTATGAAAGATATCTGCATATGTAAGAACACTCATTGCTAGATGCACCAGACTATGTAAATCGACCTGTCGGATGTCATGCATGTTGACTACTATTGAACACCATGTGCCCCAGCCACCACATGAATATAGGTCCAGATGTCAGGTAGCTGTAAGAATGGCACTGCGTACATTCCAATGTCAGTTTCCCTTGAAGCTGAACTATGCAGTGTGGCGTGCATTGTCTGAACACGAAAAAGGTTTAATCGAAGCTTATCAGTGTGGAAAAGGTGTTAGGGAAATTGCATAAGTGATTGGGAGATCTCATAATATTGTTGGCAATTTCCTGCATAATAGGGCAGCATATGGGACGGTTAAATGTCCGGGATATCCTTCAATCCTATCTGCAAGGGATAAATGCAACATTGTCAGAGAAGCATCGAATTCTTCGCTATCTACAATGCAGATACGGTGGAGGTGCAACCTCAAAGTCCCCTCGGAAACTGTTCAGCGGGTTATAAAGTTGAACCCTCACATTGTTCGAGCAAAATTACAGAAAGCACCGTATTTGAAACCCATTCACAAACAGAAACGACTGGAATTTGCTCGTAAACATGTTGGACAGAGATTGGAGCAAGGTAAGACAGTTTTCTCTTGTTTTCATTGAATTAATTTGGTTTGTTTTTGCAGATCCCAGTGTCTAATTATTGCTATATATATCACTAGGATGTGTTCAGTGATGAGAAAAAGTTCATACTAGATAGTCTGGATGCATTTAATTCTTACTGGCACTATCTGCGGAAAGAGCCGAAGTTCTTGTCCAAGAGAAATTTTGTAGGGGAGGAGTTGCATGGTTTGGGGAGCCTTCAGTACTTGTGGAACTGTTTCCTTGGAGTTTGTGTCAACGAAAATAAACAGCGCTTCACATATCAAGCTATTCTTCAAAAACCTTTTCCCGTATTTACGTAGGTTTTGCCGAAATCATCCCATTTATCAGCAAGACAATGCAGCAATCCATGTCAGCAGCAGCACTAAACAATGGTTAGCGGTTCAGAATAAGGAGGTACTGGACTGGCCAGCTTGTTCGCCGGACTATAACATTATGGGAAATGTTTGGGGACTCCTCATTTGCGAATAACGTGACTTACAATTCTGTTGCAGAATTACAGCGAGCGATTTAGAATGCATGGACTAATTTGGACCGTACCACCCTCAAAAACCTTGCTAACAATATGAAACAAAATTTTCAGTCTCATTCAAAAAAATGGTGGTCCCATTAATTATTAGTGTGTGTGAACCTACATTTATGTGCAAGACCACATACAGCCTTTCATTTCTCATTCATAAAACAAAACAGTATTTATTGCAGTTGTTGCATTTCATTGCAGTTTATGCATGTGTGTGTGATGGGCAAAACTAGTAATTACATTAAAAATGTTCTGTGTGCCCGGTTTGAAGTGAATTATGGTGGACCTATACTTCTGTGGAGCACTGTAGTTGCTAC
This sequence comes from Macrothele yani, assembly GCA_039090855.1. NCBI lineage: Eukaryota > Metazoa > Arthropoda > Arachnida > Araneae > Macrothelidae > Macrothele > Macrothele yani. The sequence goes on along the minus strand of CM077021.1, from coordinate 9,248,217 downwards.
CATGGATATCTTCTTTGTAATCCATATGGTACCTGAGATTGACAGAGGCAGGCCTGTGCTTCCAGTGGCCATTGTATCAACTACCATTGATCCAAAGTCACTGTTGGGCTCAACTGGACTGGTGTTGTAATAGCTACTTGGTGACATGAATACACTTCATGTTCATGGAAGAGTCCAGATTTTGCCTTGGTGCCGACTATCACCAGGTCCACAGTTGGAGATGTGGGTAAATGGTAGACCTGTTGGTCATCTCCAAGCACTACACTGCTTGTCCACAAGGTATCATCATGTAAGGCACTATCAGTTATAACAGCAGGTCATCTCTGATGCACATGATAAAAACTGTGACAGCCCAGTTATATGTCTCCGATGTTTTACAGACAGTGAGTTGCCACTGTCTGTAGAACATTAGAGACATATAACAGCGGTATCCCCATAATGCTGGGAATACATATGGGCATACCTCTCCAGGTATCCCCACATGCTATTTTCCAGCATTATAATGATCAGCCAGAGACAGACACTATCTACATGCTTTTCTGCAAGGAGTCCACATGCTTCTATGGCCAGCAAGAACTCTGGACCTTTCAATCATGTATGGGAATATGACTTTACTGGACAATACTTGCAAGCCTCTCCTCATCCGACCAGGAACATAGCTTAGTTATGGGACCAAATAAACATGGTGTGATCCAAGTGGTCTGCTTGAATGCATTGCAAACCACAGTGGCCACATCCAGTATTCAGAGATATCACCTTTTCCTGTATTTTATTCTATCAAACTGATGTATTGAGTTGAAATTTAAATCCTTTGTTATCCACCAGATACTCCATGTCCGTGGTTAATTTCAGCTGATTCCACTCATTCCTTCTGGGTGGGGTAATTTGTGTCGAGCAATGTATATGCAGTAAGTCAAAATAAATTGTGGAATACTGAATGACGGAAGATCTACCTGGATGGCTTAAATGATCTGGACTCTAATGAAACAGTTTAAACAATATCTTTTGTTTAATAACGGCTTTTGGAAGTCTGACAAATTTAACGTATGATTTCTTGAAATGGTGCAATGTATTGGGTATATAAATAAGTTTTGAGGTGAACAAAACACGTTGTTGGAAAACAGAAACAATATTTTAATATTAATCGAAGTATGCTCCCTCTGAAGCTACAACTTTACCCCATCTTTCGGGCAGTGAACATATGCCCTGAAGGAAGAATTCCGGTTCCTTAGAAGAGATCCAGTTGCCCAGCCAATTTTTGATGTCTTCATAAGAACTAAACCGTTCTCCAGAAAGTGCTGACTGCATCGGCCGGAACAAATGGTAATCTGATGGCGCAATATCTCGCGAATATGGCGGGTGGGGTGGAACTTCCCAGTCGGATCTTTCTAAGTACTTTTTCACAGGTCGAGAAACATGTGGTCTTGCGTTGTCAAGCTGTAAGATGACTTTGTTGTGTCTATTCTCCCATTCCGGCCGTTTTTACACGAGAGCTCATTTTAAACGCATTAATTGGGTTCAATACCAATCACCAGTAATAGTTTCTGATGGTTTCAGCAGTTCATAGTGGATCACACCCTTCTGGTCCCACCAGTTACACAGCATTACCTTTGAACCATGGATATTGCGTTTTGGCATTGAAGGACCTGGTTCACCTGGCTTCACCCATGCTTTCTGCCGTTTAGGGTTATCGTACCATATCCATTTCTCGTTGGCAGTAATAATACGATGCAAAAAACTTTCTTTTTTGCCTTTGAAGCAGCAATTCGCAAATGGTTTTTCGACGTTCAAGGTCTCTTTCTCGCAAAGCATGTGGAACCCAATGCCCTTCTTTTTGCACCATTCTCATGGCAGCTAAACGTTGTGAAATGCATGGTTGACTAACATTTAATGCTTCTGCTAGTTCTTTTTGGGTCTGGCACGGATTCTCGTCGAGTAAAGCTTCCAATTCGGCATCAGCAATTTTTTTGAATGGTCCAGAACGTTCTTTATCACTGACATTGAAATTGTTCCTTTTGAATCGTCTAAACCAATACTCACATGTTTTTATGGATGGAGAATGTTCACCATAGATTTCTGACATTAAACGAGAGCTGTTGGCAGCACTTTTCTTGACAATAAAGTAATGCACTAACACTTCCTGCAAATGCTGTTTTGTCGGGACGAAAGTTGCCATTTTCCATAGAGTAAAACAAATACGTCTTCGCACCTCAATCGAACGTCGTATACTGACTCTGACAGCTGGTGTCTCGTACTGCGATATTGCAGTGTTACCACCTTAAAATACATGCAAGCAGTAATAAGTACGACACCGAACGGAAATCTCTCAAAACTTATTTATATACCCAATAATAAAAACATTCCTGGGAGAACAGCGCAACATTTTGTGTTGTGCTACGAACAAAATTCATGAATGATACACTGCTCCTACCAGAGATGCTTCATGTAGGTTTGATGACCCTCAACCAGTCCTGTCAAAACAACATTTACATATCCCAAGAAAAAGCAGTGATGTCCCAATGTAAATATAAGAATCCAACCAGCTTGTTTACATATTCCAAGAAAAAGCACTCATGTTTCAGTGTCCTTGTGATTCTCCCTTCCAATTTTGAATCACTAAATAATACTTTTTACTTTTCACATCCCCCTTTTTTTATTTCAAGGTTTAATTACTCCTATGAGCATCTAAAGATTACAAGGAATCACTTGCTCCTAATTTGGGGACTCTGACTCCAAGGAAGACACACAACCAGAGATGTAGGATGAACACTCCACCCATGTCTCATCTAGGGCTCAAACTCATGGCCCAACTCTTGAGAATTAGCTGTAAGTCATTTTCAATATTTCGTAGCTACCTATTCCCCACTCTATGCCATACCTACGAGGCAAAGAACTCCAAATACATGTGTTTACAACTTCCTCAAACATTCTAAACTTCCTACCTCAAAGAAAATGGGCCATGGAATAAAAGCGATCTTAGTCAGGAGGAGCTAGGTCCAGACTTCATATGCTCAGTGAGGAAGCAACTGATAAGCTAGTTCTCTAAGTTTTTCTTTTACCAGAACCATGGTTGCCCTTGTCTTGCTGGAAGAGTTATCTGCTGTCTGTTTACCAATTCCGTGTAGTGTGGACGCCTCACAGAGTACATGCACCCCAGTTGTACTGAATAGAAGTTGGGCAGTGATGGCACATGCATCAGAAACCAGTTCAAAGAGTGCACTACATCCTCAAAATTCCACCACACACACACACATTGCCTTCATTTTGAGTTGTCCTCTCTTTGGGACAAGAAGTGCTGCTGCCAGACCTGGGTCAAAGCAATGTTTTCAGGCTCTTAGAATTATTGAAGTAGATCCATTTTTAATCACATGCAACAATTCTTTTGGTAAAATAATGGTTGTGTGGGCTCGGAGGAGAGCTTTATTGAGCACGTAAGACTACTGAATGGTCTGAACCATCTGGTATTTATTAAAATGCTAATTACATTGAAATAGACTCCAGTGATCAAGTTTAAGGACTGAGATCACACCAAGGTGCTGTTGTGTCATTTCCAACTGACCTACAAATTCCACCATTCCACTTTAAAGCATGAACTGTACCACTTGCAATGTGACTTATGAAATGTTGCTCTCAACAAACCTCTAGCTGATGAAGTTATATAACTTATATCTGTTCCAATGCAGCTAAACCCATCTGTACTGATCATTAAACCATTGAGTGTAGTTCACTTGTGTAAAGGCTACATGGTTGCAATGAATACTGCTATGAAAGCTCATTACTATCAGATACCTGGAGTCAATCATCTACTCTCAAGAAAGAAGGCTAGTATGCTCAAATTGAACTCGCACAAGCCTATGTTCACTTTTGAGTTGATTACAAGTTTGCAAGGGCACAAGCCATTGTTATTCACAGAGGAGCTTATATGGTTAACACCTACAATATAGAGTAAATCCGGCAACAGGGTTCTTTGAAAATCTTGATAGTTTGTTTGCAGGATAGCCCAGAGCAGTGCCTTGTGTTAATGTAGTATGTACTGATAATCCATGAACAATTAGCTGTAAGATTATGTAAAGTTCTTGCCTGTCTCACAGCTGCTGGGTTGTGCGCTAAGAAAAACTATCCTTTTGGAATTGTGAAAGTTGAATTTCTGGGGGTATTGATGCTTTTGACATACACCACCCTTCTAAGATCACAGCAGGTCATGCAACTCCAGCTCCTCAACAGAAATAACACTTACAAGATTTTCTGAGACTTTTAAATTTGATCCTAGTTTTCTAAAAGATAAGGCAACAGTTGCTTTCAACCACTGCATAGATTGTCTGATAAGACTTTCCTTGAAAATGGACGGAACATCATGCTATTGCATTTAGCAAAGTTAAAAACTTCTCATCAGGCAGTGTATTAGTTCAATTTGATGAGAAATTTTCTATTATTTTGATTGTGATGAGTCTCCATATATTGTGGGCTCAGTTTTAAGTTCTCTGGAAGTGACTGGGAGGAAGCAATTGATGTAAGTGATAAACAACCTAAGCATCGTTTTTCAATATAATGAATTGCATGAGCTAAGCATGCTCCTGATGCAGATGTGACTCCTATTTTTAACCGTTCTTCACAAATTTCTTTCTCAGTATTGTTTTTATTGAAATGAATATGCATGCAGAACTTGCCATTTTGTTGGACAGTAGCAACTTAGCAGCCCCTCATGAACCTCACTATGATCCTTGTGCAAATATTCAGCTACTACTGGATCATGTGAATAGATTGTTCAGACTTCATTACACTCCACATCAAAAGCCGAAAAGCTGAGTACAGATTTACACACACACACACACACACACACACACGAAGCACTTCTTCAACATACTGTATACCCCCACCACTGGAATTTCATGTCTCATTTCTCATATAGTATCAAGGAACTAAAGACTTTTTGTTGTTGTTTTATTTTGTTTGGGGGTTTAATGACCACCATGAGCAACTCTAAGTTAAAGACATCACGTCAAAAGTTGAAATTCAAGAATGTGGACTACCCTACACAGTTGTAATGACGTTACTGAAAATGGGGAAACTTCTTGTCTAAAGGGTACCATGTTTTTCTGAATAACCATTTTGCCAGTGTCACTCTTGCAGAAGCATTATATAATTCAGGAGCTTCTGTACGACAGGAAGCTTCCAGGAAAACAGAAAATTCTCACCATCCTCCTTTTATAAGAAATGTGTTGTTAATGAAACAAAATATTTTCATATGGGTCCTATTCTTGCTGAAGCCTATAGGGAAAATAATCATGGAGGACTTTAGTACTACTTCTGGCAACAGGCTGCACTGCAAGAAACACCAACTACAAACATGTATGCTGAGAAAGGAGTGAAAATATAACAAAACCTGTCTACTGTTCAGCAATATAACAATCTTATGGTTGGAGCTAACATCGCTGATATTTGCATCAGATGAGAGGTTTGCAGTCAGCTATTTAATTCTTGGGTGCAGGAACTGGTTTTCATCATAGATTTTCACCATATGTTCAACCACTTAAAAAGTAATTTATCAATAAGCTGGCTTCTTTTTATATGTTACATGCTTATATCATTCGATAAAAATATGTATTATGTCTGTTCATATACAGAGAGGTTCTTGGCTAGCCATATAGCTCCTGTATAAAATTTAAAATCATACACTCACTGAGCTTAAAGATGATCTCTTCCTAGCTGATGGCTACAATTGTACCCTCAAACCCTTCTTGGACTGTCATAATTCAGGGGAATACTGTTTTCTACTTGTCAATCATCTTTGGTGAATTGCTCAACAGTTGTCAATTTCAGATGCTTTTTGAACCACGTAATGCATAGCCTTGTCTTACACTTTATCTGTTCAGAGTTCTGACTACAAAGCAGCTTGGACAAATTTAGTTTATGTATAATCAAACCTATGACTGATACTTTCTTTAATGGAATATCTAGAAATAGAATCACCTGACCACTGAATGGCATCCATTCAACTACAACTTGGTCCTGCTAGACTACCTGGATCATTGCTCTGGACAATAAATACTCATATCCTTACTGATGATATGTACAGCAAACTCATACTATCAACAATAAATGCTACTGAATTTGATGACCATAATTCCTCAAACTCTTTTGAAAGATGGATGGTCTTGAAATTCTGTACCCTGACCATACCCAAGAGCTATGCACAATGTTTCAGAAAATCTTGCTCCCAGCTTGTTTGCTAGTCTTCGGGAAGACTTATGTAATCTTTCTATGGGTTTAGAAGAATATCATTTGAAAATAGATGCTCTTCTTTCAGGTCACCAGACTAAATGCACCAATCTCTATTTCATCTCAAATATTTGTAAGTCGTGGAAGGAGAAAGCAGAGCCTTATTGCTTTAAGAACAGCAATTGGGGGGTGTAGAAACTGATCCTGCCCTCTTTGTCGACCCAGATAAGTGATGTTAGCGATAGTCAAAGGTCAGTGAACATTTCTGCCAAACAATGAGGACTTTCCAGAAATTTCTCAAGTCCCTGGTTTAATACATTAGTTACGTGAAGGTACAATAACAGAAGCCACAAAATGGTTGAAAACAGCAGGCTTCATGCAAAAATACCCACAGAATTAAGTAAGAACACACAAGGTTATGTATATTAAAGGATGCCCTCTTTCAGGTATATGTAACTTGGTGTTTATCACTTAATTCCATGGTTGTAGAAGCCAAAATGGTCAGCTATTAAATCTCTGCATAAAGAAATGAGCTCACAATGGCTTTTTTGCATCATATTTCTGCCAAACTTATATCCGTATCTGGCTGCTTGTTCTAATGCTATTCTAGCTGGTGTACCACACTCTCCACAATTTACTGTAGGCATGGGCACTGTCAAAGTTCTGCCAAAGAAAGGAGACCTCTTCCTTCTATGGAACTACTCACCTTTGACTATCACTAACATCAACCATAGAACAATGTCTAACATTTTCTCTCCTCATTTAAATTTCATCTTGCTGCTATTTCATTATACTCAATCATATACCTTTACAGTCATCACATCAAAGACAATCTTATTGCAATCGGAGATCTTGTTCATACAGCAAACATCTGGCATTAGCAATTGGCAATGTCACAATTGACCAGAAGCACACATCCGACAGGATACCTCATTGCTACTTTCAAGCAGTTCTTTTTTTAATTTGGTTTCTCACCCAAGTTCTGTTCTTTGTTACTGCAGCTTTACAAAAATACACTAGTCTAGGTAAACTTTGCAATTTATCTTACTGCAGCTATTCTTTTTAAGAGGGGAAACCATCAAGGATGGCCTCTTTCAGGTCAATTATTTCTTTATTGTTTGAGCCATAATTACTACATCTTAGGAAATGTTTCTACAAGTGCCTTAATGTGCAGACCCCCAAATTTTGACGACCACTTATACCAGTGATCTGAGTGTTTATCTGGAACAATGCTGAGTTTAATGCTGCTCACTCAAGATGCTTATATTACCAACTATGAAGCTTCAAGTGCAACCACTAATCATGAGAAGGATTGAGATCTGTAGCGTGGAGGGCCTGAAGGGACCATATGGGCACAACATGATATGAGATCTGGTTTTTAATCAAGTGTTCAGAAGTTTTTTGGTGTCCATGTGGGTGACTGTACATAACTTAAAGACCTGGCTTCCACTTCTCCTCTCCAAAGAATCCTCATCAAACATTTTTACTGCTCCTAAAGATGGACATGTATGCTCTCATCCTGTTCCAATTCCATGCAGTTCATATAAAAGAACTTGAATACTAGAAGCAACTACCGGTCACCCACCTGCCTCCATCTACAACTATTGACCTTCTTGAAGAACCTATTTTCCTCTTCCTTCCCATATCTTTTGCAGACATCTAATTTTTATCATCTGACATGGACTGCATCTGGCCAGCAACTTGTGAACAATATAATCTAAAGTGGAAGTGTTTCACAGATATTTCACTAAACCTCTCTCCGACAACACTTAACAAAGAAAAACAGTCTTCTTCAAATTTCACTCTTAAATCTATTTCTTTCCCCAGTTCATTCCAATGGCATCCAGCATATACCCACTGCAAACCTCTGTACCCCCTCATTTACTCTTCCCCCTCTCCTTTGGACCAGCTCAAATCCAGGTTGTCACAACTAAAGAGAGTGTGGTACCACTTCATTTTACTCTCCAAACAACAACCTAAAGCCATACAGGATGTTTCACCTGCTTTTCTGTCTGGGCATCAACTTATTCAACTATTGACCAAACACCTGAGAACATCCACTGGAGATTCCTATACATCAGTGACTACAACTGTAACAACTCTACACCATTTTCAGATTACTGATTCACCACTCCGTCCATACTGTGCTGTTGCTGGCAATTTTCTTGATGCCTATTAATCCCACTACTCCACCTCCTTCCTCACAAATGCATCACACCTCATAATATGACGGACTACCAAGTTGTACTCCAGTACTCTCCAATTCCCCTACCTTCTTTTTTCATTGTTCTTGTCAAACATACTTATCTCTTTCTACTTACTGGCCCTGAAACTTTTTGACTTTCACCTGCTACAGCCTGCTCTGTGCCCTTGTAGCTCAATTTCACACAAGCCCTGCTCTTTCAAATTTTATCCATGGCTTTTAACAGTGCCCTTGCAATTCCAATTGAAATTTCTTCTTTGCTGTTTAAGTCAAATGTTATACAGCTTCAGAGATAAGTGAATTTTTCCACATTTTCAAGTTCTTTGACTTCTAGAATGATCTTCCTGATGTCTGCGCCAAATACCATCATTTTTTGGCTTTTCTATGTTCATCTTTAGTCCATATCTTTTACCCTCTCTATTCAGTTCTTGTACCATTTGATCCAGTTTCATTCCATCTTCTTCAATCAGTACAATGTCATCTGCAAAACACAGATGGTTAAATATTTGTTATCCAAAGTCCTTCCCTCATTAAGAAAATTATTTTAAAAACTATGATAGAAACAAGTGGTTTGTGGCATGATGCATGTAAACTAAGAGTTTTGTTGTTGTAGGTGCATGCTGAGTAATAACTAAGTGGTGTTGCCAGCATGAGAAGTCAAAAGTCAAAATGGTATCTGTGCAGCAAAAGGTGCAATGTGTTCTGTGGTACCAAAAGAAAAAATCACCGATAACTATTCGGCATAATTTCACAAGAAAGTACAGACATCCACCACCTGATCATAAAAGCATAACAGCTTGGTGTGCAAAGTTTAAGGAGAGAGGAAATGTTGACCAAACACGAACAGGCAGACATGGTGTTAGCGCAGACACTGTTGATGCAGTGCGGACAGCTTTTGTACACAGTCCCCAAAATCCACATGACAATTTTTGTCTGAAATCAGAATCCCCTGCACTACACTGAAGAAAATTTTACACAGAAGACTTCGTTTGTATGTGTACAAAGTACAGATTGTTCAAGCATTGCAGGTGGAAGACTGCTCATATTATGCTGCTTTTGCAACTGAGATTTTACAGTGTATCAATGACAACAACTACCTGCAGCATGTGTGTGTTTTTTGGATGAGGCTACTTTTCACACGTCTTCTGAAAACACACAATGTGCGTATACGAGAAACAGAAAATCTCCATGTTGCCTTTGAAAAACAGCAGGGCAGCCCAAAAGTGAATGTTTGGTCTGGTCTCGTGCACATGAGAGTCATCGGGCCTTTCTTTTTTTGTGAAAGCACAACCATGGGTAATTTTCCAGCAGGATGATGCCCCACCAGATAGAGGATTAATTGTTTGAAAATTTCTCAATACCACACTTCTCGACAGATGGATTGGGAGGAACAGTCTAACATCATGGCCGCCACAGTCACCCGACATAACACCCTTAATCTTTTTCCGGTGAGGTTATGCCAAGGAGAAAGTCTATTCAACACCAGTGTCTGATATTGAAACTTTGCGGAGGATGACAACGGATGCTTTTGCTACAGTCTCCAAAGAGATGTCAGGCAAAACATGGCTCCAGGCCACAAACTGTGCTCATGTGGAGGTGTACTAACAATGTAGAAAAAAAAAACTATTAGTTTACATGCATAATGTCACAAACTGGCTGTTTCTACCTAGTGTAGTTTTTTAAATTGAAAAATTCTTAATGAGGGAGTATCTATGTCCACCCTGTAATTTTAATTTTAAAAGTGTAAGTTGCCCAAACACCACAGTCAGATTGAGAAAAATGAGGATAATATAAAACATGTATTTTCCTTATATTGGGTTATTGAGTAAAAAAATAAATAAAATTTGCAGAATTTTAGTAACTTCAGTTGCTGATTTAATAGTCAATTGCAAAAATAAAACAACGGCTCTTGAATGTGCCAGAGTATATCGGATTCTGATCCCACTAGATCAACCAGGAAAGAAAAAAATGACATAACAGCAGTACCAAAAATATACCGAGACAAAGATTAAATCAACATGTCAAAAACTGGCGCACAGAGAGAGAGAGAGAGAGAGAGAGAGAGAATTTATTCAGTTCTGCATTAAAAACCAAAAAATACCCCAGTTTTGAAAATGTCAAAATTTTTATATAGCAAAAAGTAAAACGATAATGTGAAACAATTGCAAACAATGTGATATGCCAAGCCCTTGGAAAGTCTTAATTAAAAAAGTAATGCTTTTCGAATATTTTTTTTTTTTGTCGACGACTAGGGTTTCATGCAACAACACAATAAACATAGAAATTGAGTGAAAAACACACAGAGTCATGTATAGTAATGAAGTTCATTAAGCTGTAGCTTTTGGCAATTTTACAGCCTTGATCACTTGCGATCAACTGAATCCGAGGACTAGTTGCCAGAACTATAGTGTGAATTTAAGGTGCAGGAACTGTAGCCAGGATTTAGTATAAACATCCAAACAAATGGGATTTGGTGAGGGGTCTTTGGATTGCAATTCTTGGTAAAGTAATCAACAACTGTGGTAGCTGAAAGCTACTGCTTAACGAACTTCACCACCATATGTAACTGTTCTTTTCACTCGATTTCTGTGTTTATTCCTATTTCATGTTTTGTGTATTTGTAGCCAAAGTTATGTGATTGGTTATACATCACACCCAGGCTTCAAGGGAGGAGAACCCTCTTGCTGAGATCTTGTTTGGGTACACATGTAGTGTAGGCGAATGTGAGCATATTTGCTTACTTTTTTCACGGTGGCATGCTGGAATTAAAGCCTGATGATGCAAACAAAGTTAATGAAAGTGCTAGCTTGTGAGAGTGTACAGAGGAATTCTTTAGACTTTTTTAAAGAGTAACTTAAGTTTTTAATTCTGTAAAGTGTACTTTTAAGAGTTTTTAAATGCAATTTAAATAATAGTTTTTGATGGGGTTACGGCAAATTATGTGCCCGACTTGGGCCCATGAGGACAATAATTCGTGAATGGTGTGGGGAAAAAGTTTTTTTTTTACTCTTTTCCTTTTTTTGAAATATTTGTAATGTTATATAAATTTCACAAATTTACTGCTGGAGAACACAGCAGTATTGCAATGAATATGCAACCCCTGAACAAACCAATGTGTTTACTTCACTTACTGTGAAGGTAATTAACATGTTTCAAATCCTTCATATGTTACGAGTGAAATGCTATTCTAGTATTTAATCAAAGGTCATTTTAAGGCTGTGCACTTGTTTGCATAATAAAACATTAAATACCACTTCAAGTCAAGTGGAACCTGAATGGTAGACTGTTCACATTTGGTGAAAGAAGACTATACTTCATCCCTCATGGGATATGCCCCGGACTTTTACCAGCACTGATTATTGTTGTCCCTGTGATACAGTGATCGATGTACTTACAGATCATGTTGCTGCACATATGGTGATGTACATCTTACTGGTTATCTGTAAAAAAATGTTAACATATAGTCTTGTATCCTTTTTTTTTTATGGTAATAAATGTTAATTTGCAGGGAAAAAACAATACTGGAAAGAAGTTTCCTTCGATGTCTTTTTCCCCATATGGTTCTGAACAGTTATATTTTGCACAAAAAAAATATTCCTCATACATACATATCACTAAGCTGTTCTCTGAGATTCAGAGGTCAGCTCAAAAAAAAAAAAAAAAAAAAAAAAAAATACAAACTACCAGATAAATTTTTAACTGATTTACTTACAGTTGGTGTATCAAACTTCTCCATTTACAGCAATCTTGACACACAACTCTGGCTTCACTGACATCCATCACACAACTTACACAAGACCTTCTATACTTCATACTCATCTTTTTCTCATGCAGACACTCCTGAATCTGATCCTCCCATGACTTCCTTGGCCTTCCTCTGCCTTTCCTACCTGCCACTTGTGCTAAAAAAAAATTCTTAGTAAGCGTCTCCTCACTCATTCTTTCAACATGGCCAAACCACCAAAGCATATTAGTCTCCACCTGGCTAACAACATTTTGCTTCACATTACACAACTGCAACATCTTCATTCCTCAAACGATCCGAATGTGTCTTGCCATAAATTCCCTCACTGTAAGTAATGCATTTCACCAGCACACAAACGACTCCTATGTTTCTTCTGTATTACCCAGGTTTCACTGCCATACATCACAGCAGGAACAATGACACTTTCATACACAGTCATGGGGAAATCTCTTGCGAATTCATCATTCCTGTGAAAACCTCCCAAAGCAGCTATGCCTTTCAATGAAGAATTCACTTGCTAATTTCACCATCTAACTTGTTCTCTCTGTTGAACATGCTTCCTAAATATACAAACTTGTTCACCTGGTCAATCACTGTGCCATTTAGACTTATATTACATTCAGTACTACCAGTTCCTCGCTCAAAAACCATAACTTTGGTTTTTCCTTATTTATACTCAGTTTGAATTTCATGCAAACTTCGTACATCTGAGACAACATACTCTGCAACTCACTTATGCTTTCTGCCAACAGGACAGTTGTGTTATCAGAAAAAAAAAATAATAATAATAGTAAAACAATTTTCCTACTAGTTAAAATCTCTAGATTGCTAAACTATACCATGCTGGGATCCAACCCTTGTGTCATGCTTTTAAACTTTCATCATTCAATGTTATTTGACATTCTAATTGATATTACTACTTCAATTTTACACCAATCTTAACATTTCAACTCGTCTGGTCAACCTTTCATTTCTGATTTGCATCATTTCCATCCCACAGTTGTATATTTGTCCACACCATGTACATATCTTTCACTTAACTTCAAGCTGACTTAAGAAGTGAATTTGTAAGTGAATTTAAACTGGTAGGTCAAAATTTATTATTTTATCAAAACTTCTGAACTATGTGCATTTTATAATTACATATATTTTAATCTCCCAAGCTAAACTGCCGCATTTGTTTTACACATGTAAATAATTTGAATGGGAAATTACTTTTCTCTAGTTTCAAGTGAATTACTCAGTTGAACTCAAGAGGTACCAGTTTCTGACCATACAGAGGAAGATAATATTCCACAAAAACTGAAAACAAACTCTTCCTCAAAAGAAAGACTATTAAGGTGGAAAACTCAACAAAGACAACATTCCCATTGTTTTCTTCCACAAAAAAATAAGCACTTTTTAAGGACTTTTAAGCATCCTCCCAAAAAATTTTAAGGACCTTACGAATTGTGCATATGCAACAATGATGTGCCCAAATCATGGTTCATACGCTTTTTCAATCATAAAATTCCAGGGCATTTCCAGGACTTTTGGATTTTTTTCCAGGACATACAATCCAAATGCTCTTACTTAAAATATAGTGAAACCATAGGTCTGTTCAACCTGTAACCACCTATGACAAACAACTTGCTACGTTTCAATTAGATGATAGTAGTCAAAACTAGTTTGGGAATATTTGTGCAGCAGGAAACAAAGTCTAGACTATTGTCAAGACAGAATATTTTATCAGATCGATTTTTCTTCGATTTGAAGGCTTGACCGTTCGCTATTTTATTATTTTAGATTTCATTTTTATTGAATTATTTCATTCATTAGAATCACGATTCATTAAGAAGAATAGTTGCCCACCTGTATCAACTTATCAAGTAGAATATCTTCACGAAGTGACAGCTGGAAATGATAACAGAAGACTTCAAAAGCAATTTATGCCTTCACCAAGTAAGATGTTCAATATCCCGAAATATTCCAAGAAAAAGAAAATGTGATTAACAGCTTTCATTTATATAATATTTTACCTTAATTTTTAATATTCAGTAGCATTCAACTGTGATAACCCAATGTCAGACAAAGATTAATGTTTCCTGCGAGCACTTTGATATTCATACTACGTGAGAAACAGTACAAAATATCACAACTGTATAGTTGACAAATATGTACAATAAAGTTACTACATGCTTGGGCAAACTTAACACAGAATGTTAAAAGTGATGTCTGCTGCAGCTAATCAGAAACTTGGAATCACAGATAAATACTGAATTACCAAAACTGTCACTGAAAATGTGACCAGGTTTAATATCTACTAAACTTTTAGATACAGTATAATACACAGATTTTGAAAAAAAATATATTTTTCTACTTTAGCTTTAGTTCAATTATTGAAGCAAATTACAGAAATAAAAAAAACCCCATAAAATTCAAAAATACATAGGTATGTGGCATTACTCTTGAAATACTTTCATGTAGCACACAATCAATATATATAAATACTATTTATATTTAATTATTCTGAAATAATGCTTACATTGGAAATTTAAGGGTAAGGAAAGGTGAAATATTTGGAACTTTTTCAAGGGACCAAAGGGATTGTTATTTCTTAAACGCGTAATCATGGGAGCAAGTATTTGTGTTACATTTTATTTAGGAAGGAATTTTCAACATAATATTGATGTTGTAGCTATGTTTTAAATTTGTACTCGCCATCAAACAAAGTATACACAAAAATTTCCAACGTGAAATGAAAGAGAATAACAGAAAAACCTCAAGTCCAAGGGCTGTGTACAACTGCATTCATTAGTGATCAAGGCAATTTAACTGGGCATGATTAAAAAACTAATTATAGAAGATGCAAAGTGACTTAGCTCAGAAAATACTAAGAAACAACTATATTTAAGTTTATGATTTTAGAAAGCAATCTCATTTTATGGCAAATTTTATATAAAGTATTCATTAGAAAATTTCAGTAAAGGTCAACCCCCCCAAAATCAGCTATTTATTTCCACCAGTGGCTTTAAAAGTATGTTACGAAAATTAACATATGGCACAAAAAACGTTTCTCATAACAGAAGGAAGGTATTAGAGACAAAAAGATTTTCACATCGAACAGTTAAAGGAAGAGATATAGAAGGAAACATGATATAACTCTATGCCTTTTAGTGGAAGAATTTTGCATAATGGAAAAATTGAAAACAGGTGAAAAGCATTCTTCATAACAAAAGCTATGCTAAGGAAGAACATTTCAAATACATCTCCCGGAAGCAGGGATAGCAAGAAAAACGTTTTGACCTTTACAACCTGAAGGGGGAAAGTTGTACATTTGAAGAAAATCTTATTGTAGCAAAAATCTTATTCACTCTCCATCTTTAATATTGCGAATGACATACAGTAAAAAAAGAAAATTTTCAATAGGGTTTTTAGAGGCAGAGATAGGCTGCAAACAGAAGTACATGAACACCACCTAGCGGCAGAATTGTAACCACAAACCTCCTCAAATACAAACCTAAAGTGTTCCATAAGGTAAATGGTTAAGTTAATGGCAGTTGAGAGCATGCTAAGTAACATATAATAGTTTTTAAGGCAAATATATTCTCATACTTTCCACCAATATAAACTGTCAGCTCTGAAGTCTCTCATTCATCGAGCTCTTTTGATTTGTAACGCTGAAGTTAATATAAAAAATGAATTAGCCAACAGCCGCTTGATCACTACTCAACATGGCTTTCCCCCACAACTGGTTTCTAAATTAATTAAAAATGCTAAGAAAAAAACAGTTGTTGCTCTTCAACCTGTACCACAAAAAAAGGAACTAATGTTTGTTGGTTTGATTTCTTACCATAAACTTTCTGCCTACAAGCTCATCAGTATCTTCAAAGGAAAGGGATATAGACTTGCCATTCACTCTTCTCCTTCAATTTCTGTTATCCTCCATAATGACAGAGACCCAAGTCCTCTGCTTTCTTTTCCTGGAGTGTATAAAATTCCTATCAAGACAAACGTTGCATTAACCGCGTACATAGGAAGTTCATTCCGAAAAATTTGCTCAAGACTTCAGGAGCACAAATCTGATGTGAAATTTAGAAAACCTTCCTCTTCCTTGTCTCAACTTACCATGGCTGACACTTCTGCTATTCCACTTTGGTCCGATACAAAAAAGTTGGCTTCTTTCCAAAATCGTTTTGCTCTGAGGTTTAGAGAAAGTTTGGAAATTTTATTTTCCAAAAATTGTAACTCTGAGCTCCCCATTTATGTTCCATGCATCTGGAAATCTCTCATTGCATCACGTCACCCAGAGTTACCGTTACAAAACTTACCTTTCCAATCTGGCAACGAAACAAATCGTAGTCCCACTGATGAAGGCCATAGTAATGGCTGAAATATATTTGCCTTAAAAACTATTATATGTAACTTAGCT
Source organism: Macrothele yani (assembly GCA_039090855.1). NCBI lineage: Eukaryota > Metazoa > Arthropoda > Arachnida > Araneae > Macrothelidae > Macrothele > Macrothele yani. Next base: position 9,231,639 of record CM077021.1, on the reverse strand, counting down.
TGCTCTCAACTACCATCAACTTAACTTGTTTTTTAGTTACGTGCATTGCCACCACTCATTTATAAGGTAAATGGTATCTGGTGTTAAAATAATTTTTTAAATCAGACATTTAGAAGTACAGATATTGAGAAAAATAGATTAAATATTTGTGCCCCCTAGCGGCGAATTTGGGCATTATTTTGGGAAGAAAATACACATAAGGAGTTTTCATAGTTAGTAGTATCTGATCGAAAGAGAATATTTTTCAATCGGGTTTTCAGTCCCGCAGACATTGCTGTAAACAGAAACGTGAACTTACACCCTTTAGTGGCACACTTGTGCATTAAAAAATATTTGAAATTATATGAGAAACATTTTGCACTGAAACTGTTCTCCAACAAAGAAAGAATTTTTTAAATTGGACTCCTAGAAACAAAGATATAGACAAAAAATAAGATATATGTGTACGCCCTGGTGGGAAAATTATGCACTATTTTAAGCAGGAGATATTCTCAAAAAGTTTTCCGAAGTGAGTGGTATCGGTCCACGGAAGATTTTTTTCAATCTAGTTTCCAGCTTAGATTTTGTTGCAAATACATCAGTAGCAAAAATAAACACTTACACCCCCTGGTAGCCAAATCATTCTTTACCAAAAATGAGAATTTATATGCAAATCATTTCCTCTCAAGAGCTGTATCTGACACAGGAAGAATGTTCCAAATCAGACTTCTAGAAGCGGAGATATTGGGAATATTGCGATTTACCTTTGCGCCTCCTAGCGGAAAATTTTTGCATTATTTGAAAAAGGGACTGCAACTAAAACAGTATTCGATATAAATGTCATCGAAATGAAAAAGAAGTTTTTCAATTGGATATTTAGAAGCAAATATATGAAATAAAATGCATTTTAAAATTGATACGATTGCGCCCTCTCGCGGCAAAGTTGTGGAAAAAGCTGGAACGAATGGATCATCATTGTCACATTTTAAGCTTCCCAATACAAAAAGAATTTTACAAATCAAACTAGTAATTGCAGAGATAGGTCTCTCTGGCAGGAGAGACAAAGTGATAACATAAGCATGGTGCAAAACATGCTAATAATGCAGCTTCAGTCCTCCTAATAGACAAGAAAACCGACAGTCCCCCCCTGCAATTTTCAGGGGTGGGAAGGGAAATTTGTAAGACATAAGTTATGTCAGTAGAAAAATCCTCGACTACAAAACATCGCGCAGGAACAAAAAGGCAGGAATGGATAAAATTCCAGGACATGTAACAGAATTTTAGGACATTTCCAGGACTTGTACGAACCATGACAAATATACTTTTACATATGACTTATCCACAAAAAATTAATTATTTATATTCAAAGTTTGTAATATTTTTCCATATAATTTAAGTTTGTGGATGTAATAAATTAGAATTTATGCAATTTAAAAGACAGTTCTCCTGGTCAAAACAACTTCCATATCTGAGAGAATATCATATGCAATAAACAGTACGCAAATTTTAAAACTGCAGTTAGTTAGTCATGAGTTCAAGATTTGAATTTTGTGCATAATCATCTCATGGTTTAAATTGCAAAACTAAAGTCAAAATTATGTGTTCAAGATTTCAATTTTGCACTTAATCTTCTTTATGGTATAACTGAATAACTTATTTGCATATACATACATATTAAACTGTTCTCTGAGGTCAGCTCCTCAAAGAAAGAAAATCTGCCAGATAAACATTTAACTGATGGATCTAGATTTTACTTACTGTATGGTGTATCAGATGTCTCCATTTACAGTGATCGTCTCCATTTTCAGCTCAATCTTCACTGACATCCATCACATGTCACACCTAAGAATTTTTGTACTACATACTCAATCTTTTTCTCAAGCAGATATTCCTGAATCTGATCCTTCCACGATTTCCTAGGCCTTCCTCTACCTTTCCTTCCTGCCACTTGGGCTACAAAAATGGTCTTAGTAAGCATCCCATCACTAATTATTTTAACATGGCCAAACACCACCTAAGCATATTAGTCTCCACCGGACTAACAATTTGCTTCACATTACACATCTGCAACACATCATCATTCCTCACATGTTCAGAGCATGTTTTGCCACAAACTTCCCATAAGTAATGCATCTCTCCAGCACACAAACGACTTCTATTACCAGGTTTCACTGCCATACATCAGAGTAAGAACAATTACACTTTCATATATAGCCATTCGGGACTTTCTTGAGAACCCATAATTCCTGTGAAATTCTCCTAAAGTAGCTATGACTTTCAAAAAAGAATTCACTTGCTTACTAATTTCACCTCTCTGTCAAACATGCTTCGTAAATATACAAACTCATTCACCTTGTCAATCTCTGTACTATTTAGACTTTCTTGCATTCAGTACTAACAGTTTCTTGCTCAAAAACCAGCCCCCTTATTCATATTCAGTTTGAATTTCATACAAACTTCATATACCTGGGACAGCATACTCTACAACTTGCCCTTTTCTCTCTGCCAACAGGACTGTGTGATACAGCAGTCTGCACACATGGACATTACCAAGACATAAACTAGTACTGTCCATATCAAAGATTATAACAACATTATACTATTGTTTGACTACGTGGATATATGATTAAATTATCATTACTGCAGAACATAAATTCCGTAGTTTGCTATACTGTTTCTCACATTATGATTAGTTCTCATTTTCAAGAAGCACTTGATTTTTATTTTCAAGAAGTTCCAAGTGCTTCTTGAAAATAAGAACTAATCATAACGTGAGAAACAGTATAACAAACTACAGAATTTATGTTCTGCAGTAATGATTATTCAGTACTGTCCATTTTGGCATTAGGCATTCATAAATATATTAAACAGCCATAGTGACATTACACAAACTTGTCTGACTTTTGCATATACAAAAAAGGGGAAATACAAAAGTGAAATATCAGTACCAAGAGATGGGTGATGGGAGCTTGTTGGGGGAATCTGCTGGATGTGTTCAATTTAGCCCATGGTTCTTCACTTTTTTCAGCAAATCATCAAACTGTCCTGCCCTCCCACTGGCTCGGGCTTTCAGCTGATGCCATCATCCACACAGCTAACCAGCAGCAGAAGTGCTAGGCACTACATCCTAACTTCTAGATTTCATGCAGCCAGTTAAAAAATAAGTACTTTTTAAGTACCGTTTTTGCCGGCGTATAAGGCGCACCCCATTTTCCAAAGGCTTTTTTTGAAAAAATTTGTTTAGTACATTTCTTATCTACTTTACTGAAAAATAAAGTACTGTAATTTTCATACAATTGGTGTGTGAGATGTATTTAGGTACAAAAACAAAGAATATTCAAGTACAAACAACAACAAAAATAATAATAAAACACAAAGAACAATATGATTACTTTTGAATGTTTTACTCATCATCTTCACTCTCAGAACCCGAGACGTTTTCTTCAGAACTAGACAATACATCACTGAAAACCTCAGAAACCGAGCTACCACTGTCTTCAAACAATTCATCATCTTCAAAACCGTTATGAGTATTACTAATGCCACATTTCTTAAATGATTTTATGACAGTTTCTCACTGAACTGCATCCCATGATGCTTTAACCCATTCGCACACTTTTGAAATGCTAGGCTTCTTCCTGTTGGAGTCGCATCAAAATCTGGAGACTGCATCCAGCTATTCCACTTATCCGTCATGAATCCTTTGAATGGTTTGTTAATACAAATATCTAAAGGTTGAAGCTGGCTTGTTAAACCTCCTGGAATTACACACACACACACACACACACACACACACACACACAGCTAACTGAGTTTTCATCTCACTAAGTTTCTTCTTAACATCTTCAGTTTTAAATTAATTTTGTTGCAACATCGAAATGCAACATCGAAATGGATCCTACACCATGAAGGAAGGTTTTTTTAGCAGTCCACCAAGATGCCAAGAACCCACCTTTTTTATTCACAATTTCATCTAACTTCTGGGGTGAGCAGGAACAAAAACTCCTGTTAGTATTCTTTTCTTGGGTAAGATGCAAGTAAATTTCTCTTAGTTTTCTCACTCCACAGTGAGTGTGGTGCACTGCCCTTCTCACCTTAAAAATGGATTGGTCCGATGGTGGTCACATGACTGTTGCCTACGGCAACAGTTCACATGGGTTGTGTAACTTTTGTACTTACTATGTATTTCCTAAATAAAAATATATTATATATATTTGCCGGCATATAAGACAACCCATTTTCAGACAGTATTTTTCAGGGAAAAAAAAGTGCGTCTTATATGCCAGCAAATACGGAACTTTCTTTATTTTTGGCAAAAAATAAGGACTTCTAAGCACTCTAATAAAAAAATAAGCACTTTTTAAGGATTTATAAGGACCATGGGAACCCTGCAAGAAATCATCCCTTTACGACCAAAGTGACAAACAGTTCAACCATGACATTTTAAGGATTGTAACTTAGGGTGCAGAGCATAGGTGAGTTATAATTATGTTTATTGTTACATGAGGTGGCATCAAAAAGTTTCCAGAATGGCCTCAGTGTAGCTCCAACACGCATGCAATGCAGTTTGGACCTTGACCATCCACTAGAATGTTCTAAGTCATACGATACTTCATGGGATTCCCTGTCTTGTTTCAGTGTCCAGTTTTATGAAGTAGAATGAGCACACGTTGAGCACCCTCTGTGAGAATGTCCGATTTCAAAGAACAGCGGGTGTGCATCAAATTTTGTTTCAAATTAGGCAACTGCTGTTTTATTTCAGGATCATATCCAGAAATCCCTAATTCGTCACCAGTTAACCTTGAGTTAGGGCCTTTTCAAGTTTCCCTTCCAACTTTGTGCACATGCTCACCCGGGACTGCTTCTGTTCATCAGTCAAGATGCGAGGCACAAAATTTTGCACAATCCTTCTCGTGTTCAGATCATTCGACAAAATGCTCTAAGAAATGCCAAATTCAGATTCCATGTCCCAATTAGTGACATCTTTATCATCGCGTACCATTTCCTTAACCAGGTTCATATTTTCGTTAGATTTGCTCACTGATGCATGCCCTGAATGTTGCATCCTCAACTGATGCCACGGCTGTAAACTTTGAAAACCACTCAAAAAAGTGTGTGCGTTTTTGCTCATTGTTTCTTCCCCAAAAGTTGTTTTCAACAACTCTCAGGTTTCTGATGAAGACTTCACCTCATTTGAAACAGAATTCAATGTCCACAAGCTGTTCTTTGAAATCGGCCATCCTCACAATAGATGAAAAATCAAAGGGCACTAACACATGTTCACTCTATTTTGTAAACCTGGACACTGAAGCAAAACAGAGAACATAATGAAGTGTCGTGTGACTCAGCACATTCCACTCCAGAGAATGGTCAAGGTCTAAACAACAGTAAATGCAGGCTGGCACTGCATTGAGGTCATTCCGGGAACTTTTTAATCAAACCTCGTAATTGATATATTTTGTATTTGATACCACATGTTTTCAGCTGTTACAGGATGACACACTATTAGAAATCTAAATAACATCTGATATCCAGCCTATGTACAGGCAAGTTAAGCTGCTACATTTATGCTCATCCATCCCGAATTCTAGTCTTGACATAGCTGTGTGTTGTTTGTGTTTAATAAATTCTCAACAGTGCACTGGAGCAGGGTCTGGCAACCTCTTACAACTGAATCTTTACAAGTGGAATAAATGTATTTTTGATGCTGACAGAAAAAGCATTCTTAATTTTGCTGATACATTTCCAAATTTTTGTCCTTACATTTGTTTTATTTCTTTTAATTTGGCCCCTTGAAAGACAACTGGTGCTCCACTGAGTTAATATTCTGAACATCAATAAAACCTTAACTAAATAAAATTAAGATAATGCAACAGAATTAGCAACTGTTTGGAAGAACTTTACAGCAGCCTGTGAAAACAATGAGAACAGGACTTGATAACACTTTAAAGGCCAAAAACCTTAGCAAATAACAATTATACTGAATTATATACATTTTTATTAGTTATTTACAGGCACTTCTGACCTTAAATAACTAATAATAATATCAAATATGTTAAATTATTTGATTTCTAAATGCATTTATTCTATAATAAACATTAGACAATTTAACAAAGGAAATATAAATGTTAAAAAACAAATAAGAAAATATTTTTAGTGAAAAAGAAACACACACACATACACACACATCTATTTACAAGCTATACAAGAAGAGTTTTTGCATGGATATCTCTCGAACTCCCCAAGAGTTCTTCCAGAATCCACCCGGCAACTAAAGCCCCCACTTCTTTGCTATTTTCCAAAACAAATGCGTGCTCAAAATTGTATTTGCATAAACGAATATCACCTTGTGGAAACATTTCACGAAGATCATGATAGTAAGAAAGAGGACACCAATTATCGTTGGAGCCATAATAGAATGTTATGCGAGATACATTTTCCCTAATGTTATCCACATCCAAAGTGGTCACATTTTCAAGTTCATCTTTTGCCATAAACATACATAATTTAGCACATTCAGGTTGAAAAAGATTTAAACTGGCATTCAGTACACATTCAGGCACAGAATGATCCTTGAAATACCATTCTAGAAGGCGGTTTTGAACCTGTGGACTGAGATAACTGAGAGCATAAATGCTTATTAATGCAGGAAGACGAAGGTAAGTTAGCATGGGCCACACCCACTGGCCACCAGGGCTGGTTGACATCCTTTCAATGGTAGGAAATAATAAGAATGATCGTGCTACCTATATATACAGAGGAGGGGGAAAAACAGAAGGATTACACATTTTGTCTATACTGAAAACAATGCTAATAAAGTGGCAGTCAAGACTACTTCATCTAAACAATATCATTGTATTAGAAGAAAAAACACAAATATACATCTTATAACTTTTATGCAATAAGAGTAAACAAGAATTCACAATTTAACTCTGCTTTACAATGTCTAAAATATTGTTTTTAGTGTATGGTTTTGTACATAAGGAACTGTTACATTCAGTATCACTACTGCATGCATGAAATTTATGATCTATGTATATATGAACAATAACTGCTACATTTACCCATATTTTTTGCCATAGAATGCTTTTAGCACCTTAAAAAAACATTTAAAAACACCATATTAATTTATATATATCCATGTGACTTGCCGATCTTGCTTATTAGTGTTCAAGTCGACTTCATTTCTGAGGCCATTGTATTTAAACATGAGCTGGAAAACTAAAATTTAATCATGAAAGTTAATGGGAAAATATCTGGGTTAAAAGAAAAGACCTGGGTAACAGCTGAGGCAAAGGATTTGCCAGTTATGTCTTGCACCTATGCCCCATGTGGAGTTTTGTATACATTTCACTTATTTTTATAAAATTACAGCTTACAAACACCAATAAATTTATCCCATGCAGGAAAACATTCAGACGGAGAGCATAAACACCAGAATGATCAAAAATTAAAAAGATAGCAAGATGAAAATTTTTAAAGGTAGACTACAGATGGCAACACTAGTAGACAAATGGATTCATTAGACAACAATGCTTCTCCTGGAACATCATGAACAGTAGAGGCGCTCGAAGAGAGAATCTCTATTTTTAGAAGAACTAACAACAGCGCCTGCACATCAATATTACCACTAAAACTGGAGATGAGGACAAATACTCGCCATTTGCGATTCCTTGGTATGTATGTGAACACATAAAAATGATTCTGACAACGATGCCACATCCAAAACCTGGATTCTGTGATATGTCATATTTGTGATTGAATTTACTGTACCTATAAAACCCATATTTAGGTCTATAATTTAGCAAAAAGTAATTAAAAAAGAAAATTATGTAAGTGTAAAAAATCCTTGGGCATCTGTATGGCAACTAACGATGTAAGTATACTCTAACCACATGGTTTTTAAGGTACTGTAATTTCGGGTAAATTAGCCGCACTGGCGTATACACCACAGCGATAAAAAGGGGGGGGGGTTGGGGTGGAATAAAAAAACAAAACACCAGAAACGCTGCACCTCTGTATATGGCGCACCTTCACAGTAAGGTGGAGTAGTACCATGGCAGAATCTTGAAAGCATTACATTGATAAAAATATAGTACCTGATCTTTCAAATAATAAATAAAAATATCAATTAAACAAGATTCAATCATAAGGATAACACTTACTCTACTACCTATTTTATAAAAATTTACTCGAAGAATTCATAAGGCGCTTAAACCAATTATAACATTCATATGTCAAGAATTTAAAAAATACATGCACAACGTTCTGAAAATATATGGTACACATAGTTTTTTAATCAAATCCATCAAAATCGGAAACTTCACTGTCCAAATTAAAAAGTTTTAAAAGCTTTTCATCTAAAAAAACTTTGGGGTCATCTGCATCACTTTTGCCGTTTTCTGGCGTTTCACCGCAGTTTTTAGAAATAATGTTTGCTTCAGTGAAGCCCGAAATAATCGTCGAAGTTTTGATGTTTTTCCAGGATTCGGAAAAACATATTTATTTACCATTAGCTTAAAACTAGAAGTATAACTTCTGCGTTTCGTCATTTTACTTTCCATGGTAACTTAGAACTACGCGTACCCCAAAAAAAATTCGATTTGGCAAACCACGGCCCGACTCAAAGAGCAAAGAATTACCGCTCGCTCGATTGAGTAGGGCCGTGGGCGAACTGAATGCAACAAACACCCACGTCAGTGACAAAATTTGTAAGTGCTGTCATTGACCAATGACAATTGATCTTGGATGGTAGTCGGATATCCCCTTTCAAGAGGGGAGAGAGAGAGCTGATGACGTCATGAGTTCAAATTTAAAGAGAGTTAATTCTCGGAGCATGAAACAAGAGCGATCCTTGCGAAGTTTCTTCCCGCCACGGATATTTTCCGAGTTTTATCAGAGTCACCTCTCTCTTACCTGTCCCACCTCAATCCTATAACCTATTATTGTCATGTCTTGTTTTAAGAGGGGGCGAGTGGAATTTATTGCACGTGGCTGTAACATCGTTATCCTATTCCCTCTCTATTGAGATATCTTCCCACGGGAAAAAGAATGGAACAAGCCAAAACGGTTTTTGTTAGATAATTTTGCTCCGAAAAAAAAAAAAAAAAAAAAAAAAAAAGAAAAGAAAAGCTGTGTACACCGCCATGCTGTATAAGCCACATGGGCCGAAAATTTAATTTTGAACTCATATACGCCGCGGCTTATCTACCCGAAATTACGGTAAGTTAAATTTATCAGTAGTAACAAGTTTTTTTCCTTAAACAAATATTATTTGATTACAGTATAATAAATTATCAAATAATCAATCCTTCTTAAGTACATATATATTTATAATATAAGAAAAAACGAGGTACACAATGTTCATATTGCGAATTGACGTAAACGTGCTAAAAATCATGATATTCCTACAAAGAATGTAGGGTAAGTGTATGTGTATTCACACATTCTTTTGTTTACAATTTTTTTTTTTAAGTAGAATAACATTCACTGCTGAAGATGCCAGCAGGAAAGGCTAGCAAATGAATGCATATGGGACCACTGAGTGGACTATAGATGCAGAATGTGATAAATGGCCTTTGTTTCAGCTTTTAACCATGACATTTTGACTCAGTCATGTATCTTTTAGTAACCATGATTTCATTCTTTATTTTTTAGTTCATATTTAAGCACGATAACTTTGAGAAATATGAGAAGCTAACTTGGACACTGATAAGACACAAGAGATTAATATGTAAATGAATATTGTAAGAGTGATAATCAATATCATCGTTGTCGTCGTCAACCATTATCAATCCACTGCTGGACGAAGGTCTCCAGAAGTTTCCTCCACAACGGTCTGTCTTGTGCCAGTCTCCTCCATGTCACCCCTGCATACTTTCGAATTTCATGCACTCATCTCCCATGTGGTCTTCTTCTGGGTCTTTTCCTGTCCCTTGGAATCCAATCTAAAATTTCGGCTGTCCATCGATGATCTGGCAGTATGTCCAGCCCATTGCCATTTCAGGGATTTAACTCTGATCATGATGTCTTCCACTCTTGTCATTTTTCGGATCCACGAGTTCCTCTTCTTATCTCTCCTGGTTACACCAAGCATGCACCTCTCCATGCATCTTTGAGTTGTCTGCAGCCTTTGTATGTCTCTTTTAGTTAAGGTCCACGTCTCTGCACCATACGTAAGCACTGGAAGGATGCATTGATCAAACACTTTTCTTTTAAGACATAATGGCATATTGCTCTTGAAAATTATGCTGTTTCTTCTAAAAGCTCTCCACGCAAGTTTTGTACGCCGATTAATTTCTGCATCAATGTGACCCTCACTTGATATCTGCTGTCCAAGATAAATGTACGTGTCTGTTATCTCCAGCTTTTCTCCATCAATCGATAAATCTTCATTTCTTGTAAAAGCATTGAACATCACTTTTGTCTTCTGAAAGTTCATTTTTAATCCCACTTCTTTACTCTTGTCAGCAAGTTCCTAGATCATACTCTGCAGCTCTGATGGGGTAGTTGCAAAAATCACTATGTCATCAGGAAAATGAAGGTGGGTTAGATAATCTCCATTAATCTTTATCCCCTTGTTTTCCCAGCTCAGCGACTGAAAGACACCCTCAAATGTGACATTAAAGAGCTTTGGAGATATGGTGTCACCTTGTCTCACTCCCTTTCCAATATTTATGTGTGTTGTATTTTCAAACAGCCGAATCTTTGCACTTGCATTTTCATAGATGTTATTAATAATATTAATGTATGCATCTTCAATACCGCAGGATTTCAGAGCCATTATAACTGCCGATGGTTTCAATGAATCAAAGGCTTTTTCATAATCGATAAAAGCCATGCACAATGGAAGTTCATATTCCCTCACTCTTTCAATTAGTTCTCTCAGTACGTGGATATGATCTATTGTGCTGTAGCCACTCCTGAATCCAGCTTGTTCTCTCGGTTGAGCCATGTCCAGTGTCACCTTCAAGCGGTGTGAAAGAACTTTAGTGAAGATTTTATAAACTACTGATAGGAGGCTGATAGGTCTGTAGTTCCTGAGATCCTCAATGTCACCTTTTTTATGTAGCAGGATCATTGTAGCGGTGTTCTAATCCTCAGAAATCTTCCCTTCATTAAGGCATCGAGGGAAAATTTGGGCGAGTACTGTTTCGATTTCTCCACTTGCTTCTTGTATGATCTCTACAGTAATTCCATCTTCTCCTGGAGCTTTCCCCCGCTTCATGTTCTTGATTGCATGTGTAACTTCTGCTGGAAGGACTAGAGGAACTCTGGTACCTTTCATGATGTCTGGAGTGCATGTATCATCCCTTTCATATAATTTGGAGTAGAAATCTTTCACTCTTGTCAAAATTTCTGCCTCTATTTCTTGTTACAGAACTATCTTCTTTCCTCAGTGCCATAATCTGTTTTCTTCCCTTACTGAGATGTCCCTTTGCTATCTTTAAGCTTTGGTTGTTTTCAATTGCTTTCCTCACTAGTTCACAGTTGAATTTTCTTACGTCTTCAGTGATACTTTTTCTTACTGTCTTGCATAGCTCTATATATTTCACTTTGGAAGTCACATCTTCTTTAGTTGTCCTCATCTCGTTTCTTTTTGCATCAACATTTTGCTTTTTCCTGATAATTTGTTCACATGCAACTTGTTCTTAGACCCAGCTAATTTTGTTGCTGTTTCCATAAGAGCGTTGGTTACTTTTCTGTTAACTTCAGAAATATCAACTTTTTCCGATGTTAGGTCTTCTAAAGCAGAGAACCTGTTCTTCAGTTCCATCTTGAAGGTATTATGGTGTTTTTTAAGGTTGGTTATGTCAATAGATTTTGTTTGTCCTATGAGCTTATATATATATGTATGTATATCATCATCATCATCATTGTCAACCATTATCAATCCACTGCTGGACGAAGGTCTCCCCAAGTTTCCTCCACAACGGTCTGTCTTGTGCCAGTCTCCTCCATGTCACTCCCGCATACTTTTGAATTTCATCCACCCATCTTCCATGTGGTCTTCTTCTGGGTCTTTTCCTGTCCCTTGGAATCCAATCTAAAATTTCGGCTGTCCATCGATGGTCTGTTCTTCTGGCAGTATGTCCAGCCCATTGCCATTTCAGGGATTTAACTCTGATCATGATGTCTTCCACTCTTGTCATTTTTCGGATCCACGTGTTCCTCTTCTTATCTCTCCTGGTTACACCAAGCATGCACCTCTCCATGCTTTGAGTTGTCTGCAGCCTTTGTATGTCTCTTTTAGCTAAGGTCCACGTCTCTGCACCATACGTAAGCACTGGAAGGATGCATTGATCAAACACTTTTCTTTTAAGACAAAATGGCATATTGCTCTTGAAAATTATGCTGTTTCTTCCAAAAGCTCTCCAGGCAAGTTTTGTACGCCGATTAATTTCTTCACCAATGTGACCCTCACTTGATATCTGCTGTCCAAGATAAACGTACGTGTCTGTTATCTCCAGCTTTTCTCCATCAATCGATAAATCTTCATTTCTTGTAAAAGCATTGAACATCACTTTTGTCTTCTGAAAGTTCATTTTTAATCCCACTTCTTTACTCTTGTCAGCAAGTTCTTGGATCATACTCTGCAGCTCTGATGGGGTAGTTGCAAAAATGACTAAGTCATCAGGAAAATGAAGGTGGGTTAGATAATCTCCATTAATCTTTATCCCCTTGTTTTCCCAGCTCAGCGACTGAAAGACACCCTCAAATGTGACATTAAAGAGCTTTGGAGATATGGTGTCACCTTGTCTCACTCCCTTTCCAATATTTATGTGTGTTGTATTTTCAAACAGCCGAATCTTTGCACTTGCATTTTCATAGATGTTATTAATAATATTAATGTATGCATCTTCAATACCGCAGGATTTCAGAGCCATTATAACTGCTGATGGTTTCAATGAATCAAAGGCTTTTTCATAATCGATAAAAGCCATGCACAATGGAAGTTCATATTCCCTCAATCTTTCAATTAGTTCTCTCAGTACGTGGATATGATCCATTGTGCTGTAGCCACTCCTGAATCCAGCTTGTTCTCTCGGTTGAGCCATGTCCAGTGTCACCTTCAAGCGGTGTGAAAGAACTTTAGTGAAGATTTTATAAACTACTGATAGGAGGCTGATAGGTCTGTAGTTCCTGAGATCCTCAATGTCACCTTTTTTATGTAGCAGGATCATTGTAGCGGTGTTCTAATCCTCAGAAATCTTCCCTTCATTAAGGCATCGAGGGAAAATTTGGGCGAGTACTGTTTCGATTTCTCCACTTGCTTCTTGTATGATGTCTACAGTAATTCCATCTTCTCCTGGAGCTTTTCCCCGTTTCATGTTCTTGATTGCATGTGCAACTTCTGCTGGAAGGACTGGAAGAACTCTGGTACCTTTCATGATGTCTGGAGTACATGTATCATCCCTTTCATATAATTTGGAGTAGAAATCTTTCCCTCTTGTCAAAATTTCGCCTCTATTTCTTGTTACAGAACCATCTTCTTTTCTCAGTGCCATAATCTGTTTTTTCCCCTTACTGAGATGTCCCTTTGCTATCTTTAGGCTTTGGTTGTTTTCAATTGCTTTCCTTACTAGTTCACAGTTGAATTTCCTTACGTCTTCAGTGATACTTTTTCGTACTGTCTTGCATAGCTCTATATATTCCACTTTGGAAGTCACATCTTCTTTAGTTGTCCTCATCACTCTTCTTTTTTGCATCAACATTTTGGTTTTTCCTGATAATTTGTTCACATGCAATTTGTTCTTAGACCCAGCTAATTTTGTTGCTGTTTCCATAAGAGCTTTGGTTACTTTTCTGTTAACTTCAGAAATATCCACTTCTTCCGATGTTAGGCCTTCTAAAGCAGAGAATCTGTTCTTCAGTTCCAATTTGAAGGTGTTATGGTGTTTTTTAAGGTTGGTTATGTCAATAGATTTTGTTTGTCTTATGAGCTTGCTACGTTCGAGTTTAGTGTTGAGGTGCATCTTACATCTCACCAATCTATGGTCACTGCCTGTGTTGAACTTGTTTAGCACACTGCAGTCTTCTATGACGAATTTTTTGTTACACATAATAAAATCAATTTCACTTGTCGTCCCATTTGGATGTCTCCATGTCCATTTCCTGTGTGGCTTTTTCTTGAAAAAGGAGTTCAAGATGAAAAACCCTTCTGCCTCTGCAAACTTTACGAGAGTATTTCCACGCTGGTTTCTGTTGCTGTGACCGAATTTACCTACTGAAGTTTCATTCTGTTGCTGTTGCCCTATTTTTTCATTGAAATCTCCCATAATTATCTTCAAGTGCTGCTTACCTTTATTATTTAGATCACGAATTTCCTCATAAAATTCTTCAATTTCTTCTTCAGCATGACTTGTGGTGGGTGCATAAGTTTGAATAATCTGAGCCTGGTATCTTCTCGAGAGTTGGATAACGAGTCGTGCAGCTCTGTCAGAGGAACTTTCAACTTCTACAACTTTATCCTTCAGTTTCTTGTTTATTATAAATCCAACACCACTAGTTCTGCCAGTATCTGTCCCACGATAGTAGAAGAGATGTCCACTTTTCAGTTCAATGAGATCTTCTCCTTTTCTCCTTACCTCACTTAGCCCGACGATGTCCCACTTGATCCTTTGTAGTTCCTCTTCCAATTCAAGAAGCCTTGAATCAGAAGATAGGGAGCGTCCGTTGTACGTAGCCAAGGTCAGCATCAGATGGCAGCCTAGTCCGGTCCTCCGGGGATTCTTAGCATCCTCTGCCTTCATGTCGCACTAGCCGCTGCCTTGGCCAGGTACATTCCAGCTGCCGGAGACTGAGGGCCAAGATTTAAGTTGTGGAGTCATTTTGGAGGGGTTTGGCCATAACTCACCACGCTCGCAAAGCGGGTTGGTGAGTGTGGGATAGCATTTCCTCTAATCCCGATGGTATAGTTATACCACTATTGGCGGTCGTCAGAGCCCCTTTAGTGGGAACAGGATGTACCACGAGAAGGCGGGGTTGACATTTGTCAAGGAGAGGCTGTGATGTTACGCATCACATGACCTTACATCCCCGTATGTATGTGTATATATATATATATATATATATATATATTATACAATATATTATATGTATATATATGCTAAGTGAGAAAAGGAGATCTCATTGAACTGAAAAGTGGACATCTCTTCTACTATCATGGGACAAATACTGGCAGAACTAGTGGTGTTGGATTTATAATAAACAAGAAACTGAAGGATAAAGTTGTAGAAGTTGAAAGTTCCTCTGACAGAGCTGCACGACTTGTTATCCAACTCTCGAAAAGATACCAGGCTCAGATTATTCAAACTTATGCACCCACCACAAGTCATCCTGAAGAAGAAATTGAAGAATTTTATGAGGAAATTTGTCATCTAAATAATAAAGGTAAGCAGCACTTGAAAATAATTATGGGAGATTTCAATGCAAAAATAGGGCAACGGCAACAGAATGAAACTTCAGTAGGTAAATTCGGTCACGGCAACAGAAACCAGCGTGGAAATACTCTCGTTGAGTTTGCAGAGGCAGAAGGGTTTTTCATCTTGAACTCCTTCTTCAAGAAAAAGCCACACAGGAAATGGACATGGAGACATCCAAATGGGACGACAAGTGAAATTGATTTTATTATGTGTAACAAAAAATTCGTCATAGAAGACTGCAGTGTGCTAAACAAGTTCAACACAGGTAGTGACCATAGATTGGTGAGATGTAAGATGCACCTCAACACTAAACTTGAACGTGGCAAGCTCATAAGAC
Source organism: Macrothele yani (assembly GCA_039090855.1). Classification (NCBI taxonomy): domain Eukaryota; kingdom Metazoa; phylum Arthropoda; class Arachnida; order Araneae; family Macrothelidae; genus Macrothele; species Macrothele yani. The sequence goes on along the minus strand of CM077021.1, from coordinate 9,215,898 downwards.
AAACAAAATCTATTGACATAACCAACCTTAAAAAACACCATAATACCTTCAAGTTGGAACTGAAGAACAGGTTCTCTGCTTCAGAAGGCCTAACATCGGAAGAAGTGGACATCTCTGAAGTTAACAGAAAAGTAACCAAAGCTCTTATGGAAACAGCAACAAAATTAGCTGGGTCTAAGAACAAGTTGCATGTAAATAAATTATCAGGAAAAACGAAAATGTTGATGCAAAAAAGAAGAGAGATGAGAACAACTAAAGAAGATGTGACTTCCAAAGTGGAATATATAGAGCTATGCAAGACAGTAAGAAAAAGTATCACTGAAGACGTAAGAAAATTCAACTGTGAACTAGTGAGGAAAGCAATTGAAAACAACCAAAGCCTAAAGATAGCAAAGGGACATCTCAGTAAGGGAAGAAAACAGATTATGGCACTGAGAAAAGAAGATGGTTCTGTAACAAGAAATAGAGGCGAAATTTTGACAAGAGTGAAAGATTTCTACTCCAAATTATATGAAAGGGATGATATATGCACTCCAGACATCATGAAAGATACCAGTACCAGAGTTCCTCCAGTCCTTCCAGCAGAAGTTGCACATGCAATCAAGAACATGAAGCGGGGAAAAGCTCCACGAGAAGATGGAATTACTGTAGACATCATACAAGAAGCAAGTGGAGAAATCGAAACAGTACTCGCCCAAATTTTCACTCGATGCCTTAATGAAGGAAAGATTCCTGAAGATTGAAACACCGCTACAATGATCCTGCTACATAAAAAAGGTGACATTGAGGATCTCGGAAACTACAGACCTATCAGCCTCCTATCAGTAGTTTATAAAATCTTCACTAAAGTTCTTTCACACCGCTTGAAGGTGACACTGGACATGGCTCAACCGAGAGAACAAGCTGGATTCAGGAGTGGCTACAGCACAATAGATCATATCCACATGCTGAGAGAACTAATTGAAAGAGCGAGGGAATATGAACTTCCATTGTGCATGGCTTCTATCGATTATGAAAAAGCCTTTGATTCGGTGAAACCATCAGCAGTTACAATGGCTCTGAAAACCTGCGGTATTGAAGATGCATACATTAATATTATTAATAACATCTATGAAAATGCAAGTGCAAAGATTAGGCTGTTTGAAAATACAACACACGTAAAAATTGGAAAGGGAGTGAGACAAGGTGACACCATATCTCCGAAGCTCTTTAATGCCACATTGGAGGGTGTTTTTCAGTCGCTGAGCTGGGAAAACAAGGGGATAAAGATTAATGGAGATTATCTAACCCACCTTCATTTTCCTGATGACTTAGTCATTTTTGCAACTACCCCATCAGAGCTGCAGAGTATGATCCAAGAACTTGCTGACAAGAGTAAAGAAGTGGGATTAAAAATGAACTTTCAGAAGACAAAAGTGATGTTCAATGCTTTTACAAGAAATGAAGATTTATCGATTGATGGAGAAAAGCTGGAGATAACAGACACGTACGTTTATCTTGGACAGCAGGTATCAAGTGACGGTCACATTGATGAAGAAATTAATCGGCGTACAAAACTTGCCTGGAGAGCTTTTGGAAGAAACAGCATAATTTTCAAGAGCAATATGCCATTATGTCTTAAAAAAAAGTGTTTGATCAATGCATCCTTCCAGTGCTTACGTATGGTGCAGAGACGTGGACCTTAACTAAAAGAGACATACAAAGGCTGCAGACAACTCAAAGCAGCATGGAGAGGTGCATACTTGGTGTAACCAGGAGAGATAAGAAGAGGAACTCGTGGATCCGAAAAATGACAAGAGTGGAAGACATCATGATCAGAGTTAAATCCCTGAAATGGCAATGGGCTGGACATACTGCCAGAAGGACAGATCATCGATGGACAGCCGAAATTTTAGATTGGATTCCAAGGGACAGGAAAAGACCCAGAAGAAGACCACATGGGAGATGGGTGGATGAAATTCGAAAGTATGCATGGGTGACATGGAGGAGACTGGCACAAGACAGACCGTTGTGGAGGAAACTTGGGGAGACCTTCGTCCAGCAGTGGATTGATAATGGTTGACAATGATGATGATATATATATATATATATTGTATAATATGTTTATGTGGTTTATAAGCTATAAGTCTTGGTGTCTGCTTAAAAAGGGTGACTTTTTCAAACATACACACATGATGCTACTGTTCAACGCGTATACAGAAGCATCACCGTTTTTGAGCAGGCACCGAGACATAGAATATTGTAACTTTAAAATTTTGTGTCTACACTACAAAACTCTACAGATCCTGGTTCATTTCCAGGCTATGATTCATCAAAATTTATAAGCTACTGAATAAATTATTATTAGTAAGATAGCTCATAGGGCGTTTATAACTAAAGATGGCCTTATGCCGACAATCACCAAGCACATGCAAAGATATCATTTTGAAGAACTGTAATCAGGGCTTGAAAAATATCCGAAAAGTTACATGCCCAGCTCGGTATATGCAAAAATTATTTACCTGCCCAGGTAGTAAAAGCTAGATGTCCATGAAAATTTATCTTTTAAGATAACAAATAAGAACTCTCATTTTCTTTAAGTAAAAAAATATTATGTGAACTTTTTTTTACATATTGAATATCTTCAATTATTTGAAAAATCTTAGCGTTCGCTTTTGCCACGTTATATTCTGGACGTCGGAAGTTGAAAAATTCTTTGCATTTGAAACATATTACTATAAAATAGAATAAAAAATGGTTCTACTCCCAATGTTTTTTTGGTGGTCCTCTTCTTTTTATTATTTTCAATTTTTGAAGTTAAAATATCATGGTTCATGCCAAAAATTTAGTAACATGTTACCTTTATAAGCAACACGTTTAATTTACATTTGTTTCCCATCATAAGAAATAAATTATATGTTTTTTTTTTTTACATGTTTTGCATTTCCGTTTTAAGGGTCTGTATTCAAAATGTTCAATGCATAAAAGCGTGCATTAAGTTAAGTTTTAAAATGATGCTGACTTTGGTATGGAATGGTAAGATGATGAAATTGGTATTTGAGAAATACAGCGATTCTGCCATGTTCTTTTCGCTGAAATTTTCGCCCTTTGTCACCAAACACTGGAGGCTAGTTCCATCAGAGGCATGCATCCCATCGCTGACTATACACAACATGTAGAGAAAAAAAGTACTGTTCCAATATTTGGACCTACAGCATAATATAATTAAAGAAGTGATATTCTTCTGTCCTTGGCACTCCATGACAATAATTCAACTTCGGTGATTAGCAGCGAAATGAAACATATCGTGACGACTGGGGTTTTTTTTTTTCCCCTTGTAGTCAGAAATTCTATTCCTAACTTTTTCATTTTTTAAATTTAATTGCCCAGTCCAGGCAACCAGATCACTTTACCTGCTCAGGCCTATAATTTACATGCCCAGGGCATCTCGGACATGGTATTTTTCAAGCCCTGGTAATAAAAAGTATGAATTAAATTTCTGCCCTGCTGTTCACAATTTGAACTATTTTGCCATCACAATCAGTTTTAAACAGGACCATTAATCCTATTTTTTAAATACATATCTCTAAGTACTGAACAGTTTCTAATAAGTACCAATAGAACCCACTTATTACACACCCACATTTAGCAGAAACCTGGATTTGATAAGGTTGGGGTTAGGCAGTATCATATAACTTAGACTTAAATTAACGTGTCAAATGTAAAATTAAGCATTTGCAACATTAACAAGTCAAATGTAAAGTTAAGCATTTTATAACACTGCAATTTCCTCTAACTGCAGTTTTTTCGTGAAGTACTTGGTGGCAGACTTCAACAGTTTTTAGCTTTTACGGTTTTATGTTTTGCTTCGTTTTGCTTTCTTCTTTGAATATTTTTAATGTGATACTTTCTGTCTCTGTGGTAACCCTAACACTGGTGCAAACTCGCTATTTTCTACATGACTTCGTTCGTTTAAATAAACTCCTTGGACATTTCATGAATCTGATGTTTCTTTCATGGATCGGAACCTCTACAAAGGCAGTTGAACATCCTCGTGTTGTGTTCTATAAATTATTAAACTCTAAGCATTTTTCACCGTTTGGAAAAACTGTTTACAGGAGTAGACAAGACCTAGCAATTGTTTATCTCCATGGTAAATATATACTTTTTAATTTTCTGTTTTGGATTTGCAATAGTTTAAATGTTTCACCTATTCCAGGTACTCCAAGTATAACATGTAGAAAGCTGAAATACAGCACTGTGGAAATGAGTGTTATAAAATGCTTAACCTGGATTTAATGATGAAAACAGGAACATTTGTTTAGTATAATGTCCATTCAAGGCTAATCTGATTGCTTTTGGTGAGCAAAATTTAAACTTCTCATATTCAGACCTGTTTGTAATCCAGGTGCAGCCCGGAATTCCAGGTTTTTGTCATATTCCAAACCCGCAAATCCGGGGTTTTAAGTTTTAGAAGAATTTTAAAAGCTTCGGACATTTTATTTCTAAAAATGCTAAAAGTTCAAGTTCCATTTTCTTTGGGAATTCCAAGTGTTTGATTAAAAACACTGCATGTCCGTGAGGATAGTGAATGTAGACGATTTGCCACACCTTGAGTGTTTCTTTTGTTATCAAACGAGCTCTCAAGATAACAGCCTGCTGAAAGGAAAACTCTTTTTTCATTATTTTGAAAGTTGTATCTACATTAAATAATTTTATTATATTAGATTCGGTTAATCTAATGAGCTACTTTTAGAAATTGAATGGAATCCACTGTAGGCTTCAAATAAAACTCATTTACATAGACTGCTCAATTAACAAACATATAATATGAAGTGCGAAATTTGATTTCAAAGATGCAATACCTGAAGGATTTTGCACAGTGAAAGAAAATTGGGTACAAGAAAAGATGTGAAGTTTAACTGCACAAGCACTAGGGTGTATTTGTTGTGTAGCTAGTTTATGTGTGTGCAATATATAGTATATATAAATATTTGTAATATGCATTGTATGATATTGGCACTGAGCTGAGAGTTTCAGGGTTTTTTGTGTCACCTCACAATCACCCCTGCATATTTAAATGAGAGACAGAAAAGCTGATCTGCCCATTTTTTAACAAAAGTAATATCTTTCAGTGAAATCCCTTTAATGTGGGAGAGAAAATTTGCTGCACATTAAACAGGTGAAGAGCAGTAAAAACAGTGGTACAATCAATCCCCATAACAGAAAGTTCCATATCAGTTGGCAACAGATACCATGGTGCCACAAAAATAATCTGTGAATGGTCACTAGTCAAGATACCTACTACATACAAAAAACAATAAAAATTTGCACAGGTAGAAGCCTAACCTAGATATTACAGCAATTGCAATGACTAGAATCAAAAACACTGCCCCTCTGTACCTAGAATTTTACCTCAATTTTCAAGCTGAAACACAATAATACAATTACATTTAACAACAATACAGGACAAAGGGAAACATCACTAGAAAAAATATTACAATTATGGGAGAAATCTTCACTCTGTCCTACTTCCAGTTTTGGAAATTTTTTCTACAATTTCGATCTTAAATACAATCATTTATGAAATAAAACGGGTGGGGGTGGGGGGATGAAGTCGGGAGAAATCTTTGCTGCCTCTTTTTCTATTTTTTTTTTTATTTTATTGAAGGTTTAGAGACCACCATGAGCAACTCAATGAGCTAGAAGCAGTCACCTGTCCCTAATTTATGGCCAATGGTTCCAGGGAAGGGAGAGAACCAGTGCAGTAGGACAAACACAACATCCATGCCTCACAGGGATTCGAACCCTTCCTTGGATGAATGGTCAGAAGCCAGCGTTTAGACCACTGCGCCACCGGGGCAGCCTTTGCTGCTGCAATTTTTTTCCCTCCATTTTGATTATGGAAGAAATGTTTGCTCCGTGGAACTTTCATTTTGGGGAAATTTTCCTTCATTTTGAATCTTAAATACAATTATGAAATAAAATTATACTTAATAACCATACAGGGTAAAAGGAATATTGCGAGAAAAAATAATTTAAGATAACAGCACTATGTCTAACTTCTGTTTTCAAAAATTGCCTCCATTTTCAAACTGAAACAATGGAATAAAATATTTAACAACCAATACCAGAAAAAGGAAACATTGCAAGGAAAGGCCATTACATAAGAAATATCCACTCCATCTAACTTACATTTCAGAAAGTTTTGAAAGATGGAATTTTGTTCGAAGACGAAAGACTTGCATCCGTGATTAGGAGTCCGCAAGAGACTTAATTGGGGGTTCTGGGGATATCATTTCTGTTTGCAGAACCAAAATAAAATCAATGTTGCCCATCGCTGCAATTCTGTTATGGGGTGATCAATCAAAATCTGATGAGGGAAAGAACAGAGGTAGTTTTTCTTAATAGGCCAGTTCTAAAAGCACTCCTTTCTCTCATCTACTCAAAGCAAACTTATGAACGAGCACACAAGCAAAGTTGAGAATGAACTCTCTCATGCAAAAACATGGAAGCTGGTATGTATGGAAATGTTTCCACTGCTTTAGGACTCACTGCTAAATACTCAGATAAGGTTGTTTATCTGCTGTGCAGTACATATACATATATACAAAAGCTGTTCCATAAAAACAGAGTAATTTTTTTTTTTTTTTTTTTTTGAGTTGGCAACATTGTGAAGGGGAAAAATAACCATGCAGACAACTAACTGAATGAAGGAAGTATCTAAGGCAACAGTTATTAGCCGTGGCAGACTATTCTGGTTTTGTTATTGCGCAGTTGTTTAAGGTACATCTGCATTTTGCCATACAGCTATGGAGGTGAGTGATTCAGAGTTAAGTAGTGAAATGTGTTGTGCGATAACATTTTGCTATTGTTTGGGTAAAACAGCTCCAGAAACAGTTGATTTAATGAAAAAAGCTTACAATGATAAATGTTTGGGTGAGTCGACGATTTTTAGATGGCACCACAATTTCAAAAAGGGTGTTTGTCGGCAGAACCTACTCCAAGGCCTGGTCGACCTGAAAGTGTTGCTATGGAGCCTATTGTTAACACTGTTTGAGCAATCCTGCAAGATCAACAAATGACGTGTGAAGACACAGCGGCGTTAACTAATATTTCAAAACGTCAGAAATCCTCATTCTACGCACCAAATTACTGCTGCATCGTGTGTGTTCCAGATGGGTACCTCATCACCTGACGAGAGAACAATTGTTAGCCAGATTTCAGATGTGCCGTGAGTGGAAACAAATGATTGCAAAGCATCCAAACTCTCTAAACACAGTAAAAACTGCCGATGAAACATGGGTCCACTATTCAACCCTCACAAAGCGCGCAATGAGTGTCTGGAAACACACAGGCTTGCCTCCTCTGAAAAAAGTCCACCACACCAAATCAGCTAAGAAGGTGGTGATGATAACTTTCTTTGATCATGATGGTGTAGTCTACCAGCATGCCATTCCTTCACAAATTACTGTCAATGCTGAGTATTACATTTCAATCTTGAAGCATCTGCAACGACACATATTGATTAAGCGACTGGAACTGGTGGGCAAGTGGACCCTACACCAAGATAACGCCTGCCCGCATGTGGCTGCTTGTGTTCAACAGTTTCTAATGAAATGTAGTATTGAAATCATGCCACAGCTTGCCTACAGTCCTGACGTTACCCCGTGCGATTTCCGGTTGTTTCCAACAATGGAGAAGTTCCACAGCCCAACATTCAACACAGATGCTAATGTTATTCAAGCTGTACAGGGGTCGCTAAAGCAGCTTCCACAAAATGCCTTTGCCACATGCTTTGCAAAGTGGACTGAATGATGGGACTGTTGCATATATCGTACGAGGGAACATACTTTGAGCAAGAATAACATATATTTTGCTGTACCTATATTTCTTCATTTTGTGTGATTTTACTCTCAGTTTTTATGGAATGGCTGTTGTACACACACACACATCTCAAGTATACAATTGTGACGGAGATATACAAGTATGTGAAGATGCAGCAAACTGGTCATCTTAAAAGTAGTATGAATAAAACAGATAATAGCTATTAACTCATTTGTATAAAAGAAAAATTACTTTACCTCTTAAATGTGTCATGCATGTAGATAGAATTTGAAAAGAACAAAAGATATAAATAAAACATATACCATAATTTTTGGACTAAGAGCTGCATTGGCATAAGGGCAGCAGGTGAGAAATTTTGCGATCTTGGAAGCAAAAGTTGTTGTAAGGGCAGCACCTGTGAAGTCGTGGTGCTGCTCAGAAAACTAAATTATTTTCCTTATTTTCATGAATTAACTCACACCAAACGTGATTATATGTATACTTCAAAGGCTAATTCTGCATATCAGTGTCGATCTGCTTTATGCACTTATTTTTTCATACTGGCAAAAGCTTTTATTTATACATTTTTATTAATCATGCTAATGATGTTATTTGTTTGCCTTTATTAAATGCCCAAACCCATTTATGTAATCAATATAAATCACAGTTAATCTTAAGACTCCCGTTAGAATAGCATTGCTTGCAAAACCGCACAATTGTCTAAATTCCATTCAATGTGGATGTCTGCTACAGGATGGTTCTCTGTTTACAGCAATAGAATCAGCCTTAGAAGTAATTAACTTATAAATTATCGCTTGTAATGCTTTTGATTAATGTTTTCTTTAATAATATGTTCCTTCTATGTTTGTTATGCTTTTTTTCTCATCTACAGATGTTTTTTGTTAGAATGAAGTTGCTTTAAGCTTCCTTTTACCAGCTGCCTCGCACGTGTTTGTGGATCTTGCCGCCGCCGCCACCACTTCAAAACAGCGGTGTCTCTACTTTCTCGCTTTTTTCTTTCAAGTGGTCTGACCTACTTCCATTTACTGCACACTGAGCCTTCGCATTGAGCTCCGCTTTTATATGAATGGGAAAGCTTTCCCTTGTTTTTTTCTTTTTGCGTTTGTGAAGATTTTATCTTCAGCCAAGTATTAAATTAATTACCCATTGTTAACATCAGATGATAATGCTACAGCGCTTATTAGTGAGAAAGCATTTTCAGCCGTAGCCTTCAACTTCCACTATCGTCAGTCAATAAAAATAAAATCGAAGCAAAACTCAGGAGCAAGAAACACCTGTATCGCATGCCAGATTAACCAAGAAGAGTGAACAGAATTTGTCTTTCCGTCCCGCCAGTATTGTTTGGAATAGGTCACTGCTGATGGAATCATCCTAGGGCAGGCTTTTGCATTGTCAATGTTCTTAAGCTTTTGTTCAGGGAAGTGCCCATCAAACCGGTCTCCCCACCCAAGTGAAAATCAACGTTCCTTCTCTTGGTTGCATCGCACCTTCCTGCATGATGTATGCTGCAGCCAACGGGAGAGATACCCTGGGCGCGCTCTCCCATCACCCCCTAATAGCTTAGCAGGCCCGTGCACTGAACGCCGGAAGCTGTGTGACGTAGGGGAGAGTAGGCTGATGTCCGTGGTGGGTGGTCAAGCATGCATGAGCTTGCTCACTCTGTGTAAGCGTGACTACGGATGTGCGTGGTTGTTGTTGTCAAATTGTCAACTAAATTTATTTTCATAGAGGAATATTAAAAGTATTCAAATTCCTTACTAATGGGGAGGTAAATTCCTTACTAATGGGGAGGTTCTCGGAAAACGGATTACAGCAATAAAGCGTGAAAATTTTCAACTCTAAGGTACGTGGAAACCTTTTGTTAACCTTATTTTAAACTACTCGTAAAATAAAAATTTTGAACTAGAAAATTAAAATTTGGCTAATTTTATAATCTAATGCATCTCACAGCGGGAAGTCAAAGCACTGAAAAGATTTTTGAAAAATGAAATTTATGTTTGTAATGGAAAGAATAGATTACTTGTGTTGTTAGAGTAACCCATAACATGTTTTTGCCAATGTATCAAATAAGTTCAAAGTAAAATATGTATATTTAGGAAGGGGTTTTAAACTTTATTATGGACACAGAATAATAAGGGTTGCATGTTTTTGATCCCAAGAGTAATATGTTGATGCATTCGTACTTAGTTATTTAAGTGTTTAGGCAGCGCCAGATTAACTTTTTTGGGGTCCCTATTTCTGGGCACAAGTGCTTGTAAAATACCTATATCCTATATGAAATATATGTATGTCATGTACACATCTAACATGCCTATGTCCTTTATATAAATGCTAAGGCCTTGTTGCCATGTGAAATACATCTTTTGTGTTTGCAGACATAGAGAGTTGCATTGAATTATCATTTTTAATATTTATTACTAAAGGAACATAAACACTGAATCAAGTATAGACAGCAAAAATTAGATATGAATGCACAAAAACAGAAGTTCACACATAGTTCAGGAGTAAGTTTGCCTTTAAAATGTCCGTTTAACGATTTTGAAGCATTTTTCTACAAACCAACACATTGAAGAACTCTCGTGTGAGCAGTGTGTATGCTCTATCTGTGGTAGGATGGGAATTTATCAAAACCATTCAATTTCTTAAAAATTAGGTGAAATATATCAGTACTACCTGGGCAAGAAATTATTTACTTGCCCATGTAGTAAAAGCTGGATGCGCAGGAAAATGTATCTTTTAAGATAACAAACCAGAACCCTATTTTTCTTTAAGTTAAAAATATGAACTGTTTTAACATGTTTGCACTTCCATTTTAAGGGTCTGTATTACAAATGTTCAATGCACAAACGTGTGTATATCAATTTTTAAGATGCCGATGCTAAAATTAGTATGAAATGGTACGATGATGAAACTGGTGTTTCGGAAATTTAGTGATTATGCCATGTTCCTTTTGTTAAAGTTTTCTCCCTTTGTCACTAAACATGAGAGGCCAGTTACATCAGAGGCATGCATACTGTTGTTGATTATAAACAAAATTTGGAGCAAAACTAGGTTTCCGATTTCTGGGCGTAGAGCATAACATAATTAAAGATGTGATATTACTCTTTCCTTGGTACTTCGTAACAATCATACAACTTCCATTAATTAACAATGACATGAAACACGACATGTGATGACTGTCTTTTTTCTTGTGTAGTAGGAAATTTTATTACAAACTTTTTTATTTTAAAATTTAGTTACCATGCACAGGCAATTAGATGTTTTATTTACCTGCCCAGACGAATGATTTACATGCTCTGGGCATCTCGGGCATGGTATTTTTAAGCCTTGGATATTGTTATTTTTAAGAGAAAAAAAGTACGTGGATCGACATGAATCCACATATTGTGGAAACTATGTTCTAAACAAACAAGATTTTTAAAATACAAGTAGAAATATATACCCGCTTCTTTTTTTTTTTTTTTTTTTTTGAAAACATTTGCTTAAAATGAGAGATCAACTTTTTATTCATTTATCTAGACTTATCTGTTTCCAGACTTCCTGCACTGTGTCTTCACAAGCTACAGCAATAATAACTGGAACTAATATATCTCATATTATCCGATAACTACTGGAAAGTGTGCTTCCAAACGTGAGGGTGGGTGTCAATTTTTGTATGGGGAAAAACTTCTTCAATCCTTCATAGAATTTATTTTGAAACCAAAATCATAAAAAGGGAAAAAACAATCTTTTTCAATAGCTTTAGCAATGAAAAAACATTTGTGCAAAATTTTATACCACTGCTTTTTATAGTTTCTGAGAAAATGGTACATCAAGTTAGTCAATTTATAATGAAACATGTACATCTTTTAAAATACATCCTATAGTACCAAAACAATCGCTTAGATTTATTCAGTACAATAACTGCATGTGCATTTGTCACGTTCTCAAAAAATACAATAATTATCTGAAAAAATACTTTAAGAAATTATTGGAACAAATTTCAGATTTTCTTAGAAACGTGTCTTTGAAATTCTTCAAGGAACAGCTAACGGACACTTAATCAAATTGTGCTTGTTATACACAAAGAACTACACAACCATAATTATATGTACATTGGCAGTTTTCCTGAATACTTCTTGAAAATCAAATTTCAGGAAATTTCTGCCAATAAGTTACTTGTATTTTTCCAGATAAAAAGAAATGCTTATATTGTGGATCCAAATAGTTTTGCTTAATGCTACTAATATACTTAATACAGATGTGTTGAACTTTGACAAGGTAACTTTTTTGAAATAGTGCTCTGGAAGACAAAAATTATAAACTTTATATTTGCTTATCAAAATGAAGTTGTCCAAACACGTTACCAGATGGTACTAAAATTAGGAAAACTTGTTATGTCATTATTGTACGTTTAATAATGTAGCGATTGCATAATTTTCTTGAAATCTTAATTTATTTGATGCAATCAGTGGATCAAGCAGCAATTCACTGTATGTATGTTAAAACGTGTTTTATTGAGCCTTTGGTAATAATTAAAAAACACAGAAAAAAATTCAGTTTTTCTTGACCTTTTTTCATATATTAATGATCACGGATTGCATATAAAATACATTTTCACTAAAGGAATTATTTCATTACTAAAATTTTTATAGTCATAAGTTTGCCATGAATGAAAAATCTGATTCCTTAAATATGTCAATCGACATCTTTTGAAACGACAGCGATACTTCGTAATGGACCCTCAAGCTAATCTTTCAAGTACAAGAACGATTTGTTCACAAGTACAGGAATCGTTCGGCTAACTATAAAGACACAACTTCAAGTGAAACTACGACAACAGTTTATAATTTCGATTATAGGAATGGTTTATCACTTCCAGTGAAATGACAGGGATGCTTTCATTAAGTTGACGAATCTGTGTTGCTTACCCTTTCAAGTCGAAATTATTGCTACGCTAAATTTTACGCTGTAATTTCTTTTTCTTCTGTATTTTAAAAGATGATTAAACAAACTTGTTAACTCTGCAGTTATTTGAAAGCTAACACACAAGTTCTTATTTAAATGCAGTGAAACTCTAAAAGAACGCACGACCTGGTTAGTTGGTGTACGTAAAGACGCATTCGTTCGCACATCGCCGTAATGCCCCTCTCCGTGACTACAGACTACTCTAGTGACGTCACAAATCGGTGCGCGGGCCTGTTAAGCTATTAGGGGGTGATGGCTCTCCACAGAAGCCTTGGATGTCACGCTACTGGTCTGTGTGCTTATGTCCCCATTCCATCCCCCATGCAAAGGGCATTTGAGTCGGGCATTCCTATCACAAACAAACCTCCTAACCTTAGAAGACCTACGCGAGCATTTCCCCGTCCTCCCCCAATTTCCCTCCTAAACCAACATCAGGACAGCGGAGTTATCGTTTAAATAGACATGTCTAACGTATGAGTAGAAAGGGGGGGGGACATCGCAGTCTAGTTTGTGAAAAAAAAGAAGACGTTCGAAAAATTTACTAAGCATCTGCATGAAAAAAAAAAAAAATGGGAGGGAAGAAACAGTCTTATCGAAAACAAATTCGGCATAAGGGCCGCACACCTGAAAAATTTCACTTTTAGTAACATAAGAGCCGCGGCTCTTAGCCCCAAAATTATGGTACACAAACTAAAAACATTGCTGGTATAAGTGAAAAAACAAAACAAAAAAACAGTGATGGTAGTAAGTCTTGATTAACCTGATACATTAAACATAGAACCTTATACCACGTAAGAAAAATGTGAAAGAAAAGAGGGTGGACTGAAATTCAAATGTTGCCTATTCACATACACACTAACACTCAGCTGACACAAGATATATTTCACATGGTACTTTCTCATATTCCTACACGAAAGCAGCTGCATTGATTTCCAGTGTCAAATAATGTACAATTAATGTAAAAATCTGTTTAGTTTACCTGAAGGTGTGGTAGTCGTTTCAACAATTCAAGGCTTATATAACAGCCAATGGAATGACCAATGAGAATCAGTTCTCTGTCTCTTGGAACAAAGGTATTAACAAATGCCATTTTGTGATGGATCTGCCCTTCTAAAGAAAAGAGATTCTCATTTCCTGTAAGAAAAAAATCTGCCATAAGCTGCTTCCATTCTGAAATAAAAGCATTGTGACAGTGTGATACACTGAAGTAGCAAATTATCAGGAATACCAAACAGCAATGAGACACATATTCTCACTTACGTATGAAATCGTGCTGTTGAGATGGCTTTATAAACAGTTCACTGCAAAGGATTCAGATGTGCATAAGGTGTACAGTAGATTCTGGTTAACTGGGACACATTGGGGCTGACCCAATTATGCAACGCTTTATCCCAAAGAACTAATTTGGGATGTTCAAGAACTGTCTCAAATAAATGGCTGCCCAGATTAACCCAATTAACCGGAATCTATTGCAGATAGCAGCAGTACAGGAAAGACTTGGTTCAAGCAACTTTGAAACAGGCATGATAGTAGGCGCTAGGCTGGCAGGTGCAAATCAATAACAGATATCCTCTTCCAGTAAACATTCAGCAACTAAAGGACACCGGCCACATACATGGCTGAACATCCTGTAAGAATGCTATCAGCACCTCGTCAAATCCACGAGACATCAAACGAAGGCTGTTTTGAAGGTCAAGAGTGGCCCAACATATTATGTAGGTGTTCTTAATAATATGCTACTTCGATGCACATACATGACATTTTACTGTGTAATTATGTACAAAATACAGTGAAAAAACAAAGACAGTTTCTTTCAGTTACCTTTATCTAATGGGTATCTCACACAAGTCAAACAATAAAATATGCCACCATGTTTCCAAGTCACAGATGCGTCATTCCATGACAAATCAACCAATCCATAATAATGAAATGGCCTGTGTGCCTATATGTTACTCACTTACAGAAAAAAACTGCTGAACACAGAGGTTTCAAGTTTCTGATAAACTCACAGAAGCAAGTGTGCAACTAGGAGCCCCTTCCCCTTTTAGAAATTCTAATTTCTAAAATTTCAATTAATTTACAGGTAATCTTTGTAAGAACCTTGAACTATTAGAGATGCTACTGATAGATGGCAGCACATTCATTATTTAAAAAGAAAGATTATTTGTACCAAGATTTTTTTTTTTTTTTTTTTTTTTTGTAATTTCAAATTACTGAGGCGATCATGCTGGAAAAAGCCTATTATATATATATATATACACACACACGTAAAAATTGGAAAGTGAGTGAGACAAGGTGACACCATATCTCCGAAGCTCTTTAATGCCACATTGGAAAATGTCTTTCAATCACTGAACTGGGAAAACAAAGGGATAAAGATTAATGGAGATTATCTAACCCACCTTCGTTTTGCTGATGACGTAGTCATTTTTGCAACTACCCCATCAGAGCTGCAGAGTATGATCTAGGAACTTGCTGACAAGAGTAAAGAAGTGGGATTAAAAATGAACTTTCAGAAGACAAAAGTGATGTTCAATGCTTTTTCAAGAAATGAAGATTTATCAATTGATGGAGAAAAGCTGGAGATAACAGATGCGTACGTTTATCTTGGACAGCAGATATCAAGTGAGGGTCACATTAGTGAAGAAATTAATCGGCGTACAAAACTTGCCTGGAGAGCTTTTGGAAGAAACAGCATAATTTTCAAGAGCAATATGCCATTATGTCTTAAAAGAAAAGTGTTTGATCAATGCATCCTTCCAGTGCTTACGTATGGTGCAGAGACGTGGACCTTAACTAAAAGAGACATACAAAGGCTGCAGACAACTCAAAGCAGCATGGAGAGGTGCATGCTTGGTATAACCAGGAGAGATAAGAAGAGGAACTCCTGGATCCGAAAAATGACGAGAGTGGAAGACATCATGATCAGAGTTAAATCACTGAAATGGCAATGGGCTGGACATACTGCCAGAAGGACAGACCATAGATGGACAGCCGAAATTTTAGATTGGATTCCAAGGGACAGGAAAAGACCCAGAAAAAGACCACATGGTAGATGGGTGGATGAAATTCGTAAATATGCAGGAGTGATATGGAGGAGACTGGCACAAGATAGACCGTTGTGGAGGAAACTTGGGGAGACCTTCGTCCAGCAGTGGATTGATAATGGTTGACAATGATGATGATGATGATACACACACGCACACGGTCGAGTCACATTATTGTGACCACCAGCTAATATCCAGATTAACCGGCCACGCACAGCGCAGACAGCAGCTAGACAGGCTGAGAGCGACTCAATAGGGTGCTGGAAGGTGTTCACAGGCATATGGAGCCATGTTGACTGCAGTGCTCAGACAGCTGTTGGAGTGTGCGTGATGGAGGATCCATAGAGCGAACAACACGATCGAGGTGGTCGCACAGATGCTCAATTGGGTTTAAGTTTGGGGAATTAGGGGGCAGGGAAGTACTTTGAAGTCTTCATCGTGCTCTTCCAACCACTCTGGGACATTTCTAGCTGTGCGACACGTTACATTGTCATGCTGGAAAATCCCATCTGCCCCAGGGAAGACAATCAGCATGTATGGGTGTATACGTGGTCTGCAAAGATGGATTCATTACGAATTCGGTCTATAGTGCCTTCCACAGGTTTTTTTTTTTTTTTTTTTTTGATTGGAGGTTTAACGACCACCGTGAGCAACTCAATGGGCTACAAGCAGTCGCCCGTCCCTAATTTAGGGTCACTGGTTCCAGGGAAGGGAGCGAGCCAGTGCCGTAAGACAAACACAACATCCATGCCTCACCGGGATTCGAACCCGGACCCCTCACGGACGAATGATCAGAGGCCAGCGCCTTAGACCACTGCGCCACCGGGGCGGCCTTCCACAGGTATGAGAGGACCCAGAGAATGCAACGAAAACATTCCCCAGACCATAATGCTGCCTCCACCAACTTGTGTTCTGCCAGCAATGGTTGAAGAGTGTTCTCCGACGTCTCTCGCCTTACACGCCAACGTCCATCCGTTCAATGAAGCAGAAAACGTAACTCATCGGAGAAGGTAATCCTTTGTCAATCAGCGGAGGTCCAATTCCAATACTGCCGTGCAAATGTAAGACTTTTCTGCTGATGCACCTTCATTAAAATAGGTACAGTGACCATCCGTCTGCATCGGAGCCCCATACGCAGCAGGGTTCGCTGAACTGTCATTTTAGACACACTTCTGGTAGCTCCTTGGTTCATTCAGCCAGTGAGTTGCTCTACTGTAGCGTGACGATCGGCCCTCACACACCTTCGAAGCCGACGTTCACCTCTCACATCAATGGCACGTGGTGCTCCGCAGTTCCACATCGCTTATTCGCAATGGTGCCATTTCTCCAATCATGATACACTTTAACCACAGCAGCATGAGTACAGTTCACAAACTGCACCATTTCAGAAATACTGTCATCCTTGGCCTGAAAGCCGATAATCATTCCTTTTTGCAAATCTGATAAATCGCTCCTTTTATCCATGACAGCAACGGGCGATATGTTTTCAGAATGCCTACAGCACACCATATGTACCCTACAAGATAGCTCACGACACGTGCCTTCTTTCATTTTTCATTGGCTACGCGCTGTTGATGTCAAAAGTAGGAGGTGGTCACAATAGTGTGACTCGACTGTGTGTGTGTACAGTAAAACCCTGAAACTCCGGTACCGACGGGACCGGACGAGTGCCGGAAGTATGAAAATTCCGGATTTCTGAAGCTATCCAAAAATTACGTAACAGGCGTTACATAAAACACGTACTTACACGTAACAGCTCACTTTAAGGAAAATTTGCACATCTACACCTTATAATTATGCAGAGGTCCCGCTGCCCATCGCATTCTTCGCAATTTGCAAAAAAAAAGTTTTGGCGAAAATATTGACGATTACCTTTTTGTACTATTTATTATAAAACTGTCGAAAAAAATTGAATTTGGCGAATGGTTAGGCAGAAACTTGAAAAAAAGCCAAACCAACTGCTAGAGCTGGGCGCTGTATCCAAATGGCGCAAAAACCTGATGTGAATTTTACATCAACGTTACGGGTTTTCGACTAACGAAACTACGATACATCGCGAAGTCGATTACCGTGATGCATCATGAAGGCCGATGTAGATGTTATTACACGATGGAATCCACATACTGCTATAACCAAGCAGAGATTCATCATCACCCATTTGACACGCCTTTCAAACATACATGGTGATTCGTCGCCTCATTGGTCCGCATCACTTCAGCGCGGCCCAATGAGGTGACGAATTTGAGAAACCTCCCAATGTTACAAGTAGGTGGCTATCGGCAATTTGCATGCTGAGATCGGATGATCTCGCGATCTGTTGTTAAGACAGTACATCAAGAGATCTGCATAGTTATTGGCGAAATATTGGATATTCTCACAATGTTTTCACGAAAACGAAATCAGAAAAGTGCAGGATTTCTGAAGTTGCTGGTTTTCTGGATGCCGGATTTTCGAGGTTTTACTGTGTGTGTGTGTGTGTGTGTGTGTATATATATATATATATATATATATATATATATATATATATATATATAGCAATACACCATTATTTCTTAAAAGAAAAGTGTTTTGTTTAATCAATGCATTCTTCCAGTGTTTACTATGGAGCAGAGACATGGACCTTAACTAAAAAGGACATACAAAGACTGCAGACAACTCAAAGTAGCATGGAGAGATGCATGCTTGGCGTAACCAGGAAAGATAAGAAGAGAAACTCGTTGATAAGGAAAATGACAAGAGTGGAAAACATCATGATCAGAGTAAAATCGCTGAAATGGCAATGGGCTAGACATATTGCCAGGAGAGCAAACCACCAATGGTCAACCAACATTTTAGACAGGATTCCAAGGAATAGGAAAAGACCCAAAAGAAGACCACGTGGGAGATGGGTGGATGAAATTCAAAAGCATGCGGGTGTGACATGGAGGAGACTGGCTCAAGACAAACCGAGACCTTCATCCAGCAGTGGATTGATAATGGTTGACAATGGTGATGATATATGACTGGGAAGACAGGAAGATAAAGATTAATGGAGATTATTTAACCCTGCTTTGTCTTGCTGACAATATAGTCATTTTTGCTAGTATGCCTTTAGAACTGCAGAGTTATTGTCCAGGAACTTTCTGAAATGAGTAAATAAGTGGGGTTTAAAAATGAACTTGCAGAAAACAAAGTTGATGTGTAATGCTTTTACAAGAACTAAAGATTTCAAAGTTGGTGGGCCAAATCTAAAAGTAACTGATACATGCATTTACCTTGCACAACAGATATTGAGTGAGAGCCACAGCAAAGAAATAAGTAGGTATATAAGACTTGGCTGAAGAGTTTCTGGAACAAACAGTACAATTTTCAAGAGCAATTTACCATCACGTTTTAAAAGAAAAGTTTAATTAATGCATGTTTTTTCCCCCCAGATCTTACTGATGGATCAGAGACATGGACCTTAACTAAAAAAAAACATTTTGAGGCTGCAAACTACTGAAAGAAGGGTTGACAGGTGCATGCTTTGTGAAGCATGGCGATAACCACCTGGAACCTATGAGGATAAATAAACCTCTGATTGCTGTCGCATAGGGAATGATATGTTGCCGTTTTCTCCAGGCGAGTTTTCGGCAAGTCAGGGCCCGATTTTCCTTGAATTCCGCCTGTCGAAACCATCAAGTATCTACGCATTCTTGTTCCACGAATGTATCTTTTCTCATACTTACTTCCTTTTGATTCCTTTTAATTCCTTCATTTTTCTTTTAAGTACTTATACATGGATGAACAAACACCCATTGTTGAAAAAAAATAAAGAGAAAAAAAGGAGTCAAGAATGAGTCAAGTTAATTAAAATGCATATTCATCATTAGTTTATTTTTGTCATAATTCAAGGCTTGTGATTACCTTCGTTTTTCTTCCTTTCTCTTCATGCCTTGTGAATTCTCATGGAAGCGTATTAACGTGTAATATGTCGTCCTGGATTTAAATTTTTTTTCTCCGTGGTAATTGAGTAAATTTTGTTGATAATGGAAGTGCATTTAATGTGTAGATTAACGATAATCATAGTGATGTGTAATAATAATAGTGCTTGGATAATTGTAGAATGTTTTTTTTTTGTTTTTGTTTTTTTGTACTAGTGCCATAATGTATCTTATTAATTTCTTGTAGATTAGTCATTATTTGCATTTTTTATTTTAACAAGTAGGATAATTAATATTGCCGTAAAGTATGTACCCTAATGTATTTAATTTTTGAATATCCTTTAGTATCAGAGTGGCTGGGATATCTGTACATCTGTAAACGCAAATATTAATTCTTCTGCATTTTAGTTTCTTGTGTACGTTGTAATAATAAGGAAAAATGGGAGTTCGTTTTGCAGCTCTCTCTCGTTTCTCAATATTTCCCTACTAGGAAATCCAAATTATAATTTTGTATGTGTATGATATGTAATGCTATATAACTTGTGATTTATGTGTGTGCTAGTTAACAATTGCAAAAGCCAAAATTCTTCCCGCCATTTTTTTCTTCTCTGTTTCTTTGGGTCGTCGTAAAAAAAAAAAAAAAATGTTCGTTAGAATTCTCTTAACCTTGCGTTTCCCTTTTCCACTTCGAGTTTCCCAGAATTAAGCGAAAGTCTGCTAGCGAAACCTTGACACGCATGCCAACTGCACTATCAGAGCTGGCCAAAGCTTTGGATTTTTTTCTATGTTGTTGCTAGGGCAAACCGTGGGGTTGCATTCTACAATGAGATGCCGCCAACGCGACTGATTGCCTTAGCTAACGTTACGTGACCGAGTGGAGGTTTTTGCGAAGGGCATTACGACGGAAAATGTAGTTGGGGTCTAGTAAAATTAAAATGGCGTCCAGTAAAATTAAAATGGCCTCTTTTTAGGCCCGTTGAAGGACTAGCCTCCCGCCATTTTACCTCAAGGAGAGGAACAGGCAGACCGCTTTGCTCAACTAAAGTTTTGAAACCAAATGATGACAAACCACAGGGGTTATTAATTTCCTCGTTACCCCATGCTTCCAAAAGCCAGTGGGACCCCCTCAAAATGGCTACAAGGCCCAGGAGGATCTGTCCAAATGGGGCCGAACTGCCCACCAATCCCCTGTGCTACATGAACTAGCACAGGACGAAAAAAAATCTTCAAATCCAGCAACTCTTCATCTCACACGAAATCATCGAAGTGCCAACCTCTACATCCGGTGAGAATTTCTCATCTACTCCGTGCCTAGGAGCCCCGACTTGAGCGAGAATGTCGTCCGGACTTACTGGACTTTTAGTTGCCTTCATTGGGAGAGGTTCCAAGAGGACCAGGATCCCAGAAGTGAAGCCCTAAATGGCCTCACACAAGTGAAACATAATTTTGGCCATGTTTCGGAAGACACTCTTTCTCTCCTCAACTAGAATCGTGAAGACTCAAGGTAATGAAAAAGTTTCCTTTCAATTTTACCACTGGTAGAATATTCAAGTTGGTGTGGAACTTTCTAGGAGTTTGAGGATAAAATGAAAAAATAAAAATTCAAGGTGTTGATTAAAATGTAAAAATTTGGAGTTAAAGGTGTCAAAAAATAATAATAATAATGCAAGTTCTAAATTCAATGTTGCAGTAAGCTAGGGAAGCTGTCAATTTTTTTTTTTACTTCATTTTGGTTAATTTAAACATCAGGTCAAGGCTGAGGCCATAAAAATTAAAAGAAAGAAAAATATATCCTTTTGAAAACACAAATCCCTGCAAAATTGTGTAAAATATCCATTGTTCATCTTATGTAACAAAGTAATGAAAGTAATAAATTTGTGGTGGCTAAAGGGCTAAAATTTAAAAGGAAATGTAGCAAGCATGTAAAATAAACAAAAAAAACAGCAATAGGGGTAAAAGGCTAGCAGTGCACTGTGGGTTTTGAGCCTGAAAAATGTGATAACCAGGAACAAAGTGTATATTAGTGTCGTGAAATTGAATATGCATATGTGTGTAGTATGTGTGTTGGTCGAAAAAAAAAAATTTAGAGTTTGAATAACATTGACAGGTTGAGCTTATGAGCTTATGTTAACTGTGTTCCAAATTTATGTGAAAAACTATTTCGAAAACAGAAAGAGTAGCCAAATTTACATTTCTTTTTTCACTTTATTGAAATCAGTGTTGAAGTGCTACTGTGTGCCCATTCTATTATTGAAAACAATAAGTGACTGAATTTGTCTAATCATGTGTCCAAGGCCTAAACCTTAGAGCCTTTGCATTTACCCAAATGATCAAAATTCATTTAGGATTTTAATACCACCCTTTCCGAAATGTTGGGTAATTTGTTCAGAGAAAATTAAGGCTATGAACAGCCAGTGTTGTTGAGCAAACTTAAGCTCTAGTGATAACCTTACATTGCTCTTCTTTTTGCCTTCAAATAAATGCAGCCAAAGTCGGCTTTTCAAACTTATACATGAGTCAGCACATGTTTTGTGTCCTGTATCGTATAATTCTTTGATAGTGCCAAGTGAGCAAAATCTGCTCTGCAACTGGCAGGGCCTTTTTCACAGGAAACGTTCATTGGGTAATTTTTTTGTTGGTAATTTTGCCAGTGTTTTTCCACTAATTTTATCATGTGCCGAATTTTATAGAGTTGTGTTGTTCGAATGTTTTTGCCTTAAGATTTTGTTTTGGTGCTAAAAGCTCATCAATGTTTGATTAATTTACTAAGACTTTTATATAACAACTTTTTTTTGTGTGTGTGCGACCAATACAAGGCAACATTCACCCAAAATATTCAAATCAAAACATTCATCATCTTATAACAGGAAGAACAATGGATCACAGAATTTCATTTTTGTACCTTACTCACATCAGATATCTATTCCTAATGATGTAAAGGTCTGTACACCTGCTGCTGATACTCTGTGTGTGTGTGTGGGGGGGGGGTGATGCCACCTTAAACTATTACATATTCATACAGCATTGCAAATGTCATCTAGCTGCTTAATTATTCACGTGCTATTTAGACAATCTATATTTTGAGGTTACTCACCTTTATTCCCTAAATCTTTTAGGAGGTTTTCGTTTCTACACATTTCCAACACGTATTTTTCTTATTTACATCGTGGTTCGAGGCCGCAACAAAAAAAAAAAAAAACATTTTCAACTCGCCCTTTTCCCTCTTTTTCCCTACGCCCAAATTCAGATTCAAAATAATCCACCACAAATATACACAATTGAACTCCCTAAAACACATTAATCTAATTAAAACATCAATCAATAAAAACCTATTTACACATTTTCATTTTACGTTCTCCGTCGTTCAGGCGCCACTGCGGCTGAACGACGGAGAACGTAAAATGAGACGATGCCGCGCGAGCACTGGAACATTTGCTACATTTTGTGGATGTGACGGGTGGTACATCTGTTGCGTCCGCTCCTTGAAAATGGCCAGGGCAGTGGCTGAAAGTTTTTGGTTCTAATGCTTGTTTCTGAGGGGAGAGAGGTCCGTGATTGTTGAATATAGTGGTTGTGTCAGGTATTTGGGTTTATATTAATTGGGCACTGATGTGCAATTGTAAATAATTTTGGGTTACAGCTTTTTAACTTTGACGTTTTAGGAAATGTGTAAATAGGTTTTTATTGATTGATGTTTTAATTAGATTAATGTGTTTTAGGGAGTTCAATTGTGTATATTTGTGGTGGATTATTTTGAATCTGAATTTGGTCATAGGGAAAAGAGGGGAATGGAGTGAAGTTTGCGCGAGTTGAAAATGATTTTTTTTTATTTTTTTTTTTTGTTGCGGCCTTGAACCACGATGTAAATAAGAAAAATACATGTTGGAAATGTGTAGAGACAAAAACCTTCTAAAAGATTTAGGGAATAAAGGTGAGTAACCACAAAATATAGATTAAACTATTATGTTCACAACCACTAAAATGATGTCATTCTTGAACAAAAAGGGCATGTTCCTTATTCATGCCAAATAAGGATTAGACAAAATCAGGTTGCATTGTGACTTATCACTGAACAGAAGTTATCACCACCACTCCAATTGCAATGTTCTTCAACCCAATTTTTCAGGGCTCTGCAGTGATTCATCACTGCAGAGCAATGAGAAACGGGTTACAGCAGTGTTTCTCAAAGTGTGTTCTGCAGAACCCCAGGGTTCCACAAGCAATTCATAAAACATCGCTGAAATTTTCATGAAAAACTGTGAATTCCATATTTTTTCCGGTGACAGCCTTAACCAACCAATTCCCTGCAACCAATAAAAAAAACAGGAAAAATGATGTGACAGGAGCCATGAAAACCATGTGGAACAGAACAGCACAAGGAGGAAGGCATGCAAAAAAGATTGAGGGAGGAGTCAAACAATTTGGCACCTAAAATGCTGATTGGGCGATTTAAGGCCTTTGTTGTTGCCTAGGTCTGGAAGAGGCTGTAGAGTGCCGGCAAACTTAGTGAGAATTTGCTGCGTAGTTTTGGCCAGTCAGTGTGAGCTTGTTGAACTGTGCTCTCTACTCTGCTTAAAGTTAGAAATGGATTGTTGGCTTAAACAGGGTACATTAAAATGTTCAAGTTCCGAAATTTTTGAGTCGAATTCTCCATCAGTGCCTGGTACTTCTCATATAGATGGGAATGATAGTGACCAAGAAACAAAAGAATTTGCTTCAGTTCAAGAAAATGATACACATTCTGGAAGGTGTGATCAAGATAAAACTGTCAAATTTGCAACAAGAAGAAAGTACAATGAGAGTTATATTGGTTTTGGATTTATGAATGCTGATATTAATTGGCAGTGTGTCGTATGCAGCAAAGTTTATCACAATAGCTTAATGGAATCTGCTAAACTGCGGCACCATTCGGAGACAACACATCAAGAGCTCAAAGATAAGAACATTGATTTTTTTTTTTGTACACAAGCATGATGAACTTTTAAAAGTGAAAAAAAGAAAACTTTTTCATGCAGCACATACAATGAAAAACAAAAAAATTGCCTTTCCAGGTAAAAGCACCTTGGATGAAGTAGTTAAAAATGATATACTTCATAAAGGCTCATCCTCTGAATATTGGATTGTTTAAAATCTTATGTGATGATATCGGAAGTGTGAACACTTCATTGCTTCTACACATACGGAAGTGAGATGATTATCTTGATGTAAAATATCGGAATACTTTTTTGAACTTTGAGCTGAAGTGCATGCTTTCTTCACAGATAACTCCTTTTATTTGGAAAATCGATTAAATGATAAAGAGTGGTTATTTTGAGTGGCTTACCTATCTGATATTTTCTCAAAACTGAATGAACTTAATCTTGCACTTCAATGAAAGCAAATTAATGTATTCTCCACCAACAACAAAACTGTGGCATCTAAAAAAAGCTTCAATTTCGGACCAGTTGTGACCACAGCCACGAACCTGACAGCTTTCCAACTGTGAGAAACTTTGTCAGAGTTAGACTCAGAAATAGAAAACAAACAATATGATGAAATCCCCAGCATCTGGAAGCTTTTCATGATTCAATGAGGCACTATTTTCCTGATGAGCAGCACAAACAATTAAAAAGTCAATTATGGATAAAAAATCCATTTGTTATTAATGAAAAACCATTATGCTTTTCATCTGATGAATATGAAAAATTTATTTATTGCACTGACATCAGATTTTTCAATGACATCCCTTTATAAAAACAGTGCCAGTAGCAGAATTTTGGTGCAGTTTGAAAGGAGAATGTCCATTATTATCGCAAAAAGCTGTGCTAGTACTCTTACTATTTGTGACAACCTATCTTTGTGAAACTGGCTTTTCTGTGTATGCCTCAACAAAAACTAAGCACCGGAATAAGCTGGATGCAGAGCCCAATATGAGATTACAACTTTCTTCGACAGAACCGAATTTTAAAGAACTGTGTGGCAATAAAAAGCAAAGCCATTCATCACATTAAAAATTCATTAATGAATACTTGCATCACTGGCATAATAAATTTTCTTGGCTCTACATTACCTTTTTGTAAGTATTACCTTTTTATTGATTAATTGCTTATTTTTTTCATTTCATTTTTATTTCAAATGTGATAAAGAATTGGCATATATGTATATTAATTTTTTAATGGGTATTCCTGATATTGTAGGAAAAAGGGTTCCATAGGATAAAAAGTTTGAGAACCACTGGGTTAGAGGAATACATGCCATTGGTTGCCAAGCAAAACCCCCTGCATGGTGGTGATAGCATATTGTTTGTGTGGATACATACTTCTACGTGGCCATAGTGAATGCACATTGCAGTTCTATAGCATTTAGTCGGTGATTCCAATGGACTATCAAACACAGAGGTCATGTCTTGGTGTTGCTGATGGTGGATGATCTTGACCTGGCCTTCTTCAAACCCAGTTTCTCAGAAATGTTTCCGCAATCTGCTTATGAAACTTTGTAACATTTCAAATTCCTAGGACACTGCCTACAATGTCTGACCAGCTTCCACAATCTTCCTATTACCCTCCATGCTGAAGATTCTGGCAAATCACACTGAAAGGACATTGACTTTTAACCAATGATAAACTGAACTTTTGCATTTGCAGCAAAACATGGATGAATAATTGAGAGCTCTACTTACACCTGGTTATCTCCTAACATAAGTCATATACACAAAATTAGCACTAACAATTTCAATTTTATTTGCTACATTTTGCAGCAGACATGTCTCTCTTAGATGCCAACTCTGACGTTCACATTAATAGTGTGCTGGTTACTAGCAAAATAGTGTCAACATTGCATTATCCCCTAACTGTTTTGATTAGCGTAATTACTCTGTTACAGGGTGTCATCTAAGACTTCCTGTACTATGAGGATACATCTTAGTATTCTCATTGTTAAAGTCACATACTAAGACACAGTTTAATATCTCAAGGTATATCTGTACTAACACATACCTACATTACACACTTTCAGTACGTTATTTGAGTCGACCCCTCCCCTCGGCAAAATTCAAATTTGTATTTCAATCGACATACAAATACTACAGGGAAATCTTAACATACATTAAAACGAACTCTAAGTTAAAAAATATCAAATTAATATCATGCTAAAAAGGGTTAAGTTAAAACGGAATTTCTGCAAAGGGAATGGTCGAACTCAAACCTGTGAAATCATGCTCTGCGAGTGCTTTCCGAAGTCTGCAACTTGCGTCCTCAAGCAGCAACCTCTCGAAAATGGCAGCACATCCAGAAGTGAGCTTATTACGAGTGCTGCTTCCCTCGAGGGGAGTGTTAGGGCATGGTCAGCAAACATCCACATGTCTGCCCAATGTTAGAAGTTTTCTCAGCATAGTGGCACCATCTATTGATCATTAGTCAAACTCATAATACCATTTTTGAATTAAAAGCAGATTTTTAGGCATTTGGAAAAATATTAATTATGCAGATATGTTGTGATTAATTTTAATCATAGTTATGTATTTATTAGTTCATTTTTGGGGCCAGTTTTTTTCTTTTCTTTTTCTCTGTATCTATTAATGTTTTCCATAACTCATCAATTGATGATAAGATTTTGACACCATTAAAATCCTGAATTTTCTGGCGGACAATCCGTGACCTATGACATGGGGCACTGTCGAATTGCAGGAGAATTTTCTTTCTGTTCACCATTACGGGGTAGTGCTGGTTTAGAATGTCATTCGTGTTGCAGCTGGTCGGCATACAGGTTCCCACTACACAGTAGGGTGATCAGTTTGATCTATTGCAGAAAAAGGAAAAATTACAGAGTAGATTTGTCATCCGAGGGAACTGTGAAACATAAAATAATATGGTACCCTACCATGTGGCTTACGACCATTGAGTGAGTTAGTAGAAGAGGGCTAAAAACAATTTGGAATGAAACAATGGAGTTTTGGAGTGAGTGAACAACTGGAAGAGCTCAGAATATGAATTAAAGGCAATGTGAGAAATTTTATTCATTTTTTTTTCTTTTAAAGGAGATGTAAGTGAGAGAGTTTTTTTTTTTTTTTTTTTGATTAGAGGTTTAACGACCACCGTGAGCAACTCAATGGGCTATAAGCAGTCGCTCGTCCCTAATTTAGGGCCACTGGTTCCAGGGAAGGGAGGGAGCCAGTGCCGTAAGACAAACACAACATCCATGCCTGACCGGGATTCGAACCCGGACCCCTTAAGGACGAATGATCAGAGGCCAGCGCCTTAGACCACTGCGCCACCGGGGCGGCATGTGAGAGAGGTTTCTGATACATCAATGAAGTTTAGTTTCATGGAAAGAAATGTAAATAGTTGGCATTTTGAGCCCCCCCCCTTCTTTTTTTCAGCACGCTGTAATTTTAAACTGTGAGGTCAAATGAGCTGAAATTTGGTACTTTCCAGTCTCATGCTGGTCATGGTATACGAATGTTTATAAAAATCTCACATGAAGTAATTTCTTTTTTTTTTTTTGTTTCTTTGGTTGATTTGACATAAAATTACCCTTACCCTTAAACACACACACACACAATTTTTTAGTTATATTTAGTAACAAAAATGCCATATCCTCATGTGATTTATAGTTTTAAAAAAGTGAAAGTAACTGATGCTATATTTGTTTCAAGCAGGCAAGAATTTTTGGGATCAACACATGATATGCAGATATTAAAAAAAATCAGTTTCTCAACAGCTTGGAACCCAGTTCTGGAAACCATGGTACACATACCCAGACATAAAAATAATTATTAAAAAAAATTAAATTCAAGGTTCAGGTTCAAGCATTAAACCTTAAACATATTTCAACAAAACCCATTTACGTTGCACATGAAATGAAAGGCCATTTCAAAAGCTTTTTAATGCCACCAAAATCAACTTTCTAGGTTACATGGACCTGAGATTATAGCAATTTTAATGTTGTGACATGGCTTTTTTCTCTGATTTCTCACTGCCATATATCAGAATTTCTTTTTCTCCAGTATTCATTTTTTTTTTTGCACATCTTCTGTAAAAAAAAAAAAAAAAAAAAAATGTACTTATAAGCGTCACTTAGTCCATCCCCGCCTTTGAAAAATTCTTCAAGGCTTTCTGGATTTTTAGGATGCATAACTTCACCACTAGAGGGCGTAAATGCAGATTATATTGAATTAAAAATACAGAATTTTATATTTGTTTTAGAGTTCAATTACTACCACGAGCAACTATTTGGGTTACATGCCTAATTTGGGGTGAGCGATTCCAGTGAAGGTCCAGAGCCATGAGGCAAACATTGCTGCCCATGCCTCACAAAGAACTTGAACCCGGGCCCATCTCATATAAATGGTAAGAAGCTAGTGCCTTAGACTACTCTGCCACAGCAACCAAATTTTTGGAGCAGATTATTTTTCAGCATACACAACGAAGTTTTACAAAACTGGTGATCAGGCAAATTCAATGGTTAACACAAAATGACCCATTATTACAACCTACATAAAAAAAGTTCCAGAACTGACCACATAACTGTTGTAACAGTAGTAGGATAAAAATAGCATGTGTATGCCAGAAAACAGCAGAGTCCTTGGCCAATCAGCAAACAGCTGGAATCCGGTTTATACCAGTACCAACAGGTGGCAGACAGGTATTAAGGGCATTATATCAAGCATTCTCATCCCATTTCATTTTAGCCACGGAACAGCAGAGACAGAGAGTAAACATCCATTTTTGGTGGAAACTTGGTAAATCAGCTACTGAAACTTACAGAATGTTAAAAGAAGCCCATGGAAGCACAGCATTATTCCGCAGCAGAGTTTACAAATGGTATGCACGGCTTCGTGACAGGCAGGAATCCTTTGATGATGATCGAAGATCTGGGCATCCCTCCAGTGTGCAGGGTACTACAATGTCATTTTCACTTTCCTAGATCCTCGCGTAGAATTTCATAACAGACAGACTTACTGTTGCCCACCAACTCAGCCAAAATTCTCACAGCAATTTGGCAATCTTTCTTTAACTGATTCCATACCTCTTCTATTTTTTTCATAGTTTACACACTAGAGGGATGCCCAGATCTTGCATCATCATCAAAGGATTCCTGCCCATCACAAAACCATGCATAAATTTAAAAACTTTGCTGCAGGATAATGCTGTGTCTCCATACACTTCTTTTAACATTCTGCAAGTTTTAGTAGCTGATTTACAAAGTTTCCAACAAAAACAGAAATTTACTCTCCGCTCTTCTATATGTGTGTGAAGCGAAATATTGTTAGTAAGGTAGACTAATATTCTTTGGTGGTTTGGCCATGTTGAAAGAATGAGTGATGAGATGTTTACTAAGAAAAATTTTCAGCACAAGTGGCAGGAAAGAAAGGCAGAGGAAGGCCAAGGAAGTCATGGGAGGATAAGATTCAGGAGTGTCTGCATGAGAAAAAGATTATGAGTATGAAGTATAGAAGGTCTTGTGTACATCATGTGATGGATGTCAGTGAAGCCCGTCTAGTGTGTCAAAATTGCTGTAAATGGAGAAGTTTGATACAGCAACAGTAAGTAAAAAAAATTTAAAACATTTTCTGGTTGTTTGTATTTCTTTGTGGAGCTAACCTCTGAATCTCAGAGAACAGCTTAGTGATATATAGGGTGTCCGAGAATTATTGGACACATCACAAAATTATGTACAAAAAAAACTATGAGCATTGTCGGTTTTTCTATGTCACGTATTACTAACACTGTTTCCATATTTTTGTTTTGCAGAATTTTTATTCCCAGAATTCGATAGATGGCGCTAAGTGTGGCCTGATGAGGAATGCATGAAAAATGCGCACTCAGTAGTGATGTCATCCGCACAGCCAAAGGCGATGTGTGTGTTATGGCTTGCGGAATTAAAGTCTGTCATTAAAGTTAAAAGACTGTACCATTTAGAGTATGGATGGTCCTCCATCAACGGATTCAATTAAATGGTGGATGAAACAGTTTAAAGAAACTGGCAATGTGGAACATCGCAGAGGAGCCGATAGGCCTAGCGCCAGCGGTGAGACGGTTGACCAAGTTAATGAAAGTTTCCGACGAAGCCCCAGATAATCCGTCTGTAAAGCAAGCAGAGAACTGTGCATTCTGAAATCGACAGTTCATGATATCTTGCACAAGAAATTAAAGTTGCATGCTTATAAAATTCAAATAGTGCAAAAGATGCATATAAATGATCACACTCTGCGATACGATTTCGCCGTGGATATGATGAATCGAGTGGAACACGAAAACTTTCTCAGTACTGTAATTTTTAGTGATGAATACACATTTCCTGTATCGGGTATTGTGAATTGTCACAACTGTAGGATATGGGGCAGTGAACCGCCTCATGCTGCTATTGAACTAGAATGTGATTATCCAAAAGTTAATGTGTGGTGCGCCCTATCAAAAAGAGAAGTGATTGGCCCTTTCTTCTGCGAAAAAACCATAAATGGTGATATTTACTTGGATATGCTAGAAAATTTCGCTATACCCCAGATCAAAAGATATGACGTTTTCCAACAAGACGGCGCACCTCCGCATTGGTCAATGTGTGTACGCAAGTGCCTAAATGAGCATTTCTCCAACAGATGGATTGGGCGTGGTGGTCCCATTCCGTGGCCTCCTTGCTCTCCAGATCTAACTCCATTGGATTATTTCATGTGGGGTTATGTGAAGGATCATGCCTATCAGACACCTTGTACTGATTTCTAGGAACTGAAGCAGCATATCACAGCCGCTATTAATTCCATAACTCCTCAGATGCTTGCCAATACATGGCATGAAATAGAGTATCGCTTGGATGTACTACGAGCAACCAAGGGATCTCACATCGAAATTTATTAACTTGTGTAGTTACATTGTAAGTTAGTACAGTCAGTTTCTTTCTATCTGTTTAATGTTTTGTTTTATATAATTTTGTAATGTGTCCAATAATTCTCGGACACCCTGTATATGTATGTATATGTCTTCCATGGCTAAAATGAAATCGGATGAGAAAGCTTGCTATGACTCCCTTAATGCACGCCTGTCAGTACCAGTATAAACCGGTTTCCAGCTGTTCACTGATTGGCCAAGGACTGCTGTCTTCTGGCATACACACAATATTTTTATCTCACTACTGTTACGTCAGTTATGCGGTCAGCCCTGAAACTTTTTGGACTTAGGTTGTATATTGTCATCTCACACCTTCACAGAGTCCGGCATGCTTCTGGGACAACAGTAATTCTAGTTTGCAACAATTTTTTTATTTTTTCTGACTGCTACAAGATCTGCTTCTAACATACACTGTTTTTCATTGAAAATGCAACACAAAGAAAGACCTGAGATTTTGAAGTAAAGTTTATAGGGTACATAAAAAAAAAATACAATAACAGGGTTCATACACATTTACAGATAAATCCCAGGACTTTTGAGGAGTTCAAAAAATTCCAGGAGATTATTTTTTTAATCATAGTGCTTTGCTTTACACTTTGCAAATTGAGGTGAAATTTACCATGTGTTTAGAATTCTTATGGCATCCTGTGGGTTCCAGTGTTACAGAGTGTTTTTCAGTGTGTGTTAAAACTTCAGTGAAGTGGAAAAATTTCCCTGCATAAAATTGCTCTGTATAAAACTTATATAAAGCAATCTGGAACTTAGCATAATGTTAATACAAAACAATTTTGCCATGGCACCCTATTCCATAGCAATCTATTCCCAAGCACAATGGCAGAAAGGAAGCCACATATTAATCCCCTTCAGTGCGTACTAGAAAGAAGGTGCATCTTGAACTAGAGTGAAGGTTTTCACACGCTGTTGTGACTCCAACTGCTATACCACAAACCAAGGTCTCTGGAAACACTGCACTCAAACGTTTTGCACTGAAGAATCACATGAGATGAAAGAGGAGACATCACATCTCCACACTCCATGGAAGTTAGTGATGTCACTGCCAGCAGACACTGCACTGAGCTAGAACAAAGTGATGTAACCAATTCAAACATTTCACCCAATTTTTTCACATTGTAAAAAAAAATCCA
Organism: Macrothele yani; assembly: GCA_039090855.1. Classification (NCBI taxonomy): domain Eukaryota; kingdom Metazoa; phylum Arthropoda; class Arachnida; order Araneae; family Macrothelidae; genus Macrothele; species Macrothele yani. Next base: position 9,183,169 of record CM077021.1, on the reverse strand, counting down.
GGACCTTTTACAAAAACATAAAAAAATCAAGGACTTTCTAGGCTAGGAAAAAAGGCAAATCAAATTCCAGGACTTTTCCAGGATTCCACAGGCCATGCAAACCCTGGATACAAGATGTAAGTGATCAGAAGTACAGACTGATAAGTGATATGGAAACACACTCAGAACCTTGGATGCTACAGTGAGTGGCGCTAATGGCTCATGCACGGTGTGGCATCGACTGGAAGAGGTTCTGGATGTCGCACTGCGAAAGGCCATTCCACGTTGTTTCTTTTTGATTGGGGGTTTAACGACCACAGTGAGCAACTCAATGTGCTGTAAGCAGTCGCCCGTCCCTAATTTAGGGTCACTGGTTCTAGGGAAGGGAGAGAGCCAGTGCCACAAGACAAACACAATATCCATATCTCACTGGGATTCGAACTTGGACGAACGATCAGGAGCCAGCGCTTAAACCATTGTGCCACCAGGGCGGCCACAATGTTTCGATCCATACCCAAAGTTCATCTTGGATAACTGGTGGTGGTGCCTGATGGTCCAGGCATTGAGTGACCATATTCCACACTTGTTCAATGGGTGACAGATCAGGCAAAAAGAGTGGCCACGGAAGATCTGGAACTCGTAGGGCATCCAGAAGCTCCAAGACACTGTGGTCAGGCATTGTCCTGTTGCAAGATGGTACCAGGGACCATCTAAAGGTATGGCAGCACTTTAGCCTCCACAACTTCTGCGACATACCACTGGTTGGTCATCATTCCTGCAATGCTTAGGAGGCAGGAACACGAATGGAACCCAATAGCACCCCACACCAGAACTTCTGCTGTCAGGCTTATATGATGCTGCATAAGGCATGCCTCAGCAGCAGTTCACCACAGCGTCACCATACAAGGATACATTCATCATGCGTCATTAGGTTGAAGCGTGACACTGCCCAAGGAGGTGCAGTGGTCTAAGCGATGGATTCTGATCATTCGTCCGAGATTGGTCCGAGTTCGAATCACGGCGAGGCATGGATGTTGTGTTTGTCTTACGGTGCTGGCTCTGTCCCTTCCCTGGAACCAGTGGCTCTAAATTAAGGACGGGCGACTACTTATAGCTCATTGAGTTGCTCACTATGGTCGTTAAACCTTAAAAAAAAAAAAGCGTGACTAATCAGAAAACACTACGTATCATGCTAGTGTTTGCATTCTTCGCCTCGCTGCAGCCACTGATGTCTTGTTTACAATCAAGGAAAGTCACAGCAACAGAAAGCAAGCGACAAGGCCTCTGTGAAGCAAAAGGTATTGGCCAGAGCTTGCAGGCAACCCTTGACGTGACACAGACCTCCACTCAGTGCTTGAAATGTGCGACATACCTGCATTTTTTTTTTTACACGGAATTTACATATTGGTATTCATATTAGTAATGGGAACTGCAGAAATGAATTTTTTGTTTTGTTGCTGACTTATGAGCACACATTCTTAAACATAGAAACCTTATGTGCCTTGTGCCCTTGAGCAATAGCTGTGTGGGAACCATAAAAGGCAGGAGAGTGGTGTGCACTTAAGCTATAAGTTCAATCCTACAAAGGATGAAAATGAAGCTACCCGTAGTGCATTATCTCATCTTGCCCAAACCCCAGATCATCCCACTACAGATGTCTGTAATTTTTATTATATCATTAATTTAATATATTCAATTTGAAGAACTTCCTCATAGAATGAAGAATTGGGAATAAAAGATTAAACACAAATTTCAGTTTTGCAGCAATGAGTATAAACTTTTTCCACACTTCAGACTTTATTTTTATTTTATTTTATTTTTTGAGGGTGATGAGATTGCTATTAATTTAAGACTGAATATTCATTCTGATTGCAGAGATTCTACTTCATGAAAGTCCCTATTGGAAGGGGGCTGTTTTTTCGGCTCGGGACCTTAAAAGTCCCAGCTTCAAGTCCAGCCGAATCACTAATAATTAGCCGAGGTTCAAAAGAATTGTTAATCCGTTGGTCCTGGGGTAGAGATTCCTCGTTATAAGCAAATCTAACCTCAATCCCCAGTATAGCAAAAACTAGAGCGCACTCGATCCACAAACCAACCAACTGATATTGACCGCCATCGTTTGACTTGTGGTGCAATAGTATTCCATGAAATTGTCAATTACATTTTCACAAAAAAGGAGTTTTTCTTCCAGGGATATTTTTTTACTTTTTCAGTTTTGGAGATTTTCTCATGAAGGTATTTTTTTCCAGATGATTTTTAGCTAAGTATCAGCATTTTGGCACTTTAAAATTTCTATTTCAAGCATTGCCTCCACTGTTGTGCTAACTGTTAGGACATGGCTGTTTGGTCTGCCAGTGTGATACAGTGGAGATGACCGTCTTCCAATGCACATTCGTTTGTCACTGGACTCCAGACACCTCACGTTAGTGCACCAGACCTTCCTCTTTGCACTGCCAACACATTTGCGCAACATTTTTTCCAACATGAGCAGTGATGTAGCAGAAGAAAAGTTCCTTTTGTCCCTCAGTCCAACACATCGGCCTCATTCAAATTCCATCAGGCATACGTACACGTCTTGTCTGCTGTGGCGGGGCATACTCAGTAACTACCATTACCTTACTTCCACAATTCCCACAAGTAGACTGTCGCAGCTTGCCTAACTGTGAGCCCCGTTTTTATACCACCAGTGGAACAGCTATGGGGGTGCGGTTAGCACAAATCTTTTGCATCTGTGCTACAATTGTAATCATTAGCACCTCCTAATGTGACCTACACATCTCAAGAGTTTCAGTCCGAAAACATACGTTTATCTTGGTGTTGCATTTTCAACAAGCAGCAGTGTATTATTTTCACATGACTAATTTCACACTGTTCTTGGTTGGCAGCCTAGTACTGCAGAATGTACTACCCGTTTAGGTACCCTTTCATCTTACATTTGACACTAGTGATGGACTATTTACAAATGATTCGTTCATAGCGAGTGACCCTTCAATGTGAATGGTTCACTCTCACTGCTGTAAATGCTGACAGCCATTACTGCAACTCACATTAAAATTGCGGCACATTTAACTTCATTCCGCACACAAAAGTTCGGAAACAAATTCCCATTAAGAAAAGTAATGTCAAGACTTCATATACGAGTGAGCAATTAGCTGGGAAATAATGGTGAAACTGAAGAACATGAAAGATATGTGAATGCCATGCCCGAGTTCTTCGCTACAAGCTAGCTCATGGTAAATCATCGCTAACGGTGAATGCTGAAGAGCTCAAAGCTTTTCAATAATGAAGAGAGAACATTTTTTCATGTTAAAGATTCATTACATATTTAACATTAAAGATTAGTAATATCTTTCCGCTGAAACAACACACTAGAAGCAAGTACTCACATAGTGAACATTGTTTCTCTAACGGCGTGTGTGTGTGTTGTCAGTAGAGATTTCAAAATAATCGAAATGGTGAAAGAGTTTTTACTTAAGATAATATCAATGCTTTTCCTGTAGCATAAGGAATGCGAATTCTTGCTTCTAGTATGAACAAAAGGCTGATGCTTCAGCCAAAACATCTTACTAATCTTTAATGTTAAATCATAAGATTGAAAATTCTTTTCTCTTCATTATTGTATTCATTATATTACATGACATGCCCTTTCTGCCAAAGTTCAAGCATTTTTGGGGCAATTAACTAGCACACAACACTTTTGAGTGATGTATAGCACATCTAATAAATAATTTTTGGGGCAGTTTACCAAAATGAGTTGTGGCTTTGAAAGTGCTTTGACTGCAAACCCAAGATCCCAACAACAAATGATTTACTCATTGAGTGCATAACAACCTGGAAATTACTGTAAATGGTCGTTTGTTTGAATGATGATTCACGAATGACTTGTGTGGATGATGAACTCCCAAGAAGGAATGACTTATGCTATCACTATTTGACACATACCATCTCAATATATTCTCATTAACATTTCCTTCTTCAGAAATACCCAGCTCAGTTATGTCTGCATTACTAATTGCACTCTGCCACTGAATCCAATTCCACCTTCTTCTACATGTTCCTCTTACTAACCTCATAATGGCATGAGGTTAGTAAAAGGAACGTGACCTATGAAACAACCCTTCACTCTGCATATCACCTCTGAAAACAGCTCTTCACTCTGCACCCGATTCTCACTGTCATAAAAAAAGGTGGGTCCAAATACTGTATTGTATACAAACAAGTTTAGCTCTTAGATAAACTTCTTATTGAAAATAGTTTATACAACTGATATAACGTTCCCAGCTTTGCTGATTCTCTTGTTTCATTTCTTACCAAGCTTTCTTGTTTCATCACTAATCATACCCATATATTGAAAACGGGTTACGTTTTTTGGCCTTTTGTGCTACACAAATCAATATGTGCGAAGGAAGCTGACTTAAAAACATTGATTTAACTTCTCATTTATCTTCATTTAAAATTTTTCCCATGTGTCCTACTAAGCTGATTTTTTAATATCTCTGAGTTGTTGTATGAGTTGGAGCACTAATATTGTTCACAATTAGACTAATGTCATAAACAACATTCAAGTACAAAAAAGAACCTTATTTCAGAAAAGCACAGAAATTATATACATGCCTATAAGTTTTGGTGCACTATAACCAGGAGGTGGACTGACATGACCTGCATGTGATATACCCCAGATTGGAATTGTTCTTTGAAGACCTTCATACAGTGCTTTTAAGAATTCAATATAATATTCAATAACACCAGGATTTCCTATAAAGAAAAATTTAACAATTACACAAATTATAGCTATCAACACAAAGAAACAAAATGTGCACTTCAACAAAAGAAGTATTTTATATCAGTTCAATGCTTTGATTTATCTAAGATAATTAGCATTAGTTTTACACTAACAAAAAAAAAAAAAAAACACCAGCTTCCCTTAAATTTGTTTTCTAAAGTTCTGAAACAGACTAATATTTTCCTCTAAAGTTTCAGCAGTGTACCTAACCTAATTGCTGAAGTGTTTAGACTTATAACAAATTAAAAAAGAATTCTATTTCACATGCACAGAAGTAAGAAATTAAAAAAAAAAAAAAAAAATTACATCAGCTTCTCTTAACTCGTCCTAAAGTTGCAAACAGCCCAATATTTAATTTTCCCTGATTAGAAATGCTCCAATTTGAACAGTGTGCCTCACATAATTTTTACTAGCGTTTGAATATACACTAGTGCACAAACTTAAGGAACAGATATAGAAAATCACATTAAAAATGTGGTGTATGGACAGCAATGCAATAAAAGCAGATGAATGTGCAAATATAGTGATACCGAAGAAATCTCACACACCTGCATCACTGTTAGCATAGAACAAGCAAATCAGGATGACATTATAAAAGCGGCAGATCGGCTTGCTTTTAATAGCACCTCATATTCTTCCTCAAAGCAGGTTGGATGGTATGGCTGCATTAGATTAAGCTGAAAATGTCTCAACGACAGCATCTGGATGATTCAGTGGTAGTGCTGTGATTGGTAGAATAGAAGATCAATCCCAGTTGGAAGTGTCCAAAGCATTAAATATACCACAAAATGTCATAAGACTATGAAGCCAGTTCCTTAGTACAGGAGAAGTTCGTTGTCAACAAGGATGTCCTAGGGCTAACACTGCTGCAGAAGACAGCTCTAACAGCAAGAAGACATTGGCAAATAACAGGAAAGCAACTGATTCTGGAGCTCACAGCAGCCCTACTGGCACATGAATAACTCAATTTATAGTTTACACTAGGTTGTATGAGAGGTCTCTATGTAAGGAGACCTATAATTTGTGTCCTAACTCCCTCCTCCAGAGGGGCACGTTTAAGGCGGTGTCATCAACACCGCCTGTGGAGCCCAAACAACTGGGCACGTGTGCTTTTCATGAATGAGTTACTACAGTACAGTTTAAATACTGATTCCTGACATGCTTTCATCAGGCAAGAACCAAGTACTCACATCAGCCTCTCAACTATCTGTGAAAGGTCCTGTTTTCATGGCAGTGGTTTTCTTGTCTGGGGAGATATCATTACAAATAGTCACACCAACCTAAACATTTTTCAAACTAAGTGACTAGCCAGAGATATAAGATTCTGAACCCATATGTTAAACTGCTTAGCACAGCCATTGGCACAGATTTCTTCCTGGATGATAATGCCCGACCACATCAAGTTTAACTCTGGGTAGTCCTTTTAGAGGAGTGGTAGTTAATTTTATAAGCCTTAATTAACAATCTGATTAATAGTATGGGGAGTCATTGAGAGCACTGTATGTCTGTTAGAGGCAATTATATGCCTTACTGTTTCAGAAAATGGCTATGGATAACTATGTTGCTCTTCCTGTTCCCATGTTTATGATTTAATTGCAAAGTTCTGCAATGCGTAAATCTTGTAACATGTCTCAAAGTTCCTGTTAAATTTCACTGCATTTTCTTTTGTCCATCATGAACAACGTAAGATTTTGTGGATTATCCTTTAATTTTGCACACCAAGGTATAAAAAAAAATAAAAATTACGATATGCAAAGAAGTAAGGTCTTGAACACATGAAACTCAGCATGCTCCTTGTTGCAGAATAAACAATACTGAGTGCACCTGAATGCCTTAAAATTTGACTTAAACACTGTGCACAAAATTTAACATAAAAAAATAATCTTTCTGATACTAGGCAGCTAATGATGTAAAAGAAGACAGCCAATATGATAAGATACTATGACAAAACATTACTACAAAACAAAAAAACTGCTTACAAAAAAATGTGGCTACTAAAAATTAATGCAGTGGTTTGATGAACATTGTAAAACAGCATTAATACAAAATTGATTTTTAAATACTGCATATACACCTCTGTGAGAGGTACCTATTTGTTTCTCTCATCAGGCGTTTCTATTACGAGGTATATTGGTTTTAATGTTGTGACAAAAACTGTCAAATTATTCTGTTCATCATGTTTTTAAGCCTTCGTTAGAGAAGCCTTACACATTTGTTAGTTCTTGCTGCTTTTATGTTGTTGTTTGGTTCAAATAAAGAAGTTTATCTGCCTTGAGTCTTGCTTCTTAGTGTTCTTAATTTCCCATACACATCACTAATTCGATGGATGACTTAAATTTTTTCTGAGGGACATACTTTTCTCACTTATATTACCAATTCTATGAAAGACTAAAGAGGAATGTGATGAACAGATAAAAAAAACGTGAACAGAATAATTTGACAGTTTTTGTCACATTAAAATGATTTTTAAATGGTTTATAAATTCCTCCATTTACGATAATTTTTTAAAACAATAATCAAATGGTAATCTCTGGGCTTGAAAATTACCATGCCCGAGATGCCCTGTGCATGTAAATTATTGGCCTGGGCAGGCAAAAAACAATCTAGTTGCCTAGTCCAGGCAAGTAAATTTAAAAATAAAGAAGTTTGGAATATAGAATTTTCAACTACATGAAAAAAGACAGTCATTCCACGTCATGTTTCATTTCACTGCTAATCACAGGAAGTTGTATTACTAATAATTAATGACTTCCTCTTATTACTTTGTTTCATAAATATTTGAGAGGTAATGTACCTTAATAAATTTATCCTCGATAATTCCCGTTAAATATTTATAATACGGGTTGTATTACTGTTACGTAGCGCCAACGACAGAAGAATATCACTTCTTTAATTATAATATGCTCTAGGTCCAGAAATTGGAACCACATTTCGTTTTGCTCCAGATGTTGTTTGTAGTCAGCGATGGGATGCATACTTCTGAGAGAACTAGCCTCCGGTGTTTAGTGACAAAGGCGAAAACTTTAATAAAAGGAACCTGGCAAAGTCGCTAAATTTCTCAAATACCAATTTCAGCATCATATTAAAACTTGAGATATGTGCTTTTGTGCATTGAACATTTTGAATACAGATCCTTAAAACGGAAATGCAAAACGTGTAAAAAAAGTTCATCATATTCTTTAACTTAAAAAATGTGAGGGTCCTGATTTGTTATCTTAAAAGATAAATTTTTCTGGGCATCTAGCTTTTACTATTTGGGCAGGTAAATAATTTTTGAACATGCCCAGCTGTGCATGTAACTTTTCAGATATTTTTTCAAGCCCTGATAATCTTTAAAGTGAGACATTATGAACAGACTCAACTAGAAAAATCACTGAATTCTCTAGTTTAATGGCACATCTTTTGAATTCTTTCAGACACAAAATGTTTTTTTTTTCAAAAGTGGATTTTTTTAGAAAATACTGAAAATCAGTGAATGCGTTTATGCCCTAGTGTTAAGACTGCATTATTTAACCCTTTAAGTAGCCGATGTACCAGAACTATAAATGGTGTCAAAAGCTTTCTCCGCTCCCCCAACAAAAACGTTCACACAGCAGCCATGTTTTGCAAAAGCTACAGCAAAACAATTGTTTCCCCACTCTCATCTCAGCGGTACTGACAATAAACCTGTTACAGGTGATAAATACTCACTTCTAGTCCTTTATTCTCTGCTCTATGACTCCATGGGAGAAGGGCCAGTCTCCCTGACATGGACATCATGCTATTTGATAGAAACAAGCTAGTCAAGTATCTTTTCTCTCCTTTCCTAAGTTTGTCATCATTGTGATAGCCCATTTAGCAGGCAATCAGTCACAAATGAGAGTCAATCACCCCCTATAAATGACTACTATGAATAACAAAGAAAAGGACAAAGCAAAGCTTTCAGATGCACAAGTTCCCTCATTTCAGCTGCATTTGACCCATTTCTTAGACAGTGAATATATTTGTTCGAGCTGATTTCAACCGTTTTTGCTAACATTGAGTTAATTTGTTCCAGCCAGTTAAGAGTTAAATTAAAACACACAAAATGCATAGATGATGAAGCTGGAAAACATACTCCCATGATGAAGCTGGAACACATTATAACAGTCAGATGCTATACTTTGCCAAAAACATTCAAACCTGAAACATTTTAATTTCAGACTCTGCCTTATACGCAAATCTCTTTTCAAAGATACCACTCAATTCAAACCTTTTGTGAAACGTACTAATGATATATACATACCATGAAACTTATCCCAAAGGATAGTTTCATGGTTAAAACGTGCTTCTAAGTAAACTAATGAGCAATAAAGGTATCACATACCTATTATTGGAACATATGCAGAACGTTATAACGTGCTACGTATGTGTTAATATTTAATAGGTATGTGATACCTTCATTACTCCATTAGCATACTAATGATTTTCAACAATTATGATACTGTGTATATTTATCTTAAAATCTATTTCGACTCATGAAAAATTATTGCAACTTAACTAAGGACTACAATTACATATCATGAAATGCTTACCACAGGAATCATAAGTCAACTACTCCTGACAGTGCTTTGTATTTAACTTAGGCTCTAAACTTTGGAAGCTGAATCTTCAACATACCAGTCAATATCCTGATATCCCTATATGACCTGAACTGTTTTGTTGAGGTCTCAACAAGATGATGCAGGTCATTCAGGGATATCACGAAAATTGACTGGAGTATGTTGGCGATGGTCCCAAGGAAATCTTCATAAGAAAATGATAAAAATTTCAAGTTCATTAATATCATTTAAGTCTTTTGGTAAGAGGATATTTCCACTGAAAGGACCATAAAATTTCAGAGGATCTGGACCCACGATGTTTCCTGCGAGCCACCCATGAATGGGACTGACATTGTTGCGGCATAATACTGTATTTGGCTAAAGAAAAAAGAGGCACAAAATAGCTATACCTGGTATAAATAATATAAGAAATTTTCCAGAGTCTTTGTCTGGAAGTGGCTCATCTAACCATCGGCCACAAGTAACCACGTGAGTTGGAATTCCATGAACAACAACAAAATCTTGATGAAGAAACTGTAGATCATCAGCAACTGAATAGGGTATTTCAGCCATCTGACCTAGAGACTGAATAAAAAAAAATGATTTAAGACAAATCTTATTAACTAATATAAATCACATTCAAACTAAATTTTCCAAATATAGAAAACAGGCTAAAGTATACCCACTTTTTCTCAATGTGTTGAGTTTCAAAGGTTAGCATACAAAACACCAATCACAAAACCTACTAAAACAAGTTGATCTTTAAACACCAAAACACGAGCACATACAGTAACTGAAACATGGCTCAAAAACTACACTGAAGAGCCAAAACATTGACCAGTGCATCTTTATGCAAATCGAAGCAACTGCAGGTAAACGATGGCACATGTGAAAATCATGAAATGACATAAATAACATCTGATGCTGAGCATTGTTATTCTTGTTCTCCAAAATGGAAAACGAGTCCCAAAGGCCAAATTAAAATGGCCAGATGACTGGGTGCCAGAGCCTTTTTGAGACGGCAAGGCTTGTGGGGTGCTCACGGTCAGTAGTGGTTAGTACCTTCAAAAAGTAGTCTGAGGAGAGAAACACCAAGAACCGCCGGCAAGGTATGTGCTGACCACAGCTTATCGAAGCTAGAAGTAAGCAAAGGCTATCCCATATGGTACGAGCCAACAGAACAGATGCTTTGGTGCAACTTGCCAGTAATTTGAATGCTGGTGACAAGAGCAATGTGTCACAAAACACAGTACACTGAACCCTGCTGAAAATGAGGCCAAGTAGCCACAGGACGCTTTGAGGTCTCTGTTCACAATCAAAATCACCTGCAATGGTCAAGCGACCATCAAAACTGGAACTTGAATGATTGGAAGATGGTTGTCTGGTCTGATAAATCTCATTTCCTATTGTACCATGTAGATGGCTAGGCTAGGTATGTGTGCGTCATTTACTTAGGGTAGTGTTGACACCAAGATGCACCGTGGGACAAAACCAAGCTGGAGGAAGTACAATGCTTTAGGCAGTGTTCTGCTGGAAAACAATGGGTCCACTAATTTTTATGCAGGAAACCATGACGACTACCACCTGCCTAAACATCATTGCAGACCAGCAACATCCTTTCATGTCAAAGGTATTTTCCTTTAGTAGTGCCTTCTTTCAGAAAGATAATGCGCCACGTACAATGCCCGGATTGTTCGAGAATGGTTCATGGAACATGTGGAATACTTCCACCTACTGTCTTGGTCTTCAACTCCCCAGACATCAATCCAATCGAACATCTTTTGTTTGTGTTGGAACAGCAAATCTGATATGCAGTAGCTCAACCACATAATTTACAAGGTTTTTTTAATTTTTTTATTGGAGGTTTAACGACTACTGTGAGCGACTCAATGGGCTATAAGCAGTTGCCTGTCCCTAATTTAGGGCCACTGACTCTAGGGAAGAGAGAGAACTAGTGCCATAAGACAAACACAACATTCATGCCTTACTGGGATTCAAACCCGGACCCTTCTCGGACGAATGGTCAGAAGGCAGTGATTAAGACCACTGTGCTACCAGGGTAGCCTTACAAGAGTTAAAGAATCTGCTGGTAACATGCTGGTACCAGATACCACAAAACACCTCTAGAAATTTTGTAACATCCATGCCTTGCCTTGCCTTGCCTTGCTGGGTAAGAGCTGTTTTGGTGGCAAGTGGAGGACCAACATATTAAGCAGGTGGTCATAATGTTTTGGCTCTTCAGTATGTTAACTAAACATATAGTATGGATATGAAATCACAAAGTTTTAGTTTCTTCAAATGGCATTTTTTAAAAACAGAATACACAAGGGTGGTTCAAGGTTGACCTGGACTCTTTATTGTAACTCTCCTGTTCTGAACAGATTGTGACAGAATCCATTTATTAAATACATGTGAGCCTTCCCTTTATGTAACAGTGGTTTCATCCACATGGCATATATAGAAATGGAGTTTATAGAAGTGTCAGCAAATGTGGAACAGTGCTGTATTATTAATTTGATTTAGATAAGGTGAAACCTGCTCAGATTTTGTGAAGATTACAAGCACACTATAGGGATAAAACACTCTCAAAAGGCAAGTGCCTATGATTGGTGTGACAGGTTTTCTGAGGGCTGAGAAGGTGCAGCAAATGAACCACATGGATATGTGTCAGCTGCTGCTGTAACTGAAATGAACATTGATTGTGTGTAACAGGTTATTATGGAAAACAGGATCATAAGGGTACATGACATAATGGCAAGAGTCAGCTTCAGTGTTGGTTGCATGGAAAAAATCATCCATGAGTGTTGTTCAGAAAAGTGTGAGCAAGTTGGGTACCAAAAGCACTGATATATCAAGCCATTTCATGAAGCCACGTGTACTGCTTTAAGTCAGAAACCAAGTGAGCCAGCTGTGAATGGCACCACAAGGGTTTCCAATGGCCGAAGAAATTCAAGAGAGCACCATTTGCAGGAAAGATAATAGCTACTGTATTCTATGATGAAAACAGGTTACTCCTGGTAGATTTCCTTGAACAGTGTTACACTACCCATGTAAAAGGCAAGCTTCGACCCACCATCCACAAGACGAGGCCAGAAAAACTATTGAAACAGGTAGTCATGTTATGTTTTCACTAGAATATATCATAAGACACTTCTTAATGATAAGTTTACACCTTAAGGTTACAAGTTCAATGAGATAATTACTGGATCAACATTGGAAATATTTATGATCAAAACGTCAATGCTTACCTGCAATAATCTCAATTCCTTTTACACAATTGGCTAAAATATGTCTAACCAACTGTGTAAAAAGAATTGAGATTATTGCAGATAAGCATTGATGTTTTGATCATAAATATTTCCAATGTTGATCCAGTAATTATCTCATATCTAGCATTAAACTTGTAGGTTGTCATGTTTCAACATGATGCTAGGCCACACATGGCTCATGCGGTGACAGCTGTAGAATCAATCAACTGGAAAAAAAAAAAAACTCTACCAACTCCCTACAGTCCTAACTTGGCTCCAAGTGATCTCCATCTGTTTAGCCCACTTAGAGAGTATTTAGGAGGGGAAATATTCACTACAGATGAACAACTACAGGAATGTGTTGTACACTGGCTATGACAGCAACCCAAAATCTACATGACTGGAATAGTCTCTCATCAAGATGAAACTTAAGTGTGTTAAAGGAGAGTGCCTAGAGAAAAGGGCCCATAGGTGTAGCATGACCAAAAATGGGGGGGGCACAAATAAGTGTAAACTTATGTTTTTTTAAGGGGGGCATTCTTGGAAATAGTTTCTCCAAAAATGCTCCTGTTCAGTTGCCATAACTTAAGTTTTTTACATGCCTAATACATCCGAAACTACGAGGTGTGCCAGGCTTGTGATGATTCACCCTAATGAGGATGAAGAAACAACATGCCTTTCAAAGCACCTCATCCAGTCATCGAATGATGAAAACCAGCATCAGATGACCGCTGGAAATCAGTCATAACAATGCTCCCTATTGCGTAGCAATGTTCCATTGGCTGTATGTCCCACTTTATAACATTTAAAATGCAAACTAGTTCTCATTTTCCCAATTATTAAGTAGGGGGCCACATACCCTCAATGTTCCCTGATGCTAGACCTATGTGTGTCCTACAGTGGCTATAACAGCAACCCAAAACCTACACGACTAGAATAGTCTTTCACTGATGAGACGTGTGGTAAAGGAGAGTATACCTAGAGAGAAGGGCCCATAGTTCTGAAAGCATATTCCTATTTGTTCGCTTTCTATTCCTATTCCCCTGTAAAAATCAAAATCCAGATAAAATTTGAACCACTTATGTATACATATATTAGTCCATCTGCTCATTAAATCAAAGCACATTTTTAAGAAAAGCAAGTGTACCATTCACATTTGAATCTGTTTGTTAGCACTTTTTATTCAAACTCTATCCCAAACGCTGACTCGAGCTCTCCTCTAATGAGGCGAGCTTGAGTCAGCGCGTTAGAGGGGGACAATGGAGGATTGGTGTCACATGACTATACACAATGCTTGTCTTCCCATGCTAAGCTGGCTATTTTCAGTCTGACTCCCCTCACAATCACATTTGTGCTGCTTCAGATTCTAAGTAACGTGTTGATATTCAGTTTTATTCGTAGTATATTCTTTTGAAGTGTGAAGTAAAATGGCTTTTAGTAAACATAACCCATCAAAAAGGAAATGTGACAGTGACGTGGTGTTCTGGAAATTCAATGAATAATGGGAAGAAAAATTTCTGTTTACTATGGGGAAGTCGCCGAAACTGATTTGCCTGATCTGTTCAGCAACAGTTGCAGTACCTAAAAAATACAACATTGAGATGCATTTCAAACAAACTCATGGTACATTTAACACGTCATACCCTCCTGGCTCTGCTTTAAAGAACTGAATATATTTCAAAGAAAAAGAGGGGACTTCATTGCCAGCAAAGCTTATTTGTAACAAAATGTGAAGAAATAAATAACATGCTTCGAGCGTCATATGAAATATCGTATTTACTCGGCTCAAAAGAAAAAACCTTTTTCAGATGGTGAGGTTATTAAAGAAAGTATCTCTATGTTTGCTGAACACACTGGTAATACAAACATTAAAAAAATGGTGGACAGTATTTCCCTTTCTCGAAATACAGTTATGAGGCACATTGAAGAAATGATGGACGGTGTGTCAAAACAAATAAAGTATTCAACTATTAATTCCACATACTTATCTCTTGCAATAGATGAGAGCTGTGACATGACAGCTAATGCTCAGTTGCTTGTGTTTGTAAGGTTCATAAACGAGAATTTTGATGAGTTTCAAGAACTTTTAGGACTCTCAATTATCGACCAGAACTTCCGGAAGGGATATTTTTGAGACATTGAAAAGCTGTAGAAAAATGTGATGTTGATGTTGGTTAAACTTCATTGGGCTAAACTTGAGAGTATTTGCATGGATGGTGCCCCGTCCATGGTAGGGAAGAGAAATGGCTGTGTTTCTTTGCTCCAGGAGTATTCAGAGAAGAAGTTGTTTTCATACCACTGTATCATTTACGCAGAAACTTTGTGTGCTAAAGAAATGAACTTTCATCATGTTATTAATCCTGTTGTGTGTTGCGTTAATATGATTCGATGTGCATGCTTAACCGAAGAGAATTTAGGGAACTTTTTGATGAAGAAATAAATGAATATGGTGAACTTCTACTTCACAACTCATATGGCTTTCTAAGGGAGAAAGTGGTTTCACAGTTCTTCAGATTCAAAGACCAAGTACTTACATTTTTGAAGCTGAAAGATATTATATTAAGTAGTGTGGACTACTTAAAGATCAAGAGTGGATTTGTGACTTAGCGTTTTTAGTGGACATTACGCATCATTTGAATATTCTTAACAGAAGATTGCAAGGTAAAGATTCTTTATTTCCATCATGTTCAATAAAGTCAACAGTTTTAAATTTAAGTTGAAATTGTTTTGTAACAATTTAGAGCAGGGCAAACTTGATCATTTCCCAACGGGTTCAGCCAAATCTTAAGTACAGTAATTTTACCGTGGATCATTTAAAATACAAGTCAGCTGTTACATCTTTGTACAAGTAATTCTTAACTCAATTTTCTGCTTTTGAATCTGAAAGGAGTAATGTAAACTTATTCATAAATCCATTTTGAGGACTTTCAGATTCCTATGTCTCAGTTGCTTGGACTTTACTGTCCTGGGTGGAGTAATGGTTAACATACTCGACCGGCAATCAGGAGATGCAGGGTTCGATTCCCGCTCCAGGATGATTGAAATTTTCAAGTTTTCTGAGAAGTGTTACATGGATGACTAGTAAGTGGTACAAGCAAATTTCAGTTTGCTTTGCTTGAATATTCTGTGAATTTTCCATGTATTATGAAGAATATTTCTTCCTTCATTGATTAATCCATTTTGTATTTCAGAGTCTGATGTACATAAATATTCACCATCAATGCAAATCAAAATATTAGAAATCCAAAGCCACTCAAGACTTAGTGTGTTAAGCTTAAAGAATTATGTGAATCACCCACTGCTCCTAATTTGATTGAGTTCTGGAAATACATCCCTAAAGAACAGTTTCCCGACCTTCATGACCCTGCTCTGAGGTTCATTTGTAGATTCGGATCCACATACGTTTGTGAACTAACATTGTCATCCATGAATGTTGTAAAAAGTAAATTTCGTTCAACTATCACAAATGCACACCTTGGTGATATGCTTCTTTTAAGTACATCGAGAATTACACCCAACATTGACAAATTGTTACATGAAAAGCAGGTTCAAAAATCACATTAGTGTTGCAGGTGTGTAAAAGTTCACAGGAACTTTATTTTTTTTAATTAATTGTCTCTTTAATTTCTGGTAAAAAAGAAAGTTTTCTTATAACAATTCAGTTTTTTTTCGCATAATAATTTTAATATGTAAATGATTTAATAAAATGACTTTAAAAATGTACACGGGTTTCAATAATTTACAAAAACATAAAATAACCCCATTTTTAGCTGATAATAGTTGTCAATATATAAGTTGGTTACAGTAGCCCTTCAAATGATTTCTAAGAATTTACTGGCCTAATTTCAAAAAAGGTTGGCCACCCTTAAGCTATAAGAAAATATAGGGTGTCCCACTTGCTACTTTTCCCAAGTTTTCATTAATAACATTGTGAATAATAACAGTTAATTGAATGATATTTGGTAAGAACATACCTTCATCCATAGAAAACAGGACCATATCATAAGCAGCCCTTGTAAAACTGCTGAAATTAAAATTTTACTAGCCAAATGACAAAATCTACTGGCCATACAAAGTTAAAAAAACAAAAACAAAAAAAAAAAACAGTAACTTCTCTACTTACGTTTCTACGAAATTAAATGGGTGAATGTTTTTTTTCTTTCTAGTGAATGTTTTTTTTTCGTTCATGGAAGGACCTGTCTTTCGTGGTGAAAAACTCTACAAGGTGCTGATTTACAGTCTCATCTGAATTTAACGTTGTACCAAGCAAGGACTGTTGAAGAGAGCAAAACAAGTGGAAGTCTGACGGCGCAAGGTCAGGCGAGAATGTTGGGTGGGGGCAACATATCCCACCCAAGCTCCAATAATTTTTGGTGGGTGATCAAACTTGTGTGTGGTCTCACGTTGTCGTGATGGAACACAACACCTTCACGATGAACGAGCTCTGGACGTTCCTGGAAGATGGATTCGTTCAAACTGTCCAATTGCCGACAGTACACATTTGAATTGATTGTTTGGTTCCGTGGTAGGAGCTCGAAAAACAAGACACCTTTAAAATCCCACCACACTGAGACCAGAACCTTCCACTGATGAATGTCTGCTTTGGATGTCGTTTGAGGCGAAGCAGCACGTCAGGACCAAGACCGTTTGCGCAGCACATTGTTGTACACAATCCACTTTTCGTCACCAGTTATCAGTCGCTTCAAAAAAGGATCATTTTCCTCACGTTTAATGAGCATATCGCAGATGTTTATATGTGCCGTCAATTGAGCTTCTTTGAGTTCATGAGGAATCCACACATCGAGCTTGCTTGCGTATCCCAGCTTCTTCAGGTGGTCGTGAACGCTTGAACGATGGATGTGCAATGTGTCTGCAATCTCTCGTGCTGTGTAACATGTGTTTGACTCGATCAATGCCTTGATTTGGTCGTCATTAACCTCAGTGGGCCTCCCGGATCAAGGAGCATCGTTGAGGTCAAAATCACCAGCATGGAATTTTGCGAACCACCGCTGGCACCGACATTCTTGTAGAGCATTATCACCGTACACTTTACGCAATTTTTCATGAGCTTGACGCGCGCTCTTCCCTTTACGGAAGTAAAACAGTAAAATATGGCGAAAATGCACAGTTTGGTCTTCCATCTTCAACTTGATGTCAAATCAAACAAATCGCTCACTATTCCTTTTAGACTGCAGCTAGAACTGGCACCTGTCGAATGCCATAGCAATAATAGAACTGTGCATGCCTCTAGTACTTCCAAAACCGCCCAACTGCCATCGGTTGCCAAAATACGTCATGACTTTTCCGACAACCCAATATAACAATACTAGACAAAGGCAACATCACAGGAAAAAGAAATTACGATTACGGAAAAAATCTTTATTTCGTTTACTTCCGTCTCTGAAAGACGAAATACCGTCCCAATGCATATTTTTACGAATTAGTAAAATTCTTTGATGCGTAGCTTTACGCGCCAAGAAAAATTCAAGACGCACATTTTTACGCGTCTAGAAAAATTCGAGATGCATATTTTTACGCGTTGGTAAAATTTCGATGCATACTAGACGCATAATTATGCATTTTGGAGAACTCTGGTCGGCACTTCACTTACGCACTACCGTGTAGAGAGAGCTACCGCACGATGTCATGAAGCTGAGTCTTCGTTATACTTGATGGCTCCGCACAAAGTCGGCAAGTCAAAGATGACGTCATTGCGTAACACAGCGCATGTAAGGTCCGGTTGAAAATCTAAGTGGATGGTTTCAGGGGACTGAAATATTTCGATTGAGCAAACGAAATATTAAAAAATCCGTAAAAAAAAGACTTCTATCCGTAAATCAGCAAAATTGAGCAGAAATCGGTAAATTTTACGGATAATTCGCGAAAAAGTTGGCAAGTATGAAATTTAGATATCTTTTTCATCATAAATTTACCATGGTTTTTTAAAGGTTAAATTGACATTTTCTCCATACATGTGAAACTTGTACTTTTTGTATCACCTGAACCCATTATGATCCCGAAATGAAACTTTGGGAGGTGTAAAAGAATAGTACAAAGTATTCTAGTTGCACATTATGGTATTAACCGAATCGTGCCATTATACGTGGAACATATATAGTATCAGAAACATCAGATTGTTTCAGATACTATAGTACAAAGTAATTTTGGGTTACTTTAAATTTTAAAATTGTTTTTTGAAAATTTTAAAATTAAATTTGGTTTTTAAGGGGAAAAAATATATCTTAAACTCTGTTGTGTTACATATCAAAGCCCATCAAAAGAGCTTTAAAATGAAACATTGCCCAGGTCTGTATCTTATCTGGTTCCTGAGAAAATGACAGTTAACTATTTCAGGATGCAGCAATTTTTAATAAAAATTAAAATAATTAGTATTTAATTTTTGAACAGAAGGCAAATTTTTTTTCAAGATTTCCATTCATAACTATGTAAAGGCACTTAAATACATCAAATTTTATCAAAACCTGAGGGGTCAAGGAAGAATTTAACTCCAAACTGTTGATTTGACATGGAATGGCCCATTGTTGGAATGGACCTTGGGCCAATACCAAAAAAGGGTTTCAATGCAGTGTTAGAAATAAATCTTCTACTGGCCCAGTGAACCACCAGAATTTGCAAACCACTGGTCCATAAAAAAATAAAAAAAATTAAAGACATTTACAATATATGTAGAAAATGTATCATTTCAATGGAATTATCTCCAATATTTGTTTTTAAACCTATTATTAGTTTGCAGCCTAAAAAGAAAACCATACAGCAAGGTAAAATAAAAATTAATTTTTTAACTTGTGACAAATGAGAAAAAAAAAACTTACTGGCCATCCGGGCTAGTAAAATCAATAGTTCAGTGGTCCAACGGAAGTTTTACTGGCCAATGGCCAGCAGACCACTGGGTAATTCAAATGCTGAAATGTTGTTATCCTGACAACAGGATAAACAGTGAGGCAACTAGTGAAAATAAAGCTAAATCTGAAATTAATTTTTTTATAAAGTAATAGTAGCACTTAGGAAGCTCAGAATATGTAACACATAGACAAGTACTAGTTAAAGCACCAGGGACCATTTTAGTAATTTGCATAAGATCTATTTTTCTGAACTGCATAAATAATTGTTATGTGCACTTTATTCTTACAAATGCAATTTGTAGATGGGCCCCTTAGGTGCCCCCGAGTCGAAAGTCATTTGAGAATGAAGCTGCTGGCTCTGCCCGCTATCTACGCCGCGAGCCTTCGCTGCATCTCCCAGTGGATTTCAAAGTTGTCTGTATTAAGACAGTACACAAATTTCCAAGCTGAAAATTTCTCTATTAAATTAACCTATCTAAAAAGAAGGGACTAAACTTTATTTTGAATGATTTTATATAGATGCGAGATTTAAAAAGCATCAAGTTGGCTTCCTCGAAAAGCAGGTAACTGAATGCCATGGAAACAGTGATTTTTCAGTTATTGTGTGAAATTTAAAAATTTAGAAAAATTTAATGGAAAAATTTAAAAGCCTTATGACAGTGGCAGCACTGCAAATTTATAGTGTGTGTCCTCCACAAAATCTTTTTTTTTTCTCTTTCAGACTACAGCCCCCCCCCCCCCCCCAGATGAGCTTCTAGATTTAATATCCCAGGGAGGCATGGATGTTGTGTTTGTCTTATGGCATGACTCTCCCTTCCCTGGAGTCACTGGCTCTAAATTAGGGACAGGCTTATAGCCCATAAAGTTGCTCATATTACCTCCGTATTGAAGTGTGTATCCCATGATTCATGGACAAATCAGTGGTAGCAAGGAAATGTAAAAATGCATAGTTAAAAAATGGATAACAGTTCAGTTCTGCTTTAATCCCCCTCCTGCAGGGTTCAACTTGTTGAAATTATATCGAAGTAGTGGACACAGGGTTGAAAAAAACTCGGGCTTTTAAAAAAAAAAAAAAAAACCCAGGTGGGTTTTATCGGGCTTTTATGAGTTTTATTGGGTTTTTATGGGGTTTCAATGGGGTTTGGGGGGGGGGTCTATTTGGATTTTATATCCATTCATTAAGATTTAAAATGATTAAATATTATTAATGAAAGGTCCATGCAACTTACCCCACCACGGATTTTTTCCGAGTTTTATCAGAGTCACCTCTCTCTTACCTGTCCCACCTCAATCCTATAACCTATTATTGTCATGTCTTGTTTTGTTCTAAGAGGGGGTGGGTGGAATTTATTGCACATGGCTGTAACATTGTTATTCTATTCCCTCTCTATTGAGATATCTTCCTGCAGGAAAAAGAATGGAACAAGCCAAAACATTTTTTTACATAATTTTGCTCCACCAAAAAAAAAAAAAAAAAAAAAGCTGTATACACCGCCATGCTGTATAAGCCGCACGGGCTGAAAATTTAATTTTGAACTCATATACGCTGTGGCTTATCTACCCAAAATTACGATAGTCTGTTGAAATAATTTTATTTAAATCTACACAAAGGCTAAGATACTTTACACACCATTCACTGCAATCTATAAACTAGTATTTGATCAAACTCTAAACCCTCATCAAACATTTCTGAGATGTTTAATTAAATTTGAGTAAAACCACAAATTTCAATATTTTTTGTGACAAATTTACTGTTTGTTTTTTTAAATATTTGTGGATCTTGACAAGTTTCTGTGCTTTATCAACACCTAAGCGATTGTGAAGTTTTGACCAGACTAGTCCACAAGCAGAAAATATCCTTTCTACTGCAGATGAACTGGCTGGGTAACCACATAGACTTGACAAGTAAGAGCAGAAATCTTTCAGGGTTCCAGGTTTGGTCACACTTGCATGTTGCTCCATCAGCTGCCACCATTTGGCAGCACTGAAGTTTTGCACATCCTTTGGATAGTACTTTGTGTCACATTTTAAAACCCATTACAAAAATTATCCATTCAGGTTTATTTTCTAACACCCAGTTATCAGCAATTTTTTCTTGTTCAGGGCTCATTCTCTTTCCCTGGTATTTTGGATTCATTAAGTTTGCCAAGTAGTGGCAAAGCTGAAGAGCTTGATCCATCCTCTTTTTTTTTTTTTTTTAAATATATCACCGGTGTGTACGGTTTAAGATCTGTGTTTTCCATAAGATCCTGCCACAGTTCCACTGCCTCAGAAATGTTTGTTTGTTCAGCCTGGATAATGTCTAGTACTCTATTAACTTCTTTTAGCTGTTTTAGCATGTGTACTGCATCTTTGTAAATGATTACATTCTCTAGAATTTTATTTATGTTTGGGGGAATTTGCAGATCATTTGAGTGCTTAACAAACAGGTATGATGCATCTATGTAATAATAAAAGCAAAATAGGCACAATTAAAAAACAATTTGAGCACCAAGCTTTCCCATTTTAAAATGTTATTTTTGAAACACTTGGAAGAAAATATCCCCAAATTGCAGTAAAACTCCAAAGTATACTCAGTTTAAAAAACAAACAAACAATAAAACCCACTACAAAGTGGGTTTTATTGTTTTTTTTAAAGTGGGTTTTTTTTTGGGTGGGTAGGTGGGTAGACAACCCTGAGCGGACAAAATAATAATATTCAAATATCATGATTCAAACAAATTCTTAATGTATGAAAATTTCCTCCAATTACAGATTTGTACAAAAAAAACCATCTGTAATGCTTTCGATAGATTTGAGGATGGACTGGAGGAGACTATACTTTTTGGGGATTCCTCCTAAAAAAGCAGAAAGAAATAGAATTTTTTTTTCACGAGGCAGTTTCTTAGTTTTTGCTGTGTGCTATCTGCAAAAAAAAAAAAAAAAAAAAACTACAACTCTGTCAATTTTCAAGCATCCTACATAATTCTGGGGCTCCTTGAAAATGCGGGGCTTGAGGCTGCAGCACCCCTAGCCCCCTCTTCAATGGGCTCTGCCCTCCCCACATTCTTGATTTTTTTTAGCAGTGGAGCTAGTTCCTTTATTATTATTTCGGGATTAACAGCCACTGCAAGCAACTGCATGAATTATAAACAGTTGCTCATCTCTAAGTTACAGCCACTGGTTCCAGGGAAGGGGGAGAACCAGTACTGGAACATCAGCCGTCCTGGTGGTGCAGTGGTCTAAGCGCTAGCTTATGACCATTTGTCCAAGAAGGGCCTGGGTTCGAATCCCGGTGAGGCATGGATGTTGCATTTAGTCTTATAGCACTGGCTCTCTCCCTTCCCTAGAACCAGTGGCCCTAAATTAGGGATGGACAACTGCTTATAGCCCATTGAATTGCCCAGAGTGGTCGTTAAACCTTCAATAATAATTAAAAAAAAAAAACCACAAGATCCATGCCTCATGGAGATTCAAACTCATACCCATCTCAGATGAATGGTCAAAAGTCAGCGCTTAGATCACTGAGTCACTCCGACTGCCTAGTTTTGTTTTTCGATTGAAGGTTTAATGCCCACTGTGAACAACTAAGCAGTCATCCATCCCTAATTTAGGGCCATTGGTTCCAGGGAAGGGAAAGAACCAATGCTGTAAGACCAGAGCTACTGTTGCAAGACCAGAGCTACTGTTGCATTGTTATCAAGCTGATTTCTAGTGACCCACAGATTTTTAAAAAGTGGGTACTTTATGAGATATCCTGGGTCTTTCTGAAAAATTAAAAGAATCAAGAGATAATGAATGTTTATTCTTACATAAGCAAATGAAAAATAAATGTAATGTACAATGTTTGACACTTTAATTTACACTCTTTGAGAGCAATCTTCAAATAAATCAAGTTCTGACAGAATTAAATTTTATCATTTTCAACTAAATTCTATCACAATGGAACTACCCAAAGACAATGCACTTTAAAAGTCAGCTCAGAACACCGGAGCAGTTTTTATTTTTAAAACACAAGAGCTGTGTACTACTCTTGAACAGTTTTCCTGACTTTTAACGAACAATCATTGAACTAGACGTGCAACTTTTAGTAGAGTATAATCGTTCATAGTGCTCTCATTAAATGTAAGTTTGCTTTCAAAATTTTAAATTTCAGCTGTTCTAATACTGATTAAAAGAGCTGAAAGGTTTAATAATTGATCAGGACATTTGCATATTTACATAGCCTTATATTGCATACTTACATAAACTTGAGGGATGGTGCATTGCTGGCTGTTTTCATTCTTTCCCTAATCCTTACGAATTTGACTTTTGCCAAATAGCATGTTAAAAAATCCGAAATAAAATGTGGGTCCCAAAGGACGCATAGGATTTGTAATTATGGGTCCTGTTTTTTCTGAAGAGGGGGGGGGGTAATTTACGTGCTACATTGTGTCAGTGGCAGCGCTGAAGACAAACACAATATCCCCGGGATTTGAACTCTGACACTTCTCAGACGAATGGCCATAACGCAGTGCTGAGACCATTGCGCCACCATGGCAGTGACTGCATAGTTCTTTTGGCCCTTCATCATGGGTGTGAGCAGGCTATAAGCAGCAATACACACAAGCTTGTGAACTATGTGAAAGCATCCATAATCGAAAGACCAACCCTTACAATTTGTGAGAGTATTTCACTGCACTGGGTTTGTTTTTTTTGGTTGGAGTTTTAATTACCACCATGAGCAACTCAATGGGTTATAAGCAGTTGCCCATCCCTAATTTAGGGTCACTGGTTTTAGGGAGGGGAGAGATCGAGTGCCGTAAGATAAACAACATCCATACCTCACTGGGATTCGAACCCGGACGCATCTTGGACAAATAGTCACAAGCTAGTGCTTAGACCACAGTACCACCAAGGAGAGCCACTGCACTGGTGGTTTGGCACTTTAATAAGTTCAAAGCCCTGACCCCCTACAGAATTTAGCATGCTGCTAAGTGGGAGTCAAGTTTTTAATTTCTTTTTTTTTTCTGATAAAAACATTTGGCAACTATAAAAACCTATTGCATTTTTTTACTATGAACCTTTTGTTGTATATTGGTAGTCAAATATGCCTAAAATGGAATCTGTCTGAAGTGGAAATCTGCTTAAAACAGAAAAGTTTTCAGGACCGCTGAAATGTCTATGGCATGAATACATTACTAAAGTGGAAGCGGAAACGGAAGCCGTATTTTAGGACACAGGAAATGAAAAACCTGCTTAATGCAGAATCACTACTAAATACAGTAGGTAAACCAACAGGACCAGAGTCCCAGGAAACCGGTTTTCTCGCCCTGCCGTTGGTGATGCTGACACTAAGAGAGGGGGGGGGGGGCAGAGGAGAAAGGAATTTCCAACAAGAAATGAGCAGTGGAGTTCGAGAAGCTGATTGGCGGAACCTGTCGGAGGGAGGAGGCGCCTCCTGGCCTATCGGACAGACTCTGAAGTCCGACCTCCAACTCTGACAGTGACGAAGTGCATGTTAGACATGATCATGTTAGCGTGCTTTCTCCATACATAGATGCAAAGAAAATTCCAAACCCTATTAAGATCGCAATCGTGGCCAGCAATAGTCGCAAGCCGTACAACATACTGACCCTAGAGCAAAAAATGAAAATTACTGAGCAGCATAACAAAAGTGTTTCGGTTAAAGAACTGTGTGAGCTATTTAAATGTGGTAAAATCCAAACTTACATGACACTAAAAAAGGAAAAGTGAAATAAAAGAAGAATGGACTGAAGGCGCAAATTATAAAAGAAAATGAGGAATGGAAAATGAAGATATCGATGACATAGTATGGACATGGTTTGTGAATGAACGTTCAAGAAATCTGCCCATATCAGGTCTGATTTTACAAGCCAAAGCTCTTGAAGTAGCAGAAAATTTGCGGAAGAATTTGTTCAAAGCTCCGAATGGTTGGGTGGTAAGTTTAAAAAAAAGACATAGTATTGATTAATACAGACATTTGACGTGGACTACGAACATCAAACAGAAGTCATCAAGCAAACAACAACTATTTAAAGATTATTTTAAATAATGAAGCATGGATGTACGTAGTATGTATGTACTGTACAAATGGGTAAGATCTGTTTTCAATTTCTTAATTAGGGTATAGATGACGATAATATGTGTGAATTATCACCACTGCGAAGTGGGTGTTGCAAATTACGCATTATCAATCGTTGATTTTTCAAAATCTTTGTAAAGCGGAAATCTGCCTACAACAGAAAAATTTCTTGGTCCCACCAATTTCCGTTTCAGGCAGATTTGACTGTATTATGATTTTGCTTTTGTGCCACTCTCTCAGAAAAAACTCATTGCTTCAGAAGTTGTGCAGACAACTAACAAACATCAAATATTTCCTGTATGAATTGGGGGAGGGGGCACTAACATCATTAAACAGTATTCTCATGAAAAACATTGCATAAAACAAGTGAGTCTGACTTGTAGATATTTACTCAATTATGTTAGTTAAGGGGGTAGTACACTTATGTTTTTTTACTTATAATCAGATTTGCACTAACCAAGGGGGTACTGCATTTATTTTAGCAAAATCATCACACACACATATATAAAGTATCAGCAATGATCAAAGCCACAGACACAACTTAGCTCATTTATAAATACATGATTAATAACTTTTAACAAAAAGTGAAACTAACACTGTCTAAACATCACCTTAATTTTTTATTTCTATAAACTAAGAGACTAAGTTATGTTACTTTTAGCAAATGTTTTGCTTATACTAACAATGCTTAGACCACTGTGCTACTCAGGGGGGCAAATGTTTTGCTTTCAAATAGTTCCATTGAAAATTACATGCAAATGATACACTAGCTTGTTTAAAACACTTTTACTTTGGTAGTTAAGAACTTTCAATATGTCTCTGCTTAAACGAATGTTACGAAGTTGGAAATCAGTCTAAAAAGCCAAGGCTAGATCCAGGTTTTTAAAGATACCCATTTTTGTGAAATTTGCCTATTTTTGTGTTTAGAGCAATTTTGTCAAAAACAAAAAAAAACCCCTCAAAAGTACTCAAAAATTCAAAGTGATTTGGATTCATAGAATAATTATTAGATCAGGGGACCTGCAAAATGCCACTCCCCAGAAACAAGAGTCAGCAAAATACTTGGTCTGAGCACACAAGAAATCCAGTTGCTTGACTATGAGTGTAAAGAAGAAACTTTCAACACCAACTGTCCTGTTTTATTTTCACAGCAAAATGAAGTCTGAATGCTCCCCACCCCAATATATCATCATCATTGTCAACCATTATCAATTCACTGCTGGATGAAGGTCTCCCCAAGTTTATTCCACAACTGTCCATCTTGTGCCAGTCTTCTCCATGTTACTCCTGCATACTTTTAAATTTCATCCTTCCATCTCCCATGGGGTCTTTTTCTGGGTCTTTTCCTGCCCCTCGGAATCCAGTTTAAGATTTTGGTTGTCCATCGGTGGTCCGTTCTTCTGGCAACATGTCCAGCCCATTGCCATTTCAGTGATTTCACTCTGGTCATGATGTCGTCCACTTCTGTCATTTTCCTTATCCACAAGTTCCTCTTATCTTTCCTGGTTACACCAAGCATGCATCTCTCCATGCTTCTTTGAGTTGTCTGCAGTCTTTGTATGTCTTTTTTAGTTAAGGTCCATGTCTCTGCTCCGTACGTAAGCACTAGAAGGATGCACTGATTAAATACTTTTCTTTTAAGACATAATGGCGTATTGCTCTTAAAAACTGTACTGTTTCTTCCAAAAGCTCTCCATCCAAGTTTTATATGTCGATTAATTTCTTCATCAATGTAACCCTCACTT
Organism: Macrothele yani; assembly: GCA_039090855.1. NCBI lineage: Eukaryota > Metazoa > Arthropoda > Arachnida > Araneae > Macrothelidae > Macrothele > Macrothele yani. The sequence goes on along the minus strand of CM077021.1, from coordinate 9,155,928 downwards.
GATATCTGCTGTCATAGGTAAATGTAGGTATCAGTTATATCTAGCTTTTCCCCATCAATCGATAAATCATTTCTTGTAAAAGCATTGTACATCAGTTTTGTCTTCTGAAATTTCATTTTTAATCCCACTTCTTTACTCTTGTCAGCGAGTTTCTAAATCATACTCTGCAGCTCTGAAGGGGTAATTGCAAAAAATGACTACATCATCAACAAAATGAAGGTAAGTTAAATAGTCTCCATTAATCTTTATCCCTTTGTTTTCCCAGTTCAGCGACTGAAAGACATTTGCAATGTGACAGAGTTTGGGAGATATGATGTCACCTTGTCTCACTCCCTTTCCAATTTTTATTGGTGCTGTATTCTGAAATAGCCAAACCTTTGCACTTACATTTTCATAGATGTTATTAATAATACTAATGTATGCATATTCAATACTGCAGGATTTCAAAGCCATTGTAACTGCTGATGGTTTCACGGAATCAAAGGCCTTTTCATTATTGACAAAAGCCATGCATAATGGGAGTTCATATTCCCTCGCTCCTTGAATTAGTTCTCTCAGTACATGGATATGATCTACAATACTGTAGCCACTCCTGAATCCAGCTTGTTCTCTCGGTTGAGCCATGTCCAGTGTTACCTTCAAGCAGTACGAAAGTTTTTTTTAAGTTTTTTTTTTATTGAAGGTTTAACGACCACTAGGAGCAACTCATTGAGCTATAAGCAGTCGCCCGTCCCTAATTTAGGGCCACTGGTTCCAGGGAAGGGAGAGAGCCAGTGCCGTAAGACAAACACAACATCCATGCTTCACCGGAATTCAAACCCAGACCCCTTTCGGAAGAACGGTCAGAAGCCATCGCTTAGACCACTGTGCCACCGGGGTGGCAAAAGAACTTTAGTGAAGATTTTATAAACCACTGATAGGAGACTGATGGGTCTGTAGTTCCAGAGATCCTCAATGTCACCTTTTTTATATAGCAGGATCATTGTCCCAAATACACATATTAAACATTACAATGCAGTTGATTCTGGTTAACTGGAACACATCAAGGCTAGGCTCAATTAAGTGGCTGCCCTAATTAGGCAAAGCTTGATGCAAAAGCGCTTATTATTTTGTGAAAATACAGTTACAATGCAATTTTGTGTGTGAGTGAAGATATCGTTTGAGCTAAAATTATTTTTGAGAAGCTCCCGTCAAACAGCAACAAATGCCGTCTGGATTAACCCCTACCTTGAAAGCAGAACATTTGGTTAGTTGGTTTGTTCCAACAACCACTACGAGCAATTCTAAGATTTATAAGCAGTCACTCATCCCTAATTTAGGGTCACTGGTTCCAGGGAGAGGGTAGAGCCAGCACCTTAGGACAAGCACTCATGTCTCAAACCCATGTAATTAGACCGAAACCTGCCCTTCTGACCATTGCAGTGGAGCAGAGATTTTTTGAGAACTAATATGAAAATCTACCCCAAAATAGAAAATGTTAGGTTTTGGATAATTTTAATTAGTTGTATACTTAGCTTAGCAGTAGAAGTTTTAAATGTAAAGTTCCTATATTTTGAATTTGGAATGTTATTCATAAAATTTGTCCAGTCTTGCAATTATTACTCCTTGAAAGCTCCAAATACACTGATTTTCCACTTTCAAGAATTCAGTGAAATTCCTAAACAGAAATCCTTTATTATCAGATATATCACCATTCTGTTGCTGCTAAGGGTCTTTTGTTCTTTTAGGGTCCTAAAAGTTCTTTACGTACTGGCATTTTGCAGTGCGTGTGTACAGCAATGCACATCTTTTTGGCTTTTAATTTTCCTAACTAGTGGGCACAGAGATAGGGTATTTCCATGCCAAAAATTTTATTTGCGGTGTTATTTACATTAAACTATCAACAAGTTTTCGCTACGCGTATAGACAAAATCAGAGTTGTGTTTTTTAACTGTGAGGAGCACTTTTAAATAAAATTTCACTTCCCGACTCCTGTTTCATCAGAACCCAATAATAAACACTATACCCAGGCCGTCGCCGCCGCGAACCACTTGTCAAGCAATTGACAAAATCATAGCACCAACTGTGAAGACCTTACAACAAAAAAATCCTACATTTTGTCAAATTTGCGAACAAATTTTTAAGCTTACTTAAAAAGCACAGCAATCCCCAAAAGAGCTGGCTCCCAAATAATTCTTTCCTACTACTAACGTTAACTCACAAACATGCCATAAGACCTCTCTAGTCTCTCTAGTCTGCTGCTGCTAGTTTTTAAAAATCCGAGAGCTTCACCCGGTAATACTCCGTCGTGACGTCATTTTGAATCAGCCTGATCCGGCTTGATCAAAATGACGTCACGGAGAGGGACTAGTGGGATTAATTCCAGTCCCCGACATCGGTCACACAGGACTGGTACATTTCTTTGAGAAATGATGCATGCTGTACAGATCTTCACGTTATGCTTAGCATTTTGAGCAAAGAAAATTCGATCAATATTTGCCGGACCTTACAACAAAAAATCCGTCTAGTATTTGTCCATCTAAAAACTGCCTTGGTTCATTTCCCCATGAACCTAAATCTTACGTAAAGATTTAATAGTGATTCATGTTATGTTATAAAAACCTTTTTTTAACACACAGTTATCGATTTTGATGCTTCACACTTGCTGGACCACTGGAATATATCCCAAAAAGAAAACAATTGGGTTTATCTTGTTTCTTTTTTTCGTTTAGTGGTTTAGGCACCACCACAAATAACTCAATCACTGGCTCCAGGGAGCACATTAAGCTAGCGCCGTAAAGCAAGCACGTCACCCGTTCTTTATCGAGGATTCGACCACGGATCCATCTCCGACGACGAGCGAGAAACCAACACCTCTGGCCATCCGAGCACTGGGACGGCTTGATTTACTTCCCTATGTTTATGAATTTTGTTACATAGATTACATTATAACCTAAGTTAAATTATGAGCACCTTTCCTTTTTTTTTTTTTTTTTTTAACATGATCTCCTCTCACTAGAAAAAAATAATCGTGCATCAGTGCAGCACCGCCACTTAGTGCCAAATTAGTCATACGCCTTATTGATCGGACAAGGATTGTTACTATTTTGATTGGAGGTTTAACGACCACCAGGAGCAACTCAATGGGCTATAAGCAGTCGTCCGTCCCTAATTTAGGGTCACTGGTTCCAAGGAAGGGAGAGAGCCAGTGCCGTAAGACAAACACAACATCCATGCCTCACCGGGATTCGAACTTGGATCCCTTTCGGACGAATGATCGGAAATAATCGCTTAGACCACTGCGCCACCGGGGCAGCGGACAAGGATTATACGCTGCTTGCAATGATGCAAATTTGTTCGAGTCAAGATTAGAATATGTCTTCTGGACATCAGTGGCGCCCATCAAGCTTATATTAGATGGAGACATCACTGACTCTACCGTCAAAGGTAACAGCTAATCTTTAGCGTGACGTCACATATACGGGCAAAAAAGAACTAAATTTTACAGTTGATAAAACAGTAAGCTTGTGCATAATTGATAAAGATTATTTAATTCTTCAATTTATCTGTTTATATACCTAGAAGCTTTGATTCTATTGGTTTCAAAGCAGCTTCTCGTCTGCGGCTGCGTGGTGCCCAGATGTAACGTCACTTGCAGTACGGACTGTGACTTATGGCATGCGTATACTCATGAACAGCTTTCCGTCCTTGCTAATGGTGGACATCCGGTTTTCAAATACTGACGGAAGTAGCTAGGTATTTCAAAAACGGGCAATTGGAATGACAAAAACGGGCAATTGGAATGACAAAAACGGGACAGAAAAGTTAAATCGGTAAAAAAAGTTTTATTACTTAACCATATTGAGCTTACCACTATTCTTCAGTTAACAGTGACAGAACCCATACAAAAAATTAGGTGCACTTAGCGGGGGCTGTATTTCCCCACGATCGTACCATGAATATTTCTCCCAAAAAGTAATCTTACGAAACAAACTTTGGTCTTTCAACACCTTATCATAAAACTTCTCACACTCCATGACACAATTTTGTCTTACAACTAATATAGCTCTCATTGTCTCAACACTTAACCTAGATTTCTCCTTTGATCACATCCTGTTCGTAACAGAAAATATTCTCTCAACAGATGCTGTACTTCCTGGAAGACAAAGAATAAACTCTACAATATTACAAAAGTTCTGAAAGTCTAGGCATTTTTCGCTCATTTCAGAAAAAAGTTGTACCCATCTATCAGATACAGGAATGTTTTCTAGGCGTTTTTGCTCATTTCAGAAAAAAATTGCTTGATCAATATATAAGTATATTTATAGTTTTTATTAAAAACGGGACAAAATTGACATTTTTATTAAAACGACGGGACGGCCGGAAAATATGAAAAAAAACAAACAAACGGTACTGTCCCGTTCAAACCCGTACGTATGGTCAGCCTACTCCAAGGTCTTTGTATCTTATTCCAACCTCCTTGGTGCCATCACAGATCTGCCTCGCCGCCCCGGTGGCACAGTGGTCTAAGCGATGGCCTCTGATCATTCGTCCGAACGGGGTCCGGGTTCGAATCCCGGCGAAGCATGGATGTTGTGTTTGTCTTACGGCACTGGCTCTCTCCCTTCCCTGGAGCCAGTGACCCTAAATTAGGGACGGGCGACTGCTTATAGCCCATTGAGTTGCTCACGGTGGTCGTTAAACCTCAAAAAAAAAAAAAAAAAGATCTGCCTTTCTCTCTCTCCCCCTCTTAATATGTGAAAAAATTTCAAGTTTTTATTCATCATTTTAAAAAAATGTAAAAAGTAAATACCTTCAAAAACATCATTTTCTGTTACCCTTACATTTACAGTTTATATAAAATACAAATGCCTCATATAAATCTTTGCCGCCCCGGTGGCGCAGTGGTCTAAGGCGTTGGCCTCTGATCATTCGTCGGAAGGGGTCCGGGTTCGAATCCCGGTGAGGCATGGATGTTGTGTTTGTCTTACGGCACTGGCTCTCTCCCTTCCCTGGAACCAGTGACTCTAAATTAGGGACGGGCGACTGCTTATAGCCCATTGAGTTGCTCACGGTGTGGTCGTTAAATCTCAAAAAAAAAAACAACAAACAAACAAACAAACATATAAATCTTTCAAAAATATAAACAAAAAAAGAAATGTTCAAAATTCTAGTTTCGTAAACGCGACCGTAAAATCTTCCATTTTGTAAATTTACTTATGCTCGCTTCGAGGGTAAAAACTTTAGATCATGACCAATGTGATATGAAAAAAACGGTACTGTCCAATAAAAAAATTCTAGCGGAAAGGGAAGATTTTCAGCATTTACCTACTGCCACTCAACCAGCTACCACATCGACTCTGTGTGTGTGTCGGAGGGGGGGGGGGGGGGGTGCTTAACGCTGAAAAAATAAAATATAACCAATTTCTGGTCCGATTGTGAAGTTTTCAGGGTTTACAAATTACAACACAACAAATTCTCTGCGGGCATGTGCCAAGGTAGTTAAAATGAGAGAAGGTAGGTCAATGAGTTCGCTTGGTTGAACCCCCATGGCCGCCCCGGTGGTGCAGTGGTGTAAGGCGATGGCCTCTGATCATTCGTCCGAAAGGGGTTCGGGTTCGAATCCCGGTGAGGCATGGATGTTGTGTTTGTCTTACGGCACTGGCTCTCCCCCTTCCCTGGAACCAGTGACCCTAAATTAGGGACGGGCGACTGCTTATAGCCCACTGAGTTGCTCACGGTGGTCGTTAAAACCTCCAATAAAAAAAACCATTAAAAAAATAAAAAAATAAAAAATAAAAATAAAATAAAAAAAAGCTTTCGAATTACATTTGTTTATTTGCTTTTCAGATCCCATGATAATAATATGCTTTTTAAATCGAAATTTGAGTCTTTTTGGAGTTAACTCTTGGGAAATTGAATGTTGCACCAGGGGCCCTGGTTCGAGTTTCAAATACAATATGAATGCTATTTTCGTTTCATAATTATAATTCCTCACTTTTCCTAGAACCACTAACCTTATATAGTGCTGCTTGATTTTACGGAAGGAAAAAGAAAAACAAAACTCCTTGATGTATTTCCAAGGTTCTTAGATATCTCTTGGTGTATTTCTTCCTTAACCGCGAAAAGTGCCACACATTACGCTGCTGAAAAGTTATCGTGCACTGCACTTACGGAATTAACTGTTCTTATCCGAGACTCGGCGGTAGTGTTGACGTTGGCGTTGCGTTATGTTTATCGCGTGTGCTTACTAGTGTGTTTTCTATTTCCTTGGTTTTTGGTGGTGGACAGTGGAAATTGCATTCTTAAGTTTTAATTTGATTTATGATGGCCTTATCTACTGGAAAAGCGGATTTTGACTCTGGTGTTACAACAGGTAAACTTTTTCAAAACATACTATATATGGTTCCAAAACGAACACTTGTGTTTCTATTTCTTTTATGTAAATATGTTTTCACTTCGATAACAATTATTTCTCTGGTGCAATAACCAATTCATAGTGGAAATAAAATGAAAGGAAAAGTATAACAGAGAAGTTATTCTGATTTATTTGATTTCACTGGTAACATTTTTGTTAACCACGGACCGGCACTACTAATGTAGCACTTTTGTTATAAATATATTTGCCGTTAGAAAAATGTCTTGTTGAAAATTTAATGACATTGCATTAAATGATGTACTGGGCGGATTTAGTGTTATTCTGTGTCACTGCCTTCAGATCTTTGATCAGTACCAAAATTTTTGAACATGCCGTATTTATATAGTATTGGTCTAATTGTTCTCTGCAGCGGACCTCAAAGGTCTAATGTGTTCGAAAAATTCACACAAGACTTTTTTTTTTCTTACAATGAACACCAGTACCAATTTTGGAATACCATAAAAAAAAAAAAAATCGTTTACGTGAGCTGTGAAGAATTTTTTTTTCTTTTGGAATGATGTACAGTGATGTAACTAAACAGTTTGTCATTTTGTTTACTTAAATCGGTTTAAATCTATAAAACTAGAATCTGCACATGACAATTTTTTTTTTTTTGATGTGAAAACAAACACAGTCAGGATAGGGTTAAAAGGTTAAAACCCTTTCTGAGCTCCAAGGGTTTTTTGTTTTACATTGCTGGACTACAGCCTCAGTAGGCTACCTAGGCTAAGGCATCTGAGTGGGCCACCAAATAATTATACTCAGTTCCATTCTCGTAATAACATCTGAAGATGGATTTGTTGTGGGCCCGAAAGTTCTCATGTTTACTGTATGACTTCATAATTACCTTCATCAAATTAAATCTTTTAAACAGGCAAATCTGTAATTTGAATAAGATCGTGTAAAGACTGCAGAAATCAACATAGAAAGTCAACGTAAAACATGACAGAACATTTAATTAGGGCCACCAAAAAACTTATGACTTACAATCGTTATTGAAGTCCGTTAAAACAAAACTCCAGTAATATGTTTGTAATAATATGTAGTGCATTTGTCAAACTAATAGATTATCTGCAGAATTTTCATGAAAAGTCACTATTTTTCACTGTTCTCATAATAACATGAGTTAAAAGCTTAAGATTCCTAGATTTTATCTTGGAATTTTTTAATAATTTAGCATTGTATACTTGTATCTTTTTTACAATGCAGGTCAATGGATTTTGACAGTTAATAGTTCCAAGTGCAAACAAGGAGCAGGGATGTCGCCATGGGACCCTGAAATCTTTCTTGCCAACCCTGCCACCCAACCAGTTCAAGATGTGCCATTTTTTAATTTTTTTTAACTTTAAAATATAATCTGGACTTTGTCAAGTAATAATGAGTCTTGTGTTTTTCGTCGGATAGCCCTACCAGGGATCGCATTCCTCCTAAAATTCCTAAAATTCCTAATATTTTGTGACCCTCCTTAAATTCCTAAAATTAGACCTAAAATTTGCTATTCATCCTAAAATTTTCGTAAGCTTATTTTTATTAAAAACACAACCGTTATTAACGCCAATAAATTTACCATTACGGTAAGGTAAAAGACCTGTTATTGTAGAAACACAGCCTATATGCTGTGCTGCTGAAGGGAGGGAAAAATGACGCCATCGAGATGCACTTGCTTCGGGGCGGGCGTTCCATTTTTTTGCCTTCGAACAGTTTTCGAGAGTAACAAGAGATCTAAGGGAAAAGGGGAGGGGTCATTTTCACCCCTGGTTTGCGCTTTGCAGATGAACTCCGTGGCACGCAGAAGATCGTACTTTATTTTTGTACATGCCTTGTGGAACCTCCTCTTTCTGCTGATGTTTTGTTATTGTAAACCGCAGGTGGGTGGAAGCAAAGAGGAAACATGTGGTCTCCTTCCGTAACCTCCGGTAATGACGATGGGATGGTAGCTGAGTATTATCTTGGCAGGCAGTAGAGCACGTGATCATTGACCTTCGATCATGCGTCGGCGACAGCGACCTTCGATGCGCAATATATCTCGGCTCCGACTCGCTTTGACTGAACTTGCGTGAGATGCGTATGATAGTTTCTGGTTTTACGTCTTTTATGGTGTTCTCTGTGCTATGTGCAGGTTCAGTTCTCTAGTGGTGACCTGCTTTTTTTTTTTTTTTCATATCTTCTGACATCCTCGCAGCCAAATTTCGGGAAGTTGTCTGGTTTTGCAATATTGGAACGTGTTTTTGTACTTCCCTTTCATTTTCTGGTTAGTAATACAAGTGTTTAAGATGCCTAAATCCAAAACGAAATTTCAAGATGCGTGGCTCGCCAAAGAATTGGACGGAGTGAAGTTGAAAGAATGGTGTTCTGCAACTGAAACAATATTTTCTGCTAAGTGTATATTGTGTTCAGAAATTTTCAACATTTCTAATAGTGGCTTTTCACAAGTAAAAGCGCATCATAAAGGAAAAACATTTGCAGAAATTTCAAAGTAAATTTCAAAATAAGTCCATCCTGAAAGCCTTTGGAGGACGGGATCTTCAGCCCAAAACAAATATTAGTGAAGTACTGAGTCATGATTTACAGTTGGCTAAAGCCGAAGCATTATGGGCCATGAAAGTTGCTAAGGACAATATGTCTTTTGTTTCATGCACTGAAACAGTTGAACTTTTCAAAGAAATGTTTCCTGATTCTGCTATTGCAGCCAAAATGCAACTTAAAGAAAAAAAAGTTGCTTATGTGATATCACATGGATTGTCAAAATATTTTGAAGAGGATTTGAAAAAAGACATTGCATCTAGTAGCCCAGAAAGGTTACTATAGCATTTGATGAAACTACAAATACACAAGTGAAACGGCAGTTGGATGTGTATCTCAGGTACTGGTCTTCAGAAATAAATTCAGTTTCTTGCCGATACCTAACAAGCGTTTTTCTGGGTCATGCAACAGCAGATATTTTGCTAAAAGAAATTCTTGATGTGTTATCATCCTTCAATATTTCGTTGAACAGAATTATTTGTGTATCCATGGACAGCCCAAATGTAAATAAGTGCTTTTTACGCAAATTCAATGAAGTTGTAAAACAAGAAACAGGCCAGAAATCTTTGGAACTAGGTTTTTGCAACCTGCATGTTGTTAGTAATGCATTTAAAATTTTTTTGACAAGCTTAAATATAGATTTTGGCGAATTTGCTGCTGATATGCATTACTTTTTAAAGAGTAGTGCTGCAAGACGAGAGGATTATAAATCTGTCGAGGATATAACATTGGTCACTGCCAAATTTCTTTTGCGTCATGTCAGCAACAGATGGTTAACCGTTGGTTCTGTAGCCCAGAGGCTCTTGGATCAATGGCTAAATATTACAGAATATTTTTTAAACTTCTTGCCATCTCAAAAATATTTGAAAAACAACTGCGCAATTCGGCAAGGTATAAAAGAATTCACTGTTTCCTGAAAAATGAGCTTACTCCTTGCTATTTAGCATTAATTTCATTTTCACACCAAAATTTTGAAAAGTTTTCATTATGTTATCAGAGTGAAGAACCAAAAATACACCAGTTATATTCTGATTTAAATACTTTAATGAGGAATGTTATGGCTCAGTTTATCCAAGATGATGTTATAGCAGGGAAATTTGGAGAAGACCTAAAGAATGTAGATTTTGAAAACAAAAATTCATGGAAAAAACTAGGGGAGTTAGAAGTTGGTATGAAGACAAAAAATCTCTCAGGAATGTTCAGGAGACCAGGCAGAAATTATTTCTCTTAGATGTAAGATCATCACTAATTGCAACCACAAAATATTTAAAGTCAAATTTGCCATTCTGCAATCAAAAGCTAAGAGACATAGAAGTTTTAAAGGTAAAAGAACCAAAGAAAGAGTCAACTCAACTTTCAGTCACTGAAGGACTTTCGGAAATAACCAGAATTTCAAGTGTTTTGCATCTTTCTGAGGAACAAATTGATAGAGTAAGAGAAGAGTGGAAACTTTTAAATTGCGATAAGCCAACTCTAGATGAACTAGTGAAATTTTCAGAGGAAGGGCATATTCCAGTGCGGATTGATCATTACTGGCGTAATATATTTAGTATTAAAGACTCTAGCAGAAAAGAAAAATACTCAAATCTTGCTAAACTCATAAAGTCAATTTTAGTTTTACCTCATGGTAATGCTGATGCAGAAAGGGGATTTTCGGTTAACACTGCTCTGTTAAGGAAGGACAAGGCTAACTTAAAAGACTCAACTATAACATCATTAAGAATAGTTAAAGGGGCCATTAAACACTATGGATGTGTAAGTAAAGTTCCCATAACAAGAAATTTGTTAAATAGTGTTTGTGATTCACAAATTTTATAAAGAGTATGTTTATAAGCTGAAGGAAGAAGAATAAAAAAAGGTAAAAGAAAGGAAGCAGAAAGAGAGGGAAAATAAGGAAAAGCAGCTAGAGAAAAAGAAAAGCTGAGTTTGATGACAAAATAAAAGAAAATGATGCAGAAATAAATAGACTTAAAAACGATAAAGAAGCCTCCTAGCAATAATTCAAGAGGGAACAGAAAGAATGAGAAAAGCTGTAGAAAAACAAAATACTGTTGAAATAGCAGTTGCCTCTAACTTGATCATACAAGGTTCAGCTGAAATAAAGAAAACTGAAAGTAAATTAGTTGTGGTAGAAGCAGAAAAAGATAGGCTAATCAGGAAAAGGTTAAAACAATAATATGAAAAAAGTAATTCAGTGAACAATTGTACATAGTTCTTGGTTTTCAATTACCTTTTTAGGATATTATAATTTAATGTGAAACCTGAAAACTTTACTGTGAAAATCGTGAATTGCTTCTGGTTCAACAGCATATTAATGTTCAAAGTGAAACTTGAATGTGGTAAATATACTTGAATATGATAATAACACGTGAAAAGATAAGAACTGAACATTAGAAGTAAATCATACTTAAACTTTAGACATTAGACGTTATGCAAAAAATTTGGGTGTTAACTTCGACCATATATACTAATGGACTGCACATTGGCAATAGCTGCATCAAAGCTGCCATGGCTCAAACATTGGACACGTCATCATCAGACTCCAAATTTCGTGTACAAATGCTGTTATGATTACTAATTTACGCTGCAGAACTTCAGTGTTTTCGGTGTATTATGTGAATGCGCCTCATATATAATGAAAACTCTTCAGGTAAGTTTACTTATGAGCTATATACATGCATGATCGGGTTGTTTACATTTTGTGATTTATAATGTGATGAACATTTGCGAAGAATTTGGAACATGCATTCCATTTTTTTCTTAAGTTACTATATTTTTATATCAATAGCTGCAAGTTTCTGGTTAAGTAATTGAACTTTATTGACTTAGGTATTTAATTCGTTTCTTACCCATGAAAAATCATAGAACTTTCTTTACTATATCGCTCAGAGCAACCATAAGCACAGCAGGTGTAACCCATCTTTTTGACTGTTGTCATGTGATTTTATGTTTTAGCCAGAAATTTTGATGTCATGCGCAGTCTATTAGTATATATGGTTGAAGGGTGTGAAGCAAACTCTTTACAATGTATACAAAGTTGTTTTACTAGATGTATACAAATATACATCTAGTTTTTATTGAAATATACTCCTAAAATTTTCCTAAAATTTTTCTAAAAATTCCTAAAATTCCTACCTAAAATTTTCCAGAAGTATGCTATGATCCCTGCCCTACATATTTCCCCCTAAGAAGTGTTGTGTACTCTTCCATAGTACTAGATTATCAAAATATGAGGGTTGTACCGAAAGTAATGCAAAAGTGGGCATAACTTTTTTATTAACTGTCAGAGTTCGTTCAAATTGCACATGTTGGTGGAATAACTCGTTCTCTATACAAAGGTACTACTCAACATAGTCTCCATCACAAGCGATGCATTTGTGCTATTGTTGAACCCAACTCTCAAATCCTCTTTGAAAATTCAGGTGTGGACTGTTGTACCCACTTCTTCACAGCCACATTCACCTCTTCTGTATCATCAAATCATTGTCCCTGGAGACTGTCCTTCATTGAACCAAACAGGTGGAAGTTGGAGGGCACCAGATCTGGGCCATACTGTGGATAGGAGACCACTGACCAACCTAATTTGCTGATTGCCTATTTTGTTGCCAAATATGTGTGTGGTCTTGCATTGTCATGGTGAATGTGGATCCTTTGCAGATTCTTGTTCAGTCTCTTCCTCCTTATGGCTTCTCTAAGTTTCTTGAATGTCTCAGTGTACTGGTCACGGTACTATCACATTCCAGAAAATCAAGGAGAATGACGTCCCTGTCATCCCCCAAAACAGTCACTGTGACTTTCTGTGCTGATCGCTGGCTCTCTGAGGCCTTGGGGAAGAGGTGTGACGCCATTCCATGGATTGATATACGCCCATGTTTCATACCGTCACCAGATCGGGAAAAAATGTGTCTTCATTGGCTTCAAACGCTTCCAGCAGATCAGGGCAGACTTCCACCCTTCTCTCCTTTAAATTGGGTGTCGACTGCCGAGGTACCCACTTTGCACACACTTTCCGTCGCCCTGTCTTCCACCATCTTCTGTATTGCATTGTGACCACAGTCCAGCTGTTCAACAAGCTCGCGGATTGTGACTCGTCTCTCCGCATGAATCAATTCATGCATTCGCTGGCGATTCGTGTCAGTGGTCGCAGATGATGGTCTCCGACTGCGTGGTTTGTCTTCAATGGTGGTTTCCCCTTTAAACTTTTTCATCCATCTGTGCACATTGCTCTTGTCAATGGTGTCATCTCCATAAATGTTCTGTAGCCTTCTGTGGATGATGGACAGCCTGCAGCCTTCCTTTGTCAAGAACTCAATGGCGACACGTTGCTTCTGCTTGGAATCCACTATTTGCCTGCAATGAAGAAGAGTTACTATAGAGAAACAGTTACTCTACCAACATGGGCAATTTAAATGACCTCTGTCAGTTAATAAAAAAGTTATGCCAACTTTTGCATTACTTTCGGTACAATCATCATATCATAGCATTCACAGCACAAGACCATGAAAAAAATTCAGTTATTCTCCACTCTTCCAAATCCTTAGTTTAAGGTGGACGTCTATTGATTTTGCTTTCTATACTTCCAATGGGCAAACTTCTGTGCATATTTTCTTCATAATTAATGGTAACAATTATATATCCACTAAATAAATTAAAAAGATGGTAGTGTAGAACACGTTAAGTTATGTATAAAAGTTTTAAGGCAAATATATTTCAGCCATTACTGTGGTCTTCATCAGTACGACTACGATTGGTTTAGTTGCCAGATTGGAAAAGTAAGTTTTGTAATGGTAACTTGTATGGCTGATAAAGTCGGCCTTCCAGTCATTATCGAAAAGGATACCCTTAATCAAAAAGTCAATGATTTCCTCCTTTCCACCAATTGCAAACTTCTTTCTAAAAATCCTGTGGAAGCTTTGAAATCATCTGTGGATCGCCTCAATAAATTATAGTTGTTAAAGGTTTTCTTAGGAGATTTTTCCGACGGGTGGTCTGACATGCGCGGAGTAACCCAACAGCCATGATTGCGGATATTCAGCGAGCTGGTGCCCACCATGCATCGTCCTATTAGTGCCAGCACCATTGGCACACAGATGCATGATGTGGGACTATACGCACACAGACCATTGTGACCACTGCCTTTAACACCATTGCATCATCGCCAAAAACTGCAATGGTGTGCCAGACAGTCATGGAGCCACGCAGAATGGCAGCAGGTGGTCTTCAGTGATAAGTCCCAGTTTTGTCTTGGAGGAGATGACCGACAAATCCGTGTTTCACCATGGTCAGTGCCAAGATGAACGGTTTGTTGGCGAGCATCACACGTCCAGAAGGGCTGGTGTCATGGTGTGGGGGGCAGTTCTATGATGCCAGATCACCTTTGGTGTTTATTACAGGCACTTTGACAGCCTAACGTTACATTAATGAGGTCCTGCAACCAGTGGCCCTACATTTTCTGAACGCTTACTCTGGTGCGATTTTCTAACACGAGGATGCTTGTCCACATACTCCTGCTGTCTAAAGAGCTTGCCTTCAAGGCACTGATACTCTGCCATGGCCAGCCGTATCGCCAGACCTATCGTCGATTGAAAATGTGTGGAATGCTATTGAACGCGCTATCCATACTCCACCCCCACCACACAATCTGCAGGAAGTGCGTGAGAAGATTCAAGCTGCATTCAATGGCTTATCACATAACACCATTAGGAACCTTGTACGACTTCATGTCGAGACGTCTGGCATGCTGTGTGAGCAAACGTGGCGGCTCGACGACATACTGAGAGACACTACTTACTGGCGTGTAGCTCAATAAATATTGCCCACATCAGTCTCAGTGTTTAATAATTTATTGTTCCGGGTATTCTTTACATTCCTTCCGGATGGCGTTGCAGTCCGACACGTCCATCTGCGTGCAACTATTTTTTTGACGATGAGTGTACCCAGGGCTCAACAAATATGTTTTAAATCTAGGAGCCAGTTCCAAAATTTAGGCACCAGGTGAAACGAAGTCAATAATGCATGAACAAAAACATGTTTGGTTATGACGCTGGAACGAAAGTGGTAAACCATATTTAATGTTAATGTTTTTTCCTTTTTACCCAAACCACTTATTGCAAAATAAAGTTCAAATTTGTGTCATAATTTTCTTTTTCCATTCTTTCAGTAGATCTCAAAAAAAATTTAAACTTTAGATTTCGATTTTATTAAAATACTATTTGCGGATGTCATATTTTGTACATATTAATTGAAAGTACCATATTTGTTTTCTTCATATGATCTGTAGACCATAAAATTCAGAAAAAATTTTCCTTCGTGAGGTCCGCAAGGTTGTGTAATCTAAAGAGAAAAACAATTTTTTTCTTCGCATAATCCGCAGCAGCTAGTCTCAGACCATAATATTTCAAAAAAAAAACAAACAAAAAAACTAGTCCATACCTGCTAACATTGGCAGTAGCTGGTATTGCGCAAAATACATAGACTATTTTACGAAATGATCCATCTCTTTGTAAAAAACAAATGTGTGCCTCAACAAAACATTACAACAAACAAGGACTCTAATGAAACAAACTTAACACGTGCAAAACACAAAGTTGATTTCCCGGCGAGGGCATGATTGCGAGATTTAAGTTCAAAATTTCCACCAGTAAAAATCAGTAAGATGCGTTCAGAATTCCACAATGCTTGACAGATAGGAAATCCAAGCAAATAAACTTGCAGTGCATGAACCTCCACTTACCATATGATCATACTGCCTCTGAAATTGGAGTTTAAGACAAGATGAGACTAAAGAGGGGGGGGGATGAGCTGAACATTTTAACTGGTGAAAAATCAAAACAAACAGCAACAATGTGGACTACTGTCAGTTTGTGTTTCGTTAACTCTGCAACTGCACAGCACCATTGCTTAATTTTTCTTTCTGCCGATATCATTCTCTGCCTACTTTTTCATTGTCGCTTCCTTTTTTTTTCTAGTTTTTTTATGCCCTCTGATAACAACCATCAGCCTGATGACCATGAGCACATGATATCAAAGCTTCAACTATTTTAGATAAATGGTGTAACTTTGGGAATATTAATACTTTTAAACACAATGTATTAATTTTTCCAAATTTGTCACTTCCATTTTTGGGAATTTCCTTCTTTCCTTATCAAGATTAGGTGCAAAAACTTATGGGGTGGGAGATATTTAACAGTGCTGGAGAGTGGGAACATGCAAGGCGGTAGCGATTACGGGAAATACTTCCGGTTTTGGAAATTTTTCTCCTATTTTCAAGCTAAAATACAAAAATTTGTGCAGTAAAATGATACTTAAAAATACTGAACAGAGGCAACATCGCGAGTAAAAAGAAATTACGATTACGGGAGAAAAAAAAAAAATCTGAACTCTGTCGACTTTCCGTTTTTGAAAGTTTCGTGAAGATGGAATTCCGTCCTCCGATGAACATCTACCGCCTCCCCCATTCTGTTTAATTATGCATTGACCTCGTGTATGGCCGAAATAACAAAAAATTGCGGATTTTCACGATTTGGCGGAAGAATCTCTTGCCCGAAGATTAGGAGGAAATTTTAGCGTCGTCTAACTTCCGTTTCCTCAAATTCTTGCCTACCGTTTCAGGCTATAATATGAATGTAGATGCCATAAAATTTTATTTAACAAGAATACTAGACACAAACGCAACATTGGGAGAGAAAAAATTACGATTAGGGCAAATTCTTTGTACTCCATTTAACTACTGTTTTCGAAAACTTTGAAACACAAAATACCGTCCCCAGACGGAAAATGACCCACCCCCCAAATTCTCTTCAGTTTTGCATAAATCTTGAGAGTGATCTAAATGATGACAAAAAAAAAAAAAGGAAAGAAACTGAAGAATTTGTCGAATCCGTATAAAGTAACGGCAAAATATTTTTTTAAACAAAATGAAAATTCGTAGAATCCGTAGTTTTGAGAGTGAGTTCTGTAGTCAGACAACTAAATCTGTAGAAACTATGGACATTCCGTAGTAATTGGCATGTATGACAGTCGTATAATCCGCACCTATCATGCTAACCGTGAATCATAATTTCCAACAGAAAACGGCGATTACAG
The DNA here is from genome assembly GCA_039090855.1 of Macrothele yani. NCBI lineage: Eukaryota > Metazoa > Arthropoda > Arachnida > Araneae > Macrothelidae > Macrothele > Macrothele yani. The sequence continues at coordinate 9,138,923 of CM077021.1, read as the reverse complement.
GACCGGTTCAGAAATCCAAAGATGTAAGAAAGAAATGATCGTCTTATTGAAAAGGTAACTGTCATTTTGAAGTACTTTTATGTTACTTTTAAGTAAATAAAGAACTAAAAGCGCTAGCTGTTGCAACATTACTGTAGTTTATTAGTTACACTAAAAAATCCATTGAAATTGTGAAGAGTCCATAGCATTGTCTGATTTCTGAATACGTTTCAACTGAATACCGAAAGAAGAAAAAAATCCTTAACTAATACAATTAGCGCCAACAAAACTGGGCAATGCGCTTCACATTTTCACTGATTTAATGAAGGAAATTAAGTGGTATTGGCCAATGCGATCGCAGAATGGTTACATGTTACGGAATAATAGCTTTGCGGGATTCACAAGAGTCATGGATTCTCACACGTAGGCTTCCGTACGCGCAAGTAGTAATGCCTTCCTTGCGTCAGAAATTGATTTTATTATGTGTAACAAAAAATTCGTCATCGAAGACTGCAGTGTGCTGAACAAGTTCAACACAGGTAGTGACCATAGATTGGTGAGATGTAAGATGCACCTCAACACTAAACTGGAACGTGGCAAGCTCATAAGACAAACAAAATGTATTGACATAACCAACCTTAAAAAACACCATAATACTTTCAAGTTGGAACTGAAGAACAGATTCTCTGCTTTAGAAGGCCTAACATCGGAAGAAGTGGATATTTCGGAAGTTAACAGAAAAGTAACCAAAGCTCTAATGGAAACAGCAACAAAATTAGCTGGGTCTAAGAACAAGTTGCATGTGAACAAATTATCAGGAAAAACCAAAATGTTGATGCAAAAAAGAAGAGAGATAAGGACAACTAAAGAAGATGTGACTTCCAAAGTGGAATATATAGAGCTATGCAAGACAACACGAAAAAGTATCACTGAAGATGTAAGGAAATTCAACTGTGAGCTAGTGAGGAAAGCAATTGAAAACAACCAAAGCCTTAAGATAGCAAAGGGACATCTCAGTAAGGAAGAAAACAAATTATGGCTCTGAGAAAAGAAGATGGTTCTATAACAAGAAATAGAGGCGAAATTTTGACAAGAGTGAAAGATTTCTACTCCAAATTATATGAAAGGGATGATACATGTACTCCAGACATCATGAAAGGTACCAGAGTTCTTCCAGTCCTCCCAGCAGAAGTTGCTCATGCAATCAAGAACATGAAGCGGGGGAAAGCTCCAGGAGAAGATGGAATTACTATAGACATCATACAAGAAGCAAGTGGAGAAATTGAAACAGTACTCGCCCAAATTTTCACTCGATGCCTTAATGAAGGGAAGATTCCTGAGGATTGGAACAATGCTACAATGATCCTGCTACATAAAAAAGGTGACATTGAGGATCTCAGGAACTACAGACCTATCAGCCTCCTATCAGTGGTTTATAAAATCTTCACTAAAGTTCTTTCACACCGCTTGAAGGTAACACTGGACATGGCTCAACCGAGAGAACAAGCTGGATTCAGGAGTGGCTACAGCACAATAGATCATATCCACGTACTGAGAGAACTAATTGAAAGAGCGAGGGAATATGAACTTCCATTGTGCATGGCTTTTATCGATTATGAAAAAGCCTTTGATTCGGTGAAACCATCAGCAGTTACCACGGCTCTGAAATCCTGCGGTATTGAAGATGCATACATTAATATTATTAATAACATCTATGAAAATGCAAGTGCAAAGATTCGGCTGTTTGAAAATACAACACACATAAAAATTGGAAAGGGAGTGAGACAAGGTGACACCATATCTCCGAAGCTCTTTAATGCCACATTGGAAAATGTCTTTCAATCACTGAACTGGGAAAACAAGGGGATAAAGATTAATGGAGATTATCTAACCCACCTTCGTTTTGCTGATGACGTAGTCATTTTTGCAACTACCCCATCAGAGCTACAGAGTATGATCCAGGAACTTGCTGACAAGAGTAAAGAAGTGGGATTAAAAATGAACTTTCAGAAGACAAAAGTGATGTTCAATGCTTTTACAAGAAATGAAGATTTATCGATAGATGGAGAAAAACTGGAGATAACAGATACGTATGTTTATCTTGGACAGCAGATATCAAGTGAGGGTCACATTGATGAAGAAATTAATCGGCGTACAAAACTTGCCTGGAGAGCTTTTGGAAGAAACAGCATAATTTTCAAGAGCAATATGCCATTATGTCTTAAAAGAAAAGTGTTTGATCAATGCATCCTTCCAGTGCTTACGTATGGTGCAGAGACGTGGACCTTAACTAAAAGAGACATACAAAGGCTGCAGACAACTCAAAGAAGCATGGAGAGGTGCATGCTTGGTATAACCAGGAGAGATAAGAAGAGGAACTCGTGGATCCGAAAAATGACGAGAGTGGAAGACATCATGATCAGAGTTAAATCCCTGAAATGGCAATGGGCTGGACATACTGCCAGAAGGACAGACCATAGATGGACAGCGGAAATTTTAGATTGGATTCCAAGGGACAGGAAAAGACCCAGAAAAAGACCACATGGGAGATGGGTGGATGAAATTCGTAAATATGCGGGAGTGACATGGAGGAGACTGGCACAAGACAGACCGTTGTGGAGGAAACTTGGGGAGACCTTTGTCCAGCAGTGGATTGATAATGGTTGACAATGATGATGATGATGATATTCTTACAATCTCTTTGTGGTCTTCTATCTCGCTGTTACGTTACATTTTTTCTGTTACTGCATTTTCGGTACTTTCTCAGTAACACCAACTCTCCTGACAATTACCTCGCAGACTTTTTAAAACGCCGCACCATTCTTTTTTTTGTTTCTTCCTTTACCGGTGTCTGCAGTACCGAAATTTATAACATTTTAATAGATAATCTATGGATTATACAACAAAAATTACGGTATTTACTGCAAATGACGGAATCTCAAGTAAGAAGAAAAATTAGGCGCCACGGCCCGAATTTTAGGCGCCTGGACGCCAAGTCGCCCAGGATTTGTCGAGCCCTGAGTGTACCTGTGAACATTTCAAGAACCAATCGTTGGAAGGGCATGAAACTGGGTATGCTTGTGTAATAACACATTGCAACAGGGTTCCCACTCAACCTGGAAAACCTGGAATTATCAGGGAATCTGAAAATGGTTCCAAAAATCAGGGAAAACTCAGGGAAAATTACCTTTTTTTTTTGTAAAAGTCAGGGAAAACTCGGGGGGAGAAATTACCCTTCTTTTTTTCTTGTAAAAATCAATGGATATTTTATTTTGCCAAAAAACCCCCTTATTTTTTCAAGATTTCAAACTTTTGCTTGCAATTACTGCCTGCCTAGAATTTGGTAGATCTTACTTTCAGTTATATTAAGTATTTCCTTTAGCAAAATTGAATTTTTAAAATTGCCAGTTATTAAGCTTTTGTTCAATTTCTGCAGGCAGTTGTTATAACATGGAACAATTAGGCACAATGGCTCCTGTTTGAAGAAACACTTCACAAGAGAACCAACCAAATGATGGATCAAAGTCCTTTGTTGGTTCTCTTGAAACATGTTTCTTTGAACAGAGCCATTCCATCATTAAGCTTAGCTGCATTGTGTTATAGAAAAACTGAAACTATTCACCTGACAGATTTTTTCTTACATATGACCTCTTTCTATGGGAATGTATTTACAAATTCCGTGTGGGTAGCATTCACAAAAGTTCACGGAACTTTGGTACAGAAAATAATGTGCACAGTTAGTTGTTGTTAATGAAAAGCAGGTCATTTTATAAAGACAAATTATGTAAAGAATTTACAAGTGTGTGCTTTGGTGAGAAAAATGAATGGAATGGAATGAAATGTAACAATTCTTTGCAACATGCAACTCTGGGAAACTTTAAAAACCACCTGGAGAACCTGGAAAAGTCAGGGAATTTTTTTATTACTTTTGAGTGGGAACCCTGTGCAAGTACAACAGCAGACAAAACAAGTTATGAAACAAAGTTTATTGCATTTACTTGTGCAAATTTACAAAAATCAACAATGCAGTGATTTTGGTGTTGAGTAGTACATAAAATTGAGAAAAGGCTGGTGCACCATGATTAATGAGGGATGTAGTGACCCCTTGCAACCACGCAAGCTTTGCATCGACTTCTCGTGCTGCTTATAAGATTGTCCAAGAGTTCTGTGGGTAACAAGTCCCACTATTGACGAAGAGCAGTTTGGAGCGTCAGAATGGTCCTTGGTGGAGGCTGGCAGGATGCAATTCGTCTCCCTAGTGCATCCCATACATTTTTTATTGGATTTATATCCAGAGACCTTGCTGGCCACTCCATGTGCTGGATATCTTCACTTTGGAGAAAGTCTTCCACCAGCTGAGCTCTGTGGAGACGTGTATTATCCTCTATAAATACTAGCTCTAGACCCACAGCACCTCTGAAAAGTCTCACGTGAGGTTCCAGTGTCTTGACTCTGTACCTCAGAGCAGTAACAGTACCTCTGTCGAAGATGCGGAGCTCTGTGAGCTCATTCAACATGATACTTTCCCATGCTATAACTCCACCACCACCAAGCTGGACCCTTTCGCTGATGTTATTGGGATTGTAACGGGTTCCCTGTTCTCTCTAGAGAGTGGTTCGACGAGAATCAGTGTGCAAGTGTAAACTAAATCTGGACTCGTCAGTGAAGAGCGCATTGTTCCACTGATTCAGTGTCCAGTTTAAATGGGCCCTCCTGTTCACAGGGGTGAGCGGGGCACAAACTACTGGATGTCTGGCATAGAGACCGGTTGCCCTAAGCCTCCTGTAAACAGTTTGTCTTGAAACTCTTGGTCCTGAGGTGGCCACAAACTCTGCAGAGAGTTGCGTGGCAGACGTCTTATGGCGTCATACAGTTAATGCAAGATACCGGTCCTGCTGAGGCATTGGGACTCTTGGACTACCTTGTGCTGGTTGGCATCTAACCTCTCCTGTGTCTTGGAACCTTCTCCAAAGCCTGCAGATGTCACTTTGTGGCACGTACAGTGCTCTGGATACTGTAGTCTGTGACTGTCCTGATTCAAGCCTTCTGATTATTCTACCCTGCAAAAAATGGTCAACCTGAAGTCTTTGTTCCATATTAATGTTCCTAATCACCAATGGCAACAACTCTTCTCATAGCAAGAAAATGGAATAAGGCACTCAGGGTAGGGTAAGCTGTTTTTATGAAACTGCGGGATATTTGCATATTGAACGCCAGCGGACATTATTTGATCATGTGCTGCGAGTGGTTTAGGCATGTAACTAATCTACATATCAATGTTTGCCGTTGTATTGGTTTGAACCCTTTATGTGTTTTTCCAATTATGCTTAACTTTTGCTCATCAGTGTAATAATAACTCTGCATAGTTTTATGTTAAAATAATTGATTCTGTGCGTATGAAAAAAAAATTTAAAGGAAAAGAATAAAAAGGCTGATTTGTGCTTCTGCAGAATCCTGTGCAATTCTGTATTCCATGAAATTCCTGTTGGAAAAATACAGTGGAACTCTATTATAACAATATCCGAGGGATCAAAGAATATTGCGTGTTATAACTCTTACTCATTATATCCGTTATTGTAATTATATGTTACTTTTGCAGTTACTCACTATTTTCATCACACATTCATATGCATTTAGATATATATATATACTCATGTTAGAGATAAAACAATTAGCTACATAGCTGCCAACTCTACTGTTTTTCCCTGGAGACTCCCGGTTTTTAATGCTATCTCCCTGTCTCCTGATTTTACGCTGTAATCTCCTGTTTTTTTTCTAAATTTCCTCCAATTGGTTTTATTTGTATTATATGTATTTACAAGGAGTGTTCAAATGAAAAGGTACGAAACGACACTGTGGGTATAAATGAAGACTTTATTCAAAGTATACACCATAGCCCGTAGCACAACGATCCCGTTGATTAACGAGCCGAAGGATTCCTTGTTCCCAGAATTCCTGTGGCCGTGACGAGACCCAGTCCTGCACAGCGTCCTTGAGTTCGTCGTCTGAGTGGAAGCGCTTCCCTTTCAGATGTTTTTTCAGGGGACCAAACACATGGAAATCGCAGGGCGACATGTCCGGGCTGTTGGGCGGATGGTCAAGCTGCTCCCACTGGAACTTGGCCAGTTCCGCGTGTGTAACCCTGGAGACGTGTGGACGCGCGTTATCATGGAGCAGAACCACACCCTCCGTGAGCAGCCCCGGTCTTTTGTTCTTGATGGACCTGCGTAGGCTTCTTAATGGTTCGTCTGTGCTGGAGGAATTCAACAAGTAGTGGACCTTGGACGTCGAAAAGACGGTGAGCAACACCTTGACTGCGCATGCGGGCGCCCGCACATGCTCCGATTCACGCCGGCGACTCCAATCGCATCCCTAGATGTGTCGCTACGTTCTCCCATAGCGGCATAGGCAAATATGTTAACGGTTACGTTCTTATGACGTTTCGTACCTTTTCATTTGAACACCCCTAGTATATTCTGTAATGTTTCCAAAAAAAAAAAAAAAAAAAAAAAAAAAAAAGGAATTGAGTGCGTCTTAGCCAGGGTTCCAATTACACTGGAATCCGAAATGCATTGCCGTGTGCACTGTGCCTACGTGCTGCGTCATTGGTGCTTGACTATTACCCGTGATTCCAGGGACCTGACGGCTGCGCGACGCCAACCGGAATTGCGATGTTACGGAGCGGAGCACTTCCACTGAGTTTTGGCGTTGGGGTTAGTGACTGCAAGTTTGCTGTGGCTTTTGACATTTGGAACAAAGTGATGTCAGGCCGCATGTGTGTGATGGTGTGAGTTTTATTCGTTGTTCGTTCATACACTGGCGTGCAAAAATTAGGGACGAGATGGTTTTTTGAATGTAACGTCGTGCAGAAGTGCTCCACATCGACTGAAATCATACCATAAGATCCTCAAAATGTAAGAATATGGGACAAGTGAGCAAAACCGTCCAAACAAGGAATCCAAAGAATACAAAGGCACTTTATTGAAAAGGTAGCTTCGAGCACAACTGGACAGAAGACAGAAACGTCCATGTGACAGGTGGCTGCCAAGAAAAATCTAGTCTTTAGTAGGAGATATGATCACCCCTGACTGCATTGCAGGATTTACAGCGTCTGTCCATTTTGAGGACGAGGTTGTCGTGGAGCTGTTGAGGCATCACGGCCCATTCCTCTTGTAGGGCCAATCGCAGCTGTGGAATCGTTGCTGGCGGCTGGTGACATGCTGCCAAGCGTCTCCCGAGAAGGTCCCACATGTGTTTGATTGGATTTAGGTCCAGGGACCTTGCAGGCCAATCCATGTGTTGAATATCTTCACTCTCCAACAGCTCTGTGACAGCCACTGTATGATGAGGGGTAGCATTGTCGTCCATGTAGAGGAACTCAGGACCCACAGCACCTCTAAACAGACGCACGTGAGGCAGTAGAACCTCAGTACAATAGTGGACACCAGTGACTGAACCTCCTTGGAAGATGTGGAGGTCAGTACGGCTACCAAGCATGATACCGCCCAAACGAGAACTCTGCCAGCTCTCCAAGCTCGTCGTAAAAACGATGCTGTGAGCGATCCCGAACTCCTCGGCCACACTAGTTACACTTCGACCTCGTTCCAACTTCCCAATGACGCGACCTCGGGTAAAGTCATCCAGATGTTGTCTACTAGATTGCCTGTTGGCCATAGATCACACGGTGGCAGCAACTCGACGTTGTTCAAACCGATGTACACCGTGCAATAGCTTTCACCGAATTGCTGAGCGTACACTGCCCGTGTGCTTTATACCCTTCCAACTCCCCCCACATCATGCTGCACATATGTGCATGCCCTACCATACCGGACCCTAGTCTATCTCCTGAGTGGTCTTTCGGTCCGTTCTGCCTGTTCGTTCTGCGCTGTTATGCTAATTTCTCCTCTTCGTCCTTAATTTTGGCACACCAGTGTATTTTGTTGTTCGTAAATTTTCACATTTTACCGAGGCTGTAAGTTAAACAAAATAAAATGGCAGAGAACAAAAAAAGTACTTGCAGACCTTCAAGGAGACTTACAGTACAGATTTTGAGTGCATATCGAAATCCCGGAAAGGTTAACATTTTGCTTTTTGTACACTATGAGCTGTCGATATAAGTATATTCCAACTGAGACGTCCCCATCTGGTGAGCATTAACGGCACAAGCTATATATTAGTTATAGCAAATAAATCCAAAGGGGAGAACAATAGTGAAAATCCTCTAAATACGTGGCGTCAGTGAATAAACAAAGACATCGCTCTTTCCACATTTATCAACACATAGCAACCGAAAAATTGTTATCTGGCCATTGCTGGGATTGTACCCCAGATCTCTCAATATCTAGCCGAGTGCGTTTGCTTTACGCTACAATGGCCAACAATAAATGGTGCTATGACAATTACAATGGCCAACAATCAACGGCACTAAGTACGTTTGTCTGTCGCTAGTCAGAAGCTGATAGATAAACGCACACGCCGTTGATTGTTGGCCATTGTAGCGTAAGGCAAACACACTCAGCTAGATATTGAGAGATCTGGGGTACGATCTCAGCAATGGCCGGATAACAATTTTTCGGTTGCTATGTGTTGAAAAATGTGGAAAGAGCGATGTCTTTGTTTATTCACCATATGTACTTTTGCTCTAAATGTTGTTTATAGTCAGCAACGAGATGCATGCCTCCGATGGAACTAGCCTCCTGTGTTTTGTGACAAAGGGTGAAAACTTCTACGAAAGGAACGTGGAAGAATCACTGAATTTCTCAAATGCCGATTTCATCATCATACCATTTCATATCAGTTTCAGCATCTTAAAACTTGAGATACACGTTTTTGTGCATTACATATTTTGAATACAGACCCTTAAAATGGAAATGCGTAGCTTGTAAAAAAAGTTCGTAATTTGTAACTTAAAAAAAAAAAAAGAAAATCGGGGTTCTGATTTGTTATCTTAAAATATAAATTTTCCTCTCTAGCTTTTACAACCTGGGCAGGCAGATAATTTCTGCACATGCCCAGCTCGGCATGTAACTTTTCAGATATTTTTCCAGCCCTGCTCCCCCTCCCTCCTTAACTCCCTCCCTTCAAGTCAGCAACCTTGCTTTACACTCCTCACCTCCAAAACAGTCATCAGTCACGTCCCGTTCCCTTCCCGGTACAAGCTTAAGAGTGGTGGTATCACTTTAGATTCCTCTTTCCATGGTGAAATTCCCTTCTTAGTAGAACAAACAGCAGAACAATTAGTGATGATCCTTCTCAGTGAATTCCTATCCAACCCCTCATTCGCCATAAGTAAAGATTTAAACTAAGGATTTCAGAGAGAGGAGAATAATTACATTTTCATAACCTTTCTACGAAGTAGTAAACAACGCACTACCTAAGGGAAAATACTTCGGGCTACCCGACAAAAAACTTGACTCATTTTTACTTGGCAATGTCCGGATTATATTTTAAAGTTTAAAAAAAAAGTGAAAAATGGCACATCTTGAACTGGGTGGGCAAGAAGAATTTCAGGGTGGGGGTTCTCCCGTCCATCTTCGCACCCCCTTGGTGACATCCCTGCTTAAAAATAATTGGCAGATTTGGTGTAACGCTGCAATATAATGTAACAAACGGTGGCAATTCATCAAAAGTTGGCTGTATTTTGAAACACATAAAAAATTGATTAGCATAATTAACACAGAGGGTGAGTCGAAAGTTAAAAAAAAAAAAAGTTTTGCAATGTTTGGATCACTATATGTCTTTATATGTGCCTTTACAATGAAAGCTGACTAGCATTCAAAGTATAGCCCATTGTGTTGCACCGTTTTTAGCGATCTATCTGCCAGATCTTCAATTCCGCAGTTCTTGCCCTTCCAGGCGAAGAACTCCTTCCCCCCAGCTGCCACCTCCTCCTGGTTGTTGAAGTGCCGTCCGTGACTGGAGCGGGCCATGGACCGTAACAAGTAATAATCCGATGGGGCAAGGTCTGGACTATATGCTGGGTGTGGCACAGTTCAATGCCCTCAAGTTCCTGGAGTTTTGCCAGGGCCGTTCGCACGGTATGAGGCCGAGTGTTGTCCTGCTTGTAGGAGAGCGCGCTTTCTGTTCACCATTGCCGGGTACTTCTCCAAAACTGCCTACATCCGCTTCAGCTGTTTACAGTAGAGGTTGGCGTTGATGGTCCGACCGTCTGAAACAAATTCATAAGGGGCCGCCCCGGTGGCGCAGTGGTCTAAGCGATGGCCTCTGATCATTCGTCCGAACGGGGTCCGGGTTCGAATCCCGGTGAAGCATGGATGTTGTGTTTGTCTTACGGCACTGGCTCTCTCCCTTCCCTGGAACCACTGACCCTAAATTAGGGACGTGCAACTACTTATAGCCCATTGAGTTGCTCACGGTGGTCGTTAAACCTCCAATAAAAAAAAAAAAAAAAATTGTAAGGGATGATCCCCTCGAAATTCCACCAGACACAGAGCATCACCTTGTGCTCAAAGCACCCACGTTTTGCAACAGGTTCAGGAAGCTGGCCTAGTCTCAACCACTGTCGTTGTGTGTTAGGATTACGGAAATAGACCTACTTCTCATGGCCCGTAACAATTCTCTTGAAACGTGCATCGCAGGGGTTTTCTAGGAGTTTCGTGAACACTTCCACTCAGCGTTTTGCTTCAGTTGGCGTCAGTTCACGAGGGACAATGTGGCAGCTCTTGCCGAGATCCTGAAGGTGAAGAACCACGATGGTCTGTGATATGCCTAGTTCGCCTGATAATCTCCGAGTGTTGGTTGTCGGATTTCCCTCTATACGGCCTGGAGCACGGCCTCCGAAACCACGGTTCGCGGCCTACCTGACCTTGGCTGATCGTCGAGGTTTCTGTCACCTGAGCGAAATTTCTTGAACCATCTGGTTGCGGTGCTGAACCTTCCCCTTTCGCGTGACAAATGTTTCGTGTTGCTTGAGCAGCGTTATGGCCGAATTCAAACTCGTAAAGCAAAAGTTCCCTAATTAGCCAGTTGTGGCTGCTCATCTTTTAGGCGTCCTAACCACAGACAGAACGACGACGTGCAGTGCTGTTCAGATGAGATCATATGTCGAGGATTATAGGGAGTGTCTGACCCCAGGTATTAAATAACTCTTAGAAATAGGAAGCTAAGAGATTTGGGCTAGAGTGCCCGATAGGAAAGTGACACGAAAGCAAGGTAGAAAAGGGGAGAAAGACGCTCTTATTTATTACCGGGGGGGGGGCAGTACCCGGGGTCAGACGGCTTAACGTGCCCATCCGACGCACGGCGGATATTTAGTGGTTCGAGAGTTCGTATCCGCCTGGGATCGAACCTGAGGTCTTCCCCGTGGCAGTCACGAACGCTGACCACTAGACCATCCGCGGCCCGCAGTGCTGTTCACAGCAACGACTACCACTTTATATACTTCTCGATTGACTGCAGTGCGTGACTTGAACTAATTTAAACACGTGACATACCCGCCGCAGCACGTGCGTTTATGCAAATATTGCAAAACTTTCGACTCACCCTCTGTGTAATTGAAACAAAAGAAAAAATGTCGTATGATGAAGTATGCATAACATTTTTTGTATATTGAATACATTCGCGATTTGTTTTTGTAGTGTGGCTCTCTTATACACAGGGCCTGAGTTACGCCTTGGCCGCATTTTAGGGGGCCCCACAATGTCAATGAAAAAAAAAAAAATGTTTTTTTTTTTCAGGTTTTAAAATTGCTTGCATCTAAATTAAGTGAATTAATGAGCTGAATAATAGGCTTTTTATGAGTGAGAATTATCCAGTTGTGCATGTTTGCTCAATATATCAGCGGTTGCTCTGCCTTTTTAGCAAGTCTTTTGTAAAAAAGATCGTGCTTATGTTACCGGTTCGTTCGTCCGTCCGTGGACACCATATCTCTGCAACTATTAGTTCCATTTGAAAATTCCTTTTTGCATTGGGAAGCTTGAAATGTCCGAATCATGGTCCTTGCATTCCGTTTTTTTTTTTTTACGATGCGCAATTTCGCCGCTAGAGAACGTTAATGCAGATATCGAATTCACAATACATTTTATTTCAGTGTATTTGCTTCTAAACATCAGATTGAAAAAAAAAAATTACCTTTCGATTCCATTTTTGTCAAAGACTATTTTAGGTGTAGTCACTTTTTCAAGTTACGCATAGATTTTCCGCTAGGGGTCGTAAAAGTAAATTGTGTTTCCTCCGATATCTCCGTTTCTAAAACTCCGATGTGAAAAATTCTTTCTTCACCGGATACAGCTCCCAATGGAAAATCTTTTGCATATAATTTCTAATTTTTGGTAAAAAATGGTTTGGCCACCAGGGGGCGTAAGCCATAATTTCCGCTTCTGATGTATTTGCAGCAAAATCTGAGCTTCTAAAATCTCAATTGAAAAAAATTCGTTCGTGGACCGATACTACTCACGTCGATAAACCTCTTCGGAATATTTTCTTCTTAAAATAATGCATGGTTTCTCCGCCAGGGGCGTAGATGCATATCTTTTTTTGTCAATAACTACTTCTAATAGTTCGATTTGAAAAATCCCTTCTTTGTTGGATAGCGTTTCCGGTGCGAAATGTTTTTCATGTAATTTCAAAAGCTTCCAGTAATTCATAGACTTTCCGCTAGGGGCCGTTAAGATAAATTGTGTTTCCCCCCGATATCTGTGCAGGGCCGCGGATGGCTTAGTGGGCAACGTTCGTGACTGCCACGGAAAGGACCTCAGGTTTGATCCCAGCAGGTACGAACGCTCGATCCACTAAATGTCCGCCGTGCGTCGGATGGGCACGTTAAGCCGTCGGACCCCGGGCACTGGCCCCCGGTAATAAATAAGGGTGTCTTCCTCCCCCTTTCTACTTCGCTTCCGTGTCACTTTCCTATCGGGCACTTTAGCCCAAATTTCCTAGCTTCCTATTTCTAAGGGTTGTTTAAGACCTGGGGTCAGACACTCCCTTCCTAAAATCCTCTACATGTGATCTGATCTGATCTGATCTCCGTGCTTCCAAAACTGCGAATCGAAAAATTCGTCCTGTATCGCATTCAGCTCCTGATGGAAAATGTTTTACATATAATTTTTAATATTTGGTAAAGAATGGTTTGACCACCAGGGGGGGGGGGGGTAAGTGTTAATTTCTGCTTCTGATGTATTTACAGCAAAATCTGAGCTCCTGAAGACTATTGAAAAAATTCTTATTTGGACCGATACCGCTGGCATGAAAAACCGTTTGAGAAACACCTTTAAATAATGCATGGTTTTCCCGCCAGGGGCGAAGATGCATATCTTATATTTGTCGATATCTCTGCTTCTAAGAGTCCGATTTGAAAACTTCTTTCTTTGTTGGAAAGCCATTCCACTGCGAAATGTTTCTCATATAATTTCAAATTTTTCTTAACGCACAAGTCTGTCACCAGAGGGAGTAAGTTCACGTTTCCGGTTGCAGCAGTGTCTGCGGTATTAAAGACCCTTTGAAAAACTTCTTCCTTCGGTCAGATACTACTGTTTTCTATACAGGTTCCATTGACTTTGAATAGCTTTGATAAATTTAATTCACGTCAGAACGGATTCAAAAGATGTGCTCATTGCAACCGAAAATCCGGTGTCAGTTTTCTTGTTTAAAGTTTTCGCCAAATTAATTTTTTTTTCGCCAGATGTATCTGAAGTCGCCATTTTTTTCACCCTCCATTTGAATTATATAAACCATAAAAACGGGAAGTGTTATAATAGGTCTTACGTCATTCTTTTCACATAAACATTCGAATTTCATTTTTCAAATACGAAATCGGATAGAAATAAGATTGTTTTTTGCTCGGACGTCATTAAAAGAAGTAATCGCCAATATTTTCGCCAAACTTTTTTATCAGTCGCCAAAACGATATTTTTTTCGAAAATCGCGAAGAATACGATCGGCCGCGCGACCTCTGAATATTGAACACATCACAGGTATTAATCAGCTACATGAAAGTTCACCTTGCCCCTAAAAAATCAGTCTGTACCAAGTCTAAATAATGTTCATCAGTTAAAAATAAAATAAAATAAAATTAAAAGGGGTTGAATAACTTATCACCTGTTGATATTTTAATTATCACATAATTGAATGCGAAAATAACAATATAAAATATTAAATAGTGTTTACTTACCCGTCTATATTTTTAAGTGCGAATTTCCTTGCTAATATTAAGATTTAATAAAAGTAGATATTATTTTCTATTTTCCCCCGCGCAGTGTCGCATTTATTAAATAAACTTTTAAATTGCTTGATAATATTTAGTGGCGACAAATGCACTGACTCTTTCAAGAATGTAGACGGCGGTGGTGGTGGTGGTGGTGGGGGGGGGGGGGCTCATCTTGTGCTGTGCCTAGGGCCCGGTTCTGCGTAAATCGGGCCCTGCTTATAACCGAACAGGGTAGAGTGGCCCACTTATAAAGAAAAATGTGACACGTATGTAATCCATCTCAAAGAACTTTTAGATTTGCAGAGGTAAATAGCCCCTTGTACGCCCTTCCTGTGGGCGCATGTGTGACTTGGGGTCGTTGCGGATGGAACACACACACCTAAAAAAAGGGGGGGGGGGAGAAGCAAATAGAGTTACACGCTGAGCAGCAGTTTTGTTTTCTTTCCGCTTTTTGCGCTTGCGATCACATTGTTATGCGGGAGGTCATCGCTCCGTCATAGACACTTAGCAGACTTATTTTCTCTTTCCTTTAGTTGTGGTGCTTGAGTGGTGTAGAACTGGTTTTAGGAAACTATGGCTGTGAACTAGTTTCATCGCCGCATAAAAATTGACCTGGTATGTCGTTTTTCACTGTATCGAGATGGTGAGTCATCATCCTTTTTTGGTATTGGATCGTTTGCACGACAGGCATTTTCCTTGTCGTTGTCATCTCCTGCTGTGCGGTTTTCGGATAAAAAAATGTTCTGTTAATCTGTGTGGACAAATTAGAAGTGTGAAGTTTTTTACCTGCTTTACGTTTTCTTTTGTGCTTGCGAAATTAAATTGCCAACGCGGATGGTTCGCGTTCGTTAAGTTTCTAGTTTTGGCAGAAGCATATCGTTTATGAAGGGTTGCGGTAACTTAAGTTGCCTGTGATGGAGATCCGTATTTTTAAGAAGATTAAGTGTTTAAAGTGCAAAATGCCTCCAGACGGTCATCCTTTTAATTTGGTTGTGTTCATGGGTGGTGCTGTTAAAAGGAATGCTTGATCGTCGCAGAATTGCTTGCGAATGTAGCCTTGACTACATTTTTACTGCTGGAAACTAAAAATTCAGTGGTAGCCGTACTTGAAAATGCCGAAGCCCGTGAAATATCTTGATCGACGAGCCAGTCTGGAAGAAGATCTGTATGTTCCTTTCGGCGCCTTTGATTTCTCCGACCACGTGGGTAGCGCTAATTGCGTAACACTTGTGAACGGCGATATTATTGATTCAGGCTGTGGTGATGTGGAATACCAAAGATTTATAAGGATCGCCTCTGCGCGAGAGTCAGAAGATCTGGGTATTTATTTCGTTTTGGATTCTTAATTTTTATGTGGTGAACTGGTTCGCTGTATTACGATTTTTACGAGATTTTTTTTAACGGAAAATTTCGATGATGTTGTAGTGGGTCACATAATTTAAAGAATAGAGTTATTTAGCGCATTTTAGGTTATTCGAATGCGATCGTGGACATTAAAAATGTTTCATACGTTTTTTTTTAAATGTCTTTTACAACACTGTCACTTACATTTTTAAACTGTATTGTTAATCAAGTAAGTTGATTGTAGTTTTTTTTATTTAGTTCACTGAGCAACACAAAACTGTAGTTTCTTATTGTCACGGAAATCCCTTTACTTCAAGTTGTTATATTATTATTTAAATATACTATGTATTGGCCGTCTTTATATTTTAACGCCAGAAAAAAAAAAAAAAGCTAAAATCAGTTTGTCACTTTTGATAAATTAGCCTTTCTCACATCCAAACGAATGTACATTTCTGCTAGAAAATTTCAGTTTTGACTTTCAGAAAATAATTATCCAGTCCACCTAAAAGGAAATAAAACTCGAAGAAGAAACTATTTGCCATTAAGGTTTATTTTAATATATCAAAAAAAAAAAAAAAAAAAAAAATGAGATCTTCAATGTAAGACTTGTAGTAGGTTGTAGTAATAAGGTAATTATATTATTACTGTTACACATGAAACAAGAAAGGAAAAAAATGTCTTATTTAAACTAGGAATCATTGAATACACAGTGGCTGATCAATAAGTAGCATCCAATGACCTTCACCAGCAGATTAAGTGATATGTTAATATCTTGTCTCTCAATATCATTACACTCTTCTGATCAGAGAGGGTTGTATGGCACAAAGCACACAGAACAAGAACTGATATATTAATATTTTATATATTTCACAATGGTATTAAAATTACCTCAAGAAAGGAGACTACAAAAAAAAAAAAAATTCTGTGCTTGGAATCCGATTCTGATTCATCGTGTCCTTCGCAAATTTGGATGCACAATGAAAATGAATACAGTTTATAAGATGTGACGGCAAATGTTATTATTATTTTTTTTACTTTTTTGTTTTGTTGGATTTAAAACTAGAATCTAGTTACTATCTTTCGTCCTTCCTGTTGGAAACATAAGTATGTCTAACAGCAGTCACCAAACATTGTTTCCAAGTGCAGAGAGAAAAACTTGTTTATTATTTCTAACAGCTCTGTGGTAACTGCGTAACTATGTTAAGTACTAAAGGTGTCATGTGCTCACGTCGTGGAAAACACTTGGCATGGGAAAAGATTTGTTCACAAACTTTCACATGCTTTGTGACGACTCTTCTGTTATGATGGTTGTTCTGTCTGCAACAGATGGTTGTTCTGTAAAAAAAGATCTGTTATGATGGTCATTTTGTTGCAGACAGAATGACCATCATTACAGAAGGGTCACCACAAAGCGTATGAAAGCTTGTGAATAAATCTTTTCCCATGCCAGGTGTGGGACTGGTCACACAAAGTGGTTGACTGGTCCAGTCCAGGGTGAGCAAAGAAATTGTCCAGGTCACCATAGAAAACATCACCGAAAAACATGTAACTCAAGAATTTGCGAGCTCCTGAAAAAAAAAAAAAAAAAATGACTATATGTATAATTTTCTCTTTTCCAGGGAGAGATAAGCTAATGTCTGAGGGTAAAACATTATTTTTTGGACAGAAGTGTCCATGACTTCGATATTATACAGTGTGTTTCAAAACTATTGGAACAAACTTTTTAAGGGTTGATAGAACACACCGAAACAAGCACTTTTTGTCATAGAATGCATGGCCGCAAGTTATGCGGTTAGGAGCTGGAGGGTGTTTTGTGTTTTTCGTTTCCCAACACACGCCGTCTTTCACAACACAAAGACAGGAATGGCACAACAAATCAAAGCAAAGCTTTATTGCAGACAAAATAAAATACAAAATGTGACATCACAAAATTACATAAAATTTGCAAACATTAATAAGTAAATACTGAAATTAATTACATTTACAAAAGCTGCTCAAAAGGGTGACAGACACTCCTGAAACATGCTTCGCATCATCAACGTAAAGATGCCCGTATATTGTGGAAAATACCAGGCATTTCCCAGACAGCTGCAGCAGCGACTGAAAGTCTGGCGACTAGTTCCTCATTGGAATCAATGGGAGTGTCGTACATTATGGACTTAAGATGTCCACATAAAAAGAAATCCAGAGGGGACAGATCTGGTGATCATGGGGGGCCAAGCGATGGGTCCACCTCGGTTGATCCATTGGCCTGGAAATGTGGCGTTCAAGTAATCCTGCACCTGAGTGCTGAAATGAGCTGGTGCTCCATCATGCTGGAACCACATCTGACAGCAGACTGCTGCTGGTACATGCTGGATCAATTCAGGCAAGACTTGTTGAAAGAAAATAAGGTACGTCCTCCCATCCTGACGTTCCGGTAAAAGATATGGGTCTTAACGTTGCGAAAGACGGCGTGTGTGGGGAAACGGAAAGCGCCCTCCAGCGCCTAACCGCATAACTTGCGACCATGCATTCTATGATGAAAAGTGGTTGTTTCGGTGTGTTCTGTCACCCCTTAAAGTTTGTTCCATTAGTTTTAAAACACCCTTTATGTACCCCAGTACCCCCCCCCCTCTGGTCCAATGTTTCGATTGTGGCCACTAAAGAAGAGCTGGCCACCAGATTTCAGAATATTTTTCCATGCATGGGTATGTTCAACTTACCTACACTATAGTAGTATCCCAGATCCTTAACTTCTTGTAACATTTCATTTGCACATGTTCAAATGACAATGGCCACCGGACTTAACCCTAACTGAACAACGTTAATTCCTCCTTAAACACATTAAAAAAAATAATACTTTATGAGAACTTCAGTAATTACATCAAAATATACTTACATAATACTTTAAAGTAAATAATATCAAAGTTAATTACAAAATCACTATCCTTTATTTACAACTGATATTCAGAAATGGACTTGTGCATCACTGTATACGCACGGTTCACAGGGTTTGAAAAATACCATGCCTGAGATGCCTGGGGCATGTAAATTATTGGCCTGGGCAGGTAATGAAGCAGTTTAGTTGCCTGGACTAGGCAACTAAATTTAAAAATGAAAAAAGTTTGGAAAATAATTTCGTACTACAAGAAAAAAGACAGTCATTGCATGTCAGGTTTCATTTCACTGCTAATCACCAGAAGTTGTATTATTTTTACGGAGTGCTAAGGACAGAAGAATATCACTTCTTTAATTATATTATGCTCTAGGCCCAGATATTGGAACCATATGTAATTTTGCTCTAAATGTTTATAGTCAGTGATGGGATGCATTAGACCTTGCGAAACTGCTGAAATTTCTGCTAGCCAATGTCGCTAGTGGAATAAAAATTTTACTAGCCAAATGACAAAATTGACTGGCCATGCAAAGTTAAAAAAAACAAAAAAACAATTCAGTAACTTCTCTACTTACGTTTCTATGAAATTAAATAGGGTGAATGTTTTTTTTTTTTCTTTCTAATGAGAGACCCCTTCCCCATTAGCTTCATAAAGACAGGTGCAGAGCAGTTACTGCATAGGATCATTAGATTGACTGCAAATATTGCATATGCTTTTGTTCCAAAATGGTTGATTTTCAGTGCTGTAACATCATTACTCTTACTGTCTTAATTTACACATGCATAATTTATTTTCGAGAAGCCATTGAAGTTATATGTCTAATTTCTTTAATAATATTTAGAACAAAGGGACAAAACCTCGGATATGTATAGGCAAAAAGTGGCACTAATAATGTTGATACGCTTTACCACTGATATGTACTGTGTCTGATCTTCCCATTAGACGTATCTGCCTACCACAATTGAATAGCAGTTTGAGAAACAAAATCTTCAATTGAAGGGCCATTGCATCTGATCGTCATTTAAAGTGTCACTTTCCAGACGTGCCCAATTACTCGTTTTTATGAAGTTCATTGCTGAAATGCCACACTCACAAGGAGCAGTAGTACATGGCATTAGATGCAGCAGCTGCATCATCTTAAAAACGTTTTCATAACAGTTTGTTTCTTTTTGTTCAGCATATATGCGGCTAAACATAGATTCAAAGACAATTCTTTTACCTGTAGATGACATTATACTTTGTGCAAGGTATACCATGGCAAAGGTTGGCAGGGCAAAGATCAAATATACCATGGCAAAGGTTGGCAGGGCAAAGATCAAATATACCATGGCAAAGATCAAATATACCATGGCAAAGGTTGCTTTAGTAACTTTAACCCTTTGGTCACCCCAGTCTGATCCGTCAGCAGATTAAGTTTCTCTCGAAGCCCACCTTCACTTCCATTCATTTTCGAAGCAGCTGTAGGAACACCGGTGAGAAAACTGAACTCAATATTTATTCACAAGTGGGGCGAAAAGTTGGGCAAAATAGTTGCTCACTTGGGGAAAAAATTTACTGGCCATCATTGGCTACTATATTAAAAAAATTACTAGCCACTACAAAATATCTGGTAGCCATTTGGCTACTGATATTCGCAAGGGCTGGGATGCATGCCTCTGATGGAACTAGCTTCCGGTGTTTAGTGACAAAGGGTGAAAACTTCAACAAAAAGAACATGGCAGGATAATTAACACAGCAGTTAGATGTCTCTGAATTGACTGTATTTACTGTTTCTCACGTAATATTAATCACATTAAAAACCTTGAAAATTTCTTTGTCCTGGAGCGGGAATCGAACCTGGAACCCACATCTCCCGATTACTGTCCCAGCACGCTAACTGTTACATCACCCAGGACCACAAAGTCCGAAGTAGCTGAGTGTTAAGAGCATCATAATATTCTTGGACCGCATTCTTAATCAAAGCAAATTGTGCTGCCATCTAGCAAATCACCAGTCGTTCAGGTATATAGTGTGGAAGAAATATTATTTCATAATATGTGGAAAATATGTTATGATAATTAACACAGCAATCGGTTGGCATGCTCGAATGATAATCGGGAGATGCGGGTTCCCCGCTCCAGGACGATGAAATTTTCAAGTTTTCTGATGTGATTGATATTACGTGAGAAATAGTAAATACAGTCAATTCAGAGATGTCCAATTGCTGTGTTAATTATCATGGCATATTTTCCATGTATTATGAGAAGAATATTTCTTCCACACTATGAACATGAGAGAACCACTAAATTTCTCAAATACCAATTTTAGTAGCATCATCTTAAAACTTGAAATACATGCTTTTGTACATTGGACATTTTCAATACAGCCCCTTAAAACGGAAATGCATATAAAAAAAAGTTCATATTTTTTTACTTAAAAAAAATGAGGGTTCTGATTTGTTATCTTCAAAAATAAATTTTCCTTGGCATCTAGCATTTACTACCTGGGCAGGTTAATAATTTTTGCACATGCCCAGCTGGGCATGTATTTTTTCAGATATTTTTCAAGCCCTGGGTTCAGATCAACATTTCCTTTTCAGTTACTGTACAATTAAAAATATTTTAACTTAAAACAGAAAGTTTAAAAAGTGGGTTACCACCTGGGAGCCATGTCATCCTGTTTCCATCCAGATGTTTTTGCTAGAATATTGCTAGTGTTTTCAAGGACACACTTCATAATCACCCTCTGCTTGCTGCAGACCCACTGACACTCACAGCCTAGCTTGGTTCATTGCATGAAGACATCAATGCCAGCTGACATGCGGCACCGTCTGATGCACCTCAGTGGAGACCACGAGCATCCCAATTCCCATAATTTTTTTTTTTTTTTTTTTAATCTCATCTATAGGAGCACATGCTCATGGAAAAGCTGCCACTGCTCAGAGGTATGTGAAGTGGTTAGATTACATGATGTGGTATGTGGTACTGACAAATAAATTTGCTTTTGTAACAACCTGATGCAAAGTCACCTGAGTCTCCACACATGCCACATTGCTATGTGTTGTTGATGTTGAAGGTCTGCCATTGTATTATATATGACTTAAGGACCATAGACTTCTAGCAGTTGCTGATTTTTCCTGTGCCCAGAAAACCCTTATGAACCTTTGAGGGAGACTATGTTTCTGGGCAAGTCATTCTTTTCACTTGAATCTGTTCACCAGCGTGTTGCTTTTTTAATATATAAATTTTTTCTGTGCAAGTCATGAACAAGTCGAAGGTTCTGCTGTTTTTTGCACGATAAACAAACTTATGAACCAAAAAATTTTAACAGGCCTAAACTTTTTAATCACTTAAAAAGAAAAAAACAAGTTAAGATAAGTATATGGTTAAAAACACACACATAAAATCTTTCAAGCCTGCAACAGGCTCATCTTCAGATGACTTGTTCCAATGTTGGTCTTAACATCTGAAGATGAGCCTGCCACAGGCTTGAAAGATCTTATGTGTGTGTGTGTTTAACCATGTACTTATTTTGACTTGTGTTTTTTGATTAAAAGGTTTAGGCCTTTTAATCAAAAAACACAAGTCAAAGTAAGTACATGGTTAAAACACACAAACATAAGATTAAAAGGTATATCCCCAAAACAGAAATTTTGGCAATGTTGTAGTTATAAAATGTTTTCTGATTAAAAAAGGGAAACATAATACAAGTTGAAATATGCTTTAACATTCTTAACAACATATAAGGATTGCCTAAAAAAATATTCACTTTATGTGTAAGTACCCTTCTGGTATAAAAATGCGGCCCAAAAGTGGCAAAATTGGCACAGTGACCTTGAACTTTGACCCCCTACAACCTGACGAATTATTATGCTATGAAAATGAGGTTATTACATATGAGTGTACAGGCACCCATTAAATATCATTATCTCCATAATTACTCAGTTTGTGTTAATTAATCTCCAAAGGGGTTGGAAAATAAATTCCAAACTTTGTTTTCAGGTTACTTTTATGTTCTGTAAATATAAAAAAATGAGGAAAATCAAAAAACCTACAACTACAATTTTTTTAAAAATCTGGTGATTTCATGGGGAATGAATGACTTAGTTAGCTCAAAAGATCTTGTATGGTTTTTAGTGGTCTGGCAGAATCATGTAATTTTATAATTCTATAATAAGTCAAATAAATATCAGTTGCAATTTTTTTTCCATTTAAAGTACATTATTTGGTAATTATAGCTACTTAAGAGTATCATGAAAGAAAGCAGAAGCTGGGAATCCACACTTTGTCAAAACATTTGGCCAGACTGACTTTGAGTTTTTGTTTTGACATAAGGTGCCATATGTAGCATTCAGAACCCTTTCAGGAGATAACCAAAGTAATTCAGTTGACAGAATGGAATAAATTATTTAGGAGCATTTTATACAGACCTATTTGTCATCCATGTGTAGCCTGGAATTCCAGGTTCTTGTCACATTCTAAACTCAGAAATCTGGATTTTTAAGTTTAGCAAGAATTTAGGAATCCCCACTCCAGTCATGTAGGTTTCCCAAAACACTATGAAATGGTTATCAAAAGTGCCTTTTGAGTTCCATTTGCTTAGGAACTAACAGTGTTTGATTGAAAACACAGCAATTTCATGAGGATGTTGAATGTAGACAATTAACATTGTGAGAGCTTGTTTCACAACACTTGTGCCTGTTGAAAGAAAGGCTTTCTAAGTCATTAATTGGCAGCTGCTTCTATACCAGTGGTTCTCAAACTTTTTATCCTATGGAAACCTTTTTCTACAATATCTAGCAATGGAACCACTCTATAAATGCCATGAAAATTAATATACCTATATGCCAATTATGTATCACTGATTTGAAATAAAAATGAATAAAAAAAATAAGCAATTATTAAATAAAAAAGATATTACTTTCAAAAAGGTAATGTAGAGCTAATAAAATTTATTATGCCAATGATGTTAGTAATCATTAATGAAAAATATTAATGTGATGAATGGCTTTGCTTTTTATTGCCACATAGTTCTTTAAAATTTGGTTCTATCGAAGAAAGTTGTAAGCACAGCAATAAGCTGGATTGCAAAGTTGGCTTTGCAATCCAGCTTATTGCTGTGCTTATTTTTTGTTGAGGCATGCACAGAAAAGCCTGTTTCACAAAGACAGGTTGTCGCAAATGGTAAGAATACTGACACAGGTTTTTGCGATAATACTGGATATTACCCTTTCAAACTGCACCAAAATTCTGCCACTGCCACTGGTTTATAAAGGGATGTCACTGAGAAATCCGACATCAGATCAATAAATTTTTCATATCCATCAGATGAAAAGCATGGAGTTTTTTCATTAATAACAAGTGGATTTTTAATCCAAAATTGACTTTTAATTTTTTGTGCTGCTCATCAGGAATATAGTACTTCATTGAATCATGGAGAGCTTCCAAATGCTGGGTGATTTCATCACATTTTTTTGTTTTATATTTATGAACCATTGTTTGTTTTGTATTTACCACCGAGATGCAAACCCGGACCCCACGTGGACAAATGAGCAGCAGCCATCGCTTTGACCACTGAGCCTCCGGGCCTGTGCTATTTCCTTCACTTGGGGAGACACTGTATCACTTCATAACAGAATTTTCGCTATTTCTTTGGCCAATTTTTCACCAAGCATGCATTTAACCATGTCAACAGCACATGGCTTGATAAGATTCTCGGCTATTCTATAAGGTTCACCTGCTTATACTATTTGATAGCTTACTAAAAGGGAAACCTCAGTAGCTTTTTCATTCAATGTATTAATATGTGCTGCAAGAAAAAAAACTTTTTCACTTTTAAAAGTTCATCATGCTTGCGTACAAAAAATCAACATTTTTATCTTTGAGCTCTAGATGTGTACTCCTTTAATGGCGTCGCAGTTTAGGAGTTGCCATTGAGCTATTATGAAAAACTTTGCTGCATATGACACACTGCGGATTATCATCATCGTTCATAAATCCAAAAATAATATAGCTCTGATCGTACTTTGTTCTCTTCGCATATTTGACAGTTTTATCTTGATTACACCTTCCAGAACGTGTTTTATTTTTTTGAACTGTTTTTTATTGGCTGTAGGAAATTGCTTAGTTAAGGCTGCAATTGAGAAAAATATGGAATTCACAATTTTTTTTGAAAATTTCGGAGCTGTGTTACGAATTGCTTGCGGAACCCCTGGGAAACCTTCGTGGAACCCTGGGGTTCCACGGAACACACTTTGAGAAACACTGTTATATACCAACTAATTTGATTGTATCAGATTCAATGAATTTAAGGATTTAGAACTAAATGGAAACCGTTTTAGGTTTCCAGAGCAGTGACGTACCTGAAAATCTTGGGGCACCCCTGCAAAAAATTATCTTCGAGGCCATTTTGCAAAAATCTATTTGCTTTCAATTACTGAAATTTTTAATTCCATATTATTAACTAGGTTTTACATGCATTTAATTATTCAAATTCCTACAGGTATTTTTCATAAAACTAAAATTGTTACACTTTATTGTGCACAACACAAATGTACACGTTGTAATTAAAATTGCCTTAGTTTTGTACCAAATACAAAGTATTACAAAACTCTGCGCCCAAGTTAATCATATTGTGCAAATTTTATGTTTTTAGAGAACTAAGGCCAGCTTCTTTGAAATACCTCGCGATCACGCACAAAAAAACAACTACCACCGTGTGACAGTGTCTAGTGACCTTATCTGATTCATACAAAAATACAGAATATAAGTAAGCAAATAAAAAAGCAACAGTTATAAAACAACTGAACTATGGGACAAAAAGAGTAAAATCATTTAATCTTTAATATAAAAAAATACACTTAACATAATGTCACAATGTTTTGAACATAGTAAAAATCTTTTCTTTTGACTTGTAAAAAAATGACATAGGTCTCTGTTTTTTTCGTTCCCGCAAAGAACAACTTTTAGCTCATCTTGTTCTAAAGCATGCATATGTTATGAGCAAACAAGTGTAATACATATGATGCCTTATTCTCAATGATATAAAAAATTTCATTTATTCAATTGATATTTCATTCACGTTCTATTGTTAATATACATGTATAGGAACTTTTGTGAAAAGGCGCGTCAAGTCGTTTGGAATAGCTGCTTTTCCGTCACCCAATTTTTATCAACTAAGGCAAAAATGATTTCTTTATATAAAAAACTTCTTTTTCTTTTTCATATTTCATCTAAAGCTGCTGTTAAAAATTCCTGGCTATTTCTTTAACCAGTTTCATATGGAGTTTCTGAATTTTTTTTTGTAAAATCCATCTATTGAGGCTAGATGCCCTCTTAGCTGTGAGGCTGCCCCCACATTGCGGGGGCTGTCAGTACGCCCCTGCTGCAGAGCCAAATTTGATCTTCATAGACTGTCCAAATTAGCTGAAGTGTGAAATTCAACTTTAAAAATGCAATTTCTGAAGGATTTCTAACATCGGGGGAGGGGAGGGGAGGGGTGTTATGGAAAAAGGTGCTTTAACTATGTATACACAAGTAGCACTGGGTATATGTTGTGTAGCTAGTTAAAACATGTGTTATGTATAAAAATATGTGTTATAAATATACAGGGTGTCCGAGAATTATTGGACACATTACAAAATTATATAAAACAAAACATTAAACAGATAGAAAGAAACTGACTGTACTAACTTGCAATGTAACTACACAAGTTAATAAATTTCGATGTGAGATTCCTTGGTTGCTCGTAGTACGTCCAAGAGATACTCAATTTCATGCCATGTATTGGCAAGCATCTGAGGAGTTATGGAATTAATAGCAGCTGTGGTACGCTGCTTCAGTTTCTGCAAATTAGTACAAGGCGTCTGATAGACATGATTCTTCACATAACCCCACATGAAATAATCCAATGGAGTTAGATCTAGAGAGCGAGGAGGCCATGGAATGGGACCACCATGCCCAATCCATCTGTTGGGGAAATGCTCATTTAGGCACTTGCGTACACACATTGACCAATGCAGAGGTACGCCGTCTTGTTGGAAAACGACGTCATATCTTTTGATCTGGGGTATAGTGAAATTTTCTAGCATATCCAAGTAAATGTCACCATTTATGTTTTTTTCGCAGAAGAAAGGGCCAATCACTGCTCTTTTTGATAGGGTGCACCACACATTAACTTTTGGAGAATCACGTTCCAGTTCAATAGCAGCATGTGGTGGTTCACTGCCCCATATCCTACAGTTGTGACAATTCACAATACCTGATACATGAAATGTGGATTCATCACTAAAAATTACAGTACTGAGAAAGTTTTAGTCGTTTTCCACTCGATTCATCATATCCACAGCGAGATCGTATCACAGAGTGTGATCATTTACATGCATCTTTTGCACTATTTGAATTTTATAAGCATGAAACTTTAATTTCTTGTGCAAGATACCGTGAACTGTCGATTTTGGAATGCATAGTTCTCTGCTTGATTTACGAACGGATTTCCTGGGGCTTTGTCGGAAACTTTCATTAACTTGGTCAACTGTCTCACCCCTGACGCTAGGCCTACCGGCTCCTCTGCGATGTTCCACATTGCCAGTTTCTTTAAACTGTTTCATCCACCACTTAATTGAATTCGTTGATGGAGGACCAACCATACTCTAAATGGTACCGTCTTTTAACTTTAATGACAGACTTTAATTCCGCAAGCCATAACATACACATCACCTTCTACTGTACAGATGACATGACTACTGATTGCGCATTTCTCATACATTCCTCATCGGGCCACACCTAGCACCATCTATCGGATTCTGGGAATAACAATTCTGCAAAACAAAAATATAGAAACCGTGTTAGTAATACGTGACATAGAAAAACAGACAATGCTTTTGCAGCTTGGGATACATAATAACATTTTTATGTTTTTTTCCCCCATAACAGCACACACCCAACCTAAATGGGCACACAATGCCACTGATTATTATGCTATGTGCTGTTGCTCCTGTTCCCAGACAGGGTCTTGAGTTAATTTGTGTTTGGATGCTGCTGCTATTTACGGCGTAATTTTACTTTTTGCACTTCGTCCTTAAGTTTTGCATACCAATGTAGTTCAAATAATGGCCAGTATCATTTAAACAGATTATGTCCTCAAACTTTTCAGATACACCTTGTAATATCAGTGCTGTTAATTTCTTATTAATTGCTGCTCATTGTGTGCTCTAATTTATCACTTCCTGTTTTGCTTCTGTGCAGATAATACTCATTTCATCACTACATAGTTCTTCAAAGCAGTATTGATGAATTAAAAGTTAAGAAAGATTTTACATTTGTTAATTGTTTTAATTTTCCATTGTCTTCTTTACCATGATTGGCTGCTGTTTTTATGGATACGTACTATGCTACAACAGAAGGAAGTAGTTCCTACTCATTGATTCCTGACAGCACTGACTTGTTGCATATGGATCCAGTTGCAAGAGCAAAGGTTGAGGAAGAATGGAAGAATGAGTTGGCCAAAGTAAGTCATAGAAGGCTACTGTAAATAGTAAAGTAATTTGAAAATATCTACAGTTGATTTTGGTTAATCATTTTTCTTATGTCCTCTTGTACACTGAATAAAATCATTCAGGAATAAAGCTGTAAATGTATCTTTGAAAGGTGGTTCCACCTATAACTCTACCCTATGTTTCCAACGGTAAAAACTTCTGTAGACATTTTCTTTACAATTAAATGTATTCTCGAGGAGGAAAATTTGCATGTTGATAAAAATAACTTTAAATTATAGCATGACATACTTAATATTTAATAAAACTTGACCATAATTCAGGGGCTGCACTGTCGATCACATTCTTCACAATTTGCAAAAAAACAAACAAAAAAAAAAACAATTGTTTTGGTGATGGAGGAAAAAAAAGTTTTGTTGATTACCTTTTTGTACTGTTATAATACTTCGGCAAAAAAAAAAAAAAATTGAATTCGGCGAAAACTTAAAAAAAAGCCAGAGCAACTGCTGATAATTATATTAAAAATCAATTGTTTTTCCTTGTTTATAATGAAGAGACCTGCTAGTAGATGGTGCCACCTGTACATTGATGATGTCAGTGGACAAACAAATGTTTGATGGCTTATTTTGGAATTAGAAACCAGCTGCTGTTGATATTTTCCTCTAAATCATTGTCAGATAATTTAACCTAAATGGCTCAAATCATTCTAAACATTACAGACTATTACATGGACAGACTCAAATTTTGATTCCATTCCGAAAATTAAATTATTTTTTTTAAAAAATTGGCGCTAATTCTGAAATAAGGTATCAAAAATTTGTTTGTCCACTGACGTCATGAATGTGTAGGTTGCTCAATTTATTAGCAGGTCTGAACGTCACCCAAAGAAAAATTGACTTTTAACATAATTATGGTTAGATTTTAGCAAATATTAAGTATGCTATTCTATAATTTAAAGCTATTTTTTATCAATTTGCAAATTTTCACCATTGGGAATACATTAATTGTCAAGAAAATGTCTACAGAAGTTTTTACCATTGAAAACATATGCCAGGGTTTTTAGGTGGAACCATCTTAAGCAAAGAGATTTTTTATTTGTGAAAAGTGTAAGTTTCTGTGCTGTAAAATTACTTGCTGTAGCAAATTTCTAACTTTAGCAGCAACATCATTCCAAGCCACCCCACTGGTGCTGTGGTCCAAGCTCTGGTTTCTGACCATTCGTCTGAGATGGGTCTGTGTTCGAATTCTGGTGAGGCATGGATGTTGGGTTTGTCTTATGGGACTGGCTCTCTCCCTTCCCTAGAACCAATGGCCCTAAATCAGGAATGGATGACTACTTATAGCCCATCAAGTTGTCCACTGCCCCGCACGGGGATAACTGGTTTTCCAGTTATTTGGGGAGCGGCGCCCCCACGGCCCGAGCTCACCTTGTGACGTAATACATTTCGTTTACTCTGGAACGATAACATCACCGAAGGGACAGCTGTTCATCCAGCTGATGGGGGATGGCATCCCCACGGCCCGAGCCGATTTTCTCTTATTGTTTTGCTTTTTTCGTCTTAAGTTCATATCTTGACATGTACCCGCCTCAGTTGTAGGCTGCTGAGGTTGTGATGAGGCGCCAGCTCCGGATTTTTGTTCCTCGTTCACTTCCCTGTCTTTTCTCTTTTATGTTACATTTTCTGTTTTTCCGGAGCTGGTTAGCTTAGACCTACCTGCATGTTTGCCGTGTGCGGTGACCCGTACAGGTGGAAATGAGGATGCTGGAGGCTGAGGTATTTGGGGGCCGGGTTGTAGTGTCTCCAGATGCCAACACTCCTCTTTGCCCTCTGCTTCATCCTAAACGGGAGGCTGGGAGCTAACCCACTCTTGGTCAGGAAGTCTGTGGCCGTGTTGCGTCCAGACTTCTAGCGGCTTGTCGTTCTGTTCGGCTGGGTGAGTTTGGGGGTAGGGTGGGCATGCCAAAGGGGTGTTCTCCGGGCACGGGAAAGTCTGGGTGCACCCTGAGCGTGTGTCTGCCCTACCAACTTGCTATATCCGCTGACTATCCCTAGAGCCGTGTCCTGCGTCCTCTTGGGCTTGCGGACCTCCGGCTCTCCCTCGTTGGGCTCGGTAGTGGGTGGGGAGGTCGGCGGACGAATCTAATTTTCTTCTCATGGCAAACCAAAGTGTTTCCCATGCTGTACCTTTAAAGCGCCGTGTGGAGGATGGGTCGCCCTCCTCCACTAAGAAACTACTAACTACAAATTGCAATGCTCTGTTCCTTCTGATTCATTCAGTTGATCCGGCTTAGTCTCTCAGTTCGAAGAGTCCTTTCTGGATTAATAAGGCTCTTCAGGCCGTTGCGGGCTCTCCAAAGAGTGTTAAGAAGCTCCCGTCAGGGGATCTTCTTGTGGAGACATCTCATCCACGTCACAGTGCCACCTTGCTGGAGACGACCGTTCTGCTGGACATTCCTGTGCAGATCTCGCCCCATAGATTCCTCAATTCCTCTCGCGGTGTCGTCAACTCCCGCGACCTGCTCGAATGCAGTGATGAGGAATTGTTGGTTGAACTTGGGGACCAACAAGTCACTGGGGTTCGGCGTATCCTTTTCAGGCGGGATGGGAAGTCTATTCCCTCCCGGAACATCATCCTGACCTTTGACTCACCTACCCTGCCTACTTCCATCAAGGCGGGGTACTTGCGTCTCGATGTTCGACCCTACATCCCGAACCCCCTGAGATGTTTCAAGTGCCAGCATTACAGTCACTCCCAGCAGTCTTGCCGTAATGTTGCAAAGTGTGGGCGCTGTGGTTCCACTGAACACTCTTTGGCGGACTGCTCCGCTGAGATGGATCACTGTGTGAATTGTGAGGGTTCCCACTCTGTGTCTTCTAAGCAGTGTCCCAAGTGGATCGAGGAGCAGGCTATCCAACGCCTGAAGACCACTGAACATCTGTCATACCCTGAGGCCAGGCGGCGGATAGCTCCTCTTCCATCCGGCCGGCGCTCCTATGCCTCGGTTGTGGTGCAGAAGGCTACTGTTGCGGTTCAGACGGAGGTGACCATCCCGGCGCGTTGTCCTTATGATTTTGAGGACATCGTCGCTGCTGGGCTGGAAGCACTGCAGTCTCGCCGCATTGCTTCCAAGGCGACATCTACATTGTCGCCTAAACCTTCTACGCCGAAAACATCTTCTACCAGCACAGGGACCCAGGACACTGCAAAGAAGAAGCCAGAAAAGGTGAAACCCGGCTCATCCTCCCCGAAACAGAGCAAGCAAAAACAGCCTCTCAACACAGGGGGTAAACACAGCCCTGTGTTACCTCCAGACACTGCCGATAGATTGGAGGTGATGGACGACACTGAGACCTTCTAGTCGTCTGTCTTTTCCTTTCTTTCATTTCGTTTTTCATTCTGGCCACGCTCATTCAGTGGAATTGCCGAGGTCTGCGTTCACGCATTGACGATTTAAAAGGCTTACTGTCTTCACACACACCTGTGTGCGTGTGTCTCCAGGAGACAAAGCTTCGCATGACGGACACTCCTTCGCTGCGGAGACATTCTTTTTTCCGCAAAGATCACCAGGACGGCGTAATTGCCTGCGGAGGAGTGGCCGTCGTTGTTCCTCATGGTGTCCCTGTCACTGCGGTTGCCCTTCGGACGATTTTGCAGGCGTTGGCAGTGCGACTATCTGTGAACACTCTGCTCACGGTGTGTTCCATCTACATACCACCAACTGATGCTGTAAGCCTTTTGGATCTGGAAGATTTAGTTGACCAGCTGCCGCCTCCTTTCTTCATCTTAGGAGATTTCAATGCGCACAATCCGTTGTGGGGTTCTGCCACTCGTGACTCCAGGGGCCGTGTTGTTGAGTCTCTTCTCTCCAACACGTCCCTCTGTCTCCACAACACCGGGGCAGTCACTTACTTTCATGAGCCCACCCGCTCGTACTCAGCCATTGATCTGTCCTTGAGTTCGCCATCGTTATATCCTGACTGGTCCTGGAGCGTGTCTGATGATCCCCTTGGCAGTGATCATTTTCCCATCTTTCTCCGTCTAGCAGGTGACGGGTACCGTCATCCTACTCGCCCTGCTAGATGGGCTATCGATCGAGCCAAGTGGGACTCATTCACGGCTTCAGCGGTCATTACTCCAGTCATGGTGACCTCGGGTACGATCGATGAAGCTGTTACGGCGGTCACGGATTGTATTGTGCAAGCGGCAGACTTTACCATCCCTCAGACTTCGACTAAACTTCCACGTTGCCCGCGACCTTGGTGGAATTCCACTTGCAAGGCAGCTCGTCAGGCCCAACATCGGGCTTGGGGTAGGTTTCGTCGGTACCCCACCGACGCGAACCTGCTTGCTTTCAAGAAAGCCAAATCTTATGCACGTTTGGTGCGTCGTCATAGCCAACGGGAATCTTGGATACGTTACGTATCCGGGATTAACACCGCTACCAGCTCTAAGATCGTTTGGAACAGGATCCGCAAGATTCGGGGTAAGTACCCTTCTGGGGAAGTCTCCATTCTTGAGAGTGGTGGAGGGACGGTTGCTGACGCTCAGGGTATTGCTGACTGTCTGGGCGCCGCGTTTTCTTCGGTGTCCAGCAGCCGCAATTACGCTGCTTCGTTCCGGCAGATGCAGCCGCGGCTTGAACGGTCCAAGGTTTCCTTTGGACCGTTTTCCGCTACCGATTATAACAGCCCGCTGACTGCCGTCGAACTGAAGATTGCTCTGAATCGGTCCGGCCGAACATCTGTCGGACCAGATAACATCCATTATGAAATGCTGAAGCACCTTTCTCCGTCCTCTCTTGAATGTCTGCTGGTCCTGTTTAACAGGATCTGGCTCGAGCGTAATTTTCCCGAATCTTGGCGCACTGCCATTGTCGTTCCTGTTCTCAAACCTGGTAAAGATCCCGCTAACCCGTTGAACTACCGACCAATTGCCATGACGAGCTGCCTCTGCAAAGTTCTAGAGCGCATCATCACTTTTCGTTTAGTTTTTTATTTGGAATCACGTCACATTCTTTCACCTCATCAGAGTGGATTTCGGAAATTCCGATCCACCTCAGATCATCATCTACGCCTTGAGACATCTGTCAGGGAGGCGTTTGTCCGGCGTCAGCACATGGTTTCCGTGTTCTTTGACATGGAGAAAGCGTATGACCGCACCTGGAGATACGGCATTCTCCGTGATCTGCACGAGTGCGGATTGCGGAGAAACCTACCATCTTTCATCGCCGGATTTCTCCAGGCCCGGAGTTTCCGTGTGCACGTCGGGTCGACCCTCTCTGCGTTATACCCACAAGAGCAGGGTGTTCCTCAAGGCTCCATTCTTTCTGTGACATTGTTCATCCTTCGTGTAAATCATATTTTCACTCTACTTCCTCCGTCGGTTCGTGGCTCCATGTACGTGGATGATCTGCAGATCTCTTGCGCATCTGTCAACATGTGCGCTATTGAGCGGCAGCTGCAGTCGGCCATTAATAAGATCTCTACCTGGGCCTCCCACAATGGATTTGGCTTCTCGACCCAGAAGACCGTTTGCGTGCATTTTTGCCGCAAACGGGGTCTTCACCCAGACCCTCGCCTCCGTCTGGGGTGTTCTACCATCCCTGTATTGTCAGAAGTCAAGTTCCTTGGGCTAACATTTGACCGAGCACTCACCTTCCGACCTCACATCCAGTCTTTGAAGGTGAAGTGCACGAAGTCATTGAGTATCCTGAAGGTCATCTCTCGAACATCTTGGGGGCTGACAGGTGCTCAATGCTTCGCATTTACCATTCTCTGATTCGGTCAAAGTTAGACTTCGGTTGTATGACGTACGGTTCGGCTCGTCCTTCCGTGTTGCGGCCTGTAGATCCTGTCCATCACCAGGCTCTGCGGCTATGCACTGGTGCTTTCCGTACCTCTCCCGTGCATAGCCTGTATGTCGAGGCCCATGAACCGCCGTTGTGCATCCGTCGTAAGCAGCTGTCTCTTCAATTCTTCACCACATTGAGGTCTCTTCTTGATCATCCACTGCATGGTTCCATTTTCCAACCACAATGTGTCCGCCTATTCTCACACCGGCCTTCCTGTGTTCCGACGTTTGGGATTCGGTTGTCGACTTTAGTGCGCGATGCTGGTCTAGACTTGTCAAGGATTGGTTTGACCCAGTTCTACAATGAACCGCCTTGGCAGCCGGTTCAAGCAACGGTTGACCTTTCCCTTTGTGTGTGGCCAAAGTCTTCCACTCCTGCTCTGGTGTACCAGCAGCTCTTTGCCGAGATACAGTCTCTCTTCCCCGATTTCGTGCCTGTATTTACTGACGGGTCGAAATCCGGTGAGGTTGTTGGATCCGCATTCGTGTGTGACGATGCCTCCCATGCTGAGAGGCTTCCGCCTGAATCCACCGTCTTTTCAGCAGAGATGCGGGCGGTACACCTCGCTTTGTGTCACATACAGTCTAGATCTCATCGTCGCGCTATGATTTGCTCTGATTCCCAGTCCGTCATCCAAGTTTTATCTTCTCCAGAGGACACGGACTCACCTGTCATCCGTGATGTCCGTCGTCTTCTTGGAACTTTGGAGGGTGATGGCTTCCTGGTCCGATTCTGTTGGGTTCCTGGCCATGTTGGGATCCGGGTAACGAGCTGGCAGATCTCTCTGCCAGGTCTGTTTCCTCCATGTCGCCTGCTCGGCTGCCACTGTCTTTCCGAGATTTTCGCCCTTTGATCCGGAAAATTGTTGTGGATGAGTGGCAGTCCCTGTGGTCGCAACAGGGCAGGAATAAACTTTATGCCATCAAACCACAGATCGGATTATGGAAGTCTAGTTTGCGGAAGAACCATCGTGAGGAAGTTGTTCTTGCGCGTCTCCGCATTGGGCACTGTCGTTTTACTCACCGCTTTTTGCTGTGTGGCGACAGTGCCCTGATGTGTGAGGCGTGCCACTGTCGTCTCACCGTCCTTCATGTTTTGTGTACTTGTGTTCGTTTTTGTGATCATCGTTTTCGTTATTTTCATTCTCATTTGTTGGACGAAGGAGCAGCTACGCTGCAGACTCTCATTGGTGAGGACTGCGATCTGACCGCAGTGTTCTCCTTTTTAAGGACATTGACTTTTTTAACCTAATCTAGTTTTTACCGTATTCATTTCCATCTTTCCTTTTTACCGCTTCATCCTGTTTTTAACCTTGTGTACGTGTTTTATTGATTTTGTTCTCTTTTGATGTCTTATGTTTGGCGCTCTTTGGCCAACCCTGGCCCTTGCGCCATTAAAATCTACTTACCAACCAACCAAGTTGTCCACTGTGGTCTTTAAACCCTCAAACAAATAAACAACCCCCCCCCATCATTCCAACCTTTTTGGCACCCCGTAGACTTGTTGCCCAGGAGCAGCTGCTCCACTGTCGCTATGGCTCTGACTACAGACCATGGACCATCTGTTAATATGACTAATATTGGATTCGTCATACTCTGATATGGACCTGACTAAACTAAGGTTGAGCATGGATGTATGGTTTCAACTGTGTAAGCCACAGAACACAACTATTTTGTGTTACACTAGCAGTCATGCCCGTTCTCTGAACAGTGAATCTATAAAACCATTTTTTTTACATAAAATTAAAGAAAGGGAAAAGTAATTAAGGGAAAGAAAAGTAATTTAAAATCCGTAACTGTCTTAAGATTTAGAACATGGTCATGATGTCAATGCATATGGTTTGAGGTAAAACGGTAGCAGGCTTTGGCGCCCCTTAATTTTAAATAAAAATTTCATGAAATTTTTTCAGCATTTCAACGTTTTGGGCATAATTATCTTTTAACCCATCAGCCTTTTGAACAGTAAGCTAAGCCACACTTTTGGTTTTCAGACTTCTCTAGGTGTAGAAGTAGTAGAAAAATTCAAGTAAACAGTATTCCAAAGCCGCCTTTTTTTTTTTTTTTTTTTTTTTTTTTTTTGGCTTTTGAATTTTTTTAGGTATCTGGGCCTTCAGACCTATCAGCATTTTGAAGAGTAAAGCTAAGCCACCCTTTTGAATTTTTGGTTTTCAGCCTTTTTTAGGTGTAGAAGTGGTAGAAAAATTCAAGCAGACAATATTCTAAAGCCGCTATTTGGATTTTTTGGTGTAGGAACTTTTCTAGGTATACAGACTTTTAAAAAGACCCATCAGTATGCCAATTTTCAGATCTCTAGGTCATTTAGAAGAGGTCGAACAATTTGCAAAAAATTCAAGCAGCCAATGTCCCAAAGCCGCCATTTTGACTACATTTACCTTGGGCAATAAATATCAAGCAAAAATCACATTGATGAAGAAATTGATCGGTGTATAAAACTTGGTTGGAGAGCTTTTTGAAGAAACAGTATAATTTTTAAGAACAATATGCTATTATGTCTTAAAAGAAAAGTGTATAATCAATGCATCCTTCCGTTGCTTACAGTATGGAGCGGAGACGTGGACAGAGTTGTACAAAAATAAAATGTATCTGTGTACAGAACCATTCAAAC
Source organism: Macrothele yani (assembly GCA_039090855.1). Taxonomy (NCBI): domain Eukaryota; kingdom Metazoa; phylum Arthropoda; class Arachnida; order Araneae; family Macrothelidae; genus Macrothele; species Macrothele yani. The sequence goes on along the minus strand of CM077021.1, from coordinate 9,102,606 downwards.
AGAAAACTTGCTGCAAACCCGCAAAGCGCGATCCATGATAACAATAGAATAAGATCATTTAAAGAAAAAATAATAAAACAACAAATAATTATTAGCACATTACAGATTCCAATGAGGACAAAGTAAATGCATTACAATTGAATGTGCATCAATGATTGTGAAATGGACATTTATGGTAAAATGTTACAGAAGGTGAGTCGAAAGTTTTGCAATATTTGGATCACTTTGTCTTCATATGTACCTTTATGATAAAAGCTGACTAGCATTCAAAGTATATAGGCCATCATATTGCACTGTCTTTAGCCAAGTTCTACGATTCTGCGGCAGTACCAGTTCTTGTCCTTTGAGGCGAAGAACTTCTTTTTCCCAGCTGCCACCTCCTCCTGGTTGTTGTAGCGCCGCCCGCAAAGGCAGTGGGCCATAGACCGGAACAAGTAGTAATCCGATGGGGCAAGGTCCGGACTATATGCTGGGTGTGGCATCAGTTAGATGCCCTCAAGTTCCTGGAGTTTTACCCGTGTCGATCGTGCGATACGAGGCCGAGCCTTGTCGTGCTGTTGGACAGCGTGCTTTCTGTTCACCAGTGCTGGGTACTTCTCCAAAACGGCATACATCTGCTCTAGCTGTTCAGAGTAGAGGTTGGTGTTGATGGTCTGACCGTCCGGAACAAATTTGTAATGGATTATCCCCTCGAAATTCCACCAGATGCAGGGCATCACCTTGTGCTCGAAGCGCCGTTTGGCAACCGGTTCAGGAAGCTGGCCTGGGCTCAACCACTGCCGTTGTGTGTTAGGATTATGGAAATAGACCCACTTTTCATCACATGTAACAATTCTCTTCATGAAATGTACATTGCTCGGGTTTTCTAGGAAATTCGTGCACACTTCCACTCGGTGGTTTGCCTCAGCTGGCGTCAGTTTGTGAGGGATAATGCTGCAGCTCCTGTAGACCTTGCTGAGGTCCTGAAGGTTATGAACCATGAAGGTCTGTGATATGCCCAGTTTGCCTGGTAATCTCCGAGTGCTGGTTGTCAGATTTGCCTCTACGGTCTGCGAATACACGGTTCGTGGCCTACCTGACCTTTGGCTGATTGTCGAGGTTTCTGTTACCTGAGCGAAATTTCTTGAACCATGTTGTTGAGGTGCTGTGGTCCACGGAACCTTCCCCTTTTGCACAACAATGTTTCGTGTTGCTTGAGCAGCGTTATGGCCGAGTTCAAACTCGCAAAGCAAAAGTTCCCTAATTAGCCGGTTGTGGCTGTTCATCCTTTTAGGCATTCCAACCACAGACAGAAGGACGACATGCAATGTTCTTCGCAGCAATGACTACCACTTTATATCCCTTTTGACTGACTGTAGTGCATGACTTCCCCCGCAGCACATGCGTTTATGCAAATATTGCAAACTTTCGACTCGTCTCCCCCTGTAAAATATTGGACCATAAATCATAAAAACAAGAGACTAATTAAAGAAAAAAATTTATATCCAGAAGAACAGTTCTAATCATTAATGAACCTTCAAAAATTCATTTTCAACAATTTAATTAAGAAAATAGTAGACTTACAAAGTACGTAAGGGAAAGACTTTAATTTAATAACTGGCAACTGCAAGAGGAACCTGGCAATAAAATTTAAATTCTTTTTGTGTAAATAAAACTTTTGATACAGTTCCTATACATGGAAAACAACAGGCTGTGATAAAATCAATAGGCTCGAAATGTCTGTAAAAACAAAAAAACTCAAAAGACGTGAAAAATAATTGAGCGTTCTTCCAGTTAAAATAGAATTAAGTTCATTAATCTGAGTAAAGCCTTGAGTAAGTGTTTTAATTGCTGTCAATAACATTTTTATTTATTTTTTAATCTGCAAGCAAAAACTGTCTGCAAAATCTGCTAATAATTTGGAAACTATCCATGTACAGGGTACGCGCGTACGTCTACACTCTGCTACTCTGGATGTGGACCTTAACTAAAAAAGACATACAAAGACTGCAGACAACTGAAAGAAGCACGGAGAGAGATGCATGCTTGGTGAAACCAGGAAAGGTAAGAAGAGGAACTCGAGAAGAAAAATGACAAGGGTGGAAGACATCATGATCAGAGTAAAATCCCTGAAATGGCAATGGGCTAGACATGTTGCCAGAAGAATAGACCACTGATTGGACAACCAAAATTTTAGACTGGATTCCAAGGAACAGGAAAAGATCCATAAGAAGATCACATGGGAGATGGGAGGATGAAATTCGAAAGCATGCAAGAGTGACATGGAGGAGACTGGTGCAAGATAGACAGTTGTGGGAAACTTGGGGGAGACCTTCATCCAGCAGTGGATTGATAATAGTTGATGATGATATATTATAGGCAAAGTACATCTCTATTGCTTCGACAACATGTCATAGACCCAATGCTGCCCATATACGTGTACGGCAGTGGGATCAACAGCCAGTGACATCATTCACAACATTTGAAATATGTTTTTAGGATCTTCATCAAATGTCGTGAAAGCCTTTTGTTTTTATGATGATGAAAATGCTTTAAGCACAGAAAGTTTGGTTTCTCTTCTTTCCAGATTAATGCTAAATGTAGTTGCAGAATGTGCAACTGGTTTTTCAAGATCTTAATGAGCTCACCACAGTAAATTGTTATGTTGTATTATTTGGCATGCACAGTATTTTCATTATCATGTATTTGTATCACAGATACCGTATGTACATGCTTATGAGCCAATGGTTTTGGAAAAAATCCTGCTTTCAAAGTTGGGGTTGGCTTATACACGTGTCAGTAATAAATAGGGCTGACCTTCCGAAATGTTACGTGAATTCTCCTGCGAAATTTGCCAGCAGGTTTGTTTACGTATCGGGGACACGTACCTGGGTGCCCCAGCGTTAATTTGCGTCGTCAATGCCTGCACTGTTGTGTGTCGATTGCCCTTTACCAGTCGACGGAGGCGACATTCTCCTCTGGGGTCGATGGCCTTTGGGGCTCCACAGTTATGACGTCAGGAGGTACTCTGTGTGCCATGGGTCCATTCTTGGTACATTCTTACTACAGCACCTCACGAACAGCCCACACAATCTGCTGTTTCTGAGATGCTTCCACCCTTGGTGTGGTAGCTAATGATCATTCCTTTTTGAACATCCATCAAATCACTACCTCTGCCCATTGTGCTCACATAACACACTATGGCTCATCTGTCATGGCCGGCCGCTTATATCTCCATGTGGTTGACCTTGTCACGTGCACTCTGTGACGCACCTGTGTGGGTACACTGTGATTCTGGAGGTGCTCATTTTATTCTGATACGACCATGTATACACTCTTTGCCATGAAAAAACAAAGCACCCAGAGGGAATCATCCAATTGAGATGAAAATTGGTATGTACAATGTGTATGTATAGGAAAGGAAATGAGATTACAATTCCAGATCAGTTGGGCCATTTATTCAGATAAAACAGCTACGTGAGTGGAACAAGTCAGTACCTTGTAACCCCACCTCTAACTCAGATACAAATGATTACCCAGCATGGCATAGATGCATACAATTCATGAATACTGTCCTGAGGTATAGCATGCCAAATGGTGTCCAGATTGGCTACCCCAGTGGCGCAGTGGTCTAAGCCCTGCTTATGACCATTTGTCCTAGAAGGATCCGGGTTCGAATTCAGTGAGGTATGGATGTTGTTTGTCTTATGGCACTGGCTCTCTCCCTTCCCTAGAATCACTGGCCCTAAATTACAGATGGGCTACTTCTTATAGCCCATTGGGTTGCTCACGGTGGTCATTAAACCTCCAATCAAAAAAAAAAAGTGTCCAAATTGCAGGCCAGTTCGCTGACATTCCTGGATGGGCGTAGGTGGTGTTTCTCATATCCCAAACATGTTCAATCGGTGAGCGGTCGGGCAATGGGGCTGGCCATGGAAGGGTGTCAGCATTATGGAGGCAGCCCTGGAAGAGCTGTGCAGTGTGTGGCCGAGCATTATCCTGTTGAAAAATTGCTCGGTGATGCTGCGACAGGAATGGCAACACAACAGGCCATAAAATGTTGTCAATGTACGGTTGAGCCTCGAGGGTGGTACAGAAGACTACCAAGGTTGTCCGGCTGTTGTAGGAAATGGCTCTTTAGACAGCCACTGCTGGTGTGTGAGCCGTGTGCCTTTCCACGGTAAAGGCAGAACCAGTGCGCTGGCCAGCTCTTCTCCAGACGCATATGTGCTGGTCATTGTTATCAAGTGCAAACCATGACTCATCAGTGAAGACAACACAACAGCACTGGACTCCATTCCATGTTTATCAGGCCTGATACCACTGCAACCGGTGTCTACGATGCTGGCTGGTCAGTGGCAGGCGGTGGAGTGGCCTCCTCAAATGTAGTCCTCATTGCCCCAAGTCGTCTAGCAACAGTGTGGATGGCCACTTCCGTACCTGTAGACGACATAACATGTCCACAGATGGTTGAGAGCAATGAATTCAGTTCTGTTCATGCAGTTCTCACAATCACTCGATCTTCACAGTCTGTCGTTGCCCTCGGCTGTCCACGGCCAGCGTGCCTTTGGGTTGTGCCCTCCTCAACCCATTGGCTTGAACATTGTCCGACTGCCGCATCGCTCTGACGCAAATGCCTGGTGATACGGCAGCTTTACCAACCGGCCTGTCTCAGCACAATTATACGTCCTCTCTCAAACTCGCTCAACTGCTCGTATTGTGCTCGGATCCAGGGTCGAGGCATTCTCACAGTCCAGGCGGGTTAATGCCACCACAATCCACTGACACTGTTGTCCCTTCGTGCAAGCTTTGCTCTTGATATACCCTTCTCAATGCGCGGCTCCCATGCGCTGTGGTGGGCCACTGTTTAGTCATTGGTCATTATTTTTTAATCATTTGCATATTCGGCCCCGAGGTACTTGCATTCAGAGTTTCATCAGGATCGATGGATTTCTCGGGTGCTTTGCTTTTTTTTTTTTTGGCAAAGAAATGCAAAAGAGTGTATGTATGTATATTCCTAATAAAATACGACCCTGTTTTGCATTTCATTATTTGTATCATGTAGTGGCAGACGGAGTGCCGCGGTTTCAAAGTAAGCAAATTGCTGACAACTGCTGCAGGTGGATTCGCATAACACTTATTCAGAAGTACTTCCAAAAATTGAAAAAAAGAAAAAAATATATAATATATTTTTTTTTTTACCCAAAGTAGGATTCCTATATGAATGGGTGCCGCTAATATGATAAGTGCAAAACCTAATACTGTTTCAAATTGAGACCATGAAAGTTCTTGCTTTCAAGCATGAAGGAATATCTCTCATTATTTCTCCTGCGCGACCATGGGACACCATCGTTTGAACCAAACATGGAGAAGTTAAACACCAGAGAGAGAAATCACTTTGCAGTTGGGGACCCGCATACAACCATTGAGACATCTAACCTTTCCTGTGTTTTCATAGCTAGTGTGGGCAAGTGTGGTCTTCGGCCCTTGCGCTCACACAGCTGGGAGAAACCATCAGTGCAGTGTTAGTGGTATGAAAGAGCAAAAACATGGTGCTTTAGAAAAGGTGGTAACTTGAAAAAACTAACATTAGCTAGCCTTGTTATTCTTTTGGGAAGCAGTTTCACTAGAAATGCTTATAAGGTCTTTCAAAAAATGCTGCATAACCATATATGTAGGTCATTTTTACAAATCTTTGTGGGGCGCGGATCGCCTAGTGGTCAATGTTCATGACTGCTGTGGAGAAATCTCAGGTTCGATCCCAGACAGGTACGAACGCTCAAACCACTAAATATCTGCCGTATGTCAGATGGGCATGTTAAGCTGTCGGACCCCGGGTCCTGCCCCCCCCCCCCCCAGTTATAAATAAGGGCGTCTTCCTCCACTATTGTACCTCGCTTTCGTGTGACTTTCCTGTCGGGCACTCTAGCCCAAATCTCCTAGCTTCATATTTCTAAGGGTTGTTTAAGACCTGGGGTAAGAGTCAGACACTGCCTACCTAAAATCCTCTACATATGATCTGATCTGATCTACAAATTCTTAACTGTTGAAGTTGGGGGGTCGGGTTATACATGAGGGCAGCCTGTACGTGAGTATATATGGTAATTCTGGCATGAATTCTAAACAGATTCTGTCTGTTTAAAATAGATGTTTGTAGAAATGTTTTCCTATTTTTATTGATATGTATGTTATAATTAAATTTAAATTTCCTATTTCAGACTGAAGAAGAAATTGCAACTTTAAGGCATGTTTTATCAGCAAAGATAAAACATATGCAGGAATTGAAGCGAAAACTACGTATAACTGTGTGGAAAGAATTTGTTGATGATATGGGACAAGGCATTAAAAACATTCAGGAGTCTACAGCGTAAGTTGCATCAGAGTTATCACTGTACCAATTTGAGATTTAGACAAGAAGCCTTGTATCCACCCCATAACTTAAAAGTTAGGAAAAATGTTCTTCACAAAGATGATTTAACATCCCTAAGTCATCTGTTATATATGTTATGAGTGGGGTACGGTCTGCAGCGGTGCACTAAGCTATTCAGTAATTTTCAGGTATAGTTCAGTTAAAAAGTCCTAAAAATGGTACTTACCGAATTCTCCCCTCGTTCCCATATCGATAGTTTGTTCTTGATGAGCATATGTTCGATATCATTTATAGTAGCTCATTATCTGCATGTAGATAATGCCATAGTATGTACTAGTTATAATGTGGCCTTATTCTGCTTCTTTATTGAGAGCCCTTTTAGGTCGAAAGTTGTGTCATGTCCTCAATATAGCTACATGTGGTGTCCGGTCGTTAGGGCTAACTTCGTTCTGGCACACTAGGTTATGTTGACCATATGGAATAGGGAAAGGCTTTCAGGTAACGTTTAAAAAGTTGATTTAAGAGTCACTATATACACTATTTACACTGTGTTGTCCAATATTATATCTTTTTTGGCAGGCGGTTAGGTTTCATTTCACTTAGAGCTCTGTGTAGTACTTGGTCCTTAGGGCTATTTTGCCAATGTTCGATTCTCGCGGAATTGCAGAAGTGTCTGATGCTCCAAGTTAGGTCAAATTTGTATAAGATAAAGAAGTTCATAAAATCCAGAGTTACAAATCACTATATACACCACCTCATACCGTCCACCGTCCCAATCACAGAACGCCCGTTTCGCCGAGGCTCTTTCCTGGCGGTTTCAACGGAGACTTCATTCTTTCTGTGGAAGTCTACTGTCAGAAAGTCTCCCGTCCACAGTGTGCATGGTTCTCTCGTAACCAGTCGTCAATGCCATCTGGTGTCAAGTTGCATGAACCATATCTTCATCTATGTTATTCTCACTTTCTTTTCTCTCTCTCTTTCTCTCCTTTTACTTAATTTTTTTATCAGTTTTCCTCCTTTTACTTAATTTTTTCTCAGAGACTGAGAAAAAATTAAGTAAAAGGAGAACTGAGAAAAAATTCTCCCTCCTTTTACTTTATTTTTTCTCAGTTCTCCTCCTTTTACTTAACCAAATGGCATTGACGACTGGTTACGAGAGAACCATGTGCACTGTGGACACAAGACTTTCAGACAGCAGACTTCAACAGAAAGAATGAAATGTCTGTTGAAAACGCCAGGGAAGAGCCTGGGCAAAATGCGCATTCTGTGAAGTGGACGGTATGAGGTCATGTATATAGTGATTTGTAACTCTGGATTTTATGAACCTCTTTATCTTATACGAATTTGACCTAACTTTGGAGCATCAGACACTTCTGTAATTCCGCGAGAATTGAACTTTGGCAAAAGAGCCCTGAGGATCAAGTACTACGCAGAGCTCCAAGTGGAACAAAACCTAACTACCTCCCAAAGAGATACAATATTGGACAAGACAGTGTAAATAGTGACTCTTAAATCACATTTTTTAAATGTTACCTGAAAGCCTTTTCCTATTTCATACGAAGTCAATATAACCTAGTGTACCAGAACGAAGTTAGCCCTAATGACCGGACACCACATACAGCTATATCGAAGGCATGACACAACTTTCGACCAAAAAGAGCTCTCAATAAAGAAGCAAAATAAGGCCACGTTATAACTAGTACATACTATGGCGTTATCTACATGCAGATAATGAACTACTATAAATGATATCGAACACATGCTCATCAAGAACGAACTATCAATTCGGGAAAGAGGGGGACATTTCAGTAAGCACCATTTTTAGGACTTTTTAACTGAACTGTACCTGAAAATGTTAGTGCAGTGTTGCAGACTGTAACCCACTTATAACCTGTATAACAGAAGACTTAAGGATGTTAAAGCATCTTTGTGAGGAACTCTAGTACTCACATAACATTATGTGAACTTTACAAGATATAAAGTGACATGATATATTAATTAGAAAAAATGTATTGACATTCATCTCCATCTCTTGAAACTGATAATTCACTTCTCTATTTCATCATGTTGTATATGCAAGTAACAATTATTCAGTTACACCATGAGAAAATTAAGTGTAAAACTGAAATCCTGAATGCATAAATTGACTGTGGTTTTGCAATTTAAGCTATGAGATGATGAAGTGCAAATTTCAAATCTTGAACTCATGAATATAACCACAGTTTTATATAATTCACATACCCTTTATTACATATGTGATTATTTTCTCAGATAGGAAAACTGATTTGACTAGCAGAACTGTCTTTTAAATTGCACAATTCTAATTTATTACATCTACAATCTTTAATTATATGGAAAAATATCGCAAACTTCATCAGCATGTATCAATTTGCATAGTTAAGTCTTACGTAAAAGTATATTTGTGCATGTCATCATTGTGTATGCAATTAGTAAGTTTCCTTAAAAGTTCTTTGTGGGGTGCTTAAGGTGTATCCACCTAAAATCTTTGCCTTTTATTTCCAATGGGCAAACTTCTGTAGCCATTTTTCCACAATTAATGCATTCCCATGGATGAAAATTTGAACATAGATAAAAATAACTTCATATTATAGCCTAGTATACTTAATATTTTCTAAAACTTAACTGAATTATATTAAAAATCAATAACTTTTCCTTTGGTGGTGTTGAGATCAGCAAATAGATGGCGCCACATTTGCATGTGACTTCCTAAATACAATCACGTCGCATTTTTTCAATAATTTCATTAATTTTTGGACTGTAATCAACACTTGTTAGTGTTCACATTTGTATAAAAAAAGGGGGGGGCTGTTATGTGTGCAAAACATTATAAGATCTGAAAAAAATAGGGCACTTTGGGATGACAACGGTCATATCTGGAAAAAAGGGCACATTTTTTTCAAAAGGGGGCATTTTATGTATTCATAAGCTTTAGACCCCACTATCCCACCTCCTTGAAATCAACCTCTGACCCTGTTCTCATCCTAAGCATAATCCTATTACATAAAGTGGTGAAGTAGGAATATTTAGTTTAACAATGAGCTCTATGGTTTATGTTATATTTTTTTTGCATTTAATATTTTTTTTCATGAAACCCAAAGAATGTAAATTAAAATTGATTTCAATATTAAAATTATTTGAACCAAATGGCTGAAATAATAAAAAAGAAAAAAACTTGCTTCCATCCAGTGTTTTGTTGCTTAAAGGAAAAAAAAAAATAAAAACAATTCAGCATTTGATTTGATAGCCAACAAATTGCCCGTATTTTCTAACTGGAGTTGAATTCACTGGTAACCAAGATAAAACCAGGAAATTAATCTTTTCTTTTGAGTCATCCAGTATTTTGCTGCTCAGGTAAACAAACTTCACCATTTAATTTGATTGCGGTCCGAAAGTGATTGTTTTAAGCGTGGATAATAATGGTCCATGATTTTCAGAATTTCTAAATTTTCTTACCAAGCTGTGTTTTTTGTTGTTGTTGTTTTTTCTCCTCATTTCACTTTGTGATTATATTCTTATTGTTTGTTTTTCTGATAATACTCCTCGTTCTTAATATCTTGCAATTAGTGATAAAGAGAGACTTGATGTATTTATTTATTTACTGACGCGTATTTGGAGGAGAGACTTGATATTTTCTAAGAATTTTTCCTAACGAAATGCATGTTTCTAACAGTCATTTCAAAACCAACCAATCATTATAGTAAACATTTTGCCCCTTCCCCTTTTTCAAAATGAAATTCAATTTTAAAATTGGTACTTAATTGGTCCATGATGGAATCTGTCATTTCTGTGACCCATAAAATTGTTATCATGGCATAGTGAACAATGCAGTTTCGATTTTTTACATTTAATTTCACTTAAAGCATGTTTTCTCAATGTGTGATAACATTTTGTTGTGTTAAGAGCAGAGCAAAAGTAATGTTCTAAAGACACTAATGTGTGCTCATCGTGCAGAGGAAATGCGACTCAATGGGGGACAAAAAACAGCGATGGAAAGTTAAAGTTCCCATTTTGAACTTCAATTCTTTTGTTTACAAAAGTAATAATTATTGCTCTTTGTCTGTTGATAAGCAGGAAGGTACTAAGCAATGCGAAATCATGCATTTTCGGAAAAACTTGATAAAAGTGAGCTGCTGAAGTTAGTTTGTGATGTCAGAGCTCCAGCTGAAGCTCAGATGTCCATTATCGTTACTTTGTGCTCAAACTTCAATGGGGAAAAAAGTTTCCCCTTTCTAAAAATTAGGGGAGGGAAGTTGGCATAAATAGATCGCACCCACTTATTTACTGAGCAGAGCACTGTTTCTCCCCACGTGTGAGTTGGACAATAGAAAATGCCTTGCAAATTTATAGGAGGTTTTTGCAACAATAATTTGACCACTAGACCATATTAGAGAGGCAAATTTTCAAGCCTGGTGAGTAAAGCAACTTTTCATACCGGCCGCTGTTTTATCCAGTCGCCATGCTGCTAGTGGTAACTGCTAATTTTGATCTTTACTTGGAACCAGTGGTCCTAAATTAGGAACGGGTGACTGTTTATACTGCTATTTTTTATCTTTACTTTCTATGAGATCTCATTAACTGTAAGGTTTCCGGGTATCTACACGTACCAAGACAGTTACACGGGTACGTTTGTGACTGAAGCTGTGATTGTGAGTGTGGCAAGCTGCGGAACGGCAAGGGCAGGGTAAAAATTAAGGGAGGGAAGCTGGCATTTTACCATTCCATGGGGGGGGAGGGCAAATTTTAACATATCAAAAATGGGCAGGGTGCTGCGCCCTGCTAAAACGACCTAGGGAGAACACTACTTGTGTCCATGCATGCGATAGTCTGGAATGTTTAGAATGATTCGAGCCATTTAGATTAAATATTCTAACATTAATTTAGCTGAAAATGTTGTAGAGTGGGCTTGCTGGTTTATTTTGGAATTAAAAATCAGCAGCATCTACAATTCTGTTAACATTTTCAGCTAAATTATTATCAGAACATTTAATCTAAGTGGCTGAAATCATTATAAACATTCCAGACTGTCGCATAGATACACTCAAATTTTGATTCCATTCCGAAAATTAATAAAATTATTGAAAAAAAAATGCAACATGATAGCATTTAGTAAGTCACATGTAGATGTGATGCCGTCTATTTTCTGGTCTCAACACCACCAAAGGAAAAGTAATTGATTTTTAATATAATTATGGTTAAATTTTAGAAAATATGAAGTATACTGGGCTATAATATAAAGTTATTTTTATCGATGTTCAAATTTTCGTCCTTGGGAACGCATTAATTGTGAAGAAAATGGCTACAGAAGTTTGCCCATTGGAAATACAAGGCAAAGATTTTAGGTGGATCCATATTTAAAAGTCCTTACAAAGTGCTTTTTTTTTTTTTTTGGTGAGAGAAAAACAGTGGGAACACTGTTGTTCTGTACATATGAACAATATTCCATGTCAAATCAATAAGGCTCACAACCTGATAGGCCCGTATCCAGTGACCGAAAATTGGGGGCTCTCTGAATTTTTTTAGTGGTACCAATTATGTCACCGTAAAATCGCTGCTTTTGACGCCCACAGCTTCCGATGGTCACCCCTGAAATTAGCTAATATTCCAAAAAGTGTATTTTTCATGATTGTTTTGCAAATTATTGAATTAATTTCAATTTATGTGATTAAAAACATAATTATCATAATAATTATCTGTTTTTAATTATAAAATAAATAGATGAAAGAGTGGTGAATGAACATAATAACATTATGTTCGTTTACTTGTTTTACATAAAATCATTGAAAAGTTGTGTTTTCTGTAAGCGAAAATGCTGAAACAAACAAAAAAATAGTAAAAAAATAAACAAACCAAATTTATACATAAATGAAAAAGAAATTCGGTTTGAAGAATATATATTTAACCCAAAATCTGTTAATTATGTAATGAACCTACAAAAATAATTGTCTTGAACAATGAATCAAAATACATGAACATACAATTCGAAATTTCCATAATTTTAAGGTAACACGTTACAGGTTATGTATGAAAAATTTACCTTTTCAATATAGCTTACGGATACGTCTTTTTTTTTTTTCATTGATTTTTTTCAGAAATATGTTGAAATTCGACGATTTTGTTTTTTCCCTTTCAAATTCTAGGAACGTGAGATTTGATTGCCTGCCCAAACGTCATGGACCTCTTTTCAGGGCGATTTATTTTAGTTAATACTGGAAAGGTAGATTCGCATGTGGCGGTACTGTATCCAAAGGTTGCAACTATGGCCAATAAATTATATGTGTTCTTGAAACCAAAACGCTGATTGAAGATCTTGTTGAAGACATTTTCAGGAGCTGCAGCTGCATAATTTTTTGCCACCACTAGTTCTTTGTTTGAAGGTATCTGTGTTCCTAAATCTAAAACTGCCTTCATTGTTTCATTGTCATCGACAGAGGCTACTACTTTTAAGAGATCGTTGTTGTTGTCAAAACGTCTCTTCATTTCGAATGAAACTACATCAAGGACTTTGAAGAAAATTTGTTCGAAAGGGAGGTGATCCGTTGTTGTCTGTCCAATGTTCTCCATGATGATTGAATCATTTAGACATGCTGTTAAACATTTTTTTCCTTTCAGGCCTTCTGCAATTTTCACCTTCATGAACAGATAAAATCTCTTTGGCATTGACCAGCAAGTTCTTGGCTGTTTCAGAGAATCACATTTCTTCCAGAGATTTTTGTGTTGCTTCAACAGGGTGTCTACTGGTCATGAAAAAGTAATGAAATCGAGCAGGTGGTCATGAAGTAATGAAAAAGTAATGAAATTGAGTGGGTGGTCATGATATTTTTTTTGTATCAGAACCTGAATGAAGACAAGTTTGTGCACCTAGAAGAAAACACGAACCGGCATGTAGTCGATGCCCCATGACATATATGTAAAAAATATATGACTTCATTAAAAGCTGATGTTGTGAAGAGGGAATGTTTGCAATTTTGCGAATCTTCTAAAAAAACCCAACTGAAACAGTTTAATCCTTAAGGAGGGCAAACTTGATCACTTCCTGATGAATTTACTACAAAGTGCAAACCATGACTTTATCAAGTTCTTGCAGAAGCTGCTATGCATGTTTCATGGCAATGCTGCAGTTGCAAGAGGCTTTTCTGTTAACAAAGAACTTTTAATTGAAAACTTAGAAGAAGATGCAGTTGTTGCAGAAAGAAGTGTTTACAGTGCAATACAATCGTTAGGTGGTTTAGCTAACAGTGAGAAAGAACTGAATGTGGACATCACAAAATCAATGATATTAGCTGTCAAAAATGCTTCATCAAAAAGAGTAGAAGCCTTAAAAAAGAAGAAATCTGACAAAGATGAAGTGGCCAATCGTAAAAGAAGAGCAGTCCAAGAACTAAAGAGAAGAAAAGAAAGCTTATAGAAAAGGCAAAAGAAGAAGCTGAAGTTCTAGATTCTGAGATAACAAGTTTAGCTACAATACTTAAACACTGAGTCTTCCACTGTGAAATTTCCGTTTTCATAAATTTTGTACATTCATAGTTTTTATATTGCCTTAATAAAAACTTGTAAGTTTTTACAGCATTACCATGTTAAAAGAACGTGTGTATTAATAGATGTAATGATAAATATCTCTGAAAATAGACATATCCCATCCTAGATGAAAGCTGAATGTTTTTATTTCCTTAAACACATAGCATTTGGTGAATGGCATAGTGCAAGTCATACATAATTGCATTATTCATGTTAACAAACAAATTTAATGACATAGAACTATATTCAGCTTTCATCTCAACTGGCTTTCAGGTAGGGGTTCATTACCTCCCCCCAATATAGGCATTTTAGCAGCAATGATATTATAGACACATCCATTTTGCCTAAACTATTGTCACATGGAATTAATTTCAGTGTTTGTAAAAATAAAAAAATAACCTGGGATCTCAAGCCAAGGGTACTAGATTATGAGTCTAGAATGGTTGTCATTGTGCCACGCATCGTCTAGAGGTCATGAATTTAACTGAAGATGTCATGGAAAAGTCATGAAAAAGTCATGAATTTGGTTAATTGGAAATCAGTAGACACCCTGTTCAATGACGTCTGAACCTAATCCTAAGGATGCTTCACGAACCTGCAGCTTTTTATCAGCTGGTTCTGTAGTTTCAAGTTTTGCTTTCATTGTGATTATAGCATACTGGAAATCCGATCTTTTCACAACAAACTGTAAACCAGCTGATTCATCAATGTCTTCACCATCGAAATTGGGAGCCTTTTGCTTTGGCAAATGAGCTACTTCAAATAAAACTCTCAAAATTTCAGCGTAGTTATTGAAGATTGCTCTAGTGAATGCCAAGTGCCACGAGCACCATTGTTCCAGCAATTGACAAATATTTTTTGCTTGATAGAGGGCTGCAATTTTCCTGCGACTGAAAAGTCTGTGCGCTCACAGTTATCAAAATAGTGGTTTATTGGGAGAATGGACGAAACAGCATTCTGTACAACAAGGTGTAAATGACGATTAAAACAATGGATCCATGTCACGTCCCTATCAACTCTCTGCTTAATGATAGCTTTTACACCACCTTCACTGCCACTCGTGACATTTGCACCGTTGTAACATTGGCTCAAAATATTGTTTTCATTCAAGCCATAGCATTCAAGAGCGGAAAGAATGGTATCTGCAAAGGAAATAACAGTAAGGGCCCATACCTTTTCTATTAAGAGAAGAGATTCCTTCGCCTTACCCTTAAGCACATCTTACTCCAGTGGCTATGTTTTTAACGTGATTTTTATCTTTTGTGCCAGCTACTAACAATGTGAACCAAGGCACATCGGAAGAAGTGATATCCCACACAATATCCTCTCTTAATAGTAGCCATAATATCAATGACTTCATTTTGTATCCCCGGAGATAAATAGTATGCACTCTGGGGAATGTGCTTTGTACGTTCTTAAGCCAATT
Source organism: Macrothele yani (assembly GCA_039090855.1). NCBI lineage: Eukaryota > Metazoa > Arthropoda > Arachnida > Araneae > Macrothelidae > Macrothele > Macrothele yani. The sequence continues at coordinate 9,087,295 of CM077021.1, read as the reverse complement.
ATCTTTTCCCAAAGTGAATCCAAACAAACTTCTGAACAGTCTATGCTCTTTCTTTTCCATAATACTATATGTTCCACACAAAACAAGTTAGTTTATTACCGAAAATTGGATAATCTATGCCACTGACATAACATAGGTAGTATCCATTTTTCTCCAAAGCTGTGTCGTTCACAAGCGTGGTTACTGATAAACCTTCTGCCATACGTTTGTCTTTTCGCCCATGATACCATTGCAGTAATATGGGCCATAGCTTGCTCGTGCATGACCAAACCTTTTCCTTTTGAAAGGGCACTTTTCCAGCTTTTAAATCTTGCTGTTGTGAATGACTGATCTTTTGCGTTAGTTTGAAAGTGGATCTGACAAGCAAAACAAAAGGCTGCATCTCGTTCAGCCGAATACTCAAGCCAAGGAAAACATACATACCAGTCGGACTAAAAGCTGCTGCCATCCTTGTTTTTTTAGGAAAAGTCGTTTTTGGCTGGTGGATAGTATTTGCTGATAAATCCGAAGGAATATGGGTGTTTGGTAAGTCCATCTGGGTCGATGGTGGCTGTCCTAGCTGCGAATCTCTGACTGACAATGTACGTTTTATGAGAAATTTATCCATTTTTCAACTTGTTGGAATCATGGTTTGTACGCTTCTTGAAAACCTTGTAAAGTTCTTGAAAAAAAAAAAGTTCATTTTCAAGTCCTTAAGAGTACTTGAAAAAGTTTAGGACTCCATATATACAGGGTGATCATAAAGTCGTGCAACCCAGAAAAAAAAATATGAGGTTAATTGCAATTGTTAAAAAAAATTAACATCGTCAAATATAGGTTACAATCCTACCTTCACAACAGCAAAAAAAAAAAAAAAAAAAAAAAAAAAATGAAACCTCATTATAACATATTGGGTTGTAAAAGTCATGACGTATTTTAGCCATGTTTTGCAAAGGTCATTTATTGTTAAAAAGAACAAAGATCAATCAATGATATAATACCCGTTTTGTTTGATAACCTTTTGCCATCTTTCAGTGAGCTGTAGAATGCCTTGTTCATAGAAGGACCTGTCTTTTGTGGTGAAAAACTGTACAAGGTGCTGATTTACAGCCTCATCTGAATTGAACATTATACCACACAAGGACTGTTGAAGAGAGCAAAACAAGTGGAAGTCTGACGGCGCAAGGTCAGGCAAGTATGCTGGGTGTGGCAACACATCCCACCCAAGCTCCAATAATTTTTGGCGGGTGATCAAACTTGTGTGTGGTCTCGCGTTGTCGTGATGGAACACAACACCTTTACGATGAACGAGCTCTGGACATTTCTGGATGATGGATTCGTGAAAACTGTCCAATTGCTGACAGTACACATTCGAATCAATTGTTTGGTTCCGTGGTAGGAGCTCAAAAAACACGACACTTTTAAAATCCCACCACACTGAAACCAGAACCTTCCGCATATGAATGTCTGCTTTGGATGTCGTTTGAGGCGAAGCAGCACATCGGGACCAAGACCGTTTGTGCAGCACATTGTTGTACACAATCCACTAAAAGGATCATTTTCCTCATGTTTAATGAGCATATCGCAGATGTTTATATGCGTCGTCAATTGAGCTTCTTTGAGTTCATGAGGAACCCACACATCGAGCATGCTTACGTATCCCAGCTTCTTCAGGTGGTCGTGAACGCCTGAATGATGGATATGCAATGTGTCTGCAATCTCTCGTGTCGTGTAACGTGGGTTTGACTCAATCAATGCCTTGATTTGGCCTTCATCAACCTCGGTGGGCCTCCCGGACCGAAAAGCATCGTTGAGGTCAAAATCACCAGCACGGAATTTTGTGAACCACCGCTGGCACCGACATTCTTGTAGAGCATTATCACCGTACACTTTACACAACTTTTCACAAGCTTGACGCGCGTTCTTCAATTTACGGAAGTAAAACAGTAAAATATGGCGAAAATGCACAGTTTGGTCTTCCATCTTCAACTTGATGTCAAATCTCCTCAAATCAATCAAATCGCTCAGTATTCCTTTTAGACTGCAGCTAAAACTAGCACCTGTCGAATGCCATAGCGATGACAGAGCTGCACATGCCTCTAGTACTTTCAAAACCGCCCAACCGCCTTCAGGTGTCAAAATACGTCATGACTTTTCCGACAACCCAATTTGTTCAAAGTGGGCTCCGTGTTTGCGAATGCAAACGCGCGCTCTTTTTACCAAGTTTGATGACACTTTGTGAGGCAGCTCCACACCATCGCTGTTGTAATGTTCATTTTAAGTTCATCCAGGGTGTGAGGATTACTGTGATATACAACACCTTTCAGATACCCCCAAAGAAAGAAGTCGAGCAGTGATAAATCTGGGGATCTGGGAAGTCACAGGTCTTTGGAGATGAGGTGTTTACTGAAAAAAATCTCGCAAAAAATTGACGATACTAACCGACATGTGGCATTGTCTTGCTGGAGCCAACAATGTTGTTCGCTGACATCAAGGAGTGCCAAGAACTGTGTGATAATGTCTTGGTAGACGGAACTATCCACAGTCATTTAGAAAAAATCTGTCCCACTATGTGACGGCGCGATATCGCACACCAAACTCCAAGTATTTTCAAATGCAAACCTTTTTCAAGAAAAACATGTGGATTTTCACATGACCAAATCCTATTGTTCTGACTATTGACATAACCTCCTAGGTGAAACCAGACCTGTTCACTGAAGAAAACTGTATCCAGACTCTGTATTCCACGTTGATCAAGGAATGAGCGGAACCATCGGCAGAAGTGTATTCGTTTGCCTGCGTCTGGGGCCTTGAGTTCATGCACTGCACGAATAGGATGTGGACGAAGATGTAACGATCTTGCAGCTTTTTGAGCGCTACCGTATAAGATTGATGATTGCACGTCGAATTTCCGGAGTCTTTTTCGTGGTGACTGCTGCAGTGCTCACTTTGTCTCATCCACTTTATGATCAGTCAAAATGGAGGGTCTCTCGGAGCGTTTTTATCCGCGACAGATCCAGTGTCCTGAAAACACTGCACTAATCGCGATATTAAGGACTTGTTGGGGACTGTTGTACCCGGGAATTTCTTGCGAAAGTCCTCGGCTACACATCCGCATGAACGAGTTGCGAAATAACTTTCCAGAATAAAAATTCACTGCGTCAAGGAAAAAGACATTTCATCTCCACAAAAAATGAATCGACACTACGAACAACCTGTATACACCACAGTGACCTCGGCTTCACTAACAGTATGGTAGTGACATCTAGTGGCATAAAAAATATTATAATGATTTAGCAACAATTTATGAAAAATCAAACTTTCAGTTGCACAAGTTTACGATCACCCTGTAGTACTTGAAGTATTTTTTTGTTTTTGTTTTGTTTGTTTTAAGTAATGATATGAAAGAGCATATGTAAAATAATTGTTTGGGCTGAAAAGTTGTGTAGATAATTTCTGTGTAGTTTCCATAAAAACACCAAGCTGATCAAATAGCGCAGAACTTGTGTTCAACTCAGGGGAGCATGTGGACAGCTGGTACCTTGGCTATGACATCACTACGGAGTAAAACGTCAGCCATGGGAGTAAAATAAGTGGAATGATGTGTTTGTGAATTGCGATGGGCTTCTGTTGACTGGAGCTTTAGAGACACGTTCTTGCCGGAGGGTGAATACGAAAATAATGCACCCCTTCAAAATATTCCACAGAATAAAATGATTTCAGTGAACATCAAAACAGAGGCGCAATTCAAGGTTAATAAAATAAACCAACACAGAGGCAGGTCATCGAAGGTGCGCCCGTCCCAGCTAAGTTTAATGGTTTGAATTTGCTAAAATGCCTACCTACTGGTTGACCGACAGCATACACATCTGATAATTTGGTTTTAAGAAGTCCTTGAAAAGTGCTTGATGCAAATCTTGTGGAATATCACAAGATTACAACTGAGAAGTTACCAAATAAATGACAACTAGAAGTAACTAAAACAAACCTGGACTCTGCTCACCTCATTCACACATTCTGACTGTGACAAATCTAGTCTTTGCTCTTTTGTTCCTGGAAAACCATGGAATGCTTTTCTGTTGACTGTTGGAGCCTCGTTTCGTACTCTACCCTACTGCCAAACAGGTTTTCTGTAATTTAATATCAATGAGTACAAGCAGACGCGGCACGTGGGTTGCTGGAAGTCCGAGGGGAGGGGGAGAGTACGTAAAATCATGGTTGCTAACCCCACAGTGCCACACATACATGAAGGGGTGGGGACCATGGGGCTTAGCACACCCTGTTCCATCGCTCGTGATTGCAGAAAAGTTGCCGTTTTTAAACTGGATCACCACGATTGTTGGAAGCTTTTCTTAGAAAAGGAATGGTTAAGACTTTTTTTTTTTTTTGATAGTTTTGTTGGTTTTGCAATTTTTATTTCTTTCATGCTTTTTTTTTCTTTGTGCTTTTTTTTTTTTTCATATTTGCGATTTTCTTTCTGGGATTTTTTTCTTTGTTGGTTGGTGGCGCACAAGTGTGCATTTGAGGGCGCTGAGTGTTAGGCATGTTCATGACAATGTTATCAATAGGGCTAGGATTTTTATGACCTAAAAATTCATAGAAAATGCCCTATAAAAATGACCTAACAAATGCACATTTATTTTTTATTTCCTTGCAAAACTAATTAATTAAAAAAGAAGTTATCAAATAAAAGAAAAAATCTGAAAAATGTATTTTAATTTGTTGACTGATGCTGTGTAAACTGAAATTATTTATTTTACCAATGAACACAAAACCTAAAAAAATAATACATAGAATAAACAAGAAATACAGAATAATTGTTTTACAGTTTCTATGCCAAACTATAAAAATTTATTGCTCGAAAACATGTCCTATAAGACAAAAAAAAAAAAACAACAGAAAAAAAAAACCCTGTTAAAAGTACAATTTAAATTTTTACAGTTTCCGTGCCAAACTGAGTCATTTTTTGTTAACAAAAAAAGTGCCCTATGAAACAAAACAAGAAAAAGAATAAAAACACAAATTACATTTTCTGAGGGTTCCTTTGCCAAACTGAAAGTTTGAATCTATATTTTGAGGTTACTCACCTTTATTCCCTAAATCTTTTAGGAGGTTATCGTCTCTACACATTTCCAACACATATTTTTCTTATTTACATCGTGGTTCAAGGCCACAAAAAACAAAAAAGAAACATCTTTTTCAACTCACGCAAACTTCATTCCCTTCCCTTCTTTCCCTATGACCAAATTCAGATTCAAAATAATCTACCACAAATATACACAATTGAACTCCCTAAAACACTTTAATCTAATTAAAACTTCAATTAATAAAAACCTATATTACACATTTCTTAAAACGAAATGTGAAGGGAAGGGAATGAAGTTTGCGTGAGTTGAAAAAGATGGGTTTTTTTTTTTGCGGCCTTGAACCACGATGTAAATAAGAAAAATACGTGTTGGAAATGTGTAGAGGCGAAAACCTCCTAAAAGATTTAGGGAATAAAGGTGAGTAACCTGAAAATATAGATTGTCTAAGTAGCATGTGAATAATTGAGCAGCTAGATGACATTTGCCATTTGCAATAGCTGTATGAATATATGAAAGTTTGAATTTCACTAAAAAAATTTATTTGAATAGTTTTTTTTTTCTCATCAGTCCTGAACTGCAATGCACATCAAAAATCTTGTGCAGATTTTCAAAAGAAAATTATTTTCTATTGTCTGCAAACAAAGCTTTAAACATTAAAAATCTCCTTTCCACTTCTACTGAAACCACAGGAGCATTCCTGAAATAAAGTGCCACTTCGTTCAGAGTCTTCTGAGATTTCACCAATGGAGAAATTTCTCCCCGATAGCACATCTGCAATTAAGCACAGCTTTTCATACCCTACATTTTTTTTAAAACTTGCTCAATTTTCTTTTGCCTTTCCCACTTTTCCAGTCACAATGTTTAAGTCATTCACTATTTTCTTTATCAAACCTATTTGATGCACTGATAGCATTGCTGACTTCTCCAAGAAAGTAATGGCACCAGGCAGAAACCCAAAATGTGTCTTAATGTAGGAAAATTTACCTGATATTTCTGGATCAGAAAGTCTCTGCACAACTTTAATTGAGGCTGCTTTATTGCTGTCAAATGAGTTGATCTTCTTCATCCGGGAAAAATTCATCCAAAAAAATGCTCTTTTTATTGAAAATACCAAAATATGCAAAATAATGACTGAAGAATAACAAAAAAAAAAAATCCTTAAAATGACAGAAAAACCTGGAAAAATGCCATATCCCATAAAGTCATGAAAAAAATGCCTTAACAAAGGTACTTAAATCAGCTTATTTTTATATGAAACACATTTGTATAAACTTTTAGTATCGCCAAAATAAAAAAAAAAAAATAAAAAAAAATTGCAAAGTCATAAAAATCCTAACCCAAGTTATCAGTGATTTACCTGAAAAGGCGTAAATCATTGATATTATTGAGAGCTTTCAAATGAAGGTTTCTTAAGTTTTCCAGGTAAAATAGTCTTTAAGATATAAGTATCTAAAATCATTCCACACTTACTGCGATAACCCTGTACGTTCCAATGGAGACAATTTTGAAGGTGATGGGAGACAATAAGGTGTGATGTGAGTTAACATTTTTTAAAAAATTCATTTTGCAAACTTTTGGGTAGTATCATGTAAATATATGAAATTGTGTCTTCTTTAAAACCACAAATCATCTCTCTTAAACTTACGTTGTTATGAAAGGGAGAGGGTAGACCTTGTAAAAAGCAAATCAATTTCTTGAATATTGTTCTTTAAGCTTTATAAACTAAACTATTATATTAAAAAACCAGCATTCCATAGCTATTTTATAATACATAGCAAATGTTTGAAATTAAAATCTGTCAAACTTGGCTACAAATGAGAGTTAAATTTGCTCTAAGAATTGCATTACTTTGAGGAACAAAAGGGAACTGTATTTCGATCCTCAAATGCAATCTAAATTTTGTTCAACTAATAAAATACACCCTTCGCCAAAAAAAAAAAAAAAAAAAAAAAAAAAACACCCAGAAGGAATTGTGCAATTGAGGCAAAAATTGGTATGTGCAATGTTTATGTATAGGAAAGAAAATGAGATTGTAATTCCAGAGCAGTTGGGCCATTTATTTAGGTAAAACAGCTACATTAGTGGAACAAGCCACCAGTACATTGTAGCATCACCTATGGCTCGGATACCTCCAACCCAAAACTTTGGAGCAATTGTTATGTTGTGCATGAAGTGAAGTGGCATGGTGGTGTTGTCATGAATGAGAAAACACCTTTGCCTAACTTTCCACGCCTCTTGTTTTTCATGAGTGTTCTCAAAGACCGTAATGTTTGGCAGTATGAGGCAGCATTAGTTGTGCCTTTTGCCATAAATTCCATATAAAGAACCTCTTCACAGTCGAAAAACATAGTGGCCATGACTTTTTGTGCTGATGGTGTAACTTTGAATTTTTCTGCACAGGCGATGTTGTGTGTCTCCATTCCATAGACACTCTCTGCATTTGTGGGGTAACATGCATGTTCACAGAACCTGCAAAGAAACTCTTTGGAGATCCTAAGATGTTAGCTCATTGGCTGAAAATCTGTGAGGTATTTTCATCTTTCTTGCTGCTGTTCAGGTTGGTTATAAACATCAAAGATCACAGCAACAGCACTACCAATGTTGCTATTGTTCACTGAGGGTTTATTTAGACGAATTTAAAATATAAATATTATTACTTTTTACTATATAATTATAATTTCCTTTAGTACCGAGTATTGCTACCAAACAAGGTAAATGCAGCAACTAACTGACTGGTACTTTATGTAGATGTAATATTTTGAATGTCGACTGGGGCTCAAATATAGGGTGACCAGAAGTCCTGATCTTTATTCCAATCTGAACCGATTCATGAAATAGCAAACTAAATTTTATTTTGTGGCTTACTATTTTTATATATTCTACAATTCGTGTGTAAACCACATACTTAAATTTCAAAAAATAAAAAGAGTATCAAAGTTGTTTTTGTATAATATGAATTTATTTATCATCACCAAAACACAAGTATTGGGTTGATGCATAAGTTCATGCCACTTTTTTACCGCACTACAGAAATGTATTACATCAGAAGAGAAAATGGAATCAATCAAATATCCCCCCTCCCCCCACGGCCGTTGTTCACAATGGTATCCCAATGTCTGGATAGGTCTGCAATGCAATTCTTGAAAAAATGTGCAGGTTTTGCTGCGAAGAAATCAACAAAATTCTGGAGATCAGCATCATTGTTGAACATTCTGCCATGGAGTGCATTCGGCAGAAATCGGAACAGGTGATAGTCTGAAGGAGCGACATCTTGGGAATAGGCCAGATGTAAAAGGATCTCCCATTTCATGTCCTGAATGGCCATTTTGGTCATGTTTCCACTGTGAAGGTGTGCGTTATGTTGTCGGAGAAGGACACCATTGTGCTGATATGGCAGTTTCTGCTGAATTGCCCCCTTCACACGGCGAAGTTGCTCACAATAGAGTGCAGAGTTAATGGTCCAATTCCTCGGCAGCACTTCCCAGTGAATAATGCCTTCCATGTCCCACCACAGACACATGATCTTCGCAGGATGAAGGTCACGTTTTGGACATGGTGTGGGCATCTTGTTTGGGCTTAACCATTCCCTCAGATGCCTGAAAGTCATGTACAGGCACCACTTTTCATCTCCAGTAACAATACATGACAGAAAGGGTTTGTGTTGCTGAGAACATTAGTGATAACGGGCGAGCAAGGAACCACTTATGGCAACACGCTGATTCTTGTTGTCCTCGGTGAGATATGAGTCACCCAAGACCCCAATTTCTGGACCTTTCCCATACGTTCTGGGTGTTGCACCACTGTGGCTCGATCACAGTCCATCTCAGTGGCCAATTTGCGTGTGGTTTGACGCAGATCCAAGTGGATGAGATGGTTCAAACGATCCTCATCAAAGTGAGATAAAAAACCTGAGTGTGGAGAGTCGTTGAGGTCAAAATTGCCACCTCGGAACCACTCGAACCATTTGCGGGCTGTCCTCAGAGCAATAGCATCTTCCCCATACACAGCACAAATTTGTCGAGTAGCCTCGGCGGCTGTGGATCCCTTGTTAAACTCGTAGAGGAGCAGATGTCAGAAATGTTCATTCCTCTCTACTTGACACTCCATATCTCCGGACCTGAAAACCAAAAAAAAAAAAAAAAAAACCATTAGCCACAATCGCACAACGCAGTATGATTTAGATACACGATATTACTGGCTACATTTTGATATACAACTGGCCATCTGCACTGTCACTACTGACCTGGGAAACAGTCGTGAAATAAAACTGCATGAACTTATGCCTCAACCCAATAATCCGAATTTAATAATAATTGATGACATGGCTATTCCTAGACTTAATGCATTACAAATATTTCATATCATGTGTTTTACTAAGGAATAAAGGAGATTTTTAAGTCAAATTTTCGGAAAGGAAGGGTAGGAGTACTACCTGAAAATTTGACTTAAAAATCTCTTTTATTCCTTAATAAAACTCATAAATTTGAAATATTTTTGTAATACAAATTTATTTTTGGGGATCCTTATTATTTTCTTTTTGCGAAAATTTTATTTCTCTCTCTGAACTTTCAGTCCATATTATGTTCTTTTTTTATGCTTTCCAACTGTAGGTTGAAGAAACGTATATGCTCCAGCTTTTTCCGTCCGTCCGTCTGCACGATAACTCGCGTAAAAATGGTTTGATTTCGATGAAATTTTAGTATGTGGTAGGGGACCACCTGGGAACGAACCTTATTGAAAATCTGTGAAGTGGGGTTAAAGGTCAGGACATAAGAGCGGGATGCATTCCATTGCCCTTATACATCATAACTTGCGTAAATATGGTTCGATTTCAATGAAATTTTAGTATGTGGTAGGGGACCACCTGGGGACAAACCCTGTTGAAAATGGGCGAAATGGGGTCAAAGGTCAGGACATAGGATCAAAATCCATTCCGTCGCCCTTATTCATTATAACTTAAGTAAAAATGCTTCGATTGAAACAAAACTTGATCATGTTGTTCCGGAAGTATACTGTACCGGTCCTGTTGAATATAATCAAAATGGGGTCAAAGGTCAGGTCATAGCAAGATTTATTCTACAGCCATTATCCTCATAACTTGAGTAATAATTGGAGTAATGATTTCTGGTATGTTGGAAAGCGTATCATAATCAATGCATTGCATGATTTTACTAACTTGTCTTAAGCTTAAAGCAAATACTTCCTTGAGATAATATACTTCGGTCTTGAATATTAGTGTCAAAACTTACCGGAAACTTACCTTGGCTGATTCTTTTGTCAGTAATTTTACTTTAAAGAAGCATCTAAAAATTTTCCCTTCCTTTTCTTACTGCATAATTTTGTAGGTGTAATTTTTGGGAAAACTCTGTTATTATTATAGCATTGTAATCCATGTTGATATTGATCACTGAAGCAGCTTTTCTTTTTTCTTCCCGTTCACATCTCCTATGAAGCGTGTCATGTAAACCAATCACTTAACATTGAGCATCTTCCGAAGAGTTTCTTTGCAGGTTTTGTGAACATGAGGGTGACATGGTACACTCATGTTTCATCTCCAGAGATGATGCAGCATAAATAGTCGTGGCCTTCTACAGAATAGTGTTAAAGGAAGGCTAGAGAAGACAAAAACGGTGACCTTTATTTTTGTCTGTCAGTGAATGAGGAACCCTTCTTGTAACGCAGTTTGTGATAGTCAAGATGTTCACGGACAATGGAATGAACACTGCCTATCGAAATATCCAACTTTTTTGCCATTTCTACAACTGTTAGTCTTTGATTATTGCGAATTAGTTCATCAACCTACATTACGTTTTCTGCAGTGGTCAATGTTGATGGCCGTCCTTTTGCATCAGCATCTGTCAGATCTGTGTGACCACTTCAAACTTCTGGCACCACTTCACTATAGCTGGACACGACTTTGCATTTTCCCCATACACCGCCATTATTTCATGATGAATCTTGGAACAAATTCAGACATATTGCCCACAAAAATCATAGTGTTCCTCATACCTCGAACGTGAAGTAAAATTCTAGCTGACATGCCATTATGATCGCTTGCTCCTATGTAACTGTTACCGCTATGTCAACGATACTCACCTACTAGGGGGCACACAGTGTAAACTCCATTCCGCACATACACCATGTTTGTTGCGCAATTATACCAAGAGATGGCGGCTGGTGTAACTTATTTTGTGAATGCCCCTCATATTATTATTGTAAGGGTCGCCTAAATGAAAGTGAGACTTGTGTAATAGCATCATTTTGTAATTACACAGAGCCATGCATTTGCGCTGGTAGATGTCATGTCAGGAAGCATGCTGTTATCGGTGCCACATGTCAGTGTACTGTTTGCATGTGTGGCGACAAGTTGACTACGTAGGGTCGTGACATGGATTTGTCCAAATGGGCCCAGCGGGCAGTTATGCAATATTTGATGGCAGAAGGTGTTAGTGGAGCTGAAATTTATTGTCATATGAAGGATGTGTATGGGAATGAGTGTCAGTCACGGTGTACAGTGAATTTCGTAAAGGGCTGTGAGCACAGAGGACATGCCAAGACCTGGGCAAGCACACGTGGCCGTCACCGTGGAATCGATAGCTGCTGTGGAAAACCTTGTGAAGGAGAATCGCCGAATCACCACCCATGAGCTTGCAGCAACATTGTCCGTAAGTAAAGGAACTGTTTCAACACCATTCTCCATTGCTTATTTGGATACAGCAAGCTTTGTGCTCAATGGGTCTCCAAGCATCTCCAGGAGGAGCAGAAGACTCGGCGAATGGGTGCTTGCCTGGAGCATCTGCATCGTTACCACGCAGAGGTGGGGGGGGGGCGTTTCTTTCCAAGATTGTGGCCACAGATGGAACTTGGTGCCACCACTTCAATCCGGCCACAAAACGGATGAGTATAGAATGGCGGCATCCCAACTCTACATGCCCCAAGAAAGCTTAGTCCACCTTAAGAGCTGGAAAAATGATGCACACGGTTTTCTTCGATGAGAATGGCTGACATTGCTGTTAGATTGGCTGGACGCAGGCAGTACGGTCAAGGCAACCACATACTGCAGTCAAGGTAACCACATTCTGCTGTCAAGGCAACCACATACTGCGATATGTTATGCAACCACAAAATGGCCATCAAGCGTAAGTTACCCGGTATGTTGACACATGGGGTTATTCTGCTGCATGACAATGCACACCCGCATGTGGCAACTGTGTCAAGATTTGCTGTGGAGCTTCCGCTGGGAGTTCCTTGACAACCCCCCCCTCCTATAGCTCTGATCTGTGGTCCTGCAGCTACCACATATTCGGGTCACGGAAAATAGCTCTCAAGGGCCGCCGTTTCGCTAATAACGTTGAGGTCCAGGATGCCGTTGAGGACTGGTTCCACAGCCAACCACGGACGTTCTTCGTTCAGGGTATCCACAATCTCGTGCCACACTGGGACACTTGCTTAAACCCACAAGGCAACTATGCATAGCGGATATGTAGCCCATGTATCACTCTTACTTTCTGTATTTTCACATATTTCAACCTATAAACCCTTACTGCAAAAAACAAAACAAAACGACTCTCAGTTTCATTTGGGCGACCCTTTTATTATTATTATTACTATTATTATTATTATTATTATTATGGTGATGATGGGTCATGTCCTGTAGTTTTCTGAAAGAGCTGCAGTCCAAGGACTATGCTATTACCACAGTGTTTATCTCTTCATATATTTATTAATACATGCATGCATATATATTGGTGGTTGGATGAATGGCATTTTCTTTTGTATGATTTGCTGATGGGATAAATGTTGAGATATGACAATAATCATGTTAACCACATGTTTGGGGATTTGTTTAGTAATAGTGTTTCATATTAATCAAATAAAGTAAATTGCAAGTTTTACATTTGATTTCTTAGGTATCAACGGACCAGCCAAACTTTAAAATCTGCCGGTGAGAAGACATCGGAAGCTCTTGGAAGCATTGGAGCTAGTGTCAGTAAAAAGATTGAGGAAGTAAAGTGAGTAATTTATATTTAGATTATAATGATTATAATTCTGTGTGGAAAGTTATGGAAAAAATCTTTTGTATATAACCGTAACTTTGTTTTATGTATGTTTCATTCAGGGTGCTGATATCCTTTTTTGTCATTTGAATTAATAAGCATTCCTCTGAAAAGCTTTATAGTGAGAGGCACGTGAATTCAATTGATGCCTGCCAGTTATTTGTAATTTTAGCACTGAAGCTGCTTTCATGAATACTTTGTGTTATGTGAAGAAAGTCCCATAATGTACAAGGACTGTTCTGAAAAGTACGTGAGGTCACTGTTCTGAGTCTGTGTCACTTGGAGGTTTGGTGTGGACTTCCTCTTCGAAATAGCGACCTTCACATGATGTCATCATCATCAACATTGTCAACCATTATCGATCCACTGCTGGACGAAGGTCTCCCCAAGTTTCCCCCACAATGGTCTGTCTTGTGCCAGTCTCCTCCATGTCACTCCCACATACTTTCGAATTTCATCCACCCATCTCCCATGTGGTCTTCTTCTGGGTCTTTTCTTGTCCCTTGGAATCCAATCTAAAATTTCGGCTGTCCATCGATGGTCTGTGCTTCTGGCAGTATGTCCAGCCCATTGCCATTTCAGGGATTTAACTCTGATCATGACATCATGATCACATGATATACATCAATATATATGGGAATATTCCAGAAATACTGCTTACCTTTGAAGTCCGCTTCTGGAAAACATGTCACATTTCACACAAGTTATGCGGTCCCTGTCCTTCAACCTGTGCCTAGCTGTCATGGTCCCAGTTTGTTTCCACCATCTTTGTTTACTCAAGTGTTACTACTATTTAAAATCTCATGATGATAGATTAAACTTCAATAAAAACATACACTGAAAGTTAAAAAAGTCTGACACTACCGGCGAAGCACTGTAAGTCAAGGAAAACGGAAGTCCCCACAACCCAAGCCTCAAATATATCACAATTGCATACAAATTTAGTAAGTAAAATACCCACCTTTTGCACCACAATATTTGCAAACATTTCTAACACGTGCTATGTTGGCTTCTCAAGAGATGCTCACATGTAGTCCACGAACAAAAAACAAACCGAACCTGTACAACCTGACAATACGAATATGACAGTTCACCAACACTTAATCCAAAACTTATGCAAACATTGATACTGAACTAAAAGGGCTATTTGCACATCATTAAAAACAGACTGGCAAGACTACCTGTGCTCCAAACATTCGCAGAAACTGCATACCACCATATGAACAACAAAATGCTAAAAACGAATTTTTTCACCAATAGGTCAAGCACCATACTATGAGACAATTTAGTGCAGTTCACTATCATAACGCATTAGGAAATTCATGCAACAGAAATTCAAATTGAATACCAATAAATTTCATAGTCAGCATATATAAATATGAATTATACCTAAAGCTAAAATCCATTAAAATCCTACTCATATCATACCACAAAAACCCAGCTTTGAACAGTTCATGAAACACCACTTAGAAATAATGATTGAATGAACCACCATTCATTCTCATCACAAGCAAGTCATTTGGGCTGGTGAATTGAGGTGAACAAGAGATTGTTGTCATGGGGTTTGCAACGATTTTGGACTTGCTTATGATGAGAATGACTGGTGGTTCGTTCGAGGATTATTTCTAAATGGTGTTTCATGAACTGTTCAAAGTTGGGGTTTTGTGGTATCACATGAGTAGGATTTTAATGGATTTTAGCTTTAGGTATAATTCATATTTATATGTGCTGACTATGAAATTTATTGGTATTCAATTTGAATTCCTGTTACATGAATTTCCCAATGTCTTATAATAGTGAACTGCACTAAATTGTCTCATAGTATGGTGTTTGACCTATTGGTGAAAGAATTTGTTTTTAGCATTTTGTTGTTCATATGGTGGTATGCAGTTTTCTGTGAATGTTTGGAGCAGAGGTAGTCTAGTCTTAATGATGTGTAAATAGCCCTTTTAGTTCGGTATCAATGTTTGCATAAGTGTTGTGTAAATAGCCTTTTTAATTCGGTATCAATGTTTGCATAAGTGTTGTGTAAATAGCCTGTTTAGTTCGGTATCAATGTTTGCATAAGTTTTGGATTAAGTGTTGGGGAATTGTCATATTCGTATTGTCGTGTTGTACAGGTTCGGTTTGTTTTTTGTTCGTGGACCAAATGTGAGCATCTCTCGAGAAGCCAACATAACACGTGCTAGAAATGTTTGCAGATATTGAGGTACAAAAGGTGGGTATTTTACTTACTAAATTTGTACGCAGTTATTATACATATTACAGCACATTCATATACCGACCACTGGTGCGGGAGATAATCCTGAAGCAGTCGCCAACAAACTTAAACCCAAGTCTCCTTCAGCAGCATTAAGTTTTGGTAGAACATCAAAAAACACCCAACAGAAAGAGCATACGACCTGGTAAAAACTCAAAAGTTTAAGATTCGGACAAAGAACACTGACTAAAACCTTCATAAAAAGACTCTCGAAATTTTTCGACCAACACTGTGGGCAACCTCGGGAGCTTGGTGATATCACCACAGATGTTCCTGGTTCACCTATCGCCAGTGGAATGCAACACTCCGAAACTGCCTTTCATCAGAGACACTGTCAGAGGTACGTCATGCACACTGGCACCATCTATGGGTCTAACCATTATCAATTTGTTGACAATCGTAGAAATGGTCATTCTCTTTGTGTTTTCTTTTCCCCCCTATTAATACCTTGTCTTTTATGCCGATTTTTTAAGTGTTCAGTTTCCTGCCGAATTAAGTCTTTCCAGTGATTGGATAACATTTAGGGTCATTATGATTACATATTCTCTTCCTATTTTTTATAAATTATAATTGATTCTTCCATTCTCAGATGTCTCTCTCTGATCTATTATTCTTTTTTAACATCTTAATCTCTTCAAATTTTGGGTATGTTTGGTTATCCATAACAAAACTGAACTAAGGCTGTTTTGGGCTTTTTTGGCTTATTTTCCAGAAGTGGACCTCAAAGGTAAGTAGTATTTCTGGAATATTCCAATATATATTGAAATAAGGCGCGTGAAAAACTGAATAGTAGTGATATTCTGGCCTACGCGTTAGGCCTAGATATGAGCTTCAAGTTGAGTTGATATACATTGCTTACAGCAGTCCACAAGCTTCTGAAACACATGTTGCAGTCCATTTTGGAAAGTCATTTGAAGGCAGTGGTTATGGCAGCCTTCACTTCCTCATTTGTTGTAAACTTCCTTTCTCGCAACTCTTTCTTAAGTGTTGGAAAAGCCCAGAAATTTCAGGGTGCGAGGTCTGGGCTCTATGAAGGATGTGGTAGATGTTGGTCACCAATTTTCTCCAAAGCTTGCATTGCTACTTGGGCCACATAAGGCCTCACATTATCCTGAAGAAGAAACCATTCTTGATTAAGCAGTATTGGTTTTTTCCTGCACATTACTCCCTTCAGGTGAACTTGTAAAATGTGAGCATAATATTGTGAAATAACAGTTTGTGTCTTGGGCACCCAATTCTGCAATACTATCCCATGGGCTTCAAAAAACAAAATCAACATCAGTTTCTTTGAAGAACACAAACTGAATTTCTTGGGGAGCCATGAGCTGGTGTGTTTCTATATGCTTGGCTGTTGTTTTGATTCTGGATTAAAATGTTTTATCCAGGACTCGTCTGCTGTGGCTATTTAATTCAAAAAGTCAGAATTTGCTTCCACTGTTTGAAGAAAAGCATGACAAATTTCAACGTAGCATTGTTTTTGTTCTTCAATAAGATCACGTGGCACCCGTCTTTCACAAACACAAAACATCTTCAGATGCGACGTTGCAATTTGTTTGATGACATCTTCCTATACCAACACTCAATAGCAGTGCCAAATTGTGAATTGATAAACGTCTATCGTCTTTCAATAATTTTTTAGCTTTCACAATGTTTTCTTTTAATCAGTCACTGATGTTGATGGGCGCACGATTCGTGGGTTATCCTGCACACTGTGTTTGCCATTCTTGAAATGCTTCCACCACTTGAATATAGCCGACCTACCCAACTCTTCCACACCATACTTTTTTTGAATCGCCTGATATGTTTCCTGGCCACTTTTGCATAACTCTACACAAAATTCAACCACAATTCTTTGACTGGTAATTAGTGGTATATCATGCTCATCCACCATTGTAGTGCACATCACACTTGAACTACACTCATGCTCAAAAATTAAGAATGTCAGTTTTGAATCTTTCACCCTTAGGAGTGCAACCAAAAAGTTCTAGATGTGGAGTATATTGAACCAAACAAAAAATCAGAATGAAAAAAAGCGCTAGAGGATCCCCCACAGTGGTAAAAAAAAAACAAAAAAAAAAAACACCTTCTCTGGAGCTAATTTGCAATGCACATCTTGATGTTTTATGGTGAAGAAAGTATTCAGTATGCCGTATGTTGGCCTGCCACAGTGACACATGCAGTACAGCGTCTGGACAGACTCAGCACCAGGTTATCAAACTGTATTTGAGGTACGGAGTCCAACGTTTGCACCAGTGCTGTTTGAAGTTCCAAAAGAGTTCCAGGAGGTGGATGATATTCTGCAATACATCTCCTGAGAGTGTTCCATGCATGCTCAATGGTGTTTAAATCAAGACAGTGAGTTGGCTACTGTGTAAGCAGGTGATATCCTCACTTTCTAGGCATTCCTCCACTATGGCAGGTCGATGAGGATGTGCATTTTCATCCATAAACACAAACTCAAGTCCCATTGCACTTTTAAATAGCCAGACATATTGTTGCAAAATGGCATCACAATACATCTGGCCTATCATGGTTCCTATTTTAAACACATGGAGAAGTACGTGAACCCAACATTATTCTGCCCCACACTAGAATCCCCTCCCCCTCCCCCAAACAATGATGTTCAAGGTGTTGTACTGAGTCCCGGGTGCTCTCCAGATGAAGACACAGCGTGAATCATTGCACAGACTAAACCTGGATTCATTAATAAACAAAACACAGGCCCATTGGTCAGCTGTGCCCCATGATGTTCCCTGCACCAGGCTACATAGACTCTTTGATGGGCTGCAGTTAATGATATGCATCTGGCAGGTATACAGACCATACTCACTCAATCGTGTGTACTCGGTATGCCTTGAAACCGTGGTCCCTGTAGCAGCTGAAAGGTCTCTGGCAAGGTTCCCTGCTGTACTCCGCCTGTGCCGTCTGGCAGTTAGTGACAAAAGATGGTCTTGTTGCAGCATCATAATCAGCGGGCATCCTGGGCTGAAGCATCAAGACACATTTTCATCCTATTGGAGCCACCGCCATAATCTAGAAATGGCACTCCGTGGGACGTGCAGCTTCTGGGACACTGCCATTTGGGTTTGCCCAGACTCGAGTTGACTGAATATTATGCTCCGCTTAACACCATCATTAATAATGTGGGTTCGCTTAGCCATAGTCATTTGGTATACAGCAAGTTTGTATCTCCAAAGCGCACAACACCTGCTCTAATCTGCTGCTCTGAATTTTCTTTTTATAATCCACCATGAGCTACGTGATGTACGTCGTGCTCCTAGTGGCGCCATAGGTCTGCTGGAGCAACAGATGAACTTTTGTCATTCTGGAATAGGTATGGAATAGTTTGCATAACAAATTACTTTGTGTAGTGCAACATTTTCCTGGGATTCACAGTTACCCTTAATTTTTGAGCATGAGTAAAGACTGCGCACTGCCTTTACTCAAACAAACATAACACAGATGGGAAAATCTTCCCCTACCAGAAACACGTGACTAGTTTCCATAGCAACGGCGCAGTGCTGCCAGTCCACATTGTACTTTCAAAATAGCCTACATATTTATTCCAAATAAACACAATAGCAGAACAGAGCTCACCAGTATATAATTTTTTTTCAGCTTAGTTACACTTGGTCCAGTGTGACACAAGAATCTTTACACTTTCAGGAAAAATGTTTTCAGTGGACAGCCAGCCATGTATACAATCCCTCAGTTTTACATTTTTTACTAATTCACTTGTAAAAATATTCCATTTCAGTATTGAAAACATTTTTACTAACTCACTTGTTAAAACATTTTACTGTGGTACTGAAAATGTTTTTAATAATTCACTTGTAAAAACACTGCACTATTTATTGATCCACTAGTGCGAAACTATTCACTTTTTACAAATGCAATTGATACTAAAACCCTTTTATTAATTTATTTGTAATAACACTTCATTGTGATACTGATAACCTGGTAAGATGCTACGGAAAGCTCACCCAACATTTATCCTTTAGCCCCCCTAAATATTTAAGCAGTTAGAATATATGGCGAGTTTAACCTTCTAAGATTTGGGGGAACTTGGATAAACATGGAACTTTTCGAATTCCACAGAGATTTTGTTATGCCAAATGAATTTTCTGTCAAATTTAATGTGTAACTATTCTGTAAAATGGAGGAAGTGCCCTGAGTGAATGTTTAATAAGATAGTAGTAGAAAGACACCCTTTTCATGATAGTGTTGTGGCGTTATCTTAAGCCATGTTATATAAAGATTATTATAATAGATAGCCAAAAGTAAACTTGAAGGAAAATTTTGAATTTAGACTAAAATTTAACTTTGGGAGATGGGTAGATGCATTTCGAAACAAAAATATTTTCTAAGTATATGAAGGCCATGAACATCCTAAACAAAAATGCATCTAAAAATTTACATTCCACAAGAAGTTATTGAAAAGTTTGCGTTGTTTGTGTTCCCGCAGAGTTGAGTCATCTGAAAGTGCAAAAATAAGTGAATATTGTTGCATGTATATGAAAATGTGTCACTATAAGTCATAGGATAAAATGTACTCGTTCAATAACAACTTATGGAGGCTGTGAAAGTCAATTTAAAAGGACAGGACAAAAATTGCAGTTATGAAATACCTTATAATACCAGGATTCGGATCGATAGCCTTAGTCAAGCTAAAGTGAATACATGGGTCCAAGTCATGGAAGACAACAGCACACAAAATTTTTCACACTGCACTAATTTTGGAATTTTTTTGAAAGGCTACTGCCTATATTTATTTTTTTCTTTAAAAACTTAACAAGGTAATTTAGTGGACAATCAGCTGTGGTATTTCTTTCTTTTCTTGTTTGCTTACACACAGCAGTATAAAAACAGAATCTCAATTTTTCTTTTATTTGGCCACTGGCCTTATGAACAGCGCAACCTGACATATTTCAACACAGTTGGTTTGAACACCAGGCATTGACTTTATGCATCCAAAATCATACCATGATTCACATAGTTTACACACTTTATGCATCCAAAATTATACTACGATTCACATAGCTTACACAAAAAAATACTGGATTCTTTTTTTTTTTTTAATTCTACAAGGTGGACAAGTTCTGTTCTTTTGAAACGTACTCTCTTCTCCCTCACCTAATAAGCTCAACGACAAATTTACAATTTTACACTTATTGATTTAAATTTACAGCACCTGAACAAAAGACTAAAATTTAACTTCAAGTTTACCTTTGGCTATCTATTATAATAACCTTTATATAACATGGCTTAAGATAACGCCACAACAATAGTTTATAAAGAGAGAGAGAGAGAGAGAGAGAGAGAGAGAGAGAGAGATTCCTTGTCAGGTTACAAACAAAATTCATAGACAGACTTATGACAACAAGTGTAAAAAAAAATGACATAAGCTAAAATTGCAAAAAGATAGTAACTTGTTTAAAGCCATGGAGCTTTGTATCAATGTTTCCCAGTGTTGCATACATTGATTAAATACTACATTCAGTATGTAACTGTAAACACTTTTTTTTTACTTGAGGATATCAGTGTCAGGTGAATGAATAGAATTTCTTGGAAAAAATTCTGCCAAGCACATCAAAATGTGTGATCCTCTGTACGATACTTAGCCCCTAATCCCCCCCCCAGTTCTGAGCTGCTAGCATCACTTCTGTTGATAACCATTACAGCCCACCATTTTGCCACCAGCAATTAATTAAAGAATGCAGTGTGTATGCGACTGAGAAGATTTTCTTCTAAAGACATAGAAAATTTGTCTGGGATGATGCTAGGTCAAATGGATTAAAAAGCCTGAGATTGTGTTGAGAAATGATTCATTACGACTTTTGTATTTCCATTTGGTTAGTTTTAACAATTATATTGCAGATACCTTTTAACTAATCTTTGTATTTAGGTAAAGCAGGGCAATAAATTTAACTCGGCAAAGAGATGTAATCTGCTTAGAAATAAGCTTCATGTTGTTGCCAACAAAGATTATAATCTGCTGAATAGAACACTTCATACCATTGAAGTAGTCCACTGAACTTAAATATGAGGGAATCATAACCAAATTGCTAACATTGAATTTTGGTATAATGGCATACAAGCCTTGCAGGAGTTGAAGTTCGTTAACTGAAGTATTGGAGTGCCCGCAAAAAAACGGCATTTTTGATACAACAGTTTTACTTACCCAGAACCTTGGAAGAATTCAAGCTAAATTTCAAAGTACTTGCCATCATGTTCAGTAGTTTGTACCCATCTATTTACCAGTTGTTCAATTCCTGCGCAATACCAAGCTTTCGGTTTAGAGGCAAAGAACTCTTGGCACTTACGTTCGACACTGTCCAAAGGAGTCGACTGCTTGCCACAGAGAAAATGTGCTATCACCCAAAATGAGTGGTAGTCTGAAAGGGGCAAGGTTGGGGCTATGTGCTGGGTGAGGCAGCAGCTTGACTCCAGGCAGTTCTTGAAGTTTAACTTGGGTTCTATTAGCAGAATGAGGTTTTGCATTGTTTTGTTGCAGAAGTGCTCACTTTCTGTTGACTAAGGCAGGGATACTTCTGCTGAAGTTTGTCATGCATCCTGTCCAATTTCTGAGAATACAGTTCTGCATTGATAGATCAACTATTTGGAATGAGCTCAAAGTGGATTACACCTTCATAATTCCATCAGACACACAGCATTCACTTTTTCTCAAAACATCACGTTTGAGGGTTCACTTCTATTCATCCACTGTTGTGAAGAATCAGGATTACGCAGATATATCCACTTTTCAAACAGGAGAAACACCCCAAATGTGGAATAATGCAAACATCTTTTTACTGCATAAAAAAGGCAGTAAATTAAAATTAGAAAACTATAGACTTCTGTTATCCCACATTTATAAACTTTTCACTAGAATTATAACTAATAGATTAGAAACAAGACTTGATTCAATACAACCCACTGAACAAAATAGTTTCAGAAAAAAAAAACCCCAGTACATTGGATTATATTCAGTCAATAATCTTGCTTGTTGAAAAATGCAACAAATACAACCTTCCTCTTTATATAGCTTTCATAGATTTTAAAAAAGCTTTTAACTGTATAAAAATATCATCAATAATAGAAGCTCTTAGATATTATGGCATCCAAAAACAACATATTGACGAAAATGCTGCAGCAAATATCATTCTCAACGAAATAAGCGAAAATTTTTGTATTAATCAATGAATAAGGCAAGGGGACACCATTTCTCCTAAACTCTTCACATTAACGCTGGAATATATGACACTTAATTTAGAATGGTCCAATAAAGGAGTCAACATTAATGGACTTAAATTGAAAAACCTACGATTTGCTGATGACATTCTTATTACTGCAAACAATATGGAAGATTTAAAATAAAAGAAGATTTAATAACTAAATCAACAGAAATTGGATTAAACATTAACTCTGAGAAAACCAATATAATGACAAACCGAAAAGGATACGATGAAAGAGACAATATCATTAAGGTAAACAACAAAGAAATTGAAGTAGTAGGTGAGTATGACTACTTAGGAAAATTGATAACAATGAGGAAACAGGGACTCGTGGAAAAAGTGAAAAGAAGAGTTGGAATGGGATCGTCAGCTTTGGGAAAATTGAAGAGATTTTTAAATAGTAAAATAAAGCCTGAGAATAGAGAAAGACTCTTCAACCAATGTATAATGCCTGTTATGATATATGGAGCAGAAACCTGGCCAATCAAAAAAAAAAAAAAAAGAAATAATAAACAAAATGCAGAAAACTGAAAGAAGAATGGAAAGATGGCTGCTAAACATAAGACTTAAAGGTAAAATCAAAAATGAAGAAATAAGAGCTAAAACAAAATTTTTAGATATTGGAGAAAACATACTTTGAAAGAAATGTAAATGAGCTGGACACAAGGCTGAAGGACAATAGATGGACAAAAGTTATACTGGCATAGATAGACAAAAGAGTGGTGGCCATATGAAAATAAAAGATCAACTGGAAGACCTGAAAGAAGATGGTCAGATGATATAAGGAAAACAATTGCAATTCTTTGGCACCAACAAGCTTAGGACAGAAATAGGTTGAAAGAATTGGGAGATACCTATAGCCAGAAGGGGCTATAAAAAGAATTAAAAGAAAGAGAGAAAGAAAGATCCACTTTTCATCC
Organism: Macrothele yani; assembly: GCA_039090855.1. NCBI lineage: Eukaryota > Metazoa > Arthropoda > Arachnida > Araneae > Macrothelidae > Macrothele > Macrothele yani. Next base: position 9,063,757 of record CM077021.1, on the reverse strand, counting down.
CCAGTAACTATTCGTTTGATAAATCGAGTATCTCATGGAGTTTTGAGCAGTTCCTTGCTTACCTTACCTCAACACATTGTTGAGCTTGAGCTGGAGTGAGTTAATGAGGCACCTCACAGCATTGTCTATAAACCTTTTCATCTACGGTCTAATCTCCATGATTTCAGGCCCATTTCATGCATTGTTGGTGACGATGTGCAGTGAGCATAGGGACCCGGCTGGGTCTTCGGCTACGCAGGCCCATGCACAGAAGGCTGTGATGGACTGTGTGCTGTGACACATTGCCCTGATCACCACTGTCGTAGCTGGGGGTGATTTGTCGCACTGTGGCCCTGCGGTCGCTGTGAACAATAGGCGACGGTCTCCGCTCCTCTCTGGCATCAATGATCTGCAGACGACGGTCCATCGTTTCGCCATCTGTGCACCACTTTTGCTACGTACTCACTACAGCGGCACATGAACAACCCATAAGCAGCGCCGTTTCCGAGATTTTAGTTCTGAGGCACTGTGCCATCACAATTTGTCCTTTATCAAAGTCCGATAAATTGGCAGTTTTTCTCATTCTGACTCTGAACACTACTAACCGAAAGCCGGTCCTCGTGTTGTATATATACTGCTCTGTGAAGTTCACATGCGCCACCATTCGGTCTCCAGGGGCGCTCATTTCTCTAGGCTGGGGGTGGTCATAATGGAATGGCTCATCGGTGTACATACAAGGCATGATCAGAAAGTATCCAGACTGTATTTATTAAAAAAAAGGTACAAGATTTACAGATTTGAAACTTAATTGCCTTCGAAGTAGTCCACTTTCGAAGCCACACACTTAGCCCAGCGCTGTTTTCACTACTCGAAGCATTTTTTTAAGTCTTCTTCTGAAATAGCGAACAGACTTGCAGAACTGAAACTTAATCGCCTTCGAAGTATTGAAGTCCCCTTCCGAAGCCCCACACACTTAGCCCAGCGCTGTTTTCACTACTCGAAGCATTTTTTGAAGTCTTCTTCTGAAATAGCGAACAGACTTGCAGAACTGAAACTTAATCGCCTTCGAAGTATTGAAGTCCCCTTCCGAAGCCCCACACTTAGCCCAGCGCTGTTTTCACTACTCGAAGCATTTTTTGAAGTCTTCCTCTGCAATAGTGAATAGACTTGCAGACCTAAAACTTAATCGCCTTCGAAGTATTGAAGTCCCCTTCCGAAGCCCCACACTTAGCCCAGTGCTGTTTTCACTACTCGAAGCATTTTTTGAAGTCTTCTTCTGAAATAGTGAATAGACTTGCAAACCTGAAACTTAATCACCTTCGAAGTATTGAAGTCTCCTTCCGAAGCCACACACTTAGCCCAGCGCTGTTTTCACTACTCGAAGCATTTTTTGAAGTCTTCTTCTGAAATAGTGAATAGACTTGCAAACCTGAAACTTAATCGCCTTCGAAGTATTGAAGTCTCCTTCCGAAGCCACACACTTAGCCCAGCGCTGTTTTCACTACTCGAAGCATTTTTTGAAGTCTTCTTCTGAAATAGTGAATAGACTTGCAAACCTGAAACTTAATCGCCTTCGAAGTATTGAAGTCTCCTTCCGAAGCCACACACTTAGCCCAGCGCTGTTTTCACTACTCGAAGCATTTTTTGAAGTCTTCTTCTGAAATAGTGAATAGACTTGCAAACCTGAAACTTAATCGCCTTCGAAGTATTGAAGTCTCCTTCCGAAGCCACACACTTAGCCCAGCGCTGTTTTCACTACTCGAAGCATTTTTTGAAGTCTTCTTCTGAAATAGCGAACAGACTTGCAGAACTGAAACTTAATCGCCTTCGAAGTATTGAAGTCCCCTTCCGAAGCCACACACTTAGCCCAGCGCTGTTTTCACTACTCGAAGCATTTTTTGAAGTCTTCTTCTGAAATAGCAAATAGACTTGCAGACCTAAAACTTAATCGCCTTCGAAGTATTGAAGTCCCCTTCGCCGCCCCGGTGGCGCAGTGGTCTAAGCGATGGCCTCTGATCATTCGTCCGCACGGGGTCCGGGTTCGAATCCCAGTGAGGCATGGATGTTGTGTTTGTCTTACGGCACTGGTTCTCTCCCTTCCCTGGAACCAGTGACCCTAAATTAGGGACGGGCGACTGCTTATAGCCCGTTCAGTTGCTCACGGTGGTCGTTAAACCTCCATTAAAAAAAAAAAAAAAAAAAAAAAAAGAAGTCCCCTTCCAAAGCCCCACACTTAGCCCAGCGCTGTTTTCACTACTCGAAGCATTTTTTGAAGTCTTCCTCTGCAATAGTGAATAGACTTGCAGACCTGAAACTTAATCGCCTTCGAAGTATTGAAGTCCCCTTCCGAAGCCACACACTTAGTCCAGTGCTGTTTCCACTGTTTGAAGCATATTTTGAAGTCATCTTCTGAAATAGCAAGCAGTTGCTCTGTTGCATTCTATTTTATCTCCTCAATATCCTGAAATATTTTCCCTTTCAAGTGGATTTGATTTTTGGGAAGAGAAAAAAAGTCTTGAGGAGTGACACCTGGTGAATAGGGTGGCTGTTGGTCCTGTGCAGTGTGGCGCTTAGCAAGAAATTGCTGCTCAAGTCGCAATGCATGGGCAAGTGCATTGTCATGGTGGTGTTGCCACTTGTCCCTCTCGTGCACACACTTAGCCCAGCGCTGTGCCACACACTCTCGTGCAATGCCATCCTTCTGCGACGAACCATGTCTGTCAAACGCTGCAAAACTTGACAGTAGTACTCCCTGATTGTCTGGCTTGATGGAGCATATACGTGATGCATAATTCCCTCATGATTGAAAAAAAAACAGTCAGCATCGTCTTGATATTGTTGTGGCTCTGTTGTGCTATTTTGGGTCTAAGAGAGGTTTGGGGTCTTCCACTATGAAAATTGGGTCTTAGTGGGGTCATATCCATAAACCATCATTTTCAATGCACTTAAAGCAGGTCCCTGGCAGCTGAAACATGAGCCTGTTTTTGTTCAGCTGAGAGCAACTTTGGCACAAATTTAGCTGGGACGCTTCTCGTACCCAAATTGTCCGTAAGAATTGACTTATATATATATATATATATATATTCATATCACTAAGCTGTTCTCTGAGATTCAGAGGTTAGCTACACAAAGAAATACAAACTACCAGATAAATTTCTAACTGATTATTTACTTACTGTTGCCATATCAAACTTCTCCATTTACAGCGATCGTGATACACAACTCGATCCAATTTTAATTTCACCATCCAATTTGTTCTCACTGACATCCATCACACGATGTACACAAGATCTTCTATACTTCATATTCATAACCTTTTTCTCATGCAGACACTCCTGAATCTGATCCTTCCTTGGACTTCCTCTGCCTTTCCTTCCTGCCACTTGGGCTAAAAAAAAATTCCTAGTAAGCATCTCATCACTCATTCTTTCAACATGGCCAAACCACAGAAGCATATTAGCCTCCACCTTTCTAACAATATTTTGCTTCACATTACACAACAGCAACACATCTTCATTCCTCTCACGATCAGAACGTGTCTTGCCACAACCCCCGTAAGTAACACATTTCTCCAGCACACAAACGACTGCTATGTTTTTTCTGTAGTACCCAGGTTTCACTGCCATAAATCAGAGTATGAACAATTACACTTTCATACACAGCCATTTGGGACTCTTTTGGGAACCCATCATTCCTGTGAAAACCTCCCAAAGCAGCTATGACTTTCAATGAAGAATTCACTTGCCTACTAATTTCACCATCCAATTTGTTCTCTCTGTCAAACATGCTTCCTAAGTACACAAACTCATTCACCTGGTCAAGCACTGTGCCATTTAGACTGATATTATATTCAGTACTAACAGTTCCTTGCTTAAAAACCATTACTTTGGTTGTTCCCTTATTTATACCCATTTTGAATTTCATGTGAGCGATCTTCGTGAGAGATGGGTTTGCCTCCTCTGGGCACTCTGTGGGAACAGTGGCACACAGAACAGCTACAAGGGTTTCTGTGAATTTTGGAGGTGCCAGCTAGTTCTGTGTGACATTGGCAAAAAGACCCAAACTCATTGGGGTTTGTTCTAGAATCCTTAGGTTGAATGATCAACTGGAACCGTTAGCTGTGGGCTAATCCCCCACACTGATTTATAATACTTACCTGATTAAAAAGACAAAGAACAGCAACAGTAAGTAAAAATTATCTGGTAGTTTGCACTTCTTTGTGGAGCTAACCTCTGAATCTCAGAGAACAGCTTAGTGATTATGATGATGATTGAATTTCATGCAAACTTTGTACATCCAGGACAACATACCCTGCAACTCACTTTTGCTCTCTGCCAACAGGACTGTGTCATCAGCATACAGCAATCTACACACACGGATATTACCAAGACATAAACCAGTATTGCCCATCTTGGCATCACGCATGCACACATCCATAAATGCACTGCTGGCCACCCAAAATGCAACACCAAGAAGGACACGAGATTGCAAAGCCAGATTTACTGGACACATAACAACAGATACAAAGATGAAACGATTGAGCTTACAGGCCCGTGCGACTTGTGGAACACGCAGACATCAATAGTTCATGTAGCCCCCATGGCTGGCAATAACGGCCGCTACACGCCGCTGCGTCGAACGAAAGAGGCTTTGGATGTGGGCTTGGGGTATATCGGTCCAGGCTGCTTCCACACGTTGCCACAGTTCATCAGGCGTAGCCGCGGGTGGTGCTTGCCGAGCCACTCGGTTGCCGGTCAGCGACCAGAGGTGTTCAGTGGGCGACATGTCGGGAGAAGAGGCGGGCCACGGCAGCAGTGACACCTGGTGGGCCGTGAAGAATTGTTGCACGACGCGTGCCACGTGCGGGCGCGCATTGTTCTGTTGAAACGTGGCCGCTGGCAGGTCCTGCAGATAAGGGAGGACTACAGGCTCCAAAACGTCGGAGATGTAGCGGTGGCTGTTGAGTGTACCGGCGATGCGTTCCAGAGGGGTGCTGGTGTCATATTCAATCGCGCACCAAACCATAACGCCAGGCGATAGACCGGTATGGCGATTCATAATGCAGGCGTCATACAGTCTCTCGCCGCGGTGCCGCCACACGTGGATCCGATCATCCTGGTGTTGCAGGCAGAAGCGGGATTCGTCGAAAAAGACAGTGTCGTGCCATTCCGTAGTCCAGGTGTGGCGTTCAACGGCCCACTACCGCCACACTCGCCAGTGGTGTAACATCAATGGTAATCGAAGCAATGGGCGCTGTGCGACAAGTCCCCGCTCCTGCAGACAACGTCGAATGGTACGTACTGACACAGGTTGTTGCGCAACATACCCTAATTCCTGCGCTAACGTTCGTGATGTGGGCATGTGGCGGTGCCAGCCGTCGATGCCCGTCGCACAACATGCCGGTCCTCTCGTTTGGTGGTGTGCCGCAGCTGCGGCAATCGCTCACGTCGGTCCGTCCGTCCCTCCTGCACCCACCGAATCCATACTCGCCTCACTGCGGCTGGATGTCGTCCCACACGGGCGGCAATGTCTTGGTACGATAAACCGCTGTCGCGATAAGCCACTACTCGTCCTCTGTCGAACTGCGAAACGTGCTGGAATGACTGCCATATTCTGCGACGAGGCATCAGGAAGCTTCCCACACACAGGCCTGGCAGCACAACACATTTCCATTACTTACACCCCGCCTTCTGTGCACCCTTCTTATAGTGCTTCTCGGTGGCGTGCCGGGCGCACGTGATTTGCATATGCCCTGCAATGCTAATCGTTTGCTTGTCCTCTCGCGGGCTACGCATGCTGCGAATTTCAGGCAAATCGGATGCTTCCTTCTTGGTGTGGCATTTTTGGTGGCCAGCAGTGTATATTAAACAGCCATGGTGACATTACACAACCTTGTCTGACTCCTGCACCAATAGAGAACCATTTTGATAAAATACCATTCACTCATACACAAGCTCTACTGCCAGCAGATATGGCTTTTACACTATTAAGTAAATTCCCAGTAGGAAAATTGCCAAATCCGTATCTGTGAGTTATTTGAAGACTTCAACATTAGTTTTTTTTTTTTTTTAAGAATTGACTGAACTGAACTTGAAGTAATGTTGGAGTCTTTAAATAACTCACGGATAGTGATTAGGTGATTTTCCTGCACAGCTGTGTGCACAAGTTGGACGTTGTTTTCACTTTTGCTGGTTGCAAGCCTCCGAGACTGTTCCTCACTCTCAACACTTTCACAACCATCTTTAAAACATTTATACTATTCATAAATTTGTGCACGACTCATACAATCGTCCCCATAGACTTTTTGTAACTTTTAAATATGTGTCTTTGCAAGTTTTGCCAAGTTTTTGACAAAATCTGATGCAGATTTGTTGATCAATTTTTCTCCAACATGACAAATGTGACAAACAGCTTTGCACACATAAGAACAAAGCACTGGTGTAAATAAATGGATGGTCAGGGGAGACATGATTCGTGGCACATGCAAAGTAGGTTCCAAGGTCAACCTGTGCCAAACCACTTTCTGTTGTTTTGCGCAGTTCCAAACTTATGCAACCAATCTAGGTACTTCTTTATCACACCTCATATAAAGATCTTTACAATTTGCACTTTTAAATTAAGCGTAAAAAAACAGGTGAAAAATAGTGTAGCTCGCTGCTTTTCAGGAGGAGTTATTGTAGCTGCAGCAAGCTACTTTTTCAAGAATGTAGTTGCAGCAGTAGTTAGCTACTTTCAAAAAGTACCTTTCCAATCACTGATAAAATTTTATCACATAATTGTCCTCGTGGTGGATTTGTGTTCATTGTTAGAAGGCAGGTAAACCCAGCAGTGTGCTGCATTGTGACCTTGCTCACATGGTGAGGGATGTGCATATAAACATCATGATCTTCACCACTTGCTGCAGTATGGCATGGCCAGTGTGTGATTCACCTTTTGAAATTGCTTGCTGTCGTACCTTGGAAATCTGTGCTTGCTGTAATGCATTGAGGTTTGAAGTGTTTCTCTCTTCTTATGGATAAACAGTAAAGCATTTTGTGGAGTTCAGGGTAAAAATGATGTTTACTGAACTGCAAATAGAGCTGCTCAAAGTGAGTTTTCAGTGAGTGAAAATTTTGTGCAAGACTGATGGAAACTAAAAGACAAGTTAAAAATCAGAAACCTATCAAGGAATTGCATTTTGAAGTCCTAAAATGGGCAGGATTGGAGTTTGTAGTGCCTTTTGTGGCCCGGAAGGGGACTCAATGTAGCGGTGCGACCAAGTAAACACATTTGATGTGCGCAATGGTGGTGGTGGACACTGAGAGTAGTGGAATCGTAAATGATAAAATTGTATGATTAATACCGAATTTAATCATTCATGTGTCTATCATTTTCAGACATAAATGATTAAGTTTAGTAAATCCGTGCATTGCAGTACTGAACTGGATTTTTTCAAGTGCAACATTTGCAATGCAAACAATACCAGTACAAATCTATAACAGTTTGCTTTGCATGAGAATATGTAGGGCAGTTGAATGCACATGTAACAAGTTCACATATGAAGTTCTGTATAAACCAGTGGTTTCGTAGTAACCTTGAACTTCGCAATATTCTCCCTTATTTTAACCGCATATTATGAACAATAATTTTTGGAGAAATCTCATATGTCAAAGTTCACCACTGTTAACAGCAAACAAGATAAGGTGCATTCTCACCCAGTTTTTAAAACTTTATCTTTTACTGGAAAACAAGGAATTACTTGCTGTTTACAACACCACATGGTTCCCCTTACAGATAGGTCAATTTGCATGAAGAAAAGAATATTTCAGTTGCTGTTTTACTGCTTCCTGCTCCTCACCCCACGCTTGCCAAGCATACATCTCCTGAGAAAATGCTGTCTTTTATCTGCTTGCCTTGTCATCTTTCAGTCACTTAAACTCTGACCAGGTAATCTTAGAGTTTATTTTGCATCTAGCAGTATATTGGGTATGTACAAAAATTCTACCTGTTTTTGCAATAGATGCGAATTGTGGTCAGAGTAGTTACGTCACAGATGACGCTACGATGCTGAATTTTTGGCCAATAAAGCATGGAGCAGTAGAGACACTAGGTTTGTCCGAGTAAGTCATTCGTAATGGAAATCACGAACGGTGTAACATGACATGCGATAAGGAGCACATTAGACATTGTTTACTGTACGAGTTCAATAAAGGCAGTACTGCAGCCTCTGCTTGCAGCAACACAGCCAAGTGTACGGGCAGGATGCAGTTGATGATAGCACGTTGCCGTTGGTTTCAGAAATTCCGGGACGGAGACTGAAGCTGTAAAGATCAACCATGTCCTGGACATCCATCCGTGGTTTCTGACGAGGTTGTGGACCATGCCATAAACAAATGACCCACTTTCAACTGTTCAGGAATTAGTGGGAACATTGTTCGTACACAGAACAACAGTCGAAAGATGGATGCATGCGCTTGGGTTCATCACCAAGTTCGATAACTGAGTTCTGCACCAGCTTTCTGCAAAGCAGGGCTGCCGCGGTTGGCCTAGTGGGCAACGTTCATGACTGCCACGGAAAGGACCTCAGGTTCGATCCCAGGCAGGTACGAATGCTTGATCCACTAAATATCCGCCATGCTTCGGATGGGCACGTTAAGCTGTCGCACCCCGGGTACTGGCCTTCCCGGTAATAAATAAGGGCGTCTTCCTCCCCCTTTCTACTTCGCTTCCGTGTCACTTTCCTATCGGGCACTCTAGCCCGAATCTCCTAGCTTCCTATTTCTAAGGGTTGTTTAAGACCTGGGGTCAGACACTCCCTTCCTAAAATCCTCTACATATGATAATTTATGATCATTTTTCTGCAAAGCAATGAGAGGAGGGAATCCGTACCTGTGTTTCTTTGCTTTCTCATCACAGAAACGAACCGTTTTTTGGACGAATTGTAACAGGTGATGAGAAATGGGTACTGTACCGTAATGTAAAGCATTGATGGACTGTGTGCCGAGGTGCGGAGCCTGCTCCTTCGACCTCAAAAGGAGGACTGCATCCCAAAAAGTTCCATTGAGTGTTTGGTGGGATGTGCAGAGTAATCACTCGGCAAAAATTACTGGACTTTGGTTCGGAAGTGTTACCTCACCCGGCGTAATCCCTGACCTGGCACCTATGGACTACCACTTATTTCGATCATTGCAGAACACCTTCGCTGTCCAAACCTTGGATGATGTGAAAACGGCATTACATGACTTTTTTTTACTCTAAAACACAGGAGTTTTTCTGGCGTGTGATTCACCTACTCATAGACAGATGGCAAGAGGTCATACAGAATGATGGCAATTATGTGAAATCCTAGGTACGCTATTTGTTGTGTTCTCCTCCTTTCTTTGTAGCCTACAAAAATGGGTAGAACTTATGCACACACCCAACAGTAACCACTGGGCCACAGAAAGTTGAAAAACATTTAAAACAGCTATCATGATAAGCACAAAACAAGCAAGTATTGGTTCATATATCTGACTTGTAACAGGTGAAATTAAAATTTTTGGCAGTTACTTTAATTTTTACATTTGTTAAATGTTTTGCTTATTGCAGATCTCACTCATATTATTTTTGCTAGCATTTAATTTTTATTTAACAAGAATTATTTACCTTCAATTAATTGATTAACGGTTTATTATTGACTAGCTTTAACCTGATGCAATGTAATATGCCAAAAACAGTCCCTTTTTTTTTTTTTTTTTTTTGTATCTGTCCGGCTTTAACGAAGTTCGCATATATTGAATGTTTTTGACTCTCTCTTCAACTTCGTTATATACTAGTTTGATTATGACTAAAATGAACTGAATGCAGTCGAATGAATAATGAGTGATATCTAAGGAATGCAACTGCTATTGTTTCACTTTTATAACTATTCTTCACACAATGCTCATTCCCTACCTATGCACAGAAATAAAGAATAAGCTGCAACAAATAGGCAAGGAATTATGGTAAATTGTATGCTTTTCTCTCTCTCTCTCTCTCTCTCTCTCTCTCTCTCTCTCTCTCTCTCTCTCTCTCTCTCTCTCTCTCTCTCTCTCTCTCTCTCTCTCTCTCTCTCAGAGTGTATTTGCTGTGGCTAAGTCAGGTGCTTACTAAGGTGTAAAGTGGTGACAAATAATGATTTTACATGGGTTATTATGCCTTGCAGAAAATGCACACACTCCTGTATTGTGATATTCTTCTTTTACAGTTTGCCACCAAGAATTGTTTCTTTTTAGGATGTATTTTGTAAAACATGAAGTGAACTGCTCCAGAACTATATGATATTTTATCACATTTTATGCTGAAGCAAATATATTAATTTTATTTTTTAGTGATTGGTGAGATCTTTCTCTGTAGTTATCTTTGAAATTATTTCTTTAAAACAGTGGCAAAAAAAAAAAATACACTCATGTAAATTAATTTTTCTTACTTAACAGGAATTCTCCAACCTACAAAACAATTGAAGAGAAAGTTGGCTCTGCATATTCAAATGTAAAGGTAATTATTGTTTATAATGTGTATGATTTTTCCTTTTATTCTGTGTGCATTGTTTGCAGAATATTAATTTACATAATTTAAATTTATTGGTAGAATTTTTAGAAGAAAAAGGGTATGTTAATACAAGAATCAAAGTCTGTGTGAAGGCAGGGAAAAGCACTCCGGCAAAATAAGGGTTTACAAGGTAGTAGCTGAAATGTGGCATTTCGTCATTCGATTTTTTTCTGATGATTGACATGGTAGGGCCCAGCAACCTCTTGCATCATAAGATGTTTCCAACATACACTGTCTTATCAGAATAATATGACCACCTACATAATAATAGGAATAACCACCCTTGGCCCGGATGACAGCGACGAGACGGTGTGGCATAGACGCAGTGAAGCCCTAGAAGGTTGCCCAAGGCACACGTGCCCATTCAGACTGCATCAGAGCACGGAGGTCTCGGAAATCACGTGGTTGTGGGTCGGCACATCGAACTTGTCGATCCAAATAATCCTTCAAGTGCTCTGTGGATTGAGGTCGTGTGATTTCGCTGGCCAAGGGAGAACGGAGACATCGCTGTCGTGTTCCTGGAACCAGTCGCGCATCCCCTTAGCGACATGGCAGGACGCATTGTCCTGTTGGTAGGCACCATCATCACCAGGGTAAGTGTCCAACATGAAGGGATGCATGTGGCCAATGAGAATGAACAGGTAGCCATTTGCCATTCAGGGACACATCCAGTGGTACCAGCTGTCCCAGGTCATACCAGGAAAATGTCTGCCAGACAAGCACACTGCCTCCGCCAGCCTGTACTTGACCGACAAGCATGTCTGGGTGGTGGTTCTCATGTGTCTGACGCCGTATTCGTCACCACCTGTCATTTCTGTGGAGTAAGAACCTTGATTCGTGGGAAAAGGAACCCTTTCCCACTTTTCCACTGTCCAGTGATGGTAGTCCCATGCAAACTCTTCAGGCGTTGTTGCCAATTGACCTGGGTCAACATGGGCATCTTGATGCATGCTCGATTCTGGGGACCCATGCGTAACAGGGTTCACTCTACTGTTATCGGGGACACGTACCTGGGTGAACAGCGTTCATTTGCGTGGTCATTTGCTGCACTATGGTGCGTCGATTGCTCTTTACCAGTGGACGGAGGCGACGTTCTCCTCTGGGGTCGATAGCCTTTGGAGCTCCACAGTTATGATATTGAGAGGTACTCGGTGTGCCAGCTGTCCATTCTTGGTACCCCCTTACTACAGCACCTTGCGAACAGCCCACGAAGTCAGCTGTTTCTGAGATGCTTCCACCCTTGGCGCAGTAGTCGATGATCATTCCTTTTTGAACGTCTGTCAAATCACTACGTCTGCCCATCGTGCTCACATAACACACTATGGCTCATCTGTCCTAGTCGGCCGCTTATATATCTCCATGTGGTTGACCTTGTCACGTGCACTCTGTGACACGCCTGGGTGGGTACACTTTGATTCTGAGGGTGGTCATATTATCCTGATGCGACTGTGTAAACAAGTTGTCAGATCTGTATTTCAAATCTAAATCTGCATAGTAATTAATGAGATTTCTGGCATTTCTTCAGAAACTTACAAAGGCAACTTTTAATATGACACAGTTATCTAAATTTTTTGGGTTTTGAAATTAGTCTCATTTTCTGTGAGACTAATTTCAGATTTAAAAGCAAATAAATTTCACTGTTAATCACACAAATAATATCATAAGAATATGCACATAACTCTCCTTCACCTATTCATTTTCCCCACGTTTAATGCACATTATTTCCTCCAACTGTCCATTCCTTTTTATTTCACTGGCGAGCGACAGGCTTTCATACATTAAGTAGTATATATAAATCAACATTTTGGTTCACATGCAATTTGTTCTTAGACCCAGCGAATGTTGATGCAAAAAAAGAAGAGTGATGAGGACAACTAAAGAAGATGTGACTTCCAAAGTGGAATATATAGAGCTATGCAAGACAGTACGAAAAAGTATCACTGAAGACGTAAGGAAATTCAACTGTGAACTAGTAAGGAAAGCAATTGAAAACAACCAAAGCCTAAAGATAGCAAAGGGACATCTCAGTAAGGGAAAAAAACAGATTATGGCACTGAGAAAAGAAGATGGTTCTGTAACAAGAAATAGAGGCAAAATTTTGACAAGAGTGAAATATTTCTACTCCAAATTATATGAAAGGGATGATACATGTACTCCAGACATCATGAAAGGTACCAGTACCAGAGTTCTTCCAGTCCTTCCAGCAGAAGTTGCACATGCAATCAAGAACATGAAGCGGGGAAAAGCTCCAGGAGAAGATGGAATTACTGTAGACATCATACAAGAAGCAAGTGGAGAAATCGAAACAGTACTCGCCCAAATTTTCACTCGATGCCTTAATGAAGGGAAAATTCCTGAGGATTGGAACAACACTACAATAATCTTGCTACATAAAAAAGGTGACATTGAGGATCTCAGGAACTACAGACCTATCAGCCTCCTATCAGTGGTTTATAAAATCTTCACTAAAGTTCTTTCACACCGCTTGAAGGTGACACTGGACATGGCTCAACCGAGAGAACAAGCTGGATTCAGGAGTGGCTACAGCACAATAGATCATATCCACGTACTGAGAGAACTAATTGAAAGAGCGAGGGAATATGAACTTCCATTGTGCATGGCTTTTATCGATTATGAAAAAGCCTTTGATTCGGTGAAACCTTCAGCAGTTGCAATGGCTCTGAAATCCTGCGGTATTGAAGATGCATACATTAACATTATTAATAACATCTATGAAAATGCAAGTGCAAAGATTCGGCTGTTTGAAAATACAACACACATAAAAATTGGAAAAGGAGTGAGACAAGGTGACACCATATCTCCGAAGCTCTTTAATGCCACATTGGAAAATGTCTTTCAATCACTGAACTGGGAAAACAAAGGGATAAAGATTAATGGAGATTATCTAACCCACCTTCGTTTTGCTGATGACATAGTCATTTTTGCAACTACCCCATCAGAGCTACAGAGTATGATCCAGGAACTTGCTGACAAGAGTAAAGAAGTGGGATTAAAAATGAACTTTCAGAAGACATCTTGGACAGCAGATATCAAGTGAGGGTCACATTGATGAAGAAATTAATCGGCGTACAAAACTTGCCTGGAGAGCTTTTGGAAGAAACAGCATAATTTTTAAGAGCAATATGCCATTATGTCTTAAAAGAAAAGTGTTTGATCAATGCATCCTTCCAGTGCTTACGTATGGTGCAGAGACGTGGACCTTAGCTAAAAGAGACATACAAAGGCTGCAGACAACTCAAAGAAGCATGGAGAGGTGCATGCTTGGTGTAACCAGGAGAGATAAGAAGAGCAACATGTGGATCTGAAAAATGACAAGAGTGGAAGACATCATGATCAGAGTTAAATCCCTGAAATGGCAATGGGCTGGACATACTGCCAGAAGGACAGACCATCGATGGACAGCCGGAATTTTAGATTGGATTCCAAGGGACAGGAAAAGACCCAGAAGAAGACCATATGGAAGATGGGTGGATGAAATTCGAAAGTATGCGGGAGTGACATGGAGGAGACTGGCACAAGACAGACCGTTGTGGAGGAAACTTGGGGAGACCTTCGTCCAGCAGTGGATTGATAATGGTTGACAATGATGATGATGATGATATAAATCAAGTATATATTTACTACTTAATGTATGAAAGCCTGTACCTCCACGATTACATAAAAATGAATGGACAGTCAGAGGAAGTAATGTGCTATAAATAAGGGAAAATGGATAGATCAAGAAGGTGAGTTATGCTCATGTTCTTACGAGATTATTTATGTAATTAATTTTGATTTGACACGTTTTTACTTAAAAACCTAGTAATTAATGACATCATGGCACCTCCAAATATTAATCACAGTGAAAAAGGTTTAATAATGGGTTTTTATAGAGGTAAATTATAATACATTTGATGTGGTTTAAAACTCAGGCTTCATGCGACAATAACACACAAAGAAATCGAGCGAAAACATACAGAGTCATGTATGGTAAAAAGTTCGTTTAGTAGTAGCTTTCGGTCATCCTATGACCTTGCTCACCCGCGATCGACTGGATGGGCTGATTGCCAGAACTACAATTTGAAGTTGGGGTGTTGGAACTGTTGCCATTTTAGTAGAGAGATCCAAATAAATTGTATTTTATTTGAATTTATTTGGATCTCTTCTAAAATTTGAAAAAAAAATAGGATTTTATTTGGATCTCTCCTAAAATCTGGCAACAGTTCCAACACCCGAACTTCAAATTGTAGTTCTGGCAACCAGCCCATCCAGTCGATCGCGGGTGATCGAGGTTGTAGAATGACCGAAAGCTACTGCTAAACGAACTGTTTACCATACGTGCCTGTGTGTTTTCGCTCGATTTCTATGCTTAAATACATTTGATAGACAAATTTTTAAACTAGAACCTAGTTCATCGTCAGCACTGTCACTGTCAACTTGAATAAGGGCTAGAAATAGTGAGAAGTATCATGCTTAATGATAATTGCGGTTGGGCACTTCCGACTGATTGGCAACAATTACTCCAATGACGGTCCTGATGATGAACTAGGTTCTAGTTTGAAAATTTGACCACCAACTGTATTATAATTTACCTCTATAAAACCCGTAATTATAATTTTTTTTACTGTGATTTAAAACCTATTAAGGATGCTTTTGACATCCTTATAGGCAATTGTGATTTAATAAAATTCACTTTGAAACAAAGCTATTGTGCAGGTTTATTAATCTCGATGGTGTGAGTTGACCTTTGTAAACATACATGTCATCCGAAAAGGCTCTACTTACTATTTCAAATTTCTATAACAAATGAACTTATTAATATAAGTTCACCAGACCAAAACAATTAGTCAACTCTGCAATTTTGCATCTAATACTTTGTAACACTCCCTTTGCTTGAATTACATCAGCAGTCTGGTTAGATGTGGATGTCACCAGTGGTTAGAATAGTATACATCAATTCTAGCTTACTCCTCCAACAAAATCACTCAATTCAGCTGAAGTATGTGGATCCTTCTGTTCCAGGCAAGCTTTTCAATGGGATTTAAATCTGGTGACTTTGTGCTCCTCACTTACAGATAGTTTTAGCCAGTTACAAATAGTTTTAGCTCTTTGCACCTTGCATTTGTCATCCTAGAGTGCCAGAATGTCTGTATTGCATTCAGCCTTTAAACAATGGACAGAAGGCAATACCTGGTCATCTAGAATATGTATATAGCCTACCTATTTAAATGGATTGATACCACTACTAATGAGCCTAATTTGTGGTAGGTAAAGCTTTCTTAAAGGAACAGTAAACTTAAGAAAAAGGTCCTCGAAAATACGAATTTTTTGCTGTCACGTTATGCATGTGATGGGGTGATGCTCATAGAACCGAAATTTGTTTCCCTATGGCCATTGGGAGCTGAGTAAACAGTCGACAAAGTATCTGGTGATGACGTCACACTGAACAAACCGACAAGCGGTCAGTCGGACCACTTCTCGCACCAGCAGTATCTGTGTACTCGGCGCAGTAGGGGTTGTGAGGGAAAGTACGAGGCAATTAGTGTCAGGAATTTCTCTGCTTGTGTTGTACGTGTCCTGTTCGTTAGTCATCAAACTTTCTGCTGCAATTTACACAACTGGAATTAATTTTAAGCAGTTTTCTGATTTCGCTGAAACCCTTGGCTTACAATCACTCAGTAGCACTACTTTTTACAAAGTGGTGAAATTTTTAAGTGGGCCAATAATCAAATTTACGTGGCACAGGATGAAAAAGCAAATTGCTGATGATTTAAAATTATGCGATTCCGAAATTTGGGTGAGCAGAGATGGACAGCTTGATTCGCCAGGTTTTTGCGCCAAATACTGTACATATTCCATTAGGGATATTCGCAAGGGAAATATTGTTTGTACTGTCGTCCAAAAAGATGTTTTTGACGGGGACTTAGAAAAGAATGCATGCGATTTATTACTCTCGGGCCTCTATGAAGAAATAAAGATATCATTTTTTTTTTTATCAGAAAGGCATAGAAGCATTCGTGTCTTCATGAAGAAAAACTATCCCCAAATTGTTCATCAGTTTGATGTGTGGCACATGGCCAAAAGTTTGACTAAAAATCTAAAAGCTGCTGAAAAGAAAGCTCCTTTACTAGAAGCATGGCGGTCCAGTATAACAAACCATTTATGGTGGTCAGCTCAAACGTGTAATGGGAATGCTGAACTGCTGGTAGGAAAATTTCTATCTGTGACTAACCTACCATACAGTAATAACAGTAGAAATAACAGTTAGATAAACTGCCTTTTATCTAACTGTTATTTCTACAGCTATATATCATGTTCAACTATTGCAGTATTTTTATTTTTGTGGGTGGGAGTGAAGGTGGCATTAATGACTTTGCTCATGGGCTACGATAGGAGAAATACTCATAAAGTTGTTTCTCCCATAACAATAGGAGAGACTAAAAAAAAAACAGACAATAAAATATGCACTTAGTTCAGTGGAAAATGCCTTTATATACTCTTATATAGACAGCAGCTGACAAATCTTTAGTGACAGTGGAAGTTAACCGAAATAGTCTGGGTCATTTCAAGGGAAACAAACAAAAACCCGAATACTGTTCATTATTAGATTCAGGAAAACATTCTCTTATTTTACCCACAACACAGGAAGGGATTACTTTTCTGATTTTTTCACCCTACAGGTATCCAGGCATTCACCCAATATCCGAATTGTTTGTATGCAACATGTCTCCATAGTTTGTTATGTACAAGTTCATATTTTTTTCTCTCATTTTTTTCTGCCAGAAGAATCATTTGATAACAACCTGCCTGTAAGGCGTGGATGTTTAAAACAACACTGTCGAATGATTCGTGGTTTATTATACATTGGGCACTACCTTTTATTTTCATTATCTGATCACTCTCGTTGCAACACAAACACTCGGCGTCTGTTGACATTCTCTTCCAGTTATCACATTGGCATCAGTTAAGATTACCTTTCTACCCTCGAATTTGCTTTCACATTCCTTGTTAAATATTCGTACTGTACTGGCAGAATATCATGGTTCAAATGAATAAGGATTTGCACCAGCCATTTTACAGATTGATGGGATCGACTGTGCTGTACAGAAAGGTAAACAGCACCAACTATAGCCCTCCGCACGCTGAGCGTCCACTCCCTTGTCTAGTGTGATGTTACTGCTGGTTTAAAAAAATGCTCTAGTGGGAGAACTACTTACGATAAAGCATTTCTAATTGAGTCATTTTTCATGTCTCTTTTGACATTACATTTTCGTGCAGAAAAAAAGGAAAAAGAGAAAAAAAGAAAACAGGGAAAAAGAGCAACAATGACAATAGATGGCGCCAGAGATGCAGAGATTGCGACTGAGACCCGGGCCTCAATAAATCAGCTCACTTGAGCTGTGGTAGGCGGGTGAGACACAGCTGCCTCCTGATGAAGACAGTGCCTGTTGAAAGCGCTAGAGGGTTGTGTATGACGGGCTGAATGAGGTTGGCACATGCAATAGGGTTAACACCGAGTTGGAAACGGATTGAGCACTTTTTAAATCACAGTTGACAAATGGTTTAACTGCCAGGGAATGTATATAGTGTAAATATGTACATAGTGTTTTTAACGGAGTGTATTCATGAATGAGTGGTTATAGTGTGTGTATGTGTGAGGTTTTTTATCGTGATGACGAGCTATGGTTACGTTTCATATGGCAGAAAGAAACCTGCGTGTGTTGTCCAGTAAATAAATAAAAAAAAAAAGATAGTATGACGTTTCATCCCCGGAAGAAGGAAAATCATAGGCAAAGAGTCGGTTCAACCTCAGAAAGCCAACAACAATATAAGTGACGTGCTTGAAGTGTTACAAGATAAAAAAATGACCAAGATCTTTCGGGTAAGTGAATGGTTGTTTTTATAGAATATCATAAATACACTATATTGACAAAAGTAACTGGATACCCATTCAAAAGCAAATGAACGGATCCTCTGCATTGTCAAGATGTGCGGTACAGCTGCAAACAGTATAAAAACAAGCCTGCAGCTGACCACGATCATATCGCACTGTGAGGTTGAGTGTAAATGTTGCGGCGGGAGAGAACTGACTTTGAGAAAGGAAAGATTGTTGGGTGTTATATTAGTGGGTTGTCCATAAGAGAAACCGAGAGGCGTTTAAACATACCCAAGTCAACTGTTTTGGATGTACTGAATAAGTGGAAGACGCATGGCACGCCTGAAGCAGCAAAATGTACCGGCAAGCCAAAAAAAAAAATCGGTGATAAGGGATGTCGAAGCCTCAGGAGAGTCGTTACAGCTAATCAACGGAGTACTGCACAAGACAGTGTACAGATGAGTAAAAATGCTGGAACCTCGGTGTGTACATCACCATTCACAGAGAACTTCATTCCATGGGTTACTATGGTTGTGCGGCTGCTCATAAGCCTTTCATCTCCACTGGAAATGCTACTCGTCGTTTAGCATGGTGTAAAGAACATTTATTGTGGACCGTAGATCAATGGAAATGGGCCCTATGGACTGATGAATCTAGATACACGATCCATCAGTCTGATGGCAGTGTGTGGGTATGGCGGCAGCCGGGGGAATGCTATTTACCACAGTGTACGTTCCTACAGTCAAATTTGGAGCTGGCAGTGTACTCTTGTGGGGGTGTTTTTTCGTGTTATGGTCCCGGCCCCATTGGTTATCATGGACAAACCTGTTAACCAGCATATGTGCCTCGATATTCTGGACAATTATGCCCTACCAACTCTGTGGCAATACTATGGAGCCGAGATTTGTTGGTACCAGCAGGATAATGCACTGAGTCATAAAGCAAGGACTGTTACGGCGTGGTTTGACGATAATTCCGTATCGTGTGTGGACTGGCCAGCACAGAGCCCTGATCTTAATCCCATAGAGCACCTCTGGGATGAATTAAATCACCACATAAGAAGTTTAGAACCAATGTCTACTACTAAGTGACAGTTATCAGCAGCATTATGTACAGAATGGAAGCGCATACCTATCGCTGTGTTCCAAAACCTTGTCGAAAGCATGTCTCGAAGTGTCAGTGCATGCATTAAGGCCAAAGGTGGACCGACACCGTACTAATATATGTCAATAAATGTTATGTTGTGTTTTTCTTCTGGGTGTCCGGTGATTTTTTTCAATATAGTGTATATTGAACAGCCATGGTGACATTACACCACCTTGTCTGACTCGTGCACTAATAGAAATCCATTTTGATAAAACACCATTCATATGTACACCTGCTCATAGCTTTTGCACATTCAAACCAATTCCCAGTTTTAACATAATGGTTCAAGACCTTTTACAGAAGCATCCTGTCCACTTTGTCATAAGCTTTCTCCAAATCTACAAAGGCAGCAAACACTTCGTTCGGTACCTGCAGACAGATACTTTTAGCCACTGTATATAATGCAGAATTTTGGTTAGTTTAGCCCTCTGCAGACATAAAACCACTCTGTACATGATTCATTTTCAATGTGTGCATTAGTATTTCTGTTTTGCTGCTGAATCCACCTATTTCTCCCAGACACCCTGCTTGTCAGTATCGTGGCAGCTTCTAACCTCCATTGGGTCCTTTATTTGGCAGCACTGCCATAAAAGAGGTCTGAAAGCTGCTTTTTTATACCACCAGTTTTTTTCTCTGGCCAAAACTTTCCTGGAGAAAATGTTCTTCTGCAGGTGACAGGAGACTTTCTGTGCTTTGTGGCAATTCTGTTGCCTAGTTTTTATCAAGCTTTCCAGTCCTATCAATATGGTGTGAAGTTATAACTACAAGTTGTGACTGGTAGTAAAAACATGCAGTGCAAAGTTATTTATTCCAGCATTAGTTTTCTTGTAAACATTCATTCTTAACTGTGCCATTTCTTGAGCTTACTGGGAAGGTGTGATTTTCTTGTGGTGCATTGTATTTTTGTTTGATGTAGCATTGTAATCTTTTTCAAAAGTCAGACACATGATGTGCCTACTGTATAATAGAAGTTCAGGGAGAAGTATTTCTAATACCACATTGAAAATGAACTCTATGGTTAAGTTATGTAAATAAGATTGTTATATGGGACATTTTCCAGTAGTGACTGCTACCGTCTTCAGTCATAGAATGCTTGAGAACAGCATGAGGTGCCAGCATGTGTTAATTCAAGTGTAACAGTTTTATTTACATAACTTGAAATATAGAGTTCATTTCCAATGTCGTATTAAGAATACCTCTTAATGAATCTCTTTAGTGTCCTCATGTTATGTAGATTTCTGCCATCCCTTGTCATTATGCTGTACTGTAAATTACTTCATGTAAGTAACCTCCTTTTCCTTCATTGATTTTCAGACCAAAGTCAGTGGGAGCCCTCAGAGTAATGGAGGAAATTTTGAAGAAGCCTTACTCACTGCAGAGGCAAAATCTGATGGTTCTGGTGATGCTGGTATAATAGAAAAGCCCAATTAGTTTCCTACATGGAAATTTGGAAAATGATTGCCAAGATTATCTCTTGCACATCAACTTTTTTGTGTGATTGTTTCTACTGTGATACACTAATTGATTGTTATGTGAATTTTTTCTATGTAATTTTCTTTTTGGTTTTGGTTTGCTAAATTGTGGCATGGTGAATTTTATGTAAAGTTACATGCTGCACTGAATTGGAGTATTATACTACATATTTCCTACTAGAAAATGGATGAATGATTATAACTTGCTTTTGAAAAGGGGTTATGCATTTTGTTTTTCAGTTGCAGAGCTATCTGTTCATTCACAGGCAATATTGTACTGACTGAAAGTTATTTTAAATTATCACTGAATTCTTTACCGTGGTTTGCTTATTTGATAGATTGACATGTTCTATTAGCAGTGTAAACCCCCAAAGCAGTCTATTTTTTAACAAAATTTGTACTCCTTTAATTGATATAATGAAACTATTTTGATATTTGGTACTTCTACATGATGAGCTTATTGTGAAATGCTGTCTTCCTGAATCTTTCGAGCTTATTTCAAACGAACTCTTGTAAGGTGCTAAATGTTTTTTCACATGTAATATTTTATACATATACTATGTGATATGTTAACTTTGAATTTGTCTTCCAGAAGACTTTGAACATTTCAGAGCTATCTTTCAGCTTTTTTGCAGTGGAGCAACAAATATTTTCTATCGTTTTCTTTTCTTACAATTCACGTGCCTTCCTGTTTAATATGGACTGTATCTGTAATAAAAAAAAAAATGTTTCGTGGTTTTGGCAGTGTAAGTTGAATGTTATGACTGATAATCTTAGAAATGTAAACTTCAGTGTAGAGTGAAGAAATGAGAGTGGTTTTCATAATTCAGAAAAAAATTTACTTTTTGATAAGCAGTTTTGTATACTTTTTAAAAAAATAATAATTTGATTATGTATCTGAAAAATGAAAATGTTGGGTTTCAAGAAAGGTCAGTACTGGATATAAATATGTGTAACCACTGATTGTTTTGTACGTGCCTTAACATAGTATGAATTTGTTATGCAGTTATTTGGTTCTTCGGCAAGTTTATCAAATTGTATTCTTAAAGACTGCCAAAAAATATTTGTATTTGGTGAAAAGCCAATAAAACTATTCCAAGTGTTAGTACTTGCATCGTTGAACCTTTATTTTGTTTTTGTCTGTTAATTTCAGAACCAACACATATGGTAATGGAATAAATGTTATAGGACCAAATAGTTTTGCAGCTTATCTGTGAAAAAAGTTAGCTGTAGTCCAGGTTTGTTTGTTTTTTCCCCCATGTGGAGTTGTTTTCCTTTGCTGCCACATTCAAAACATCTGAATGCGTATTCCAAATGATATGAATTGTTTCAGGTCAATAGCCAGACATTTTGTTCTGTTATTCCATCAGCTGAAAAAAATAGTCATTAAGCTTAATTGCTTCACTTGTGAAGTGATGTGGCTGTGACTATTTTGGGGCGCTTAGTCATTTTTGTTGGTCATTCTGTTTCTGGGGTATCCTCCAGGCACTAAGATTGCTCTTGTAAATGTTCCTTGTTAGTTTGATAAATCTTCATTTATAAGGTAGCACAATTTTTCATTTTTTTATGTGTAAAATATCTACTGCTTATGTATAAAGAATAATATGCATTGCGCTTCACAGTAATTACTGGATGTTTGGTTTCTGTACAGAAATAATTTTTGTGTTTAGAGTAAAACCAGAAAAATGCTGTAGCTTTTATATTCATACCTGTATTCCATATTCTTTGGAAATGTGTGTATATGCCTTTATATACTGAACACAATTTCTTCATACTTATAATCATTTTGAACCATGGACCCTGCAGCTTGTTGCATGGTCAATTTATTCTCAGTATTTGGTACTATATAAATGACCATAAAATTTTATAATTAAAGTTCCTGAACTACCTGTTGTCCTCTTTTCATGTATTTATTATTGTTTCTTTATCACTGAGTATGTGACAATTGATTTTACTTTCTCTGTCAGTGAAGTTTATACTCAAAAGTTCTGATCAGGTAACACCAAAATGTTAAGATGAGTGTACCTCATTGTAAAAACTTGAACCCTTTAAGTGTGCATGCTCACTTCTGTAGACTCCTTGTGAGGGGGCACAGACAAAGTACTGGTTTCTTCTGTAGGGGACAGTGCACTAAGGACTTGTCTGTCCACTGTAGGACAAGGCGTTCTGATGTATTTTTAGACAAAGGTAAATGCAGAGTTGTATAAAAATAAAATATATCTGCGTACACAACCATTGAAACAGAAAACTTGTTGCAAACTCATGAACCTTGATAACAATAGAATAAGATAATTTAAAGAAAAATTAGTAAAACAATAAACAATTATTAGAACAATACAGATTCCAATAAGTACAGAATAAATGCATTATAATTGAATGTGCAGCAGCATTTGTGAAATGGACCTTTATGGCAAAATATTAAAATATTGGACTTATGAACCTCATAAGAACAAGAGATTAATTAAAGAAAGTTTTTATATCCAGAAAAGCAGTTCCATTAATGAACCTTCAAAAATTATAAATAGCATTTTCAACAACTTAATTCAAAAAATAGTACACCTACAAAGTACATGAGGAAAAAATTTGAATTTAATAAGTGACAACTTCAAGAGGAATCTGGTAAAGTTTGAATTCTTTCTGTGTAAACGAAACTTTGGATCCATTCAGAACAGGCCTTGATAAAATCTAAAGGCCGGAAACGTCTGAAAACAAAAGAACTAAGATGATGTGAAAAATAAGTGAAAGTTAGTGAAACGTTCAAGTTAAGAGCCTTGAGTGTTTTAATTGCTGTAAATTACTTTTTTAATCTACAAGCAAAAACTGCAAAATCTAATAATTTGTAAACTATCCGCATACATCGCATGTCTACATTCTGCAACTTTGGGTAAATGTTAAAATATATAATGTTAGGAAGCAATGAAATGGGATAAAATTTTATTGCATTTCCCAGCTCTATGTTAATTACATCTTCTTTATCTGCTATTTACAACAAAAGTGTTAGCAAAGGCAAAGTAATGCAATAAATGTAAGAAATGGTAAAATATCAAATCAATTTAATCAGTTAAAAAAATGTTTCTGTTATTGAGCATTACAAATGTGAATGTAATGCAATATTTGGAATGTTTGCGTACAAATGTGCAGGTATGCATGCATGCATGCATGCACTGCATACATATACCTGTACATTTGTACAAATGGATGCTAAAAAAGATTCAGTACTTGTTTTTGGGTGCGAAAAATAATGAAACGTGGTATTGCGCAACATGCTACATCACTGTCTGCACAACAGACTCGGGTTTATTTGCGAACCCTTTTACTTAAAACCAGAACCATAATCATAGGAAATAGTTTCATCAACGGAACTATCTGATCCTCCATAATACTCTAAATCGGCTCACTTTGAATTCAGTGTTTAGGAGCAAACACTCGATGGAAAGGCAAAACAAAAACTACCTTAAGCATGGGAACAGAAAGCTCAGGTCACTAGCGACTTCAATGATGTTTCAACAGAAACAAATTGGTTAGACAAAAACTGGTTTGCTTGTTCCACACAAAGCATTTTATCTTGATAATTAACACAGCAATCATACATCGTTGTATTGACTGTAATTACTGTTTCACACGTTAATTAAATCACATCAGAAAACTTGAAAATTTTACCTTAAGTTCTTTTTTTTTTTTTTTAAATCTTAAGTTCCCATGTGAGCTAAGCTTGAAATCACCTGTAGTAGCAGAAGTAGATGCTGTGAGCCCAGCTCATTTGTGCACATGAAGTTTGGGGGCTGTAAGCGCAGCTCGTTTGTTCCCATGAATGCATGGATAAGCTGAACTTGGGTTAGTCAGGGTTACAAATGCTAAAGTGAATATCTGAACTTCAAAAACAGCATCCATACAATATTATACATCTTTATTATACATTTCATGAGCTGTTCAGCAGAAATAATGACTTCTTTGTAGCGCTTACATCGTCGATGTGGTACTGAGGCTAGATTGCCTCATTCTTGGGTTCAATGTTTGTGCAGCCACTGTTGAGCTTTCTTGTTGTGAATCATTTTGCAGTGCCATAAAGTTTTCTTATTTATGTTTTGAACTTTTGTGTTCCTCTGTATGTCTTTCCCATGAATATGCTGAATTAATGCTATTGTTATAATTATTTTTAGTTTTTTTTTTTTTTTTTTTTTCTCCCCTCTATGAAAGTAGCTTCTGCTGTTCTAAATTAATGATTTTTTTTTTTTTGTCAGTTTCGGATCTTTATATTTTCAGTATCAGGTTTCATGAGTTTTTCATACAATATTATATTTAAGCATTTGATGCTACTCTCTATATATAATGCATTGGTTTCTTTTCTCCCCCTCTCTTTGTAAATGGGAATGTCATGAGAACTCCAGCTTTGTTGTAAAGCTTGGTTGCTTCTCTATTGTTTTCTTATATTTCCATGATATTGAAAATTGCACTTTAGCTTAGGATATACTGAGGAAAAAAAAAATTCCTGTAGTTCTCTTGATCCTCCAAAATCATAATGTCAACAGCATATTTCTAGTAAACAGCACTGACATTGATTGTACTCAGTGATGAAGAAGCAATTATTAAACCAAGACCATATGTATTTTAGAATTTTTATTTTAATTTCAATATTTTTTGTAATGAATATTGAAAAACAACATAGTGTGCCACTCTGTAATGCCTATGAATGGTAATGTATGAAGACAGTTTCTTCAATAACTTGTACAGCTTTCAAGTGCCTTTAAATAATGCAGGATGTTTGTGATTATTCATTGCCTTAAATTTCTTGAATTGTATTCAAGGTGTTCCAGCATGACACTGATTTTGCAAGCAAAATATTTTTTTCGGTAACATTTTGTTTATTTCTTTAAATAAAATGGTTGTTGATCTGAGCAAGAAAAAAAGGATTTGGTTCACATACATTTTTTGTGTGGATAAATCAAAATGTTGAAAAATGTAGATAAAAATTTGAAATATATAAAAATGTTTCTAATAAAATATTCATGCACAAATGCAAGCTTAGTATTATTCAAAGGTGTCTAATGTTCTTCTTTATTTAGCTGTACACTGAGTGTCTACAGAGGCTGTTCATGCATTTTTAGAACATTTTTGATAAGAAATTACAGAAAAATAAGAGAAAGCCGCCCTGGTGGCGCAATGGTATAAGCGATGGCTTATGACCGTTCAAGAAAGGGTCCCGGTGAGGTATGGATGTTGTTTGTCTTACTGCACTAACTCTCTCCTTTCCCTGGAACCAGTAGCCCTAAATTGAGTACTGGGGACTGCTTATAGCCCATTGAGTTGCTCACAGTGGTCTTTAAACCTTCAATAAAAAAAAAAAAAAAAAAGAGAGAGAGAGAGAGAGAAGTTCAAAGAATTGAAACTGGCAACAGTGTGTTAGATGAACACATGAAGGAAACATATGCTAAGAAAATGTCGCATGTAGCAAGCTGTGGATAGGTTATGTTTTTGCTTTTTGCAAAAATGATCATATTCTGTAATTCAAAATCACTGAAAATCATGGAATTACCATTTCTAAATGTAAAATGAGCAATATTATTAATAATAGAGAGAAAAATCGTCAAGCATTGCGTTTGGCTTTTCAAGAGCCTGCAATGCTGTTGGGTGAGCATGAACATAATGTTTACCATTCTGCTACAGTGAGTATGTATAGGCAAAAATTTTATCTCTTCCATAGCAGTGAGACCGGTTTCAGTTGACCTAAGACTGAAGAAATTTAGCCAATGAGTGAGCCAATTAACTATAGTGGTTGATTGTTTAATGTTATGGTGTACTGCCAAGAAAGCTCTGATTCTGCGAGGCATTTTTGAAGTAACTTCATCTAGACATGGCAAAAATAGCATGTGTTTCTAGTACTACTCGGCTGATTAGCAAATTTGTTTCTCTAGGTACTAATGTATATGTGGTTGCGTTATCGAAGATATAAGAAATCTCTCGGTTGCTGAGAAATTTCAAATTAAAGGAAGACCAATTCTGGAAGTTAAAAATTTAAGATATTCTGAGTTCTTTCAATAAGTTAAAATATTTTGGAATAGGAATTACAACTTTAAAACAGTGCATTCATTTAAACAAGCAAGAGAAGTTGCATGGAATATACTTATTTTTTCAAAATATTTTATTGATTAATAATGAAATGTAAAATATCTTTGTAATATAAAAATATTTTATATTTTTATTATTAATCCAAAGTTTCTGAAAATTGAAAAGTCTTAATAATTGGTTGCCCGTTAATTGAAGATGGTTTGAGTTGCTTTTTTGGGGGGAGACTTGAGTGTGACAGAAATCTTAAGAATGAAAGAGTTGCCTGGAATACGAGACAGATTCCTGATCTTGATGTACAGTTCAACCCCGATATACCGCCCGCGCCCTTTAAATTGTCACCACTGTTAGCGGGTTGCAAATCTTATCCTATTCTACAAAATGGAAATTTCCCCATTTAAACCATCTGCTAGGACATCCTAGTGACATTCTGGTATTTGTGATTGGCAATACACAGTTGAACTTCCTTTCAAAATATTCACTTGCAACAGATCCTCTGAACCATCCACTCCATTTTCTTATGTGTTTCCTGAAGGCATGTTAGATAGGTCCTCCTTTAAGAGGTTTTGCGGAGTGGGCGAGATCTTGAAAAAAGAATCGTACGCCACCCTGGTAGCGCAGTGGTCTAAGCGATGACTTCTGATCATTCGCCCAACGGAGGGGTCTGGGTTCAAATCCCGAGTAAGGCATTGTTGTTTGTGTTTTTCTTTCGGGGTTTATTTGCTGAGTTGCCGCCCCGGTGGCGCAGTGGTCTAAGCGATGGCCTGTGATCACTCGTCCGACAGGGGTCCGGGTTCGAATCCCGGTTAGGCATGGATGTTGTGTTTGTCTTACGGCACTGGCTGTCTCCCTTCCCTGGAACCAGTGACCCTAATTTAGGGACGGGCGACTGCTTATAGCCCATTGAGTTGCTCACGGTGGTCGTTAAACCTCCAATCAAAAAAAAAAAAAAAAAAAAAAATTATTTGCTGAGTTCCTTGTTCACCTATGTACATTGCTGACACTGAAACAATGTCCATACTGTATATATCTGCCAACCAAGTCCAATGATATGTTCAATACACAGTATATCTCAATATATCTGTCAACTAAGTCCAACAAATAAATAATTTTTAAACCACCAATAACAAAAAAAAAAAAACCCCGTTCAAGTGTGGTCAATGAAGTGTATTTGGCTGTCTAATATCAAGGGCAGACCCTTTTGTGATAAATATCTAAACTTACAAAACGGAGAAGTAGGGACCGTCATAAGGTTCCGTTTATGATTTGACCAAATGACAATAGCTTAACTGCTGTCTCGTCTATTTATTTCCTCGGAGGCCATGCCAAAGACATTGGAGAACAGACTGGCAAAAAGCGTGCTACTTCCGGCATATATTGAAAGCTGACATTATAGGGGGTAACTGGTGTTGACGTGTTTGCGCAAGTATTTTTTTTTTTTTTTTTGATTGAAGGTTTAACGACCACCGTGAACAACTCAATGGGCTATAAGCAGTCGCCCGTCCCTACTTTAGGGTCACTGGTTCCAGGGAAGGGAGAGAGCCAGGGCCGTAAGACAAACACAACATCCATGCCTAACCGGGATTCGAACCCGGACCCCTGTCGGACGAGTGATCACAGGCCATCGCTTAGACCACTGCGCCTCCGGGGCGGCGCAAGTATTTCAGTTCTAAATCTAAAAAGATTTTGATATATCTTCAAGACTTACACTGATGAGCTATTATATTATGACCATCTACCTAATAAGCTGTAGGACCCCCTTTAGCCCGCAAAACAACGGCCACTCGGCAAGGCATCGATTCGATGAGGTGGCGATAGGTATCCTGGGGTATCTGGTACCATGTCAACAGCAGATCCTCCAGTTCCCGTACATTTCGGAGTGGTGGTGATTTAGCGCGAAACCGCTTTTCCAAGTCTAATAAAAAAATGTTCACTTGTTTTCATGTCAGGTGAATTTGGAGGCCAGGTCATTAACAAAAAGTCACCAGTATGTTCCTCGAACCATTCATGGACGATTCTGGCAGTGTGGCATCGCGCATTATCCTGTTAGTAATGGCCATCAGCAGGAAACAGTTGCCATGAATAGGTGAACTTGGTCTGCAATGATGTTCAGATACCTGGCAGCGGTGCCCCGGTGGCACAGTGGTCTAAGCGATTGCTTGTGCCCATTCGTCCGAGATGGGTCCGGGTTCGAGTCCCGGTGAGGCATGGATGTTGTGTTTGTCTTACGGCGCTGGATCTCTCCATTCATGGAACCAGTGAGTCTAAATTAGGGACAGGCGACTGCTTATAGCCCATTGAGTTGCTCACGGTGGTCGTTAAATCTCCAATAAAAAAAAATACCTGACAGCTGTCAGGGATTGTGCTATTGAGATCATAGGGCCTAAAGTTTAGTGTCCCAAGAAAACTTCCCTCACAGCATAACACGGCCGCCGCCGGCCTGTTTTCACCCAACAGTACATCAAGGTGCCATAGCCTCCGTAGGTAATCGGCGTATCCGCGCTCGGCCGTTTACCGTAAAATAATTACGTGATACACCAGGAATCTTGATTCGTCAGACCTGGCCGCTTTCTTCCAATCATTCACGGTCCAACCTCGATGATCTTGGGCCCATTTCATGCGTTGTTGGCGATGACATGCAGTGAGCATGTGGACCCGGATGGGTCTTCGGCTACGCGCAGAAGGCTGCGATGAACTGTGTGCTGTGACACATTGCCCTGATCACTACTGTTGTATCTGCGAGTGATTTGTCGCCCTGTGGCCCTGCGGTCGCTGTGAACAATACGCGACAGTCTCCGCTCCCCTCTGGCATCAGTGAGCTGCGGACAGCACACGGCTGAACGACAGTTCGTCGTTTGGCCATCTGCGCACGCACTGGCGGATGCAACCGAGTACGCGCATAGGTGACGTTGCTATGTATTTTGCATAAGCTCGTCGGTACCAGTTTTTCTGGCACTTCAGTGTATATATTTCATATTTTTAGATCATTAAAATCGTGTTAAGACGGTATTCATCCTAATAGTTTCTAATTTTGCATTGTAACTTGCTGCCAATGTGTGAGAAAATGCTGGATTTATAAAATTCTTAATTATTTTGAGGCTCCTTCCCGTTTTTATTTTAAATTGAATCACATGAACGAACGTTAGTGCGAATTCAGAACAAAGCATAACGTTAAAATCGAAAACTTCACTCCTGTATGAAGTATGATTCATTCCGTTTTGATGCCGTATTAACACGATTTCTGCAATCCAAAACCACAATTCAAAAATACACACAGCTGAAACTGCATGGGTATCATGTAAACAAATCAAAATTCCCAAACTTTGCAGCTCCACGTTTAAGAGACCAAGACATCTTCAGATATATTATTCTAACCTCCTTGGTTGTAAGCAGTGATGCAAATGGGCCAACAATTTCTTGCGGGCCAAACGGGGCGGGTCAAGGTGTTCCTGACCCGATTCGGACCCGGTTTTATTTCCGTTTGATTTTTGAAAAGAAAACAAATATTTTAAAGAACCCTTCAGAAGTTATGAAATGATACTTCAGAGCTGCAGAATATGATCCAGGAACTTGCTGGGAAGGGTAAAGAAATGGGATTAGGAATGAAATTTCAGAAGACAAAACTGAAGTACAATGCTTTTACGAGGAATGAAGATTTATCAAGTGATGGGGAAAAGCTGGAGATAACCAATTCCTACATTTTTTTTTTTTTTGATTGGAGATTTAACGACCACCGTGAGCAACTCAATGGGCTATAAGCAGTCGCCCGTCCCTAATTTAGGGTCACTGGTTCCAGGGAAGGGAGAGAGTCAGTGCCGTAAGAAAAACAACATCCATGCCTCACCGGGATTCGAACCCGGACCCCTCACGGACGAATGATCAGAGGCCAGCGCCTTAGACCACTGCGCCACCGGGGCGGCATTCCTACATTTACCTTGGGTAGCAGATATCAAGCGAGGGTCACATTGATGAAGAAATTAATCGGCGTACAAAACTTGCCTGGAGAGCTTTTGGAAGAAACAGCATAATTTTCAAGAGCAATATGCCATTATGTCTTAAAAAAAGTGTTTGATCAATGCATCCTTCCAGTGCTTACGTATGGAGCAGAGACGTGGATCTTAACTACAAAAGACATAATTAATACACACAATTGACGTGGATTAGGAATATCAAACAGAAGTCATCGCTCTTTCCACGTTTATAAGTGAGTGACGGAAAAATTATCATCGGCCGCCACCGGGAATCGAACTCAGGGTCTTCCAGTTACGCGCCGGACATGCTACCACTACACCACCGCGGCCTAGAATTCTCCAGACTCACATACGACTAACTGCCAAACCATTGTGCGGGGCTCCAAGAAGCAACCTGTCACGTGGTTTGGTAGTTAGTAGTATGTGAGTCTGGAGAATTCGAGGCCGCGGTGGTGCAGTGGTAGCATGTCCGGCGCGTAACTGGAAGACCTGGGTTCGATTCCCGGTGGCGGCCGATGAGAATTTTCCCGTCACTCACTTATAAACGTGGAAAGAGCGATGAGTTCTGTTTGATGTACAAAAGACATACGAAGACTGCAGACAACTGAAAGAGCCATGGAGAGATGCATGCTTGGTGTAACCAGGAGAAATAAGAAGAGGAACTCGTGGATCAGAAAAATTACAAGAGTGGAAGACATCGTGATCAGAGTAAAATCCGTCAAATGGCAATGGGCTGGACATATTGCCAGAGAACAGACCACCGATGAACAACCGAAATTTTAGGCTGGATTCCAAGGGACAGGAAAAGACCCAGAAGAAAATCACGCGGGAGAGTGACCCAAGACAGTTCGTTGTGGAAGAAACTTGGGGAGACCTTCATTCAGCAGTGGATTGATAATGATCGACAATGATGATGATGATATATTCGAATTTATAGTTCAAAGCAGATCTGTCCGGGTCAGGTCCGGGTCAGAAATTTTTGACCCGTTTCCAACTCTGGTTGGAAGAGCAAATCCGATCTGCGGAGGCTCTACCACGTAACTTACAAGAGTTAAAAGATCTGGTAACTTTTTGGTACCAGATACCACAAAACACCATTAGAAATCTTATATCGTCTATGTCTCGCCGGGTAAGAGCTTTCTTAGCGGCAAGTGGAGGACTAACATCCTATTAGGCAGGTGGCCATAATGTTTTGGTCCTTCGATGTTTATGTAACAAAGTTCTTTTTTTTTTTTTTTTTTTTTTTTTATTGAAGGTTTAAAAAAAATGATTTATTGGACCTGGTGGTACAGAGACATGACATACAAGCAGACATTTCACATCAACAAGTGCATGCCAAACATGGTTTTTACAGTATGCTAAATGTACACAGAGAGCCAGTGCTGAAAGACAAACACAAACAACATCCATGCCTCACCGGGATTCGAACCCGGACCTAACTATGGCGAATGGACATAAGCCAGCGCTTATACCACTGTGCCACCGGGGCGGAAGTAACGAAGTTCAGATCAGATCGGATCATATGTAGAGGATTTTAGGAAGGGAGTATCTGATCCCAGGTCTTAAACAACCCTCAGAAATAGGAAGCTAGGAGATTTGGGCTAGAGTGCCCGATAGGAAAGAGACACGGAAGCGAGATAGAAGACGCCCTTATTTACTACCGGGGGCCAGTACCCGGGGTCTAATGTGCCCATCAGATCAGATCATATGTAGAAGATTTTAGGAAGGGAGTGTCTGACCCCAGGTCTTAAACAACCCTTAGGAATAGGAAGCTAGGAGATTTGGGCTAGAGTGCCCGATAGGAAAGAGACACGGAAGCGAGATAGAAGACGCCCTTATTTACTACCGGGGGCCAGTACCCGGGGTCTAATGTGCCCATCAGATCAGATCATATGTAGAAGATTTTAGGAAGGGAGTGTCTGACCCCAGGTCTTAAACAACCCTTAGGAATAGGAAGCTAGGAGATTTGGGATAGAGTG
Organism: Macrothele yani; assembly: GCA_039090855.1. Taxonomy (NCBI): domain Eukaryota; kingdom Metazoa; phylum Arthropoda; class Arachnida; order Araneae; family Macrothelidae; genus Macrothele; species Macrothele yani. Next base: position 9,030,723 of record CM077021.1, on the reverse strand, counting down.
CCCGATAGGAAAGAGACACGGAAGCGAGGTAGAAGACGCCCTCATTTACTACCGGGGGCCAGTACCCGGGGTCTAATGTGCCCATCAGATCAGATCATATGTAGAAGATTTTAGGAAGGGAGTGTCTGACCCCAGGTCTTAAACAACCCTTAGGAATAGGAAGCTAGGAGATTTGGGATAGAGTGCCCGATAGGAAAGAGACACGGAAGCGAGGTAGAAGACGCCCTCATTTACTACCGGGGGCCAGTACCCGGGGTCTAATGTGCCCATCAGATCAGATCATATGTAGAAGATTTTAGGAAGGGAGTGTCTGACCCCAGGTCTTAAACAACCCTTAGGAATAGGAAGCTAGGAGATTTGGGATAGAGTGCCCGATAGGAAAGAGACACGGAAGCGAGATAGAAGACGCCCTTATTTACTACCGGGGGGGGGGCAGTACCCGGGGTCTAATGTGCCCATCAGATCAGATCATATGTAGAAGGATTTTAGGAAGGGAGTGTCTGACCCCAGGTCTTAAACAACCCTTAGGAATAGGAAGCTAGGAGATTTGGGCTAGAGTGCCCGATAGGAAAGAGACACGGAAGCGAGGTAGAAGACGCCCTTATTTACTACCGGGGGCCAGTACCCGTGGTCTAATGTGCCCATCAGGTCAGATCATATGTAGAAGATTTTAGGAAGGGAGTGTCTGACCCCAGGTCTTAAACAACCCTTAGGAATAGGAAGCTAGGAGATTTGGACTAGAGTGCCCGATAGGAAAGTGACACGGAAGCGAGATAGAAGACGCCCTCATTTACTACCGGTGGGGGGGCAGTACCCGGGGTCTAATGTGCCCATCAGATCAGATCATGTGTAGAGGATTTTAGGAAGGGAGTGTCTGACCCCAGGTCTTAAACAACCCTTAGGAATAGGAAGCTAGGAGATTTGGGCTAGAGTGCCCGATAGGAAAGAGACACGGAAGCGAGGTAGAAGACGCCCTTATTTACTACCGGGGGCCAGTACCCGGGGTCTAATGTGCCCATCAGGTCAGATCATATGTAGAAGATTTTAGGAAGGGAGTGTCTGACCCCAGGTCTTAAACAACCCTTAGGAATAGGAAGCTAGGAGATTTGGGCTAGAGTGCCCGATAGGAAAGAGACACGGAAGCGAGGTAGAAGACGCCCTTATTTACTACCGGGGGCCAGTACCCGGGGTCTAATGTGCCCATCAGGTCAGATCATATGTAGAAGATTTTAGGAAGGGAGTGTCTGACCGCAGGTCTTAAACAACCCTTAGGAATAGGAAGCTAGGAGATTTGGGCTAGAGTGCCCGATAGGAAAGTGACACGGAAGCGAAGTAGAAAGGGGGAGGAAGACGCTCTTGCGCTGGCCTCTGATCATTCGTCCGTAAGAGGTCCGGGTTCGAATCCCGGTCAGGCATGGATGTTGTGTTTGTCTTACGGCACTGGCTCTCTCCCTTCCCTGGAACCAGTGATCCTAAATTAGGGACGGGCGACTGTTTATAGCCCATTGAGTTGCTCACGGTGGTCGTTAAACCTCCAATCAAAAAAAAAAAAAAAAAAAAGAAGAAGCTCTTATTTATTACCGGGGGCCAGTACCCGGGGTCCGACGGCTTAACGTGCCCATCCGACGCACGGCGGATATTTAGTGGATCGAGCGTTCGTACCTGGCTGGGATCGAACCTGAGGTCCTTTCCGTGGCAGTCACGAACGTTACCCACTAGGCCACCCGCGGCCCTGTAACGAAGTTCACTACAAACATCAGCTATTCAAAATAAATCTTCGGAAATGGACTAACGGAAAATGGCTTTCATCTGAAGAGCTGAAAACACTGAATATTCCAATTGTTTCGAGCTTATATATGCTCTCTGAAATTCACCATTCAAGTGACAGACAAAGCTAAGGAAAGTAAATGGACAAAACAAGATCACAAATCATCGCGTTAGTGCTTACGATAAATACCAAGTATGAACGTTAAGCGGCGTAAAAATATGCTACGGCAGTAAACAAACTCTTTGGACACAGCATTGCACTACTTTATTACTTGTTCACACGATATGCAATGATACCAACTCAGCGGTAAGCGAGTTTATGGCAAATGTGTAGTTATTTTTACTCCGTAATTGGCGAGGGAAAAGTTACAACCACGGTTAGCGCGAAATTAATGTCTTTTTTGTTATTATTATTGTTTTTTCATCCTGAGTAGAAGGCTTGCTGAACTTACGGTAGCTTTGACGTTCGCCATGATTTACTAAATCGTAAACACCGAATCTTCCTTTTGCAACCTAACAAACATAACAAAAATGTTCAATTGTTATAAGATATCCTTTTCTTTGAAACTGAACCCTAACACCCCAACGCAAGAGATCTCCATTTTTCGGCTTCCTTTTCTGTTGTACTTCTATCGGCAATTTTATATAAATAAAATGGTTTTCTGTGATTCATCATAATTTTAGTGACTCTTAGTACAATGCAAACAGAACAAGATAATTGCTTTACCGAACGTAAAATTGTTGCGTAGCTGGAGTAGCATGAAGTCTTAGTTTTAGAAAATACTAAAACTATACTAGTAATCCGATTTATTGGTGTAGGAATATACACTGACGGAAAAAAAAATCCCAACACCAGGAAAAAATACTTGTAGAGGAATGAAATGGCGGCAATGCATTTGTATAGGTAACATATTTAATCGATTAAGGTTTCAAGATCACAGCTTATTGTAAGCGCGAGAAGAGCCATTTTAAATGTGAAATGCTGGTACATTAATAACTGGTGTAACCGCCAGAATGTTGAATGCAAGCACGCAAACGTTCATGCATTGTGTCATACAGGCGTTGGATGTCAGTTTGTGGGATGAAGTTTCATGCCTGTTGCACTTGGTCGGTCAATACAGGGACGGTTAATATTGGTTGGGGGTGACGCTGGAGTTGTCGTCCAATGATGTCCCATACGTGCTCGATTGGAGAAACATCTGGTGATCTAGCAGGCCACGGCAACATGTCGACACTCTGTAGAGCATGTTGGGTTACAACAGCGGTATGCGGGCGAGCGTTATCCTGTTGGAAAACACCCCTGGAATGCTGTTCATGAATGGCAGCACAACAGGTAGAATCACCAGACCGACGTACAACTGTGCCGTCAGGGTGCATGGGATAACCACGAGACTGCTCCTGCTGTCATAGGAAATTGCTCCCCAGACCATAACTCCAGGCGTAGGTCCAGTGTGTCTCGGCCGCAGACAGGCTGTTTGCAGACGCTCACCTGGCCTCCTTCTAACCAACACACGGCCATCACTGGCACCCAGGCAGAACCGGCTTTCATCAGAAAACACAACAGATCTCCACTCCGTCCTCCAATGAGCTCTAGCTTGACACCACTGACGTCGCAAACGGCAGTGGTTTGGAATAAGTGGAATGCACGCTACAGGGCGTCTGACTCGGAGCTGTCCTTCAAGTAACCGATTTGTAAGAGTTCGTTGTGTCACTGTGGTGGCAACTGCAGCTCGAATTGCTGCCGCAGACGCAGTACGATGCGCCACGGCCATACGCCGTACACGGCGGTCTTCCCTCTCAGTAGTGCTACATGGCCGGCCGGAAGCCGGTCTTCTTGAGGCAGTATCTTCCCTTGACCACCGCTGCCAACAATCATGCACAGTGGCTACATTCCTGCCAAGTCGTTCTGCAATATTGCGTAACGAAAATCCACCTTCTCGTAGCCCTATTACACGACCTCGTTCAAACTCCGTGAGCTGTTGATAATGGCTTCTTCGTCTTCTTAAAGGCATTCTTGACTAACATCAACCCCTACGTCGAATCTCAACGATAACTAACGCTCACGAACGTTACAGCGCGTATTTACAGCAAACCTGCTTTGCATGTTCCGAGGGGCGCTACTAGCGCCACACGTATGCGCCGAGCGCGAAATTTGCATAGACGTCATCTTACAGATGTACTCTCACCGCCTACCAACTGTCGTTTATCTAACACAACCGCTTCTTGGTGTTGGGATTTTTTCCGTCAGTGTATAAATAAGCGTTTCCAAGCTTTCGCACATCAACCAGATGACTTTTCCAAGGAAGACAGAAATTTTCGTAAGATAGACAGAAACTTGCAGAACTCAAAGACAAAACCGTCTCGAGTACTAGAGGCCTTAGCCTACGCGATTTTCCCGTTTGTTACGTCAGCAGCTGGGTCATAATGAACCAAACCCGCTACGACTAAAACCGAGAAGCAGTCTGCTCGGAGGGTGTCTCATACTGAGAGTGCTGAAGACTTGATGTGCGATATGAGGATTAGAAAAGAAGTTAGTATTTTTATTAATTTAGATTGCAGATTTCTTATGAATTGATGAACTAGACTATTTTATTTCAAGCATAATTGTTCCCGCGAAACTAAGTAGGTTCAAGCAACCTAGTAGATACTAAGCCGATTAGTTTCATGCATGTATCGTAAGGCTTAAGCAACGTTTCATGAATCATTTGGCTTAGCAACGTTTCATTAATCAATATGCGTTGTTTCTACTCAGTCGAGTCACATTATTGTGACTACCTCCTACTTTTGACGTCAACAGCGCGTGGCCAATGAACGAAGGCACGTGTCGTGAGCTGGCTTGGAGGGTATATAAGGTGTGCTGTAGGCATTCTGAAAACGTAGGGTCGCGGGTGGCCTAGTGGGCAACGTTCGTGACTGCCACGGAAAGGATCTCAGGTTCGATCCCAGCCAGGTACGAACGCTCGATCCACTAAATATCCGCCGTGCGTCAGATGGGCACGTTAAGCCGTCGGACCCTGGGTACTGGCCCCCGGTAATAAATAAGGGCGTTTTCCTCCCCCTTTCTACTTCGCTTCCGTGTCAATTTCCTATCGGGCACTCTAGCCCAAATCTCCTAGCTTCCTATTTCTAAGGGTTGTTTAAGACCTGGGGTCAGACACTCCCTTCCTAAAACCCTCTAGATCTGATCTGAAAACGTATTACTCGTTGATGTCATGGATAAAAGGAGCGATTTATCAGATTTGCGAAGGGGATGATTATCAGCTTTCGGACCAAAGGTGGCAGTATTTCTGAAACAGCACAGTTTGTGAACTGTTCGCGTGCTGCTGTGGTTAAAGTGTATCTTGATTGGAGAAATGGCACCATTGAGAATAAGCGACGTGAAAACTGCGGAGCACCACGTGCCATTGATGTGAGAGGTTAACGTCGGCTGCGAAGGTGCGCGAGGGCTGATCAGCACACTACAGTGGAGCATCTCACTGGCCGAATGAACCAGGGGTCTACTCGAAGTGTGTCTAAAACGACAGTTCAGCGGATCCTGCTGCGTATGAGGCTCCGATGCAGACGGATGGTCACTGCCCCTATGCTAACGGAGGTGCATCGGCAGAAAAGGCTTACATTTGCACAGCAGTATCGGAATTGGACCTCCGCTGATTGGCAAATGATTGCTTTCTCCGATGAGTCACGATTTCTGCTTCATCGAACGGATGGATATTGGCGTATAGGGAAAGAAAAATCGGAGAACAAACACTCTTCAACCATTGCTGGAAGAACACAAGCTGGTGGGGGCAGCGTTATGGTCTGGTGAATGTTTTTGTTGCGTTCCCTGAGTCCACTTGTACCCGTGGAAGGCACTATGGACCGAATTCGTTATGAATCCATCCTTGCATGCTGATTGTCTTCCCTGGGGCGGATGGGATTTTCCATTACGACAATGCGACGTGTCACACAGCTAGAAATGTCCGAGAGTGGTTGGAAGAGCACGATGAAGACTTCAAAGTGTTTCCCTGGCCCCCTAATTCCCCAGACTTAAACCCAATTCAACATCTGTGGGACCACCTCGATCGTGTTGTTCGCTCTATGGATCCTCCTCCACGCACCCTCCAGCAGCTGTGAGATGCACTGCAGTCAGCATGGTTCCACCTACCTGTGAACACCTTTCAGCACGTCATTGGCTCACTCCCAGTCTGTCTAGCTGCTGTTCGCTTTGCACACGGCGGTTACTCTGGATATTTGCTGGCGGTCACAATTATGTGACTCGACCGTGTATATCCAGTGCTATTTCGCCTTATTTTGTATGAAATATTTAGATGTGTACTTTTCCGACGTTATGCTGAAATAAAAAAGAATATATGTATCAGTCGCACATTGTGTTGCTGAAAGACTATGGAATTAGCATATCAATAACGGCAATTTTAATGCCATGCATGGAATTTTCCTTATTAACTTATCAGATAAAGTTTTGAAGTTTTGCCTTTTTTTCCTCCTTAACTTTATTTTGATGAGATAGAATATAATTTGTTTAATAAAAAAATGCATGGTGACCTCGGTAATACCAGTGAATTTGTGCAAAGAAACAACCCATTGATGTAAAAAGAAAAAGTTGAAGCACTTTTATGTCTGAATTAGTTTGTAGATATGAAATAATCCCCGGATTTATCTCTCCCATGGCTCAAAAAGTGTTTCCGTTTTGATTTTTACCAAATGTTTTGCATTTACCAAAATGTATAACTTTTTCCCCATCGATATTGTGAAGTTACGAGAAATTAGAATCCTGATATTGCCTCGCTGTGGCCTCGCTGCCAGCTTAAGATGGCCGTCACGGCAGCGTTTGTTATGACCCTGATGGTGACGTCACCAATCGAGGACTAAGGCCTGCACTACTCGAGACGTCTTTGTCAAGATAGACAGAAACTGCAAGTTTCTGTCTATCTTCCTCGAAAAAGCCATCTGGTTGATGTGCGAAAGCTTAAAAACGCTTACTTATATATTCCCACGCCAATAAATCCTATTACTAGTATAGTTTTACTATTTTCTACATAATTGGTGTATAGTTCCTCGTTATTAACCTTAGTTTTGTAACAATTTAATATTTATAATTGTACAGGGTATCCATAAAAACTGGACACATTGGCAAATACACAGAAATAGGAAAATATGTATGTTAATACATGCTTTTATTACATAATAAACACAATGTGTGAACGTCATTGACAATGCATTATTTAACATGGAAAGCAAAATTCTGATGAACTTGGTCCATGAGTGTTACATCCCCACCAATCTGCGCACAGGCCTTCGTGATGCGTTGCTTGAGGTGATCTATGTCTGATTTTCACTGCGTACACCTTTCCTACTAACATACCACACAGACAGAAATCGAAGGGCTTCAGATCAGGTGACAGGGAAGCCTATTCCACACGGCCGCGACGCCCAATCCAGTTAGGGAAATTGGAATCCAACCAGTGCCTCACCGCAACAGCATAATGGGGCGGTGCGCCGTCCTATAGCAGATCAAGTGCAGGCATTAAATGGTCACCTAATGGTCAGATATGACTCAGAATTCACAATGCCTTCAAAAAAAAATGGTCCGAAAACATGTGCCTGCCACAGGCCACACCAAACCATCACCGTAGGTACTCCTTGTTCTTTAGTAGGGGAATTCCAGTGCGGATTGTTTTGCGACCAGTAGCGCATGCTTTGTTTATTCGCCTCCCCGTTCACATAAAAAAGAGCTTCGTCTCTAAACAGAACACTCTCAAAAAGTAGGAACTTTGGGATCAAGCCGAATGTCTTGCAAGCGGTTAGGAATTTCTCTCTTGAGAAAGCTTTGGATTATTATCTAGCCGCTCTGAATACCAAGAGCACATTTCGATGCAATGATTAGTAGGTTAGTAGTAGTAAATGGTTAATGGTTAGTAGTAGTTCCAGTGCAGACTGTTTAGCTACCAGTAGTGCATGCTTTGTTTATTCACCACCCCGTTCACATTAAAAAGAGCTTCGTCTTTAAAGAGAACACTCTCTTGGGAAAGCTTTAGATTTTTATCTAGCCGCTCTGAAAACCAAGCTCACATTTCCATGCGAGGGTCAGGATCATCTTCGATTAGCTTGCCTAGCACCTGTAGCTTGTACGGGTAGAAATTTTCTGTCTTCAAAATCTTGTGGACCGTACTCCGGTGTACCCGCAGTTCCATAGCAGTTCTGCGTGTAGACTTCCTTGGGCTTGCTATTACTTTCACCACCACCGTTTCTCCACTGCATCCGATACGGATGGTCGTCCACAGCGAGGTTGATCCTTCACACTGCCAGTTGCCTTAAATTTTCTCACAATCTTTGAAACTGCACTAAATGACACGGTAGCTCTATCGGGATAACATGCATTGAAGTGGTCCGCTAATTGTCGACATGACCAGCTCTCACGCGCACTCAACGATATCAACTCCACACGTTCCTTCGTTGTCAGCGACATCTGTAATATGCTTTACGGAAACTTGTGACAGACAAAAGACCTTTGTCATTTCTAATATTACATTAAATCACCTTAAGATTTTTATTAGAAATCCTCAGCAAGAACAAACAGCTGTTCTTATTGTTGCAAAGATTTGGTACCTATGTGTCCAGACTTTATGGACATTCTGTAGCGTAGGAAAGTATGTAGGTTTATTACTTCAATTAATTCAAACAATCGACGTGGAACAGAAACACCAACAAGAAATAATCGCTCTTTCCACGTTAATAAGTGAGTCACAGAAAAATTCTCATCGGCCGCCACCAGGGAATCGAATCCAGGTCTTCCAGTTACGCGCCGGACAAGCTACCACTGCACCACAGCGGCCTTGAATTCTCCAGACTCACATTTGATTAACTGCCAAACTTCATGACAAGTTGCTTTATGGAGCCCCGCACAATGCTGGGGATTCACCAAAGATGGACTCACTTATTAACGTGGAAAGAGCGATGATTTCCGTTTGGTGTTCCTGTTCCACGTCGAGTGTTTGCATTAATTATCCATTCGCCTCCTAGTTATTTGTTTAGTTGCTGCTTTCCATCTTTTCTCAGTTGTTGCTTTCCATCGAATTCTCTAGACGCACATACGACTTACTGCCAAACCACATAGCAGGTTGCTTCTTGGAGCCCCGCACAATGCTGGCGATTCCCCAAAGATGGTAAGTTATTTGTTCAGTGGCTGCTTACTATCTTTGGTGAATCCCCAGCATTGTGCGGGGCTCCATGAAGCAACCTGCCATGAAGTTTGGCAGTTTATCAAATGTGAGTCTGGAGAATTCAAGGCCGCTGTGGTGCAGTGGTAGCATGTCCGGCGCGTAACTGGAAGACACTGGGTTCGATTCTCAGTGGAGGCCGATGTGAATTTTTCCGAGACTCATTTATTAACGTGGAAAGAGCGATGATTTCTGTTTGGGGTAGGTTTATTACGATGTGTGTTTAAGGCTTTTTTGCCTTCCCTTTAACATTAATGTCAGTGAAAGGCAGATGAAATGAAAATATGAATATACTGCTTTGCTACAACGTTACTAAAGCTTTGCGTTTAGCATTTCTGGTTTGTGACAGTGCTTTGCAGTACCCAGTAGTTTCTCGTAGAATTTACACCCACGAGAAAGGTTTAGAGGCAACTACTTATGTCCCAATTACAGCTTGTACACTCCGAGGCATTGACTCCGCCAGATGTCGGAGGGTTTCCAGAGGTAATGCCAGCCATGCCTGTTGCGGCATTGTCCACAACTCCACCCGAGAAGTTGGTCCGGGATCCATGAATCTGGTGTTCAGCTTCACGGCACCCCAGAGAGCTTTCAAAGAGTTTAAATCCGGGGACCTCAGGGGCCACTGGATGGTTTCAAACTCACAGGAGTGTTTCTTGAGCCATGCCTGGGTGGTTGCGGCCAGGTGGGGCGGTGCATTTTGCTGCTGGAACAGACCATCGGCCGTAGGATGCGCAAAGGCCATGAAAGCGTGTAGGTGATCAGCCAGTCCTTGCTGGTAGCGCCCAGTAGTTAAGGATCTCTCCAGACATACTTAAAGACCTAATGTGTCCTATGAGAAGGCTCCTCAAATCGTCACAGAGCCACCACTGCTTTGAACAGAGCCGACCTGGCACGACGGAGTCGTGGCTTCATGCTGTCGGCTCCACACCCGCACCCTCCGGTAAGCTCTGTACAGCTGAAAATGGGATTCATCTCTGACCACACGACGCGGCACCACTATGCAAAGGTACAGTTTTGATGTTCCCGGCACCAGGCGTTTATTTTTCGAAAATAAATATTTTCGAAAAAATAAACGCTATTATATTAAATATATATATTTTTTTCATCACACATTTATTTTTCGAAGCGCTGAAGAAGGGACTTTATTATTTTTCCTGTCTCGCTGTGTGGAAAGAACATCACACCATTGCGAGAACTTTAACGGCCAGGTCATTCTTGAAGTTCGGGCGCCAATATGATGAAGTAAATTTCTCCGTCATTTTTGTCCACGCCGGACATCAAAATCGGGTCCCCTAACTCCCGAGTAAGTCGCTCTCCCAACTGAGCTAGGCGAACGTATGCTCTCGCTGCTGTCTGCCTTTATTTCATGTGCGTCCTGTGGTGCAGGCACGTCACACAGCTGTTCGCTATTTCAGAAGATGACTTCAAAAATGCTTCGAGCAGTGGAAACAGCTCTGCGTGTGACTTTGGAAGGGAACTACTTGAAAAGCGATTAAATTGTGACGTTCTACAGAGGTGAAGCACGTGTCAAGACGACAAATCTGCAGCGATACATTCCGTCGGTGTAGTTTAGTCGGTTAGAAAAGAATTAAGAAGGAGATGATGAGACGTACTACAGAGGTGAAGCACGTGTCAAGACGACAAATCTGCAGCGATTCATTCCGTCGGTGTAGCTATTAGTCGGTTAGAAAAGAATTAAGAGGAGATGATGAGACGTACTACAGAGGTGAAGCACGTGTCAAGACGACAAATCTGCAGCGATTCATTCCGTCGGTGTAGTTTAGTCGGTTAGAAAAGAATTAAGAAGGAGATGATGAGACGTACTACAGAGGTGAAGCACGTGTCAAGACGACAAATCTGCAGCGATTCATTCCGTCGGTGTAGTTTAGTCGGTTAGAAAAGAATTAAGAGGGAGATAATGAGACGTACTACAGAGGTGAAGCACGTGTCAAGACGACAAATCTGCAGCGATTCATTCCGTCGGTGTAATTTAGTCGGTTAGAAAAGAATTAAGAAGGAGATGATGAGACGTACTACAGAGGTGAAGCACGAGTCAAGACGATAAACCTGCAGCGATACATTCCGTCGGTGTAGTTTAGTCGGTTAGAACGCCTGGCTCCAGAGCGAGGAGGCCCAGATTCGATATCGTCACCGATAAATTCCTGTTTTCGCAAAGGTTAATACTTTATTTTTAATGAATCCAATCTAGATACTTTTTGATCACACCTTGTATGTGGAAAAGAAAACGGAGAACACGTCACTGGTTAATCTGTTTGACTGACTTTATAAAAAAAAGGTAACAAAATCAAAGCGCTACGTACTTATTAAAGCAACCCAATACACATATTTTGAAGCAGTTCAATTTTTTTAATGAAACTCAATAATGAAATGCACCTTCCTCATGCCTTACGACTTCTCCTTAGCACATCAATCAGCGGAGTAAGCAGTTATCCTTTTCTCCTTAAAGTGCAATTAAAGGTAAAAATCGATACCTCCCTACCTCATTCTGCGGAGAAAATAACTTTACGTATCTTAAAAGATGACGGCGGCTCCAGACGGATAGTGCCCATTTTGAACTTTTAATTTAGCTTAAAAAAAAAAGTAAAATTGCTTGCTCCGCTGATTTATATACCGAGAAGAGAATGTTAAGAATTATCAAACGTGCATTTCGTTAGGAAAATTAAATAAAAATGCACTGTGCATCATGGGAAGAGCAACATCGAAGGGCAGTTGAGGTATGCAAATCGCATGAGGCAATATACTACATAGTAGCACGGGAGCCCACAGCTTAGTTTTCAGGAGGGGGCAAAGATAGAAACTGTAAACACAAATAGCATAAGCAAAGATAAGCACACCGCACAAAAAAATTAGTCACCCCTAGCAGAACTTACCTAATAAATGGTGACGGCGCTTCTTGCCTTGATAACAGCCTGACTGCGGTGCATTAGAGACTCCACGATATTGTGGATGTATTTGAACATTGATTTGCAGCCACTCGTGCGTCGATTGGTCCCGAAGTTCCGACAGACAACTAGTACGCGAGTGTCTATTACGGCGTTTCACCTTCTGTTCCAAATGATCCCACAGATTTTCAATAGGATTTAAATCTAGGAATTTGGCGGGCCAGTCGAGGTGAGACAGTGTTGCTGATTGTTCGTCATGCCACTTAGACACAGTTTTAGCCCTGTGCACACGGCAATTGTCGTCTTGGAAGACAAGAGTAGCAATGTGGTGCTGCTCCTGGAGATGTAGGGCAAAGGACAACACTTAGTCACTCAGAATGCGGAGGTACGCATGCTGGTTCAAATTCATCGTCACTGCAACGAGAGGGCCCATTTCGTGGCACGAAAAACATCTCCAAATCATCACAGAACCCACTCCAGCTTGAACAACACCTTCGACACAATCAGAATTAAAAGCATCATTGGGCCAGCGATGCACTCGTCGCCTCCCATCATTAGAGCACAAACAAAAACGGGACTCATCAGACAAAATTACAATAAAGTTTTGGTGCCTGTGAGCCCATTGATAACGTGCTTGCTGTTAAAAGAGGCCTGTTCCGTGGTACTCTGCTCCAGAAGTCCATCACATACAGCCCTCGTCGCAATATCCTTTCGGAAATTGGTTAGAGTGGACTTTAATTGACTGTTTGGAGCAATTGTTGCCTGGTTTGAAACCGGTTTGCAGTTACTAGGCGTGAAATATGGTGGTTGTCCCTGTTGGTGAGAATCGTTTTCCGGCCACAGTTACGTCTCTGATTTTCAGTTGACTGCGAACTACACCATTGTTTGTAGATCCGCTGGACAGTACGCGTCGACACACCAACAAATTGGGCGACTTCATTCAATTTGTGTCCGTGGGCACGGCCAAACACGATGGCTCCTTTTCGCTACTCAGTGTCGTCTGTCTTACGACCCATATTGCAGACGAAATTCAGCACGTGTGTGCTGAATTTCGTTGCTCTTCACCACTGCACGAGACAGAAATCATCCTGTAGACCACGTCAGTGCTATTTATATCCCAACAATGATATCACGGCGCCCTCTGTGCAACCGGCAACTTCCTACTGTCAGGGGTGACTAATGTTTGTCTGTTAGGGGTGACTAATGTTTTGTCCGGTGTGCTTACATAAAACTCTCAAAGATCTCATGGAGCGCGCGCTCCTGGGAGACGTCATGTGAGGTTAATGTCTCATGCTTTGTCATCTTCTGGTCGTTGTGCTGGAAAGGAGATTTTTCCAGGCAGCTGATATCTCTAGCGATTGGTTTTCATCGCAGGCCCCGGGGTGGGTCATTATTTCGGTCGCCTCTCAAAACATGGTACCTTTCTGGTTTGTATAAGGCTCAACTTCTTGATGCTATTCCACGAGGGGAGAGCTGCGAATTTAGTAAGCTCTCTATAGTAGAAAGAGAAGTTACGGTTTTCCCATTCTTCATGTTTCTTACGTGTTCCTTGATTCTCACTGCAAAAGACCTCTTTGTCATCCCGACGTAGCTTTTCGTTGAGCCGTCGGGGTATCTAAGGTGAATGTAGTGTACTCCTGCCTCTGAACCTTGGTCTGATTTAGATTTTACGTCCACTACAACAGTTGAAATTGGTTCGGGCAATTTTATTGCAATGTTGACATCGTAAGGCTTCATAAAGTTCTTGAAAGTAAACGAGAATCTAGGGATGTGTGATATAGATCCCACACGTAACGTGAGGCTCTTTTCCGTTAGGAACGTTGGAGGTCTGGTGTCTATTGGACCGGGTTTTGCGTAAAATGGAGCGCAAGGTTTGTTCTTTGAAGCTTGACGTGACCCGCTTGCTGAGGATATTATGTATTTCTGCAGTTCTCGCTTCCGCGGTTGAGCACACCGTTAGCTCCCGGTTGAACCAATTCCTGAAAACGTTCATTTTGTAGGGTTCAGGGGACGCTGATTTAGGTGTGATGAAATTCGGTACCGATGACGGTTTGTATAGTATTCGTGGAAGCTGTCTTACGCTGAAGCGGTCTGTTCTTGAAGTTTGTATCTTGGAGTGATGTTATAATCAGATTAAATTACACCGCCTGACAGAGAAAATGCCACACCACGAAGACGTAAACGCAGCGCCATGCAAACTGCAGGGTGGGTGCACAAGTACAAGTTATGCAAATGATTGCATTTGCAGACCAATCGCACGAAAGGCGCACGGGATATTAGAGGACAAATAGCCCGTGAGGCCAACAATCACGGCCGCGAGAAGTGAGTGGCTCTGCTGTAACCATGTCTGGTGAACGAGCAAGGGGTGCCAATGCCGTTAAGACACCGTCGTACGTGATTTCGTCAAACGGATGAGTTCACGAGAGGTGTCATCGTAGGCCTTCATACCGCCGGATGGTTCTTGCATCGTATTGCTGAAGAAAGGCAAAGTGATGCAACAACCGTCGGTCGCATTGGAGACAGTGGTCCCAGGAAGGATTTTTGCAACGTCGTAGGGGGAATGCAGCACGGAGACGGACGTCCAAGCGCTCCGATCGTCGCATCCGACGTCATGTCGTAGCGGACCCACAGGCCACAACGGGCGACATGCTGAGGAGTGTATGGAGAGGCATGGATAGTCCGATATCGACGCGGACAGTGTCACGCCGATTGGTTGTGTCTGGTTTGCTGTCAGACGTCCGTTGCGAAGGCTACCCTTAACAGCTAGCCATCGTCGCCACCGCTTGGCGTGGTGTCTCTCCAGAGCTGCGTGGGGTGCCGAATGGAACAGTGTGGTGCTCAGCGACGAATTGTGGTTCTGTCTCACCACCGATGATTGCCGTGCGAGAGTCTGGAGGCGACTTGGCAAAGGGGCGGATTCCTCCGCCATTATGGAGCACCACACGGCCCGGCGATGTGGAATCCTGGTGTAGGGTGCTATTAGCGCCAACAGCCGCTCACCGCTGGTACGCATTACGGGCACATTGACGGCATGCCCTATGTTGACGTGGTGCTGCGGCCAGTGGCACTACCGTATCTGTATGCATCGTAATCGCCGTTTTTCAACAGGATAACGCCTGCCCGCATATCGCTCGGATCAGCCTGAATGCTTTACACGGTGTGTGGATGCTTCCGTGGTCAGCACGATTTCCCGACATCTCGCCCATCAAACATCTGTGGGACACGATTGGGCGTCGGTTGAGTACCCTCCCACCCCCGCAAAATGAAGATGAACTGAGGGCTCGGATCAACACAACATGGTGCACGCTACCCCAGGACTTTATTCGGACTCTCATAGCCTCGAAGCCACGTCGGATTCGACGCTGTATCACCCAAAATTAGGGCCACACTCCTTATTGATCATCCTGTATATTCGGCCACTGGAGCCTAGTCTGTATGTGACAATTAAATAATTTGTTCAGGACCTACTTGGCTATCTGTGTGTGCAGTTTGGTCTGTTTTCTAGCATTCCTTCATGGTGTGGAATTTTTTCTGTTAGGCAGTGTATTTGTGCTATTAAGAATTATACTGAAAAGACGAATTATTACGCACACCCACCTAATAGCGTGTGGCACCACCTTTTGCACGCAGGAAAGCATCCAAACGACGTGGTACGGGCGCAATGAGGTTTCGAAACACAGACTCAGGTATAGCTGACCAACAATCTAAGAGTGCTTGGCAGAGATGTAGGTGGGGATGGTTGAACACGAACAGCTCGTTCCAACATGTCCTATAAATTCTCTATGGGGTTGATTTCCGGTGAGCGAGGGGGCCATGCGAGGGTGGTAAGCTCACTGCTATTCTCCTGGAGCCAGTCGGTCGTTAGCCGGAACCGAAAGGGGTGGAGCGTCGTCTTGTTGAATGATCGGAACTTGGTTCGGACAGAGGCACGTAATGAGATGGTGGAGATGGTAGGTCAGGAGCTGCACATAGCTTCAATCAGTGACGGAAGACTCGAGAGGTACCAAGGGACTCAGGCCAGACCACGTGACGGCTGCCCAAACAGTTATACAACCTCCACCGGCCTGTAGTACCCCAACTTGGCATGTGGGTCTAGCTTCGTGTGATTTACGCCACACACGCTGCCTGCCATTGGCGAGATGGAGTGTGAAACGGGATTCGTCAGACCATATGACACGTTTCCAATAATCCACGCTCCAGATTCGATCGGCCATCGCAAACTGCAGCCGAATCATGCAATGCTGTACCGTTAACATGGGGACACGATGAGGTCGTTGTCTGCCCCAGCCGAGTTGTGCCATGCGTCGAGAGGGATTATCTTTGAACATAGGCTTTGTGGATGCTACTTCATTAAATTGTGAGGTGATTTGCTGCAAACAAGCCTTCCGATTCGTCTTTACGATGCGGGCCAATCGTCCTCGCCCTCGATCATCCAATGCACTTTTACGGCCACCTTTCATCCGGCTGTTAGCGGTTTTGCCGGATTTCACGTACTCCTGGTACACACTTGCTACGGTTTGTCGCGGAGTTCCCAAGAGTTTCGCCGTTGCGATGATTGAACATCCGGCCTTACCGGCTCCCACGACTTGACCTCGATCAAACTCACTTTAAGTTTCGTCCTCGACCCATGCTGGCACTTAACGGAATGTATTCCTGTGCGTAACGACCCACCCTATTTATAGCGCCAACCCGTTTTCCGGCACACCGCGAATTGCTGCTGTCTTGCTGCTTTGCGTATTTTCACCGGGATGTACGTAATAATTTGTCCTTTCAGTGTAGTTCTTCATGAGTATTACACTGAAGAGCAACTGAATTAGAGACAGCTGGCGTTATGCAAATATGGCGCAGTGGGTGGCCCTGTAAACGGAAACGACATGACGTATGCAGCGATCCGACAATATAAGAAGTGATGCGACTGGAATCAGTAAGAGTCGGACGCAGTATACGAAGGATCTAAGCGCATTTAATCGTGGGAAAATTGACGAATAGGTCACTCCATCTCGGAAGTCGTGCAGGCACTGGGATTTTCACGAGCCACTGTGTCACGGGTGCACCGTGAGTACATCGAATCCGGTAAAACCATCCCTGCAAGCGCCAACAGCGTGTGGATGAGCGTGGTCATCGTCGGCTAGCTCGCGTTGTTATAGCGGATAGACGGGCCACACTGCAAAAAATCACTCGGCAATTTAACGCTGGCGCACAAAAACGTGTAAGCAGCCACACCATCCAGAACCATCTCCTCGCTATGGGGTACAGAAGTCATCGTCCCACGAGGGTACCGCTGCTGACCGCACATCACAGGGTGCAAAGATTAGCACGGGCGCGGGAACATCGCCACTGGACTCTAAACATGTGGGAAAAATGCTGCCTGTACTGATGAGTCGAGATTCACGTTGGTACATGCGGATGGCAGGATACGAGTACGGCGCAAACCAAATGAAGCGATAGATCCTTCTTGCCAGCAGGGTACTCTTCAAGATGGTGGGGGTGGCATTCTCGTCTGGGGACTGTTTACGTGGACTGAAATGGGACCTATGGTACGTGTGACATCGTCCTTCACAGGTCAACGTTACCGGGATATACTGGACGACCATTTGCGCCCGTTTGTGCGTCTTCAACATCCCACTGGGGACCTCATCCTGCAACAAGACAATGCACCGTGCCATCGCTCCCGAATTGTATCCGAATGGTTGGATAAACACTCCGCCGACGTGACCTCGCTTTCTTGGCCAGCTAGGTCACCTGACCTCAATCCCATCGAACACATCTGGGATGCCATCGAGAGAGATGTTCGAGGCTCTGACCCCTTCCATCAAATCTTCGTGAACTGTGGGAGCTTGTTGAGGGGTCGTGGATCCGTATGGCTTCCCAACTCTTCCGGTGTCTTGTCGAGTCCATGCCGTTACGAATCGCTGCCGTCATCAGGGCGAAAGGTGGTGCTACACGTTACTAGACAGGTATCTCTAATTCAATTGCTCTTCAGCGTAGATATCGAATGAAATGCTTATGAGGTATTGACGGAATAAAAAGAGAAGTGTAAGTAACTTTTCTTGAACTTTATTTAAGTGACTCCTGTTTCACTTAAAGTGAGCGAATAAGAAGAACGAACTTTAAGCAGTGTTGTTCCCTAAGCCACATTAAACATCGACGAACACTTCAGTTTGGCGCCCGATATTGTAAAATGGATCTACTGGCCGCTGGGTTCTTCGAAAAATGTGTCATGTTTGTTCCACATATCGTCTGGAATCAACGAAAGGTTCCTTCTTCGCTTAAAAAAAAAAAAAAACAAACAAATTAAGAGGGAGATGATGTGACGTACTACAGAGGTGAAGCACATGTCAAGACGACAAATCTGCAGCGATACATTCCGTCGGTGTATTATAGTAGGTTAGACAACTGACTCCGAAGAGAAGAGGCACTGGTTTGATCGCCGACAGAGTTGTATTTCCAAAAACATACAAGGCATTCTGTTATCTGAATCTTTATGTCCGACTCTTAAAAAAAATACAGGTAGGCTCAGTTCTGATTGAACCGTCAGTTTGGAACGTAGGACTACGACTTGCAAATCAGAGAGTTGAAATGAGCTAGTCGAGTATGGTTTCAAAGCGCTCATTTAATTTGTTATAGCCAGTGAAATATTTTGGGTTAATGGAGAGAGAATTAAGGCCATTAAGTTTGCTGATGACCAGGCAATTGTTTCAGGATGAGCCAACTCATTACAGCGCATGAAGTCAAAAATACACAAAAAGGCGGATATCTATGGAATGAAGGTAAATAAAAATAAGACAAAACTCATGGTATTAGGGAAGGATCCAAAACAGGTTTTCCTTAAAATTGAAGGACAATGCATCGAATAAATTAAATCATTTCGCTACTTGGGTGATATTATTACTGAAGATGCGAGATGTAAAAAGGAAATTAGAATGAGACTGGGAATGGCAAAAATGGCCTTTACAGAGAATCAAAGACTACTGACAGCCGAAAATATAGATCTAAAACTGAGGAAGAGAATTTTAAAGGCATATGTTTGGCCATTAGCTCTCTACGGTTCTGAGACATGGGCATTGACCAAGAGGGAAGTGAAAAGGCTGGATGCATTTGAGACGTGGAGCTATAGAAGAATGGCTCGATAAAAAGACTAATGAGGAGGTCCTGGAGATAGTGGGAGAACCCAGGAATCTGATCAATATGTTAAAAAGAAAAAGAATACTATGGATGGGACATACATTGCGCCATGGAGGCCCGATACTGAAAGTTTTGGAAGAGAAAATTCAAGGCAAGAGAGGAAGAGGACGGCCAAGGAATGGTTTTGTGGCACAATTACTCCAAGACACTAATACTAGGACATACTATGACTTGAAGAGAACGGCGGAGAATAGAGAGGAATAGAGAGACAGAGTACATCTACTGAACAACCAGTCATTGGACTGAGTAACCAAGAAGAAGGCACCAATACTAGGACATACTATGACTTGAAGAGAACGGCGGAGAATAGAGAGGAATGGAGAGACAGAGTACATCTACTGAACAACCAGTCCTTGGACTGAGTAACCAAGAAGAAGACACCAATACTAGGACATACGATGACTTGAAGAGAACGGCGGAGAATAGAGAGGAATGGAGAGACAGAGTACATCTACTGAACAACCAGTCCTTGGACTGGGTAACCAAGAAGAAGACACCAATACTAGGACATACGATGACTTGAAGAGAACGGCGGAGAATAGAGAGGAATGGAGAGACAGAGTACATCTACTGAACAATCAGTCCTTGGACTGAGTAACCAAGAAGAAAAATAGCCAACACAGGTATATGATATGAAAAGTAGCTTGCATAATTTTTACAAATAATGCTGGATACATTGCAAACACAAAGCAGAGTTGGAGATGGGCCGGGTACGTGTTCGATCGGCGTATTGGATTTTTGTTTGGCGGCGGCTTATTTCATGCGTTCTCGATACTCTCTAGTTAGTTGGGCTGCAGTCTTCTTGGGCTTGTTACATTCCTCATCACTTGCTCTTGCCTCTCGTTTTGATTTTCTCTACTTTTGCTTGCGTTCATTCTGCGAATTCCACGGAATTGTCGAAAATGTTAATCCGTTCACAGGAAAACAATTTTTAAAAATTTTAGTTTCAACTACTGCGATATGATCTTTGTATATTTGAATAGATCTCATCGAGAGCTTTAAAATGATACCACGCACAGTCGTTTTGCACTCATGGCAGATAAACAGCAGTATTGTCCAAAGTGTTCACAAGAAAACAATTTTTAAAATCAAACCACGAGACGGCACCCCCAGAAATATTGCATCATTTCCCCCGCGAATAGGAAGCGAGGGGAGCGTCGCGCGCGCAATGTATGGCGCAGTACGCGAATCGGACTCCATGCTGTTTACGAATATGCTAACACGATTAGTATGCGGCACGTATTTTTAACGCTATAATGACTTCAACTGGGACCTATTTTTGTCACAGGCGGCCAGCCGTAAGTCGCCCCGTACTATCCGCGGAGTTAGACGTAGTGCTACATAAAAAAAAATAAAAAAAATAAAAAAAAAATTAAGAGGGAGATGATGTGACGTACTACAGAGGTGAAGCACGTGTCAAGACGACAAATATGCAGCGATTTATTCTGTCGGTGTAGTTTAGTTGTTTAGACATCTGGCTTCAGGGCGAGCAGCCATTGGTTGATCACCGACAAATTTGTATTTTCACAAGACATTCCGTTATCTGAATCCTTATGACCGACTGTTAAAAAAATATCCCTTTTTTGCATAGTTAAATATTCGCACTTCAAATATCTCTAAAAGCACGAAGAACGCCTTCGCATACTGTTCGCACGTTCAACTTGATTCAAGCGTAGAAAATGGTTTCTTGTATGTCAGATTGAATTTGGAGTGCAATATGTTTTACCTTTGAAGTCTCTAGCTTTTCTGTATTTATTTAGACTGTTCACACGAACTTTTTTATTGCCACCGGAGCACAAAAGAGCTTCGCGTGGAATGAGTTTCTTATTTGTTGCAAATTCGAAAGAAATTTTCTTAGAAAGGGAGAACGGTTTGTAGAATCTGATATAAACTACCCAAGAAACGTTAGTTCGTTTACTTGGCGGCTGTTTTTTTCAGAAGCTAAGTTAAATAACATAAAAACTCTACAGGGATTTCGTTTTCAAAGGCACGGATGTTTGTCATGATTTTTTACGTGATTTTTCGTTTTCTCTTTGTTGCACTGGGGAGACATAAATCTCGTCGGTAATTACGTCGTAAGAAAATCCTTTGGTTTTTTTCTGCCACTTTTGAGGATGATGAACGAGTCACTTAATCGAACTTGACACAGGCAGACGTAACAACAGATTTCGAAGCAGATCAGGATACTACTCCATGCTATTTACTGTAGCGTTCTTTACTACTGGTAGCTTTGAGAACACAACTTAAGATTTCCTCTCTCTCGAAGTGAAACAGAGTTACAAATAAAGTTTCATAAAAACTTACTCACTGTTCACTTTTTATTCCATCAATACCGTATGGGCACTTTACTCGAATATTCCAAAATTCGTGAGGAACTAATAACAATAGTACTAATATTTCAAAACTGATTGACATAAGTTCATAGGCAGAAAATTTAATTAACTCCAAACACTAAATATGTAACAACACAACTCGAATAAGCAGACTTCAAGGAAACACAGTTTCAGTCTGATATGCACTATGTTGACAAAAGTCACCGGACACCTAGAAGAGAAACACAACACAGCATTTATTGACATACATTAGTACGGTGTCGGTCCACCTTTGGCCTTAATGCATGCACTGACCCTTCGAGACATGCTTTCGATAAGGTTTTGGAACATAGCGATAAGTATACGCTTCCATTCAGTACATAATGCTGCCCCTAACTGTTGCTTAGTAGTAGGCCTTGGTTCCAAACTTCTTATGCGGCGCTCTAATTCATTCCATATGGGATTAGATCAGGGTTCTGTGCTAGCCAGTCCACACACGATACGGAATTATCGTCAAACCACGCCGTAACAGTCCTTGCTTTATGGCCCGGTGCATTATCCTGCTGCTACAAACAAGGCTCGGTTCCATAGTATTGCCAGGACATAATTGTCCAGAATATCGAGGTAGACGTGCTGGTTAACAGGTTTGTCCACGATGACCAATGGGCCGGGACCATATCACGAAAAACACCCCCACACGAGTACATTGCCAGCTCCAAACTTGACCATAGGAAACAGTACACTATGGTAAATAGCGTTCCCCCGGCTGCCCCCATACCCACACACGGCCATCAGATCAGACTGATGGATCTTGTATCTGGATTCATCAGTCCATAGAACCCGTTTCTATTGATCTACGGTCCACGATAAATGTTCTTTACGCCATGCTAAAAGACAAGTAGCATTCTGAGTGAAGATGAAAGGCTTATGAGCAGCCGCACGACCACAGTAACTCATGGAGTGAAGTTCTGTGCGAATGGTACGCGTACATATCGAGGTTCCATCATTTTTACTCACCTGTAGGATCCACTTACCCACCAGTTCCGATCGCTTAATCGATATGTGTCGTCGCAGACGCTTCAAGACTGAAATGTAATACTCAGCACTGACAGAATTTGTGGAGGAACGGCAGGCTGGTAGACTACACCTTTTTCATCAAAGAAAATTATCATCACCACCTTCCCAGCTGATTTGGTTTGGCGGACTTTTTTAGGAGGAGGCGAGCCTGTGTGTTTCTAGACACTCCTTCGCGCTTCGTGAGGGGGGTCTAAATAGTGGACCTATGTTTCATCGGCAGTTATTACTATGTTTAGAAAGTTTGAATCCTTTGCAATCACTTGTGTCCACTCGTGACACACATGAACTCTGGCTAACAATTGTTCTCTCATCAGGTGATGAGGCACCCATCTGGAACACACACGATGCAGCAGAAATTTGTCGCGTAGAATGCGGGTCTTCTGTCTGTGCTTTGGACGCCTAAAAGATGAACAGCAACAACCGGGTAATTTGGGAACTTTTGCTTTACGAGTTTGAACAAAGGAGGTTAGAAGTAAGAGGAGCTGGCAACAGCCCCTCTCCCTGTGCTTCTGGCGTGACGCCACTTTTTATCAGCTGACTACGCCAATGCGCCCAGTCTAAGAATCTCCTGTATATCTCTATGGGGAAATCGCGATTTTGAACGGGTTTTTCGGACCCTTACTCTACCCATACAGGCATGAAAAAAATTGAGGCTGAAATATTCATTCCCATAATAAAAAATTTCCAAAAAAAAACCCCAGGAAAATATGTGTTGGTATTTCTTTAAAAAATTGAACAAAATAATGATTTTTTGAGCGGAAGTGCATAGGGCGAATGGTTACTTACTGCCCATGTGCAAGTAACCATACATACTGCCCACGTGCAAGTAACCATACATACTGCCCATGTGCAAGTAACCATGTTTCAAATATAACCAAAAGTCTAATGTTAAGAAATAAGAAGTCCGAAATATTCCTTCTTTCCATCCTTGGTTTGCATTCGCTAAGCAAAATTGCTTAAGACACAGGAAGTGACGTCACATTCCCGAACTCCCGCAGCGCAGACTCCCACCACCTCAGAGAGAGGACAGAAACAGCTCATCTGTTTTGGCTTCCCTCAAAACGGGTCACTACACCTCCTCTTCTTCTAACCTCCTTGGTTTGAACTGAGCCATAACGCCTCTTAAGCAACATGAAGCATTTGTCATGCGAAAGGGTAAGGTTCCATGGATCAACAGTACCGCAACCAGATGGTTCAAGAAATTTCGCTCAGGTGTCAGAAACCTCTAAGATTAGCCAAGGTCAGGTAGGCTGGGAACAGTGGATTTGGAAACCGTGCGCCAGGCTGTGGAGGCAAACCCGACAACTAGCCCTCGGAGATTACCAGGCGAGCTGGGCATATCACAGACCACCGTGGTTCGTCACCTTCAGGACCTCGGCAAGGTCTACAGGAGTTTTCGCATTGTCCCTCACGAACTCACGCCAACTGAAGCAAATCGCTGTGTGCACGAAACTCCTAGAAAACATGCGTGATGTACGTTTCATGAAGAGAATTGTTGCGTGCGATGAAATGTGGGTCTATTTCCGTAATCCTAACACACAACGGCAGTGGTTGAGCCCGGCCCAGCTTCCTGAACCTGTTGCCAAACGTGGGCGCTTCGATCCCAAGGTGATATTCTGCGTCTGGTGGAATTTCGAGGGGATAAATCCATTACGAATTTGTTCCAGACGGTCGGACCATCAACGCCAACCTCTACTCTGAACAGCTGGAGCGGATGTATGCCGTTTTGGAGGGGAAGTAGCCGGCACTGGTGAACAGAAAGCGTGCTCTCCTACAGCAGGACAACGCTCGGCCTCATACAGAGAGAACGACCCTGGCAAAACTCCAGGAACTTGAGCGGATCGAACTGATGCCACCCTCAGCACATAGTCCAGACCTTGCCTCATTGGGTTATTACTTGTTCCGGTCCGTGGCCTACTTCCTTCGCGGGCGGCAGTTCAACAACTAGGAGGAGATGGCAGCTGGGGTGAAGGAGTTCTTCGCCTCGAAGGACAAGAACTGGTACCGCCGCGGAATCGAAGAACTGGCAGGCAGATGGCTAAAGACGGTGCAACACGATGGCTTATACACTGAAGAGCAATTGAATTAGAGATACCTGTCTAGTAAAGTGTAGCACCACATTTCGCCCTGATGACGGCGGCGATTCGTCTCGGCATGGACTCCACAGGACAACGGAAGCGTTTGGAAGCCATACGGATCCATGACTCCTGAACAAGCTCCCACAGTTCACGAAGATTTGATGGAGGGGGTCATCTCTTTCGATGGCATCACAGATGTGCTTGATGGATAAGGAAGCGAGGTCACGTAGGTGGAGTGTTCATCCAACCATTCGGATACAATTCGGGAGCTGCATTGTCTTGTTGCAGGATGAAGTCCCCAGTGGGATGTTGAAGACGCACAAACGGGACCAAATGGTCGTCCAGGATATCCCTGTAACGTTGACCTGTGAGGGACGATGTCACACGTATCAGGGGTCCCATTTCAGTCCACGTAAACAGTCCCCAGACGAGAATGCCACCCCCACAGCTTGAAGAGTACCCTGCTGGCAAGAAGGATCCATCGCTTCATGTGGTTTGCACCGTACTCGTATCCTGCCATCCGCATGTTCCAACGTGAATCTCGACTCATCAGTCCAGGCAACATTTTTCGACATGTCTAGGGTCCAGTGGCGATGTTCCCGCGCCCATGCTAATCTTTGCACCCTGTGATGTGCGGTCAACAGCGGTACCCTCGTGGGACGATGGCTTCTGTACCCCATAGCGAGGAGATGGTTCTGGATGGTGCGGCTGCTTACACGTTTTTGTGCACCAGCGTTAAATTGCCGAGTGATTTCTTGCACTGTGGCCCGTCTATCCACTGTTACAATGCGAGCTAGCCGACGATGACCCCGCTCACCCACACGCTGTTGTCCACGGCAGTTGGCCCTTGGAGGGATGGTTTTACCAGATTCGATGTACTCACGGTGCACTCGTGACACAGTGGCTCGTGAAAATCCTAGTGCCTGCACGACTTCCGAGTTGGAGTGACCCATTCGTCGGGCCCCGACAATTTGCCCACGATCAAATGCGCTTAGATCCTTCGTCTTACCCATACTGCGTCCGACTCTTACTGATTCCCGTCGCATTACTCCTTATATTGTCGTATCGCTGCATACGTCATGTCGTTTCCGTTTACAGGGCTGCCCACAGCTCCCCATTTGCATGACGCCAGCTGTCTCTAATTCAATTGCTCTTCAGTGTAGTTTGAATGCTAATTAGCTTTCGTCGTAAAGGTATGTATGAAGACATAAAGTGATCTAAATATTGCAAAACTTTTGACTTACTCTCTGTAGATCAACCGTCCCCCATTTATAGCAACATATGTTTAGGAGTTCCGGTACCTTTTTTTCCTGAAAAATAGCACTGCTGTTTAAACAGGTACACCGGGGGTAATATTTTCGAGTGTTCAAACTTTGTAATCCAGAAGGATGTGGGAACAAAAGTCCCGATCGTAACATATACAACTGGATGGACCTGTATTTAGAATTCTAAACTGGATGCACTAAAAGCTGAAGAGTGTTCTATACTCACAAGTAGTGTATGAAGAAAATATCAAATGACAGCGAAAAATGCTATACCGAGTTATCATTTCTCTGAACTGTGAACTGAAAGCACTTACACTAAAATGAGAACTAACATATCTTTTACATAGACACATGATATTCATCATAGGTTTTCCAAAGAATCCTGCGAAATAAAGATTCGAAACCCAAGTAGTACTTCCTCAAGTTGTTTTCATTTTTAGTAAATGACAATTGACAACCGAACACCGAATTAAACACAGACTTTTATTATCATTGTCAATATAAATAGAAGACGCTTTATGCTATTTCAGAAATATTTTTAGTAAAACAACGATACTCAATTGAAGGATATTTAGGTTTCAAAACTGGTGTAGCATAAATAGCTTCCTGTAGATGCAGTAAAGGACGGATAATGAAACGTATAATAAAAATGCAATACACAATGGGACGAAAGTCCTATTTTCTTCGACTTATAGGATGAGACTTTTGAGTTCATTTTTTTACCCTGCTTCATAATCGGAATCTTGTCCCTTCGTTGCGTATGTTTTAATGGGGTGCATTTGTTTTCAGAGAGCCTACTTTGGTTCAAGTACTGAGCTAACATCTTTTGACATCAGCTCTTCGTCGGTCTTGTCGAGATGTTGGTCTTTTGAAGACTTCTGAGGACCCTTGACTCCTGGAACTTCTACTTCTGACTTGTTTCTATGTGCCTGGCCTACAGCGATTGCCTCAGACACCTGTTTTTCAGCGACGGTCTTGGGAACTTGGCCTCCTGAGGTGTTCTTAAAAACAAGGGCTTGGGCCGCTGCTTTCGAATTTGGAAACTTTCTTCTGTTGATAACCTGTAACGCTGTCAGCAAGTAATTTTTTTCTTTGCATTTTTGACATCTTTGCTTCCTTTGAGGCTTCGAGGCTTTTGATCTTGATGAGGTTGAGGCATCTTTTACGTTTGCTCTTTCCACTTTGGTGTTTTCAGTACGTCCTCCCAGAATCCCCTCCACCGAGTACTTTATATTACCGCCTGACGTTTCAAAAGGGGCATATTTCTTTGTGCCCATTTTACGATCTACCATATGATTCTCAGGTCTCTTTTCCTTCGAAAGTTTAGTAATTTTTCAAAACTCAGTAAGTCATAAGCACTTGTAGCTTTAGGCAACAGGCTGTCATCAGGACTTTTGTTTACAGATTTAATATCGGATAAACTCCTTGATCGCTTCAGATACGGTCTTGGGAACTTGGCCTCCTGTTTTTCAGCGACGGTCTTGGGAATTTGGCCTCCTGAGGTGTTCTTAAAAACAAGGGCTTGAGCCGCTGCTTTCGAATTTGGAAACTTTCTTCTGTTGATAACCTGTAACGCTGTCAGCAAGTAATTTTTTTCTTTGCATTTTTGACATCTTTGCTTCCTTTGAGGCTTCGAGGCTTTTGATCTTGATGAGGTTGAGGCATCTTTTACGTTTGCTCTTTCCACTTTGGTGTTTTCAGTACGTCCTCCCAGAATCCCCTCCACCGAGTACTTTATATTACCGCCTGACGTTTCAAAAGGGGCATATTTCTTTGTGCCCATTTTACGATCTACCATATGATTCTCAGGTCTCTTTTCCTTCGAAAGTTTAGTAATTTTTTCAAAACTCAGTAAGTCATAAGCACTTGTAGCTTTAGGCAACAGGCTGTCATCAGGACTTTTGTTTACAGATTTAATATCGGATAAACTCCTTGATCGCTTCAGATACGGTCTTGGGAACTTGGCCTCCTGTTTTTCAGCGACGGTCTTGGGAATTTGGCCTCCTGAGGTGTTCTTAAAAACAAGGGCTTGAGCCGCTGCTTTCGAATTTGGAAACTTTCTTCTGTTGATAACCTGTAACGCTGTCAGCAAGTAATTTTTTTCTTTGCATTTTTGACATCTTTGCTTCCTTTGAGGCTTCGAGGCTTTTGATCTTGATGAGGTTGAGGCATCTTTTACGTTTGCTCTTTCCACTTTGGTGTTTTCAGTACGTCCTCCCAGAATCCCCTCCACCGAGTACTTTATATTACCGCCTGACGTTTCAAAAGGGGCATATTTCTTTGTGCCCATTTTACGATCTACCATATGATTCTCAGGTCTCTTTTCCTTCGAAAGTTTAGTAAATTTTTCAAAACTCAGTAAGTCATAAGCACTTGTAGCTTTAGGCAACAGGCTGTCATCAGGACTTTTGTTTACAGATTTAATATCGGATAAACTCCTTGATTGCTTCAGATAATTCTTGGGAGTAGGCGATAAATTACTTGAGATGTCTTTTCCCAGGAAAATCTGTGCCTTATCCTTCCTCTCTGTCTTGACCGCAGGCTGACTCAAATCCTTTTCCTGTTCTGAACTCTGATGTGCATATGCACTTCTTTTATCAGAAGTTGCATGATCTTTGGTTCCTAAAATAAATCTGGGTATTCTTGACGCTTTCCCTCGAGAAAATGTTGGCTTCGACGTTTGCATTCGAGGAGAAGGAAGAAAATATACTCCAGAAGAGCGTGCAGCTCCAGAGGAAGCAACATTATGATCTCTAACGCGAAGTTTAGTGTCATTTACCAGAGTGAGAATTTTACTGCGAGTACTTTTCCCATCAGATTTAAATTCGTCGGTAGGTATTATTGAGGACTTTTCTTGTACAAGCATAGTGGTCTCAGGCAGGATCAGTTGTGTTTCAGACTGGGTGCATACGCGACCAAACTCCTGAATGGCCTCAGTTCCTGAAGATTCACTTCTCTCTTCACATGTAACAGTTTCTGAGTTAGGAGCACTTTCAGAGCCAGAAAAATCTACACTGCAACTGTCCACGGATGGAGGCTGGAAATTGGAATCTGTAATATCAAATTTACAGGTTGACGTATCAGTTGGCACGCTAGTTTCTTCTAAAATCTGCTTCCGCTGTGTTTGACTTGACGCAAAGTCAGTCGATTGTTTTTCTTCCATATTTACTTTCGCTCAGAGCCTTACTGGGACTATCGAATGTCTTCAGCTTTGTAGAATGTCACTTTAGACTTGGTTTTTTGAAGTTCAATTAGCTATGAGAAAAAGAGATATGTGTTAGGTAAATTTAAACTGAATAACCCATTTATACATGGGGCATCCTGAAAGTAATGCCTCCTCCTTAATAACTTTTGAAATTTTAAACTGATTTTAATGAAACTGCACTGACATGTATTATGACATGTTACCAATGCGGGAACAAATTTGTTTCAGAATCGGAAATAAAGATCATGAATAACAGAGAAACGCAGTGGGCCGTAACTGAATTCCTGGAAAAAGAGGGATGTGAGGCTCCAGAAATCCACAGAAGATTCCTGCCGCTGCCACAATCGATATCAGTAATGTCCGAAGATGGATGAAGAATTTTCGAGAGGGAGAAAGTTCAGTGTCGGACAAACAACGGAATGGAAAACCCGCAACTGCAGTGACAGATTCCAACGGACAACGAATCAAAGACCTCACCACAGCTGATCGTCGTGTCACCATCCATGTGATGCAATTCATTGTGGTCATAGTGCGATGTCATTAATCATGGATCTGAGCTACAGAAAAAGGTGTTCAAAGTGGATCCCAAGAAACCTAACCCGTGAACAATGTCAGCAAAAGGTGGACATGTGCCGGAACCCCTTGGACTGTTATGAGAGGGAGGGTGCGGTATTTTTCTCTAATGTTGTAACGGGGGATGAAACCTGGGTGTACTTTCATGACCCAGAAACAAAACGTGCGTCAATGAAATGGCACCGCAACTCTTCACCTCGAAAAAAAAAAAAACGGCGAAAACAACTCGTTCCCCAGAGAAAGTGATTTTGGCAGTTTTCTAGGACAAACGTGGGACAAACGTGGTGTCATTTTGACTGATTTCCTTGAACGGGGTGCAACAATATACAGTGCTCACTATGTGAAGATATTGAAGAAGCTAAAGGAAGCTATCAGAAGGAAAAGACGTGACATTCCACTTCAAAGTGTTGTTTTTCACCATGATAACGCACGTCCCAACACCCCAATGGAGACTTCACAGGCTACTGCCAAAATGGGGTGGACGGTGATGCCCCAACCCCAAAGTCCTGATTTGGCTCCATAAGATTTTTCCTGTCTGCTCCTTTGAAAAACACTCTTCGTGGCGAACGTTTCGACGATTTGACAGACGTTAAACTGGCTGTGAACTCATGGGTGAAACGACAGCTTCAGGAATTTTTCCAAAATGGATTTTACCAATGGGTTCAAAGATGGCGGAACTGAAAGTGATAGACATTACTTTGAATAGACTAGCATTATTCACAATATGTCCAAGTATTTTGCCAATAAGTTTCACATTTTTGCTGCTACAAATAAAAACCTTATGAGGGACGAAGCATTACTTTCAGGATGCCATTTGTAAAACAGTTACAGGTTTATTCAAAATGATTCATCTGATTTCAAAAGAGCACAATTCCATACCTAACGACCGTGTATGACCTTGGCATACACCAAATGAAAGAGAAAATATCCTAGTAGATCACCACGAGAGGGCTCCACTGTCGCCGTGGCTTCGCGACAGACGGCCTATAAGATTTGTGTGCTGCAGTTTTCGAGGTGTGAATCGGTACTCACAGAGCAGCATGAGTTTCGTAAACATTACGGAAATTATCCACCAGGTGCTCAGAGTATCCGTCAGTGGTATGGTATCGGTAGTTTGAGGAAACATGCTGTTTGTGTAAAGGCAAGAGCTCAGGACGACCGCGCGTGTCTGAGGACAAAATGAAAAGAACCAGAGAGTTTCCTACGTAGCCCGAGGAAGTCAACAACTGCGCCAGTCGAGAACTGGAAATTTCTCAGACAACTGCTTCGCGTGTTTTGAGACGACGCTTGATTATGAAGCCATGCAGGTTGCAACACTTGCAGGCTCTAAGGCCAGGGGGCAAATTAAGGTGGACCTCAAGTAATTTTGCTTCCTATACTTCCAATGGGAAAACTTCTGCACACATTTTCTTCACAATTAATACGTTCCCAAGGATAAAAATTTGAACATCGATTAAAATAGCTTCATTTTGTAACATAATATTTTCTAAAACATAACCATAATTATGCAATCCAACATTTGTTTGTCTACTGACGTCATCAAAGTACAGGTCGAGCCATCTTTTTTCTGGTTTCAACACCATCAAAGGAAAAGCTATTCATTTTTAATATACACTGCTGGCCATCCAAAATGCAACACCAAGAAGGACACGAGATAGCAAAGCCAGATTTACTGGACACATAACAATAGATATAAAGATGAAACGATTGAACTTACAGGTCCGTGCGACTTGCGGAACACGCAGGCATCAATAGTTCGTGTGGCCCCCATGGCTGGCAATAACGGCCGCTACAAGCCGCGGCATCGAACGAAAGAGGCTTTGGATGTGGGCTTGGGGTATGTCGGTCCAGGCTGCTTCCACACGTTACCGCAGTTCATCAGGCGTAGCCACTCGGTTGCCGATCAGCTACCAGACGTGTTCGATGGGCGACATATCGAGAGAACAGGCGGGCCACGGCAGCAGTGACACCTGCTGGGCCGTGAAGAATTGTTGCACGATGCGTGCCACGTGCGGGCGCGCATTGTCCTGTTGAAACGTGACCGCTGGCAGGTCCTGTAGGTAAGGGAGGACTACAGGCTCCAAGACGTCGGAGATGGTGCGGTGGCTGTTGAGTGTACCGGCGATGCGTACCAGAGGAGTGCGGGTGTCATATCCAATTGCTCCCCAAACCATAACGCCAGCCGACGAACCGCCTGGCGTTAAAACCGCCTGGCGTTATGGTTTGGGGAGCAATTGGATATGGCACCATACAGTCTCTCGCCGTGGTGCCGCCACACGCAGATCCGACCATCGTGGTGTTGCAGACAGAAGCAGGATCCGTCGGAGAAGACAATGCCGCGCGAACCGCCTGGCGTTATGGTTTGGGGAGCAATTGGATATGGCACCATACAGTCTCTCGCCGTGGTGCCGCCACACGCAGATCCGACCATCGTGGTGTTGCAGACAGAAGCAGGATCCGTCGAAGAAGACAATGCCGCGCCCTTCTGTAGTTCAGGTGCGGCGTTCAACGGCCCACTTCCGCCTCACTCGCCGGTGGTGTAACGTCAATGATAACGGTAATGGGCGCCGTGCGACAAGTCCCCGCTCCTGCAGACGACGTCGAACGGTACGTGGTTACACAGGTTGTTGCGCAACACACCCTAATTCCTGCGCTAACGTTCGTGATGTGGCGGTGCGAGCCGTCAATGCCCGCCGCACAACATGCCGGTCCTCTCGTTTGGTGGTGTGCCGCAGCTGCAGCAATCGCTCACGTCGGTCCGTCCGTCCCTCTTGCACCCACCGAATCCATACTCGGCTCACTGTGAC
This sequence comes from Macrothele yani, assembly GCA_039090855.1. Taxonomy (NCBI): domain Eukaryota; kingdom Metazoa; phylum Arthropoda; class Arachnida; order Araneae; family Macrothelidae; genus Macrothele; species Macrothele yani. Next base: position 8,998,334 of record CM077021.1, on the reverse strand, counting down.
TGGATGTCGTCCCACAAGGGCGCCGATGTCTCGGTACGATAAACCGCTGTCGCGATAAGCCACTATTCGTCCTCTGTCGAACTCCGAAACGTGCTAGAATGACTGCCGTATTCTGCGGCAAGGCATCAGGAAGCTTCCCACGCACAGGTCTGGCAGCACAACACACTTCCACTACTTACACCCCGCCTTCTGCGCACCCTTCTTATAGTGTTTCTTGGTGGCGTGCCGGGCGCACATGATTTGCATATGCCCTGCAATACTAATCGTTTGCATGTCCTCTCGCGGGCGACGCATGCTGCGAATTTCAGGCCAATCGGATGCTTCCTTCTTGGTGTTGCATTTTGGGTGGCCAGCAGTGTAATTATGGTTATGGTTATGTTTTAGAAAATCTTAAGTATTCCAAGTAATGATATGAAGTTATTTTAATCGATGTTAAAATTTTCCTCCTTGGGAACGCATTAATTGTGAAGAAAATGTGTACAGAAGTTTTTCTATTGGAAGTATAGGAAGCAAAATTACTTGACGTTCACCTTAAAGCTACAGAACTTTTGCCAACTCATACACGAATGCTATGGAGGACGACAATTTCCCACCCCGCCTGATAAAACAACTTTTCATTTAAGTGGCAAGGTGAACCGTCACAACATTCACGTATGGAGCATGGAAAATCCACGTGCAACAATCGAGCACGAGCGCGACTCACCCAAAGTTAACGTCTTCTGTGGGCGATTACCCGTTTCTTTTTCGTAGAAAACACAGTGAATGGTAACTCCTATTTGGATGTGCGGCAGAACTGGCTATGTCCACAATTGAGCGATGATTCTGAAGAATACACTTTCCAGCAAGAAGGGGCGCCGCCATTTTGCATTGCGCTGTTCGCTGCTTCCTCAACGAAGTGCTGTCTTGTCGTTGGATTGGTTGCAGTGGACCCCATGACATGGTGCTCTACAGCCGGCCGCCTAGGTCACTCGATCTTACGCCGTGTGACTTCTTCTTTTGGAGGTACGTTAAGGCTGTCTTTGAATGAGTGCAAAAGAAATCCTATCCTATATCTGCAATGTAAATTCTTTTGTACACATTTTCTCGAAGACTATTACTTTGTAGTGTTTGAAATTTTGAGCACAAAAAAAAAATGACCTGTAACTAATATGTGCCACAGTTATTATTCCGAAAAAAATGTTAGAATATTTTTTAAATCCTATTTATCTGATTCGAAAGTATTCCAATTTGGCGCTAGATGGCGCGATAAGTTAGCTAAGCAGTGTTTCTGTCTGGAAGAAACGAAATCTCTCATTTCTGTCTGATTTTTTTTGAATTATCGAGGCCAAATAGAAATGAATAAATGGGGCCAAAAGTGAGATTGGAATCTTGTCTCCTATAAATCATCTTAAATCCTACTGTACGTTCATTTTTTGAAGAGAATATGTGTACATTTGGAGAAAACCACTGAATTTGAGCTATAGAAATTCTGCCTACCTACTAAGCTCGACCTGACAAATAACATCATTGGTTAAAACGTAAAAGCACATATTTTGTCTTTTCATTGTGGAGCCAACGAGAGACAGCTTCCATTCTGAATATGGCGAGGCCTTCAATGATTCGCTGACGCCGACTTCTGGGACAGTCCCTCAAGACGTAAAAGCTACTCCCAAGGAGTGACTTTTTGCGCCATCTATCGCAGAAGATGAACCCTAACACTCATTCAAAGACAGCCTTAAGGGTACTGTGTGCGTGCCACCGTTGCCTACAACCCTGGATGATCTTAAAAAATGCAATGTTACTAAAAATGCAATGTTGTGGTGGAGTCGTGACAAACAGAGAGTCGTGCAATGATATCGTCTCACTGGGGTTGACACGAGTTTGGAACCAGTTCTTCAAATAGTGATTGCCTCTTGGTTTTCCTTCCATGATTCCGTGTGCTAAACGGGCATAACGAATCGCGTCTCTGAATACCTGATTACGTTCGCATCTCTGTGTTATTGTCGAGTCAATTCACCGCGTTCAAATTGTTGAAGCATTTTATTATCCAGCTTGCAGTTTGCTGTCTACCCAAAGATATTTAAGATACATAGACTGGAAGTTGTTGTGTAAATGAGTGGCAGCAGCTGGCGACATTTTGATCGCAAAGCTTGTACGGCAAACCGGCATGTTTACTATGTAAACAACGTTAATTAAATTCATTTATCTGAGCGAAAGAAGGAATTTTACGTTGTTATAAATACTGCGTATTAATTTTTTTCAATGAGGGATAAATGGGATATTGCACCTTTTAATTTACGATTAAAGAAAACATCTTTTATATTTTCACTCTACACCATGTAACCCCTCCCTTCAGAAAACTTGAAAATTTTAACCGTCCTGGAGCGGGGATCGAAACCGCACCTCCCGATTTCCGCTCGAGCATGCTAGGCATTACACTACATAGGACAAGGAAATTCCAAGCAACTGAACATAAATATCTGAGAATCTTCAGATTCGCGCTAGTCGAAGCGATTCTACCCCATCGTAGCGACTCAAGACCTATTCTCTGGAGGGGTTACATGCGATTCTGCCCCATCGTAGCGACTCAAGAGCTTTTCTCTGGAAGGGTTACATGCGATTCTGCCCCATCGTAGCGACTCGAGACCTTTTCTCTGGAGGGGTTACATGCGATTCTGCCTCATCGTAGCGACTCAAGACCTTTTCTGTGGAGGGGTTACATGCGATTCTTCCCCATCGTAGTGACTCAAGACCTTTTCTTTCGAGGTGTTACATGCGATTCTGCCTCATCGTAGTGACTCAAGACCTTTTATCTGGAAGGGTTCCATGCGATTCTGCCCCATCGTAGAGACTCAAGACCTTTTCTCTGGAGGGGTTACATGCGATTCTGCCCCATCGTAGTGACTCAAGACTTTTTCTCTGGAGGGGTTACATGCGATTCTGCCACATCGTAGCGACTCAAGACCTTTTCTCTGGAGGGGTTACATGCGATTCTGCCACATCGTAGCGACTCAAGACCTTTTCTCTGGAGGGGTTACATGCGAATCTGCTCCATCGTAGCGACTCAAGACCTTTTCTCTGGAGGGGTTACATGCGATTCTGCTCCATCGTAGCGACTCAAGACCTTTTCTCTGGAGGGGTTACATGCGATTCTTCCCCATCGTAGTGACTCAAGACCTTTTCTTTCGAGGGGTTACATGCGATTCTTCCTCATCGTAGTGACTCAAGACCTTTTCTTTCGAAGGGTTCCATGCGATTCTGCCTCATCGTAGTGACTCAAGACCTTTTCTCTGGAGGGGTTACATGCGATTCTGCCCCATCGTAGTGACTCAAGACCTTTTTCTCTGGAGGGGTTACATGCGATTCTGCCACATCGTAGCGACTCAAGACCTTTTCTCTGGAGGGGTTACATGCGATTCTGCCACATCGTAGCGACTCAAGACCTTTTCTCTGGAGGGGTTACATGCGATTCTGCCGCATCGTAGCGACTCAAGACCTTTTCTCTGGAGGGGTTACATGCGATTCTTTCTCCATTGCAGCGACTCAAGACCTTTTCTCTGGAGGGGTTACATGCGATTCTGCCCCATCGTAGCGACTCAAGAGCTTTTCTCTGGAGGGATTACATGCGATTCTTTCCCATCGCAGCGACTCAAGACCTTTTCTCTGGAGGGGTTACATGCAATTCTGCCCCATCATAGCGACTCAAGACCTTTTACCTGGAAGGGTTACATGCGATTCTGCCTCATCGTAGCGACTCAAGACCTTTTCTCTGGAGGGGTTACATGCGATTCTGCCACATCGTAGCGACTCAAGACCTTTTCTCTGGAGGGGTTACATGCGATTCTTCCCCATCGTAGCGACTCAAGACCTTTTCTCTGGAGGGGTTGCATGCGATTCTGCCTCATCGTAACGACTCAAGACCTTTCTGTACGGAGGGGTTACATGGTGTACAGTGAAAATATAAAAGATTTAAATCCCTATCATGTATAATATTTCTTCAGGAAAATCGTTTCCTAATCCATCCGACAGAAGAAATAATTTGTATATGACTTATTTCCATAAAGAAAACATCATTATCGTAATTTTGGGGGATATGAAATAACTGAAGGGAAATATCGCCTGCCTTACGTGTAAAATATATTTCGGCTTCAACTGCTTGCAAACTGCGTCATCTAGTTGCATGAAATTCGTATTTCACACTCTAAGCAATGTCAAAAATCATTTGAATGTGGCCATTCGTTTATTCTTAAGAGTAGTTGCCGAGAACAAAACTTTTAATTGGAGGTTTTTCCCGCAGTATTATGAGTTCGTAATAGCTACTCAACGGGAGAAAAAATAAATAAAATTAAATATGATAGAAAGAACGCTCTCTTCAAATAGTTTAGAGTTTAAACAATTTCAAATCTCGGGGATTAAAAGTCTCGGAAAGGAGAATTGTTTAAATTGAAAAATTTGTAGCTCATTAAAAAGTTTTGTTTACTTGAAAATTTGTTTAGCTCATTAAATCTGGCTATATTATTTCCTGAAAAAACTTTACAATATATACGTACTATTATAAAAACAAAAAATGATAAATCTTACTCGTTTTTTTTTTTTTTGATTGGAGGTTTAACGACCGCCGTGAGCAACTCAATGGGCTATAAGAAGTCACCCGTCCCTAATTTAGGGTCACTGGTTCCAGGGAAGGGAGAGAGCCAGTGCCGTAATACAAACACAACATCCATGCCTGACCGGGATTCCAACCCGGACCCTTTACGGACGAATGATCAGAGGCCAACGCCTTAGACCACTGCGCCACCGGGGCGGCAGTCTTACTCGTTATACATATATAAAAATGAATGTAACTGATATATATTCTTGCCGTACAAAACTGAACTTCAAATGCCCCGGTGGCGCAGTGGTCTAAGCGATGTCCTCTGATCATTCGTCCGAAAGGGGTCCCGGTTCGAATCCCGGTGAGGCATGGATCTTGTGTTTGTCTTCCGGCACTGGGTCTGTCCCTTCCCTGGAACCAGTGGCCCTGAATTAGGGACGGACGACTGCTTATAGCCCATTGAGTTGCTCACGGTGGTGGTTAAACCTTCAATAAAAAAAAAGAACTTCGAATGTCGCACGGTTAACTTATGGTTTTCCAGTCTATCTATCTTAAAGGCCTATAACGAAGTGAATTTCTCCGTCATTTTTGTCCACGCCGGGATCGAACCCGAGTCCACTTATTCCGGAAACAAGTCACTCTACCAACTGAGCTGTCCGGGCGTTCGCTCTTGCTGCTATCTGCATTTATGTCGTGTGCGTCCTGCGGGGCAGGTACGTCGCAGGTCTTTGTGTCTACCTTTCTTGAAAAAGACATCTGGTTGATGTGCGAAAGCTTGGAAACTTTGATTTCTATTCTACACCAAAAAATTTCGGATCTCTAGTATAGTTATACTATTTAAGTACAGTTGGTGTATAGTTCCTTGTTATTTAATTATGTTCCTACGCTTTGCTTTGATTGCCGAAACGGCTGAAAAGATTTTCTCTCAATAAATACGCTGTCGAAAAAGTTACCACTAATTTTAGAGCTTTGTCTCTGAGACTTGAATATCCTTTCTCCATAATCTCCCAAAACTGAGTCAGAGATTTGGATCTGAATATCGATACCAGATTGGCATCAGAAGGAAGTTCAACAAAGCTTTCCTTCTCCTGGTGAGTTAGCCTGCAGGAGTTCAGATCTTCTGTGAAGAGATTAGCGATCCAAGCTTCCTTTAATCTTCCGCGACAGATATTCATAAAATTTATAACTAGATTTCCTCTTACTTTGACTCCATTTCAATTCAAAAGAAAAATAAATAATGCACCCGTTCCTCGCGGACGACCGGCAGAAAAAACCCCGCCGACCGGCGGTTGGGAAATACTGACATAGAGCACCTAGAAGGTGAGAGACAAGACTCGGTCAGTTTTCCTTTTGGTTAATGTATCATCATCACTCACTGAAAACTTCGAAAATATAGTCATTTGAAATCGGATGATTCATTTGCAATAAGCGTAGCCATGGATTAAAAGAAACTTATGAAAGCTTCTCAGCATTCAGCTATCGCCATAAGAAAGGTTCTCGTACATGGCATATACAGAGGGTAAGTCGAAAGTTTTGCAATATTTGGATCACTTTACCTTTACGACGAAAGATGACTAGCATTCAAACTATAGGCCATCGTGTTGCACCGTCTTTATCCATCTCTCTGTCAGTTCTTCGATTCCACGGCGGTTCTGGTCCTTCGAGGCGAAGAACTCCTTCCCGCAGCTGCTACCTCCTCCTGGTTGTTGAAGTGCCGCCTGTGAAGGAAGTGGGCCATGGACCGGAACAGATAATAATCCGACGGGGCAAGGTCCGGACTATATGATGGGTGTGGCATCAGTTCGATGCCCTCAAGTTCCTGGAGTTTTGCCCTGGTCGTTCGCGCGGTGTGAAGCCGAGCGTTGCCCTGCTGTAGGAGAGCGCGCTTTCTGTTCACCAGTGCCGGCTACTTCTCCTCCAAAATGACATACATCCGCTCCAGCTGTTCAGAGTAGAGGTTGGCGTTGATGGTCCCACCGCCTGGAACAAATTCGTAATGGATTATCCCTTCGAAATGCCACCAGACGCAGAGCATCACTTTGTGCTCGAAGCGCCCACGTTTGACAACAGGTTCTGGAAGCTAGTCCGGGCTCAACCACTGCCGTTGTGTGTTAGGATTACGGAAGTAGACCCATTTTTCATCGCACGTAACAATTCTCTTGATGAAACGTACAACGCGCGGGTTTTCTAGGAGTTTCGTGCACACTTCCGCTCGGCGATTTGGTTCAGCTGGCGTCAGTTCGTGAGGGACAATCGGCAGCTCCTGTAGACTTTGCCGAGGTCCTGAAAGTGATGGACCACGGTGGTGTGAGATATGCCCAGCTCGCCTGATAATCTTCGAGTGCTGATTATCGGATTTGCCTCTACAGCCTGGCTCACGGCCTCCGAATCCTCTGTTCACGGTCTACCTGATCTTGGCTGATCGTCGAGGTTTCTGTCATTTGAGGGGAATTTCTTGAACCACCTGATTACGGCGCTGTGGTCCACGGAACCTTCCCTTTTCGCATGATAAATGTTTCGTGTTGCTTGAGAAGCATTATGAGTTCAAACTCGTAAAGAAAAAGTTTCCTAATTAGCCGGTTGCGGCGGTTCATCTTTTAGGCGTCCCAATCAACAACATGCAATGCTGTTTGTTCACGGCAACGACTGCCACTTTATATCCCTTTCGACTGAGTGCAGTGCGCGACTTGAACTAGTTTAAACACGTGACATACCCGCCGCCGCACATGCGTTTATGCAAATTTCGACTCATCCTCTGTATTTAAAAGCATTAATCTTCTTTCAAATAATTTAAAGGAACAGGACAGAAGTGACGTTTATATATACATATATAGTCTATTAAGAAGAGACAGAAGCAAAACAATTTTTCAACTCATACTAAAAAACAACATAGAAAAAATTCATATACTGACAGGAGTGAGCAAAAAGAGGATAAAATAATAGCAACCTGAATGCATATATATATATATATATATATATATATATATATATATATATATATATATATATATATATAATCACAAATATAAGCATTTAGTGAGCTTTTTGAGTTTGTAATTTATGTAGTTCCCAATAATCTTTACGATAAATAGAGAAAAAGCATAAAAACGGTTGCCATGTCAGCGAAAGTTTAATTGTAATACACTGTATCTTTGAAGGCAAAACTCTTTTAAGACCTGGTTCTAAATTTCTATGCTTTAAGAACGCCGAGTGCAGTCAGATTGGTTTAAAACCTGCAGTGGTCTTAGGTTTTAAGGTGGACGGCAAGTGAAAATACGCCGCTCCGCTATGCTTGCCATTGTGAAACTTGAATTACATAAGTTCACGTACAAAAAATGCTTTCTGACTCCTGAAAATTGACATACGTACGGAAAACATACTGAAATATAGTCAGTGGCTTGCAAATTTGAGAAAACAATTATAGGGAATATTTTAAAATTAAATTTCCGCGGTTTGGTGTAGTGTTGGATATCGTGAATTGGTGTCGTCTATACGTACTTCAAGTACTGGAAACATGGCACTTAATTACCTTTTTTAAGCTTCCCAACCGTAGGTTGAAGAAGCGTATGTGCTCCAGTTTTGTCCGTCTGTCTGTCTGTCCTCACGATAACTCGCGTAAAAATGGTTCGATTTCGATGAAATTTTAGTATGTGGTAGGGGACAACCTGGGAAGGAAACCTATTGAAAATGGGCGAAATGGGGTCAGGACATAGGAGGGGATCCATTCCGTCGCCCTTATACGTCATAACTTACGTAAAAATGCTTGTATTGCGACAAAACTTTATCATGTTGTTCCGGAAGTACACTGAACCGGTTCTGTTTAATATCATCGAAATGGGGTCAAAGGTCAGGGCACAGGAGAGAGATTTATTGCACAACCATTATCCTCATAACTTGACTATAATGCTTCTATTGCGACAAAACTTTATCAAGTTGTTCCGGAGGGATACCGAACCGGTTCTGTTGAATATAATCGAAATGGGGTCAAAGATCAGGACACAGGAGCCGCGAATGGCTGAGTGGTTAGCAGTTCAGACTACCAATTGAAGGTCCTCAGGTTCCATTTTGGGCTGATCTTGCGGAGGTGGTGTGATTTGCTAAAAATCACTGAATATTCGCCGTGCATCGGACGAGTACTTTAAGTGACTGCCCCCAGGCTGGACCCACTGGTTAAATGGGTATCCTTTCCTATGCCCCCTGAAATTCTCTCACCCCTCTATGTGCTACTTGTACGGTGGCGCCATCTACTGTACTGTACTCTAATCTCACTACAAACTGTTCTGTCAAAGTCGCTAGACTGGCTCTCATTCCTTCCGTTTCTGTGTCCTGCCCAAAAGGCGAACTCGCTGTAGGTGGCTGGGACCTAAATCTACCCACTGTGGACGGAAGTCCTACAAGAAAATGACTCATACTAAAAGGTCAGGACACAGGAGCGAGTTTCATTCCACAGCCATTATCCTCATAACTTGAGTAATGATTTCTGGTATGTTGAAAAGTGTATCATAATCAATGCATTGCATAATTTTACTAACTTGTTTCTTGAATGTTAAAACTTTTCATACTAACAATAATAAATCAGCAGTTACAGACTTTTGTTTAGATGTCAGTAATAACAGTATTTAAATCACTTACATTACAGTTTATTGGCTTTTCTACCCGCAAAGTTATGTAAATCAGAAATCAGATGCTGGTAATCTGAGGTGTTGACAGAAGCATTTTCAGAAATCACCATCTGATAAGGGAAAAACTGCACGAAATTCACAACGGAAAGTGACGTCACAAATGGACGGAACTCATCTTTTTAATGTCATGGTCTTGCACATTCCAGAAGTTTTTCGTCAAAGCCAGGCCGTTTGGATAATACAAGGCCATGCATGGCATTAGAGAGAGAGGAGTTTACATTTTTCAGCATTTCATAAAACCAAAACAATTTAAGAGATTAATATATTTTATGACTACAAAACTTGTGATGTTATCATAAAAAAATCTCAAAAGTTTTAATTTAAAAGTTATTTTTAAATCTTTAAAGGAGTTCAATTTTACGCACCAAAAATCTATGTCGAAGACATAAATTCCTTGTGAATGTGGACCTTCATGTATAGGACAGACCCTCGCGGCTTTAAATTTCCGTGTGAAGGAACACAAGATTCACGTACGGAACTCTGAGCGGAATAAATCGTCTATAGTCCCCATTAGCCGCCCCGGTGGCGCAGTGGTCTAAGCGATGGCCTCTGATCATTCGTCCGAAAGGGGTCCGGGTTCGAATCCCGGTGAGGCATGGATGTTGTGTTTGTCTTAAGGCACTGGCTCTCTCCCTTCCCTGGAACCAGTGACCCTAAATCAGGGACGGGCGACTGCTTATAGCCCATTGAGTTGCTCACGGTGGTCGTTAAACCTCCAATCAAAAAAAAAAAAAAAAAAAAAAAAAAAGTCCCCCATTGTCACGAAAATAACAATAAATTATTGTTCGAAAACGTTGCGCTTATTGATAAACTTGATTCAACTCTCAAGCTTAATACGAGTATATTAGAAGCTTTCCACATATACCGTAACTATTCACGGCTTGTCAGCGACATGACATCTACTCCATTTCTTTCAAGCACGTGGAAACAACTCACCAAAATCCGTGACCGTCAGAACACTGATGAGGTCACAATTATTTGAATGTTTAAGCTCCATTCATCCCGATGAAGCCGAGCTAAACGTTCTGAGAAACATCAAACTGAAGTCAGCGCTCTTTCCACGTTTTTAAGTGTCACGGAAAAATTCTCATCCGCCGTCACCGGGAATCGAACCCAGGTCTTCCAGTTAAGCGCCGGACGTGCTACCAATGCACCACAGCGGCCTCAAATTCTCCAGACTCACATACGACTAACTGCCAAACCACTTAGCAGGTTGCTTCTTGGAGCTCCGCACTATGCTGGGGATTCACCAAAGATGGTAAGCATTAGCTGAACAAATAACCAGGAGGCGAATGAATAATTAATACACACAATTGACGTGGATTAAGAACGTCAAACAGAAATCATCGCTCTTTCCACGTTTATAAATGAGTCACGGGAAAATTCTCATAGGGCGCCACCGAGAATCGAATCCAGGGTCTTCCAGTTACGCGCTGGACATGCTACCATTGTACCATAGCGGCCTCGAATAATGCGGGGCTCCAAGAAGCAACCTGCCATGGGGTTTGGCAGTTAGCCGTATGTGATTCTTGAAAGTTCGAGGCCGCTGTGGTGCAGTGGTAGCATGTCTGGCGCGTAACTGGAAGACCCTGGGTTCGATTCCCGTGGCGGCCGATGAGAATTTTCCCGTGACTCACTTATAAACGTGGAAAGAGCGATGGCTTCAGTTTGATGTTCCTGGTCCACGTCTATTGTGTGTATTGATTATTCGTTCGGCCTCTGAGAAACTATAGTAGCTGTTAAAATAAATACTTAATTGTGAATAAACGTTGCGATTTTATTCTATTCTAATTTAAGATATTGACACTCTGCACCATTTTGTAGGGAAACGTTTGAAGTTTCTTACAGCAACTTGCAAATATTCTATTTGTGCACCCTTAGTCACACGGAATATACCAACGCGTTAGTATAATTATTTTCAAACATGCCTTAACCAAGACTGGATGATGAAAAGGCTATAACATTAGCGTTGAAGACAATAGACTTTTGGTGATTGGTCAGTGGGCGTTAGGAACGATTTCAGCCGTTAGATGGCACTGCGTCCCAAGGTATAAACATCTCAGTTTTCACGTTGTTTGAATTGCTGGATTGTGTATGTTCGTCGTTTTTTCTTGTGTTTCTTTTAAAAAAACCTCACAGTTTTAAAATCAAACTGTTGTTTTCACAACAAAATCTAACCCATTTTAAAAATGGTTTACTGTTGTGTGCCGATATGCACATCTTCTGAAAAGAAAAACGTGGGATTTTCATTCCATGAGTTTCCCTCAAATCAGAACCTAAAGCAACTGTTGCTGAAAGAAATATCTCGTCAGGATTTTGCTCCAAATGACAAGTTACCTTCAACTGTTGTTTGTGGTAAGCATTTTCATTCTGATAAATACGTACCTAATTCAATTTTAGAAAAAAACCTCAGCTATATAAACTCATATTAAGTAAAATAGTAGGTAAATATGTAGATTTGTAGACCAACAATCCAAAACAAAGGCAAAGTTTTGCCACAATAACAAAAATATGTCAGCGTCGTACTGTTTATTTGAATGAGTATTTAGATTAAGAAATTTATTATCTTTATGCTTTATTTTATGTTTGGATAAATATCAATCATAACATCTATTTATACAACAGAACAAGAAAAACTATGTAATTTTCCAAACCAAAGAAGCTTTAAAAACTTTTTTGACATGCAGTCACCGCCATAACTAAATTGCTGTATAAATATTGCTAATAAGTAAGGGTATTACCTCTCTTCTACGTAGATCCGTAAAATTGCTGATTACCGCTCGAATAAAAATTCAATATGAACTATTTTAGAATCAAGCTTCTAATAATACTGTTCATCAACAATCAAAACAACGGCAAAGTGTTGCCACAATAATAAAAATATGTCAGCATGGTACTGTTTATTTGAATGAGTATTTTGATTGAAGAAATTTTATGCTATATTTCATGTTTTTATAAATATCAATTGTAAAATTTATTTATACAACAGAAAAAAAAACGTGGAATTTTTGCAAACAGAAGATTTAAAAACTTTTTTTAACATGCGGTCACCGCCACAAAAAAAAAACTACTGTATAAATATTGCTAATAATTAAAGTTATTACCTCTCTTCTCGGAGACTGCTATATAGATTCATAAGATTGGTTCCTACCGGCTGAATAAAAACTCAATATGAACTTTTTTAAATTCAAATTCTTTCAGTTTCATATAATCCTGGTGACCAACAATCCAAAACAACGGCCAAGTGTTGCCACAATAACGAAAATATGTTTGTGTCGTACTATTCATTTGAATAAAATATTCTAAGAACACTTTGCTCTTATTTGAACAACTAGCATCATTCATTATGAAGTACCCTCGTCACATTGATAATTATAAGTAATTCTCGTTTTTTAAACTAAGGGTCGGAAAGGCAGTCGCCTTTCGTAGAATTTTTCTAAAAGTCTTAATTTATTTTCGTTTAAGAACTTTTTTGGATTTAAAAGATGTGTGCATTTTGTCAGAGAATTTGGTAGCTTCTCTTTGTCAAAATTCATGCAAAAAATTGTGCATTGAAATGACGTCATAACTAATGGAACATGGTGATACAACCATCGTCCTAATGTGTGACGTAGTTGCTTAATATGCACAAGTCATAGCTAACGCAATAGACTTATTGTTAGTACCCAGGGCGGCAATTAAGTAATGATATTATTATTTTTTAAAAATCTCGGTAAAACACACGGGTCAGGAACACATGGTTTTTTGATGTCATTTATGAGCTATGAGGTGGCAACAGCGTTTGCGTGTGAATTGCGCAGATGATTATTTACGCTGTGCGTGACGTCATTCTGTGGAAGAACGTTGTCACATCTCTGTCAAGGAGCAGAGAGCAAATATCCGGTTCGCCGCCCCGGTGGTACAGTGGTCTAAGCGATGGCTTCTGATCATTCGTCCGGGAGGGGTCCGGGTTCGAATCCCGGTGAGGCATGGATGTTGTGGTTGTTTTACGGCACTGCCTCTCTCCCTTCCCTGGAACCAGTGACCCTAAATTAGGGACGGGCGACTGCTTATAGCCCATTGAGTTGCTCACGGTGGTCGTTAAGCCTCCAATCAAGAAAAAAAAAAGATATCCGGTTCTGTTCAGTGGCGGACTGGCGATTCATAAACGGCTCTAGACGCTATTTTATGCGGCCTACTTTTGGGGAAATTTGTAAGGTATCCTAATGCCATCCCTAAAAAACGGCATCTCAGCATCACCGTTTGCTGTTTAAACATCTTTTCAACACAAACCTACGAATCATTGCAGTCCCTGAGAGAGACTGTAGAAGATTATTCCTCTCTTATGATTGTTTGTGCGATAACTGAATTCAGAATTTGTAAGAGTTTCTTTGCTTCTTTTTTGTTTGGCAGTTAACGACCACCACAGTCGCCGTCCCTAATTCAAAGTTACTGGCTCCAGGGAAGGGAGAGAGACAGCGTCGTAATGCAAACACAGCTTCCATGACTCTCCGGAATTCGAACCTAGACACATCTCGGACAAATGGTCAGAAACAGCGCTTAGAACATTACGCCATCGGGGTGGCCTTTGCTTTCAGTGTCGGAAATCAAATGTGTCAAAAATGAATTTTTTTTCAAGACCTACCTATCACTAATAAAATAAATACGCAAGAATTTCAGTGTAAATTTAGAAAGTGAGAGAACTAAGGTGGTTCCACCTAAAATCTCTGCCTTACACTGAAAAACAATTGAATTAGATATACCTGTCTAGTAACGTGTAGCACCACCTTTCGTCCTGATGACAGCTGCGATTCGTTTCGACATGGACTCAACAAGACACCGGAAGCGTTGGGAGCCGCCCCGGTGGCGCAGTGGTCAAAGGCGTTGGCCACTGATCGTTCGTCCGTAAGGGGTCCGGGTTCGAATCCCGGTCAGGCATGGATGTTGTGTTTGTCTTACGGCACTGGCTCTCTCCCTTCCCTGGAACCAGTGACCCTAAATTAGGGACGGGCGACTGCTTATAGCCCATTGAGTTGCTCACGGTGGTCGTTAAACCTCCAATCAAAAAAAAAAAAAGCGTTGGGAAGCCATACGGATCCACGACCCCTGAAAAAGCTCCCACAGTTCACGAAAATTGAAGCGATGGATCCTTCTTGCCAGCAGGGTACTCTTCAAGCTGGTGGGGGTGGCATTCTCGTCTGGGGACTGTTTACGTGGACTGAAATGGGACCCCTGATACGTGTGACATCGTCCCTCACAGGTCAACGTGACCGGGATATCCTGGACGACCATTTGCTCCCGTTTGTGCGTCTTCAACATCCCACTGGGGACCTCATCCTGCAACAAGACAATGCACCGTGCCATCGCTCCCAAATTGTATCCGAATGGTTGGATGAACACTGAACCGACGTAACCTCGATTCCTTGGCCATCGAGCACATCTGAGATGCCATCGAGAGAGATGTTCGAGGCTCTGACCCCCTCCATGAAATCTTCGTGAACTGTGGGAGCTTGTTGAGGGGTCGTGGATCCGTATGGCTTCCCAACGCTTCCGGTGTCTTGTCGAGTCCATGCCGAGACGAATCGCCGCCCTCATCAAGGCGAAAGGTATTGCTACATGTTACAAGACAGGTATCTCTAATTCAGTTGCTCTTCAGTGTATAATAAACCTTTGCTTGTGATAAACGTTGGTATTTTTATTTTATTTTAATACCGCAAACTTCAGACCCGTTGAAGAAATGGATTGCCAAGATAAAAAGATTGCGAAGATGACAGTACTGTCACTTTCACTTAAAAAGGAAGCTAAAATTATCTCCAGGACCTAAGATACCCCATATTTTTCCGAAACTGAAACACCATAAACCAGGAAATCCGATTCGGCCAATAATATCAAGACGTTTTGCACCTTCCGTCCATCTAGAGAAAGAATTAGCTGTTTTTCTTTCTGCATGTTTACCAGTCTCCAATAGAGTTTTACGATCCTCTGAGGATTTCGTCGCAAGAATAAAGAACTTAAAAGTGGCAACTAACCACACAATTGGTAGTCCAGATATGGTCTCGTTGTAACCATCTATTCCAGTAAAGGAAGCTACAGATTTACTTAAACAAGCCCTACCTGATTTATCTCTGTTCGCACAAAGTACGCTACAAGAAAGTGTTTTAGTGTAATAGACATGATCACAACTTATAGCTACCTTTACCTTTCAAAATCAAGTATATAAACAAACCAAAAGGGTGCCTATGGACTCTCCATTCTCTGCAGTGTTAGAAGAAGCTATCCTGCGGCCTTTAGGGAATATTTTCCTGACCATCAAGCTCACCCCCCCCCAATTTGGTACAGATATGTAGATGACATATTCTTCATATGGAATCGCAACGAAGATGAACTAATGAAATATTTTAGTACCATAAACTTAGTGCATCCTGACATCAAATTTATCATTGAAAAGAAGAAAGTAGGCATGCTACCTTTCCTCGATGTTATTTTTAAAAAGTCTCAATCTGGAGCTTTCCATACCCAAGTGTACTACACTATCTACCAACAAGTAATTGGACACCTGTGATAGCAAAGGAAAACGAAGTTTATTCACCTTCAATAGTTGGTGGAGTCTCCACGAGCGGCGATTACAGCTGCGACCCTCCGGGGCATACTCTCAACCAGGCGTTGTACGACGGCTAGGCTTTAATTTATCGAAATAAAGCTATATAACTTTAATTATCAAAATAAAGCTATATTTTTATAACTTTAATTTATCAAAATAAAGCTATTTTTGATCGCCAGATAACCCACTTACGTAGCCCATGTAATGCATCTTTGATCTCACTTGTACACCAGTTGTTCTGCAAGAAAGCAGCAGACGAAAAAGTGACGCGAACCGCGGTTTCGTGACGTCAATGCATACGGTCTATTCTTGAAACAGTTTGCACTTATTTAAACTTTTTTTAAAAAACTTTCTGAACATCCAACCACGCTCATAAGAAAAATACGTACTGTATATAAATATTGCTAATATTTAAAGGTATTACCTCTCTTCTGCTAGATTGGCCTAGAGAAACAAAACGTTGATGCTAACGTGTCGACCTAAAAATCAATATGAACTTTGGAAATACAAATTCTTTTCGCTTCTGATAACCCAACAATGCAAAACAACAGCAAATTGACACAGTAAATAAATGATTTGTATGACGTCATGACTAAAGCTAGAGTAATTTGCATAATAATATATGACGTTATTTCTAAGTGAATTATTTGACAACATAAGTGGCTCTGATTTAATTCAAATTTAAGAATCTTTGCGGGAAAGCATATGAATTCCGTTTATTGAATATCTCCACCATACGGAAGGATATTTTTAAAGGTATTTTCGTTTCGTTAATAATTGTTTAACGATATGAGTGAGTAGGGAACATTAGTACTTGCCTACAGTTCTTAAAACAACAAATTCGTTTTCGCGAATTTCAGAATTTTTATTTTCGCGAATTTCAGAATTTATAATATCAATTATAAAACCCATTTATACAACACAACATGAGAAACCGTGAAATTTTTCAAAGCAAAGAAGCTTTAGAAACTTTCTTAACATGCAACCACGCTCATAAGAAAAATACATATATAAATATTGCTAATATTTATTACCTCTCTTCTGCTATATTTGCCTAGAGAAACAAAACATTAATGCTAACGTGTCCACCTATAAAACTCAATATGAACTTTGGGAATTCCAATTCCTTCCGCTTTTAATAACCCAACAATGCAAAACAACAGCAAACTGTTGCCACAGTAACGAAAATATGTCTGTATTTAATAAAAAAGTACTGTTGCCACAATAACGAAATATGTCTGTATAAATACATATGTTCATTTTTATGAAATATTCTTGAAAAAGTTTGCACTTATTTGAACTTTCTTTTAAAAACTTTCTTAACATGCAACCACGCTCATAAGAAAAAGTCATATATAAATATTGCTAATATTTAAAGGTATTATTACTTCTCTTCTGGAAGATTTGCTTAGAGATTCAAAAAGTTGATGCTAACGTGTCAAGCTAAAACACAATATGAGCTTTTAAAATTCAAATTCCTTCCGCTTCTAATAATCAAATAATGCAAAGCAACAGCAAACTGTTGCCACAATAACGAAAATATGTCTGTGTTTAATAAAAAAGTATTGTTGCCACAATAACGAAATATGTCTGTAAAGATACTCATTTGAATAAAATATTCTTGAAACGCTTTGCACGTATTTGAACAACTGTCAACATGCATTATGAAATACCCTCTTCTCATTGCTCATTATAAGTAATGCTCGTTTTTTAAACTAGTGTTCGGAAGCGCATTCCTTTTTCGCCGAATTTTTCTTCAACTAAAAGTCAAAATTATTTTCATGTCGGATAGGATTTAAAAGACGTGTTCATTACACCCAAGGAAGTTAAAATAATACTTCTGGAGATGACTTTAGTCTCTTAACCGTGACGCCGCAAACAGTGGGAATTTGACGTTGTTTACATGTTGCCTATGTAATTTCACTGTGTATATTTTGGAATAGCGTGGTTTTCGGTTGCAGAAACCGTGTTAATATCAAACCAGAATGAATTATACTTTTTATAGGAGTGAAGTTTTCAATTTTAACCTTATGTTTGTGACGTCACACTTAGCGTTCCGTGTAGAATGCGCTCTTGCGTCCGTGTATTTCAATTTAAAATAAAAATGGGAAGGAGCTTCAAAATAATTAAACATTTTATAAATTCAGCATTTTCTCACGCATTGACAGCAAATTAGGATAGTAAACATTTGTGAGCGTTGGCTTATGATCATTCGTCCGTGAAGGGTCCGGATTCGAATCCCGTTGAGGCATGGATGTTGTGTTTGTCTTACGGCACTGGCTCTCTCCCTTCCCTGGAACCAGTGACCCTAAATTACGGACGGGCGACCACTTATAGCCCATTGAGTTGCTTACGGTAGTCGTTAAACCTTCAATAAAAAAAACACATTTGTGACGAAAGAAGGCGATTCAGCCAACACAAAATGCATTGCAATAGCCTTAAAAACCATAAGCTTTCCGACACTTTGAGGGCCGTCTCTCGCGGTTATAGGCTGCACTCAAAGTGGTACTGCTCCATTAACAAGGGCATCTCCAGATATCTTATTTTAACCTCCTTAATTACACCAGAGAATTTCGTAGTCCTTCATTTTTGGCAAAATTCATGCAAAAAATCCCACGCAGACACGACGTTGTAACTAACGGCACATGACAACCAAATCATCGTTGCCCCGGTGGCGCAGTCGTCTAAGCGCCGGCTTCTGATCATCCGTCCAATTTCGAATCCCAGTGAGGTATGGGTACTGTGTTTGTCTTATGGCACTAGCTCTCTCCCTTCCCTGGAACCAGTGACCCTAAATTAGGGACGGACGACTGCCCATTGAGTTGCCCACGGTGGTCGTTAAACCTTCAATAAAAAACAAAACAAAACAAAAAAACAACCCAATCATCGCCCTGATGTGTAACGCAGCTGCTTAAGGTGGACATCTGATGATTTTGCTCCCTATGCTTATAAAGGAAAAAAATGACCCTATTTCCTCTGCGAAGAAAGATTTCCCATGCATCAAAATTGGCCCACTGATAAAACAAACAAAAAAACAAACAAACAAAATATCCTTACTTAGATTGTACAATCGTTTTTTTGTATATAAGGTTTAACGACCACCGTGACCAACTCAATGGGCTATAAGCAGTCGCCCGTCCCTGATTTGGGGTCACTGGTTCCAGGGAAGGGAGAGAGCCAGTGCCGTAAGACAAACACAACATCCATGCCTCACCAGGATTCGAATCCGGACCCTTCACGGACGAATGGTCATAAGCTAACGTTCAAACTTCCCTGAACTATGTCAAAAATCAATAGCCTTTTGTTTTGATCGAGGGTTCAACGACCACCGTGAGCAAGTCAGTCTGCTATAAACAGTCGCCCTTCCTTAATTTAGGGCCACTGGTTCCAGGGAAGGAAGAGAGCCAGTGCCGTAAGACAAACACAACATCCATGCCTCAGCGGGATTCGAATCCAGACCTATCTCGGACGAATAGTCAGGAATCTTCGTTTAGACAGCTGCACCACCAGGGCGGCCCAATAACTTTGCTTTAATGTAGCTTCACTACGTCGGGTCGGCCCATTACTTGACTTCTTTGCTTCCACTACGTCGAAGTCAAGTTATTTTAATATAATTCAGGAAAGTTTTTTTTTTGATTGAAGGTTTAGCGACCACCTTGAGCAACTCAATGGCCTATAAGCAGTCGCCCGTCCCTAACTTAGGACCACTGGTTCCAGCGAAGGGACGGAACCAGTGTCGAAAGACAAACACAACATTCATGCCTCACCAGGATTCGAACCCGCACCCTTCACGGACGAATGGTCATAATGCCATCGCTTAGACCTCTGCGGCACCTGTGCGGTGGAAATTTTTTGAAAATAAACACCGATTGTACACTGGTATGCAAAAATTAAGGACGAAGTGGAGAAATTAGTATAGCAGCGGAACGAGCAGGCAGAACGGACCGAAAGACCACTCAGGAGATAGACTAGGGTCCGGTACGGTAGGGCATGCACATATATGCAGCATAACGTAGGGGGAGGGGGGTGTCGGAAGGGTATAAAGCACACGGGCGGCGTACGCTCAGCAATTCGGTGAAAGCTATTGCACGGTGTACATCGGTTTGAACGACGACGAGCTGCTGCCACCGTGTGATATGGCCAACAGGCAATCCAGTAGACGACATCTGGATGACTTTACCCGAGGTCGCGTCATTGGGAAGTTGGAAGAAATTCGAAGTGTGACTAGTGTGGCCGAGGAGTTCGGGATCGCTCACAGCATCGTTTCACGAGCTTGGAGAGCATTTAAAACGGCAGGAACAGCTGTCCGAGAGTTTAGCAGTGGTCGTCCACGAGCAACCACGGCGGCGGACGACCAGTATATTGTTCTACAGGCGAGAAGAGACAGACGGCAGACAGCGGAAGAAATCGCAAGGCACATGCAACAGACAACTGGGCGTATGTTATCGCGTTTTACCGTGGTCAGGAGGCTGTACAAAGGTGGTCTATTTGCACAACGACCAGTACGGTGTGTGCCATTAACGCCTGCTCATCGGAGACGGCGGTTTCTGTGGTGCCAGGAACACAAGAACTGGACACATCAGCAATGGGGTCAAGTTCTCTTTGCGGATGAGAGCCAATTTAGTCTGACGAGCGATTCTGGACGTATACACATCTGGAGAGAGCAGGGAACACGCAATCACACCTCCAATATCATCGAAAGGGACCGGTTTGGAGGTGGCGGAGTTCTCGTTTGGGGTGGTATCATGCTTGGTAGCCGTACTGACCTCCACATCTTCCAAGGAGGTTCAGTCACTGGTGTCTGCTATTGTACCGAGGTTCTCCTGCCTCACGTGCGTCTGTTTAGAGGTGCTGTGGGTCCTGAGTTCCTCTTCAAGGACGACAACGCTACACCTCATTGTACAGTGGCTGTCGCAGAGCTGTTGGAGAGTGAAGATATTCAACGCATGGATTGGCTGGCAAGGTCTCCGGACCTAAATCTAATCGAACACGTGTGGGACCTTCTCGGGAGACGCTTGGCAGCACGTCTCAAGCCGCCAGCAACGATTCCGCAGCTGCGATTGGCGCTAGAAGCGGAATGGGCCGCGGTGCCTCAACAGCTCCTTAACAACCTCATCCTCAGCATGGACAGACGTTGTAAATCCTGCAACGCAGTCAGGGGTGATACAAAAGACTGGATTTTTGTTGGCAGCCGCCTGTCACATGGACGTTTCTGTCTTCTGTCCAGTTGTGCTCGAAGCTACCTTTTCAATAAAGTGCCTTTGTATCCTTTGGATTCCTTGTTTGGACGGGTTTCCTTACTTGTCCCATATTCTTACATCTTGGGGATCTTATGGTATGATTTCAGTCGATGTGGAGCACTTCTGCACGACGTTACATTCAAAAAACCGTCTCGTCCTTAATTTTTGCACGCCAGTGTACAATCGAAGATAGGATGTTTTTTTCGTTTGTTTTTTTATATCAAAGGGCCAATTTTGATGTATGAGAAATCCTTCTTCGTTGAGGAAATAGGGTGCAAAATTTTTCCATTGGAAGTATGGGGGAGCAAAACCACTAGACGTCCACTTTAAGACACAGTGGAAACCATAACTAACGCAATAAGCTTATTGCTAGTATGATGTCATGACCGACGTGCAGCCCCGGTGGCGCAGTGGTCTAAGCGATGGCCTCTGATCATTCGTCCGAACGGGGTTCGAGTCCCGGTGAGGCATGGATGTTGTGTTTGTCTTACGGCACTGGTTCTCTCCCTTCCCTGGAACCAGTGACCCTAAATTAGGGACGGGCGAATGCTTACAGCCCATTGAGTTGCTCACGGTGGTCGTTAAACCTCCAATCACCAAAAAAAAAATGACCGACGTAAATAATATGTGATGACATTTCTATGTGAATTATTTGACGCCACAAGTGGCTCTTTTTTTAAAAGAATTCGAACGTAAGAGTGCGCAAAAGCACATAATTTCCTTTATGCTTGATGGGCGTTTTCCGTATTTTCAGACTGTAAAAACTGAGATTGAAAGTTTCGAAAACCTTGCTGTTTCCTCTGGATACGAACAATTTAGAATAACTGAAAAAGCGAGTAACATAGATAAAAAAAGTAATGAAGCATTGGCAATTTTGCGCCAAGATTTATCGGATCCATCCCATACACGAGATATGACAATTTAATTCCCGGAGCGGTCGCGTAGTGTCGCCCTTGTGACGATGCGGGCAGAATCACGTGCCTACGCGTGTCTGGACATGTTTCAAGTAGAGCAATGCAAGTGTGTGTGTGAAGGAACGGTCGCCTAGTGTCGCCCTTGTGACGATGCGGGCAGAATCACGTGCCCATGCGTGTCTGGACATGTTTCAAGTAGTACATGCGTTGACTGCAGACCAGTAGAGTCATTCGTGAGTGAGCAGTTGGGAAAGCAATGAAAGTGTGTGTGTGAAGGAACGGTCGCCTAGTGTCGCTATTGTGACGATGCGGGCAGAATCACGTGCCTATGCGTGTCTGGACATGTTTCAAGTAGTGCATGCGTTGACTGCAGACCAGCAGAGCCATTCGTGAATGAGAAGTTGCGGAAGCAGTGGAAGTCTATGTGTGAGTTTTGAAAAACGAGTTTCGAGCAGCGAATTAACGTCAAATTCTGTGTGAAGCTCGGTAAAAAATGCTACTGAAATGTTAGAGCTCTTGAAAGTGGCATATGGTGACATAGCTATGGAAAAGGCAAGTGTCTTTGAGTGGCTTAATAGCCCCCCCAAACCGCCACCCTCAAATTACGCATGCAGTTCAAGTCCATGATTCTGTTTAATTCGATCACAAGGGGATAGTTTATCGCGAATTCATTGGACAGGGACAAACAGTCAACCAACAATGCTATTTAAGACCATGCTTATGTGTTTTTCGATCCCAAGGGAATAGTTCATCACGAATTCATTGGACAGGGACAAACAGTCAACCAACAATGCTATTTAAGACTACGTTTGTGTTTTTTATCACAAAGGGATAGTTCATCACGAATTCACTGGACAGGGACAAACAGTCAACCAACACTCTTTCAACGTTTTGCCCTGAAGAATATCCCTCTTCATGCAAAACAACTTCTTTTACTCTGTACGCTGTGGACAGTTCCGCAGTTTTAACCATTATTGAGGATGTACACAGATTTTACCCTAATAACATCAAGAAGCGACCACTACAATGCTCTAGTAGATCAGATCAGATCAGATCGTATCTAGAGGATTTTAGGAAGGGAGTATTTGACCTCAGGTTTTAAACAACCCCTAGAAGTAGGAACTTAGGAGATTTGAGCTAAAGTGCCCGACAGGAAAGTCATCCGGAAGCGAGGTAGAAATGGGGAGGAAGACGCCGTTATTTATAATCGGAAGGCCAGTACCCGGGGTCCGACGGCTTAACGTGCCCATCCGACGCACGGCGGATGTTTAGTGGTTCGAGCGTTTGTACCTGCCTGGGATCGAACCTGAGAATTCTCCGTAGCAGTCACGAACGCTGACCACTAGGGCATCCGCTGCCCGCAATGCTCTAGTAGCTCTGCGTCAGCACTTATAAAGGCTGGAGTAGGATTAGGATAGCATTCGGAAGTAGCCAAAAAAGGAAATTTATGATTGGCTGTAACAACTAACGTGAATTTCAATGAGTTTGTCAAACTCCATATTTTATGTCATATCTTAAGAACAGAAGTAGCTATAGTAAAAATTAAGACATTTTTGAAATTTCCATTAAATCTCGCATCTAGTGACATATGAACGATGAAATAGCTATGAAAGTTAGTTAGTTATACAAAGAGTTTGTGACGTACCTGCCAGCAGGACGCACACTACATAAAGGCAGATAGCAGTCAGAACGAACGTCCGCGTAGCTCAGTTGGTAGAGTGACTTATTCCGGAATGAGAGGACCCGGGTTCGAGCCCCGGCGTGGACAAAAATGACGGAGAAATTTACTTCGTTATAATGTCGCCCGAACTTTTCGGATGACCTGGCCGTTCAAAATCTCGCTATGTGTGAGTTTTGAAAAACGAAAATAGTGTGATGTTATTTCCACACCGCGAGATAGGAAAAATCAGAGGATCACTTCTCCAGCGCTTCAAAAAATAAATGTGTGTGACGTTGCATTCCACACACTAGATTGACTGGGAGTTCTCAAGTGCACGTTCTACAGCGGATGGCTGCCTGCAACGATTCCTGGTCACGGCTGACCCGTGGGCCATGCCCCGCCCCTCTTTGGGGGGGGGGGGGATGTGACGTACCTGCCAGCAGGACGCACACTACATAAAGGCATATAGCAGTCAGAACGAACGTCCGCGTAGCTCAGTTGGTAGAGTGACTTATTCCGGAATGAGAGGACCCGGGTTCGAGCCCCGGCGTGGACAAAAATGACGGAGAAATTTACTTCGTTATAACTTAAAAATTCACGATTTTTACAGGTGACGCAAAACTTTTGTACACCACTGTATACCGTTTCATGATCTTCACAAGCGCCGTCGTTTACCGGCAGTTACTTCGATTTGCGTAAAGACGCACTGGTCACAATGATTTAGCTTTCGGCTGTAGTTTTAGTGTAGTACGTTTGACACTTTTGTCCGAAAGCGTGCTTGTTACCCCCGAGTTTTCGATTTTATTCTTACATTCACGGAAATTCAAGAATACAGAAATAAGCTTCCTTGGTAGTTTTCCTATTTCTGTATTTGCTTCGACAAGATGAAATGCCTATGACAACAACGAATTATTTTTTTCGAGCTGGCACTGTTACATTTGTTAGAACAAAATGTGCTTGTTTTAAACAGAGTTCATGGCGTACAAGCATGTGAAAAAGAAGCATCTATCTAAGTTCATGATCACCTCTTTTTTCGGCTGAATCCTATTATCACTCTCAGGTCTCTCTAAAAATGGCCATCCACTGAGACGGTTAAGTGCTTGGTGAATTTTTCATATCTTTCTTGAGCTTTATTATCAGGAGTTCGCGTGAACATTTTATAATAAAGCTGAGGAAAGTCATGTAATTACATCCATCGATGGCCGATCACGGCATATTTGTCGTGTTATGTGCCGTAATTTATTCTACGAAAAAAAAAAAAAAGAAACAGGAGCAGAAAAAAAAAAAAGAAAGAAAGAAAAACAGGTCACTTTCCCATTACCGGTCTGGTGAAATCTCCAAAAAAATTAATTGGAAGATGCATAAATTTAATTAAAACTATTTGACTGAAAGTAAAAAAAAAAAAAAAAGAAAGGTGTTGGTAAACCGTCGGGGGTTCTGTTCTTTAATATTAAAGTCAGCCTTAACCGTTTGTTCATTGTTTTAAACAAAAGAACGTATCCTTCTTAAGCCAAGGTTTAATGAAATTGGATTATTCATTTAAAATCAAAATGGCGCATGATTTTGTCTTGCAAATGCTGAGCCACAAAGTTTGTGAATTATAAACTCACCCTGCTTAGAAGTTGATGCTTATTAAATAATTTTTATTGATTAAGTTTTAAGTTACTTCCATGTTTAAAGTCAGCAGCATTTTTGTTCAGTCGCAGAAAGTCCTAAATGAAAAGCTATTGATATTTGTTTTTTTCACAATCCTCTTGATTCATTTCCTTTGAATGAAGTTATAGATTTTTAGAACGTTTTTTGAAAACAAAAAATAAAACAAAAACAAGAAAGATGACACCGAATTCTCGGTTGTAACGAACACATCTTTTGAATCCTTTCCGCCGTCCCGGTGGCGCAGTTGTCTAAGCGATGGCTTCTGATGCTTCACCCAGGGAGAGGGATGAGTTCGAATCACGAGTCAGGCATGGATGTTTGTGTTTGTCTTTCGGCACTGATTCTCTCTTCCTTCCCTGGCGTCAGTGACCCTAAATTAGGGACGGGCGACTGCTTATAACCGGAACTCACTCCAACGAGCTTGGTCATCGGTTTTGTGATGTCACGCTAAGCGACGGAGTTGTGCTCCGAGAAGGTTACAGCACTATATAGGGGTTGTCCAAAATAATGGAAACACCTCTCTGAAAGCAGTGACTTTGGTATGAGCTGCTTTTTGAGTAAAACGAACATATAGCTACAATATGTTTTGTAAAAAAATGTTGCTTATAGTCTCAAGGGTCTGTGTGATTGCATTGTAAATCAGTGTTTGCATAATTTCGTTCCAAGTGAAGGCACAATGAGTGACCTGTCGGAGTTCTGAAGAGGGCAGATTGTAGGAGCCCGTCTGGTTAGTGTGTCGGTAATCACAGTGGCACAGGTATTGGGGTATCGAGAGGTACCGTGCCGAAGGTCATGGCAGTACACAATGCTCCCGGCACAACATCATCTGCGAGGCACAACTGTGGAAGGAAAACCAAACTCACTGCGAGAGACAGGAGGACATTAAAGAGGATTGTGACAGCAAGGAGGATGACCACGGTGACGAAAGTGACTGCTGAGCTTAATGCACATCTCTCAAACCCAGTGTCGACCCATACCGGGCGAAGGGGGTTGCATAAGCACAATATTTACGGCAGAGCTGCGATTGCAAAACCCCTGGTGTCACAGGTGAATATGAAACAGAGACTACAGTGGTGCCAGGAACATAAAACGTGGACTGCGGATCAATGGAAACATGTCTTGGTTTCCGATGAATCACGTTTCTCACTATTCCCTACCACAGAACGGGTTTACGTGCGGAGAACCCCCGCAGAAGCCTACAACCCAGACTGTCTTCTTCCTACAGTGAAGCATGGGGGCCGTTCCGTAATGGGTTGGGCCATGATCTCGTGGTTTGCAGCAGGTCCCATTATCACCTTCACGGTCGGATCACTAGCAGTGACTATGTCACTTTTTTGGCCGACCATGTGTATTCAATAACACAGACATTGTTTCCGTCAGGGGATTGCACCTTTCAAGATGATAATGCCCCGATTCACAGAAGTCTAACTGTTTAATCATGGTTTGAGGACCATGAGGATGAAGTTGCACACCTTCCCTGGTCTGCACAATCACCGGACTTAAACACCATGGAGCCCCTGTGGTCTGTGTTGGAAAACAGGGCCCGATTCTGTTATCCTCTTCCGACGTCTCTCAAGGAATTGGAGCAGTTTCTGGAGGAAGAATGGTACAACATACCACTTACCACCATCCAGGACTTGTATGCGTCCATTCCAAGGAGGATTCAAGCAGTTTTAAATGCCAAGGGTGCTCCCACACCATATTAGGTGCGTAACACTTATTGTTTCAAGGTGTTTCCATTATTTTGGACAACCCCCTGGGCTTTCAGTCGTACTTAATGCTTAAAGAAACAGCTTAATAAAGTCCATATTTTAGTATTCTGCAAAATATTTCATGACATGGCAGTTCTACCGAAATTTGGACAAAAAAAAAAAAAAAAAACCGGAAAGAAAATTGCGTCTGTTTTATTTTTCTCAGGAATTACGTTTTCTCGCTATTTCTGTTCTATACGAGTATAAACGGTTATACCAAAAAGCTGTGTTAATGCAGTTTTAAACAGAC
Source organism: Macrothele yani (assembly GCA_039090855.1). NCBI lineage: Eukaryota > Metazoa > Arthropoda > Arachnida > Araneae > Macrothelidae > Macrothele > Macrothele yani. Next base: position 8,971,028 of record CM077021.1, on the reverse strand, counting down.
GCAGAAAATTACTGAAATGCAATCTGTTAGCACATTGATGTACTGTTACATAGCAATTTGCACCTGTAAAAGAAAAACCAGCGAAAGATTAATAAAACAGCCTCTAAAATTGCTTATTTAGACCCTAACTTTTTCTGATCAAATAACATTGCCTTCATCCAAAAAAATAATAAATTTGAAAAGGCAAATTGTTCCAAAATTAATATGCTGACAATATGTTTGAAAATATAATAATGATGCACCAGGTAAAAGTTGCAGTACATGCAGAAATTTATAAAAAAATTGGGGAGGCCAACTACTATATATTAAATTAATACTGAGAACGTATTTGGAAAAGAAAGTCACAAAAAATACTACTACAGTCTATATTTATGTGCTGTTTTAACAAGTTAGCCTCCCCTAGTCTATTTTGAAATTGGAAGAGTTAGAGATACAATCTTTTCTCACTATTTATCTGCATAATTTTGCAGGACATAGAAATACAAATCAAAAAGTTTTGAGGTTGCCAACTAGATTAAATTAATACCGAGAATGTTTAACTCTCAGCACAATGCACACACAGGAATACATGAATGAAAAATAAACTTACCTTGTACTGATTTCGCCGCCCATGGTTATGAGCATGTGTTAGAACATGCATCCTTGATAATTTTTTCCAACACATGAAATGAAGATTGAAAATACATTAAAATGAAGATTATCAAATGTCCTTGCCAAAATTTGGAGATATTCCCATTGTTAGTGAGAAACATGCAGACACAGCATATTTTCTTTTCCCTGACTTGTTATTTAAACAGTCATTTTTGAGCTTTGAGTAGTTATTTAAAAATATATTTAAAAATACAGAAGCGCACTTTAGTCCCAGTTCAAATTTAGTTTGATTACATTTTGAACATTTTCCATTTACCGTATTCAACTCTTGAACCTTCTTTGCCACTAAATCTTTTAGCACAAACTTTACATTTTGTACATGGAGTAACTGCTCACAATCATCAGTCAAAAGAAATTAAAATAATTTGAAGCAAATAATAAATATTTTCACAATGTCTTCAGATATCAATGGACTTGCCCATCGCTTAGCGTGACGTCAGAAGCAAGTTCTTAATCCGGTGGCCGGGCTCGTAAACATAGAAAAGGAGGAGGAGGAGTCCCGGCAATACCGTTATAGCCCACTGAGTTGCTCACTGTGGTCGCTAAACCTTCAATAAAAAAAAACGAAAAAAAAAACCAAATCCTTTCCGACGCGAATAAAATTTAACAAAGTTATTGACAGTCAATGGTCAGAGAAACAAATTAGTAAAATCATGCAATGCATTGATTACGATACGCTTTCCAACATACCAGAAATCATTACTCAAGTTATGAGGATAATGGCTGTGGAATAAATCTCGTTCCTGTGCCCTGACCTTTGACCCCATTTCGATGATATTAAACAGAATTGGTTCAGTATACATCAGGAACCACATGATAAAGTTTTGTTGCAATCGAAGCATTTTTAGTCAAGTTATATGGATAATGACTGTGGAATAAATCTCGCCCTTGTGCATAAATAAATAAAAATATTTTCTTGATGTTTACCTTTGACCCCATTTCGATGATATTCAACAGAACTGGTTCACTATACATCAGGAACAACATGATAACGTTTTGTCGCAATCAAAGCATTTTTACATACGTTATGACCCTTAAGGTGATGGAATGGATTCCGTTCCTATGTCCTGACCTTTGACCTCATTTGCTCTATTTTCAATAGGGTTCGTCCCCAGGTAGTCCCCTACCACATACTAAAATTTCACCGACATCGAACCATTTTTACGCGAGCTATCGTGCGGACAGACAGACGGACAAAGCTGGAGCATATACGCTTCTTCAAAAAAACTTGACAGTAGTACTCCTTGTTGATTGTCTGGCCTGATGTAGCAATTCCATACAGAGCTGGAAACGGGCCAAAAACTTTGGACCCGGACCCGGAGGTGATGTAACTGGACCCGACCCGGACAAATATGCATTATTGGACAAATTTGAACTATAATACACACTATATTGACAAAAGTCACCGGACACACCTTCAAAAGCAAATGAACGGATCAGCTGCGTTATTAAGATGCGCGGTACAGCTGCAAACGGTATAAAAACAAGCCTGCAGCTGACCGAGAGTCATATCGCACTGTGAGGTTGAGTGAAAATGTCGCGGCGGGAGAGAACTGACTTTGAGAAAGGAAAGATTGTTGGGTGTTATATTAGTGGGTTGTCCATAAGAGAAACAGAGAGGCGTTTAAACATACCCAAGTGAACTGTTTTGGATGTACTGAATAAGTGGACGGCACATGGAAGCAGCAAAACGTACCGACAGACCAAAGAAAATCAGTGATAGAGGACGTCGAAGTCTCAGGAAAGTCGTTACAGCTAATTGATGGAGTACTGCACAACACCTCAGTGTACAAGTTAGTAAAAATGCTGGAACCTCGGTATGTTCACGTACCATTCGCAGAGAACTTCATTGCATGAGTTACCGTGGTCGTGCGGCTGCTCAGAAGCCTTTCATCTTCACTCGGAATGCTACTCGTCGTTTAGAATGGTTTGAAGAATATTTATCGTGGACCGTAGATCAATGGAAACGGGTCCTATGGACTGATGAATCCAGATACACGATCCATCAGTCTGATGGCCGTGTGTGGGTATGGCGGCAGCCTGGGGAACTCTATTTACCACAGTGTACTGTTCCTACGGTCAAGTTTGGAGCCGGTAGTGTGCTGGTGTGGGGGTGTTTTTAGTGGCATGGTCCAGGCCCATTAGTCATCGTGGACAAACCTATTAACCTGCACGTGTACCTCGATATTCTGGACAATTATGTCCTACCAACTCTGTGGCAATACTATGGAACCTAGCTTTGTGGGTACCAGCAGGATAATGCACCGAGCCATAAAGCAAGGACTGTTACGGCGTAGTTTGACGATAATTCCGTATCGTGTGTGTACTGGCCAGCACAGACCCCTGATCTTAATCCCATAGAACACCTATGGGATTAATTAGAGCGCCGCATAAGAAGTTTGGAACCAAGGCCTACTACTAAGCAACAGTTAGCGGCAGCATTTTGTACTGAATGGAAGCGCTTACCTATAATAATTGGAAACTACTTGAAAGCTATGTTATTCGTAGTATAGCCAAAAATAATAATAAACAAACGAAATAGCCTATGTCCTCCAAAAAGCTTCCCAACAGTAAAAGAATTATCCGAATGGGTTTAGTTTTGGAGATTTGTAAAAAAATTCCATATATTATTGTGAACTATTTTCTTTCACGTTGGGTGTGATCAGGTTGTATGTAAACAAAGCGGAACGATACATGAGAAATTGGAAACTACTTGACAGCGATGTTATTCGGTAGTACAGCCAAAAATAATAATAAGTAAACAAAATAGCCTATGTCCTCCAGAAAGCTTCCCAACGGTGAAAGAATTATCCGAATCGGTTTAGTTTTCGATATCAGTAAAAACAATTCCGTATATTATAGTGAACTACATTCTTTCGCATGGGGTGTGATCAGGTTGTATGTAAACAAAGCGAAACGATACATGGGAAATTGGAAACTACTTGAAAGCTATGTTATTCGTAGTATAGCCGAAAATAATAATAAACAAACGAAATAGCCTATATCCTCCGAAAAGCTTCTCAACAGTAAAAGAATTATCCGAATGGGTTTAGTTTTTGAGATTAGTAAAAAAAATTCCATATATTATCGTGAACTATTTTCTTTCACGTTGGGTGTGATCAGGTTGTATGTAAACAAAGCGGAACGATACATGAGAAATTGGAAACTACTTAAAAGCAATGTTATTCGGTAGTACAACCAAAAATAATAATAAGTAAACAAAATAGCCTATGTCCTCCAGAAAGCTTCCCAACGGTGAAAGAATTATCCGAATCGGTTTAGTTTTCGATATCAGTAAAAACAATTCCGTATATTATAGTGAACTACATTCTTTCGCATGGGGTGTGATCAGGTTGTATGTAAACAAAGCGAAACGATACATGGGAAATTGGAAACTACTTGAAAGCTATGTTATTCGTAGTATAGCCGAAAATAATAATAAACAAACGAAATAGCCTATATCCTCCGAAAAGCTTCTCAACAGTAAAAGAATTATCCGAATGGGTTTAGTTTTTGAGATTAGTAAAAAAAATTTCATATATTATCGTGAACTATTTTCTTTCACGTTGGGTGTGATCAGGTTGTATGTAAACAAAGCGGAACGATACATGGGAAATTGGAAACTACTTAAAAGCAATGTTATTCGGTAGTACAGTCAAAAATAATAAATAAACAAAATAGCCTGTGTCCTCCAGAAAGCTTCCCAGCGGTGAAAAAATTATCCGAATCGGTGTAGTTTTCGAGATTAGTAAAAAAAATTCTGTATGTTATCGTGAATTACTTTCTTTCATGTTGAGTGTCATCAGGTTGTATGTAAACAAAGCAAAACGATACATGGGAAATTGGAAACTACTTGAAAGCGGTGTTATAGCTTCCCAACAGTAAAATAATTATCCGAATGGGTTTAGTTTTCGAGATTAGTAAAAAAATTCCTTATATTATTGTGAACTGCCTGCTTTCATGTTGGGTGTGATCAGGTTGTATATCTACAACCCAGTCTGGGCAACTAGATTTTTTATTTACCAGCTTAGGCCAATGATTCACATGCCGTGGGCATCTCGGGCATGGTACCCTGAAACATATAAGTAAAAATATATACCGTACATAATTTCATACGTATAGATTAATTAAAGCTTTGTAACGTACCAGGAGATGTGACGTACCTGCCAGAAGGACGCACACGACATAAAGGCAGATAGGAATCAGAATAAAACGTCCGCGTAGCTCAATTGGTAGAGCAACTTATTCCGGAATGAGCCACCCGGGTTCGAATCCTGGCGCGGATAAAAATGACGGAGAAATTTACTTCGTTATAGCCTATATATATTTTATTATTACTACTTTAGCAAAAACTTCCCATTACAAAAAAAAAAAAAATTACCTGCTTGTCTCTATGGGCACTATTTCACAATTACAGCGTTGCAATCTTATGCGTAATGAAAATTTCTGTTGTACATACTAACTTTTTAATGAAAATTTCGTAATGTTTTAAGGAAAATACATTGCTACAGATTTTTCTGTCCCCCTTGAATTTCGTTATAACAAGCTTTGACTGTTACTCTTTTTTTTTTTTTTTTTACTGAATCTGGTAAATGCTGGCCATGAAAATAACAGGAAGCTATATCATGTACAGTTTCTTTTCTTTGTAAATGTAATTAAAGTTAAATGAAAAAAAAAATCGAATGCATTCTAAATTTCTGTGAGTGAAATCTTTACCTGTGTCACTTTAAACAGGACTTGAAAAATATCTGAAATGTCACAAGCCCAGCTGGTATGTACACAAATTATTTACGTACCCAGATAGTAAAACCTGAATGCCCATTAAAATTTATATTTTAAGATAAATCAGAAGCCAATTCTATTTTAAGTTAAAAGATATGATTTTTTTACATGTTTTGCATTGCTGTTTTAAGATGATAGTGCACAAATTGGTACAAAATGATAAGATGGAATTGTTTTTTGAGAAATTTAGGGATTCTGCCGCGTTCCTTTTATTGAAGTTTTTTTTGCCCATTGTCACTAAACACCTGATTTGTACATCAATGAAAAATTGTTTCATTATCTTCAGGTATTCCCAAGATATTATAAATACAACTATTTAATAGCATTCCAAAAGGTTTTTATGTTTCGAAATGGTTTCCTTGTGGCAACACACCAAGGGAAGGACCACCTTAATCACTGAAGTCATTTCTAAAACATCCCAAACAGGAAAATTTAATATTTTAGAAATATTGATGATATCCGTTAATGTTCTAGAATGACTCGTTCAGAATCAGGGTCTAAGCAAGCGTTTCTTCTCTGGGTGGGAGTCTGAGATTTGAAATGATGCCCCATCAAGTTCAAGCTCCCACTTCTATTCAAGTATTTTTTTTTCTGAAACCTTAATTATGGGGAAGCAATATGACCTTTCAAAAGCAGCACTTCCAGTTTTTGACATAATTTTACTAAAAATGTGAAAAGTAGGTAAATATCCAAAAATTAGAAATAAGAAACAACCGTAAAAGTTGTGGAAAGACTGACAACACAGTGCTCAGTAGAATGTAAAATGAAATAGCACACAAGGTAGTGAATGTGAACACAAGAAAAGCATGACTCAACCCTATGTGAAATGTAGTACTAGCCAAAACCTTAATGAAAAACCAACTTGGACACCATTGTGGATTGAATAACCTATAGACACAATGTACTCGGTTACCAGTTCGTAGATCTGTTTGTCATTAATATAATGTGTAAATATAAGAATATGCCTGTATGTGGCTTTACTACATAACTGTCCTTTGTATTCATTTATGCAAATACTGTATTAGTACATGTGCAAATTAAAATGTTTAAAAGAAACAGTGTATTGTTCAACCAACTGTGTGTACAAAGTTCGTAAAGCCTAATGTCAAACAAATATGTGTGTAACTGATGTCATTATTTTTCAAATTGTAATAAACCTAATTTTAAGATATGAAAATATCATTACTCACATTTAAAACTGAATTGATTGGTAATAAACCAAGAATCAAACACTTTCACACTCACACTCTTCCACAAAAAATGTGCATTTACTGTAAAAGTCGGGTGGCTACTTGACATGAGGCTTAACTAAATATGGTCAAACTTTATACATACAGGGATTGCTCTGAAATTCAAATGAGCAAATTCAAACTTTTTAATTTCAGATTATGGCTTAACTGAGTCTTAGCTGAATATGATGAAACGGTATTTTTAAAGAATTGCTCTTCAAATTACGGCTTAACTGAAAACAGTCAAAGTTTATTTTTACGGCCATTGTCCTTCAAATTATGATTTAACTGGAAGCGGTCAAATTTTATTTTTACGAGCATTGCTCTTCAAATTACAGGCTTAGTATTTACGGTTGAGATCTTAATTTTACTGGCTTTCACAAAAACGGGCCAAGCCATATTTTTACGGGCAATGGTCGGACCCCTAGCTGCCGGGCGCTGCTCGTAATCTAAAGGCAAAATTTTTAACAATGCGTAAGGGTAAGTTTACTTGTTAAACTATTTGTTATTTTTTAAGTGACCCGTGCATGTTTTAAAATGTGATGTTTTAAGTTTATTTCAAGCACTTATACAGAACGGTAGATCACAAACCCTAAGCCTTATTTGTTACTAGAAAAGTATGGCCACTGTTTATTTTTTTTATTTTTTCAAATCTTATGATTGTAATAATTATTTTATAGCCTAAACTTATTACATAATTTTTTTAGAACAATTTCCCAAATACCTGTATTCCATAATTTTTCGACTGCCATCTGGCGAACCACCCATCCCCTCAAAAAATTGCAAGTAATGACGTATTTGCAGGTTTAAAATTAGAAATAAATCTGCTACAGGCCCAGCGAACCACTTGAATTTCCAAATCACTCGTCCGCCAAAAAAAAAAAAAAAAAAAAAAAAACAGTGCACATTTACAGTACATGTAGAAAATAAAGTATCATTTTCATTGGAGTAGTATATCGAAAATTTAGAACAATGTGTATGTGTAGACATGAAGATATTTCTAATAAATAAAAAAAAACATGGTACGGCAGTGGGAGAAATTTGGAAAAAAAAATGTGACCAGTGTATACCAAAAGTTGGTAGTTCCCTTATTTTTATTGGTCCAGAAATTGCACATAAGGGGTCCGGGTTCGAATCCCGGTCAGGCATGGATGTTGTGTTTGTCTTACGGCACTGGCTCTCTCCCTTCCCTGGAACCAGTGACCCTAAATTGGGGACGGGCGACTGCTTATAGCCCATTTGAGTTGCTCACGGTGGTCGTTAAACCTCCAATCAAAAAAAAAAAAAAAAAAAAAAAAAAAAAATTGCACAAAATATACTAATACATACTTGCCAACTTTTACGATTTATCTGTAAAATTTATGGATTTCTGCTTGATATTACTGATTTATGGATACAGGTCTTTTTTTTTACGGATTTTTTAATATTTCGATTGCTCAATCAAAATGATTGCAATGAAATTATCAATAAAAATTCAATCAAAATTATGTGCAATGATTGCTCAATTTCTAATCATTGCACATATTGCAATAAGAAAGGTCACACTAAAAATGAATGCTGGCATACTTACACCTAAATATACCTATTTATTTTAAATATAATGGTATTTGATTTTATATTTGACAGTAGCTTACTTGCACTCTAATAAATCATTTGATATGCTCTTTATTTACAGCCCATGTCATATAAATAAGGATCAGTACATGTTGTGAGGTTGAACTGAACATGTACTGATCCTTATTTATAGAAAATGTGCTGTAAATGAAGAGCATATCAAAGGAACCATAATTTGGCATTAGGTCGAACAATAATTTGGTATTAGGTTGAACCATAATTTGGCGTAAAAGGTTGAACCGTAACTTGGTATAAAGGTTGCCCCAAGTTATGGTTGCAGCCAATTTTTTCCTTACTTACTCCATGCTTTGGAACAACCTTTCACCAAATTTTTAACAGTGTAATATTTCAAAAACATCGGCATTCCGCATTCTATGCTGCAAATTACTGCTGCATCGTGTGTGTTCTAGATGGGTACCTCATCACCTGACGAGATAACAATTGTTAGCCAGAGTTCAAGTGTGTCATGAGGAGTGGACACAAATGATTGGAAAGGATCCAAACTTTTTAAACACAGTAATAACTGCAGATGAAACATGGGTCCACTATTTCGAACCTCTCACTAAGTGCGCAACGAGTGTCTGAAAACACAAAGGCTCGCCTCCTCCGACCGAAAAAAGTCCTTCAAACCAAATCAGCTGGGAAGGTGATGATGATAATTTTCTTTTATCATAAAGGTGCAGTCTACCAGCATGCCATTCCTCCACAAATTATTGTCAGTGCTGAGTATTGCATGTCAGGCTTGAAGCGTCTGCGACGACACATATCGATTAAGCGACCGGAACTGGTGGGCAAGTGATAACGCATGCCCACATGTGGCTGCTTGTGTTCAACAGTTTCTTACGGAATGCAGTATTGAAATCATCCCTAAAGTCCTGACCTAGCCCCTTTCGATTTGTGGTTGCTTCTAACAATGAAGGAGAAATTCCGTGGCGCAATATTCAACACAGATGCTGACGTTATTCAAGCTGTATACAGGGGTCGCTAAAGCAGGTTCCACAAAATGCTTTCGCCACATGCTTTGAAAAGTGGACTGGACCGTTGCATATCATCTAAGGGAAGATACTTTGAGGAAGAATAACATACATTTTGCTGTGCCTATATTTTTTCATTTCGTGTGATTTTACTCTCAGTTTTTATGAAACAGCTGTTGTACATGTAATATGTTATTACAGAAGCATATCCAGTTTCGTGCCTTTTCGACGATTGGTGTAGGAAATTTTCACAGGTACATTGTTGCTTAACTTTTGGACATGAGTGTAATTGGATTTTTTCTCCTGTTTTTCTTTTTTAATTATTTGCTTTTGTTTTGAACTATTTGCTTTTATTCTTTGTTTTTTTATTCTATGAACTATTCCTGCTGCATGCAAAATGCAGCAGAAATAATTCCTTAAACAATTTGCGGGCGACGTCTTTGCCCAAATTGGCTCGCACGCCTTGAAGTTCCGCTAATGAATGAATGGTGCACGTCAGAATAATGGAAACGAGGCTGTCTTGCTATTCATTATGGCGCACATAACGAACTGTTGCTCCAGGAATTAAAAGAAAAAGGGGTGTGCGGTTTAGTTATTAAGTGAGAAATTCCTTTGAACATGAAAAAGTTGTTGGAAGTGTCCGGTGTGCTGCTTGGGGGGAGGGGGAGGAGGGGGGAGAGAACTTTCTAGCTTGTGGAAAATTGTTGGTTATTTTGCGTTCGGCATTCTTCCTTGCTAAAAACGAAATGCTCGACGAACTGTGAATCCCCGGTTTCTGAATTCATGATGACAACAGGAGCGACAGAAATTTTAGCTGCGCTTTTCTGATTACGCGAAGTAAAAACTGTTGAGTTGAAGCTATTATGTCGAGCGTGTTCTTTCAGGAAAAAGAGAGAATCTTTAAAGATTTTGCCTTTTCTTCTTGCTTTTGATGCAAGCGTATTTTCTGAAAAATTGCAGCCGGGTTCACAATGCCGATTATTTCCTGAAACTAAACAACAAAAATATTTTTGATAACTTTAACAAAAGATAAATTTTTCAAAATTAAGTGAGAGCTAAATTGTTTTTAAGTTTGCACTTTGGAATAAATTCACGTTGTATTTCATAAAAAAAAATTAGTTTAGTAAAATTATTAAGTAATACAGGATGTCCGAATAATTCTATCCTCCCTCAGTAAGGGATATGTCCCTCATCGTTGGTTAAACACGAAACAAATTTCCATAGCATTGATCTCGAATACTGTTCTTCCAACTAGACCTGACGGGTGCCGAGCATCTGTGCCAGATCTCGATAAGACTCACTGGAACTTCCAAGATGTGCTCAATAGGAAAAGAATCTGGGAATGTGGCTGACCAAATTAGAGCGCTGACATCTCTTAGACACCGTAGGGCGACGTGAGTACAAGAGGACATACATTGTGTTATTCTACAGAGTGTCCGAATAATGACTGTGCACTGAATGTACGAATTGTAGTAATGTAATAATAAAGACATTTTGAATGGAATTACAGTACAAGTGACCCGCCACGTGGAAGTGCTCTGTGTCTGGTAACCTTCATGTCTCCCCATCCCGAGGCCTCATTCCGAGCAAAGGTCATTCCCGAGCTCTTGATCGACGGAGGCAGACGTGTCGATTGATCACTCGTCTTGGCACAAGGACAATGGTGTTGACGAATGAACAGAGAGTGGTTCTGGTGGAACATATCTTTCGCCATGACGACAAGTACATGGACGAAATGCAAAAACAGTTCCCTAGAAAATTTCGTGATGCAGATGTCCCTCACTGTAATGCGGTATGTCAGCTCATAGTGAAGTTTCAGGAAACTGGCAGTATTCTGGATGCCCCACACCCTGGTAGGCCATCAACAGCAGATGAGACCGTACAGGATATCCAGGAGAGGATAAAGAGGAGTCCGTACAAGTTCATGCGGCGGCTGTCATAACAAGCTAATGTGCCAAAGAGTACAGCCTACGATATTGTGTAAAGGATGTTGCGTTTCCACCCATACAAAGTGTCTGTCGTGCAACAGCTGAAAGAAACAGATCACGAGGTCCGTGTTCGGTACTGCAGGTAGTTCCAAGAGTTCCTGTCTGAAGAAGGTGAGAAAATTCTGGACGTGACTTTCTTTACAGATAAGGCATGGTTCCACCTGTCCAGGTACATTAAAAGAAACAGACCACGAGGCCCGTGTTCTGTACTGCAGGTGGTTCCAAGAGTTCCTGTCTGAAGAATGCGAGAACAAGCTGGACGTGACTTTCTGTACAGATAAGGCATGGTTCCACCTGTCCGGGTACATCAAAAGAAACAGAGGCCCGTGTTCTGTACTGCAGGTGGTTCCAAGAATTCCTGTCTGAAGAAGGTGAGGACATTCTGGACGTGACTTTCTTTGCAGATAAGGCATGGTTCTTCCTGTCCGGGCACATCAAAAGAAACAGACCACGAGGCCCGTGTTCGGTACTGCAGGTGGTTCCAAGAGTTCCTGTGTGAAGAAGGTGAGGACATTCTGGACGTGACTTTCTTTGCAGATAAGGCATGGTTCCTCTTGTCCGGGCACATCAAAAGAAACAGACCACGAGGCCCGTGTTTGGTACGGCAAGTGGTTCAAAGAGTTCCTGTATGAAGAAGGTGTGGGCATTCTGGACGTGACTTTCTTTACAGATAAGGCATGGTTCTACCTGTCCTGGTACATCAAAAGAAACAGACCACGAGGCCCGTGTTCGGTACTGCAGGTGGTTCCAAGAGTTCTTGTCTGAAGAAGGTGAGGACATTCTGGACGTGACTTTCTTTACAGATGAAGCATGGTTCCTCCTGTCCGGGCACATCAAAAGAAACAGACCACGAGGCCCGTGTTCGGTACTGCAGGTGGTTCCAAGAGTTCCTGTGTGAAGAAGGTGAGGACATTCTTGACGTGACTTTCTTTGCAGATGAGGCATGGTTCCTCCTGTCCGGGTACATCAAAAGAAACAGACCACGAGGCCCGTGTTCGGTACTGCGGGTGGTTCCAAGAGTTCCTGTGTGAAGAAGGTGAGGACATTCTGGACGTGACTTTCTTTACAGATGAAGCATGGTTCCTCCTGTCCGGGCACATCAAAAGAAACAGACCACGAGGCCCGTGTTCGGTACTGCAGGTGGTTCCAAGAGTTCCTGTGTGAAGAAGGTGAGGACATTCTGGACGTGACTTTCTTTGCAGATGAGGGCATGGTTCCTCTTGTCCGGGTACATAAAAAAACAGACCACGAGGCCCGTGTTCGGTACTGCAGATGGTTCCAAGAGTTCCTGTATGAAGAAGGTGAGGGCATTCTGGACGTGACTTTCTTTACAGATAAGGCATGGTTCCACCGGTCCGGGTACATCAACAGCCAAAACACTCGTCTGTGGGGTACTGAAAATCCCCACGAATTTAAGGAAGTACCTCTCCACAACCAGAAGGTCGGTGTTTGGTGTGCCATGACTCACAGGTAAATTCATCGCGAGCAAATTCGTCGACTACTCAATTTGTCGTGGACGAATTCGTCCTATTTCGACCCCCTCAGTGAAATACTTTGGAGTTTGTAAGAGGTCTTTGAGCTCTCCAACCTGAAAAAGTCCGGGAGGATGGTTGGGGGTAGGGGGGGGGGCTGCCGTTTCGATTTTGAATGTTTTATAACTTGTGGATCTTTCATGTTCCATGTGACATGCCTCCTCCTTCCCGGAGCCCCGGTGAAGTCTTTTGAGAGATCCAGTGGTTCAGGAGGGCGGGGGCCCCTGTACTTTGTTTGCTCTTGCGGTTTTAAATTTAACTCTTGAACATTGCATTGATTTATTCTTAGTGTACTTTACATTGGGATGTAAGGTCAGGTGATGCGTAACATCACAGCCTCTCCTTGACAAATGTCAACCCCGCCTTCTCGTGGTGCATCCTGTTCCCACTAAAGGGGCTCTGACGACCGCAAATAGCGGTATAACTATACCATCGGGATCAGAGGAAATGCTATCCCACACTCACCAACCCGCTTGGCCAGCGTGGTGAGTTATGGCCAAACACCTCCAAAATGACTCTACAACTTAAATCTTGGCCCTCAGTCTCCGGCAGCTGGAATGTACCTGGCCAAGGCAGCGGCCAGTGCGACATGAAGGCAGAGGGTGCTAAGAATCCCCGGAGGACCGGACTAGGCTGCCATTTGATGCTGACCTTGGCTACCTACAACGGACGCTCCCTATCTTCTGATTCAAGGCTTCTTGAATTGGAAGAGGAACTACAAAGGATCAAGTGGGACATCGTCGGGCTAAGTGAGGTAAGGAGAAAAGGAGAAGATCTCATTGAACTGAAAAGTGGACATCTCTTCTATTATCGTGGGACAGATACTGGCAGAACTAGTGGTGTTGGATTTATAATAAACAAGAAACTGAAGGATAAAGTGGTAGAAGTTGAAAGTTCCTCTGACAGAGCTGCACGACTCGTTATCCAACTATCGAGAAGATACCAGGCTCAGATTATTCAAACTTATGCACCCACCACAAGTCATCCTGAAGAAGAAATTGAAGAATTTTATGAGGAAATTCGTCATCTAAATAATAAAGGTAAGCAGCACTTGAAGATAATTATGGGAGATTTCAATGCAAAAATAGGGCACCGGCAACAGAATGAAACTTCAGTAGGTAAATTCGGTCACGGCAACAGAAACCAGCGTGGAAATACTCTCGTTGAGTTTGCAGAGGCAGAAGGATTTTTCATTTTGAATTCCTTTTTCAAGAAAAAGCCACACAGGAAATGGACATGGAGACATCCAATTGGGACGACAAGTGAAATTGATTTTATTATGTGTAACAAAAAATTTGTCATCGAAGACTGCAGTGTGCTGAACAAGTTCAACACAGGTAGTGACCATAGATTGGTGAGATGTAAGATGCACCTCAACACTAAACTGGAACGTGGCAAGCTCATAAGACAAACAAAATGTATTGACATAACCAACCTTAAAAAACACCATAATACTTTCAAGTTGGAACTGAAGAACAGATTCTCTGCTTTAGAAGGCCTAACATCGGAAGAAGTGGATATTTCGGAAGTTAACAGAAAAGTAACCAAAGCTCTTATGGAAACAGCAACAAAATTAGCTGGGTCTAAGAACAAGTTGCATGTAAACAAATTATCAGGAAAAACCAAAATGTTGATGCAAAAAAGAAGAGAGATGAGGACAACTAAAGAAGATGTGACTTCCAAAGTGGAATATATAGAGCTATGCAAGACAGCACGAAAAAGTATCACTGAAGACGTAAGGAAATTCAACTGTGAGCTAGTGAGGAAAGCAATTGAAAACAACCAAAGCCTAAAGATAGCAAAGGGACATCTCAGTAAGGGAAGAAAACAGATTATGGCTCTGAGAAAAGAAGATGGTTCTATAACAAGAAATAGAGGCGAAATTTTGACAAGAGTGAAAGATTTCTACTCCAAATTATATGAAAGGGATGATACATGTACTCCAGACATCATGAAAGGTACCAGAGTTCTTCCAGTCCTCCCAGCAGAAGTTGCTCATGCAATCAAGAACATGAAGCGGGGGAAAGCTCCAGGAGAAGATGGAGTTACTATAGACATCATACAAGAAGCAAGTGGAGAAATTGAAACAGTACTCGCCCAAATTTTCACTCGATGCCTTAATGAAGGGAAGATTCCTGAGGATTGGAACAATGCTACAATGATCCTGCTACATAAAAAAGGTGACATTGAGGATCTCAGGAACTACAGACCTATCAGCCTCCTATCAGTGGTTTATAAAATCTTCACTAAAGTTCTTTCACACCGCTTGAAGGTAACACTGGACATGGCTCAACCGAGAGAACAAGCTGGACTCAGGAGTGGCTACAGCACAATAGATCATATCCACGTACTGAGAGAACTAATTGAAAGAGCGAGGGAATATGAACTTCCATTGTGCATGGCTTTTATCGATTATGAAAAAGCCTTTGATTCGGTGAAACCATCAGCAGTTACCACGGCTCTGAAATCCTGCGGTATTGAAGATGCATACATTAATATTATTAATAACATCTATGAAAATGCAAGTGCAAAGATTCGGCTGTTTGAAAATACAACACACATAAAAATTGGAAAGGGAGTGAGACAAGGTGACACCATATCTCCGAAGCTCTTTAATGCCACATTGGAAAATGTCTTTCAATCACTGAACTGGGAAAACAAAGGGATAAAGATTAATGGAGATTATCTAACCCACCTTCGTTTTGCTGATGACATAGTCATTTTTGCAACTACCCCATCAGAGCTGCAGAGTATGATCCAGGAACTTGCTGACAAGAGTAAAGAAGTGGGATTAAAAATGAACTTTCAGAAGACAAAAGTGATGTTCAATGCTTTTACAAGGAATGAAGATTTATCGATTGATGGAGAAAAACTGGAGATAACAGATACGTATGTTTATCTTGGACAGCAGATATCAAGTGAGGGTCACATTGATGAAGAAATTAATCGGCGTACAAAACTTGCTTGGAGAGCTTTTGGAAGAAACAGCATAATTTTCAAGAGCAATATGCCATTATGTCTTAAAAGAAAAGTGTTTGATCAATGCATCCTTCCAGTGCTTACGTATGGTGCAGAGACGTGGACCTTAACTAAAAGAGACATACAAAGGCTGCAGACAACTCAAAGAAG
The DNA here is from genome assembly GCA_039090855.1 of Macrothele yani. Taxonomy (NCBI): domain Eukaryota; kingdom Metazoa; phylum Arthropoda; class Arachnida; order Araneae; family Macrothelidae; genus Macrothele; species Macrothele yani. Next base: position 8,955,129 of record CM077021.1, on the reverse strand, counting down.
CATGGAGAGGTGCATGCTTGGTATAACCAGGAGAGATAAGAAGAGGAACTCGTGGATCCGAAAAATGACGAGAGTGGAAGACATCATGATCAGAGTTAAATCCCTGAAATGGCAATGGGCTGGACATACTGCCAGAAGGACAGACCATAGATGGACAGCCGAAATTTTAGATTGGATTCCAAGGGACAGGAAAAGACCCAGAAAAAGACCACATGGGAGATGGGTGGATGAAATTCGTAAATATGCGGGTGTGACATGGAGGAGACTGGCACAAGACAGACCGTTGTGGAGGAAACTTGGGGAGACCTTCGTCCAGCAGTGGATTGATAATGGTTGACGACGACGACGACTTTACATTGTTCTGCAGGTCCATGACACCTCGGGGGACTTCGGTGTCTTCGGTCCCCTCGGGGATCGCAGGACGGAGATTTGTATAAGCCTAACGAAAGTGATTTGTCCGATTTTTCGTGTCTACTGTTGTATAGAGTAGCAGACTCTACTTGTAAGTATGCCCTTACCTCAGAACTTTGGTGAAGTCTGAGGGAAGGGCATTGGTGAAGTCGGGAGCGATGGCACGCTGCATTGTCTTGTTGCAGGATGAGGTCCCCAGTGGGATATTGAAGACGTACAAAAGGGAGCAAATGGTCGTCCAGAGTAACCCGGTAACGTTGACCTGTGAAGGACGATGTCACACACACCAGGGGTCCCATTTCAGTTCACGTAAACAGTCCCCAGACGAGAATGCCACCCCCACCAGCTTGAAGAGTTCCCTGCTGGCAAGAAGGATCCATCGCTTCATGTGGTTTGCGCCGTACTCGTATCATGCCATCCACATGTGCTTTGGTCCGGGGCCTGCCCCTAACTTCCGTAATTTTATATTCTGGACCGCTAACGTCGGTCAGTGTATCCGGAATGTTCCCACCCCCTAATCATCCTCCCGAAGGACTTTTTCAGGTTGGAGAGCTCAAAGACCTCTTACAAACTCCAAAGTATTTCAGTTTGGGTCGAAATACGACGAATTCGTCCACGACAAATTGAGTAGTCGACGAATTTGCTCGCGATGAATTTGCCTGCGACGAATTAAGCGTGCGATGAATGGTAACTGCGACGAATTGACGTGCGATGAATTTGGGCAGGACGAATTGACGGGACACCGTCCATTCCTAGGGGGATTGAGGCGGTTTCGACTGCCAAAGGTGGTCCACACCCTACTATGTACGTTAAACCTTCTTTTCCTAGGTGTTCACATTATTCTGTTCAATCCCTGTATATCATCCTTTCTTGAGAAAGGCGGGGGCGCGAAATCTCAGGTTTCGGGTCCCCCGCAAAACGTATTTGAAGTAACTCTCTGCAGAAGAAAGAATTATTTATCACTAATTCCAGACGATGTGTGGAAGAAACATCGCACATTTTTTTGAAGGATCTAATGCTAGTAGATTCATTTTTACTTTCGGGTGACAATATTGCGAAACAACCAGCATCATTCTGCTCCGGAGCCGAATGCTTTCCCAATTATGCTACACCGACAAAGTTTGTTGCAGAAACATTGCCGTCTTGACATACACATGTGTATGTGTCAATGCTGAGGTAGGTACGTCATATACACTATATTGACAAAAGTCACCGGACACCTAGAACAGAAACACAACATAGCATTTATTGACGTACATTAGTACGGTTTCAGTCCACCGTTGGCCTTAAGGCTCTACGAGACCCGCCATCTTGAATTGCTGCCTTCTCTTATTAACCAACGGGCAAGCGTATTTCACAAATTGCTCGGGCAATTTTGCACATTTTGGAACACCGTTTATGGCTAACGCAAGATATGAGATAGCTAAAAAGTTCCCTGGTTTCAGATTTTCATTTTGGACTTTTTAAGTATTTTTATTAATTAATAAAATTATGGAAGACGCCTTGGTACGACTTTCGCTGCAGATAAAAAATGAAGGTAAAGGTCAATAAAAATTCTGAAACCAGGGAACTCTTTATTTATCATATATCATGCGTTAAATACAAACGGTGTTCCAAAATATGCAAAATTGCCCGACCAATTTGTGAAATACGCTTGCCCGTTGGTTGATAAGAGAAGGTAACAATACAAGATGGCGGGTCTCGTAGAGCCTTAATGCATGCACTGACCCTTCGAAACATGCTTTCGACAAGGTTTTGGAACACAGCGTTAGGTATGCGCTTGCATTCAGTACATAATGCTGCCGCTAACTGTTGCTTAGTAGCACGCCTTCGTTCCAAACTTCTTATGCTGCGCTCTAATTCAGCCCATAGGTGTTCTATGGGATAAAGATCAGGGGTCTGTGTTGGCCAGTCCACACACGATACGGAATTATCGTCAAACCACGCCGTAAGAATCCTTGCTTTATGGTTCGGTGCATTATCCTGCTGGTACCCACAAAGCTAGGTTCCATAGTATTGCCACAGAGTTGGTAGGACATAATTGTCCAGAATATCGAGGTAGACGTGCTGGTTAACAGGTTTCTCCACGATAACGAATGGGCGGGACCATACCACGAAAAACACCTTTACACGAGTACACTGCCAGCTCCACACTTTACCGTAGGAAAAGTACACTGTGGTGAATAGCGTTTCCCCGGTTGCGGCCATACCCACATACGGCCATCAGACTGATGGATCGTGTATTTGGATTCATCAGTCTATAGGACCCGTTTCCATTGATCTACGGTCCACGATAAATGTTCTTTGCACCATGCTAAACGACGAGTAGCATTCCTAGTGGAGATGAAAGGCTTATGAGCAGCCGCACGACCATGGTAACACATGGAATGCCATTCTCTGCGAATGGTACGTGTACATACCAAGGTTCCAGCGTTTTTCCTCACGTGTACACTGAGGTCTTGTACAGTAGTCCGTCAATTAGTTCGAACGACTCTCATGAGGCTTCAACGTCGTCTATCACTGATTTTCTTTGGTCTGCCGGTACGTTTTGCTGCTTCAGGTGCGCCATATGTCTTCCACTTATTCAGTACATCCAAAACAGTTGACTTGGGTATGTTTAAACGCTTCTCGGTTTCTCTTATGGACAACCCACTAATATAACACCCAACAATCTTTCCTTTCTCAAAGTCAGTTCAGCAACATTTTCACTCAACCTCACAGTGCGATATGATCGCGGTCAGCTGCAGGCTTCTTTTTACACCGTTTGCAGTTGTAGCGCGCATCTTAACAGCGCAGCGGATCCGTTCATTTGCTTTTGAAGGTGTGGCAGGTGACTTTTGTCAATATAGTGTATGCCCCAATGCAGAAGCCATTTCCCACGAGAATATGAATCGAAACTGTAGATATCATTTAAGCGCTAAATTCCAATTTTAGATTTATTCCGTTAATGTATGACAGAAGGTTGCTGCAGTTTTTGATGGGTGTAAGAGTTCCGCATCTACGTCCCCAAATATTTCTGAACAGATCTAGTTGTTGGCGGAATGTGATTTATCCTTTTCGGAACTCACTAATACCTTTTCCAAGGGTCATCAATGGGCCGCCGAAGACCATCCTGGAAACTCTTGACCCAGACATCTCCGCGCGTGTGAGCAGCCAAGGAGCGAAAGCTTCCTTTTCGATCGATGCCGTTTATGCTATGATTTGGACGGTTGACAACTAAAGCGAGAGTCACACCGCGGGTTCTTGTGAAATGAGATTTGGAGGTGAATATCCCATTACAGTAAATAAATCCTGCTGGAGAGTAATTCGCGTATGGTGAGGGAAACCAGTAGCTGAGATGTGATTCGTCCAAAATTTAGTTACAATAACTGGGAATGCGATGAATTTTCATAACTGGGAATGCGATTTTTCAGAAAAACAATTGCTTTTGTCTTTCCTTTCTTCGAAATTGTATAGCGTTTCGTAACTCTGGAGATATCTTAAACATCATTTGCCAGCTGTCGCCATGTAGCATAAAACTTAATGATCTTTCAAGAAAATCGAACCAGCGTCTCCCAATTTACTCGAGAGTATTGTATTTCGCAACCCATTTTCAACTGATGTACACTGCGTAAGCAAAAGTGTTGAGATACCTCCACATATACAAATACTAAATGTGTATTTGCAGAACCGCACACTAGGAGTGCGTTGGGTACTACATACACTGAAGATCAATTGAATTAGAGATACCTGTCTAGTAACGTGTAGCACCACCTTTCGCCCTGATGACGGCGGCGATTCGTCTCGGCATGGACTGGACAAGACACCGGAAGCGCTGGGAAGCCATACGGATCCACGACCCCTAAACAAGCTCCCACAGTTCACGAAGATTTGATGGACGGGGGTCAGAGCCTAGAACATCTCTCTCGATGGCATCCCAGATGTGCTCGATGGGATTAAGGTCAGGTGACCTAGCTGGCCAAGGAAGCGAGGTCAGTTTGGTGGACTGTTCATCCAACCATTCGGATACAATTTGGGAGCGATGGCACGGTGCATTGTCTTGTTGCAGGATGAGGTCCCCAGTGGGATGTTGAAGACGCACAAACGGGAGCAAATGGTCGTCCAGGATATTCCGGTAACGTTGACCTGTGAGGGACGATGTCACACGTACCAGGGGTTTCATTTCAGTCCACGTAAACAGTCCCCAGACGAGAATGCCACCCCAACCAGCTTGAAGAGTACCCTGCTATAGCAAGAAGGATCCATCGCGTCATGTGGTTTGCGCCGTACTCGTATCCTGCCATCCGCATGTATCAATGTGAATCTCGACTCACCAGTCCAGGCCACATTTTCCCACATGTACAGGGTCCATTGCGATGTTTCCGCGCCCATGCTAATCTTTGCACCCTGTGATGTGCGGTCAGCAGCGGTACCTTCGTGGGGCGATGGCTTCTGTACTCAATAGCGAGGAGATGGTTCTGGATGGTGTAGCTGCTTACACGTTTTTGAGCACCAGCGTTAAATTGCCGAGTGATTTCTTTCACTGTGGCCCGTCTATCCGCTGTTACAATGCGAGCTAACCGACGATGACCCCGCTCATCCAGACGCTGTTTTCCACGGCAGTTGGCCCTTGCAGGGATGGTTTTACCGGATTCGATGTACTCACGGTGCACCCGTGACACAGTGGCTCGTGAAAATCCCAGTGCCTGCACAACTTCCAATATGGAGTGACCCCATTCGTCAGGCCCCGACAATTTTCTCACGATCAAATGCACTTCGTCTTACCCATACTGCGTCCGACTCTTACTGATTCCCGTCGCATCACTCCTTATATTGTCGGATCGCTGCATACGTCATGTCGTTTCTGTTTACAGGGCCGCCCATAGCGCCACATTTGCATAACGCCAGCTGTCTCTAATTCAATTGCTCTTCAGTGTATACACTGAAGCGCCAAAACTCATGGATATCAGTATGCAAATTTTTAACTGGCGCTGCGGTCGTATAAATGCTTCGGCGCACGCCACGATTTTTATCACTTGCAAGGTGTAATCTCGTGAGTCAGGTTGAACAACCGCCAGTAGGATTATGACAAGCTGACGTGAATTATCGTAGTTTGAACGAGGCATGAAAGTGGGAGTCACACGGATGGGACATTCAATTTTAGAAGTTGTGTGAACACTCAACATTACTCGATTCACGGTGTCACGTGTGTACCCAGATTACCTCATGGAAGGCTATACCACCCACCGTGGACAGCGCAGTGGCCGACCACTGATGCTGAATGACCGTGACCAGCGGCGTCTGACCAGGATTGCCCATGCCAACAGACAAGCAACACTGGCTCAAATAACATCCACATTCAATGCAAGAGGTTCCAGAGACATACCCATCAGGACAATGGAGCGTAATTTAGCGTCCATGGGACATTGGAGCAGAAGACCCACCAGAATGCCTTTCTTAACACCACGACATCGGACACAGCGCCTCACCTGGGCTCGTGAACACGGTAATTAGACCCTGGAAGACTGGAAACATGTGGCGTGGTCCGATGAGTCACATTACCAGTTGTTACGAGCTGATGGTAGGGTTCGGGTGTGGTGAGACCCCATGATGCCATGGACACAAGCTGTCAACAAGGCACTGGTGGTGGTCGCATACACATGTGGGGTGTCGTTATGTGGCTGGCTTGGTTTGGGTCCTCTGGTCCTCGCAAACACGCCATGAACCGGCAATCGCTATGTTGCTCTGCTGGGTGAGCATTTGCATCCCTTCATGGACTTCATGTACCCCAACAACGATGGGATTTTCCCGGCGGACAATGCGCCATGTCATGGGACCCAATTTGCCCAAAATTGGTTCGAGGAACATTCTGGACAGGTCCGACGAATGATGTGGCTACCACGTTCGTCCGACATGAACCGAATAAAGCACTTATGGGACATGATGGAAAGGTCCATTCACACCCAAGATCCTGCATCTACAAATACCAAGGAACTATGGGCGGATGTACAGACGGCATGTCTCAACATCTCTCCAGAAGTCTTCCAGCCACTGATAGAATCGATGCCACGTCGAGTTGCTGCACTTCCCCGGGCTAGAGGAGGTTCTACACGATACTAGGTACGTATCCCATGACTTTTGGCACTTCAGTATATGCCGCAGAGTTAGGATTCCCGGGCACTGGAACTTGGCAACCCAACCCAAACATGGAAAACAGCCCTAGAGCATAACACCTCCTCCACCAAGCTTCAAACTTGGCACGACACAGTCGGGAAGGTAACGTTCACCTGACCTTCTCCACACTCATACTTCTCCATCGGACAGCCAGATGGAGAAGCTTGGCTCATCTCTCCTGAGGAGGCGTTTTCACTGTCCAGAGTCCACTGGTGCTGAGCTGTACACCACTCCAAACGACGCTTGGCGTTGATCTCTCTGAAGAGTGTCTTGTGTGCAACTGCTCGGCGCTGGAGTCCAATTCCCTTTAGCTTTCGATGAATAGTTATGGTGCTGGCGTTGCTTCCAGAGGCATTTTGGAACTCGAAAGTGAGTGTTGCAATCGAGGATAGGCGATTTAGTCGCCCCAATTACTTCAGAACTTGGTGTTAAAGCTCAACGGGATTAAGTTCAGGCGACCCCTCTGCCAATCTACGTGGCCTACCGGGTCGTGATTGTGCTGTTGTTGCCCCTAAGCGTCTCCACTTTACAATAACATCCCTTACAGTTGATCGTGGCAGCTGCAGTAGGGCAGAAATTTCCCGAACTGACTTGTTGCTAGGGTGGCATCCCTTATTTGCATCCTTATTTTGTTTTTTACGATGTACAATTTTGCCGCTAGAGAGTGTAAATGCAGATGGTATCGTATTCAAAATACATTTTATTCCATATATTTGTTCGTAAACATCCGACTGAAAGAATCCTTTTACCTTTCAATTCCATTTATGTCGAAGAGTATTTTAGGTATAGTCACTTTTTCAAGTTACGCATAGATATTCCACTTGGGGGCGTAAAATTAAATTGCGTTTCACGCGATAACTCTACTTCTGAAACTCCGATTTTAAAAACATTTTCTTCAGCGGATACAGCTCCTGATGGGGAATCTTTTATGTATAATTTATAACTTTTGGTAAAGAATGGTTTGGCAACCAGGGGATGTGAGTGTTCATTTCTGCTCCTGATGTATTTGCCAAAAAATCAGAGCTTCTAAAAGCTCGATTGAAAAAATTCGCTCGTGGACCGATACCACTCACATCGATAAACCTTTTCGGAATATTTTCTTCCTAAAATAGTACATGGATCCTCCGCCAGGAGGCGTCGACGCATATCTTATTTTTGTCAATATCTCTTCTAATGGTCCGATTTAAAAAAATCCATCTTTACTGGATAGGGTTTCCGGTCCGGCATGATTTTCATATGATTTCAAAATTTTCAAGTAATTCATAGACTTTCCGCTAGGGGGCGTAAAGGTAAACTGCGTTCCCACGATATCTCTGCTTTAAAAAATTCGATTTGAAGAATTTTTTCTGCACCGCATACAACTGCTAATGGGAAATCTTTTGCATATAATTTCTAATTTTTGGTAAAAATTGGTTTGGCCACCTAGGGCTTAAGTCTTAACTTCCGCTACTGATGTATTTGCCAAAATCTGAGATTCTAAAATTTCGATTGAAAAAATTCGTTTGTGGACCGATACCACTCACGTCGATAAATCTTTTCTGAATAATGTCTTCTCAAAATAATGCATGGTGTCTCCGCCAGGGGGCGTAGACGTATATCTTACTTTTGTCAATGTCTCTACTTCTAACAGTCCGATTTGAAAAATTCCTTCATTGTTGGATAGCGTTTACGGCGCGAAAGGCTTTTCATATAAATTCAAAAATTTCAAGTAAATTACAGACTTTCCGCTAGGGGACGCAAAGGTAAATTGCGTTTCCCCCGATATCTCTGTTTCTAAAACCCCGATTTAAAAAATTCTTCCTGGTATCGCATACAGCTCCCGATGGGAAATGGTTTTCATGTAATTTCAAATACTTGGTAAAGAATGGTTTGGCCACCAGGGCGCATAAGTGTTAGTTTCTACTTCTGATGTATTTACAGCAAAATCTGAGTTCCTGAAAACTCGACAATTTTTTTCCTTGGACCGATATCGCTCACATCGGAAAACCATTTAAGAATATTTTCTTCCTAAAATAATGCATGGTTTTTCCGCCAGGGGCCGTAGTTGCGTATCTTATATTTGTCCATATCTCTGCTTCTAAGAGTCCTATTTGAAAAATCCTTTCTTTGTTGGAGAGCATTTCCGGTGCGAAATGTTTCTCATATAATTTCAAATTTTTCTTAACGCACAAGCCTGCCACCAGAGCGCGTAAGCTCCCGATTCCGCTTACAGCAATATCTGCGGGATCAAAAGCCCGACTGAAAAACTTCTTTCTCCTATCAGGTTCTACTGTTTCCCATACTGGTTCCATTGACTTTGAATAGCTTTGATAAATTTATTTCGCGTCAGAACGGATTCAAAAAACTTGCTCATACACCCAAAAATTCGGTGTCATTTTTCTTGTTGTAACTGGAATGGTCATGGCTGTGACGTATATGGGCCAATCCACTACTCAAAGGGGTGTCAGGATAATTTCGATCATACTGAGTATATTAAAGTGCTATCTCATGATAATTGGGATGCTGTTGGTGAATTGTTTACAAGTGGATTTGTATTCACGACCGCGTAGATTGGGGGCCGCCAGTGGAGGCTCAGCCTTCTCAAAATAATTTTGAGCATCCCCTACGAAAGACTCAACGAACGTAATGATAATTAACACATGCCATACTTCGAAAAAAAAATTAATGAGAAGAATTTCGATATTGCACCTAAAACGCTATATCTCGATATCTATATATCGATCTGACTGAGAGGAAAGCTCGAAAAGTAACTGATTCAATATCATATCTTTTGAGCCATCAATATGGAAATTTGAAGTTTTAAAACACTAAAGTGTTTTTAGAGAAGTTTGTTTAAGACACAGCAATACAGTTTTTTTTATTGGAGGTTTAACGACCACCGTGAGCAACTCAACGCGCTATAAGCAGTCGCCAGTCCCTAATTTAGGGTCACTGGTTCCAGGAAAGGGACAGAGCTAGTGCCTTAAGACAAACACAACATCCGTGCCTCACCGGGATTCGAACCTGGACCCCTTTGGACGAATGATCAGAGGCAATCGCTTAGACAACTGCGCCACCTGGGCGGCACAATACAGTTTGCCTTTCGATTTGTCGCTTTGACTCAGAAATATCAAATTAAGCTGTTGAAATTAAACTGTTGCAACTGTATGCATTTCTTGCCAAATAATTTATGTAAAAGCAACGAACTACACGACATATCTGTCATCCTGTACACGGCGAAACGATAAACAACAGATTAGGTTCTTCAAGCTTAACTCTACAGAGAAATAAGAAAATGGTAGCTGAAAAATTTAATTCCAAATGTGACGTACTAAGAAGGTGAAGCACATGTCAAGACGCCGAATATGCAGCGATAAAGTCCGTCGTTTTAGCTAAATTGGGAAAGCATTCTGCTCCGGAGCAGAAGGATGTGGTTTCAAGCTTTGTCACCGGAAAAATATGTGTTTTCACATTGGCGCCCTATTGTGGAAATGGATCTACTGTCTGTTCTTTGATAACTGTGTGAGGTTCGTTCCACACAGGGTCTGGAATTAATGAGAACTCCTTCTTCAAAAATGTGCGATGTTCCTTCCACACATCATCTGGAATTAATGAGAATTCCTTCTTCAACTCTTCAAAAATGTGTGATGTTCCTTCCACACATCATCTGGAATTAATGAGAATTACTTCTTTAACTCTTCAAAAATGTGTGATGTTTCTTCCATACATCATCTGGAATGAATGAGAATTCCTTCTTCAAATGTGTTGTTTCTTCCACACATCATCTGGAATTAATGAAAATTCCTTCTTCAACTCTTAAAAAATGTGTGATGCTCCTTCCACACATGATCTGGAATGAATGAGAATTCCTTCTTCAACTCTTCAAAAATGTGTGATGTTCCTTCCACACATCATCTGGAATTAATGAGAATTCCTTCTTCAACTCTTCAAAAATGTGCGACGCTCTTCCACACATGAACTTTCCGGAAATTCAAAGAGCTTTGAGTGAATGGCAAAAGAAAAAGGTTTCACCTGGATGTAAATGAGATGGAGATAATTTACTAAGGCAAAATACACTGCTGTTTGTAAAACTTGCAACACCCAGGAAGAATCGCGCTATTGAAATGAAATTTATATCACAGATTCCTCATGTTACAAGAGAGAAATGATTGCATTTGTACAGCTATACAAGCTTTTCTTCGCTTCAAAACTGAGTATCGTGTGAAGCCACCTGGAGCAACAATAACAGTCTGTGCACGGCGTGGCATTGGATGAAAGAGGTTTTAGATATCGTATAACGAAGTAAACTTCTCCGTCATTTCTATCCGCTCCAGGATTCGAACCCGGGTCCCCTCATTCCGGAATAAGTTGCTCTGCCAATTGAGCTACGCGGACGTTTTATTCTGATTCCTACCTGCCTTTATGTCGTGTGCGTCCTTCTGGCAGGTACGTCACATCTCCTGGTACGTTACAATCGTCCTGGGGAATAGCCTGCCAGGCTGCTTTTATGTGAGACCAGAGTTCATTTGTAGTAACTGGCAGAGGCGCTTGACGGAACAGTAGCTTAGTTGCCATGTCCCAGATATGTTCGATCGGGTACATATCCGGCGAACGTGCAGGCCAGGAATGAAGCGGTATCTCCCGTGCATGGAAAAGTTCTTGGACATTCCCGGCCCCGTGTGGCCGAGCATTGGCCTGCTGGAATATAGCACCAAGACAACTCTGAGGGAAGGGTATCACCACTGCCTCTAAAACATACCTGATGTATCGCTGGCTGTTGGGCGTTCCCTCAATTGTGAGATTGTGAACTGAACCCAATAACGCTTGAAACATGACGCTTGGTGTTGGGCTGATATGACGCTACAGGGTGCCATTCACCATGGTGACTTCTAAAACGTATGCGACCATTCTGCTGCATCAAGTTGAATCGTGACTCGTCAGAAAACACGACCTGTTGACAATTAGCCCACTAATGTCTGCGTTCGAGATCCCATTGCAGCTTGAGGCGTCTGTTGTTGAGGGTTGAAGGAATACGCAGCAATGGGCTGCTAGTGACCAGTCCTCTGTTAAGCAGACGATGTCGAACTGTGCTGGAGAGCAAAGTCTCACCAGTTACGGTGTTCCACGGCTGCGCTAACACCGTGGATGTTGCAGTGCGATCGGTCACTGCCATGCGGTGCAGCTGTCTATCATCCCGTGCAATCGTGCAAGTTTGCGATCCATTTCCTGGACTGCCGTGCGCCCGAGCCTCGTCTAACTCCACGTGTCATCACCGTACAGGTGTTTTGTCCCGTAAGAGCGAGACTTATTTCGCGGTATAAAAATCCAGCTTCTCTGATCCCAACAATCCTTTCTCGCTCAATGTCCGTCAGGTGTTCATGATGCAACCTTCTTCGGCGCCTGGACATAGTGAGACACAAGTTACACCCTTTCGCCTCAGTGCTGATCGCAGGATGTCGTTTGAGCCAGCGCTTTGCACCCAAGACCAGACAGTTCAGAGGGCGCTGCTCTGAAACGTCGTGCGCACTTTTACTGGGATTTTAATCATCTACATGTCCCAACCTGTTTTACATATCCTGTAAGTTTCCAGCTAATATCAGAAGTCCTTCATGGTGTTGCAATTTTCACAAAAAGTAGTGCTTTTTCAATTCGATAGCGTCTGTATTCACGCCCTCTAGCGGCGACGTTATGCAGCGTAAAAACAACGAAAAGCTGTATTCCATTTCACCCTAAAAATGTACTGTTGGTAAAGGCGGGAGAGCCCTATCACGACTCGTCGTCGAACTCAAGAACGGTATCCATCCGCGTTAATGTACTGTTTCCTTTCTGATCTCCCCACTCGCCGACACATCTCACGAGCAGTGGGGATTGTGAGTGGGGGGTCTGGTGGAGGCCGAAATGCTTCCCCTACCCCTGTTTAAGTAATAGCTGTCCCGGTGGCGCAGTGGTCAAAGCGATGGCTTCTGATCATTCGTCCGAGATGGGTCCGGGTTCAAATCCCTGTGAGGCATGGACGTTGTTTTTGTCTTACGGCAGTAGCTCATTCCGTTCCCTGGAACAAGTAGACCTAAACTAAGGACGGGCGACTGTTTATAGCCCATTGAGTTGCTTACGGTGGTCGTTAAACACTCAATCAAAAAAAAAAAAAAAAAAAAAAGCCAAAAAAAACAACATTGACCAACTCTTCGAGTTTCCCCGACTGTCCGAGTTGTATACCAAGTGAGCAGAAACAGCGGAACGTGCGAAGCTCTTGATTGAGCAACTTCTCATAACAAATTTATTTCCAAAAGCGCATTAACTTCTGCACCTTTTTCCAGATGGCAATTTTGTCTCACAAACTGCTGAGCAAACAAAAATCGATTCCGAGCAATAATTCTACTGGTTTTTGCTCAAAACTCTAGGGACTAGTTTTCGTAGCGGAGGCAGCTGTTTCGCACTCTACATAGTGGTACACTCTTAGGTTGACTCGGAGTATTGGATCCTATTTCTCACATTTCAGGCTTTTGAACGGAAAAAGATTTGAAATCGGGCTAACAGTTGCAGAGATATGGTTTCCGCAGACGGACGGACAGACGGACTCATAAATTGATACAATAAACACGTACGTTTTTTTCTTTCACAAAAAGCATGGTAAAAAGTGCGCTTTATATTTCCAAAACCGAAATTATCATACTTTCCCACCAGCTATACCGTTTGATGTAATAGGGGTAGACGATCAAAGGAAAGCAAGAAGTTCGTTGTATTTTATTAAAAATTACGTTCTAGAGAATATTTGACAAGGGAATTTAGTTGCCCACCGGCGAACTTTAAACGTGCCATGAAGATAAATGAGGCATTACTTTAAAAGGTGGGTGGGCCGGGGGGAAGTCAGGAGATAGACGAAGAAATATGTGAACGTCAAACAAGTTCGAAAAACTCAAAAAGATAACGGACAAGGAGTTCAAGTTATGAGATTTGTTAAGACCTGTGCCGCGAAGGTTGATGAATTGAATTTTTCTCTTCTAGAGCTGACATTTTAGGCTGAAGAGGTTTATTCTGCTCAAATCGGAGAGATCAAGGTAAAAGCAAAAAAGAAAAAAAAATGTTCTTAAAGCAACATCGTCATTTTTCCAAATTCATTACGAAAAAAAATTGCCTCGACCGAGTTTATTCTCTTTTGATCTCAAAATCTCATTTACATTATCGCACTTCGAGAGCACAGCGTAATTTAACATTAAAAAAAAAAGATCCTGCTACTTGCATAGAATAATAGAACCCTATACATATGTATACACGGTCGAGTCACATTATTGTGATCACCTGCTAATATCCAGAGTAACTGTCGTGTGCAGCGCGGACAGCAGCTAGACGGGCTGGGAGTGACTCAGTAAGGTGATGGAAGGTGTTCACAGGTATGTGGAGCCATGCTGACTGCAGTGCATCTGACAGCTGCTGGAGGGTGCGTGGTGGATGATCCACAAAGCGAACAACACGATTGAGGTGGTCTCACAGATGCTCAATTGGGTTTAAGTCTGGGAAATTAGGGAGCCAGGGAAGTACTTTGAAGTCTTCATCGTGCTCTTCCAACCACTCTCGGACACTTCTAGCTGTGTGACACGTCGCATTATCGTGCTGGATGACCCTTTCCGCCCCAGGGAAAACAATCACCATGTATGGATGTACGTGGTCTACAAGAATGAATTCATAATGATTTCGGTCCATAGTGCCTTCCACAGCTATGAGTGTACCCACGGAATGCCTCGAAAACATTCCCCAGACCATAACGCTGCCCCCACCAGTTTGTGCTCTTCCAGCAATGGTTGAAGAGTGCTTGTTCTCCGATGTTTCTCGCCTTACACGCCAACGTCCATCCGTTCCATGAAGCAGAAAACGTGACTCATCGGAGAAGGCAATCCTTTGCCAATCAGCGAAGGTCCAATTCCGATACTGCCGTGCAAATGCAAGCCTTTTCTGTCGATGCACCAGCGTTAGCATTGGTGCAGTGACCATCCGTCTGCATCGGAGCCCTATACGCAGCAGGGTTCGCTGAACTGTCGTTTTCGACACACTTCCGGTAGCCCCCTGGTTCATTCGACCAGTGAGTTGCTCCACTGCCGCATGTCGATTGGCCCTCACACACCTTCGCAGCCGACGTTCACTTCTCACATCAAAGGCACGTGGTGCTCCAGAGTGTCCACATTATTTAATCGCAATTGTGCCATTTCTCCAATCATGATACACTTTAACCACAGCAGCATGCGAGCAGTTCACAAACTGCGCTGTTTCAGAAATACGGCCACCTGTGGCACGAAAGCCGATAATCATCCCTTTTTTGTGATAAATCGTTCCTTTTATCTATGACAGCAAAAAGTGATATGTTTTCAGATTTCCTACAACACACCTTATATACCCTCCAAGCCAGCTCACGACACGTGTCTTCATTCATTGGCTACGCACTGCTGACCTTACAAGTAGGAGGTGGTCAAAATAATGTGACTCGACTGTATATATATATATATATATACACTGACGGAAAAAAAAATCCCAACACCAAGAAGGGGTTGTGTTAGATAAACGACAGTTGGTAGGCGGTGAGAGTACATCTGTAAGATGACGTCTATGCAAATTTCGCGCTCGGCGCATACGTGTGGTGCTAGTAGCGCCCCTCGGAACATGCAAAGCAGGTTTGCTCTAAATACGCGCTGTAACGTTCGTGAGCGTTAGTTATCGTTGAGATTCGACGTAGGGTGTTGATGTTAGTCAAGAATGCCTTTAAGACGAAGAAGCCATTATCAACAGCTCACGGAGTTTGAACGAGGTCGTGTAATAGGGCTACGAGAAGGTGGATTTTCTTTCCGCAATATTGCAGAACGACTTGGCAGGAATGTAGCCACTGTGCATGATTGTTGGCAGCGGTGGTCAAGGGAAGGTACTGACTGCCTCAAGAAGACCGGGTTCCAGCCGGCCACGTGGCACTACTGAGAGGGAAGATCGCCGTGGCGTATCGTACCGCGTCTGCGGCAGCAATTCGAGCTGCAGTTGCCACCACAGTGACACAACAAACTGTTACAAATCGGTTACTTGAAGGACAGCTCCGAGCCAGACGCCCTGTAGCGTACATTCCACTTACTCCAAACCACTGCCGTTTGTGACGTCAGTGGTGTCAAGCTAGAGCTCATTGGAGGACGGAGTGCAGATCTGATGTGTTTTCTGATGAAAGCCGGTTCTGCCTGGGTGCCAGTGATGACCGTGTGTTGGTTAGAAGGAGGCCAGGTGAGCGCCTGCAAATAACCTGTCTGCGGCCGAGACACACTGGACCTACACCTGGAGTTATGGTCTGGGGAGCAATTTCCTATGACAGCAGGAGCACTCTCGTGGTTATCCCACGCACCCTGACGGCACAGTTGTACGTCGGTCTGGTGATTCAACTTGTTGTGCTGCCATTCATGAACAGCATTCCAGGGGGTGTTTCCCAACAGGATAACGCTCGCCCGCATACCGCTGTTGTAACCCAACATGCTCTACAGAGTATCGACATGTTGCCGTGGCCTGCTAGATCACCAGATCTTTCACCAATCGAGCACGTATGGGACATCATTGGACGACAACTCCAGCGTCACCTCCAACCAGCATTAACCGTCCATGCATTGACCGACCAAGTGCAACAGGCATGGAACTCCATCCCACAAACTGACATCCAGCACCTGTACGACACAATGCATGAACGTTTGCGTGCTTGCATTCAACATTCTGGCGGTTACACCGGTTATTAATGTACCAGCATTTCACATTTAAAATGGCTCTTCTCGCGTTTACAATAAGCTGTGATCTTGAAACCTCAATCGATTAAATATGTTACCTATACAAATGTATTGCCGCCATTTCATTCCTCTAAAACTATTTTTTCGTGGTGTTGGGATTTTTTTCCGTCAGTGTATATATATGTCGCATGGAGGAGACAGGCCCAAGACAGACAATTGTGGAAGAAATTTGGGGAGACCTTTATCCAGCAGTGGATTGATAATGGTTGATGATGATGCTGATATAAATACATATATACATATGATTTCAAGCGAGGGTCGCATTGATTAAGAAATTAATCGTAGTATAAAACTTGGTTGGAGAGCTTTTGGAAGAAACAATACAATTTTTAAGAGAAATATGCCATTATGTCGTAAAAGAAAAGTGTTTAATCAACGCATCCTTCCAGTGCTTACATACGGAGCAGATACTTGGAACTTAACTTAAAAAGACATACAAAGACTGCGGCCAACTGAAAGAGCATGGAGAGCTGCATGCTTGGTGTAATCAGCAAAGATAAGAAGAGGAACTCTTGGATAAGGGAAATGACAAGAGTGGAAAACATCGTGATCACAGTAAAATCCCTGAAATGGCAATAGGCTGGACATATTGCCAGAAGGATGGATTAACGATGCTCAACTGAAATTTTCGACTGGATTCCAAGGGATAGGAAAAGAACCAGAACACCACGTCGGAGACGGGTGGATGGAATTCAGAAGCATGAGGGAATGACATTGAGGAGACTGCCTCAAGACAGGCAGTTGTGGAAGAAACTTGGGGAGACACAGTTTCTTCCACAAGGACAGGAAAAGACCGAGAAGACCACATGAGAGATGGGTGGAGGAAATTCGGAAACATATAGGAGTGACATGGAGAAAATTGGCTCACTCTTCAAAAGTGTGCTATATTCCTTCCACACATCGTCTGAAATTAATGTGAATTCCTTCTTCAACTCTTCAAAAATGTGTGTTGTTGCTTCCACACATCGTCTGGAATTAATCAGAATTCCTTCTTCAACTCTTCAAAAATGTGTGATGTTCCTTCCACACATTCTCTGGAATTAATGATAATTCCTTCTTCAACTCTTCAAAAATGTGTGATGTTCCTTCCACACATCATCTGGAATTAATGAGAATTCCTTCTTCAAGTCTTCAAAAATGTGTGATGTTGCTTCCACACATCGTCGGAAATTAATGAGAATTCCTTCTTCAACTCTTCAAAAATGTGTGATGCTGCTTCCACACATCGTCTGGAGTTAATGAGAATTCCTTCTTCGCTTCGAAACATGTGTGATGCTTCTTCCAGACATCGTCTGGAATTAATGAGAATTCCTTCTTCGCTTCGAAAAATGTGTGATGCTTCTTCCACACATCGTCTGGAATTAATGAGAATTCCTTCTTTGCTTCGAAAAATGTGTGATGCTTCTTCCACACATCGTCTGGAATTAGTCAGAATTCCTTCTTCTACAGAGAGTTACTTCAAGCATAGTTTGCGGCGGACCCGAAACCTGCGATTTTGTATCCCGCCTTTCTCAAGGGAGGATATATGAGACATAATACAAAGGGAAATCACACGTTAATACGGAAAAGTTGCAACGATAAGTTCCGTCGGTTTAGTTTAATTAGGAAACCATTTGGCTCCGGAGTAGGAGGATGTGTTTCGATCGCTGTCACCGGCAAATTTGTGTTTTCACACAAAATGGTTTTATGAATTTTTGTTATAGTAGGATGGTTCTGAAAAGCATTTGGTTACTGACTGCTATTAATAAAAGGATTTTATGATTTTATAAATTTTGCTGATAAGGATCTTTTTTATTTATGATACTCGATTCTCTTTCCAGGGACCTTTATTACCGTGTCAACAAAGTTTTCCTTTGATGTTTATTGAATATTTTTGAGATGAGAATTATTCTCTTCACTCTGTTCTTACGAGGCGTGTTTTATTTGACTAGGGAGCCTTCTACTTCAGATTTTAAACTTTAGATCTTTTATTTCCTCCACGTCTATTGGACATTCCTTAGAAAAGTGGTTGCTTTGCTCTCGATTCGCTCTTGTCCCTATCTCATCTTTCCTGTCGCTAAGCGGATGTTTCAATAAACTTCCCAGAATTGACAAGTAATCTCACAGCTTTAAATCTGTTCGCAGCTACTTTAAGAGAAGGTTTCAGATTTCACTGAGGTTCCGATGTTTCACAGATTTCATGAGAGGTTACAATTTAAATGTAGAGGAGGCTGTTTTTGTCCTTTTAATGATAAAAGAGAAATCTTTCGTAGGATCGTCTGACAATTAATTACTTCTAACAGTTAATCCAAGATTTTTTGTAAAGTTTTGCATATTGGAATTCTTTCGATTTATACGCGGCCTGTACACTGTGTAGACAAAATTGTTCACTCACCTAGATTGATAGAGCATTTAGTAGTAGAAATCAGTATCTAGCCCACTCACCTATGGCACTTACGACTATAGCGACCATTCTAGACATGCGTACCACGCGATGCGGGTACGTCTGTGCCGTAATTTTCTCCATTCTTCCTGCTAGAACTGCCGTAGAGGAAAAAGGGTTTGCCCATTGAGATCGGATTCGACTTTCCAGCTCGCTCCACAGGTGTTCTATTGAATACAGATCGGGACTTTGGGGAGGGGGGGGGCAGTCCAAAACTTAGACGCCCTGCTCCACAAACCAGGCTTGCAGTTTGACAACGAGCTCGATATCTCTGGAGGGATCTGTGGCGAACTACTGCCACAACGTAGGTACTACGGAATTGTTCAGAATGTCTTCGTACCTGGTGGTCGTTAGGCTGGAAGTTACCACAACCAAAGAACCGAGGTCTTCCCAGCAGAAACAAGTACATATAATCACAGATCCACCTCCAAACTTGACTGACTGCAGGTAAAACTAGTATATACGCTGTCTTAGCACGATATCAAAAATTCTTAAACTATCATAAAGTGCGATAGTTAAAATACGAAATTTATTTACAACGAAAAGCACGATACAGGTAAAAGCCACGAAAGAGGCGAGATCTTTCTACAAGTCCATTCTCAAGCCGAAAAATGCCACCAATACAAGCCGCAACGCGATTAAATACAAGTAGACAAGACCAAGATGGAACAATTCACTAGGACGTAAATAATAGGCCAAATAACCAACCAGTACAGGAACACAAGGTCAAAAAAGAGAAATAGTCATGAAGATTAAATAATATTTGGAGGGTCCAAGTTCTCGACACACAATTTACCAGGGTAGAGGAAAGATGGTGGGCAAATCGTCATTACAGCACACATTAGCATACATGATAATAAATAAATTTTCAGTAAAGAAAGTATCACGTTTGTTCATAGTAAAAGCTGATGTTGTATATCGTCCGGGTTAAGGGTATATTGACGCTGAGCAACAGTTCTTGCAAGAATGGTTCAAGTTGACCCAGTTCTAATATCGTACTAGTGCTCAGACATTCTGACACCCAAAGGTTCCAAATATTACTTAATATTTATGACTATTTTCGTTTTTGACCTTCTGTTCCTGTATTAATTGGTTATTTGGCCTATTACTTACGTCATAGTGAGCTGTTGCATCTTGGTCTACTTGTACTTAATCGCGTCGCGGCTTGTATCGGTGGCAATTTTCGGCTTGAGGATGGGCTTTTAGCAAGCCCGAAAGATCTCGCCTCTTTCGTGGCTTTTATCTGTATAGTGCTTTTAGTTGTTACAAAATTTCGTATTTTAACTATCGCATTGCATGACAGTTTACGAGTTTTTTGATATCGTGCTAAGACAGCGTATATTTTACTAGTTTTACCGTTTGGAGCACGACATGTCTCTGCTGCTTGACTGTAGGGACAATGCAGTCACCCTGACTGCGTACTACAGGCAAACGCCCCACCCAAATACGTACATCCGAACGAAAGAGTGAGTTCCGTGATTACTTTCTCCACACGACCCCCTGGAACTCTCCTGTTGTCCACGAACGACAAGTAAGGATCCACTGCAGTCTTCATCTGGTGATGATGGACTTATGAGCAGCTGACTTAGCATGGTAACAGTGGGCATGCCGTTTCCAATTGATCATTTTGGTTCAAACAGCTGTTCTAGCGGCTTTTCCGAAGTTGCGGGCCAGGTCTGTGGCGGAGGACGTGTGTTCCTTCTTTCCATTTCGCAGTAAGATTCGTTTGGCACGATCAGTTAGTTTGTGCAGCCTTCCAGCGCGCGGCTTTGTTATAGAGGCACCATCTGCTTTTCGTCGATGAAGAGCATAAGACGCAGTGGATTTAAGAATCCCAGAAGAGTGGCAATATACCCTGATTCCTTACTCAGATGGCAACCAATACCAATGACCCTTTAAATGTACGTCAGTTCAGCTCGCGTGGCATAGTCCACCGCTCAGCGACCAACACTGTCCGTTCGTGTACGTTTCGATCTGCATATGCTGGTTTATTTATTTTTTGATTGGAGGTTTAACGACCACCGTGAGCAACTCAGTGGGTTATAAGCAGTCGCCCGTCCCTAATTTAGGGCCACTGGATCCAGGGAAGGGAGAGAACCAGCACCGTAAGGCAAACACAACATCCATGCCTCACCGGGATTTGAACCCTGACCCATCTAGGACATTCGATCACAAGTCATCGCTTAGACCACTGCGCCACCGGGGCGGCCCGGCTTATTTGCATAAGTGAAGGTGTCCGAATATAGTTTGTCAGCGTATTCCTTTGTACATAATTTTAATTCCTTCTCTAGCTTTTAGCACGCCGTTTGTAAAAAGAGATCGTGCTTATGTCAACGGTTTGTCCGTCCTTCCGCCTGTGGACACCATATCTTTGCAACTATTAGTCCAATTTGAAAAATTCTTTTTGCATTCGGAAGCTTGAAATGTGCGAATGATGATCCTTGCCTTCGCGTTTTTTTCAGACGCACATCTTCGCCGCTAGAGGGGGTAAATGCAGATGATATCGAATTCAAAATACATTTTTTTTGGATTTCAGAGCACAATAAATTGTCGTTCTTGTAATGTCCTGGCATTCTGACATTATTTTATTTCACTTGGCATCCAACCACACTTATTTTTTTATGCGCTATATAGCCGTTTATGATCCGTCCTTAGCAATTGTCCAGCAGTGTATTTATAATCTGTATATCCATTTACTCTAAACATGGTATCGGAGCACCTATATATCTTCTGCAGCAAATTCTTTTTGCGTCCGGTACAACTAACTAGAGAATTATGATTTCTTCATTTTTCGTTTAATAAGCAAATTCATTTAAGGGAGCGTGAAAGTAGTTTCTAAATTCTTCATTTCTAAAAGTCGTATTGTAGAAATTCATTTTGCTCTCGAGATTAGCAATTATACGAAAAAATTTCCACGTATTTTTTTGCGTTGCCTGACACACAGTTGAGTTCAGTCTGTAGCTGGCGCAAATGCGTGCTTGTATTTGGCAATTAATCTCCGTTTTTAAAAGCCACTATGAAAAATCCTTTGCCCCTTGACAGGTGAAATTACGTTCATAAATTGTTTACATAAAATGTTTCCTCTGGGTGATATTCATTTTTATTTGAACGGGATCTCCCTTTTTCAGTATCTCGTTTGTAAAAAAAGGTACATGCTTATACACTATCTACCAACAAGTAATTGGACACCCCTGCAATCGACGATATCTGCGTTCCTGATACACGTCACGGACGCCGTCGTTAAATATCGTGTGGGAAACAACAACGCAACCAGTCACATGCAAGATGCCACGCAGTTCGGTGCTCTCTGATTTCGAGAAAGGTGTAATCGTCGGGTATCACAGAAATGTCCGATCCATACGTGACATATCCAGCGAGTTGAAGTACCCAAAATCGACAGTGGCCTACGTGATTGGAAAGTGGAAGATGAGAGGTGACTGTCGGAATGTGCCCCGACCCGGCAGACCCACAAAACTGGGAGTTAGAGACCGACGGGTGCTGGCCAGAGAAATTCGGAAGAACCGCACCAAATCGATGGGCCACATCCGCGAGGAGTTTCAAAAGTCATCCGGGAGCGTTCTTTCGATGAATACCATCCGTAAAGAAGCCCATCTGCTCGGTTATCATGAACGTGCTGCCGCCCACAAGCCTTTGATCACCAAGTCCAATAGCGCTGCTCGGCTAATGTGGTGCAAAGAACGTCGACAGTGGACCGTTGAACAGTGGAAACAGGTTCTCTGGAGCGGCGAATCAAGGTTCACCCTCTACCGTTCAGATGGCAGGGTCTGGGTTTGGCGTCTGCCTGGAGAACGCCTCTTGCCGGAATGTATTGTGCCAACTATGAAGTTCGGCGGCGGTGGAATTATGCTATGGGGGTGTTTCTCCTGGTATGGCACGGGACCCTTGGTCGCAATTCCTGGTAGACTCAACGCCGAGACCTACTGCACCATTTTGGATGACCATGCGCTTCCTACGTTGTGACAATTTTACGAGGTGGACCCATGTTACTTGCAGGATGACAATGCCACCTGTCATGTTGCGAGGTCCACCATGGCTTGGTATGGTGACAATGGGGTTAATCGAATGGACTGGCCTGCGCAGAGTCTGGACCTTAACCCTATCGAGCACCTCTTTGACGAGTTGGGGCGTCGACTTAAGGGGTGCCCCCACCGTCCGAAATCGGTGAAGGAACTGACCTGTCTTCTCTAAGCCGAATGGAAGAAAATACCGCTAGCCATCGTACAACGCCTGGTTGAGAGTATGCCCCGGAGGGTCGCAGCTGTAATCGCCGCTCGTGGAGGCTCCACTAACTATTGAAGGTGAATAAACTTCGTTTTCCTTTGCTATCACAGGTGTCCAATTACTTGTTGGTAGATAGTGTAGTACAACTTTGTCCGTCCGTATGTGAATACCATATCTCTGCAACTATTTGTCCGATTGGAAATATTCTTTGTGCTTTGTAGTGCACGAAATGTGAGAACAAAGAACCTTGCTTTCTGGTTTTTCCTGATGCACAACGCCGCCGTTAGAGGGCGTAAAGGCAGATGCTACCGCATTCAATGTACATTTCATTCCATATATTTGCTTTTAAGTATCCGATTGAAAAAATTCCTTCATTGTAACAACCTCGACCTCGCGAGCGTTGCAACAAATATACTATATTTTTCTGATGTCAAAAACTCATTGTATGTTTCTTTTGTAATTTCCTAAATGAGGTGAAGAGGTTAGTGGTTTAAACCTCTTGTAAACATTAGTTAAAACAATATCCATCTCATCAAAATGTAGTACGCAAATTTTTATTTTTTCTCACTGGATAAATTCACGCAACATTTTGTCATTAGCATAAGGACATTCTTTCAGATCCCAGGATTACATGTAAATTTTGTGTAATCTATTCAAAGTTGTAGCGCAAGGCAATGGAATACCAATTTTGTCTCTCCAAAATCATAGGATTTGACAGAAAGTACTCGAACTACAATGCATCTTGAAATATCTTCTGGTGCCTCTGTTTCTTCTCTAAGAGCAACAATTTTGGTTTTAGTAAAAACATTATGACATTTCTTCAATTTCTCTGAATTATTTAATTTTCTTTTTTTTTTGCTGCATATTTAATTCTTTTCTAAGTTGTTCAATTTTATAAAAGCTTGAAATTACCCATCTCTTGGATTGCTGAACGTAAGTCCTGAAATTTCTTTTATTATCTTTGTTAAAATTTTCGACAATTTTCGAAATCAACATTAAATAGAAGTCACCGCTCTTTCCACGTTTATAAGTGAGTCACGGAAACATTTCTCATCGGCCACGACCGGGAATCGAACCCAGGGTCTTCCAGTTACGCGCCGGATTGTGCAGTGGAAGCATATCCGGCGCGTAACTGAAAGACCCTGGGTTCGATTCCCGGTGGCGGCAGATGAGAAATTTTTTCGTGACTCACTTATAAACGTGGAAAGAGCGATGACTTCTATTTGATGTTCCTGGTCCACGTCAACTGTATTTATCAATTTTCGAAAATTTTTCAATAAAACGTCATTACGGATTTCAAGAGCCGTTTTCGCTATGTATTATCTCAACATCTCTTTTGTTGTTATCAGAGACAGTAAGGTTGTTATCCCCTTGGATTTCAGTATGCAAGCAAATCTTTTGAGGGCTCAGTTCTCTCAGTCGTTCTAAATGCAGCTTGAAGAACTTTCCTTTTTGCTTGTCGACAGCTTCGCGGAAGTTTTTTCTGCTGAATAGTAGATGGCATATTAATAACGTGAGAAAGCTGAAGGTTTTAATATTTTCCTCTAGGGCAACCCCAGCAACCATTCTTCATGTCATCTTTGTAATCACTTGTATGAAAGTGTTCACTGCTAATCCTGGCTACTTCACGTTCACTACATCCAGTCCTCAGCATTTATTCACCCGTTCGTTCGCCAGAATGGGGTTATTTCATTTCATTTATTGCATTTTAGTTGTTACAGACATGTATAACGAAGTGAATTTCTCCGTCATTTTTATCCGCGCCAGGATTCGAACCCGGGTCCACTCTTTCCGGAATAAGTTGCTCTACCAATTGAGCTACGCGGACATTTTATTCTGATTCCTATCTGCCTTTATGTCGTGTGCGTCCTTCTGGCAGGTACGTCACATCTCCTGGTACGTTACATCATCTCCCCCTTATTATTTTTTTTTCGAAGTGCTGCTCTTATCTTTTCTATCTCGCGGTGTGGAAATAACATCACACCATTGCGAGATTGTGAACGGTCGGGTCATCCGGATAGTTCGGGCGCCATTATAACGAAGTGAATTTCTCCGTCATTTTTATCCGCGCCAGGATTCGAACCCGGGTCCACTCATTCCGGAATAAGTTGCTCTACCAATTGAGCTACGCGGACATTTTATTCTGATTCCTATCTGCCTTTATGTCGTGTGCGTCCTTCTGGCAGGTACGTCACATCTCCTGGTACGTTACACATGGTATTACGTAATCATAAATATATAGCACACATTATATTTTTGTAACAACAGGGAATGAGGAGAGAAAAGGCCTGATAGGCCTGACATGCCCTCTTCTCCCAAAGCATCAAAATTTTCATGAAAAAAACAACAACAAAAAAACATAAACAAGTCAAGTCCACACAATATCAAACACAGCTAGGGTGGTACTATAAATTAATAAAGGTAATAATACATTATGAGCTTTTGGTCAGTAAGAAATACCTGAGTTTTCGTTTAAATATATTAATATTATTAAGTGATACAATATCAGTAGGAAATGTATTCCATAATGCCGGACCAGTATAATTAACAAATGATCTAAATCGTTCTGTTCGTGGAAACATGAGGATTAGTGTTGTTTTTTGTCTCGTGGAATAATCATGACCAAGAGTATTAATTGAAATTAAATCTTGTTAGTAACCATTTTTTATTCTCAAAAACATCAGTTTACCTATACTATAGATATGCAATTGTTGAATTATTAGTATATTAAAATCATTTGGACTGAGTCTAGCCTGAAAGACTGTATTTGAAAATTGAGTATATTGTAATTTAAATTGTAATAGTCTCATGAATCTATTTTGTAACGACTAAAGTTTTTTCATATTATATAAGGTAGTCGATCCCCATACAGATATACAATAGATCAGATGAGACTGAATTAAAGTATAGTATAATAAAATCATTAGTTTTGGGGTTAAATTGGCCACTGCACTACTAATAACCCCTATATTTCTTGAGATCTTATTAGATAAGTAGTCAACATGTGAATTCGATTTTAAATCATGCTGAATAATGATACCAAGATAATTATGATTTTGAACCACTTCTATAGATGATCCGAGTAAATTAATATTCTGAATTAAGGAAATAGGGGTTGACGTACTTGAAAAAATCATTACTTTTGTTTTGTTAATATTAATAGCCGTGGTAAGACGTGGAAAACAATGTTCCGTCCTCTCGTGTTTATAAATGCGTATTTCAGCATATTTCAACGGCACATGACATTTCGTTAAAAAAAATGGAAATAAAAATCAACACTATAAAACTGAAATAAAACACAAAGTGAAACAAATACAATAACCCAAAATATAGCGCTGGTATGCAAAACCGCAACCGAGGAAAATCGAATCTGGAGGGAAATCGGACAAACGAAGCTCCAGGAGCAGGGCAGTGTGATGACGTAGAAACAAGTGCTCTACCCATTTTCCTCCCACACTTTCAGACACGGGTCGGCGTTCACTTCCTCAAAGGGACGGACTAGCTGTTTCCTATGTAAAGCCCTGAGTAACTGCAGGCGTAGTTTTGATTCACTGTGAAGGAAATTAAACAAAAATATTGGTCCCGTGGAATTTTTCTTTGTAGTACAAGATGAAAGAAGATAAAGCTGAAAGAAAACACTTAAATAGAGAACGACAACGGCGATGGCGCACAAACCAATCTTCATAAAACCTATGAAATTGAAGAAACACAAGCTAGACATATTACAGGCGTAGTGTATATAGGCTTTATGTGTATGTATTTTACGATTCGTGTTATAAAAATTTCAGTCACAGCTTTTTCACCCGTGCATGATACGCGCTATGAGCGAGTTTTTATTATATTGGTTCGTAAAAGTCACTTTCGCTACGTGAAAAGAAATTGAGACTGAAGCATCTACAACATGCTCTCTGCAATAAAACAAGTAAAATATTTCGCCACAGGTTTATTTCTGATTTCTAAGCCCCCTTTAGATTTCTTAGTGCCGTCAAGCTTTCACGAAAGAACGTAAACCCAAATACAACATCTTAAAGGAAACCAAATATGTACTTTTAAATGATCAAACTGTAATTTTTATCATCAGTGATCCGTTTTTGTTTGTTTCAAGCGAATAAATATATGGAGTCTTGTAAGAGTAACCGAGAAACTCATTCATCACATAAATAAAGGGCGTACGTTACTTTTCAGCAATTACCGTCAAGACGATGCTCGTCTGCTTGCATCTGAGTGCCCTGGGAAAATTAGGAAGCAGCGTGGCGTGAAGAAAAGCTTCACTCGAGGCTTTTAATAAGGACTACGCCTTCCTGGGTGGAACCCTATTGATAACAGCTGTCGTTTCACGAAGCATGAAACCTTGGAAACTTAAGCAACATTTGGAGGAGCAGGTGCTCACTTGTCATTCATTCCCTACTATCTTTGTTGTTTTAAAGCGAAATATACTATTACGAATACAATTGAAAATCATTTTGTACAATATGTCGCTTAACTTTAAGCTCGAGCTAGCTTTTGTTAGGGCAAAAATATGGAGCTTGGCTATATTTAAAATCCCCTTCAAAGATTATACAACGGCCTGTCATACTCGCGTGTGGGGTGTTATGCTTATACATATTTTTAATATACTTGCTTATGGTAATTCGCTGCCACCAGACCAGGATATCTCTGTCCCGGTCAACTTACGCTGTTGGTTTGCTCCTCAGAGGCATGGTGAAGGAAAAGATGACTTGTAGAATACAGAGCTGAGCAGTACTACATTAGATAGTCCTTTATTTACAGCTTGGTGATCAGAATGATGACGATACATGTTATACGATAAAAACGGTTCTTGAACTCAAGCAAGTCGACATTACAGCACGATCATAGTTCATTCGCAGTCCAGTCTTTGCATTATACTTGTGCACATAGCATCAAGAAGTTATTTATACATAGCAATTATATGCTCTTCACAGGTATCTAGATTTCTCAGGTGGCTAGATTTCTCAGGTGGAGGATTTCCTTGGCAGACCGCAGTCTGGCATTTAGTATTATTACACAATTACCCACAGGTAAATGCAATGTATATACTCTAGTGACCTTAACCCGCAGGTAGGCACCTAATTAACTCTCTAGTCAGCCGCAGCCGACTAGCGTACAGACATCTCGAGCGACGACTACAAAACGAGCGTCCTCTTCCTATTCGAGCAAAAAGAAAAAGTGTCCTAAAAGTTCGTTACAACTTTTCCCCGCTTAAACTCTCTGCAGCCCGGACCGCGCACAGCCAATCCCGTAAGTTCACATCTTCGGAGCAAGAGGCCATGTGGTAAATCTCTCTTCCCTCCTCAGCTGTCTCTAGCTGCTTGAAACTTTCTGTGCTAGGAAGACATCCCCATGTTCTGTGAACTCCTGCCTCAGTGCGGAATTCACATGGAAAGAATTTCCTTCCCAATTCTCCTCTCCGTGGAACCCTGGGCACACAATATGGCCGACCTGAAGTCATTTTTCTTCCTACAGGGAAAAAATGGCGTTCCACCTCCCATTTTGGATTTTTTTCCATTTTCCCTGTCTTCAATATTTTTACATCATCACACGGCCGTTCCATAAAAACTGAGAGTAAAATCACACAACATGAAGACATACAAGTACAGCAAAATATATGTTATTCTTTCTCAAAGTATCTTCCCTCGGATGATATGCAACGGTCCCATCGTTCAGTCCACTTTTCAAAGCATGTGGCGAAGGCATTTTGCGGAAGCCACTTTAGCGACCCATGTACAACTTGAATAACGTCAGCATCTGTGTTGAATGTTGCGCCACGGAACTTCTACTTCATTGTTGGAAACAACCAGAAATCGCACGGGGAGAGGTCAGGACTGTAGGCACGATTTCAACACTACATTTCGTAAGAAACTGTTGAACACAGGGAGCCACATGTGGATGGGCGTTATCATGGTGTAGGGTCCACTTGCCCACCAGTTCCGGTAGCTTAATCGACATGTATCGTCGCAGACACTTCAAGACTGAAATGTAATATTCAGCATTGACAGTAATTTGTGGAGGAGCGGCATGCTGGTAGACTACACAATTGTGATCAAAGAAAATTATCATTATCATCTTCCCAGCTGATTTGGTTTGGAGGACTTTTTTCGAAGGAGGCGAGCCTGTGTGTTTCCAGACACTCGTTCCACGCTTCGTGAGGGGGTCGAAATAGTGGACCCATGTTTCATCGGCGGCAGTTATGACTGTGTTTAGAAAGTTTGGATCCTTTGCAATCATTTGTTTCCACTCATAACACACCTGAATTCTGGCTGACAATTGTTTTTTCGTCAGGGGATGAGGTACCCATTCTGGAATACACACGATGCAGCAGTAATTTGTCGCGTAGAATGCGGAATGCCAACGTTTTTGAAATATTAGATGAGTTATGTCTTCACACGTCATCCGTCGATCTTCTTGCACGAGTGGCCAAACAGTGTTAACAGTACGCTCCGTAACAACACTTTCAGGTCGACCAGGCCTAGGAGCGAGTTCTGCCGACAAACGCCCTTTTTTTGAAATCATAGTGCCATCTAAATTTGTTGACTCACCCAAACATTTATCTTTGTAAGCTTTTTTCATTAAATCAACTGTTTCTGGAGCCGTTTTACCCAAACGATAGCAAAATTTTATTGCACAACGCATTTCACTTCTTAACTCTGAATCACTCACCTCGATAGCTGTATGGCGAAATGCAGACGTACTTTAAACAACTGCGCAATAAAAAAACCAGAATCGTCTGCCACTGCTAATAACTGTTTTTTTTTTTTGATTGGAGGTTTAACGACCACCGTGAGCAACTCAATGGGCCATAAGCAGTCGCCCGTCCCTATTTTAGGGTCACTGGTTCCAGGGAAGGGAGAGAGCCAGTGCCGTAAGACAAACACAACATCCATGCCTGACCGGAATTCGAACCCGGACCCTTACGGACGAACGATCAGAGGCCAGCGCCTTAGACCACTGCGCCACCGGGGCGGCTAATAACTGTTGCCGTAGATACTTCCTTAATTCAGTCAATCGTCTGCGTGATTTTCTCCCCCTTCGTACTGTAGCCAACTAAAAAAAATATACTCTCAGTTTTCATGGAACGGCTTTTGCACAAATGCAGGGGACTTCCCCGGTGGCCGAGTGGTCAGAAGCGCTGCCTCCTAGCTAATCATTCAAGGTGGGCACATGACCTAATCCCGGATCAGGTATAGAGCTTTTGCACGTGACGTCACAAAACTGTCTGCTAGACTTCCGGGTGGTTAGGAAGTACCCGAGGTGATCTCTTGCCATGCTTTTCAATGGCTGCTGCTGCTGTAAATAGAATAAAAAAACTGTTCTTTCTCACAAAGTTTGCCATCTTAATGTGGTGGAAAAGCAACGTTACGAAGAAAAGTTTAGAAATATTGGCATAGAAGATTCATATGACATACCTGAAAGATATTTTTATCGTCTGGAAGTTTGTGCTGCTACGAACCTCCCTGATCTGAACTATCATGATATTTATAACTATTTAATAGGCAGGTTTTCGTGTTATACCGGAAAAGCTCTAAAAGCTTATAAAAGCCTTGATGCATATAAATATTTTACCAATGGGTGGGTTAGAAATGTAATAATTCTGAAGACTGAAAACGAAAATTTTCTTATCCTGTCTAAGGTAAGTTGTTACATTTCTGACTGATTCCAGTGTATATTGCAATTAAAAAAAAGAAAATACCGACTTGCCATATCCCGAAAAACGGACTATTTTTTCACCAAAAAAAAAAAAAAAAAAAAAAAAGAACAAAAAAAGACAATGGATCCAGGAAAACGGACGGCACAATGATGTATGACAGCACCCTCTAACTCTATGTGGACGTATATCCTTAAATTTCGGTTCGGAAAAAAGGCACCTGTTTCAGTATTTAGAAATCAGTAACATTACAAAATCTTGAAAGTTCACGAAAGCTTAGTAATTTCCGATTCGACAGCAAAGTTATTCCGTCATGCATTCAGAGCATTTTAAACAGAATAACAAGGATTTACGTAAAAACTTGAAAATGATACATAAGAGTGAGCAAGAAAATAGAAAATATGCCGATATAAATTCGACTATTAACGTAGTAAAATATGCAGATTTACGATACCTGAAATGAAGTGTTTACTGCAGATCCTGTCATACGGCCTGGGCGACCATGCCTTACGATTTACGGCTATTTTCCTCGTAATCAGGCGTTTTTCTGCATTGGAAAGCGATAAAAGGAAATTCCACTACCTTACTCGTACTTTGAGAAGCACCCATACGCCACACAACTTTTAATCATTTCTAAAACTTCAAACAATCGATTGAGAGAGGGTCCAGAAATCGCTTCCCCATGTTAATCCTATGGGAACCCCGAACTTTCTCTGCCGCCCCGGTGGCGCAGTGGTCTAAGGCAATGGCCTCTGATCATTCGTCCGAAAGGGGTCCGGGTTCGAATCCCGGTGAGGCATGGATGTTGTGTTTGTCTTACGGCACTAGCTCTCTCCCTTCCCTGGAACCAGTGACCCTAAATTAGGGACGGGTGACTGCTTATAGCCCATTGAGTTGCTCACGGCGGTCGTTAAACCTTCAATCAAAAAAAATAAAAAAAAAACTTTCTCTTAACCACCCGGAAGTAACCGTGACGTCAAAATTGACGTCATTGCAAAGGCTCTATGGCGTATAGGCCTGTCCCACAGAAGCTAGCGGTGCCAAGAGAAGACCGGTAACAGCTCACGGACTTACACTGCGTGCCAATTGAATTAAATCACCTAATGCACTGCTCAAAATAATTAAGGAAGCATGCAATTTTGGCGACATTATACAAGCCCATCGTGTGATATCTTACAGAAACGTGGAAAACGCAAGTCAAGTTTTGTGACGTACTACAGAGGTAAAGCACGTGTCAAGAAGGCAAATCTACAACGATACATTCTTTTTTTTTTTTAATAGGAGGTTTAACGCCTACCGTGAGCAACTTAATGGGCTATAAGCAGTCGCCCGTCCCTAATTTAGGGTCACTGGTTCCAGGGAAGGGAGAGAATCAGTGCCGTAAGACAAACACAACATCCATCCCTGACCGGGATTCGAACCCGGACCCCTTACGGACGAATGATCAGAGGCCAGCTCCTTAGACCACTGCGCCACCGGGGCGGCAACGATACATTCCTTTGATGTACGAGAGTTGTACCGAAAGTAATGCAAAAGTGGACATAACTTTTTTATTACCTGACAGAGGTCGT
This sequence comes from Macrothele yani, assembly GCA_039090855.1. Lineage (NCBI taxonomy): Eukaryota > Metazoa > Arthropoda > Arachnida > Araneae > Macrothelidae > Macrothele > Macrothele yani. Next base: position 8,922,888 of record CM077021.1, on the reverse strand, counting down.
TCAAATTGCACACATTGGTAGAGTAACTCTTTCTCTATACAAAGGTACTACTCAAGATAGTCTCCATCACAAGCGATGCATCTGCGTCATTCTTGAACCCAACTCTCGAATCCTCTGAAAAAATTGAGGTGTGGACTTTTGCACCCATTTTTTCACAGCCACTTTCACCTTGTCTGTGTCATCAAATCCTTTTCCCCGGAAACTGACTTTCATCGGACCGAATAGGTGAAAGTCGTATGGCGCGAGATCTGGGCTGTACGGTGGATGAGGGGACCACCGACAAGGCTAATTTGGTGATCGCCTGATTTGTTGCCAAAGATGTGTGTGGTCTCGCATTGTCATGGTGAATGTGGATCCTTTTCAGATTCTTGTTCGGTCTCTTCCTCCTAATGGCTTCTCTAAGCTTCTTGAGTGTCTCAATGCACCTCCCGCTGGTTACGGTACAGCCATGTTCCAGAAAATCAAGGAGAATGACACCCCTGTCATCCATAAAAACAATCACCATGACTTTTTGTGCTTATCGCTAGTTCTTGAACTTCTTATGCTTTGGTGAAGAAATGTGACGCCATTCCGTGGATTGATTCTTCGTCTCCGGGTTGTAAAGATACGCCCACGTTTCATCCCCTGTCACCAGATCGGAAAATAACGTTTCCTCATCGGCTTCAAACGCTTACAGCAGATTAGAGCAGACTTCCACTCTTCTCACCTTCAAACCGGGTGTCAAAAGCTGAGGCACCCACATTGCACACACTTTCCGATACCCTAAGTGTTCCACCATCTTCTGTATGGTATTGTGACCACAGTCCAGTTGTGCAACAGGCTCACGGATTGTGACTCATCTCTCTGAGGGAATCAGTCCATCCGTTCGTTGACGATTTGTGTTAGTGGTCGCAGATGATGTGTGGTTTGTCTTCCATGCTGGTTTCCCCTTCTTTAAACTTCTTCATCCGTCTGTGCACATCGCTCTTGTCAATGGTGTCATCTCCGTAAACATTCTGTAGCATTCTGTGGATGTCGGACAGCCTGCACCCTTCCTTCGTCAAGAACTAAATGACGGCACGTTGCTTCTGCTTGGAATCCAATATTTACCTGCAATGAAGAAGAAGGGTTACTATAGAGGAAGAGTTATTCTACCAACATGTGCAATTTGAACGACCTCTGTCAGTTAATAAAATAGTTATGCCCACTTTTGGATTACTTTCGGTGCAACCCTCGTAAGAATATGATGGTAATACTTCTGATAGTATTATTAGAAGTATTTCAGGAAGCCCAAATGTATATGAGCGGCTGATGATAAGTCTTTGGCTTTGCAAAGAAAACAACAAGCTACGGGATTGAAAAAAAGGATTTACTTTACATGGTCTTCCTTGAGCTCCACACACTTATGACTTCGTTGTTCTAACATTTTTAACCCATCAAAAGTAAAAAAAAAATTATCGCGGTACACTCTTAATAGGGTTGCCCTCGGAAACCTTAGGGTTCTTACCACTTGGGCGATAAAATGCACCGTCTGTCTTGCACCAACAATGCGTCCACGATCAAAGTCGCTCAGATCACCACGTTTACCCACGTTCGTCGATTGCGATACACAATTGGTAAGCCCTCGGCCTACTTATCACCTGAGTTTGGTTTGGGTCTGTTCCACTTTGCGCGGGAAGTGCCCATGAGAACTGCCCATCACCCCTATCTCTAATGTTTTGTCTACTGAGTGTATATATTTTTGCGAAAACACAAATATTTTGGTAGTGATGCTCGAATCCACATCTCTTTTCTCCGGAGCCGAATGCCTTCCCAGTCAAGCTACACCGACAAGGGAATGTCACTGCTTCTCGCCAATCATCCTGTCAGGTACATACATAGATATCCTATCATCGTGTCAGATATGCACGTTTGTATCAGAATAATATGACCCCCAAGGAATCATAGCGCACCCGCCCAGGCACTTCACATAGTGCACATAACAAGGTCGACCACACGGAGATGTAAGAGGCCGGCCAGGACAGATGAGCCATAGTGCGTATCGTGAGCACGATGTGTAGAGGTAGGGCTTTGACGGACGTTCAAAAAGGAATGATCATCGGCTACCGCGCCAAGGGTGGAAGCGTCTCAGAAACAGCAGATTACGTGCGCTGCTCGCGAGGTGCTGTAGTAAGGGTGCACCAAGAATGGACCGCTGTCACACCGAGTAGCTCCAGACATCATAACTGTGGAGCCACAAGGGCTATCTACCCCAGAGGGGAACGTCGCCTCAGTTGATTAGTAAAGGGCAATCGAAGCGCAACAGTGCAACAATTGACCACGCAAATAAACGGTGGGGCACCCAGGTACGTGTCCCCGATAGCAGTAGAGTGAACGCTGTTACGCTTGGGTCTCTGGAGTCGGCGCTGCGTCCCTGCTAACCCAGATCTATCTGCAACGACGCCTGCAGTTTCATGTGACTACCGTCCTTGGACAGTGGAAGAGTGGGAATAGGTTGCCTTCTCCAACGAATCGAGGTTTCTACTCCGCAGAAGTAACGGGCGGTGGCGGATATTGCGCCAGGCACATAAAAACCAACACCCAGACACGCTTGTCGGTGAAATACATGTCGGAGGTGCCAGTGTAAATGTCTGGGGGACGTATTCCTGGTATGACCTGGGACCGTTGATTTAATTGGATGGGTCCCTGAACGCCAGTGGCAACCTGTCCATCCTCGTTGACCATATGCATTCCTTCATGTTGAACGTTCACCTTGGTGGTGATGGTGTCTACCAACAGAAAAATGCGCCGTGCCACGTCGCTGAGGGTGAGTGATTTATTCCAGAAACCCGACAGTGATGTCTCCGTTCTCCCTTGGCCGACGTAATCGCCCAATCTCAATCCTTTAGATCACTTATGGGACAATTTGGATCCACTGGTTCGACGTGCCAGACCCACAACCACGTCATATCGGAGGCCTCCCAGCTCTGCTACAGTCCGAATGGCCACGTGTTCCTCGGGCAACCTTCCAGAGCCATACTGTGTCCATGCCACGCTGTCTCGCTGATGTCATCCGGGCTAAGGGTGGTTATTCCCATTATTAGGCAGGTAATCACATTATTCTGATACGACTGTGTATATATATCATCATGATAATCATCATCAGTGTTAACAATTATCCGTTGCTTGACAAAGTTCTCCCGAAGGTTCTTCCAAAACGGTTTGTTTTGAGTCAATTTGCTCCATGTCACTCCCACATGTTTCCGAATTTCATCCCATGTGGTCTTCTTGGTCTTTTCCTGTCCTTTTGGAAGAAACTGAGTCTCCCCATTGATGAGAGGTGGACGTCGGCTTCCAAGGTGCGTGAGGGCCGATCGACACGCTACAGGGGAGCAACTCACTGGCCGAATGAACCAGGGGGCTACCGGAATTGTGTCTAAAACGACAGTTCAGCGAACCCTGCTGCGTATGGGGCTCCAATGCAGACGAATGGTCACTGCGCCCATGATAACGAAGGTGTATCGGCAGAAAAGGCTTACATTTGCACTGCAGTATCGGAATTGGACCTCTGCTGATTGGCAAAGGATTGCCTTCTCCGATGAGTCAGTTTTCTGCTTCATCGAACGGATGGACCGTATAACGCGAGAAACATCGGTGAACAAACACTCTTCAACCATTGCTGGAAGAACACAAGCTGGTGGCGGCAGCCTTATGGTCTGGGGAATGCTTTCGTGGCAAACTCTGGGTCCACTCATACCTGCGGAAGGCACTATGGACCGAATTCGTTATGAATGGATCCTTGCAGACCACGTACACTCATGCATGCTGATTATCTTCCCTGGGGCGGATGGGATCTTCCAGCAAGACAATGCGATGTGTCACACAGCTAGAAATGTCCAAGAGTGGTTGGAAGAGCACGATGAAGACTTCAAAGTACTTCCCTGTCCCCCTAATTCCCCAGACTTAAACCCAATTGAGCATCTGTAGGACCACCTCGATCGTGTTAATCGATCTATGGATCCTCCACCACGCTCACTCCAGCAGCTGTCAGATGCACTGCAGTCAGCATGGCTCCACATACCCGAGAACACCTTCCAGCAACTTATTGAGTCACTCCCATCCCGTCTAGCTGCTATCCGCGCTGCACACGGTGGTTACTCTGGATATTAGCTGGTGGTCACATTAATGTGAGTCGACCGTGTATACATATGTATAGGAATCTATGATTCTATGCAAGTAGCAGGATCTTCGATTTTTGTCTTTTGTCTTCGAGGCGGTTTTATTTTTAATATCAAGTTACGCTGTGTTCTCGAATTGCAATAATGTAAATGAGATTTTGGGATCAAAAGAGTATAAATAAACTCGGTCGAGGCAATTTTTTTTTGTAATGGATTTGGAAAAATGACGATGTTGCTTTAAGAACAATTTTTTATTTTTGCTTTTACCTTGATCTCTCCGATCTGAGCAGAATAAACCTCTTGAGCCTAAAATGTCAGCTCTAGAAGAGAAGAAATTCAATCAATCAACCTTCGCGGCACAGGTCTTAAGAAATCTCATCCCTTGAACTCCTTGTCCGTTATCTTTTTTAGTTATTCGAACTTGTTTGATGTTCACATATTTCTTCGTCTATCCCCTCACTCCCCCTGTTTTTTAAAGAAAAGGCTCATTTATCTTCATAGCACGTGTAAAGTTCGCCGGTGGGCAAATATTTTCCCTAGTCAAATATTCTCTAGAACGTAATTTTTAGTAAAATACAACGAACTTCTTGCTTTCCTTTGATGGTCTACCCCTATTACATCAAACAGTATAGCTGGTGGGAAAGTGTGATAATTTCGGTTTTGGAAATATAAAACGCACTTTTTAGCATGCCTTTTGTAAAAGAAAAAAATGTACGTGCTTATTGTATCAATTTATGAGTCCGTCTGTCCGTCCGTCTGCGGAAACCATCTGCAACTGTTAGCCCGATTTCAAATCTTTTTCCGTTCAAAAGCCTGAAATGTGAGAAATAGGATCCTATACTCCGAGTCAACATAAAAGTGTACCACTATGTAGGGTGCGAAACAGCTGCCTCCGTTACGAAAAGTAGTCCCTAGAGTTTTGAGCAAAAACCAGTAGAATTATTGCTCGGAATCGATTTTTGTTTGCTGAGCAGTTTGTGAGATAAAATTGCCATCTGGAAAAAGTTGCAGAAGTTGGTCCGCTTTTGGAAATAAATTTGTCATGAGAAGTTGCTTAATCAAGAGCTTCGCACTTTCGGCTGTTTCTACCCACTTAGGATAACTCGGACAGGGGGAAGGGGTAGAGGAAGACCTATCCCAACATTAACAACACTGAGACAATAAATTGTCAGTCGAGGAAACTCGAAGTGTTGGCTCATGTTTTTTTTTTTTTTTTTTTTGATTGAGTGTTTAACGACCACCGTAAGCAACTCAATGGGCTATAAACAGTCGCCCGTCCTTAGTTTAGGGCCACTGGTTCTAGGGAAGGGAATGAGCTAGTTGCGTAAGACAAACACAACGTTCATGCCTCACGGGATTTGAACCCGGACCCCCCTCGGACGAATGATCAGAAGCCATCGCTTAGACCACTGCACCACCGGGGCGGCAATTACTTAAAAAGGGGTAGGGGAAGCAGTTCGGCCTCTACCAGACCCGCCACTCACAATCCCCACTGCTCGTGAGATGTGTCGGCGAGTGGGGAGATCAGAAAGGAAACTGTAGAAGAGTACATCAACGCGGATGGATACCGTTCTTGAGTTCGACGACGAGTCGTGATAGGGCTCTCCCGCCTTTACCAACAGCACACTTTTAGGGTGAATTGGAATATAGCTTTTCGTTGTTTTTACGCTGTATAACGTCGCCGCTAGAGGGCGTAAATACAGACGCTATCGAATTGAAAAAGCGCTACTTTTTGTGAAAATTGTAACACCAAGAGGGACTTCTGGTATTAGCTGGAAACTTACAGGATATGTAAAACAGGTTGGGACATGTAAATGATTAAAATCCCAGTGAAAGTGCGCACGACGTTTCAGAGCAGCGCCCTCTGAACTGTCTGGTCTTGGGTGCAAAGCGCTGGCTCAAACGACATATTGCGATCAGCACTGTGGCGAAAGGGTGTAACTTGTGTCTCACTATGTCCAGGCGCCGAAGAAGGTTGCATCATGAACACCTGACGGACATTGAGCGAGAAAGGATTGTTGGGATCAGAGAAGCTGGATTTTTACACCGCGAAATAATTCTCGTTTTTACGGGACAAAACGCCAATACAGTGATGACTCACGTGGAGTTAGACGAGTCTCAGGCGCACGGAAATCCGGGAAATGGATCGTAAAATTGCACGATTGTACGGGATGATAGACAGCTGCACCGCATGGCAGTGACCGATCGCACTGCAGCATCCACGGTGTTAGCGCAGCCGTGGAACACCGTAACAGGTGAGACTTTGTTCTCCAACACAGTTCGACATCGTCTGCTTAACAGAGGACTGGTCACTAGCAGCCCATTCCTGCGCATTCCCTCAACCCTCAACGACAGACGCCTCAAGCTGCAATGGGATTTCGAACGCAGACATTAGTGGGCTGATTGTCAGTAGGTCGTATTTTCTGAGGAGTCACGATTCAACTTGATGCAGCAGAATGGTCGCATACGTGTTCGAAGTCACCATGGTGAATGGCACCTTGTAGCGTCATATCAGCCCAACACCAAGCGTCATGTTTCGAGCGCTATTAGGTTCAGTTCACAATCTCACAATTGAGGGAACGACCAACAGCCAGCGATACATCAGGTACGTTTTAGAGGCAGTGGTGATACCCTTCCCTCAGTGTGCTCCTGGTGCTATATTCCAGCAGGACAATGATCGGCCACACGTGGCCGGGAATGTCCAAAACCTTTTCCATGCACGGGAGATACAGCTTCATTCCTGGCTTGCACGTTCGCCGGATTTGTCCCCGATCGAACATATCTGGGACATGGCAACTAAGCTACTGTTCCGTCAAGCGCCTCTGCCAGTTACTACAAATGAACTTTGGTCTCACATAAAAGCAGCCTGGCAGGCTATTCCCCAGGACGAAATCTAAAACCTCTTTCATCCAATGCCACGCCGTGCACAGACTGTTATTGTTGCTCCAGGTGGCTTCACACGATACTGAGTTTTGAAGCGAAGAAATCTTGTACAGCTTTACAAGTGCAATCATTTCTCTCCTGTAGCATTTGAAATCTGGGATATAAATTTCATTTGAATCTCGCGATTCTTACTTGGTGTTGCAATTTTCACAGACAGTAGTGTATTTGCCTTAGTAAAGTCTCTCCATCTAATTTACATCCGGGTGAAACCCTTTCTTTTACCTTTCACTCAAAGCTCCTTGATTTTCCGGAAAGTAGTCCAAATGCGCATCCGGAAAATGCATTTTTGACCCTCGTAGTGCATCTTAATGCCATGTGGCGTTTTACCTTTTTGATTCTGTTGTTTAATTAACTTGTGTTCTTAGCTAACTCTGAACTTATTGAACTTCTGGTAATTTGGATGTAAAGGTGTTTCGGGCGTTATGGTCGTCAAAGGGATAGATGAGTTTAGTGCAAGTTTAAATATGTTTGAACACTGTCCGCACATGTTTCGCTGCATTGCTACCTCTCTCTTACTTCCTCCTCCTCTCCTCAGATACACTTTCAGACGTGTAACACAACGCGTTCGTCTCTTTGTTCCGGGGTTTAATAACCAACGTGGGAAACTCAAAGGGATATAAGCAGTCGGCCGTCTCTAATTTAGTGTGCGAGCTATACCTCTAATTGAACCTCCCTTTTGAGCTCCTGTGTTCTTATTTGAATTTGGTTTCTCGTTAAATATTTGCGAAGCTTAACCTCACAGATTATTACCGTTCGATGAGTTTGAAGTTGGAAACACCTGACAAAGTTCAACCTGCTCGAAAAACAAGAGCTTGTGTGAGAAATGGTTGACGTGCAGTGTTTTGAATGGCTATGATTGAGGAGCAACTTATGAGTGATATGTAATCTTGCACGAACGCCTTACGTACGCCACAATCTTTTTAGTACACAGTCGTATCAGAATAATATGACCACCTAGCTAATAATGGGAATAACCACTCTTGGCCCGGATGACAGAGGCGAGACTGCGTGGCATGGACGCAATGAGGCCATGGAAGGTTGCCATGGCACACGTGTCCATTCGGACTGCAGGAGAGCATGGAGGTCACGGAGATGACGTGGTAGTGGGTCGACACGTTGAATTTGTCGATCCAAATAGACCCTAAAAGTGTTCTATATGATTGAGGTCGGATGCTCTAGAAGAAAGCTTCTAGATTATCAAGTTTGGTGGTTGAATCTGGCTTGTCGATTAGTTTTGCTTCTTCGAAGAGAAATTACGTCCCTTTCGATTTCTCTTTGAAGAAGCAGAACTAACAGACAAGCGAGATTCAACCAGCAAACCTGATATTTTGGAGCTTTCCATATACATCAGAATTCTTCGCAACTTGTCGATGACATGGCATCCACACCATTTCTATCAAGCGAGTGGAAGCAACTACCAAAACCTGTGACTAAAAACACCATTTATAATGTCATGTACAATTTTAACATTTATGTGCCATTCGTCCTGATGAAGCTAGGCCAGATCCCAGGGAAAATTTGGTCGACTTGAAAAAATTAAATATTTGTGACAAACGTTGTATTCTCTTAATATATGAGGGTTGTACCAAAAGCAATGCAAAAGTTGGAATAACTTTTTTATTAACTGACAGAGGTCGTCAAAATTGCAAACGTTGGCAGAATAACTCTTCCTCTGTAGTAAAACTTCTTCTTTGCAGGTAAATAATGGATTCCAAGCAGAAGCAACACGCCGCCATTTAATTCTTGGCGAAGGAAGAGTGCAGGCTGTCCGACATCAACAGAAGGCTACAGAATGTTTACGGAGATGACGCCATTGACAATAGCAATGTGCACAGATGGATGAAGAAGCTTAAAGAAAGGGAAACCAGCACTGAAGACAAACCACGCATTGGGAGACCATCATCTGCAACCACTGACACGAATCATCAGCGAGTGAATGAACTAATCCTCACGGAGAGACGAGTCACAATGTGTGAGATTGCTACGCAACTGGACTATGGTCACAATGCCATACAGAAGATGGTGGAAGACTTAGGGTATCGGAAAGTGTGTGCAAAGTGGGTACCTCGGCAGTTGACACCCTGTTTGAAGGAGAGAAGGGTGGAAGTCTGCTCTGATCTAATGGAAGCATTTGAAGCCAATGAAGACACGTTATTTTCCGATCTGATGACAGGGCATGAAACGTGGGCGTATCTTTACGATCCGGAAACGAAGAATCAATCCATGGAATGGCGTCACACCTTTTCACCAAGGCCTAAGAAGTTCAAGAGCCAGAGATCAGCACAAGAAATCATTGTAACTGTTTTTCTTGGATGACAGGGGTGCCACTCCCTTGATTTTCTGGAACATGGCCGTACCGTGACCAGCGGGCGGTACATTGAGACACTCTAGAAGCTTAGAGAAGCCATGAGGAGGAAGAGACCGAACAAGAATCTGAAAAGGATCCACATTTACCATGACAATGCGAGACCACACCCATTTTCGGCAACAAATCAGGCGATCAGCAAATTCAGCTGGTCGGTGATCCCCCATCCACTGTAGAGCTCAGATCTGGCGCCCTCCGACTTCCACCTGTTCGGTCTAATAAAGGACAGTGTCCGGAGACAACGATTTGATGACAGACGTGGTGAAAGTGGCTGTAAAGAAGTGGGTACAACAGTCGACACCTGAATTTTTTCAAAGAGGATTCGAGATTTAAGTTCAACGATGGCGCAAATGCATCGCTTGTGATGGAGACTATGTTGAGTAGTACCTTTGCATAGAGAAAGAGTTACTCTACCAACGTGTGCAATTTGAAAGACCTCTGTCAGTTAATAAAAAAGTTATGCCCACTTCCGCATTACGTTCGGTACAACCCTCGTATATACATCTTGGTAATCGAAATTTATGAAATATGGCACGGTTGAAATGTACCGTAGCCACCCCGGGGGCTCAGTGGTCTAAGCGCTGGCTTCTGACCATTCGTCGGAGATCTACCCCGGACTCATCTCGAATGCTGTGTTTGTCTTACGGCACTGGCTCTGTCCCTTCCCTGGAACCAGTGGCCCCAAATGAGGGACGGGTGACTGCTTATAGCTCATTGAGTTGCTCACGGTGGTCGTTAAGCCCCCAATCAAAAAATAAAATAAAATAATAAGATCAATAGGTTTTGGAAGAATAATTTTGAATCCTAGTTGCATAAACTGTGAGATGGAAAGATGTTCGCTTTTAATCGTTTCATGGAAAAACTTCGGAGTTTCAGAAGTTTTCGAGACGGAAGGGGGGGGGGGGTCCGTCATGGTGACTAAAAACACTTCAAAGAAATTTAGTAGCTGTAGATCCAGAGCCTTTTCTCACTTCTACAAACTGAATAGCCGTCAAGCAGAATAAAGGCTTTTCTAGTTGTCCAGTGCATCATCAATCAATAGCAGGTGAACAAGTATGGATTAGATAAGAATGCCGCTGAAGGGATGAATGATTGATTGGTTTGCTTACGTTTTAAGGTGGTGTTACGTAAAGGGTTTTAGCCTATAGGTTCTCCTTCAGCATTTCTTGTATTTTATTATTACGGCACGATTTGGAGAACGGCAGAATTGAACTTGTTTTTCAAAAAAACACATTTGCAACGCTAAAAAGCACAGCTATCGCCATTAAAAAAAAATTCCGCAGCACTCTTAAAATGGTCTTTCGACGCTGGAAAGAGAATGAATTTTTGAGACGTAGTACTCTGACAGACTTCTCTAAGAAGCATGGAAACAGGCGTGCAGTTATATACACTCAGGAGACAAAGAATTAAAGATAAAAGTGACGGGCAGTTGACATGGGTATCCCCCATGCTGAATGGAACAGACCCAAACCTAACGCAGGCGATAAATAGGGGGTAGCAGAGCTTCCGAGCCATATGGGCCGCGGATGGCCTAGTGGTCAGCGTTCGCAACTGCCAGGTTCGATCCCGGCAGGCACGAACGCTCGAACCACTAAATATCTGCCGTGCGTCGGATGTGCACGTTAAGCCGTCGGACCCTAGGTACTGCCCCCCGGTAGTAAATAAGGGCGTCTTCTACCTCTCTTCCGTATCACTTTCCTAACGGGCACTCTAGCCCAAATCTCCAACTTCCTATTTCTAAGGGTTGATTAAGACCTGGGGTCAGACACTCCCTTCGTAAAATCCTCTACATATGATCTAACCTGATCTGCCAACTTAGCGGCACGTTAAGCCGTCGGACCCCGGGTACTGCCCCCCCGGTAGTAAATAAGGGCGTCTTCTACCTCGCTTCCGTGTCTTTTTCCTATCAGGCACTCTAGCCCAAATCTCCTAGCTTCCTATTTCTAAGGGTTGTTTAAGACCTAGGGTCAGACACTGTCTTCTTAAAATTCTCTACATATGATCTGATCTGATCTGATGGGCACATTAAGCCGTCGGAACCCGGGTACTGACCCCCGGTAGTAAATAAGGGCGTCTTCTACCTCGCTTAAGTGTGACTTTCCTATCGGGCATTCTAGCCCAAATCTCCTAGCTTCCTATTTCTAAGGGCTGTTTAAGACCTGGGGCCAGACACTCCCTTCCTAAAATCCTCTACATATGATCTGCCAACTTAGCGGCACGATAAGCCGTCGGACCCCGGGTACTGGCCCCCGGTAGTAAATAAGGGCGTCTTCTACCTCGCTTCCGTGTGACTTTCCTATCAGGCATTCTAGCCCAAATCTCCTAGCTTCATATTTCTAAGGGTTGTTTAAGACCTGGAGCCAGACACTCCCTTCCTAAAATCCTCTACATATGATCTGATCTGATCTGCCAACTTAGCGGCACGATAAGCCGTCGGACCCCGGGTACTGGCCCCCGGTAGTAAATAAGGGCGTCTTCTACCTCGCTTCCGTGTGACTTTCCTATCGCGCATTCTAGCCCAAATCTCCTAGCTTCATATTTCTAAGGGTTGTTTATGACCTGGAGCCAGACACTGCCTTCCTAAAATCCTCTACATATGATCTGATCTGATCTGCCAACTTAGCGGCACGATAAGCCGTCGGACCCCGGGTACTGGCCCCCGGTAGTAAATAAGGGCGTCTTCTACCTCGCTTCCGTGTGACTTTCCTATCGGGCATTCTAGCCCAAATCTCCTAGCTTCCTATTTCTAAGGGCTGTTTAAGACCTGGGGCCAGACACTCCCTTCCTAAAATCCTCTACATATGCTCTGATCTGATATGCCAACTTAGCGGCACGATAAGCCGTCGGACCCCTGGTACTGGCCCCCCGGTAGTAAATAAGGGCGTCTTCTACCTCGCTTCCGTGTGACTTTCCTATCGGGCATTCTAGCCCAAATCTCCTAGCTTCATATTTCTAAGGGTTGTTTAAGACCTGGAGCCAGACACTCCCTTCCTAAAATCCTCTACATATGATCTGATCTGATCTGCCAACTTAGCGGCACGATAAGCCGTCGGACCCCGGGTACTGGCCCCCCGGTAGTAAATAAGGGCGTCTTCTACCTCGCTTCCGTGTGACTTTCCTATCGGGCATTCTAGCCCAAATCTCCTAGCTTCATATTTCTAAGGGTTGTTTAAGACCTGGAGCCAGACACTCCCTTCCTAAAATCCTCTACATATGATCTGATCTGATCTGCCAACTTAGCGGCACGATAAGCCGTCGGACCCCGGGTACTGGCCCCCGGTAGTAAATAAGGGCGTCTTCTACCTCGCTTCCGTGTGACTTTCCTATCGGGCATTCTAGCGCAAATCTCCTAGCTTCATATTTCTAAGGGCTGTTTATGACCTGGAGCCAGACACTCCCTTCCTAAAATCCTCTACATATGATCTGATCTGATCTGCCAACTTAGCGGCACGATAAGCCGTCGGACCCCGGGTACTGGCCCCCCGGTAGTAAATAAGGGCGTCTTCTACCTCGCTTCCGTGTGACTTTCCTATCGGGCATACTAGCCCAAATCTCCTAGCTTCCTATTTCTAAGGGCTGTTTAAGACCTGGGGCCAGACACTCCCTTCCTAAAATCCTCTACATATGCTCTGATCTGATCTGCCAACTTAGCGGCACGATAAGCCGTCGGACCCCGGGTACTGGCCCCCCGGTAGTAAATAAGGGCGTCTTCTACCTCGCTTCCGTGTGACTTTCCTATCGGGTATTCTAGCCCAAATCTCCTAGCTTCATATTTCTAAGGGTTGTTTAAGACCTGGAGCCAGACACTCCCTTCCTAAAATCCTCTACATATGATCTGATCTGATCTGCCAACTTAGCGGCACGATAAGCCGTCGGACCCCGGGTACTGGCCCCCCGGTAGTAAATAAGGGCGTCTTCTACCTCGCTTCCGTGTGACTTTCCTATCGGGCATTCTAGCCCAAATCTCCTAGCTTCATATTTCTAAGGGTTGTTTAAGACCTGGAGCCAGACACTCCCTTCCTAAAATCCTCTACATATGATCTGATCTGATCTGCCAACTTAGCGGCACGATAAGCCGTCGGACCCCGGGTACTGGCCCCCCGGTAGTAAATAAGGGCGTCTTCTACTTTGCTTCCGTGTGACTTTCCTATCGCGCATTCTAGCCCAAATCTCCTAGCTTCATATTTCTAAGGGTTGTTTATGACCTGGAGCCAGACACTGCCTTCCTAAAATCCTCTACATATGATCTGATCTGATCTGCCAACTTAGCGGCACGATAAGCCGTCGGACCCCGGGTACTGGCCCCCGGTAGTAAATAAGGGCGTCTTCTACCTCGCTTCCGTGTGACTTTCCTATCGGGCATTCTAGCCCAAATCTCCTAGCTTCCTATTTCTAAGGGCTGTTTAAGACCTGGGGCCAGACACTCCCTTCCTAAAATCCTCTACATATGCTCTGATCTGATCTGCCAACTTAGCGGCACGATAAGCCGTCGGACCCCGGGTACTGGCCCCCGGTAGTAAATAAGGGCGTCTTCTACCTCGCTTCCGTGTGACTTTCCTATCGGGCATTCTAGCCCAAATCTCCTAGCTTCCTATTTCTAAGGGCTGTTTAAGACCTGGGGCCAGACACTCCCTTCCTAAAATCCTCTACATATGCTCTGATCTGATCTGCCAACTTAGCGGCACGATAAGCCGTCGGACCCCGGGTACTGGCCCCCGGTAGTAAATAAGGGCGTCTTCTACCTCGCTTCCGTGTGACTTTCCTATCGGGCATTCTAGCCCAAATCTCCTAGCTTCATATTTCTAAGGGTTGTTTAAGACCTGGAGCCAGACACTCCCTTCCTAAAATCCTCTACATATGATCTGATCTGATCTGCCAACTTAGCGGCACGATAAGCCGTCGGACCCCGGGTACTGGCCCCCGGTAGTAAATAAGGGCGTCTTCTACCTCGCTTCCGTGTGACTTTCCTATCGGGCATTCTAGCCCAAATCTCCTAGCTTCATATTTCTAAGGGTTGTTTAAGACCTGGAGCCAGACACTCCCTTCCTAAAATCCTCTACATATGATCTGATCTGATCTGCCAACTTAGCGGCACGATAAGCCGTCGGACCCCGGGTACTGGCCCCCGGTAGTAAATAAGGGCGTCTTCTACCTCGCTTCCGTGTGACTTTCCTATCGGGCATTCTAGCGCAAATCTCCTAGCTTCATATTTCTAAGGGCTGTTTATGACCTGGAGCCAGACACTCCCTTCCTAAAATCCTCTACATATGATCTGATCTGATCTGCCAACTTAGCGGCACGATAAGCCGTCGGACCCCGGGTACTGGCCCCCGGTAGTAAATAAGGGCGTCTTCTACCTCGCTTCCGTGTGACTTTCCTATCGGGCATACTAGCCCAAATCTCCTAGCTTCCTATTTCTAAGGGCTGTTTAAGACCTGGGGCCAGACACTCCCTTCCTAAAATCCTCTACATATGCTCTGATCTGATCTGCCAACTTAGCGGCACGATAAGCCGTCGGACCCCGGGTACTGGCCCCCGGTAGTAAATAAGGGCGTCTTCTACCTCGCTTCCGTGTGACTTTCCTATCGGGTATTCTAGCCCAAATCTCCTAGCTTCATATTTCTAAGGGTTGTTTAAGACCTGGAGCCAGACACTCCCTTCCTAAAATCCTCTACATATGATCTGATCTGATCTGCCAACTTAGCGGCACGATAAGCCGTCGGACCCCGGGTACTGGCCCCCCGGTAGTAAATAAGGGCGTCTTCTACCTCGCTTCCGTGTGACTTTCCTATCGGGCATTCTAGCCCAAATCTCCTAGCTTCATATTTCTAAGGGTTGTTTAAGACCTGGAGCCAGACACTCCCTTCCTAAAATCCTCTACATATGATCTGATCTGATCTGCCAACTTAGCGGCACGATAAGCCGTCGGACCCCGGGTACTGGCCCCCGGTAGTAAATAAGGGCGTCTTCTACTTTGCTTCCGTGTGACTTTCCTATCGCGCATTCTAGCCCAAATCTCCTAGCTTCATATTTCTAAGGGTTGTTTATGACCTGGAGCCAGACACTGCCTTCCTAAAATCCTCTACATATGATCTGATCTGATCTGCCAACTTAGCGGCACGATAAGCCGTCGGACCCCGGGTACTGGCCCCCCGGTAGTAAATAAGGGCGTCTTCTACCTCGCTTCCGTGTGACTTTCCTATCGGGCATTCTAGCCCAAATCTCCTAGCTTCCTATTTCTAAGGGCTGTTTAAGACCTGGGGCCAGACACTCCCTTCCTAAAATCCTCTACATATGCTCTGATCTGATCTGCCAACTTAGCGGCACGATAAGCCGTCGGACCCCGGGTACTGGCCCCCCGGTAGTAAATAAGGGCGTCTTCTACCTCGCTTCCGTGTGACTTTCCTATCGGGCATTCTAGCCCAAATCTCCTAGCTTCATATTTCTAAGGGTTGTTTAAGACCTGGAGCCAGACACTCCCTTCCTAAAATCCTCTACATATGATCTGATCTGATCTGCCAACTTAGCGGCACGATAAGCCGTCGGACCCCGGGTACTGGCCCCCCGTTAGTAAATAAGGGCGTCTTCTACCTCGCTTCCGTGTGACTTTCCTATCGGGCATTCTAGCCCAAATCTCCTAGCTTCATATTTCTAAGGGTTGTTTAAGACCTGGAGCCAGACACTCCCTTCCTAAAATCCTCTACATATGATCTGATCTGATCTGCCAACTTAGAGGCACGATAAGCCGTCGGACCCCGGGTACTGGCCCCCGGTAGTAAATAAGGGCGTCTTCTACCTCGCTTCCGTGTGACTTTCCTATCGGGCATTCTAGCCCAAATCTCCTAGCTTCATATTTCTAAGGGTTGTTTATGACCTGGAGCCAGACACTCCCTTCCTAAAATCCTCTACATATGATCTGATCTGATCTGCCAACTTAGCGGCACGATAAGCCGTCGGACCCCGGGTACTGGCCCTACGGTAGTAAATAAGGGCGTCTTCTACCTCGCTTCCGTGTGACTTTCCTATCGGGCATTCTAGCCCAAATCTCCTAGCTTCCTATTTCTAAGGGCTGTTTAAGACCTGGGGCCAGACACTCCCTTCCTAAAATCCTCTACATATGCTCTGATCTGATCTGCCAACTTAGCGGCACGATAAGCCGTCGGACCCCGGGTACTGGCCCCCGGTAGTAAATAAGGGCGTCTTCTACCTCGCTTCCGTGTGACTTTCCTATCGGGCATTCTAGCCCAAATCTCCTAGCTTCATATTTCTAAGGGTTGTTTAAGACCTGGAGCCAGACACTCCCTTCCTAAAATCCTCTACATATGATCTGATCTGATGTGCCAACTTAGCGGCACGATAAGCCGTCGGACCCCGGGTACTGGCCCCCCGGTAGTAAATAAGGGCGTCTTCTACCTCGCTTCCGTGTGACTTTCCTATCGGGCATTCTAGCCCAAATCTCTTAGCTTCATATTTCTAAGGGTTGTTTAAGACCTGGAGCCAGACACTCCCTTCCTAAAATCCTCTACATATGATCTGATCTGATCTGCCAACTTAGCGGCACGATAAGCCGTCGGACCCCGGGTACTGGCCCCCGGTAGTAAATAAGGGCGTCTTCTACCTCGCTTCCGTGTGACTTTCCTATCGGGCATTCTAGCCCAAATCTCCTAGCTTCATATTTCTAAGGGTTGTTTAAGACCTGGAGCCAGACACTCCCTTCCTAAAATCCTCTACATATGATCTGATCTGATCTGCCAACTTAGCGGCACGATAAGCCGTCGGACCCCGGGTACTGGCCCCCGGTAGTATATAAGGGCGTCTTCTACCTCGCTTCCGTGTGACTTTCCTATCGGGCATTCTAGCCCAAATCTCCTAGCTTCATATTTCTAAGGGTTGTTTAAGACCTGGAGCCAGACACTCCCTGCCTAAAATCCTCTACATATGATCTGATCTGATCTGCCAACTTAGCGGCACGATAAGCCGTCGGACCCCGGGTACTGGCCCCCGGTAGTAAATAAGGGCGTCTTCTACCTCGCTTCCGTGTGACTTTCCTATCGGGCATTCTAGCCCAAATCTCCTAGCTTCATATTTCTAAGGGTTGTTTATGACCTGGAGCCAGACACTCCTCTTCCTAAAATCCTCTACATATGATCTGATCTGATCTGCCAACTTAGCGGCACGATAAGCCGTCGGACCCCGGGTACTGGCCCCCGGGTAGTAAATAAGGGAGTGTTCTACCTCGCTTCCGTGTGACTTTCCTATCGGGCATTCTAGCCCAAATCTCCTAGCTTCATATTTCTAAGGGTTGTTTAAGACCTGGAGCCAGACACTCCCTTCCTAAAATCCTCTACATATGATCTGATCTGATCTGCCAACTTAGCGGCACGATAAGCCGTCGGACCTCGGGTACTGGCCACCCGGTAGTAAATAAGGGCGTCTTCTACCTCGCTTCCGTGTGACTTTCCTATCGGGCATTCTAGCCCAAATCTCCTAGCTTCATATTTCTAAGGGTTGTTTATGACCTGGAGCCAGACACTCCCTTCCTAAAATCCTCTACATATGATCTGATCTGATCTGCCAACTTAGCCGCACGATAAGCCGTCGGACCCCGGGTACTGGCCCCCCGGTAGTAAATAAGGGCGTCTTCTACCCCGCTTCCGTGTGACTTTCCTATCGGGCATTCTAGCCCAAATCTCCTAGCTTCATATTTCTAAGGGTTGTTTAAGACCTGGAGCCAGACACTCCTTCCTAAAATCCTCTACATATGATCTGATCTGATCTGCCAACTTAGCGGCACGATAATCCGTCGGACCCCGGGTACTGGCCCCCGGTAGTAAATAAGGGCGTCTTCTACCTCGCTTCCGTGTGACTTTTCTATCGGGCATTCTAGCCCAAATCTCCTAGCTTCATATTTCTAAGGGTTGTTTAAGACCTGGAGCCAGACACTCCCTTCCTAAAATCCTCTACATATGATCTGATCTGATCTGCCAACTTAGCGGCACGATAAGCCGTCGGACCCCGGGTACTGGCCCCCGGTAGTAAATAAGGGCGTCTTCTACCTCGCTTCCGTGTGACTTTTCTATCGGGCATTCTAGCCCAAATCTCCTAGCTTCATATTTCTAAGGGTTGTTTAAGACCTGGAGCCAGACACTCCCTTCCTAAAATCCTCTACATATGATCTGATCTGATCTGCCAACTTAGCGGCACGATAAGCAGTCGGACCCCGGGTACTGGCCCCCCGGTAGTAAATAAGGGCGTCTTCTACCTCGCTTCCGTGTGACTTTTCTATCGGGCATTCTAGCCCAAATCTCCTAGCTTCATATTTCTAAGGGTTGTTTAAGACCTGGAGCCAGACACTCCCTTCCTAAAATCCTCTACATATGATCTGATCTGATCTGCCAACTTAGCGGCACGATAAGCCGTCGGACCCCGGGTACTGGCCCCCGGTAGTAAATAAGGGCGTCTTCTACCTCGCTTCCGTGTGACTTTTCTATCGGGCATTCTAGCCCAAATCTCCTAGCTTCATATTTCTAAGGGTTGTTTAAGACCTGGAGCCAGACACTCCCTTCCTAAAATCCTCTACATATGATCTGATCTGATCTGCCAACTTAGCGGCACGATAAGCCGTCGGACCCCGGGTACTGGCCCCCGGTAGTAAATAAGGGCGTCTTCTACCTCGCTTCCGTGTGACTTTTCTATCGGGCATTCTAGCCCAAATCTCCTAGCTTCATATTTCTAAGGGTTGTTTAAGACCTGGAGCCAGACACTCCCTTCCTAAAATCCTCTACATATGATCTGATCTGATCTGCCAACTTAGCGGCACGATAAGCCGTCGGACCCCGGGTACTGGCCCCCCGGTAGTAAATAAGCGCGTCTTCTACCTCGCTTCCGTGTCACATTCCTATTGGGCACTCCAGCCCAAATCTCCTAGATTCCTATTTCTATAAGGGTTGTTTAGGACCTGGGGTCAGACACTCCCTTCCTAAAATCCTCTACATTTGATCTGATCTGTTTTTCCGAGCAATGTATCGCAATGGACGAACGTGGGCAAATGTAGTGGTCTGAGCGACTTTGATCGTGGACGCGTTGTCGGCGCAAGACAGATGGGCCATTCTAGCGCCCAAGTGGTAAGAACCCTAGGGTAGCCCAGGGCAACCATATCAAGGGCCTACCACGAGTATGCCATCGAAGGACGAACCAGCAACCAGAGAGCAAGCGGTGGCCAATCACACGTCATTGAGGACCAAGGTCAACGTAGACTGTCCAGGCTGGTACTGACTGACCGCTTGACTACGGCCGCGCAAATCAAATCCAGGTTAAATGTCGGAGGCCCAAGCAGCGTCAGCGAGTGAAGGGTATGGCGCACAATGCACACCATGGGCTACGGGAGCCAACGCCCTACTCGTGTGCCACTGTTGACTGCTCGTCATCGAACATTGTGCCGAAATCAAATCAAGATTAAATGTCGGAGGCCCAAACAGCGTCAGCGAGTGAACGGTATGGAGCACAATGCATACCATGGGCTACGGGAGCCAACGCCCTACTCGTGTGCCACTGTTGACTGCTCGTCATCGAACATTGTGCCGAAATCACATCAAGGTTAAATGTCGGAGGCCCAAGGAGCGTTAGCGAGTGAACGGTATGGAGCACAATGCATACCATGGGCTACGGGAGCCGACGCCCTACTCGTGTGCCACTGTTGACTGCTCGTCATCGAACATTGTGCCGAAATCACATCACGGTTAAATGTCGAAGGTCCAAGCAGCGTCAGCGAGTGAACGGTATGGCGCACAATGCATGCATGGGCTACGGGAGCCGACGCCCTACTCGTGTGCCACTGTTGACTGCTCGTCATCGAACATTGTGCCGAAATCACATCACGGTTAAATGTCGAAGGTCCAAGCAGCGTCAGCGAGTGAACGGTATGGCGCACAATGCATGCATGGGCTACGGGAGCCGACGCCCTACTCGTGTGCCACTGTTGACTGCTCGTCATCGAACATTGTGCCGAAATCACATCCAGGTTAAATGTCGGAGGCCCAAGCAGCGTCAGCGAGTGAACGGTATGGCGCGCAATGCATACCATGGGCTACGGGAGCGGACGCCCTACTCGTGTGCCACTGTTGACTGCTCGTCATCGAACATTGTGCCGAAATCCCGTCCAGGTTAAATGTCGGAGGCCCAAGCTGCGTCAGCGAGTGAACGGTATGGCGCACAATGCATACATGGGCTACGGGAGACGACGCCCTACTCGTGTGCCACTGTTGACTGCTCGTCATCGAACATTGTGCCGAAATCACATCAAGGTTAAATGTCGGAGGCCCAAGCAGCGTCAGCGAGTGAACGGTATGGAGCACAATGCATACCATTGGGCTACGGGAGCCGATGCCCTACTCGTGTGCAACTGTTGACTGCTCGTCATCTGACATTGTGCCGAAATCCCATCTAGGTTAAATGTCGGAGGCCCAAGCAGCGTCAGCGAGTGAACGGTATGGCGCACAATACATACCATGGGCTACGGGAGACGACGCCCTACTCGTGTCCACTGTTCACTGCTGGTCATCGGAAATTACGCCTCGCCTAGGGCTGGGACCATCAAAACTGGACCTCTGTAGAGTGGCACCGCGTCCTGTACTCAGATGAATCCCGTTTCCAGATGTACCGAGCTGACGGGATGGGGCGGGTGTGTCGTTGACTGTATGAAGCCATGGCCCCTCGTGCCAGATCGGCTCTGTTCAAGGAAGGGATGACACTGTGACGGTTTGTGAAGCCTTCGATGGGACGCATTAAGTACTTTAATGTGTCTGCAGAGGTCCTTAACCGACTCACCACCTACACGCTTTCATGGCCTTTATACGTCCTGAGGCCTATGGTCTGTTTCGGCAGGAGAATGCGCCGCTCCACCGGACTGCAAATACCCAAGCATCACTCCAGAAACACTCCTCTGAGGTTGGAACCATCCAGTTGACCTCAATGATCCCGGATTTAAACCCCGTGGAAAGTCCAATTTTGATAGGTCACTCAAATTTGCTTTGGCGGCGAGGACTCGGAATGTTTTGACATCATACTTCTAATGGTCCGATTCGAAAAATTGCTCTTTTATTGGATAGATTTTCCGGTGCGACATGTTTCTCATAATTTCAAAATTTTCAAGTAATTCATTACTTAACCCTTTAACCATCTGGAACGAATTAACTCGGGGTGAGCAAAATGGCACGAACATATTTTCTGTCTAAGCAGTGGCTGGAACGAGTAAACCTGAGAATCATAAAACATTGCTTTCCCCTTTAGCTTCGTTGTTCAACGTGGTCATTTAGGGGAATGATTGGCCCTAATCCTTTCAGGTTGATGACTAGCTGAAAGAGCTATAACACTTGCGACAAACCTAGGAAAGGAGAGGAAAGATGTTTGAGTCACTTGTTTCTGCCCAGTGGCATAGTGGCCAAGTTAGGGGGATCAGCACTTCCCTATCATGCCTTGGATCATGAAGAAGAGAACGAAGTACTCGAAATTAAGAGACTGTCAAAATGCTCTAACGAGCAAGTTGTCGAAATACTCTAAGGAAATTAAGATATACCCTAAAGAGATTCGAAGTGAGCGCCAATAACCACTGACAGGCTTATACACTGAAGAGCAATTGAATTAAAAACAGCTGGCGTTATGAAAATGTGGCGCTGTGAACGGAAACGACATGACGTATACAGCGATCCGACAATATAAGGAGTGATGCGACGGGAATCGGCAAGAGTCGGACGCAGTATGGGTCAGACGAAGAATCTAAGCGCATGTGATTGTGGGAAAATTGCCGGGGTCCGACGAATGGGTCAATCCATCTCGGAATGTCGTGCATGCACTGGGATTTTCACGAGCCACTGTGTCACGGGTGAACCGTGAGTACATCGAATCCAGTGAAACCATCCCTGCAAGGGCCAACTGCCGTGAACAACAGCGTGTGGATGAGCGGGGTCATCGTCAGCTAGCACGCATTGTAACAGCGGATAGACAAGCCACAGTGCAAGAAATCACTCGGCAATTTAACGCTTTTGCACAAAAACGTGTAAGCAGCCACACCATCCAGAACCATCTCCTCGTTATGGGTACAGAATTCATCGTCCCACGAGGGTATCGCTGCTGACCGCACATCACAGTGTGCAAAGATTAGCATGGGCGCGGGAACATCGCCACTGGACCCTAGACATGTGGAAAAATGTTGCCTGGACTGATGAGTCGAGATTCACGTTGGTGCATGCGGATGGCAGGACCACATGAAACGATGGATCCTTCTTGCTATAGCAGGGTACTCTTCAAGCTGGTGGGGGTGGCATTCTCGTCTGGGGACTGTTTACGTGGACTGAAATGGGACCCCTGGTACGTGCGACCTCTTCCCTCACAGGTCAATGTTTCCGGGATATCCTGAACGACCATTTGTTCCCGTTTTAGCGTCTTCAACATCCCACTGGGGACCTCATCCTGCAACAAGACAATGCAGCTCCCGAATTGTATCTGAATGGTTGGATGAATACTCCACCGACGTGACCTCACTTTCTTGGCCAGCTAGGTCACGTGACCTCAATCCCATCGAGCACATCTGTGATGCCATCGAGAGAGATAACCCCCTCCAGGAAATCTTCGTGAACTGTGGGAGTTTGTTCAGGGGTCGTGGATCCGTATGGCTTCCCAACGCTTCCGGTGTCTTGTCGAGTCCATGCAGGGACGAATCGTCGCCGTCATCAGGGCGAAAGGTGGTGCTACACGTTACTAGACAGGTATCTCTAATTCAATTGCTCTTCAGTGTATAACTAGTACGTCTGAGACGTGAAGGGCAAAGAAATTTTTATACCGTAGCTTTTGTCAAACCCGGCTTCTATGCGAACATATATGTTTGGGATGCGCTGCAGATTTAGGAAATTATTTGGTTCAGCAGCATCGGCCACTTAAAAGGTTATACCACTTTTTTAACCACATTTTGTACTGTTCAGAAAGACACGTTGAATTGGCTTGCTAGAGAATGTAAGCTCCTTCGACTGTGAGCCTATATTGCTTCATCAGTATTGGCTATGCTTTCGTCCGTTGCAACATTATGCGCTTGACCCAAATCTTTTGTGTCCTCACTTCCCTCCCGAAACATTCGCGCCCAATCAGTAACTGTTATTTTCGACACACATTTCGCACCATAAATCACACGCATTTTCCGATGGATTTCAACTGGTTTACTCCCTTCCGCTGTTATGAATTTAACCGCCGCTCGCTGGCTAACTTGGGACGGATTGTGAATAACACCAGCCATGTTTACAGCAGAGATGGAAGCGGGTCACGAGTCAGTGGGTCAAACGGGTCGGGTCAAGGTATTTCTGACCCGATTTAGACCCCGTTTTATTGTTGAAATGAAAGAAAAAAATAGTCAAAAGAAAAACGCGCACTGTAGAATTTTGTGCTCGATGCTAGTGCCAGCGGTCATGTCATACAAAAATATTGCCGTCTCTTTCTTAAAGCAAAGATTTCCACCGACCGACGATACCACATCGTAAAACGATAATTCCTTTGCGTTTGTTTTCAGTGCGATTGTCTAGAACAAGACACAGGCAAGCGTCTGTCGCCTGCTTCTCTGGTGTTTCATTCTCTCACACCTCGCGTGTCACATTGTAAGACTGAGAGTTACTTTTCACTTCGCATCTCTTTTGCATTCAGCATTCAGAGGTTTTCGTTTAACGTGCTAACATCTCGTTCCATTGCATGTCGTGTCGGAATTAATGCCTTATTTCTTAGTATGAAAATTGACCCGAGTGTAAAAAAGAAAACCGTTAGCATTAAAGCTATTGTAAGGGCTCTCTGGAATTGTAAAGATCCAAAGCTTAGCTTTTTGACGCTCCGGTGGCGGCGCAGTGGTCTAAGCGCTGAACTCTGACCTTCCGTCCAAGAAGGGTCCGGGTTCGAATCCCGGTGAGGCATGGATGTTGTGTTTGTCTCACGGCACTGGTTCTCTCTCTTCCCTGGAACCAGTGGCCCTAAGTTAGGGACGGGCGACTGCTTATAGCCCATTGAGTTGCTCACGGTGGTCGTTAAATCTTCAATAAAAAAAAACAACAACAACCAGAAAAAACAAGAAAGTTGACACCGAATTTTCAGGTGTAATGAGCACGTCTTTTGAATCCGTTCTGAGGCAAATTAAATTTATCAAAGCTATTCAAAGTCTATGGAACGGGTATGGGAAACAATAGTATCACACCGAAGAAAGAAGTTTTCCAATCTGGTTTTTCATCCCGCAGATATTGCTGTAAACGGAATCGTGAACTTATACTCTCTGGTTGCAGACTTTTTGCGTTAAGAAAAAATCTGTAATTATACGAGAAACATTTCGCAGCGCAAACGCTCTCCAACAAAGAAAGATTTTTTTCAAATCGGACTCTTAGAAGCAGAGATATGGACAAATATAAGATATGTATCTACGCCCCCTGACGGGAAAACCATGCATTATTTTAGGAAGAAAGTATTCTCAAAAGGTTTCTCGATGTAAGCGGTATCAGTCCAGGAAAAAAAGAAAATTAGTCGAGTTTTCGGGAGCTCAGATTTTACTGCAAATACATCAGAAGCACAAATTAATACTTATGCCCCCTGGTGGCCAAACAATTCTTTACCAAACATTAAAAAGTATATGTAAAACATTTCCGATCAGGAGCTGTATGAGATAAAGAAAAAAAATTAAATCGGAGTTTTACAATCAGAAATAACGCAGAAAACGCAATTTACCATTGCGACCCCTAGGGGAAATTCTATGATTTATTTGAAAATTTTGAATTTATATGAAAAATATTTCCCACCGGAAACGTTATCCAACGAAGAAGGAATTTTTCAAATCGGACTTTTAGAAGTAGAGATATTGACAAAAATAAGATATACATTTACGCCCTCTAGTGTAGAAACCATGTGATATTTTAAGAAGAAAATATTCCGAAAAGGTGTGTCGACGTGAGTAGTATAGGTCCACAAACGAATTTTTTTTTCAGTCGAGATTTTAGGAGCTCGAATTTTGCTACAAATACATCAGAAGCAGAAATTAAGACTTACGCCCCGTGGTGGCTAAACCATTTTTTACCATAAATTAGAAATTCTATGCAAGGGATTTCTCATTAGGAGCTGTACCTTGTGCAGAAAGAACTTTTAAAATCGGAGTGTTAGAAACAGAGATATCGGGGGAAACGCAATTTACATTTACGTCCCCTAGCGGAAAGTCTATGAATTACTTGAAAATTTTAAAAGTATGAGAAACATGTCACACAGGAAACTCTATCCATTAAAAAAGCAATTTTTCAAATCGGACCATTAGAAGCAGAGATATTGACAAAAATAAGATATATATCTACGCCCTCTGGCGGAGAAACCATGCAATATTTTAAGAAGAAAATATTCCCAAAAATTTTATCGCTATGAGTGGCATCGGTCCACGAAGGATTTTTTTCAATCGAGAATTTAAAAGCTCAGATTTTGTGGCAAATAAATCAGAAGCAGAAATTAACGTTACGCCCCCTGGTGGCTAAACCATTCTCTCCCAAAAATTAGAAATTACATGCAAAAAGATTTCTCATCAGGAGTTGTATACTCTGATAAAAAAAGCTTTCAAATCGGAGTTGTCCAGATATCGGGGAAAACGCAATTTACTTTTACGCCCCCAAGTGGAAAATCTATGCATAACTTGAAAAAGTGACTATACCTAAAATATTCTTCGAGATAAATAGAATCGAAGGATAAAATAATTTTTTTCAATCGGATGCTTAGAAGTAAATATATGGAATAAAATGTATTTTGAATTCGATATTATCTGCATTTACGCCCTCTAGCGGCAAAATTGTACATCGTAAAAAAAAAAAAAAAAAAACGAAATAAAGGATCGTCTTTCGCATATTTCATGTTTCCCAATGCAGAAAGATTGTTTAAAATCGGACTCATAGTTGCAGAGGTACAGTGTCTAGAGACGGACGGACAAACCGATAACATAAGCACGACCCTTTTTTCTTTTACAAAAGACGTTCTAAAAAACTAGAATCTGGAGATTAGGCCGATATTTTGTGCATGATACGCATAAACTAAATGTTTGTTGCTTATGCATAAAGTGGACATTTTAAATAATAAATGCAATAATTACAAAAGGAATTGGTTGCTAAAGGCACATTAGATGTCGTTTTCGTTTTAACAGCGGTGAAAAACATTTTATAAAAAAATCAGATAAAACTTGTTCATTTTAACTCCTCGCAAGACATCAAAACATATTGATGTTTCTTTTTTGGTTTGAATTCGGAAGAAAAAAGGCTTTTACTGCTGCCGTCTGCTAATCGAATTTCACTTTAAATTAGTTAAATTCACTGACACTTCGTGAAGCAGAATTAAATTAATTAACGAAAACAAATAATTTTCAGTTCAGTAAGCCGAGATACCTCTTGGCTTTCTTCAGAACACCATCTAGTTCCACTTTAACAAAATAAAAAAAATGCATCCCAGTTAATTAAAATAATTGAGAATCAACACATTTAAAAAACTGGAAAATGCCCCGAGTTATATTTTGTCAGATCTTGCAATGTAATTTCAATATTCGTTCTTTGGTTCGGGGATTATAAAGAACAAATCCCTTGAAAGCAGAGAGGGAAGACCGACTAAACTCGGCATCACAAGTGGAAAATTTCATACAACGACAACTGGAGAAGGTCAAGAGGCATGGCAGGTACCGGGGCTCTTCCCAAAATGGTCATACCAGAAGCGTAAATTATTAGGTACAAATGTGGATCAAAAAGTAACGCATACTATATGTTTTGGCAACAGTTTAATAGATGGGTAAAACAAAACATATACACAGTGAAATTAAATTTCTCAGCTAGTTTTCAAATTAAAAACCGAGACGCTCGAGACATTTATCTCAACGTGGTACCAGTTTTTGCATACAGTAATACCCCGAAGTTACCCGATAGATGACCAACAACAAGCGCGTAAGTCGGGGTACAATTTTGGATACAAATACATATAAATATTAGTTAATTGGTACCAAAGGATTACAACGAAATAAATTTCTCCGTCATTTTTGGTCTACGCCGGGATTCGAACCCGAGGTCGCTTATTCCGGAACAAGTCGCTCTACTAACAGAGCTACGCAGACATTTGTTCTGATTGCTATGTGCCTTTATGTCGTGTGCGTCCTGCTGGCAGGTACGTCACATCTCCCCCCGAAAGAGGGCCGGGGGCATGGCCCACGGGTCAGCCGTTACCATGAATCGTTGCAGGCAGCCATCCACTGTAGAACGTGCACTTGAGAACTCCCAGTCAATCTGCTGTGTGGAATGCTACATCACACATTTTTATTTTTCGAAGCGCTGGAGAAGGAATTCCCTGATTTTTCCTGTCTCGCGGTGTGGAAATAACATCACACCAATGCGAGATTTTGAACGGTCGGGTCATCCGGATAGTTCGGGCGCCATTATAACGAAGTAAATTTCTCCGTCATTTTTGGTCTACGCCGGGATTCGAACCCGAGGCCGCTTATTCCGGAACAAGTCGCTCTACCAACTGAGCTACGCAGACATTTGTTCTGATTGCTATGTGCCTTTATGTCGTGTGCGTCCTGCTGGCAATTACGTCACAGGTTTACAAATACATCTGTCTTTTGTTAAAAATGTAATCAAATTGCAGTTATTCCTACATAATACATATATTAAAACATAAAAGACTTACATAAAAGAAAGTTATTTCGATGTCGATGGCTCCATAAAATCTAACAGACTCGTCTGACGGCACAATGCCTTTTTCTTTTCACGCAAAATTTCTTCTTAGCAAGCTAATGATTTTTTTATTTCTTGCCTTGTGGCTGCAATCCGGTCCTCATAATCTTTAACCCTTTTTTAATTAAGCTGAGACCTTCTGTTAAGTTTGCAATTGTTGTGTATATACGGTATATATATATATATATATATATATATATATAACGAAATTCAACTGTGAACTAGTGAAAAAAGCAATTGAAAATAATCAGAGATTGCTAAGATGTCTTTGTAACAAGAAATGGAGGCGAAATTTTGACAACAGTAAAAGATTTCCACTCAAAATAAATGAAACAGATGATACATCTATACTCTAGACATTACAAAAGGTAACAGTACGAAAGTCCCTCCAGTCCTCCCAGCAGAAGTTTACACATGCAATTAAGAAAATGAAACGGGGAATAGCTCCAGGAGAAGATGAAATTACCTTGGACTTTATACAAGAAGCAAGTGGATAGAAATTGAAACTAGACTCGCCCAAGTTTTCACCAGATGTCTCAATGAAGGGAAGATTTCTGAGGATTGAACAATGCTACAATGATCCTGCTACATAAAAAAGATTACATTGAGGATCTCAGGAACTACAGGCCCATAAGCCTCCTATTAGTAGTTTATAAAATCTTCACTAAGGTACTTTCACATCGCTTGAAGGTAACACTGGACATGGCTCAACCGAGAGAACAAGCTGGATTCAAGAGTGGCTACAGCACTATACACTGAAGGGCAATTGAATTAGAGATACCTGTCTAGTAACATGTAGCACCACCTTTCGCCCTGATGACGGCGGCGATTCGTCTCGGCATGGACTCGACAAGACAACGGAAGCGTTGGGAAGCCATGCGGATCCACGACCCCTGAACAAGCTTCCACAGTTCACGAAGATTTCATGGAGGGAGGTCATCTCTCTCGACAGCATCCCTGATGTGCTTCATGGGATTGAGGTTATGTGACCTAGCTGGCCAAGGAAGCGAGGTCACGTCGGTGAAGTGTTCATTCAACCATTCGGATACAGTTCGGGAGCGATGGCACGGTGCATTGTCTTGTTGCAGGATGAGGTCCCCAGTGGGTTGTTGAAGACGCACAAACGGGAGCAAATGGTCGTCAAGGATATCCCGGTAACGTCTACCTGTGAGGGACGATATCACACGTACCAGGGGTCCAATTTCAGTCCACGTAAACAGTCCCCAGACGAGAATGCCACCCCCACCAGCTTGAAGAGTATCCTGCTGGCAAGAAGGATCCATCGCTTCATGTGGTTTGCGCAGTACTCGTATCCTGCCATCCGCATTTACCAACGTGAATCTCGACTCATCAATCCAGGCAACAGTTTTCTACATGTCTAGGGTCCAGTGGCGAAGTTCCTGCGCCCATGCTAATCTTTGCACCCTGTGATGTGTGGTCAGCAGCGGTACCCTCGTGGGACGACGGCTTCTGTACCCCATAGCGAGGAGATGGTTCTGGATGGTGTGGCTGCTTACACGTTGTTGTGCACCAGCGTTAAATTGCCGAGTCATTTCTTGCACTGTGGCCCGTCTATCCGCTGTTACAATGCGAGCTAGCCGATGATGACCCCGCTCATCCACACGCTGTTGTCCACGGCAGTTGGCCCTTGCCGGGATGGTTTTACCGGATTGGATGTACTCACGGTTCACCCGTGACACAGTGGCTCGTGAAAATCTCAGTGCCTGCACGACTTCCGAGATGGATGACCCATTCGTTGGCCCCGACAATTTGCCCACGATCAAATGCGCTTAGATCCTTCGTCTTACCCATAGTGCGTCCGACTCTTACTGATTCCCGTCGCATCACTCCTTAAATTGTCGGATCGCTGCACACGTCATGTCGTTTCCGTTTACAGGGCCGCCCACAGCGCCACATTTGCATAACGCCAGCTGTAATGGAATTTCTTATGAATTTAACGCATATGATTTTTAACATCTCATTAACTACACCCGCGCTTTAAAGTTTCTCCTTACGCACTGAAGTAACTGACATTGAATGCCAGGTAAACAAGTAAATTTTCGCGCATGTAGTTAGCTATTTGCCCTACAGTTGTTTTGTTTCTCTTCGCTCCCAGATGAAAAAGAATTACTATTTTTCGCTAAAGAAAAGAAATTCAGAACTCCCCCCCCGAAACTGAGCTGCAAATTTTCCTTCAATAAAATACAATATTTATTTCACTATAGGGGAAAAGTGCTATTTTAATAATTTAATAGCAAAAAGTTCCTCAGAATTTCAATTAAAAAGCTTCGAAGGAAATTTAAATGAACGAGAGGCATTCCTTTCGTATCGGTAGTTCTCTCAAAAGAAAGACGTAGCTGCATTGCGTTCCCATAATTTCAATTTGTTAATTTACCATCATATATTTAGAAACATGTGAAATATGAAATCTGTTTTTAAAATCGCGCACAGTTGAAAAGTTAAGTTACCGAACGAACGAAAACAAAAATTCCTGTTGTGTTCAGGCATCCGACCACACTTTAATTCCGAGAGCTTTGGGCGCAACTACTGGACTGCAAATACTTTTTCATCTTCTTCTCAGATTTTCTTTTCTGAAGTGCTGCTTTTCGATTGAGATGTCGTAGCCTGATGAATGTTCTTACACGAGAATAAATTCTGATTGTCTCTTTAGAAACTTGTGGTTATCTTTCTTCCGATATTCTCTTTAACTCTTGGGTAACCTGTTTTCCTTTGTGAGCCCCTTCTTTTTCGTGAATCGCAATAAATATGGTTTCGAATTCTTCAATTGTTTTGAGCCAAACTGCTGTTGGCATAGTTAACAATCCCTGTGAAATTAAATTGATCCAGACAAAGGAATAGAAATCATCACCTACTTTATGTGAAACAGTGCCCAGAGAAGGATCTTTTCTCGAACTCGATAGGCAATGTATCCGGCCACATATTTGAGGGCTTCGTTTTCTGTGAAAGACATAAGGCAACAACTTGAGTTGTTTTCATCAGCTTTCCACGACATTGGCACAGGTTCATTACATAAATTTGTACACATCAGATCATCGGTCACATCATTGCAAGACAATTTTTGGATATCTTGGATATCTTTCTCTGCGAAAGCGCTCTTAAGTAAATTTGCAGTCAGATAGCAATCAACAGAAGCAGGTGTTTCACAGGTGTTGACTTTGTCTGAAAAACCTGGTAATTTATTTTGCCAAAAGCAATTGTTTCAAACGACTGATCACTTCAACTGGAGAAGGATGGTCATAAAAATTTCCGATACCAAGATAAAGATTCCTTTTTCCACCACTGTGAGATGTTTTAGCGGGCCTGGGATTTCCAGGCGCATTTGGTTCAGTTCGTTACGTCCTTTACAATGTACGGCCTTATGGAAAATACCTTGAGGAATCCATTTGCTATTATTTATTCAAGATATATATAAAAATGTACATTATTTACATGCTTTATGGGTTATCCCATACAACGGAAAAACATTATGCTGTATCACCATGACATCTCTTTGTCATAACCACTTCGAATCTCTAATGTCCTCCTCTCTCCCTCTTTTAGTGAGGTTCCCTCAACCGGTTTGAGGGTCACATCGTTGACACCTCGTAACGAATGTCCCTTTGGTCCACCTCCAACCATGTAAGAAGGCGTACAGAATATCCGCATGTACTTAACTACCAACGACTATCTTACCAGTTCGAGCGAAATGGCGTTGTTGAGGAGAAATGTCACAAAATGTCCAGCAGTGAGTTTGTAAGGATAAATTGTCCGTTCTCATACAAGATATCTTACACGGTCGTTACTTGAACACATACATATATACACGAAAAAGAAACCAAAATCATATTCATCACTGTAAGCAAACGTGAATACTGCATCCATTGAATATTTAAATCATATTTAAATATTTATAGAGGCCTCTCATTCACAGAGATCCTCACAACCACGATAAAGGCGACAAAGCATTGATGGGAAAAGTGTGCCGCGGTGGCCTGAAACTACGTAGTATGACGAAGTCCATTTCTCCGTCATTTGTCCACGCCGGGGCTCGAACCCGGGTCCCCTCATTCCGGAATAAGTCACTCTACCAGTTGAGCTACGCGGACGTTCGTTGTTGCTGTTATCTGCCTTTATGTATGGTGCGTCCTGCGAGGCATGCACGTCACATCTCCCCCTCGCCGAAAGAGGGCCGGGGGCATGGCCCACGGGTCAGCCGTGACCACCATGAATCGTCGCAAGCAGCCATCCGCTGTAGAACGTGCACTTGAGAACTCCCACTCAATCTGGTGTGTGGAATGCAACGTCACACACATTTATTTTTCGAAGCGCTGGAGAAGGGATTCTCTTATTTTTCCTATCTCGCGGTGTGGAAAAAAATAAGAAAGCAATAATAATGGCACATATTTCTTGTACACTGGACACCAAAAGTTAGGAATATTGCTTGTACATATATCTGACTCATGTAACATGCATTGAAATGACATCAGTGAGGCTACGTAAGACAAACGATAAGGAGTGCGTTTACCAAAACAATTTATTGTTCAATTTCAATTTTTTCCATATTGCAGTGCACAACAAAGTAGCACTGCAATATAGACAAATTCGGAAAATGTCCATGCCTCTCCCAAATGTTCTCAAGTGGGTTAATGTCAGAAGACCTTGGAAGCAGCTGTAACGATTCAGTACCATGATTTTCCAGCTCCTGAAGCACGCTTCAGGCACAGTGATTAGTTGCATTGCCATCCAGAAAACGGAATGCATGTCCAATAGCAGCGCGAAACGGTGTCACAATGGGCACAATGACCTCGTTTCGGTAATTGAGTCATTCATGTTGCCTTGAGAAACATACAAGGAAGCACGGCCATCAAACTCACTCCTGCCCAGAACAGAACTGACTGTCGCTCTTATGGGTGGGCGTATTCGTGTGCCGGATCTCCACACGTGCTCATGTGTAGAATCAGGATAAAGATCGGAACGGGATTCGTCTTTGAAAAGTACATGGTGCCACTCCGTATTCCATGACATGTACTGTCAGACCCAGGTACATCTTTGGCGACAGTGAGCTGTTGTGAATGCTACACATCTTAGCTGCATCCTTTATCTGAGTCGGTACTCGTTCAGATGGTTTCGTACCGTTTGAGTACATACTGTGACACCAGAAGTAGCTGGAAGGGGGTTCCGTAGTTGGCTGCTGGTGATACTAGGCCTTCTTCCAGCATTACTGTCTTGTTGCGATTTTGCCTCCTGGTGGTTATCCTCAGGCGACCACTCCTGGATCAATCTGCAACATTTGCATGCCTCAGAAATCTTGTGTGCAGCCGACTTACTACACTTTGCGAAACTCCTAAAACAGCAACCACATCGATCTGCAGCGCACCTGCCTGTAACATGCCAGCAGCCCTACTTTTTTTGTCAATGCCTAAACGTCTGGACACCATTTGAGTTAAATCGCACACTGAAAGCAATACGTTCAGCAAACAGCGGCGAAACGACCCGTTTTCCACTACTCGCAGGGTACTTTTATCTGAGCTCACACGCTGTGTTGTCATGTTACTAAATTAAATATAATGTAGCTACTAGAGCTGAGTTCGGGCTCAATTTTCGGAGCCCGAGCCCGTGGTATATCAGCCCGAGTCCACCCGAGCCTGAATTTTATATTGAAAGATAGAGCCCGGGCCCGAACGAGCCCGAAAACTGACTAACCTGTTCAACCATTAATAAAAAACATCTTCTTTTCCACACTTCCATTCTCTCCTCCTCCTGCAATTAACCAATGTTTTTCTCAAATAGGGAGTGGGGAAGGGACCTCTATCTATTTTTGCAGTGTAACTGTATGATTTTCTTTGACCGTTCGTTTCCATCTGAGTGCTTCGGGCGGTCATCCATCCAAAGTGAGTGTGCAGTGCTACAATTGTATGTTGCTCAAATAATACTAATATTATCGCGCCATAATGCGCTCAAATATGTACGTTGCTAAATAGAATTAGCAGGGAGCTACTGCGTCGAGATAGGGGGTAAATTATCGTCGGCAAACTATCAACTATCCAATACCTATAGTCATTGAAAAAGCTTATTGTATGCAGAAACCCACTAATGCGCCTATGTGGCAGTTAGCGTGTGTGAGTCTGGAGGAATTCGAGGCCGCTGTGGTGTAGCGGAAGCACATCCGGCTCGTAACTGGAAGACCCTGGGTTCGACTCCCGGTGGCGGCCAATGAGAATTTTTCGTGACTCACTTATAAATGTGGAAAGAGCGAAGATCTTCGTTTGATATGTCATTTTCTACCCAAGCCCGGAATAAATAGCCATCTCGAATGCGTGCTCCCCAATCAGAACCAGTTGCCGAAGAATTTCCTTCTTCGGCAACTGGTTCTGATTTGGGGAGCACGCATTCCCTCTCTCTAAAAGGGAATGCATGCTGCTCTCTCCCTCTCTCTAAGAGCCCGAGCCCGAACCGCAGTAAATATTCTACAGCCCGTGCCCGATTCGGGGTTGGGCTCTGCTTCGGGCTTTCGGGCTCGGGCTCAGCCCGTCTCAGCTCTAGTAGCTACCCACGTTGATAACCGATCTCCAGTAGTAGCTAAATGTGCATATCACCATGTTTTCCCTTCGAAACCGCAATATCCGTAACTTTTTGCGAACAGTTTATATGTTAGAAAACAAACTTTTATAACGACCCAGGCTCATAGTGCTTTTTTCTGGGAATTGTAAAATTTCAAGCACCCCTAATACTTTTTCATCTCGCGGGGCACTGGGGGATATTATGGATACTGCTTTTTATGTCGAATTTTTAAATATTGGGATGCCAAATGTGTATAGGCACTCATGGAAGCCATTCAATTAAAGCATTTAACCTAATACAACCCATGGGGTTACCGATCCTATAAGCCAGTAGAAAATGTTGCGTCCACTATTTTAAGGTCTAGCTTTTAAGTGCATTAAGTTCTCTGCTTTGTTTGGAAACTGTCCACACCCTATTTCTGTACCAGAAATAGATATCGATTACCAATTATTGACTACATGCTGTGGCGCCTTGATCGTATCAGCATGTAGATATACACCTGCCATGCATAACGATGTTTCTAAATTTTGACGGATATGAATTTTCCAAGTTAATAACTTAGCCAGTACCCTAAACGACTGCCACCACGAAAGTTAAAAAATGCGCGAAGCTTTCTGTTTTGTGTAAGGAGACCCCTTTTTTTTAATCTAGAATTATTTACAAAGGCTTTACCTTAAATTCGCATCAAGGGTGAACGAAAGCATGCTTAAATAACGCTGATAATTTAATCTACTGTATCCGTAGACAACAATATCAGCTCGATTTTGTGCTTCAGAAATTTAATACAGTGAAATCACGGTTGTACGTTTTTCATTGGCCTTAAAAACATGTAAATGAATTTTATATGTATATACACTGAAGTGCCAGAAAAACTGGTACACTAGTCTAATACATGGTAGGTCCCCCACGGGAGCGCTGGACTACAGAAATACGACGGGGCATGGACTCCAGTAGCTTCTGGAAATATGCTGTAGGCAATGCACACCGCACTTCCTGCAGAGCGTTCCATAATTCGGGTGTATTCCGAGGTATCCGATACCTGTGTTCGATAGCGCGTTGCATGGCATCCCAAATGTGTTCTATCACGTTCAGATCTGGGGACTTGGGTGGAATGACAACACTCCAAACTCAGATGAATGCTCCTCTAACCATAATGTGGCGTCCCGACACTTGTGTGGAGGTGCATTGTCCTTTTGGAACAGGCCCAACTCATCAGCATGAATGCAGGACATGAACGGGTGTACCTCGTCAGAAAGGATGCGCACATAGCGTTGGCCGGTCACAGACGTTTGTAGACGTACCAGTGGACCCAGTGAAGTCCAGCTAAAGACACCTCATACCATTACGAAACCCCCACCAGCCGGTACAGTTCCCTGTTGACAGGCGGGATCCATGGCTTCATGGGGTTTTCGCCACAAACGAATCCTTCCATCTGCCCGATACAGTTGGAAACGCGACTCGTCAGACCAGGCTACTTGTTTCCAGTCATCAAGGGTCCAGTGGCGGTGTTGCCGTGCCCAAGCGAGGAACATAGCTCTGTGTCGTGCACCCATCAAGGGGACTTGAGTTGGGCGTCGGCTCACAAAGCCTATATCGTGCAGGGTACGTTGCACAGTCCGGACGCTGATGCTTGTTGAGGCTCCAGCATTGAATTCCGATGCTACCTGCGAGAGTGTCGCGTGAAACGATTCTTGACAGCCGACGATGGTCACGTTCACCCAATGTCTCTTTACAGCCACACTGGTATCGTAGGTTGGAGGTTTTGCCGGAATTCTTGTAGTCACGGTACACATTTTCAATGGTCGTCCGTAAAAAGGCGAACTTCGTTTCTAATTCCGAAATACTATGGCCCATCTCACGAGCGCCAGTTATGACACCGCGTTGAAAATCGCTTAAATCGTTATTACTTGTCATTCTCATGCTGAAAACAGCTCTGACAGCTGGCAAGGATGCCTATCGCTTTACATACGCACTGGCGGACGCAACCGAGTACGTGCATAGGTGACGTTGCTATGTATTTTGCATTAGCTCGTTTGTACCAGTTTTTCTGGCACTTCAGTGTATATATAATCGGTTTATGGTGTCTGACATCGCCTTCCGATATCCAAGAGTTTTTTCCATCTTTCTGTATTTAAGCACTATTCTTCGATCAGGCCATTTTGAGTTAGTACTCTCTTTATTTCACCAGACCATGTTCTTCTAGGTCGGCCTCTATTTTTTCTCGTTTGTTTGATTAAAATTCCATGCCAATTTCGGACAGTCTTTCATTGGTCATTCTTTTTACATAATCAAACCAACGCAATTGTCCCTTCTGTGTGTCTTTTGAAATTGTTTCTTTCACTTCCATCAATTCTTTAATCCTTCATTCGTTATTTCTTGACACTCTACATGATCTTCTTAAAGCATCCATCTTTACAGTTGTTATTTTCTTCCTTTCCGTTTCTGTAAATTGCCAGGCGTCGTGCCCATAGAGTAAGATGCTCTTAACATCATCATCATAATCATTGTCAACCATTATCAATCCACTGCTGGACGAAGGTCTCCCCAAGTTTCTTCCACAACGGTCTGTCTTGTGCCAGTCTCCTCCATGTCACTCCCGCATACTTTCGACTTTCATCCACCCATCTCCCATGTGGTCTTCTTCTGGGTCTTTTTCTGTCCCTTGGAATCCAATCTAAAATTTCGGCTGTCCATCGAAGGTCTGTCCTTCTGGCAGTATGCCCAGCCCATTGCCATTTCAGGGATTTAACTCTGATCATGATGTCTTCCACTCTTGTCATTTTTCGGATCCACGAGTTCCTCTTCTTATCTCTTCTGGTTACACCAAGCATGCACCTCTCCATGCTGCTTTGAGTTGTCTGCAGCCTTTGTATGTCTCTTTTAGTTAAGGTCCACGTCTCTGCACCATACGTAAGCACTGGAAGGATGCATTGATCAAACACTTTTCTTTTAAGACATAATGGCATATTGCTCTTGAAAATTATGCGGTTTCTTACAAAAGTTCTCCAGGCAAGTTTTGTACGCCGATTAATTTCTTCATCAATGTGACCCTCACTTGATATCTGCTGTCCAAGATAAAAGTAGGAGTCTGTTATCTCCAGATTTTCTCCATCAATTGATAAATCTTCATTTCGTGTAAAAGCATTGAAAATCACTTTTGTCTTCTGAAAGTTCATTTTTAATCCCACTTCTTTACTCTTGTCAGCAAGTTCCTGGATCATACTCTGCAGCTCTGATGGGGTAGTTGCAAAAATGACTACGTCATCAGCAAAACGAAGGTGGGTTAGATAATCTCCATTAATCTTTATCCCTTTGTTTTCCCAGTTCAGTGATTGAAAGACATTTTCCAATGTGGCATTAAAGAGCTTCGGAGATATGGTGTCACCTCGTCTCACTCCTTTTCCAATTTTTATGTGTGTTGTATTTTCAAACAGCCGAATCTTTGCACTTGCATTTTCATAGATGTTATTAATAATATTAATGTATGCATCTTCAATACCGCAGGATTTCAGAGCCATTGCAACTGCTGATGGTTTCACCGAATCAAAGGCTTTTTCATAATCGATAAAAGCCATGCACAATGGAAGTTCATATTCCCTCGCTCTTTCAATTAGTTCTCTCAGTACGTGGATATGATCTATAGTGCTGTAGCCATTCCTCTTAACTCTTAGCTCTTAACAATACTAGAATAAATACCCCATTTTTTTTCTGGTTATTTCTTCACTCCACCAGATTCCATTCAGGTGTTTAACAGCTTTTCTTCCCTGTGCAATTCTATTTCTTAATTCCATTGCATCTCTACCATCTTGCGTAACTTTAACACCTAGGTAAATATAACGATCACATCTTTCAATTTCTTCTTTATCTTCTAACTGTATGTTTGTTTCATTACTTTCAATGCATAAATATTTTGTTTTATTTAAAATCATAGTTAATCCTCATTTTTCATATTCTTCTTTTATTTTTCTAGTCATGTACTCCAAAACTCCAAATTAAATTAATCTTCCGCAAGAAGTACCTGATCATCAGCGAATTGTAAATACCATCGTTCCATTTAAACTAATCCCCATTGCTCGAGACTTCCTTTTCTATTCTTTCAAAGCCCGATCCATATAAATCTTAAATAATGTTGGAGACATACAACATCCCTGTCTTATTCCTTTAGTCACTAGG
Organism: Macrothele yani; assembly: GCA_039090855.1. Taxonomy (NCBI): domain Eukaryota; kingdom Metazoa; phylum Arthropoda; class Arachnida; order Araneae; family Macrothelidae; genus Macrothele; species Macrothele yani. The sequence goes on along the minus strand of CM077021.1, from coordinate 8,883,952 downwards.
AATCCTTTTGAAGTTCTCTGGCCCATTCTTATTTTTTTATTGATCTTTGATAAAGTTCTGTGACGTGCCTGCACCGCAGGACACACACGACATAAAGGCAGATGGCAGGGAGGACGAACGTCTAAGTTATTAGAGCGACTTGTTCCGGAATAAGTGGACTCGGGTTCGATTCCCGGCGTGGACCAAAAATGACGGAGAAATTTACTGCGTTATAACGGCGTCCGAACTTGACATGTCTACAGCGGATGGCTGCCTGTAACGATTCATGGTCACGGCTGACCCGTGGGCCATGCCCCGGCCCTCTTTCGGGGGGGGATGTGACGTACCTGCCTCGCAGGATGTCCACGACATAAAGGCAGATAGCAGCGACACGAACGTCTGCGTAGCTCAGTTGGTAGAGCGAATTGTTCCGGAATAAGTGGACTCGGGTTCGATTCCGGGCGTGGACCAAAAATGACGCAGAAATTTACTTCGTTATAGTTCTTTTTCCTGTTAAAAGCAATGCGTCACGATGTTACCCTCTATTATTAATAATATTGCTTATTTTACACTTAGAAGTGCTAGTTCCATCATTTTCACAGCGTTCGTTAATTACAGAGTACGAATATTGCTCTTTGTAAAGAGCAAAGACATAATCTTCTGCCCACAGCTTTTTTACGTGCGCCGTTCTCTTAGTAGACGATGTTTAAGGGGGCTCGGTACTTTTTTTTGTTTAAGAAGTTAACTTCTGTTTTCATACATTTTCATAAGTAGGGCGATGATATGAACTGATTTTGAAAAAAAAAAGCATATTGTGTTTACAATTTCTGAAATTTGATTTTTTAATTGAAGTTATTTAAAAAACCTTTCTTCTTCTTTATTTTTAATAATTTTGCAAGGATTTTTTTAGATTTTTTACGAGTATACACTGAGTGGCCACTTTATTATGATCACCTGACAGTTTTAAGCAAATGAGCTATGGCTACCCGCTATTACTGCCAGAGGGCGAGGCTAGTATAAAAAGGGAAAGCTTAGTGCTTGCGACAGTAGTAGAAGTGATTTTTGGGTGACGAGATGGGTAAAAAATGCGATTTGACGGACTTTCAACGTGAGATGATTGTAGGAGCTCGGAGCCATGGAGCGAGTATCACCGAAACCGCCGCATTCGTGAAATGTTCCAGAGCAGCTGTTGTTAAAGTGTATAAAGACTGGACTGTCAGCAAAAAAAACTGGGTCTCTACGTGCAACGTGTGGTCGTCATCGACTAGTGACTGCTCGGGCGGAACGGAGAGTCTTCAGATTGGTAACAGACAACAGAAGGGCAACAGTGCAGCAAATTACAGACCATCTTAATCAAGGATCCCCTCAAATGATCTCTGCACGCACTGTTTGCTGTACAGTGCATCGGATGGGATATGGCAGCCGAAGGCCTGTTCGAACACCTTTGCTGTCTGCAGTCAACAAGAGAAAACGTCTCAAGTTCGCACAAGGATTGGACAGTCGAAAACTGGAAACAAATTATGTGGTCCGACGAATCACGTTTTCAGTTGCACCATGCCGATGGCCGAGTGAGAATTTGGCGGAAACAGCACGAAAGCATGGTCCCCAAATGCATTGCTACAACCCTTCAAGCTGGTGGAGGCAACGTTATGGTTTTTGGAATGTTTTTCTGGCATGCTTTGGGTCCTTTAATTCGTGTTGATCAACGTCTGACTGGCACATCATATCTAAACATCGTTGCGGACCAAGTGCATCCGGTCATATGGATGGTTTATCCCAATGGCGATGGCTACTTTAAACAAGATAATGCGTCCTTCCATAGTATTCGTATTGTACAGGATTGGTTTCAGGAACATGCCGGTGAGTTTACTTTGCTTAGGTAACCCCCATAAGCCTCATTGAGAATTTGTGGGAGGTAGTTGAACGAGCCATCAGACAGCTGGATCCACAACCCTGCAATCTCACACTCCTGGAAAGTGCTATTCATCAAGCATGGTCTCAGATTCCACAAACCACCTATCAACATCTCGTGGAGTCCATGCCACGAAAAATCGACGCAGTATTAAAGGCAAAAGGTGGCCCAACGAAGTACTGAGTGGGTGGTCATAATAAAGTGTCCACTCAGTGTACATTGTATAACTTTAAGGATTTGACTTTAAGTAAAAAAAAAATAGTTTAGCAGGAAAAAAAAATAAAAGTTACATATATATGTAGAACATCAGGAAAATGATAATTATATTTTACATTCAAATTTTTTGTTTTTATTTTATTGCAAATTCCATCCCTAAATCTATTAATTGGGTGCTAGGCAAACTACCAAAAAATTTTCCAGTGGTTTGATAAATCTATGTTCAAGTTTTAGTACTTTTAATGGAGTGACTTGTCGGGAAAATGCGAACAGAGATAAATGAATTTAAAGCATTCATTCTTGCAAAGATGTTGTATAACCACAATGAGTTTTCTCTGTGATTTTTTTTGTTCATTCATAATACACATACCTACAAGTGTACAGCTACTACAGTGAGCCTTGATCACATTTACCCACCTCAATCTCAGTTTTTAGTCTACTAATTACAGCATCACATCAACTTGCGGTGACGAGCAAAATCTGAAGGATTGAAAATAATGTCTAAAATAATTGTGAAAAAAGTGTTGTCATTTTGCTCATGCTTTTTTGCACCATAAAAAGCATTATGTAGGAGCCCACAAATGCATAAAATAATCATAGTGTCTGCATATAGAATTGCATATTTCACGATTTTTGTCTCTTTTTCCAAAACCAGTTGTCACCTAAATCCAGAACTAGGAACGGTGGGGGGGGGGATTAGCAGCTACATTCAAATTAATTAATTAATTAATTAATGAGGAATGGTTATAGAGATTTTCAGATATTTAGGTAAGAGAGAAGAAAAAAAACAAAAAAACCTGAAATTGTGTTGCGAAACTCTGAAGATTCATGTACGAGGCAAAGTCAGGGGCTTGTGAAAAGGAGGAAAAAGTAAATATAGTAAGTGATGCATATTTCTTTTGAAATGTCATATTTATTCTGTGAGATTCAATGGTCAACACCATCCCTGAAGTTTGCCTGTGTCATTTCAACAACTGATTTTTTTATATAATACACAAGTCACATATTTTTGAAAAATGATGACCTACTTTATTATGTTTTTTAGATTGATAAATTGAATGCATATCATTTCATGATACCACGCATATTTGACGCAAAACAAACGTGTGGAAAAATTTTCTTCTTCGCAAAACAAGTGAGGCATTCTGTGTGTCAAAAAAAAAAAAAAAAAAAAAAAAAACAAAAACAAAAACGTAAGCATTAAAGGGGACGTGGCATTTCCAGGAACATCTCAGTAGTAAAAATATTTTTACTCGTGTTATGTGCTTCCGATCAACTCAAAATTTCTTCACTATATATTAGAGGTTCCAAAGTCTATTTTAGGGTAAAAATGAGGAAATCGATATTTTTGTCAATTTTTGCGCAATGAAGGGTACCGAGTCCCATTAACTGCAGCAGATGTTTCTTTCATGTTTATCTAACACGCTATTGCCAACTTCACTTCTTTGAACTTCTTTTATTTTCATTAATTTCTTACCAAAAACGTTCTAAAAATGTGTGAACTTCATCTGTAGAACTTAATGAAATTTGGTACTTCAATGGTCTAAGCGATGACCTCTGATCATTCGTCCGAAAGGGGTCCGGGTTCGAATCCCGGTGAGACATGGATGTTGTGTTTGTCTTACGAAGCTGGCTCTCTCCCTTCCCTGGAACCAGTGGCCTTACATTAGGGACCGGCGTCTGCTTATAGCCCATTGAGTTGCTCACGGTGGTCGTTAAACCTCCAATAAAAAAGAATATTCCAAAAACTCACGACAAAGAACGTATGGGAATGGTAATGCGACGTAACCGTGCTTTAGTAGACAGACAAGGCTCTAGAGAGATGTTCGTAAATCCCGCCACCGTTACTGAAAAATAACTGTCGGCGTTATGACCTGTGTGAAAACACAAGTTTGCCGGAGGCGTCTCGAGTCAGCATCCTTGTGCTCCGCAATCGAATGCTTTTTCAATTACTCTACACCGACAAGTGCTTATCGCTGCTGCTTGCCGTCGTGACATGTATATAGTACGTCATATATTAGGGGTATGCAAAAGTTTCCGCCGTTTTAAGGAGAATGGAGACAAGAACAATCAGGAAACCAGTGCAACATTTATTCAACGAAATATTGGCAGTTAGCATCAATGACCTTTTGCCATTTTTCAGGCAACAAATGAATGCCCCTGTGATAGAAGGACTCGGGTTTTGATCTGAAGAACTCAGTGAAGAAATTTTCTACCTCTGGAACTGTGGTGAACCGCTGTTGGGCTAGGACACGTTGCATAGGGTGAAACAGATGAAAGTCTGAGGGTGCATTGTCCGGGGAGTAAGCCGGGTGAGGTATAACCTCCCAGTGTAACTGTTCAAGGGTTGATTTCGTGGTGGCACCGACATGTGGTCTGGCATTATCGTGTAACAGGATGACTGGGTGGCGTCCTTTACCTGTCCATGGGCGTTTTTTCTCGATTGCGGCGTTCAGTTTCATCAACTGATCGCTAAATCGTTGTGCAGTGATTGTTTCGTCCGGTTTTAACAGTTCGAGGTACAGCATTCCATGCATATCCCACCACACACACACAACAGAACCTTTCCCCCTTGGATATCCGGTTTTGCATTGGATGTTGATGGCTGGCCTGGGTCGACCCAGAATCGCTTGCGTGCGGGGTTGTCGCAATAGACCCATTTTTCATCCCCGGTGACAACCTTCCACAAGAAATTCTTCCCTTGAAACCTCTTCAGCAACGACATGCAGACGCCCAATCGTTGACCAATATTACGTCCCGTTAAAATATGCGGAACCCACTTACCAATCTTCTGGATCTTCCCCTAGGCCTGTAGATGCCGTACCATCGTCGATTGAGCCACTTTCATACGTTTCGCCAGTTGCGTGGTCGATTGTGTGGTATCCCCTTGCAACAGCGATTCCAGCTCCTCGTCTGCGCGTTCCTGCAGTCTACCTGCACGTGACTTGTCTTCCAAGCTTAGATCACCTTTCTTAAACCTGGCAAACCATTCTCGACACGTCAGCACACCCATAGCCGTTTCGCCATACTCCTGACATATTGAACCGTATGCTTCACTCGGACTTTTCCCTAAATTAAACATGACTAACAAATAGTGCCGCAAATGAACTATATCGACAGCCATGCTTGGCTTCATGTACGAACTGACAGCACTGGTAGCCGGCCGGTTAGACCCCTACAACGCCCGCTACCGGGCGGCGGAAACTTTTGCATACCCCTAATATATCTACCCTTGAGGAAGGCTGGGGTACGGAATATCAGGTTTTGTGTCCGCCGGAAGCAATGCTTGAAGTAACTCTCTGTAGAAGAAGGAATTCTGACTAACTCCAGACTATGTGTGGAAGAAGCATCACCGTTTTTTCGAAGCGAAGCGAAGGAGGAAACCTCATTAATTCCAGGTGGTGTGTGGAAGGTACATCACATTTTTTGGAAAACCCAAAGGCCAGTAGATCCATTTTTACTTTCGGGCGCCAACATGAAACCAAAATTTTGTCCGTGACGCATATAGAACACACATCCTTCTACTCCGGAGCCGAATGCTTTCCCAATTAAGCCACGCCGATGAGGCTTATCACTGCTAGTTTGTCGTCTTGATATGTACGTAACCTTTGAGGTAGGTACATCACATATATCCTTCCTCTTGAGAAAAGGCTGAGACAGAATCGTAGGTTTCCAGGTCAGCCGGCAAGCCATGCTTGAAGCAGAGCTCACTGCAGAAGAAGTAATGTGAAAACACAAATTTGTCAGTGACGGAGATCGAAATCGCGTCTCCTCGCCCAGAAATGAGTTGTTCTAACCGACTAAATTACACCGACGGAATGTAGCGCTGCAGATTCGTCGTCTTGACACGAGTTTCACCTCTGTAGTACACCACAGGAATTACCATTTATTCCAGACGATCTGTGGAAGACGCAACACACATTTTCCGATACGAAAAAGGAATTCTCATTAAATCCAGACGACGTGTGGAAGAAGCATCACACATTTTCCGATAAGAAAAAGGAATTCTCATTAATTCCAAACGATGTGTGGAAGGAACCTCACACATTTTCCGATACGAAGAATGAAATCTCATTAATTCCAGACGATGTGTGGAAGAAGCATCACACATTTTCCGATACGAAGAATGAAATCTCATTAACTCCAGACGATGTGTGGAAGAAGCAACAAACATTTTCCGATACGAAAAAGGAATTCTCATTAATTCCAGACGATGTGTGGAAGAAGCATCACACATTTTCCGATAAGAAAAAGGAATTCTCATTAATTCCAAACGATGTGTGGAAGGAACCTCACACATCTTCTGATACTAAGAATGAAATCTCATTAATTCCAGACGATGTGTGGAAGAAGTATCACACATTTTCCGACACGAAAAAATAATTCTCATTAATCCCAGACGATGTGTGGAAGAAGTATCACACATTTTCCGACACGAAAAAATAATTCTCATTAATCCCAGACGACGTGTGGAAGAAGCATCACACATTTTCCGATACGAAAAAATAATTCTCATTAATCCCAGACGACGTGTGGAACAAGCATCACACATTTTCCGATACGAAAAACGAATTCTCATTAATTCCAAACGATGTGTGGAAGGAACATCGCACATTTTCGAAGAACAAAACGGCCAGTAGATTCATTTTGACGTTCGGGCGTTAATGTGAAAACACAAATTTTTTCGTGACGGGGATCGAACCTGCGTCTCTTCGCTCCGGAGTGAGTTGCTCTAACCGGCTAATCTACACCGACGTAATATATCGCTGCAGATTTGTCGTCTTAACATGTGCTTTACCTCTGTAGTACGTCACATCACCTCCCTCTCAATTTTTTTTGAAGCGAAGAAAGAACCTTTCATCAATTCCAGACGATGCGTGAAAGGAACATCACACATTTTTCGAAGAGCCAGTAGATGCATTTTTACATTGGTGCGCCAATGCGAAACCCAAATCTTTCCAGTTGCAGATCTCGAAACCACATCCTTCTGCTCCGGAGCCGAATGCTTTCCCCTTAAGCTACGCCGGCGAAGCTTATCGCTGCGACTTTGCCGTTTTGGCGTATTCGTCACCCCTACAGTACGTGACACTATAAAAATGTGAATTGCGCTATGTAAAGAAAAAAAAAACCTAACGTTTTTGCACGAAAGTCCAGCTATCGAATTGTAAAAGAAATAAACTTTCTAAAATTGCAAATTTAATAGGTGATGTAAAAGAATTTTTTTGCTTTCAGGAATTTTGCCAGTCTCCTTTTTAGCCATGTTCGATAGCAGGATATTTTTTCGTGTATGAATCCCGCTTCGCCATGTGTACAACCGGATAGACAAAGTGATAGTCCCTTTTACAGAAAACATGCTGAAAACACCGAAAAAAAAAAAAAGAACTACTTCAAAAAAGCAAGATCCAAAATATCTGAAATAAAATTCGTTCCCAATGTACTGGAGTGAAGGGAATACAAGGAACTCATTCTCTCTTGGAACTTAACAGAAGGTATTTCACATAGAGGAAACGAGGATCGGCAAAAATCACAAAGAATGCGCTTGAGAGTGGAATGTGAAAAAATATTCCTATCTTTCGCGAGATATAGGAGAACTCTATTGAATTCGTCAGATCGGGAGGCAAGCGAAAGAAATAAATTTCAATTTTTGCTACAGTGAGATCGAAGCCCGCCAGATATCTCATATCTTTATACGAAAGTGATCCAGTGAGGACGAATGAAAGTTCTATTACTCTTTGTCTGACCAATTTCTTATCCGAGAAACTGTTTCTTGCACATCTAGGTTACGGAAGACGAAGATATACAAGTTTGTGCGATCATACATGAAATGGGTTTTAACCACGGCTTTTGTTTTACTAGTCGCGCTGACCACGTGATAACCTAAAAAAACTTGCTTTTAGTAGGTATTTTAATTTATTGGGATGCCCGGAAAAAACGCATTAGTGCATAGGAGAGTTCCACAACGTAAATATACATATTTTCTGCTGTGTAGTTTTCGTGTGCTTCAGTCGACTGAAAGCGCGTACTGAGTGGGAAATCAAACGAAGCGTGAAGCACACGTCGCGACCCATGCGTTTAACGCATAGGCGTAACCACTGGGGGGGGGGGGGGAGTCTGCACCCTCCCAGATTTTCAGAGTCGGGGATCCCCAATGTAAAGGAATCCCCCAAATGTTTCGGGAATGTAATGATAATAAACACGTGTATAGTGTGTACTTAATGAAATAGCGATATCGATTCCTAATAAGCAAAGTCAGTTCCACAACTTTGTAATTCACATTTCTGCCCTATCTATAGGGTTGTCGGAAAAGTTATGACGTATTTTAGCCATGTTTTGCAAAGGTCATTTATTGGTAGAAAGAACAAAGATCAATCAATGATATAATGCCCGTTTTTTTCAATAACCTTTTGCCATCTGTCAGTGAGCTGCAGAATGCCTTGTTCATGGAAGGACCTGTCTTTCGCGGCGAAAAACTCTACAAGGTGCTGATTTACAGTCTCATCTGAATTGAACGTTATGCCACGCAACGACTGTTGAAGAGAGCGAAACAAGTGGAAGTCTGACGGCGCAAGGTCAGGCGAGTATGCTGGGTGTGGCAACACATCCCACCCAAGCTCCAATAATTTTTGGCGGGTGATCAAACTTGTGTGTGGTCTCGCGTTGTCATGATGGAACACAACACCTTTATTATGAACGAACTCTGGACGTTTCTGGATGGTGGATTCGTTCAAACTGTCCAATTGCCGTCAGTACACATTCGAATTGATTGTTTGGTTCCATGGTAGGAGCTCGAAAAACACGACACCTTTAAAATTTCACCCCACTGAGACCAAAAACTTTCGCTGATGAATGTCTGCTTTGGATGTCATTTGAGGCGAAGCAGCACGTCGGGACCAAGACCGTTTGCGCAGCACATTGTTGTACACAATCCACTTTTCGTCACCAGTTATCAGTCGCTTCAAAAAAGGGTCGTTTTCCTCACGTTTAATGAGCATATCGCAGATGTTTATACGCGCCGTCAATTGAGCTTCTTTGAGTTCATGAGGAACCCCCACATCGAGCTTGCTTACGTATCCCAGCTTCTTCAGGTGGTCTTGAACTTTTGAATGATGGATGTGCAATGTGTCTGTAATCTCTCGTGTCGTGTAACGTGGGTTTGACTCGATCAATGCCTTGATTTGGTCGTCATCAACCTCGGTTGGCCTCCCCGACCGAGGAGCATCGTTGAGGTCAAAATCACCAGCACGGAATTTTGCGAACCACCGCTGGCACTGACGTTCTTGTAGAGCATTATCACCGTACACTGTAAGCAACTTTTCACAAGCTTGACGCGCGTTCTTCCCTTTACGGAAGTAAAACAGTAAAATATGGCGAAAATGCACAGTTTGGTCTTCCATCTTCAACTTGATGTCAAATCTCCGCAAATCAACCAAATCGCTCGCTATTCCTTTTAGGCGCAGCTAGAACTGGCACCTGTCGAATGCCAGAGCGATAACAGAGCTGCGCATGCCTCTAGTACTTCCAAAACCGCCCAACCGCCATCGGGTGCCAAAATACGTCATGACTTTTCCGACAACCCAATATCATAGTTTTACAGTTGTGTTCGCTAAGTTCCACAATTCGCCAACAGAGGCGCCTATGTCGTGCCCGTTAGATCGTGCCTCAGCAACTGCTTTGCTCCTGTGCATGTGTGTGTAAGGGAGGGAGTCCCAAACTCTATCTTATACAGTATGTATTTATATAATATTGTATATACAGGGTGCATAGGAAAGTCCTTTTAGCCTGAAATAACTTGCGATCGGAGAGAGATACAGTTATGCAAGTGAAATAACGGTATAGTAAAGCGAACACGTTCGATCGAATGCAACAAATAGCAGCGCCCCTAGTGGCGAAATGTAGAAGTATGCCATTGCAAATCAAAAACAAAAAGAGATAGAGCAAAATGTTCAATTTTGTGTTGTAGAACATCAATTAGTTAGTACAAAACGACATTTGCTTCACCCAGATAAGATAAATTGTCGCCTAAATACCCTAAAATGTCCGAAATCGATGCGCGACGATTCGAATCTGCATATTCACATTTCGCAAATGTAGCCGTATGCAAATGCAGATTGTGACGTTGTACCGTACCTACGATATAAAAACCAGTAGAGGGATGTACCCTGATCAGAAGTTTAGATCTACGTATGCTGTTTGAGAATGCCGAGCTTCACTCACTCCCAAAAATCAGGTGTATGTAACAGCGCCTGCAAGTCTGCTGGATCTACGTCGTCGTATTACAGATGCTTGCAATAGTGTGACACCTTCCATGCTGAGGAATGTGCATGCAGAGTTACTTTCACGAATACAAATGTGTATCGTGGGCAATGGCAAACTCTTCGAACATATCGACATTAACCTTTTATCACTGTGCGCCAGTTTACCTTTCTTGTTTTTGTTTTGTCTGACGTCATCAAACTGTATTGCCATAAGAACGCATTTTTGCAATAAATTGTGTGTATTTGCTCATACCTATGCCTGTTCCCTTCAAACGTTCACACAAAAGGTCGCGCATCGATTTCGGATATTTTAGGGTACTTAGGCGACACTGTATCTTATCCGTGTGTCACAAATGTCCTTTCGTACTAATTAATTGATGCTCTACAACTTTGTGATTGGAAATTTTGCTCTATCTCTTTTCGTTTTCGATTTGCAATGGCTAACTTCCGCATTTCGCCACTAGTTGCATTCGATCGGGCGTGGTCGTTTTACTATACCTTTATCTCACTTGCATAACTGTACCTCTCTTCGTTCGCAAGTTATTTCAGGTATAACGAAGTAAATTTCTCCGTCATTTTTATCCGCGCCAGGATTCGAACCCGGATCCCCTCATTCCGGAATAAGTTGCTCTACCAATTGAGCTACGCGGACGTTTTATTCTGATTCCTATCTACCTTTATGTCGTGTGCGTCCTTCTGGCAGGTACGTCACATCATCTCCCCTTATTTTTTTTTTTTTCGAAGTGCTGGAGAAGGGATTCTCTTATTTTTCCTATCTCGCGGTGTGGAAATAACATCACACCATTGCGAGATTTTGAACGGTCGGGTCATCCGGATAGTTCGGGCGCCATTATAACGAAGTAAATTTCTCCGTCATTTTTATCCGCGCCAGGATTCGAACCCGGATCCCCTCATTCCGGAATAAGTTGCTCTACCAATTGAGCTACGCGGACGTTTTATTCTGATTCCTATCTGCCTTTATGTCGTGTGCGTCCTTCTGGCAGGTACGTCACATCTCCTGGTACGTTACACAGGCTAAAAGGACTTTCCTATGCACCCTGTATATGTATACATACATATAATGTATGTATGTGAGATCGGACCCCCGAGATTTTGAAACATGGTTACGCCACTGGTTGAACGTGTACTGCTAATAATTGCGATCGTTTCGAAGTTTGAAATGTTGGTTCTATTGCGATATAACTGGAAACAGGGGTTTAAATCTGCTGAAGCATTTCGAAAAATTAACGAAGTTGAAGGTGAAGGCCTCTCGGACCACGCAAAAATAGTTCAAGAAATTTGTGGCTGGTGACTTGAGCTTGAAATGAAAAGAAGGTTCGAGTATTCCCTCTGCTGTTGATTCGGACCCCTTGCAAGCGGCTGTGGAAGACAATCCAGAAACAAGCATTCGCAAACTGTCAGAAAAACTGGGAGTTTCTAAATCTATTAGGGGTAAGCAAAAGTTTCCGCCGCCCCCGCTAGCGGGCGCTGTAGGTACTAACCGGCCGGCGACCCGTGCCGTCAGTTCGTGCATGAAGCCAAGCATGGCGGTCGATAAAGTTATTCATATTTAATATAGGGAAAAGTGCGAGTGAAGCATACGGTTCAATCGACGGTTGTACGGCGTCTACAGGCCTTGGGAAGATCCAGATGATTGGTAAGTGGGTTCCGTATACTTTAACCCTTTAACGACCAATACCCCATAACGTCCGAAATTGTCTGTTGGTTCACTTCTTTGTTTAATAACAACAATAGTGGCCGAGGGTGACTCCTACTGATCCCTCATAAGCCGTTCAAATTTGAAAAACAGGTAAAGGTAGAAAATTTGACTCACTCTAGGTGTTTCGGGTGGCGATGGGCGTTTGTATGTACGAGCGTTTTAGGCGTTATGGTCTTTAAAGGGTTAACGGAGCGTAATATTGGTCAACGATTGGGCATCTGCATGTCGTTGCTGAAGAGGTTTCAAGGGAAGAATTTCATGTGGAAGGTTGTCACCGGGGATGAAAAATGGGTTTATTGCGACGATCTCTGACGCAAGCGATCCTGGGTCGACCCAAACCTGCCATAAACATCCACTGCAGAACAGGATATCCACGGGAAAAACGTGCTGTTGTGTATGTAGTATGGGATATGCATGTTCCGATGTCTATAAATTGCACCGCGTAAGCATAGCAGTGATTAATATAACTCACTCAAGGATATACCAACCTAACTAGACCCATCCCGCGCTGGGAGACATCTCCCCTCGAACCGAATGGGATCAACTTGATCCTTTAATAATAAAGAAACGAACATTACAAAGCCAAAAATAATAAACAAACAATCAGTTAAAGACAATGCATAATTATCACAATTCTTCACAAAACCCGAAGTCACCAATTCGAAATGGGTTCTAAGTATGACAAAACTGATCACGCTGAATAAATATTTCCCAGTCGATATCAGAAAATCACAAATTCAACGAAATAGCACAATCACTAATAACAACCAAATAACAAATACTAATACAAATTTTTTCTTAACTGCCATCAGTTAAAAATGCATAGAGTAAAACCCATAGCAAATACAAAGTCAGAGACGCAATTTTAAATCAATTCACACTAAGCGAACAACTCACAATTCCCATAAGAACAAAATGCCACAGATTCAACGTACTCAACAAAACAATTGACATCAAAAAATCAGTAAATACGTACGCAAATTCGTAGAACAATCAAAAAACACATTCACAAAATAACTTACGATGGTTTTACATTTATAGAATAGTTATAATAGCATCAGTATAACAACGCACAACTCAAACAAATACACCCTTCCCGGTAACTCAAAACAAAATCCCATCTAACTCATGAGATGGAAAATAAACAAATGTACTTTGGGATAACTTTGGGATATGCATATGATGCTGTACTTTGTGATATGCATGGAGTGCTGTACTTCGAACTGTTGAAACCGGGCGAAACAATCACTGCACAACGATGTAGCGATCAGTTGATGAAACTGAACGCCGCAAACGAGCAAAAACGTCCATGGACAGGTAAAAGACGCCACCCAGCCATCCTGTTACACGATAATGCCAGACCACATGTCGGTGCCACCACGAAATCAACACTTGAGCAGTTACACTGGGAGGTTTTACTGCACTCGGCTTACTCCCCGGACATTGCACCCTCAGACTTTCATCTGTTTCGCTCTATGCAATATGCCCTAGCCCAACAGAGGTTCACCACAGTTCCAGAGTTGTAAAATTTCGTCACTGCGTTCTTCAGCTCAAAACCCGAGTCCTTCTATCACAGGGGTGTTCATTTGTTGCCTGAAAAATGGCAAAAGGTCATTGATGCTAACGGCCAATATATCGTTGAATAAATGTGTACTGGTTTCCTGATTGTTCCTGTGTCCATTCTCCTTAAAACGGCGGAAACGTTTTTTCATACCCTTAATACACTGAAGAGCAGTTGAATTAAAGACAGCTGGCGTTATGCAAATGTGTCGTTGTGGGTGGCCCTGTAAACAGAAACGACATGACGTATGCAGCGATCCGACAATATAAGGAATGATGCGACGGGAATCAGTAAGAGTCGGACGCAGTATGGGTAAGACGAAGGATCTAAGCGCACTTGATCGTGGGCAAATTATCGGGGCCCGACGAATGGGTCACTCTATCTCGGAAATCGTGTAGGCACTAGTATTTTCACGAGCCACTGTGTCACGGGTGCACCGTGAGTACATCGAATCCGGTAAAACCATCCCTGCAAGGGCCAACTGTCGTGGACAACAGCGTGTGGATGAGCGGAGTCATCGTCGGCTAGCTCGCATTGTAACAGCGGATAGACGGGCCACAGTGCAAGAAATGACTCGGCAATTTAACGCTGGTGCACAAAAACGTGTAAGCAGCCACACCATCCAGAGCCATCTCCTCGCTATGGGGTACAGAAGCTATCGTCCCACGAGGGTACCGCTGCTGACCGCACAACACAGGGCGCAAAGATTAGCATGGGCACGGGAACATCGCCCTGGACCCTAGACATGTGGAAAAATGTTGCCTGGACTGATGAGTCGAGATTCACGTTGGTACATGCGGATGGCAGGATACGAGTACGGCGCAAACCACATGAAGCGATGGATCCTTCTTGCCAGCAGGGTACTCTTCAAGCTGGTGGGGGTGGCATTCTCGTCTGGCGACTGTTTGCGCTGACTGAAATGGGACCCCTGGTACGTGTGACATCGTCCCTCACAGGTCAACGTTACCGGGATATCCTGGACGACCATTTGCTCCCGTTTGTGCGTCTTCAACATCCCACTGGGGACCTCACCCTGCAACAAGACAATGCACCGTGCCATCGCTCCCGAATTGTATCCGAATGGTTGGATGAACACTCCACCGACGTGACCTCGCTTCCTTGGCCAGCTAGATCACCTGACCTAAATCCCATCGAGCACATATGGGATGTCATCGAGAGAGATGTTCTAGGCTCTGACCTCCCTCCATCAAATCTTCGTGAAATGTGGGAGCTTGCTCAGGGATTGTGGATGCGTATGGCTTCCCAACGCTTCCGGTGTCTTGTCGAGTCCATGCCGAGACGAATCGCCGCCGTCATCAGGGCGAAAGGTGGTGCTACACGTTGCTAGACAGGTATCTCTAATTCAATTGCTCTTTAGTGTATATGACGTACTACAGAGGAGATGTACATTTCACGACGGCAAGCAGCAGCGATAAGCACTTGTCGGTGTAGAGTAATTGGGAAAGTATTAGATTGCGGAGTAGGTGGATAGGAATTCGAGGACGCCACCGGCAAGCTTGTGTTTTCACACGGGTGATAACGCCGGCAGTTATTTTTCAGCAACGGTGGCGGGATTTACGAACATCTCTCTAGAGCCTGGTCTGTCTGCTAAAGCACGGTTACGTGGCATTACTTTTCACATACGTTCTTTGTCGTGAACTATTTGGATTGGTTATTTTGATTGGAGGTTTAACGACCACCGTGAGCAACTCAATGGGCTATACGCAGTCTCCCGTCCCTAATGTAGGGCCACTGGTTCCAAGGAAGGGAGAGAGTCAGCGTCGTAAGACAAACACAACATCCATGTCTCACCGGGATTCGAACCCGGACCTCTTTCGGACGAATTATCAGAGGCCATTTCATCACTGCATTCTACAGCTCAATACCTGAGTCCTTCTATCACATTGGCATTCATTTGGTGCCTGAAAAATGGCAAAAGGTCATTGATGCCAACGGGCAATATTTCGCTGAATAAATGTGCATTGGTTTCCTGATTGTACCTGTCTCCTTTCTTCTTAAAAGGGCGGAAACTTTTGCATACCCCTTATACCCTTGCTGAGTACCTGCACAAGATCGTAAAGGTTTACAGACGATACCGGGAGGTGCCTTATGAGCTCACCCAAGCTCAAGCTCAACGACGTGTCGAGGTATTCAAGGTAATGCTCAAAAATCTATACGATACTCGATGAATCACACGAAGAGTTACTGGGGATGAAAAGTGGATATACATTGCTGGTAATTAAAAGTGCAACACCACGAAGGACAAGAGATATCAAAATCATATTTATTGTACAGAAAGTAGATGATACAAGGCTGTATCGATTACAAATACAGAACAGTGAGACGAGAAGAGCAAGAACAACACTGATTAACACAGCTCAGTATCAGATTTTATTAACAACATTTCAGGACCTTGACACCCGCCGTTGTTTACCTGCAGTTACTTCAATTTGCATAACGACCCGCTAGTCCAACGTTTTGGGGTATCTTTGTTCCAGGTTTTAATTACAAATATTTTAACCTCCCTCTTTAGACATGAAGAAATTCCGAGGGCGGAGATATTCATTTCGAAAAAGTTTTTTTTATCGGCTTAACTAAATGTTTCATTTTAAAATTTCACACAAAAAAATTTGTCTTAAGGCGTGTGCCTTCACAAATTGGCACGCATAAATTGTCCACGTTGTTATCGATACATCACCAGAAGTACTGCAAGAATTGAAACACGAGTCCAGTGAGATAGATATTTCGAAAACTCAGGCTTGTAGAATATATATATTGGATAAAATATTTTCCAATTTATCGAATCCTGGAAAAGGAGAGCTATGTATTATTATTCCATTTCCGTCCTCTGTGAAAAAAAGATTTTCAAATTTAATCATAATAAAACGAAACAAAGGAAGCCTTGCTGAAAAAGGTTTACTTTGCTCAACTTCATCTTTGAAGCTTAGCGTTTCCCAACCTTTAAAATAATAGTGCAGCATCCTACGCATCAAACCCGTTTTGTTTGTATCATTTCTTCAGGTAAATTATATTTTTATTGAATTTTTGAAGTAATAAAAGCTATTGTTTTTTCTTATCTGCTATATGAAACATATGAAACATTTGTACTAAGATTCAGTACTAATTTTTTTTATTTTAAATTGCTTTACGAATTTAAGTTTTAGTTAAAATCAGTTAGGCCATGGTAAAGGAGAAATGACGAGGCGTGAGGGTTTCTCAAAAATCAAAAGGAAGGAGTACTACTAAACGTACTACTAAGCTTTATCAGGCATTTAGTACACTGACGGAAAAAAAAATCCCAACACCAAGAAGGGGTTGTGTTAGATAAACGACAGTTGGCAGGCGGTGAGAGTACATCTATAAGATGACGTCTATGCAAATTTCGCGCTCGGCGCATACGTGTGGCGCTGGTAGCGCCCTCGGAACATGCAAAGCAGGTTTGCTGTAAATACGCGCTGTAACGTTCGTGAGCGTTAGTTATCGTTGAGATTCGACGTAGTGTGTTGATGTTAGTCAAGAATGCCTTTAAGAAGACGAAGAAGCCATTATCAACAGCTCACGGAGTTTGAACGAGGTCGTGTAATAGGGCTACGAGAAGGTGGATTTTTGTTCCGCAATATTGCAGAAGTGCATGATTGTTGGCAGAGGTATAGCTACTGTGCATGATTGTTGCCACGGTGGTCAAGCGAAGGTACTGCCTTAAGAAGACCGGGTTCCGGCCGGCCACGTGGCACTACTGAGAGGGAAGACCGCCTCTCAGTAGTGCCACGGGAATTGTTTGCTGATTCTGTATACCCAGCGATGCTGCCCTTTTTCCCGAATGGCGGCGGTGTCTTCCCAGATGACAATGCACCAAGTCACAGGTCCAATGTTGTGCAGAAATGGTTTGAGAAACACAGTTCTTATTTCCAGCATATCGATTGGCCTCCGAACTCCCCTGATGTCAATCCCATAGAGCACTTGTGGGATACTATGGAACATCACGTCTGGATACACCAGTCACCTCCATACCTGCATTGGAGGTCGCATTACACATACACTATATTGACAAAAGTCACCGGGCACCCCTTCAAAAGCAAATGAACGGATCCGCTGCATTGTTAAGACTCACGGTACAGCTGCAAATGGTATAAAAACAAGCCTGCAGCTGACCGCGAATATACCACACTGTGAGATTCAGTGAAAATGCCGCGGCGGGAGAGAACTGACTTTGAAAAAGGAAAGATTGTTGGGTGTTATATTAGTGGGTTGTCCATAAGAGAAACTGAGAGGCGTTTACACATACCCAAGTCAACTGTTTTGGA
Source organism: Macrothele yani (assembly GCA_039090855.1). Taxonomy (NCBI): domain Eukaryota; kingdom Metazoa; phylum Arthropoda; class Arachnida; order Araneae; family Macrothelidae; genus Macrothele; species Macrothele yani. The sequence continues at coordinate 8,866,005 of CM077021.1, read as the reverse complement.
TGTACTGAATAAGTGGAAGACACATGGCGTACCTGAAGCAGCAAAACGTTCCGGCAGACCAAAGAAAATCATTGATAGAGGACGTCGAAGCCTCAGGAGAGTCGTTACAGCTAATCGACGGAGTATTATACAAGACCTCAGTGTACAGGTGAGTAAAAACGCTGGAACCTCGGTATGTACACGTACCATTCGCAGAAAACTTAATTCCATGGGTTACCGTGGTCGTGCGGCTGCTCATAAGCCTTTCATCTCCCTTCGGACTACTACTCGTCGTTTAGCATGGTGTGAAGAACATTTATCGTAGACCGTAGATCAATGGAAACGAGTCCTATGGACTGATGAATCCAGATACACGATCCATCAGTCTGACGGCCTATAACGAAGTAAATTTCTCCGTCACTTTTATCCGCCCAGGATTCGAACCCGGGTCCACTCATTCCGGAATAAGTTGCTCTACCAATTGAGCTACGCGGACATTTTATTCTGATTCCTATCTGCCTTTATGTCGTGCGCGTCCTTCTGGCAGGTACGTCACATCTCCTGGTACGTTACATCATCTCCCCCTTATTTTATTTTTTTTTTTCGAAGTGCTGCTCTTATTTTTCCTATCTCGCGGTGTGGAAATAACATCACACCATTGCGAGATTGTGAACGGTCGGGTCATCCGGATAGTTCGGGCGCCATTATAACGAAGTAAATTTCTCCGTCACTTTTATCCGTCCAGGATTCGAACCCGGGTCCACTCATTCCGGAATAAGTTGCTCTACCAATTGAGCTACGCGGACATTTTATTCTGATTCCTATCTGCCTTTATGTCGTGCGCGTCCTTCTGGCAGGTACGTCACGTCTCCTGGTACGTTAAAGGCCGTGTGTGGGTATGGCGGCAGCCGGGGGAATATTATTTACCACAGTGTACTGTTCCTACGGTCAAGTTTGGAGCTGGCAGTGTACTCGTGTGGGGGTGTTTTTCGTGGTATGGTCCCGGCCCATTGGTTATCGTGAACAAACCTGTTAACCAGCACGTCTACCTCGATATTCTGGACAATTATACCCTACGAACTCTGTGGTAATACTATGAACCCGAGCCTTGTTGGTACCAGCAAGATAATGCACCCAGCCATAAAGCAATGACTGTTACGGCGTGGTTTGACAATAATTCCGTATCGTGTGTGGACTGGCTAGCACAGAGTCCCGATCGCATTCCTATAGAGCACCTATGGGATGAATTAGAGCGCCGCATAAAAACTTTGGAACAAAAAACTACTACTAAGCAATAGCGGCAGCATTATGTACTGAATGGAAGCGCATACCTATCGCTGTGTTCCAAAACCTTATCGAAAGCATGTCTGGAAAGGTCAGTGCATGCATTAAGGCCAAAGGTGGTTTTATAATTCGCTTTAATATAGCTGATTGAATATACATCGAGAAAACCGGGAGAAAAGCAAGACATAATACAATACGTACGGGGAGCTTTGTACGGGAACACACGCTGCAGCACAAGTGCGAGGCGTGTCGGAAAGCAAATGACAATGAAATTTACAATGAGCGCAGCTCTCTTTGCCAACTCACTGAGTCCTCTCATCACAGTAGCACAGATCCTTTTAAGAGAGAGTGTTGGCGGGTACTGCGTCCTAATGATGCAACCGTTTCTTTCACTCCTAGTGACGTTTTATGGAGCATACCGGCATTTTCGTTTTGTTGTTCAACTACTTAAGATGGCTGAAATAAGAAATAAAGCTGATTGTCCTATCCTCGGGAGTTATAAGAAGATGCATGAAAATGTGTTGACTACGTACGAAGATGTAATGGGTCATTACTGCCTTGTGAGAAATACTCTTAAGCAGGAAGGTGCAAATTATGAACCTATATACACTGACGGAAAAAAATCCCAACACCAGGAAAAAATAGTTGTAGAGGAATGAAATGGCGGCAATACATTTGTATAGGTAACACATTTAATCGATTAAGGTTTCAAGATCACAGCTTATTGTAAGCGCGAGAAGAGCCATTTTAAATGTGAAATGCTGGTACATTAATAACCGGTGTAACCGCCAGAATGTTGAATGCAAGCACGCAAACGTTCATGCATTGTGTCGTACAGGCAGGTGTTGGATGTCAGTTTGTGGGATGAAGTTCCATGCCTGTTGCACTCGGTCGGTCAATACAGGGACGGTTAATGCTGGTTGGAGGTGACGCTGGAATTGTCGTCCAATGATGTCCCATAGGTGCTCGATTGGTGAAAGATCTGGTGATCTAGCAGGCCACGGCAACATGTCGACACTCTGTAGAGCATGTTGGGTTACAACAGCGGTATGCGGGCGAGCGTTATCCTGTTGGAAAACACCCCTGGAATGCTGTTCATGAATGGCAGCACAACAGGTTGAATCACCAGACCGACGTACAACTGTGCCGTCAGGGTGCGTGGGATAACCAAGAGAGTGCTCCTGCTGTCATAGGACATTGCTCCCCAGACCATAACTCCAGGTGTAGGTCCAGTGTGTCTCGGCCGCAGACAGGTTGGTTGCAGGCGCTCACCTGGCCTCCTTCTAACCAACACACGACCATCACTGGCACCCAGGCAGAACCGGCTTTCATCAGAAAACACAACAGATCTGCACTCCGTCCTCCAATGAGCTCTAGCTTGACACCACTGACGTCGCAAACGGCAGTGGTTTGGAGTAAGTGGGATGCACGCTACAGGGCGTCTGGCTCGGAGCTGTCCTTCAAGTAACCGATTTGTAACAGTTCGTTGTGTCACTGTGGTGGGAACTGCAGCTCGAATTGCTGCCGAAGACGCAGTACGATGCGCCACGGCCATACGCCGTACACGGCGGTCTTCCCTCTCAGTAGTGCCACGTGGCCGGCCGGAACCCGGTCTTCTTGAGGCAGTACCTTTGCTTGACCACCGCTACCAACAATCATGCACAGTGGCTACATTCCTGCCAAGTCGTTCTGCAATATTGCGGAAAGAAAATCCACCTTCTCGTAGCCCTATTACACGACCTCGTTCAAACTCCGTGAGCTGTTGATAATGGCTTCTTGGTCTTCTTGAAGGCATTCTTGACTAACATCAACACCCTACGTCGAATCTCAACGATAACTAACGCTCACGAACGTTACAGCGCGTATTTACAGCAAACCTGCTTTGCATGTTCCGAGGGGAGCTACTAGCGCCACACGTATGCGCCGAGCGCGAAATTCGCATAGACGTCATCTTATAGATGTACTCTCACCGCCTACCAACTGTCGTTTATCTAACACAACCCCTTCTTGGTGTTGGGATTTTTTTTTCCGTCAGTGTATATGTGCAAACAGAAATAGCAAGTATTGTCGCGGACAAAGTGCTGAGTATATGAAAGAAAGTATCTCTTCCGACATCGCTCCACAAATCAGCTGTAAAGCGTATTACAGCATACAACACTGAAATCCAGAAGCTGAAAAAACACGCTCCAAGAATGGATGAATCCTACCGAAAGAAGGTTGAACAATTTCGTGAAGATTCGCAACGTATCTTTGACATATGCTCGTGCAAGTGCAAATGTTTTAGAACCTAGCTCTGCAAAAAACGCACCCGTGAAAAAGCGAGACTTTCTAATGGACCAGAGAACAAACAGAAGAATGATGGAAGGTGGGCTTGAAACAAAAACCACCAGTGTACTGAAAAAAAGATAAGCTCGAAAGAGTGATAGGGGAGATCTTGTCCGTAGGAAATTACAGAAAACTGCATCATGAAATCGGCCCTGAGAGTCGAGGATGTTACTGCAGAAGAGGATACAAATACGAATTCTGCGGCACAAGCAGACGAGCGGGGTCCCAGTTATTTGTTGGCCTCGGAGAAAGATTATGATTTCACTCCACGTCGCTCTTCAAAACCTAGGCGTCAAATGACACTGTCTGCATTTTCTAGAAAGAGCGATAGGCGAGGCATCAGCGATCGAGAGGCAGCTGATCTTGCTTTGCTTCATGATGTAAGTGAACAGGTTGAGTCGAAAGAATGTAATGCACCTGTTATTGACCGGCATAAAATACGACGAGAAAGGAAAAAGACCCGTCAAACAATTCAAGATGAGGTAAACTTGACTGGTCGCAAGATTGTAGCTCTATGTTTGGACGGAAGAAGGGATTACGAATGCACAGACAGATGATGGCAAGTGGCACAAGCGAAAAGAATGGGATGAGCAAAATATAAAGGAAATAATTCGTGCACCAAAGCTATCAAATTGAAAACAAACGCCGTCTCTTGCACGATACACTATAATGATAAAAACTATGTACAATTAAAATAAATACACTGACGGAAAAAAATCCCAACACCACGAAAAAATAGTTGTAGATTAATGAAATGGCGGCAATACATTTGTATAGGTAACATATTTAATCGATTGAGGTTTCAAGATCACAGTTTATTGTAAGCGCGAGAAGAGCTATTTTAAATGTGAAATGCTGGTACGTTAATAACCTGTGTAACCGCCAGAATGTTGCATGCAAGCACGCAAACGTTCATGCATTGTGTCGTACAGGTGCTGGATGTCAGTTTGTGGGATGGAGTTCCATGCGTGTTGCACTTGGTCGGTCAATACAGGGACGGTTAATGCTGGTTGGGGGTGACGCTGGAGTTGTCGTCCAGTGATGTCCCATACGTGCTCGATTGCTGAAAGATCTGGTGATCTAGCAGGCCACGGCAACATGTCGACACTCTGTAGAGCATGTTGGGTTACAACAGCGGTATGCGGGCGAGCGTTATCCTGTTGGAAAACACCCCTGGAATGCTGTTCATGAATGGCAGCACAACAGGTTGAATCACCAGACCGACGTACAACTGTGCCGTCAGGGTGCGTGGGATAACCACGAGAGTGCTCCCGCTGTCATAGGAAATTGCTCCCCAGACCATAACTCCAGGTGTAGGTCCAGTGTGTCTCGGCCGCAGACAGGTTGGTTGCAGGCGCTCACCTGGCCTCCTTCTAACCAACACACGGCCATCACTGGCACCCAGGCAGAACCGGCTTTCACCAAAAAACACAACAGATCTCCACTCCGTCCTCCAATGAGCTCTAGCTTGACACCACTGACGTCGCAAACGGCAGTGGTTTGGAGTAAGTGGAATGCACGCTACAGTGCGTCTGGCTCGGAGCTGTCCTTCAAGTAACCGATTTGTAACAGTTCGTTGTGTCACTGTGGTGGCAACTGCAGCTCGAATTGCTGCTACAGACGCAGTACAATGCGCCACGGCCATACGCCGTACACGGCGGTCTGCCCTCTCAGTAGTGCCACGTGGCCGGCCGGAACCCGGTCTTCTTGAGGCAGTACCTTCCCTTGACCACCGCTGCCAACAATCATGCGCAGTGGCTACATTCCTGCCAAGTCGTTCTGCAATATTGCGGAAAGAAAATCCACCTTCTCGTAGCCCTATTACACGACCTCGTTCAAACTCCGTGAGCTGTTGATAATGGCTTCTTCGTCTTCGTAAAGGCATTCTTGACTAACATCAACACCCTACGTCGAATCTCAACGATAACTAACGCTCACGAACGTTACAGCGCGTATTTACAGCAAACCTGCTTTGCATGTTCCGAGGGGCGCTACTAGCGCCACACGTATGCGCCGAGCGCGAAATTTGCATAGACGTCATCTTACAGATGTACTCTCACCGTCTACCAACTGTCGTTTATCTAACACAACCGCTTCTTGGTGTTGGGATTTTTTTTCCGTCCGTGTATAAATTTAAGACCTTTCAACACCACAACGGTTTCATCCTTAGAAACAATGCAGCAGTGAACATAGAAGTGAGAGACCTATATACAGGGTGTCCAAGAATTATTGCACACATTACAAAGTTATATAAAACAAAACATTATCCAGATAGAAAGAAACTGACTGTACTAACTTACAATGTAATTACACAAGTTAATAAATTTCGATGTGAGATCCCTTGGTTGCTCGTAGTACGTCCAAGCGATACTCGATTTCATGCCATGTATTGGCAAGCATCTGAGGAGTTATGGAATTAATAGCAGCTGTGATACGCTGCTTCAGTTCCTGCAAATCAGTACAAGGCGTTTGATAGACACGATCCTTCACATAACCCCACATGAAATAATCCAATGGAGTTAGATATGGAGAGCGAGGAGGCCACGGAATGGGACCACCACGCCCAATCCATTTGTTGGGGAAATGCTCATTTAGGCACTTACGTACACACGTTGACCAATGTGGAGGCACGCCGTCTTGTTGGAAAACGACGTTGTCATATCCTTTGATCTGGGGTATAGCGAAATTTTCTGGCATATCCAAGTAAATGTCACCATTTATGGTTTTTTCGCAGAAGAAGAAAGGGCCAATCACTTCCCTTTTTGATAAGGTGCACCACACATTAACTTTTAGAGAATCACGTTCCAGTTCAATAGCAGCATGAGGCGGTTCACTGCCCCATATCCTACAGTTGTGACGATTCACAATACCTGATACATGAAATGTGGATTCATCACTAAAATTTACAGTACTGAGAAAGTTTTCGTCGTTTTCCACTCGATTCAGCATATCCACAGCGAAATCGTACCGCAGAGTGTGATCATTTACATGCATCTTTTGCACTATTTGAATTTTATAAGCATGGAACTTTAATTTCTTGTGCAAGATATCGTGAACTGTCGATTTCGGAATGCACAGTTCTCTGCTTGCTTTACAGACGGATTTCCTGGGGCTTTGTCGGAAACTTTCATTCACTTGGTCAACCGTCTCACCGCTGACGCTAGGCCTACCGGCTCCTCCACGATGTTACACATTGCCAGTTTCTTTAAACTGTTTCATCCACCGCTTAATTGAATTCGTTGACGGAGGATTACAACCATACTTTAAACGGTTCCGTCTTTTAACTTTAATGACAGACTTTAATTCCGCAAGACATAACACACACATCGCCTTCTGCTGTACGGATGACATGACTACTGATTGTGCATTTCTCATACATTCCTCATCAGGCCACACCTAGCGCCATCTATCGGATTCTGGGAATAACAATTTTGCAAAACAAAAATATAGAAACGGTGTTAGTAATACGTGACATAGAAAAACAGACAATACTCATAGGTTTTTTTTGTTCATAATTTTGTAATGTGTCCAATAATTCTCAGACACCCTGTACTTTAACGAAACAAGTAGCGGTTAATGCGCATGTGCAGTATCGGCAAAGTCCAAATCAAGTTTCGTGGGTAAAAACACAGTTGGCGTACGTGACCTTGTTCAGAAGTCTTTTCCAAGGCAGGGGGACAAACACGGGCGGTTCATCGTTTCAACATCTTTCGCCATTGACAAATATGTGAATACTTTCGGAGAAACGTCTTGATCGACGATTCTTTGGAGAATCCAGGATAATGGTATCATTCCAACATGGTAGGTAAGAACCATTTAAACAAAGTCTCGACAAAGATGTAACGCCAGAATGCGTTCTAAGATTGTATTGATGTTCATTAATGCGGCGCCCCAAATTACGAATGCTAGAGCCCACATAACATAAATCGGGCTCAGGAGGGTTAGTAGATTTTAGTAGAACCAAGCATACACCGAGACGGTTCAAACATTCGACACAGTCTCTGTCCTGTTTGACAATACTAAATAAAGTACGAGACTTTACACCAAACTTGAGTTTGTACTTATCACATATGTTCTTCAAGATATTAGATACGATGGTATACACTGAAGTGCCAGAAAAACTGGTACAGACGAGCTTATGCAAAATACATAGCAACGTCACCTATGCGCGTACTCGGTTGCGTCCACCAATGCGTATATAAAGCGATAGACATCCTTGCCAGCTGTCAGAGCTGTTTTCGGTATAAGAATGACAAGTAATAACGATTTAAGTGATTTTCAACGCGGTTTCATAGTTGGCGTTAGTGAGATGGGCCATAGTATTTCGGAGGTAGAAACGAAGTTCGGATTTTCACGAACGACCATTGAAAATGTGTACCGTGACTACAAGAATTCCGGCAAAACCTCCAACCTACGATACCAGTGTGACCGTAAAAAGAGATTGGGTGAACGTGACCATCGTCGGCTGTCAAGAATCGTTTCACGCGATAATCTCGCAAGTATAATCGGAATTCAGTGCTGGAGCCTCAACAAGCACCAGCGTCCGGACTGTGCAACGTACCCTACACGATATGGGCTTTGGGAATCGACGCCCAACTCGAGTCCCCTTGATGGGTGCACGACACAGAGCTATGCGCCTCGCTTGGGCACGGCAACACCGCCACTGGACACTCGATTACTGGAAGCAAGTAGCCTGGTCTGACGAGTCGCGTTTCCAACTGTATCGGGCAGATGGAAGGATTCGTGTGTGGCGCAAACCCCATGAAGCCATGGATCCCGCCTGTCAACAGGGAACTGTACCGGCTGGTGTGGGTTCCGTAACGGTAAGATTGTGTTTAGCTGGACTTCTCTGGGACCCCTGGTACGTCTACAAACATCTGTGACTGGCCAATGCTATGTGCGCATCCTTTCTGACAAGGCACACCCGTTCATGTCCTGCATTCATGCTGATGGGTTTGGCCTGTTCCAACAGGACAACACAAGTGTCGGGACGCCACATTATATTTAGTGAATCATTCATCTGAGTTTGGAGTGTTGCCACTCCCACCCAAGTCCCCAGATCTGAACGTGAAGAACACATTTTGGATGCCATGCAACGCGCTTTCCAACACAGGAATCCGAGACCTCGGAATACACCCGAATTGTGGAACGCTCTGCAGGAAGTATGGTGTGCATTGCCTACAGCATATTTCCAGAAGCTAGTGGAGTCCGTGCCCCGTCGTATTTTTGCAGTCCTGCGCTCCCGTGGGAGACCTACCAAGTATTAGACTGGTGTAGCAGTTTTTCTGGCACTTCAGTGTACATGGAATGGATCTCACAAATTGATAGTCACATTTATCTAAAACAAAGTTGTCTGCGGTCGACCAGTTAATTTCTTTACAATCAAGCGATCAATTATGTGATAAGGGTAACCAAAAGACAAGGCAGACTGTTTAATCCTAGTCAACTCCTGATCCCGGCGATCCTGTGTGGATGAGTGTGTAAATGCGCGATTAATAAGGAAATGAAAAGCAGATAATTTTTGCGACATTGGATGAAAAGAAGTAAAAGGTATAAACGTAGCGGAGAAAGTGGGTTTACGGTAGACGGAAAATGGCAGGGAATTATCAGAAAGATCGCGAAAAAAAAACAAAAGTCGAGGAAAGGCAAAATGCCTGAATTCTCAAATTCAACCTTGAACTTGATAGAAGGGTGTCGTGAAGATAGTAGATTGGCAAAAGAAGTAAGCTCAACAAAACTTGAAGGCCAAGTAACCAAAACGTTGTCGACGTACCTGAAATAAAGAAGTCGTTTTATGGGGAAAACAGGAGTGACGGTATCCTCTAAGTCCTGTAACAAAACCTCGGCAAGCAAGGGACACAGGGAGGACCCCATAGGAGCACCTTCCAACTGTCGATAAATGAAACCTTTAAACCGAAAATATATCTCTTCAAAATAAATCGAAGAGTACACATTATGGAAGAAACTTCATCGGAAGAATAATTAATTCGAGGATCATATTACACTTGTTGAAGACCGGGTTCGGCCTATTTTGGACATTTTACAACGAAGAGCAAGAATGCAAAGGACATTTCCGACAGTATCTTAAGCTTATTGGACCAGAAGGCTTGTCGGAATTAGTCTTTATTGGAAGTGACTAATACCAGCACAAATGCAGGCATAATTAGACGCCTGGAAGAGAAGCACAATTCTTCCGTGCACTGGATTATATGTCAACTTCATTTTAATCAACTGCCTTTACGCCACCTCACTGAAGCACTCGACGGGAAAACATCAGGTCCAAGAGGATTTAGTGGATTGATTGGAAAGCGCCTGAAGACGTGAGCATACCATCCTATCGTTAATTTTCAGAAAATTGAATTTTCGTTTCAGTTCGACATTAACTTTGGAGATCTTAATTCGGATCAACTTTATTTGTGAAAAATTTGTAAGGCAGTCACTGCAGGTGATTTCCCGCAAGATCTGGCAAATCGGGGTCCTGGAACACTTATACATTCCCGTTGGCTGACCCTCGCAAATCGCATTCTACGTTTGTATGTTAAACTAGCGATCCGACACCACAACTTGTCTCATTAGCCACCTTCGTAATGAAAGCATATGCACCACCGTGGTTCACGATCAAATGTAAAGGTACTTGGAAAGATGATCCAAGGACTTTACAGCTTTTTATATATCGGTTTCAGCATCTTCCAGATAATTTAAAGGATACTGTAAAAAGAGTCGTCCAAGACAACACGTATTTTGCCCACGCAGAAAGTTTGCTCGCTGCAATGTTGTTTGACAACAGAAGGTATGTCCGTGAGCTTGCTGTTCGACGCATCATGAAGGCCAGGAAATCTTACGAACAAAAAACTACCTTAAGAAGTTTCGGATTCCTAAGGTGAATATCCAGAGCAATGATTACATCGACCTAATCAACTTGCAAGAGTGTATTGCGACTAAGCTTCCCATCACACGGAAATGCAAAGATGATGGCCTTCTGGAATTACTACTGTCGGATAAATATCAAAGTTCTTGCCACGAATTTACAAAAATACCCTGCCATTCTCAGGCAGTAGAGAGGATGGTAAAGATTATAACACATTCTTCTGCTCATGTGTGCGGCCTTCTTGCAAGAGATGGATTCATCAGAGCAAAAATGTTGGATAGGAAGCTGATGCCAAGTTTTGGAAAAAGTTTGATTTCCAAGTGAAATAAACTCATTCCTCAAGTTATGATATTAGGTCAGGCTTTTGTCTATCATATTTACATAACTTACCGTGCCATTTTCAGAGAAATACGACAAACGTTGAGCTCTTTGGGAAAGCCTAAGAAATTAACTCACGTCTTCGGAATTTTTACCCGTGTTTATACACTCAAAAATGTTAATAAATAACGTGGTTACACAGTATTTTTTTATATTTACAAAATAGAGAAAGAAGGTATTTTTAAAGCATTTTTCCCTATTACTTTGAAACTTCGAGGTTTTTGGGAAAGCCTAAGATATCGAATAATGCCATCCATATTTCGTGGGGTCATTTCAGTAATAAAATCGCAACTATTACACATGGTGACGTTTCCAATTAAAAAAAGTTTTTTTTCGCTGCACCCTAACCTATGTACTGTAAACAACCTATTTCAATGTGCATTCTCGATTTTCTAATTTAACACTTTCTCTTGATTATGCTTAACCTTTGGACACCAGAGTAGTTATGGTCTCAGATGTGCTCATGGAATTTTTAGATCGCGAAACAAAGCGGAAAAAAACGTGGAGACGGGCGCTCAAGTCTCAAGAGATGCATGAGTAGTTTGTTTGCTTTCTTTCCTAGAGCCAGGAACATTGAATTTCAGATGGGCGACTTTTACTGATCGCTGAAGCTCATGGGGTTCTTAACTGGAAGGGCTTACGACCATGACAAAGAATCAATGCCGAAAAACAAGGGGGAATTGGTAAGGACAACAAATCAGTTTCTGCAATTCGTTTTAAATAATCCTTCCGTATCCTCCGTGATTTGTGTTTATGCTACGGATTCGTAGTTTGATTGGAAGTGGAAGAGAAATAGACTTTGAAGCGAACTTTCACGTTTCGCGAGAAATGGAAGGTTGATTTCATTAACTTTTCGATGAGTATTTTGTTCGTTTATCTTATGATTTCGGAATGACTGTAGAGCTTAATGTTTAACTTTCAAGTAGTTTAAATACAGAGAAAAAGTCGATAGTGTTGCAATATTTGGATCACTTTATGTCTTCATACGTACCTTTACGACGAAAGCTGACTAGCATTCAAAGTATAGGCCATCGTGTTGCACCGTCTTTAGCCATCTGTCTGCCAGTTCTTCGATTCTACAGAGGGTGAGTCCAAAGTTTTACAATATTTGGATCACTTTATGTCTTCATACGTACCTTTACGACGAAAGCTGACTAGCATTCAAAGTATAGGCCATCGTGAGTGTTGCACCGTCTTTAGCCATCTGTCTGTCAGGTGTTCTATTATACAGAAGATACCGTCTTTAGCCATCTGTCTGTCAGGTGTTCTATTATAAGTCGAAAGTTTTGCAATATTTGGATCACTTTATGTCTTCATACGTACCTTTACGACGAAAGCTGACTAGCATTCAAAGTATAGGCCATCGTGTTGCACCATCTTTAGCCATCTGCCTGCCAGTTCTTCGATTCCACAGTTCTTGTCCTTCGAGAGAAAGAACTCCTTCACACCAGCTGTCACCTCCTTCTGGTTGTTGAAGGGCCGCCTTCGAAGGAAGTGGGCCACGGACCCGAACAGTTAATAATCCGACAGGGTAAGGTTCGAATTATATGCTGGGTGTGACATCAGTTCGATGCCCTCAAGTTCCTGAAGCTTCGCCCGGGTCGTTCGCGCGGTATGAGGCCGAGTGTTGTCCTGCTGTAAGAGAGAACGCTTTCTGTTCACAAGTGTCGGGTACTTCTCCTCCAAAACGGCATACATCCGCTCCAGCTGTTCAGAGTAGAGGTTGGCGTTGATGGTCCCACCGTCCGGAACAAATTCGTAATAGATTATTCCCTCGAAATTCCACTAGACGCAGAGCATCACCTTGTGCTCGAAGCGCCCACGTTTGGCAACAGGTTCAGGAAACTGGCCCTGGCTCAACCACTACTAATGTGTGTAGGATTATGGAAATAGACCCACCTTTCATCGCACGCTATAATTCTCTTGATGAAACGTACATCGCGCGGGTTTTCTAGGAGTTTCGTGCACACTTCCACTCGGCGGTTTACTTCAGCTGGCGTCAGTTCGTAAGAGACAATTCGGCAGCTCCTGTAGACATTGCCGAGGTCCTGAAGGTGACGAACCACGGTGGTCTGTGACATGCCCAGCTCGCCTGATGATCTCCGAGTGCTGTTTGCTGGATTTGCCTCTACAGCCTGGCGTACAGCCTCCGAATCCACGATTCTCGGCCTACCTGAGTTTCCTAATTAGCCGGCTGATCATCGTGGTTTCTCTCAATACAGACACCCGACGTGGACCAGGAGCATTAAACAGAGGTCATCGCTCCCTCCACGTTTATAAGTGAGTCGCAGAAAAATTCTCATTGGCCTCCATCGGGAATCGAACACAGGGTCTTTCAGTTACGTAACTGGAAGACCCTTGGTTCGATTACCGGTGGCGTACAATGAGAATTTTTCCGTGACTCACTTATAAACGTGGAGGGAGCGATGACCTCTGTTTGATGTGGTTTCTGTCACCTGAGCGAAATTTCTTGAACCATCTGTGCTCCACTAAACCTTCCCCTTTCGCATGACAATCGTTTCGTGTTGCTTGAGCAGCGTTATGGCCGAATTCACACTCGTAAAGCAAAAGTTTCCTAATTAGCCGGTTGTGGTTGTTCATCGTTTAGGCGTCCCAACCACAGACAGAACTACCACATGCAATGCTGTTCACAGCAACGTGGAATAATCGTGCGTGCTCGAAGCATTGTTTCGAGCATTAGAAAAGCCATGAGCATTAGATATCTTGCCGAAATGAAATATAATCCACATATAACAATCCTATATTATTAGGTGTACAAATAAATTTTTAAAGCGTTTTAAGACAAGGCAATATGTAATTTGAGAGAAAACAGCAATACCTTTGCGAATCAAAATACGCGCCGTCATTATCTATCACCTTTCGCCATCGGTCGGGCAGCTAAAGGATTCCAGCCATGAAGAATACTTCGTCGTGTGACGCGATGAAGTCGTCAACCCATTTTTGCACATGTCCGGAACCGTACAGCAGACAAACCATGTTGCATCGATCGGAACAAATGTTAGTCCGAAGGGACTATACGCCGGGTGCTCGAAAACTTCCCAGTGCAGCGCCAATAACGTTTCCTTGACTGATTTCGCGACATGCGGCGTCACGTTGTCATGCAGTAATTTCACGGGACGCAATCCTTTGCCTGTGAATGGACGTTTCCGACAGATTTCCTGATTCAATCGCAGAAATCTTTGCTTGTAGGGATCAGCAGTAACAGTTTGACCCTGTTCCAATAGTTCATCATGAAGCACACCCTTCATATCCGACCAGATGCACAGCATAACTTTCTTGGAGTGAATATTGCGTTTCGGTGTCGAAGTCGCTGCATCACCGGGGTCTACTCAGTGGTTTTTGCGTTTGGGATTGTCGTACCATATCCACTTTTCATCACTCGTAACAATTTTCCACAGGAAAGACTTTCTGTGTTGTTTATTTAACAGATTCAAACACTTCATGACGCGCTCATCTTTGTTCCCCTGGCTCAGGTCGTGTGGCACCCATTTTCCTTCCTTCTGAATCTTTCCCACTGCGCGTAAACGATTGGAAATGGTTTGTTGAGTTACCCTCAGTTGTTCAGCTAGTACTTTTTGCGTTTGAGACGAATCTTCATCCAGCAATGTTTGCAATTCCTCATGTGCAACTTTCTGCGGGGCGTCGCTACGTTCTGAATCGCCAATATCAAAATACCCTGCTTTAAACCGTCTAAACCAAAACTCACACGTGCTTTTCGATACAATATTCCCCCTAGGACAGAACAGATCGATGCCCATGCCTTTGCAGTACTTTTTATTTGATGAAATTCGTAAGGAATGTAGTGTCGAATAAATGCAGTATCGCTTGCCATGTTTCACCTACCGACTTGGAAGTGCGTTTGCCTGTTGGGCAAACGCATTTTAAACTCTGGACCAGTTACGGTCACATGACAACAACCGCGGGGGAATGTCGGATATGTAAATTAGCGGAATGCGTCACACAAAAAACGCTTACAAATTTATTTGTACACGTAATACATATCGTACTGCTCTCAAACTATATCTCTCAGAACAACAACTCTCAGCCTTTAAACATAGCTTTCTCTCTCTCTCTCTCTCTTCCTATCAACAGAGCTTTGTAACGCTTAATGCAGCTCTCTCTAAACTAAGGGTGGGGAATATGCGGCCTTCTAGGCCATTAAGTGCGGCCTTTTGAGTGAATCCGAATTTTGCAGAACAAATCCTTTTATTTTTATTAATACGTTTTTGTTTGTCTTTTATTATTATTTTTTTAATCTTAAAAAGGCCGTATTTAAAATACCAAATAGTAAAAGAAGATTCAACAAAAAAATCCTCCCCGACTGACGGCCACAATTAAAACATTAGTAAGTCATAAGGGCTGTTTTGACACCTGCTACGCTCACGATTTCATTCTATGGCTCCTAAAGAACTACAGATGGAATTCATTGAGCGCTCAGAAGATGACATTTTAAAGTCCTTATTTGACGCTAAGAAAGATCCAGTTTAAATGTGGAAATATGCAATAGAATACCAACGCCTTCGGCAGCATGCACGAAAAATGCTTTCTTGCTTTTCAACCACTTATTGCCGCGAATATACACTGCTGGCCACCCAAAATGCAAAACCAAGAAAGAAGCATCCGATTGGCCTGAAATTCGTAGCATGCTTCGCCCGCGAGAGGACGTGCAAACGATTAGCATTGCAGGGCATATTCAAATCATGTGCGCCCGGCACGCCACCGAAAAGCACTATAAGAAGGGTGCACAGAAGTAAGTAGTGGAAGTGTGTTGTGCTGCCGGACCTGTGCGTGGGAAGCTTCCTGATGGCTCGTCGCAGAATACGGCAGTCATTCCAGCACGTTTCGGAGTTCGACAGAGGACGAATAGTGGCTTATCGCGACAGCTGTTTATCGTACCGAGACATCGGCGCCCGTGTGCGACGACATCCAGCCACAGTGAGGCGAGTATGGATTCGGTGGGTGTAGGAGGGACGGACGGACCGACGTGAGCGATTGCCGCGGCCGCGGCACACCACCGAACGAGAGAACCGGCATGTTGTGCGGCGGTCATTTACGGCTCGCACCGCCACATCACGAACGTTAGCGCAGGAAATAGGGTGTGTTGCGCAACAACCTGTGTCAGCACGTTACGTTCTACGTCGTCTGCAGGAGCGGGGACGTGTCGCACTGCACCCATTGCTGCGATTACCATCGACGTTATACCACCGGCGAGTGCGGCGGCAGTGGGCCGTTGAACGCCGCACCTGGACTACGGAATGGTACGACATTTTCTTCTCCGACGAATCCCGCTTCTGCCTGCAACACCACAATTGTCGGATCTGCGTGTGGCGGCACCGCGGCGAGAGACTGTATGACGCCTTCATTATGCATCGCCATACCGGTTCGTCGCCTGGAGTTATGGTTTGGGGAGCAATTGGATATGACACCCGCACCCTTCTGGTACGCATCGCCGGTACACTCAACAGCCACCGCCCCATCTCCGACGTTTTGAAGCCTGTAGTCCTCCCTTACCTGCAGGACCTGCCAGCAGCCACGTTTCAACAGGACAATGCGCGCCCGCACGTGGGACGCATCGTGCAACAATTCTTCACGGCCCACCAGGTGTCACTGCTGCCGTGGCCTGCCTGTTCTCCAGATATGTCGCCCATCGAACACGTCTGGTCGCTGATCGGCAACCGAGTGGCCTGGCAAGCAACACCCGCGTCTACGCCTGATGAACTGTGGCAACGTGTGGAAGCAGCCTGGACCGACATACCCCAAGCCCGCATCCAAAGCCTCTTTTGTTTGATGCCGCAGCGTGTAGCGGCCGTTATTGCCAGCCATGGGGGCCACACAAACTATTGATGTCTGCGTGTTCCGCAAGTCGCACGGGCCTGTAAGCTCAATCGTTTCATCTTTGTATCTGTTGTTATGTGTCCAGTAAATCTGGCTTTGCTATCTCGTGTCCTTCTTGGTGTTGCATTTTGGGTGGCAAGCAGTGTCCATTCTCCTACCTAACCCAAATCAATACGCCCTTAAGTTCACATGACGGATACCCATCTAGAGGAACAGCTAAAAGTGCCGATCTCCATCTTGGTACTTAATATTCAAATGCTTTCCAACAAAAAGCAGTCACAACAAAGTCATTAAAGTGTTAGTTAACTTTAGAATGAGCAATTGTTTTTTCAGTTTCTAAAGATAGTTAGTACATAGTAAGATTTTTACAAAATAATGTACATTTCGAAGTACACCCATGAGTCATCACATTATGACCACCTACCTAATAAGCTGTAGGACCCCCTTAAGCCCGCAAAACAGCGGCCACTCGGCGAGGCATCGATTCCATGAGGTGGTAATACGTACCCTGGGGTATCTGGTACCATAATGTCAACAGCAGGTCCTCCAGTTCCCGTACATTTCGGGGTGACGGTGATTTAGCACGAACCCGTTTTCCCAAGTCGAACCACAAATGTTCGATTGGGTTCATGTCAGGTGAATTTGGAGGCACAGAAAGTCACTAGCATGTTCCGTGAACCACTCCTTGACAATTTTGGCTCTGTGGCATGGTAATGGTTAACACCAGCGGGGAACACAGTTGCCACGAATGGGTGAACTTGGTCCGCAACGATGTTCAGGTACCTGAAAGCTGTCAGGGATTGTGCTATTGGGATAATGGGACCTAAAGTGTCCCAAGAAAACATAGCCCACAGCATAACATCGCCACCGCCGGCCTGTTTCCGCCCAACAGTGCATCCAAGTGCCATAGCCTCCTTTGATAATCGGCGTTATCAGCGCTCGGCTGTCTATGTGATACACAAGGAATCTTGATTTGTCAGACCATGCTACTTTCTTCCAATCATCCACGGTCCAATCTCGATGATCTTGCGTTGTTTGCGATGACATACAGTGAGAATTGGGACGCGGCAGGGTTTTCGGCTAGGCTGGTCCATGCGCAGTAGACTGCGATGAACTGTTGGCTGTGACACATTGCCCTGATAACCTCTGTTGTAGCTGCGGGCGATTTGTCGCATTGTAGCCCTGCAGTCGCTGTGAACAATACACGACAATCTCCAGTCTCTTCCGGCATTGATGAGCTGCGGTCAACCCACGGCTGGACGACGGTACGTCGTTTGGCCATCTGTGCACCACTTTTGATACGTACTCACTACAGCGCCACGTGAACAACCCACACGCCGCGTCGTTTTCGAGGACGTAGTTCCGAGGAGCCATGCCATCACAATTTATCCTTTATCAAACTCCGATAA
The DNA here is from genome assembly GCA_039090855.1 of Macrothele yani. Lineage (NCBI taxonomy): Eukaryota > Metazoa > Arthropoda > Arachnida > Araneae > Macrothelidae > Macrothele > Macrothele yani. The sequence goes on along the minus strand of CM077021.1, from coordinate 8,847,906 downwards.
ATCGGTAGCTTTTCCCATTCTGACACCGTACTCTCTACTAACCGAAAGCCGGTCCTCGTGTTGTACATGTACTGCTCTGTGAAGTTCATCTGCGCCACCGTTCGGGCTCCAGGAGGTCTCATTTCTCTAGGCTGGGGGTGGTCATAATGTAATGACTTATCGGTGTATATCTAATTGAAGTTTCTTGAATGCGGCCTTTTTTTAGATTACAGTTAACTTAATGCGGCCTTTTTTTTTTTTTTTTTTTTTTTGCTTGGAGGTTTAACGACCACCGTGAGCAACTCAATGGGCTATAAGCAGTCGCCCGTCCCTAATTTAGGGTCACTGGTTCCAGGGAAGGGAGAGAGCCAGTGCCGTAAGACAAACACAACATCCATGCCTCACCGGGATTCGAACCCGGACTCCTTACGGACGAATGATCAGAGGCCAGTGCCTTAGACCACTGCGCCACCGGGGCGGCAATGCGGCCTTCCAACATGAAAATGTTCCCCACCTCAACTGTTATCGAAATTCGCTTTATTTACCTTTTGAGTACACTTTGACCCACAGTCAAGTTGCCAACTGTGTAAAGCTCGTCTGGAGAAAATCATGTTAAGCCAGAAAGGGGAAAACAAATTTACACTGCAGCTCAAAAGGAAAACTAAGTTAGTGGTATACGTCATAATCTTATGCTTTAAAATGAGATGGTATCCAGCTCTCAAATCCAACGATTATGCTTATTTATCTCCTCTTTTTGAAATATATTTTTTAATTATTCAGGGCATGTTTTCAAAAGATTCTCACTGATTCTTTAACTCACTCTTCCAAAATGACATTTCTGGTTATTCAGTCCGTGCTGTCATGTGAATATTTGATAATGCCTTCGGTACGACTTTATCTGGTTATTCACCTCTTTTGTTCAAAGTTGCTTTCCTGGTCCTTTACCTCATTCTCCCCAAACGACTTTTTGGAAACTCATCTGATATATTCAAACTGCCTTTTTTTTTTGGTTACCCTTGCTTTAAAAATGAACGAATTTTCTTGTTATTTATTACGTGCTTTCAAAATGTCGCTTTTGTTCATGCATTCCAAATAATTTTTATGGTAATTTATCTTGCTCTGCTGAAACGACTTCTTTCTTGGTCGTTTATCCCATTCTTTTGAACGGACTTTTGTGGTTATTGTGTCCCATGCATTCGAAATGACTTTCTGGTTATTGATCTGGTGCTTCCTAAATAACTGTCTAGAAATGAAAAGAACGTGAATACGAAATATTTAAGATAATGAGGGAAACTTGCTCTGGTGGTAGGGACCTACGCTGAACAAAATAAATCGAAGCAGTAAAATATTAGGAAAATGTACCTAAAAATACCTATTAGCCTTGTAAACAGCCTCGATTCAATGTGGCATTGATTCAACGAGATATCGTTCCACAGGTTGTGAAAACACAAGTTTGTCTGCGACGGAAATCGAATCCCCTCACTCCGAAGTAAGTCTCTCTCCCAACTGAGCTGCGCGGACAAAATGTCTCGCCGAAGATTTGCCTTCTTGACACATGTTTTCACCTCTGTAGTACGTCACATCATCTCCCTCTTATTTGTTTTTGAAGCGAAGTAGAAATATTTCATTAATTCCAAACAATGTGTGGAACAAACATCACATATTTTTCGAAGAACCCAACGGCCAGTTTTCCACAATCGGGCGCCAATGTGAAAACACAAGTTCGTTCGCGTCGGGCATCGAACCCGTGTTCCGTCACTCCGGAGTAAGTCGCTCTCCCAACTGAGCTACGCGGACAGAATGTCTCGCTGCAGATTTGCCTTTTTGGCACATGTTTTCACCTCTGTAGTACGTCACAAGGTACCTAAGGCGTTCAATAAGTTCTAAGCCTAACATACAAAGACAAAAGTTTTTTTTAAAAACACACCTCTATTTTCCCACAAAGTCTCCCCTGACTTGGATACACTTGTACCGATCACATGGCCAATCCCCGCTGCGAAAAATGTTTTAGCTGCCCCGGTGGCGCAGTGGTCTAAGCGATGGCTTCTGATCATTCCTCCGTGATGGGTCCGGCTTCGAATCCCGGTGAGGCATGGATGTTGTGTTTGTCTTAGAGCACTGGCCCTCTCCTTTACCTGGAGACAGTGGCCTTAGATTAGGGACGGGTGACTGCTTATAGCCCATGGAGTTGCTCACGGTGGTCGTTAAATCTCCAATAAAAAACAAGCAAAATAAAAAGCGCTTTATCTTTCCCTTCAAACCAGCTCTTCGTTGCCTCCTTCAGTTAAGAATCACCCGTAAAACGGCCATCCCGCAGATCTTCTTACAGACTTTTGAAGAGGAAGAAGTCAGTAGGGGTGCGATCAGGTGAGTACGGTGGATGCACAAGCCTTTGGAAGTCACAATCTGTCACAGCCTGCATGGAAACACCTGAGTGTGGATTGGAGCATTGTTCTAAAGTAGCAGAACACCCCGTTGCAATTTTTCTCGCCATTTAATCTTGATAGCTTGCAGGAAATTGTCGCAATAGCACGGAATAATAGCTAGAATTCATAGTCCTTTTATGGGGCTAGTAATCAATTAATATCAACCCTTCGGAGTCGTAAAAAGTGGGGCCATAATCTTCCGGACAGATGGTTGTGTTTTGAACTTTTTTGGCGGTGGTGATCCATGATGTTTCCACTGCATGCTCTCTTGTTTAGTATCAGGGTTCCAATGGTGAAGCCACGTCTCATCACCAGTCACAACAGAAGTCATCTGGATCGCTGTCATTGTGGTCTAGTTGAACCCGACTTGCTTCAACACGATTTTCTTCATCTCAGTTGACAACATTCGAAGAGCCCATCAGTCACAGACTTTTGAAATCCCTATCCTTTCATGCAAAAATGGTCCAATACAGCCGATACCTAACTTCGGTTCCTCAGCAATCTGGGCGACACGGATTTGCCGGTTTGACATCACCAGATCCTCCACTGTCTAGCATATTCCATCTGCTGTCACTTTCGCTGAGCATCCCACGCGAGGGTCATTTTCCAACGAGTCTTTTCCCGTTCAAAGAGAGCAGTCCAACTTTTAACTGTGACATATGAAGGTGCACCATCGATGTACACACAGGTCATCCATTCATGAATACTGCGTGGTGTTTCACCTTCTATAACGAAGTAAATGTCTCCGTCATTTTTTGTCCACGCCGGGCATCGAACCCGGGTCCCCTTAATCCGGAATAAGTAGCTCTCTCAACTGAGCTACGCGGACGTATGCTCTCGCTGCTATCTGCCTTTATCTCATGTGCGTCCTGCGTGGCAGGCACGCCACATCTCCCCCCACCCCCGAAAGAGGGCCGGGCATATGGCCCATGGGTCAGCCGGGACCATGTATAGCTGTAGGCAGTCATCCGCTGAAGTACGTACATTGGAGAAATCCCAGTCAATTTAGTGTGTGGAACGTAACATCACGCATTTATTTTTCGAAGTGCGGAAGACGGGATTCTCTTATTTTTCCTGTCTCGCGGTGTGGAAAGAACATCACACCAGTGCGAGAACTTTAACGGCCAGGTCATTCCTGAAGTTCGGGCGCCAATATAAAGAAGTCAATTTCTCCGTCATTTTTGTCCACGTCGGCATCGAACCAGGGTCCCCTCATTCCGGAATAAGTCGCTGTCCCAACTGAGCTACGCGGACGTATGCTCTCGCTGCTATCTGCCACACTTCCTTCGTCCAAAATTCAATCATCGCTCGGTTCCGCAATTTCATATGTCGCTCATACATTGTCACTTTATAGACTTCAATGCACGGTGGTGCCGTCTCAAATGCTGACACAGCGACGAGGCGTTGCTGTTATATAACTTAAGACTGATGCAATACTTTACAATACTTGAGTCATCCGCCAACCAAACTTCACGGTCAGGCTTATAGGTACCACAATTTCATCTGTCGCTCATCCATTGACACCTTATAGACTTCAATGCAATGTGGCGCCGTCTCAAATTGTGTTTCGCACAGCGACGTGGCGTGGCTGTTATATAACTGAAGAATGATGCAATACTTTGCAATACTTGAGCCACTCCAAGTATTGCAAAGTATTGCAAGTATGTCCGATTTCAAAAATTCCTTCTTTGTTGGATGGCGTTTGCAAAAATGTTTTTCAAATAATTCCAAATTTGCAAAATGTTTTTCAAATAATTCCAAATTTGCAAATTTTTTTTCAAATAATTCCAAATTTGCAAAATGTTTTTCAAATAATTCTTTGTTGGATGGCGCGTTTCCAATGCAAATGTTTCTCAAATAATTCCAAAATTTTCCAGTAATTAGTAGCCTTTTCGCTAGGGGGCGTTTAGGTAAATTGCGTTTTCCCCGATATCTCTGCTTCTAAAACTCCGATTTGAAAATTTTTTCCTGTATCGCATACAGTTCCTGATGAAAAATTTTTGCATATAATTTCTAATATTTGGTAAAATAGTTTGGCCACCAGGGGGCGTAAGCGTCAATTTCTGTTTCTGATGTATTTGCAGCAAAATCTGAAACTCCTGGAAACACAATTGAAAAAATTCTTTCGTGGACCGATACCGCTCCCATCGAAAAACCTTTGGAGAATACTTTCTTCTTAAAAGAATGCATGGTTTTCCCGCCAGGGTGCGTAGATGCATAGCTTATTTTTGTCAATATCTCTGCATCAAAAAGTCCGATTTGAAAAATTCTTTCTTTGTTGGACAGCATTTCTGCTGCTAAATGTTTCTCACATAATTTCAAATTTTTCTTAACGCACAAGTTTGCCACCAGAGGGCGTAAGCTTACGTTTCCGTTTACAGCAATATCTGCGGTACTAGAAACTCGATTGAAAAACTTCTTTCTTCGGCAGGTATTACTGTCTTTCATAACAGTTCCATTGACTTTGAATAACTTTGATAAGTTTAATTCACGCCAGAACGGATTCAAAAGACGTGCTCATTACAACCGAAAATTCGGTGTCATCTTTCTTGTTTTCTCCTCCTCCTGTAAATCTCAGCTACATTTATTCGCAAAGACAGCGAAAGTAACATTACTACAAAGCAAAAAGAAAAAAAAGTTTTTTTTTTTTTTTTTGATTGGAGGTTTAACGACCACCGTGAGCAACTCAATGGGCTATAAGCAGTCGCCCGTCCCTGATTTAGGGTCACTGGTTCCAGGGAAAGGAGATAGCCAGTGCCGTAAGACAAACACAACATCCATGCCTGACCGGGATTCGAACCCGGATCCCTTACGGACGAATGATCAGAGACCAGCGCCTTAGACCACGGCGCCACCGGAGCGGCAAAAAAAAGTTAAAAAGTTATTCGTAAGGATGGGAAAAAAAACGAGTCATTCGAAGTTCATTCAGTGTCAGCTGTCATTACGGAACATCAGAGAGTCATGCATGTATGAAAAGGAAAATAGAGATAAAAAAAAATAGAGGAACATTTCCTATGTACACCTAATGAGGAAATATACGGGAGAGAATCGACATCTGCTCAGTATACCACGCAGGTGCATTGAGAGGAATCGATTTTGCAAGGATCATTATCCAAGTTTCGAAGGTCAGCATTCATCTCTCAATATCAGAAGTATGCATAACGAGGAAGAAGGGAGCCACCGTGCTGAATTAGAAATTGGCTGAGACTACTAGCAGTTTCGTCACCGTAGAGAAGCCCCTGCTACGCAAGCGGCGATCGATCTCCGGGCAATCATTCTGAACATTCTAAAGGTCTGCTTTTATCATCCAACGTGAGGGAAATATCTAGTACTCTTCAGAGCTGAAATCATTAGGTACCTATGAAGACAGTGGATCTTAGCTCATTAATATGCTGTTTGAGAGAACATATCACTGGAAAATGACTCTCGCTCACACATATTTGGATTTGACTAATCAGATTTATGCCCCTCATGTACTGACACAGGATCAATTACGAGTCAAAATGCTCTGAACATTTTGATTCAACCTTGAGGCCAGATCACTGCGGGGTCTGGGTTCGAAACCAGGACATTGATGCTGCGTTTGTTCTTAACACGCTGGTTCTTCACCTTTTAAGGAACTATACTCGGGGCAAAGCTAACCTGATTACATTGTTAATGTTGTGAAACCGATTCACCGACAAGATACCTCTTGTGTATCAGTATTTCTCCGCGCACTGATGGGGTGCCGTGTGTGGCGGACCCCTTCCCCTAAGGGTGACTTAAGGCCAGTATAAAGGAGACTTCCTGCGTTCCATCACGATGTCACCACTCAACCCCCACACCTTCTCAACCTTGCTGACCACCAGACAAATGAAGTCTGAATGAGTATTTTAAAACAGTAACCACGAAGAAAGGAGAAAGCTTAATCGCCCAACCATTATCTTCCCATATGCCCTCAGGCTAACACAATTCTTCCCCCGCAGGAAATATCCTCCGTGTATACTGTACAGCCTCTCTGAAGCAAACCACAAGTGACAATGACGTCGCCAAAATGCGAGTATTTGTATCTTTTACAAACGCTACCGAAACTGGGATCTTTATTTTTATAATGTACGTACGTACAACATTTAGAGCATCTACACTGAAGAGCAATTGAATTAGAGATACCTGTCTAGTAAAGTGTAGCACCACCTTTCAACCTGATGACGGCGGCGATTCGTCTCGGCATGGACTCGACAAGACACCGGAAGCGTTGGGAAGCCATACGGATCCACTACCCCTGAACAAGTTCCCACAGTTCACGAAGATTTCATGGAGGGAGGTCATCTCTCTCGATGGCATCGCAGATGTGCTGAGGTCAGGTGACCTAGCTGGCCAAGGAAGCGAGGTCACATCGGTGGAGTGTTCATCCAACCATTGGGATACAATTCGTAAGCTGCATTGTCTTCTTGCAGGATGAGGTCCCTAGTGGGATGTTGAAGACGCACAAACGGAAGCAAATGGTCGTCCAGGATATCCCGGTAACGTTGACCAGTGAGGGACGATGTCACACTACCAGGGGTCCCATTTTAGTCCACGTAAACAGTCCCCAGACGAAGGTGCCACCCCCACCAGCTTGAAGAGTATACCCTGCTAGCAAGAAGGATCCATCGCTTCATGTGGTTTGCGCCGTACTCGTATCCTGCCATCCACATGTACCAACGTGAATCTCGACTCATCAGACCAGGCAACATTTTCCCACATGTCTAGGGTCCAGTGGCGATGTTCCCGTTCCCATGCTAATCTTTTCACCCTGTGGTGTGCGGTCAGCAGCGGTATCCTTGTGGGACGATGGCTTCTGTACCCCATAGCGAGGAGATGGTTCTGGATGGTGTGGCTGCTTACACGTTTTTGCGCACCAGCGTTAAATTGCCGAGTGATTTCTTGCACTGTGGCCCGTCTATCCGCTGTTACAATGCGAGCTAGCCGACGATGACCCCGCTCATCCAAACGCTGTTGTCCACGGCAGTTGGCCCTTGCAGAGATGGTTTAAATGGATTCGATGCACTCACGTTGCACCCGTGACACAGTGGCTCGTGAAAATCCCAGTGCCTGCACGACTTCCGAGATGGAGTGACCCATTCGTCGGGCCCCGACAATTTGCCCACGATAAAATGCGCTTAGATCCTTCGTCTTACCCATACTGCGTCCGACTCGTACTCTGTCTCTAACTCAATTGCTCTTCGGTGTATATATCCATGTTCGTTTTCGGTCTCAGTTCAAACTCAAATACGGGCTTTTCAACTAGAACTATATTATGCAGTGGAAGTAGACACTCCGTAACTTTAATTCCATAATCAGGTTAGCCATGCCCCAAGTATAGTGACTCTAAATTAGGTATAATAGATGTCTTGAACACCGAAACAGAATACCAAAAAAAAAAAAAAAAAAAAAAGGTGTGGTGAGATCAACTCTTTCCAAACGAAGAAACGACAATATAGGGCAATTGCAAACTTCGGTAATAGCTTTAACAAGAAAAATGACACAGAATTTTCGGGTGTAATGAGTACGTCTTTTTTTTTTTGAATCCGTTCAAACGAGAATTAAATTTATCGAAGCTATTATAAAGTCAATGAAACCCGAATGGAAGACAGTAGTATATTTGACCGAAAACAGAAGTTTTTCAATAGGGCTTTTAATCCCGCAGATATTGCTGTAAACAGAATCGTGCACTTACGCCTCTGGTTGAAGACTTGTGCGTTCAGAAAAATTTGAAATTACACTGCTGGCCACCCAAAATGCAACAATAAGAAGGACACGAGATAGCAAAGCCAGATTTATTGGACACATAACAACAAATACAAAGATGAAACGATTGAGCTTACAGACCCGTGCGACTTGCGGAACACGCAGGCATCAATAATTCGTGTGGCCCCCCCATGGCTGGCAATAACAGCCCCTACACGCTGCGGCATCAAACGAAAGAGGCTTTGGATGTGGACTTGGGGTATGTCGGTCCAGGCTGCTTCCACACGTTGCCACAGTTCATCACGGGTGGTGCTTTCCGGGCCACTCGGTTGCCGATCAGCGACCAGACGTGTTCGATGGGCGACATATCTGGAGAACAGGCAGGCCACGGCAGCAGTGACACCTGGTGGGCCGTGAAGAATTGTTGCACGATGCGTGCCACGTGCGGGCGCGCATTGTCCTGTTGAAACGTGGCCGCTGGCAGGTCCTGCAGGTAAGGGAGGACTACAGGCTCCAAAACGTCGGAGATGGTGCGGTGGCTGTTGAGTGTAGCGACTATGCGCACCAAAGGGGTGCAGGTGTCATATCGAATTGCGCCCCAAACTATAACTCCAGGCGACGGATCGGTATGGCGATGCATAATGCAGGCGTCATACAGACTCTCACCGCGGTGCCGCCACATGTGGATCCGACCATCGTGGTGTTACAGGCAGAAGCGGGATTCGTCGGAAAAGACAATGTCGTGCCATTCCGTAGTCCAGGTGCGGCGTTCAACGGCCCACTGCCGTCGCACTCGCCGGTGGTGTAGCGTCAATGGTAATCGGAGCAATGGGCGCCGTGCGACAAGTTCCCGCTCCTGCAGACGACGTCGAACGGTACGTGCTGACACAGGTTGTTGAGCAACACACCCTAATTCCTGCGCTAACGTTCGCGATGTGGCGGTGCGAGCCGTCAATACCCGCCGCACAACATGCCGGTCATATCGTTCGGTGGTGTGCCGCTGCTGCGGCAATCGCTCACGTCGGTCCATCCGTCTCTCCTACACCCACCGAGTCCATACTCGCTTCATTGTGGCTGGTTGTCGTCCCACACGAGCGCCGATGTCTCGGTACGATAAATAAATCGCTGTTGCGATAAATCACTATTCGTCCTCTGTCGAATTCCGAAACGTGCTGGAATGACTGCCGTATTCAACGACGAGGCATCAGGAAGTTTCGCACGCACAGGTCCGGCAGCACAATACATTTCCACTATATGTAGAGGATTTTAGGAAGGGAGTGTCTGACCCCAGGTCGTAAACAACCCTTAGAAATAGGAAACTAGGCGATTTGGGCTACAGCGCCCGATAGGAAAGTGACACGGAAGCGAAGTAGAAAGGGGAGGAAGACGCCCTTATTTATTACCGGGGGGCAGTACCCGGGGTCCGACGGCTTAACGTGCCCATCCGACGCACGGCAGGTATTTAGTGGATCGAGCGTTCGTACCTGTCTGGGATCGAACCTGAGGCACTTCCCGTGGTAGTCACGAACGTTGCCCACTCAGCCACCCGCGGCCTACCCCGCCTTCTGTGCACCCTTCTTATAGTGCTTCTCGGTGGCGTGCCGGGCGCACATGATTTGCATATGCCCTGCAATGCTAATCGTTTGCATCTCCTCTCGCGGGAGACGCATGCTGCGAATTTCAAGCGAATCGGATGCTTTCTTCTTGGTATTGCATTTTGGGTGGCCAGCAGTGTTTATGAGAAACATTGCGCAGCGGAAACGGTCTCCAACAAAGAAATAATTTTCCAAATCGGACTCTTAAAATCAGAGATATCGAAAAATATAAGATATGCATCTACGCCCCCTGGCGGGAAAAACATGCATTATTTAAAGGAGAAAGTATTCTCAAAAGGTTTTTCGATGTGAGTTGCATCGATCCAAGAAAGAATTTTTTAAGACTAGTTTTCAGGAGCTCAGATTTTGTCATTCTACGCTTGGAAATCCCATGGCTTTCCCCTTGGAATCGTGCTGAGTCGCTTCCGACAGGAGCCGTTTTTCGTCAACAGCGATCTTCTTCAGGCTTTGACGGCCACTCCTGTTTTGTCTGCACCCTGCTACTCGATTGTCTGCTCGGGTCTCCCTTTTCAGCAACGATATCTGCATCCGATGCTTCTCAGACATTGCTTTGGGGTGTTCTTGGCCCAGTACTCAGCGTCGCACCATATCATTGCATCTGACGCTTCGAAGATTAACTACTCGGTGGCGATCGGGTATTTTTTTCCAAGAAACAATTCCAGCCGTTCGTTCTCCTTCTCGACCATTTCCTCAGTGTTCTCGGCTGAAACGTGGGCCCTAATAACAGCGCTTGAATTTGCCCCCGGCCCGGGCGGTGGCCTCTTGCTGCTTACGGATAGTCTTTCTGTTCTACAGGCTTTGTTGGCATTAAACCGCAAATCTCAAGACATTATCGTTCTTCTGCATGATTCTCTTCAACGCCTCCGCTCTTGCTACGAGGACATTGTGCTCGTTTGGTGCCCGGCTCATGTTGGTCTTCCAGCGAATGAGGCCGCTGACGCTGCCGCCCGACGGGGCCATGCTGAGGGCCTGGCACTGTCCCCTCCCCCAGTTACAGCCTCCGACGCTGCTCGGCACAGTGGTAACATGCTCATCTCCGCTTCTGATTCAGCCTGGCTTTCGTCCGGGTGGGCAGAGCGATATCCGTTCATCAGCTTCCGTCACAGATGACCTAGCGAACATTGTTATCGAAGTTCCTCAGCGATCATAATTCAGAAATTACGCACGGACATGGCACCTTTAAACAGCTACCTCTTTCTGATTCGAAAACGTTCTTCCCCGAGGTGCTTCTGTGGCTCCGGGCCTGAGACTGTTCCTCACTTCCTCCTCTCCTGCCCTGCGTACAGTGCATATCGGAGGGTTTGTTTTGGAGTGACAACCCCTCCTTCCTCAACTTCCGTCTCTGCTCAAACGTATTCCTTGTTGGACTTTCGGAACGCTTCGGTGGCAAAACGTAAAGTTCGGGCCTTGGAGAAATTTATAACTCTCTCACGACGTTTCTCCTTGAGAACTCTCCATTTCTAAACTTCCTTCTCATGAGCGTGTCCCTTGATGGACTTTCTGTGCTGCTGACGTGGCTTCACGTGCTGGTCGCAAGGAGGTTCACCTCCTTGGCTGGTCGTGCATCTTCGAAATTCTTAGTGATCAGGAGATATTTTCGCTATTACCGCATGGCCAACTAGTTGCTGTGAGGCATAAAGCTTAGTCTATAGGCCTCATCGTCTTATTAAAAACCCCAAAAAACTCAGATTTTGTTGCAATTGTCAGGTCAAGTCACGATAGAAACATTGAGGTACTTTGAAGGTGATATTTGTGATTGTAATAAAGCAATATGCTAAGTTAGTACGGGTCTCGTTTTGTTACTTTGGGTCCATGAAGTGGTGCTTCATCGATTTTGAGCAATATAAGTTGCTGTTACAGCTTATAGATATGTTACTGTGTATTATGAGATTTACATGGTGAACAACACTTTGGTAGCTCCTATTCCGATGATGATGACGATACCAGCTCTATTGACTTAGTGGAATCGTGATCGTTTCATGTATCACTGAAGACTGGTAAGGTACATTTTCTACTACATCGCTTGCTTCCAGGGGTGTCTATCATATTTGAGAGCTCATTGACTATTAACTTATAGATATGACACAAAAATTTTGTTTGGTGTGTTCGGCTGTAATCCGTGCTGAAGAGGGGGTTCAATGCTACGGCAGATGCGGCGGCAGATACCATTATGCTTGTTGTTCAATAACAGAAAATGTTTACCGACGTCAAAACAGAAAAAACTGAAATGGCAATGTGATAGTTGTCGACGGGGTGCATTACATGATTCCGGTGTCCATTCTGAGGAAGCGACTTCCACGAGAAAAAACATTAATTCCGAGGTGAAATTGGTGAAAGAGTGTGCCAGTGGCAGTGATTCTCAGTCTGTTCTGGAGTCTGTCGACATAAAGCTAGATGCTATTAACGAATTAAAGATTGAGATACTAGATTTGAAGAGATCAGTTGAGTTCTTTTCACAGAAGCATGATGACATTTTGACTTCTTTAAATAAATCATGTTCGTTGCTTGAGGACTCTCGTAGGGAAGTGGTTGCTCTTCAGCAGAGGATTTCGGACCACGATTCTGAAATATCCAGACTGTCACAGGACTTGAACGATCTTGATCAATATACGAGAAACAGAAATTTGGAAATACATGGATTCCACGAGAGTAATGAAGAGACTAATGCTGATCTCTCGAACATTGTGCTTAATATTGCAAAAGGGTTGGATTTTGGAGACCTTTCGTGCGATGACATTGACGTCGTTCATAGAATAAAAACTAAGGGGGCACGGCGTCCCTCGCCAATCATTGTGCAGTTTCAGACCAGAAAAGTAAGAGATATTCTTTTATCGAGGAGTCGGAAGATTTTGAAATAGATTGATATTGGTGCTAATTATTTGCAGGAAACTAGAATTTATGTTAATGAGAATTTGACTGTGCATAACAGAGAATTATTCTGGAATGCGCGGAAATTTTTCCGAGAAAACAATATCAGATTTTGTTGGTATAAAAACGGGCGTATTTTTTTGCCGAAAGGAGGAGGGTGGAAATGCAGTTACCATTAGGAGCAGGGACGACTTGGATCTTAATCGATTCTGATGGGTATGTGACGTTTCTGTAACTCTATTGGTTGTACATAACTCATTTTTATGACCTGTAATCCTAGTGTTTGTTCTGTTGAATTTTTGCGTGATTTGTTGGTTTCAAAAAATCGCAGTTTGCGATTGTTGCACATTAACGTTCGCAGTTTATTTGGCAAATATGACCTGGTCTTGAAATATTTGGGGTCTTTGGATTACCTTGTTGACTTTATTTGCGTTTTAGAGACTTGGTTTAATAGTGTGGATCAACTTACTTGTAATGTACCGGGTTTTCGAACTTTTTCTGCTTCTAGATCAGGAGGTAGGGGGAGGTTGTTGTTTTTGCTAGGCGCTCCATTTCACTTTCGCAGATTGATAAATATACGGTTATAACTGATAATTATGAGTTTATTATTTTAGAGACTGAAAATACCATTATAAGTGCAGCTTATCGCCCTCCGTCTGGAAATCAGTCAGTTTTTCTCGATTTTTTTTCCAGTTATTTGGAGGATGTCAATCAGAGTGGCAAGGCGTTATATTTTTTAGGTGATTTTAATATTGATATGACATCTACTAATAGCGTTTCATATCCATTCAGTGATATCATAGGCTCTTCTGGATGTATAAGTGTGGTTACAATCCCCACGAGAATTGCACCTGTTGCCGCCCCGGTGGCGCAGTGGTCTAAGGCGCTGGCCTCTGATCATTCGTCCGTAAGGGGTCCGGGTTCAAATCCCGGTCTGGCATGGATGTTGTGTTTGTCTCACGGCACTGGCTCTCTCCCTTCCCTGGAACCAGTGCCCCTAAATTAGGGACGGGCGACTGCTTATAGCCCATTGAGTTGCTCACGGTGGTCGTTAAACCTCCAATCAAAAAAAAAAAATTACACCTGTTACCTCAACTATACTTGATCTATGTATTACGAATGATTTTTGTTGCACTACGGATGTGTTGGCATACAATATAAGCGATCACCTCCCTATTTTTTGTTTGTCGGGTAGTGTACCTACTTCGGATTTTGTAGACAGGATTTCGATTCGTATTCGTTCGTATGATCAGCATAGCTTAAGAACTTTTGGTGAGATACTTGCTGTTACGGATTGGTGTCCGGTGCTACAACATGATAATCCCACACATGCCTTTGATGCATTTTGGGGATTATTTTGGAGTTCTTATGAATGTTGTTACCCACTTAAGACCTTTACACGTTCATTAAACTGTAGAAAACCTTGGTTTACTCGTAACCTTTTAAGATGTCTAAACAAAAAGAATAGGCTGTTCAAGTTATTTATACAGTCCAAAAGTGTCTCTGATTTATCCCAGTTCCGTAGATACAGAAATTGGTTTAATACAAAATTAAAAAGTGCAAAAAAAAAAAAATTATTTAAATCGTTTTACTGGTACCACGGATGGGAAAAGGTTATGGAAATCGGTTGGTGAATTGTTGCATAGAACAAATGATGACGACCCTCCAATAGAACTTGATCACGGGGGAACTCATGTCACTGATTTGAATCGTATTGTAGAGATCTTTAATACTTACTTTGTTTCTTTGCCTGTGAAATTACAGAACGATATTCCGCGGGTGTCTGGTGACTTTGCTGACTTTTTGTCCCACCAAACTTTGTGTACATCTTTTTTTGACCCAGTATCAGCGGATCTGTTGCCTACTATACAGCAGTTGGATTCGTCTTAGGGTGCTGGCCCGGATGATGTTCATCCAAGGGTGATTAAATCTGTTGCTCAGTTTTTGTTGGTACCAATATACATATTTTTAATCGTATTCTAGAAACTGGTTTATTACCTTTAGCCTTTACGACAGCTAGAGTCACTGTTATACATAAAAAGGGTTTGAGATCTAGTGTAGAAAATTATCGTCCAATTACTAATATTACAGTGTTTGCTAAACTTTTGGAAAGACTGGTACTAAAGAGGTTATCTGGCTACTTGGAGAGGAACAAAATTTTGCATCACGGTCAGCATGGTTTCCGTCAGGGCTTCTCAACAGAAACGGCTATATTGGATGTTCTTAATTTTTTGCACACAAATATTGACTCAGGAAGAAGTGTCCTGGGTATATTTTGCGACTTAACTTGAGCTTTTTACTGTGTGCATCATGAAATTCTATTGTCAAAGTTAAATCATATAGGGATCCGGGGAGTTCCGATTTTGGTTTTTAGGAATTATTTGTTACAGAGATCGCAGTATGTTCAGATTCGTGGCATTCGTTCTTCGGTTCGTGGGGTAAATTGCAGAGTTCCTCAGGGATCGGTGCTGGGACCGGTTCTTTTTTTAATATACATTAATGATATTTTTAATGTTACTTCGGGGGCGCACCGTGTGCTGTTTGCTGACGATACCAGTTTATTCTTTTCCGGTAATTCTTTAATGGAGCTGGTACCTTTAGTTAATTGCGATCTTCAGGAGTTCTTTCGTTGGTTCAGTTACAGTTATTTAACTAAAAATCAAGATAAAACTAATGCCGTCCTGTTTTCACGTCGTTCTTATTGTTCGTCTACCCCAACTGGTATCTTTGTGAATGGAGTTCCCATTACATTTAAGACGACTGTTAAATTTCTGGGTGTACTTATTCAGAAGTCTCTATGTTGGGATAATTACATTAATTATTTGGCAAATCAGCTTAGATCACGTTTAGGAATTGTTTATAGAATTTCGGGTATGTTGACGATAAGATTAAAACTAATATTGTATTACTCGTCCATATATCCATTTCTTTCGTATTGTCTACTGTCCTGGGGTCAGACCACGTCGGGTAATGTCAATAGAATATATATTTTACAAAAGAAATACATTCGCTTATTGGATACTAATAGGCTACTGTTTGCTGTTTATATAAAATAATCCCATTTAATCAACTTTATATATTTCGATTATTACTTTTTATGAACAATAGAATTTATGCTAATAAGTTTATGATTCTTCTGGAATTGCACCAATTTTCACATTCTCATGATACCAGGGGCAATGCAAACTTCGTTATTCCCAGGGCACATCTAAATCTTTTACATTACAGTGTTATTACAGCCGGTCCGCGACAGTGGAATGAGTTACCCTTGCACATTAAATCAATTGTTAGCTTCAAGACATTCAGGAGAGTATTAACTACTGAATTATTGGCTGGCTGATATGAATTGAATTGATGGAATTGATGCCTTGATTTCTTTTCTGGGATATAGTGGCACATTATTTTGTCTTGTTGATTTTGGTTTGTTTATTGCTGCATGATTGTTAAATATGCTGTACAGATATTCTTGGGATGTGTAATTTCCGGTTGCATTGGTTTGGTGTATATATATATAAATTTCCTAACTAAATCATTCATTATTTTTTTATACTTTGCTTATCAGTGGTTATGATGACATGTGTTAAGATTACTACGTATTGTAACTGTACTGTCTATATGCCACCTAATTTTTAATTAGAGTTGATTATCATCACGTATTCCTTAACTTACCTGCACTATTCTATTATGATGATTCGTGTCTCACTGTGAATTTCTGTGCACTGTGTTCTTGACCTGTCACACACTTCTTGGGGACCGGGGGCTCGTCAGGCTTTTTCTTTAAAGCCTTTTTCCCTGGCTCCATGTCATCCATATACAGTGCTATATGTAGACATAGATTATTCTTTTACATTTCTTACATCTGTTTCATGCACTTTGGTTTAATTGTGCAAGTTCTTTAATTGTAATTAATGGAATGTTTATTGCAATTGTGTTATAACATACTACGGATACATTACTGAAACTTTATTTTCTTTTGTTTAACTACTTAGCACATATTTACTGTAATAATGTATTGCTGTGTGGAATTCTGTCATGTATGGTATTGCTATGATGAATGGCAGAATATTCAATAAATTCAAACTCAATAAATTCAAATACATCAGAAGCAGAAATTAACACTTACGCCCCTTGGTAGTCAAACCGTTCATAACACAAAATTGGAAATTGTATGCAAAAGATTTCCCATCAGGAGCTGTATCCGCTGAAGAAAGAAATTTTCAAATCGGAGTTTTAGAAGTAGAGATATCGGGAAAAATGTAATTTACTTTTACGCCCCCAGTCGGAAAAACTATGTGTAACTTGAAAACGCGACTGAACCTAAAATAATCTTTGACATAAATGGTCTCCAAAGATAAAATGATTTTTTCAATCGGACGTTTAGAAGCAGATATATGGAATAAAATGTATTTAGAATTCCATATCATCTGCATTTACACCCTCTAGCGGCGAAAGTGTGCATCGTAAAAAAATGAAATGAAGGATCATCATTCGCACATTTCAAGCTTCTCAATGCAAAAATAAGTTTTTAAATAGGCCTAATAGTTGCAGAGATATGGTGTCCACAGATGGACGGACGGACAAACCGATAACATAAGGACGATCTTTTTTTTATAAAAGACGTGATAAAAATTCATATTTCTCCTGCTAAATTTTATACAGTGAAACCCTCATTAACGAACAACTTCAACCTACAAACAACTGTGAGTTTTACGTAGTTGTTCAAGCACGTTTGAAATTAATACGAGAGGTAGTCAGAAAGTAACTTTCCCAACATCATTGCTTTGTATTTATTAAGTATGAAAAAGAGTATGTATATCTCCGAGATTTGGCCATCTGTACACTACTTCTCAACGTAGTCACCTTGTCTGTTGAGACACTTTTCAAGTCTGGAGATCCATCCGTTGAAACCTTGTCTATAAAAGTTTGGCCATTGTCCATTCAGCTATTGTTTTACTGCACGCTTCGCAGCGTCATCCGACGAGAATCGTTTCCCACGAAGGCGCTGCTTCAACCATGGAAAGAGGTGAAAATCCGACAGAGACAGATCAGGGCCGTAGGCTGGATGTTGCAGAATTTCCAGTTCCCATCTTTCCAACAGATTCACTCTGTATGCGGGCGAGCGTTGCCATGCAACAAAAGCACGCATTGGTATGGCATTTGACACCTTTTCGTCGAACAGCTCTCTCTTCAGTCTCTTAAGGATAGCTTCATAAGCGGCAGCTTTGATTCTTGTCGTGGAAGGTGTGAAATCCACCAGAGGCACACCATGCATGTCCCAAAACACGGTCGCTATGATCTTCTCACTCCTGGTGGATGTCTTGAATTTTTTGGCAATTGTTTTGGCCCTGGATGCATCCACACTATGGATTGGGCCTTTGACACAGGAGTGTAGCGGAATATCCATGTTTCATCTCTGGTGATGATGTGCCGTAAGAAATCGTCACCATGTTCATTGAAGCGAAGCAAATGGACGAGAGAAGTACCCATGCGGTTATTTTTGTGGTCCACTATCTGGAAACCCAACTACTGCACACTTTTCGATAGCCCAAACGATCATGAACAATATCCCATACAGTGCCATGCGAGAGATGGAATTTCCTACAGGTGATGCAGTGTCACACGGTGATCTTCACGTAATCACTCCTCAATTGCATCGACATGATCTGCTGCTGTGGAAGAATGACCAATCCTTGGCTCATTATGGACACTCATTCTACCACTACTCAAATCACTACACCACTTTCGCACCTGCTGCACTGTCATTACGTTCGGGCCGTACAAAGCTTGAAGTTCAGGGGGAATTTCAATAGGCGGCATTCTTTACCCAAAAGAAGCGAATGACTCCTCGGACATCTTCCTGTGTCCATTCAGCCAGTACAGTACCCATTTTGAATCTGTGTAGTTCAGGAACGTATTGTCTCTGGAGCATGTTTTTTGATTGGAGGTTTAACGACCACCGTGAGCAATTCAATGGGCTATAAGCAGTCGCCCGTCCCTAATTTAGGGCCACTGGTTTCAGGGAAGGGGTAGAGCCAGTGCCGTAAAACAAACACAACATCCATGCCTTACTGGGATTCGAACCCGGACCCCTTTCGGACGAATGATCAGAAGCCATCGCTTAGATCACTGCGTCACCGGGGCAGCCCTCTGGGGCTTCAAAATGCAGCCACCTAAAACAGAACATGACAAATTACACGTCAGCAAAAAACATTTTCAATACATGCAGTACTGTTAAAGTTTTTCAATATGGAAAACTACTGTCTGACTCCCCCTCGTAAATACAGATTCTGTAATGTTCGCTTAAGTATAGCTTGAACACTAAATAAAAACTTTATCTACAGTGAAACAGGAGTAATTCAAGTAAAGGTTGAGAAAAAGTTACTTACAATTAGTCTTTATTCAGCCACTAATACTTTGGCACTTCAACAAGACGTAACTACAACTCTTTTTTATGCTTTCCAACTGTAGGTTGAAGAAGCGTATATGCTCCAGCTTTGTCCGTCTGTCTGTCTGTCTGCCTGTCCGTAAGATAACTCGCGTAAAAATGGTTCGATTGCGATGAATGTGGTAGAGGGGATAACCTGTGGAAGAAACCTATTAAAAATGGGCAAAATAGGGTCAAAGGTTAGGACATAGGAGTGGGATCCATTCCAATGCTCTTATGCCTCATAACTTACGTAAAAATGCTCCGATTAGGACAAAACTTTACCATGTTGTTCTAGAGGTATACGGAACCGGTTTTGTTGAATATAATCAAAATGGGGTCAAAGGCCAGGGCACAGGAACGAGATTTATTTCACAGCCATTATCCTTATAACTTGACTAAAATGCTTCTATTGCGACAAAACTTTAGTATGTTGTTCTGCAGGTATACGGAACCAATTCCGTTGAATATCATCGAAATGGGGTCAAATGTCAGGACACAGGAGCGAGATTTATTCCACAGCCATTATCCTCATAACTTGACTAAAAATGCTTCTATTGCGACAAAACTTTAGTATGTTGTTCCGGAGGTATACTAAACCAATGCCGTTAAATATAATCGAAATGGAGTCAAAGGTCAGGGCACAGGAGCGAGATTTATTCCACAGCCATTATCCTGATAACTTGAGCAATAACTTGAGTAATGATTTCTGGTATGTTGGAAAGCGTATCATAATCAATGCATTGCATGATTTTACTAACTTGTTTTATGTTACTATCTTAATCAAACGAACGTGAGTTGATAATAACAACACTTGGTTAAGAAAACAACACCAACCCTAGAATATATCACACAGCCTTCAAATAGCGCAAAACTTCATTTAGACAACGTCTCTTTCACAATTAACATTATAACTTCCACCATCTCTCTCCACTGCTGCTTCTCAAACATTATGTTTCGTTCTGTTCTCATAAGACACATACGCACGTCATACGTTCCGACCTCAAGGTGTTGCCAACTATACTCTTGCGAAAGAGAAGACATCACGTTAAGTTTGAAAAACGCTAAGGAGAATGAACTCAAATTTATATCGAGAAGATAACTAAAAATGTAAGCGAATGGGTGATTAATTCAAACACTCGACGTGGATCATGAACACCAAACAGAAATCATCGCTCTTTCCACGCTAATAAGTGAGTCACGGAAAAATTATCATCGGCCGCCACCGGGAATCGAACCCAGGGTCTTCCAGTTACGCCCCGGACATGCTACCACTGCACCATAGCGGCCTCGAATTCTCCAGACTCACATGTGATTTCCTGCCAAACTACATGGCAGGTTGCTTTTTGGAGCCCCGCACAATGCTGGGGATTCACGAAAGATGGAAATCAGCAACTGTACAAATAACTGAGAGGAGAATGCATAATTAATTCAAACACTCGGCGTCTGTTTGTTGTTCCTGTTCCACGTCGAGTGTTTGAATTAATTATCCATTCGCCTCCTAGTTATTTGTTCAGTTGCTGCTTACCATCTTTGGTGAATCCCCAGCATTGTGCGGGGCTCCATGAAGCAACCTGCCATGTAGTTTGGCAGGGAATCACATGTGAGTCTGGAGAATTCGAGGCCGCTGTGGTGCAGTGGTAGCATGTCCGGCGCGTAACTGGAAGACCCTGGGTTTGATTCCCGGTAGCGACCGTTGAGAATTTTTCAGTGACTCACTTATAAACGTGGAAAGAGTGATGACTTCTGTTTGATGCTCCTAGTCCACGTCAATTGTCTGTATTAATTATTCATTAGCCTTCTAGTTATTTCTTCAGTTGCTGCTTTCCATCTTTGGTGAATCCCCAGCATTGTGCGGGGCTCCATGAATCAACCTGCCATGTAGTTTTGTAGTTAATCACATGTGAGTCTGGAGAATTCGAGGCGGTTGTGGTGCATTGGTAGCATGTCCGGCACGTAAGTAGAAGTCCTGGGTTCGATTCCCGGTGGCGGAGGATGATAATTTTTCCGTGGCTCATTTATTAACGTGGAAAAAGCGATGATTTCTGTTTGGTTAAAGTGAAAGTTAAATTAAAGTGTGCGTCACAATTCAATAATTACATTTTCTCGATCATTCTGTTTGAACTTAGATAGAAATTGTGATTCCTTTTTTTTTTTTTCGTAATTATTGACTTCATTATAAAACACTCTAGCGACCCTTCGTCAACCCGACCTTAATTTGGGTTGCGACCTGTGCTTGCGTTGGTGTTCGATAAACCCCGAAAACAAAATGAACAACAGACGGACGGAGACGCTAATTACAAATAGCACGAATTCTCACGCACTCCTCCATTCGAGGGGCTTGTGGGATTTTGAAATGATACTTCCTCAACGCTAGAGCAAAGAAATATTTTTGCCGCTGCTTCTGAGCTCGTAACGCACTAAAAAGTATTCCCATCTCTCCAAGGAACAATTTGCAAAAATATTGCTGCTACTTCAGATCAAAAATTAACGTTGTTTCCTCGGAAATCAAAAAGGAAAGAAAAACACACTGACGTCGTAACACTGCTTTTCCCAAATTTAACAAACACCAATTAAATGAAGCTTATTACAAGAGGTTTGACAGAAAGAGACGGCGTTTAATTGGATTGCTGAGTCTCTCCGCGCAACTTCCAGGAAGAAATTACTCTGCGAAGGCAATTTTCCTATCCTTCTTTAATTTAATAAACTAGCCTCTCAAACTCGTGCAATTTCAAACCGTTTCAGCATTAATCTGATGGAACAAGGATTGTGTAAGAGTGAAGAGAAACGTAAGGCTTAGTTTTCTTTAGGGAAGACTTTATTATTTTTGCCCAGAATCCATGCAGCTATATCTTCAGATTAACCATAAACATTTTCTTCCATCACTGTTTTCATTCTACTTGGTTTTTAATTCCGTGCTAACGATTACATACAGCTGATGACACAGTCCGCATTAAAGCAACCATGATGGCGCGCATTAAAGCAACCATGAGAGCGCGCATTAAAGCAACCATGTTGGCGCGCATGTGACGTGCCTGCCAGCAGGACGCACACGACATAAAGGCAGATAGCAGTCAGAACGAACGTCAGCGTAGCTCAATTGGTAGAGCGACTTATTCCGGAATGAGGGGACCCGGGTTCGAGCCCCGGCGTGGATAAAAATGACGGAGAAATTTACTTCGCTATACGCATTAAAGCAACCATGTGTATATATACTGTATATCAGAGTTGGGCAAAATCGTAATTGAATTAATCGGTAATGCATTACAACGTAATGGTAATGGTGAACTAGTCTTTAGAATTACATGGTAATTGTAATGACATGTAGCAGTTACCCATTATAATCGTAATACTTAACTATATGTTGGTAATTACCCAATAACTTATGGGTAACAATACAACGTGAATAAACCAGCAACCAGTACACCCTTACACCTTGTGTAGGTTACTTGACAATTTTTCCACCCCTCGGACCTCAAATGTGTAGGAATTGGGAATTGTACGTGTATGACATGATTAGTTGTCCCGTCTTCGCCGCAAGTAAAGTGATTTGAACGAAATAATGCATGTGAAGTAAGTACGAATGGGATATTTATTTCGGTTAGAGATACTCATTTCGTCCATTACATACGTTTCACTGTCGGCAGTGGGCCGTTGAACGCCGCACCTGGACTACGGAATGGCGCGACATTGTCTCCTCCAACGAATCCCGCTTCTGCCTGCAACACCACGATGGTCGGATCCGCGTGTGGCGGCACCGCGGCGAGAGACTGTATGACGCCTGCATTATGCATCGCCATACTGGTCCGTCGCCTGGAGTTATGGTTTGGGGCGCAATTGGATATGAAACCCGCACCGCTCTGGTACGCATCGCCGGTGCACTCAACAGCCACTGCTACATCTCCGACGTTTTGGAGCCTGTAGTCCTCCCTTACCTGCAGGACCTGACAGCGGCCACATTTCAACAGGACAATGCGCGCGCGCGCACGTGGCACGAATCGTGCAACAATTCTTCACGGCCTACCAGGTGTCACTGCTGCCGTGGCCCGCCTGTTCTCCCGATATGTAGCCCATCAAACACGTCTGGTTGCTGATCGGCAACCGAGTGGCCCGGCAAGCACCGCCCGCGGCTACGCCTGATAAACTGTGGCAACGTGTGGAAGCAGCCTGAACCGACATACCCCAAGCCCACATACAAAGCCTCTTTCGTTCGATGCCGCGGCGTGTAGCGGCCGTTATTGCCAGCCATGGGGGCCACACGAACTATTGATATCTGCGTGTTCCGCAAGTCGCACGGGATTGTAAGCTCAATCGTTCCATCTTTGTATCTGTCGTTATGTGTTCAGTAAATCTGGCTTTGCTATCTCGTGTCCTTCTTGGTGTTGCATTTTGGATGGCCAGCAGTGTAGTTCGCCTGCTCTATATTTTATATTTATTTCTGTGTATGCTGCAACATTAACCTGGTGCATCATTATTATAATTTTTCTCTTCTGTGAATTACCTTTTCAAACATATTCTCAGTATGTTAATTTTGGAACGGTCTGCCTTTTCAAATGCACTGCCGGAAAGTGAAAAACGAACACCAAGAAGGAAACGTTTGATACCAACGAAATTTATACAGCATAATAACGGGATACAGAGGATAACGTGATCAAAACATTATGACAAATACAGCTGTATTTGCTGGTAAACTGAAAAATAACATTTCCATGTAACATGGTTAGTACGAAGCTGAACTGCCATGAACTGCGTCACATTGTGCAATTCTGGCATGGAGTCTGTCGTACAGATGTTGAATGTAAGTTTGGGGTATTGAGTTCCAAGCATCCTCAACCTGGACGCGTAAATCGGGGATGGTCGCGGCTGGCCGTGGAGACCGGATAAGTCGTTGTCCCATAAAATCCCACACGTGCTCAATGGGGGACAAATCCGGTGAACGTGCAGGCCATGGAAGTTGTCTCACACCCTGAAGTGCATGTTGCGTTGCACATGCCGTGTGTGGGTGTGCGTTATCTTGCTGGAAAACACCACGATGGACCGACCTTACAAATGGGACCACAACGGGCTGAATGATGTTGTTGATGTAGGAGGTGCTGTTTAACGTACCCGGTACAAACACTAGTTGTGTACGGGAGTGATAGCTGATCACTCCCCACACCAGGAGACCAGGTGTAAGCCCTGTGTGTCGCTGGCGGATGCAAGAAAGGTGGAGACGCTTCCCTGTGCGTCTGCAAACGCGCATACGGCCATCGGAGGCTCCCAAGCAGAATCTACTTTTATCGCTGAACACGACAGATCGCCATTGCGTTCTGCAGTGCAGACGTTGGCGACACCACTGCAGCTTTTCCTGACGGTGGGCTGGAGTCAGAGATACACATGCCAGAGGCACACGTGCTCGTAGTCCTGCATCCAGTAGACGGTTGCGGATTTTTCGCACATTCACCTCAGGTGCAACGGCAGCTCGGATTTCCGTCGCAGTGGATGTTCTGCTTGACAACGCCGCTCTTCTTATGCGTCGATCGGTCAGCTCATCAGTCCGCCTGTGACTCCCGGTTCCACGTCTTCTCGTGTGGGAATGTTCCTCGGACCATCTACGCCACCATCGTACCATCACCGATAGTTCTCGTCCAATTCGCTCCGCAATACGACGATACGACCACCCGGCCTCGCGGAGTCCGACTAGACGACCTCGCTCAAAGTCCGATAACTGCTGAAATCGTACACGTCTTCCATGTCCAGGCATTGCAGCTTCTTCAGGGTCTTCGAACGTGTCCGTACGCCGACGAGTGATTACATTCACTTCGCCGTAATCCTTAAATACCACCGACGATAATTTGCATATTATGCCGTGCTGTGGCGTAAGCGCTCACCGGTTGGTCCCAACATCACACCTACGTAAACTCGACCCCATTAACATATGTAAATTTCATGATCGTCCGCCAATTCCTTCTTGGTGTTCTTTTTTCACTTTCCGCCAGTGCATATTATTTTTTGGATGAAAGCAATGTATTAGGTTGTTGCAGGTGAAATTCGATTTCGGAATGACGTCATTTCGAGCCGTACAAACACCTGCGCTAGTGTGTTGGATCGGGAAGGTTAAATATCCCTGCCCGTCGGCGCGGAATCATATCGGTGCTATCTCGTAGTGTGATCATGTAGCCAGAACATGGAAGGAGACCAATTACGGATACTTTTTCTATATGAATTCAAACTGGGGCACAACACCGCAGAAGCAGCCAGGAACATCAACACAGCATTTGGAGATGACGCAGTAAACGAACGGACCCCACAGCGATGGTTCAAAAAATTCCGAGCCGGTGATATGGAACTTGCAAATGCACCGTGCGGGCACTCAGCACCAGCCATCGACAACGACAAACTGCGAACCCTACTTGAGAGTGACCTGAGCCAAACTGTACGGAACATGGCAGAGAAATTAGGCGTCCACTATTCGACAGTTTCCAGTCACTTGCAAGAACTTGGTAAAGTCAAGAATCTCGATAAATGGGTTCCCCATAAGCTGACTGAAAGCAACATGAAGCGTCGACTGGAGGTTTGCACTCCGCTGTTCGCTCGGAACAGAAACGTTCCGTTTTTGCATATAGTAGTGACATGTGAAGAAAAATGGATAATGTACGACAATCGTCGCCGATCTGCACAATGGCTAGATGTCGGTGCGGCCGAAACCAGAACTTCATCCGAAGAAGATAATGGTGACTGTTTGGTGGTGTGCAACCGGTATTCTGCACTATTCGTTCATAATATCTGGCGAAAACATTAATGCCGAGAAATACTGCAACCAGCTGGATGCAATGCATCAAAAGTTACGCGTTCAGCGGCCCAGATTGGTCAACAGAGATGGCGTTGTACTGCTTCATGACAACGCGAGACCCTAAGTTTCAAGAACAACGGTCCAAAAATTACACAGCGTGGGCTTTGAGGCTCTTCCGCACCCAGCTTACTCTCCCGACCTCTCGTCCACCACCCACCACTTGTTCAAGCATTTAGACCATGTGACATGCCTGCTCCGCAGGACGCACACGACATAAAAGGCAGATAGCAGCGAGAACGAACGTCTGCGTAGCTCAGTTGGTAGAGCGACTTGTTCCGGAATAAGTGAACTTGGGTTTGATCCCCGGCGTGGAACAAAAATGACGGAGAAATTTACTTCGTTATAATGGCGCCCGAACTTCCCGGATGACCCGGCTGTTAAAGATCTCGCAATGGTGTGATGTTCTTTCCACACCGCGAGATACGAAAACTAAGAGAATCCCTTCTTCAGCGCTTTGAAAAATAAATGTGTGTGATGTTGCATTCCACACACCAGATTGACTGGAAGTTCTCAAGTGCACGTTCTACAGCGGTTGGCTGCCTGCAACGATTCATGGTTACGGCTGACCCGTGGGCCATGCCCACCGGCCCTCTTTCGGGGGGGGATGCGACGTGCCTGCCCCGCAGGACGCACACGACATAAAGGCAGATAGCAGCGAGGACGAACGTCTGCGTAGCTCAGTTGGTAGAGCGACTTGTTATGGAATAAGTGGACTCGGGTTTGATCCCCGGCGTGGACCAAAAATAACGGAGCAATTTACTTCGTTATAATTATTGTTTGCGAAATGTGATGACATCGCAACATGTGCTGGAAGTGGCTACCATTTGCTTCCAGACAGCATTGAACCCGGCTGTGTCCGCCAGCCGGCCGGAGTGCTCCTTAGTGGCAGACACATTCCTAAGTGTGGCGCCACTGAGGAGAAGTCCACCGGCCAGCAGAACTCGCCTCTTTGCTGCTTTGTTATGCCATTTCGCTGAGCGTGTCTACAAAAGATGGTTGTTGATAGTGAGTGCTCACGCTCGTGGCTGTTCGCTTTCGTGTGAAAATGTATCGGTATACCCTGGAGGAGCGAGTGTTTATTGTTCGCACTATAGAAAACAGAATCGATAAAGTCTTGTCAACAGCAATTCCTGGAGAGATTTTCAGGCCGACATCCGCCGAGCAAGTCCACCTTCTGGGCATTGTCGAAGAAATTGGAAACCAAGGGGACTTTATTAGACGGCCATGCAGGAGGTTGTCCACAAATGTCCGAGGAAACGATCCAGAATGTAAAGGGTCGACTACTTGCGTCTCCCAGGAAGTCACTTCGCCGACTGTCACCGGAAACAGGGTTATCCAAAAGCACTGTGAAAAAAAGCAAAGCTTCATGAGTACCGTATCTCCGTGGTCCACGAACTGAAAGAGCCTGACCACGTGAAACGAGTGGCATACTGTCGGTGGTTTCAGACATTTCTTCAGGAAAATCCTTGCATTCTGAACTACACGCGGTTCTCGGACGAGACGTGGTTTCACCTGTCCGGATACGTCGATTCCCAAAATTCCCGTATTTGGGTCAGTGAAAATCCCAACGCGATAAATGAAGAACCCCTTCATTGATAGAAAATGGGTGTTTGGTGTGTAATGACCCGGCGCCGCATAATTGATCCCATCTTCTTCGAAACAAACAATCACAGCAGCTGCATATATGGAAAACTTCAACACCTTTGTAAATCAATTGGACGACGAAGAACTCTCCATTGGATATTACCAGCTTGATGGAGCAACATCGCACCCCAGCATTGCCGAAATTTAGTCCTTTTTCGGCTACCGCGTCATTTAGAAGGGTCTATGGCCAGCGCATTCGCCCGATCTGACGCTTCCTGATTACTTTTTATGAGGATACCTAAAAGGAAGAGTTTACCAAAAGAAACTGTGGACCATAGATGCCTTGAAAGCAAACATCACCGTAGAAATTCAGGCAGTGACGGCAGACGTACTGGCAAGGACTTTCCACAATATTGTGCGCCGAGTTCAATGCTGTCCTGAAGCAAATGGTGGCCACTTCCAGCACAAGTTGTGATGTCATCACATTTCGCACGAAACGAGGTAAGTGCGCTTCAAATTTCGTTGCAATATCTTCATTGGGGTTAATATTATTAAAGAAATGCCGGGTTCGGTAGCGAGTCGGACACATTGTGTTAACCCGGGTATCGTTCACTTGATCGAAAGGTCACTTGACCGAAAATCACTTCGCCGAAAATCACTTCGCCGAAAATCACTTCGCCGAAAATCACTTGATCGAAAGGTACATTTGACCGAAAGGACATTTGATCGAAAAGTTCGTTTTACCGAAGGATTACTTTACCTAAAAGTTCATTATATCGAAAGATCATTTCATCGAAAGGACATTTGATCGAAAAGTTCGTTTTACCGAAGGATTACTTTGCCTAAAAGTTCATTATATCGAAAGATCATTTCATCGAAAGGACATTTGATCGAAAAGTTCGTTTTACCGAAGGATTACTTTACCTAAAAGTTCATTATATCGAAAGATCATTTCATCGAAAGGACATTTGATCGAAAAGTTCGTTTTACCGAAGGATTACTTTACCTAAAAGTTCATTATATCGAAAGATCATTTCACCGAATGGTCAGTTTATCGAAAACTTAGAATTTTGTTGTTAAAGATCTGTTAGAGTGTGTTGCGGGTTTTTGAAAAACTGGCCACATAAACATTATCGGATTGTATAAAAAATACACTTTTAATTTCTATGAAACACCTCCCTATGAGTAGGCTTTTAGAAATATAACATTAATTATAAGGCCTAGATCTATGCTTTTTTGTCAAATTTTAATCCTCCGAGCTCATATTCCTAAGGGTTACATAGCAAATCAAGTAAATAATGTTCCACTTTTACTCAACCACAAAACATTAATTTTTTGACAGTAGGCCTAGATACCGGCCATTTTAACAGATTTTAGCCCTACTCATATTCATAAGCATTACATAAAATGTAATGAAACTTTTTATGTAAACCTTATGAGCACGCAAAGTTAAATCTTGCTAAAAAGGTCTAAGCCGAGACCTAGGGACCTAAAATTGATTCTTCTTGCCTGAAAAAAATGTGCAACATTATTAACGTGACTTTTTATGTAAACATTACGAACATGATTAGTTCGCACAATTAAAATTGGGTTAAAAGGCCTAAGCCAAGGCCTAGGAACCTAAAGTTGATTCCTTTTGCCTGAAAAATGTGCAACATTATTAATTTTACTTTTTATGTATACCTTATGAACATGAGCACTGAACATGACTTTTATTTAAACCTTATGAACAATTGAACATGATTAAAATTTGCTAAAAAAGCCTAAGCCGAGGATTATTGTCTTAAAAAAAAGATTTGTCTTAAAGCTAAATCTTTGCGTTCTATGTGATACAGAGAAATCAAAAGTGCAATTTGAGTATGATCCCCTAACGTTTTGGTGGTCTGTCTGCCGAACTTGCACCGTGCTTTAACCGATCTTGTAATGAAATCCAAAGTTTTCGATAAACTGACCTTTCGATGAAATGAACTTTTAGGTAAAGAGACCTTTCGGTGAAATGTACTTTTCGATCAAGTGACCCTTAGGTGAAAAATGTACCTTTCGATCAAGTGACCCTTCGGTTAAATGAACTTTCCGATCAAGTGATCTTTCGGTGAAGTCATTTTCGGTCAAGTGACCTTTCGGTGAAGTAAACGTCGGGCAAATGAACCAGACCCTACTAACCCATATATTCATAGTGTTAACATTATTTTATTCAGTCCCTGTAGGTCTTCACCTTTTCATGTTCTCCCTAATCTAAGGATTGCCCAAGAACAAGGCATTTTTCTCTCCCCTTAGTACCAATATAAGCCTTGTATCCCCATGGCAGAGATTCACTGGCACATCTGTTCCTACTCATTAACTAATACTAGAAGCCGTTTCTTTTGAGTCATCCGTTGTGCGTGTAAAGGAATTATAATTTTGTTCTAAAATATGCAATGCATAAATAGCTAAGATATAATGTTTATGTTCATACCGAAATATGGAAGTGATTTCCACAAACCACCGATGTAAAAGTTAACAGTGCTAACAACAACTTCCATTCTCCCAAGGGGCCTTGCAATGAGGAAGAAAAGCCCCCCCCCCCGCTGACCACTGCTCTACCGTAGATGCTTATTTAATGTACGTCGATTAACTCTATCCTGTTCGGCAGTTCGAGGTGGTTGTGAGGAGATAATAGCACATGACCGCGTCATATATTTGAGGGAGACACTTTTATCGTTAGAGGTCACGTTGTTTAGTGTTTCAGGGATTTCCTAAAATCCTGCGGGCGTCGACATGCGGGAAGTGATTCTCTTCTAAAATTCTTATTTCAGACAATGCATCGTAAAGTTAGTGGCATTTAAGAATTTCTTAATCCTAATGTTACTTCAAACGCGGTTGCAGAGAAGAAATGAGCTCTCGTAAAAAACGAAAATCCTGTCAAAAATTACCTTTTCCGTGACATTGCTATAGCAACGTCTCTTACCTTTTATGTCTTGGCCGAAAGGGCTGAGACCTTTGTTATTGGTCCCGTGTGAACCACAAAGCATGATTATTTCCCTGTGATGTTATCTAGATTCTGCTTAGAGCTCGATCTCTCTCTTTCGCACTTATTTTCCCCCATCCACTATTTCCTTCACTTTTCTTCTTGCTCGCTCCCCCTTCTATGTGGATCTGTACTGTTCATCAAAGCCCCGGGAATCACATCCAGCCGTGTAATATCTATCGGATAATGATGGTTTTCTTTTCTTCAGGACCAAGAATCGGCCCGATGGATGAAAAAATCATTAAGGATTTAGCAAGCAGGACAAAAGACTCATGGTCAGTTCTGCGAGAAAGTAAAAGATCGCCTTAGTTATCAAATTTGTGTGACATTAGGATATCATTTGTTTCAGTAGTTTCAGGAATGGCCATTTGCAATGTTTTCCCATAATATGGAATTTCTAAACTTTTAATGACCGTTGATCAATAGAATATACACAGTCGGATCAGAATAATATGACCACCTACGTAATAATAGAAATAACCACCCTTGGCACGGATGACAGAAGCGAGACGGCGTGGCATGGACCCAATGAGACCGTAGAACTTTGCCCGACGCACACGTGCCCATTCCGACTGCAGAAGAGCACGGAGGTCCTGAAGATGACGTGGTTGTGGGTTCGCACGTCGACCCTGTCGATCCGAATTGTCCCACAAGTGCTGTATGGGCTTGAGCTCGGGCGATTTCGCTGGTATGACGAAGTAAATTTCTCAATCATTTTTATGCCAGGGGCTGAATTCAAACCTGCAACTCTCGGCTCCGAAGCTCCGAGTGCTATCCACTATACTGCACTGGCATGTGCTTTCCTTGCTATCTGCCTTTATCTCATGTGCGTCCTGGCAACAGTCTTGATTGTCATCGACGGCTCCGGAGCTCCGAGTGCTATCCACTATACTACCCTGGGTGCTCTCACCTTTATCTCATGTGTGTCCTGGCAGCAGTCTTGATTTTCATCGACGGCTCCGGAGCTCCGAGTACTATCCACTATACTACGCTGGCATGTACTCTCACTGCTATCTGCCTTTACCTCATGTGCGTCCTGCCGGGCAGGCAGGTCACACCGGCCAAGGGAGAACGGAGACATCGCTGTCGCGTTCCTGGAACCAGTCACGTATCCCCTTAGTGACGTGGCACGGCGCATTGTTCTGTTGGCAGACACTGTCACCAGCAGGTCAAACGTCCAACATGAAGGGATGCATGTGGTCAGCGAGGATGGACAGGGAGCCGTTGGCGTTCAGGGAGCTATCCAGTCATACCAGCAGTCCCAGGGCATACCAGGAAAGCATCCTTCAGACATGCACACTGCCACCGCTGGCCTGTACTTGACCAGCAAGCGTGTCCGGGTGTTGGTTCTCGTGTGTCTGACGCCGTATCAGACACCGCCCGTCACTTCTGTGCAATACAAACCTGGATTTGTCGGAGAAGGTAACTTTTTCCCTCTCTTCCACTGTCCAATAACGGTAGCCCTATGCGAACTGCACGCGTCATTGACGATGGATATGGGCTAACATGGGCGCCTTGACACAGCGTTTGCTCCGGAGATCCATGCGTACAGGGTTCGTTTTACTGTTATCTGGGACACGTACGTGGGTGCCCCACCATTGATGTGCGTGGCGAATTGTTGCATTGCCTTTTACTAGGCAACGGAGGCGACGTTCTCTTCAGGTATCGATGGCTCATGGGGTTGCACAGTTATGACATTAGGTGGTATTCGGTGTACCAGCGGTCCATTCTTGGTACACCCTTACTAAAGCACCTGGCGAACAGCCCACGGAGCCTGCTGTTTCTGAGATGCTTCCAACCTGGGCGCGGTAGCCGATGATCATTCCTTTTTGAACGTACGTCAAATCACTGCCTCTGCCCATTGTGCTCATGTAACGCACTATGGTTCATCTGTACTAGCCGGGCGCTTATATCTCCGTGTGGCCGACCTTGTCACGTGCACTCTATGTCGCTCCTGAGTGGGTAAACTCTGATTCCGGGGTTGGTTATATTATTCTGATACGACCGTGTACAATGAGTTAGCCTTCCATTAGGAACAGCCCCCGTTTTACATATTCTGAGCGATAAGGAAGTACCACATGATATCAACGTCACGTGCGGCTACTAGAACTTGCAAACACCTATCCCCTGTACGTGATCAGTAAACGTTTGGCAGTAATGCGGAAACGTGGGGACTTTAGCCAATTTGACTGCGACCATATAGTTGCAGCCTAGAGAGCAGGTCTCAGTGTTTCGGAAACAGCCGCACTTGTATAGGTTGCACCCGTACTATTGTATCAAGAGTGTTCCAGGATTGGATTAACCATGCACATACATCCAGCAGAAGGGCTGTTGTTGGTCAGCCATACGCGGTTCATCCTAGAGGTGAGCGTCGTGTGCCATGACTGGTATCTCAGCAACAACGAGCAACAGCCATCCAGCTCAGCCACCTGTACAACAGGGCTGCAGTTCGTCCTATTTCCACATGCACCATGTGCCGTATCTTGTTTCGCTTGGGGTCCCACAGAAGGATACCAACGAGGGTACCCATGATGTTACACAGTCATCGCAAACAACGCCTCGCATGGCCCAAGGAACGTCGGCGATGGACGCTCGACAGATGGAAGAAGGTCTTCTGGAGTGATGAGACCCGTTTCCTGCTGCAACATGCTGATGGCCGCGTACGCATATCACGTAAACAGCATGAAACCATATCTCCTGGTTGCACAGACGTGGTTCAATAGGCGTGTGGAAATGGTGTTCTGGTGTGGAGAGCCTTTTCTGGCAAGCCCTAGGTCCGTTGGTTATCATCCCACGAACACTGAATGGTGGACACTACAGGGACCTGTTAGTCGACCATCTTCATCCATATGTGCAGGAGGTTTACCCCTCTTTCCTGGCAAGCCTTAGGTCCGTTGGTTATCATCCCACAAACACTGAATGGTGGACACTACAGGAACCTGTTAGTCGACCATCTCCATCCATATCTGCAGGAGGTTTACCCCTCTTTCCTGGCAAGCCCTAGGTCTGTTGGTTATCATCCCACGAACACTGAATAGTGGACACTACAGGGACCTGTTAGCCGACCATCTCCATCCATATCTGCAGGAGGTTTACCCCTCTTTCCTGGCAAGCCCTAGGTCCGTTGGTTATCATCCCACGAACACTGAATAGTGGACACTACAGGGACCTGTTAGCCGACCATCTCCATCCATATCTGCAGGAGGTTTACCCCTCTTTCCTGGCAAGCCCTAGGTCTGTTGGTTATCATCCCACGAACACTGAATAGTGGACACTACAGGGACCTGTTAGTCGACCATCTTCATCCATATCTGCAGGAGGTTTACCCCTCTTTCCTGGCAAGCCCTAGGTCTGTTGGTTATCATCCCACGAACAATAGTGGACACTACAGGGACCTGTTAGTCGACCATCTCCATCCATATCTGCAGGAGGTTTACCCCTCTTTCCTGGCAAGCCCTAGGTCTGTTGGTTATCATCCCACGAACACTGAATAGTGGACACTACAGGGACCTGTTAGTCGACCATCTCCATCTATATCTGCAGGAGGTTTACCCCTCTTTAATGGCAAGCCCTAGGTCCGTTGGTTATCATCCCACGAACACTGAATAGTGGACACTACAGGGACCTGTTAGTCGACCATCTCCATCCATATCTGCAGGAGTTTACCCCTCTTTCCTGGCAAGCCCTAGGTCCGTTGGTTATCATCCCACAAACACTGAATGGTGGACACTACAGGGACCTGTTAGTCGACCATCTCCATCCATATCTGCAGGAGGTTTACCCCTCTTTCCTGGCAAGCCCTAGGTCCGTTGGTTATCATCCCACAAACATTGAATGGTGGACACTACAGGGACCTGTTAGTCGACCATCTCCATCCATATCTGCAGGAGGTTTACCCCTCTTTCCTGGCAAGCCTTAGGTCCGTTGGTTATCATCCCACAAACACTGAATGGTGGACACTACAGGAACCTGTTAGTCGACCATCTCCATCCATATCTGCAGGAGGTTTACCCCTCTTTCCTGGCAAGCCCTAGGTCCGTTGGTTATCATCCCACAAACACTGAATGGTGGACACTACAGGGACCTGTTAGTCGACCATCTCCATCCATATCTGCAGGAGGTTTACCCCTCTTTCCTGGCAAGCCCTAGGTCCGTTGGTTATCATCCCAGAAACATTGAATGGTGGACACTACAGGGACCTGTTAGTCGACCATCTCCATCCATATCTGCAGGAGGTTTACCCCTCTTTCCTGGCAAGCCCTAGGTCCGTTGGTTATCATCCCACGAACACTAAATGGTGGACACTACAGGGACCTGTTAGTCGACCATCTCCATCCATCTCTGCAGGAGGTTTGCCCCTCTTTCCTATCAAGCCCTAGGTCCGTTGGTTATCATCCCACAAACATTGAATGGTGGACGCTACAGGGACCTGTTAGTCGACCATCTCCATCCATATCTGCAGGAGGTTTACCCCTCTTTCCTGGCAAGCCCTAGGTCCGTTGGTTATCATCCCACAAACATTGAATGGTGGACGCTACAGGGACCTGTTAGTCGACCATCTCCATCCATATCTGCAGGAGGTTTACCCCTCTTTCCTGGCAAGCCCTAGGTCCGTTGGTTATCATCCCACGAACACTGAATGGTGGACACTACAGGGACCTGTTAGTCGACCATCTCCATCCATCTCTGCAGGAGGTTTGCCCCTCTTTCCTGGCAAGCCCTAGGTCCGTTGGTTATCATCCCACAAACATTGAATGGTGGACGCTACAGGGACCTGTTAGTCGACCATCTCCATCCATATCTGCAGGAGGTTTACCCCTCTTTCCTGGCAAGCCCTAGGTCCGTTGGTTATCATCCCACGAACACTGAATGGTGGACACTACAGGGACCTGTTAGTCGACCATCTCCATCCATCTCTGCAGGAGGTTTGCCCCTCTTTCCTGGCAAGCCCTAGGTCCGTTGGTTATCATCCCACAAACATTGAATGGTGGACACTACAGGAACCTGTTAGTCGACCATCTCCATCCATCTCTGCAGGAGGTTTACCCCTCTTTCCTGGCAAGCCCTAGGTCCGTTGGTTATCATCCCACGAACACTGAATGGTGGACACTACAGGGACCTGTTAGTCGACCATCTCCATCCATATCTGCAGGAGGTTTACCCCTCTTTCCTGGCAAGCCCTAGGTCCGTTGGTTATCATCCCATAAACATTGAATGGTGGACACTACAGGGACCTGTTAGTCGACCATCTCCATCCATCTCTGCAGGAGGTTTGCCCCTCTTTCCTGGCAAGCCCTAGGTCCGTTGGTTATCATCCCACGAACACTGAATGGTGGACACTACAGGGATCTGTTAGTCGACCATCTCCATCCATCTCTGCAGGAGGTTTACCCCTCTTTCCTGGCAAGCCTTAGGTCCGTTGGTTATCATCCCACAAACACTGAATGGTGGACACTACAGGAACCTGTTAGTCGACCATCTCCATCCATATCTGCAGGAGGTTTACCCCTCTTTCCTGGCAAGCCCTAGGTCCGTTGGTTATCATCCCACAAACACTGAATAGTGGACACTACAGGGACCTGTTAGCCGACCATCTCCATCCATATCTGCAGGAGGTTTACCCCTCTTTCCTGGCAAGCCCTAGGTCCGTTGGTTATCATCCCACGAACACTGAATAGTGGACACTACAGGGACCTGTTAGTCGACCATCTCCATCCATATCTGCAGGAGGTTTACCCCTCTTTCCTGGCAAGCCCTAGGTCTGTTGGTTATCATCCCACGAACACTGAATAGTGGACACTACAGGGACCTGTTAGTCGACCATCTCCATCCATATCTGCAGGAGGTTTACCCCTCTTTCCTGGCAAGCCCTAGGTCCGTTGGTTATCATCCCACAAACACTGAATGGTGGACACTACAGGGACCTGTTAGTCGACCATCTCCATCCATATCTGCAGGAGGTTTACCCCTCTTTCCTGGCAAGCCCTAGGTCCGTTGGTTATCATCCCACGAACACTGAATGGTGGACACTACAGGGACCTGTTAGTCGACCATCTCCATCCATATCTGCAGGAGGTTTACCCCTCTTTCCTGGCAAGCCCTAGGTCCGTTGGTTATCATCCCACGAACACTGAATAGTGGATACTACAGGGACCTGTTAGTCGACCATCTCCATCCATATCTGCAGGAGGTTTACCCCTCTTTCCTGGCAAGCCCTAGGTCCGTTGGTTATCATCCCACGAACACTGAATGGTGGACACTACAGGGACCTGTTAGTCGACCATCTCCATCCATATCTGCAGGAGGTTTACCCCTCTTTCCTGGCAAGCCCTAGGTCCGTTGGTTATCATCCCACGAACACTGAATGGTGGACACTACAGGGACCTGTTAGTCGACCATCTCCATCCATATCTGCAGGAGGTTTACCCCTCTTTCCTGGCAAGCCCTAGGTCCGTTGGTTATCATCCCACAAACATTGAATGGTGGACACTACAGGGACCTGTTAGTCGACCATCTCCATCCATATCTGCAGGAGGTTTACCCCTCTTTCCTGGCAAGCCTTAGGTCCGTTGGTTATCATCCCACAAACACTGAATGGTGGACACTACAGGAACCTGTTAGTCGACCATCTCCATCCATATCTGCAGGAGGTTTACCCCTCTTTCCTGGCAAGCCCTAGGTCCGTTGGTTATCATCCCACAAACACTGAATGGTGGACACTACAGGGACCTGTTAGTCGACCATCTCCATCCATATCTGCAGGAGGTTTACCCCTCTTTCCTGGCAAGCCCTAGGTCCGTTGGTTATCATCCCAGAAACATTGAATGGTGGACACTACAGGGACCTGTTAGTCGACCATCTCCATCCATATCTGCAGGAGGTTTACCCCTCTTTCCTGGCAAGCCCTAGGTCCGTTGGTTATCATCCCACGAACACTGAATGGTGGACACTACAGGGACCTGTTAGTCGACCATCTCCATCCATATCTACAGGAGGTTTACCCCTCTTTCCTGGCAAGCCTTAGGTCCGTTGGTTATCATCCCACAAACATTGAATGGTGGACACTACAGGGACCTGTTAGTCGACCATCTCCATCCATATCTGCAGGAGGTTTACCCCTCTTTCCTGGCAAGCCCTAGGTCCGTTGGTTATCATCCCACGAACACTGAATGGTGGACACTACAGGGACCTGTTAGTCGACCATCTCCATCCATATCTGCAGGAGGTTTACCCCTCTTTCCTGGCAAGCCCTAGGTCCGTTGGTTATCATCCCACAAACATTGAATGGTGGACACTACAGGGACCTGTTAGTCGACCATCTCCATCCATATCTACAGGAGGTTTACCCCTCTTTCCTGGCAAGCCTTAGGTCCGTTGGTTATCATCCCACAAACATTGAATGGTGGACACTACAGGGACCTGTTAGTCGACCATCTCCATCCATATCTGCAGGAGGTTTACCCCTCTTTCCTGGCAAGCCCTAGGTCCGTTGGTTATCATCCCACGAACACTGAATGGTGGACACTACAGGGACCTGTTAGTCGACCATCTCCATCCATATCTGCAGGAGGTTTACCCCTCTTTCCTGGCAAGCCCTAGGTCCGTTGGTTATCATCCCACAAACATTGAATGGTGGACACTACAGGGACCTGTTAGTCGACCATCTCCATCCATATCTACAGGAGGTTTACCCCTCTTTCCTGGCAAGCCTTAGGTCCGTTGGTTATCATCCCACAAACATTGAATGGTGGACACTACAGGGACCTGTTAGTCGACCATCTCCATCCATATCTACAGGAGGTTTACCCCTCTTTCCTGGCAAGCCTTAGGTCCGTTGGTTATCATCCCACGAACACTGAATAGTGGACACTACAGGGACCTGTTAGTCGACCATCTCCATCCATATCTGCAGGAGGTTTACCCCTCTTTCCTGGCAAGCCCTAGGTCCGTTGGTTATCATCCCACAAACACTGAATGGTGGACACTACAGGGACCTGTTAGTCGACCATCTCCATCCATATCTGCAGGAGGTTTACCCCTCTTTCCTGGCAAGCCTTAGGTCCGTTGGTTATCATCCCACAAACACTGAATGGTGGACACTACAGGAACCTGTTAGTCGACCATCTCCATCCATATCTGCAGGAGGTTTACCCCTCTTTCCTGGCAAGCCCTAGGTCCGTTGGTTATCATCCCACAAACACTGAATGGTGGACACTACAGGGACCTGTTAGTCGACCATCTCCATCCATATCTGCAGGAGGTTTACCCCTCTTTCCTGGCAAGCCCTAGGTCCGTTGGTTATCATCCCAGAAACATTGAATGGTGGACACTACAGGGACCTGTTAGTCGACCATCTCCATCCATATCTGCAGGAGGTTTACCCCTCTTTCCTGGCAAGCCCTAGGTCCGTTGGTTATCATCCCACGAACACTGAATGGTGGACACTACAGGGACCTGTTAGTCGACCATCTCCATCCATATCTGCAGGAGGTTTACCCCTCTTTCCTGGCAAGCCCTAGGTCCGTTGGTTATCATCCCACAAACATTGAATGGTGGACACTACAGGGACCTGTTAGTCGACCATCTCCATCCATATCTGCAGGAGGTTTACCCCTCTTTCCTGGCAAGCCCTAGGTCCGTTGGTTATCATCCCACGAACACTGAATGGTGGACACTACAGGGACCTGTTAGTCGACCATCTCCATCCATATCTGCAGGAGGTTTACCCCTCTTTCCTGGCAAGCCCTAGGTCCGTTGGTTATCATCCCACAAACATTGAATGGTGGACACTACAGGGACCTGTTAGTCGACCATCTCCATCCATATCTGCAGGAGGTTTACCCCTCTTTCCTGGCAAGCCCTAGGTCCGTTGGTTATCATCCCACGAACACTGAATGGTGGACACTACAGGGACCTGTTAGTCGACCATCTCCATCCATATCTGCAGGAGGTTTACCCCTCTTTCCTGGCAAGCCCTAGGTCCGTTGGTTATCATCCCACAAACATTGAATGGTGGACACTACAGGGACCTGTTAGTCGACCATCTCCATCCATATCTGCAGGAGGTTTACCCCTCTTTCCTGGCAAGCCCTAGGTCCGTTGGTTATCATCCCACGAACACTGAATGGTGGACACTACAGGGACCTGTTAGTCGACCATCTCCATCCATATCTGCAGGAGGTTTACCCCTCTTTCCTGGCAAGCCTTAGGTCCGTTGGTTATCATCCCACAAACACTGAATGGTGGACACTACAGGAACCTGTTAGTCGACCATCTCCATCCATATCTGCAGGAGGTTTACCCCTCTTTCCCTGGCAAGCCCTAGGTCT
Organism: Macrothele yani; assembly: GCA_039090855.1. Taxonomy (NCBI): domain Eukaryota; kingdom Metazoa; phylum Arthropoda; class Arachnida; order Araneae; family Macrothelidae; genus Macrothele; species Macrothele yani. Next base: position 8,808,132 of record CM077021.1, on the reverse strand, counting down.
GTTGGTTATCATCCCACAAACACTGAATGGTGGACACTACAGGGACCTGTTAGCCGACCATCTCCATCCATATCTGCAGGAGGTTTACCCCTCTTTCCTGGCAAGCCCTAGGTCCGTTGGTTATCATCCCACGAACACTGAATGGTGGACACTACAGGGACCTGTTAGTCGACCATCTCCATCCATATCTGCAGGAGGTTTACCCCTCTTTCCTGGCAAGCCCTAGGTCCGTTGGTTATCATCCCACGAACACTGAATGGTGGACACTACAGGGACCTGTTAGTCGACCATCTCCATCCATATCTGCAGGAGGTTTACCCCTCTTTCCTGGCAAGCCCTAGGTCTGTTGGTTATCATCCCACGAACACTGAATGGTGGACACTACAGGGACCTGTTAGTCGACCATCTCCATCCATATCTGCAGGAGGTTTACCCCTCTTTCCTGGCAAGCCCTAGGTCTGTTGGTTATCATCCCACGAACACTGAATAGTGGACACTACAGGGACCTGTTAGTCGACCATCTCCATCCATATCTGCAGGAGGTTTACCCCTCTTTCCTGGCAAGCCCTAGGTCCGTTGGTTATCATCCCACGAACACTGAATAGTGGACACTACAGGGACCTGTTAGTCGACCATCTCCATCCATATCTGCAGGAGGTTTACCCCTCTTTCCTGGCAAGCCCTAGGTCTGTTGGTTATCATCCCACGAACACTGAATAGTGGACACTACAGGGACCTGTTAGTCGACCATCTCCATCCATATCTGCAGGAGGTTTACCCCTCTTTCCTGGCAAGCCCTAGGTCCGTTGGTTATCATCCCACGAACACTGAATAGTGGACACTACAGGGACCTGTTAGTCGACCATCTCCATCCATATCTGCAGGAGGTTTACCCCTCTTTCCTGGCAAGCCCTAGGTCCGTTGGTTATCATCCCACAAACACTGAATGGTGGACACTACAGGGACCTGTTAGTCGACCATCTCCATCCATATCTGCAGGAGGTTTACCCCTCTTTCCTGGCAAGCCCTAGGTCCGTTGGTTATCATCCCACAAACATTGAATGGTGGACACTACAGGGACCTGTTAGTCGACCATCTCCATCCATATCTGCAGGAGGTTTACCCCTCTTTCCTGGCAAGCCTTAGGTCCGTTGGTTATCATCCCACAAACACTGAATGGTGGACACTACAGGAACCTGTTAGTCGACCATCTCCATCCATATCTGCAGGAGGTTTACCCCTCTTTCCTGGCAAGCCCTAGGTCCGTTGGTTATCATCCCACAAACACTGAATGGTGGACACTACAGGGACCTGTTAGTCGACCATCTCCATCCATATCTGCAGGAGGTTTACCCCTCTTTCCTGGCAAGCCCTAGGTCCGTTGGTTATCATGCCAGAAACATTGAATGGTGGACACTACAGGGACCTGTTAGTCGACCATCTCCATCCATATCTGCAGGAGGTTTACCCCTCTTTCCTGGCAAGCCCTAGGTCCGTTGGTTATCATCCCACGAACACTGAATGGTGGACACTACAGGGACCTGTTAGTCGACCATCTCCATCCATATCTACAGGAGGTTTACCCCTCTTTCCTGGCAAGCCTTAGGTCCGTTGGTTATCATCCCACAAACATTGAATGGTGGACACTACAGGGACCTGTTAGTCGACCATCTCCATCCATATCTGCAGGAGGTTTACCCCTCTTTCCCTGGCAAGCCCTAGGTCCGTTGGTTATCATCCCACGAACACTGAATGGTGGACACTACAGGGACCTGTTAGTCGACCATCTCCATCCATATCTGCAGGAGGTTTACCCCTCTTTCCTGGCAAGCCCTAGGTCCGTTGGTTATCATCCCACAAACATTGAATGGTGGACACTACAGGGACCTGTTAGTCGACCATCTCCATCCATATCTACAGGAGGTTTACCCCTCTTTCCTGGCAAGCCTTAGGTCCGTTGGTTATCATCCCACAAACATTGAATGGTGGACACTACAGGGACCTGTTAGTCGACCATCTCCATCCATATCTACAGGAGGTTTACCCCTCTTTCCTGGCAAGCCTTAGGTCCGTTGGTTATCATCCCACGAACACTGAATAGTGCACACTACAGGGACCTGTTAGTCGACCATCTCCATCCATATCTGCAGGAGGTTTACCCCTCTTTCCTGGCAAGCCCTAGGTCCGTTGGTTATCATCCCACAAACATTGAATGGTGGACACTACAGGGACCTGTTAGTCGACCATCTCCATCCATATCTACAGGAGGTTTACCCCTCTTTCCTGGCAAGCCTTAGGTCCGTTGGTTATCATCCCACAAACATTGAATGGTGGACACTACAGGGACCTGTTAGTCGACCATCTCCATCCATATCTACAGGAGGTTTACCCCTCTTTCCTGGCAAGCCTTAGGTCCGTTGGTTATCATCCCACAAACACTGAATGGTGGACACTACAGGGACCTGTTAGTCGACCATCTCCATCCATATCTGCAGGAGGTTTACCCCTCTTTCCTGGCAAGCCCTAGGTCCGTTGGTTATCATCCCACAAACACTGAATGGTGGACACTACAGGGACCTGTTAGTCGACCATCTCCATCCATATCTGCAGGAGGTTTACCCCTCTTTCCTGGCAAGCCCTAGGTCCGTTGGTTATCATCCCACGAACACTGAATGGTGGACACTACAGGGACCTGTTAGTCGACCATCTCCATCCATATCTGCAGGAGGTTTACCCCTCTTTCCTGGCAAGCCCTAGGTCCGTTGGTTATCATCCCACGAACACTGAATGGTGGACACTACAGGGACCTGTTAGTCGACCATCTCCATCCATATCTGCAGGAGGTTTACCCCTCTTTCCTGGCAAGCCCTAGGTCCGTTGGTTATCATCCCACAAACATTGAATGGTGGACACTACAGGGACCTGTTAGTCGACCATCTCCATCCATATCTGCAGGAGGTTTACCCCTCTTTCCTGGCAAGCCCTAGGTCCGTTGGTTATCATCCCACGAACACTGAATGGTGGACACTACAGGGACCTGTTAGTCGACCATCTCCATCCATATCTGCAGGAGGTTTACCCCTCTTTCCTGGCAAGCCTTAGGTCCGTTGGTTATCATCCCACAAACACTGAATGGTGGACACTACAGGAACCTGTTAGTCGACCATCTCCATCCATATCTGCAGGAGGTTTACCCCTCTTTCCTGGCAAGCCCTAGGTCCGTTGGTTATCATCCCACGAACACTGAATGGTGGACACTACAGGGACCTGTTAGTCGACCATCTCCATCCATATCTGCAGGAGGTTTACCCCTCTTTCCTGGCAAGCCCTAGGTCCGTTGGTTATCATCCCACGAACACTGAATGGTGGACACTACAGGGACCTGTTAGTCGACCATCTCCATCCATATCTGCAGGAGGTTTACCCCTCTTTCCTGGCAAGCCCTAGGTCCGTTGGTTATCATCCCACGAACACTGAATGGTGGACACTACAGGGACCTGTTAGTCGACCATCTCCATCCATATCTGCAGGAGGTTTACCCCTCTTTCCTGGCAAGCCCTAGGTCCGTTGGTTATCATCCCACAAACACTGAATGGTGGACACTACAGGGACCTGTTAGTCGACCATCTCCATCCATATCTGCAGGAGGTTTACCCCTCTTTCCTGGCAAGCCCTAGGTCCGTTGGTTATCATCCCACAAACATTGAATGGTGGACACTACAGGGACCTGTTAGTCGACCATCTCCATCCATATCTGCAGGAGGTTTACCCCTCTTTCCTGGCAAGCCTTAGGTCCGTTGGTTATCATCCCACAAACACTGAATGGTGGACACTACAGGAACCTGTTAGTCGACCATCTCCATCCATATCTGCAGGAGGTTTACCCCTCTTTCCTGGCAAGCCCTAGGTCCGTTGGTTATCATCCCACAAACACTGAATGGTGGACACTACAGGGACCTGTTAGTCGACCATCTCCATCCATATCTGCAGGAGGTTTACCCCTCTTTCCTGGCAAGCCCTAGGTCCGTTGGTTATCATGCCAGAAACATTGAATGGTGGACACTACAGGGACCTGTTAGTCGACCATCTCCATCCATATCTGCAGGAGGTTTACCCCTCTTTCCTGGCAAGCCCTAGGTCCGTTGGTTATCATCCCACGAACACTGAATGGTGGACACTACAGGGACCTGTTAGTCGACCATCTCCATCCATATCTACAGGAGGTTTACCCCTCTTTCCTGGCAAGCCTTAGGTCCGTTGGTTATCATCCCACAAACATTGAATGGTGGACACTACAGGGACCTGTTAGTCGACCATCTCCATCCATATCTGCAGGAGGTTTACCCCTCTTTCCTGGCAAGCCCTAGGTCCGTTGGTTATCATCCCACGAACACTGAATGGTGGACACTACAGGGACCTGTTAGTCGACCATCTCCATCCATATCTGCAGGAGGTTTACCCCTCTTTCCTGGCAAGCCCTAGGTCCGTTGGTTATCATCCCACAAACATTGAATGGTGGACACTACAGGGACCTGTTAGTCGACCATCTCCATCCATATCTGCAGGAGGTTTACCCCTCTTTCCTGGCAAGCCTTAGGTCCGTTGGTTATCATCCCACAAACACTGAATGGTGGACACTACAGGGACCTGTTAGTCGACCATCTCCATCCATATCTGCAGGAGGTTTACCCCTCTTTCCTGGCAAGCCCTAGGTCCGTTGGTTATCATCCCACAAACACTGAATGGTGGACACTACAGGGACCTGTTAGTCGACCATCTCCATCCATATCTGCAGGAGGTTTACCCCTCTTTCCTGGCAAGCCCTAGGTCCGTTGGTTATCATCCCAGAAACATTGAATTGTGGACACTACAGGGACCTGTTAGTCGACCATCTCCATCCATATCTGCAGGAGGTTTACCCCTCTTTCCTGGCAAGCCCTAGGTCCGTTGGTTATCATCCCACGAACACTGAATGGTGGACACTACAGGGACCTGTTAGTCGACCATCTCCATCCATATCTACAGGAGGTTTACCCCTCTTTCCTGGCAAGCCCTTAGGTCCGTTGGTTATCATCCCACAAACATTGAATGGTGGACACTACAGGGACCTGTTAGTCGACCATCTCCATCCATATCTGCAGGAGGTTTACCCCTCTTTCCTGGCAAGCCCTAGGTCCGTTGGTTATCATCCCACGAACACTGAATGGTGGACACTACAGGAACCTGTTAGTCGACCATCTCCATCCATATCTGCAGGAGGTTTACCCCTCTTTCCTGGCAAGCCCTAGGTCCGTTGGTTATCATCCCACAAACACTGAATGGTGGACACTACAGGGACCTGTTAGTCGACCATCTCCATCCATATCTGCAGGAGGTTTACCCCTCTTTCCTGGCAAGCCTTAGGTCCGTTGGTTATCATCCCACAAACACTGAATGGTGGACACTACAGGAACCTGTTAGTCGACCATCTCCATCCATATCTGCAGGAGGTTTACCCCTCTTTCCTGGCAAGCCCTAGGTCCGTTGGTTATCATCCCACAAACACTGAATGGTGGACACTACAGGGACCTGTTAGTCGACCATCTCCATCCATATCTGCAGGAGGTTTACCCCTCTTTCCTGGCAAGCCCTAGGTCCGTTGGTTATCATGCCAGAAACATTGAATGGTGGACACTACAGGGACCTGTTAGTCGACCATCTCCATCCATATCTGCAGGAGGTTTACCCCTCTTTCCTGGCAAGCCCTAGGTCCGTTGGTTATCATCCCACGAACACTGAATGGTGGACACTACAGGGACCTGTTAGTCGACCATCTCCATCCATATCTACAGGAGGTTTACCCCTCTTTCCTGGCAAGCCTTAGGTCCGTTGGTTATCATCCCACAAACATTGAATGGTGGACACTACAGGGACCTGTTAGTCGACCATCTCCATCCATATCTGCAGGAGGTTTACCCCTCTTTCCTGGCAAGCCCTAGGTCCGTTGGTTATCATCCCACGAACACTGAATGGTGGACACTACAGGGACCTGTTAGTCGACCATCTCCATCCATATCTGCAGGAGGTTTACCCCTCTTTCCTGGCAAGCCCTAGGTCCGTTGGTTATCATCCCACAAACATTGAATGGTGGACACTACAGGGACCTGTTAGTCGACCATCTCCATCCATATCTACAGGAGGTTTACCCCTCTTTCCTGGCAAGCCTTAGGTCCGTTGGTTATCATCCCACAAACATTGAATGGTGGACACTACAGGGACCTGTTAGTCGACCATCTCCATCCATATCTACAGGAGGTTTATTCCTCTTTCCTGGCAAGCCTTAGGTCCGTTGGTTATCATCCCACGAACACTGAATGGTGGACACTACAGGGACCTGTTAGTCGACCATCTCCATCCATATCTGCAGGAGGTTTACCCCTCTTTCCTGGCAAGCCCTAGGTCCGTTGGTTATCATCCCACAAACATTGAATGGTGGACACTACAGGGACCTGTTAGTCGACCATCTCCATCCATATCTGCAGGAGGTTTACCCCTCTTTCCTGGCAAGCCCTAGGTCCGTTGGTTATCATCCCACAAACACTGAATGGTGGACACTACAGGGACCTGTTAGTCGACCATCTCCATCCATATCTGCAGGAGGTTTACCCCTCTTTCCTGGCAAGCCCTAGGTCCGTTGGTTATCATCCCACAAACACTGAATGGTGGACACTACAGGGACCTGTTAGTCGACCATCTCCATCCATATCTGCAGGAGGTTTACCCCTCTTTCCTGGCAAGCCCTAGGTCCGTTGGTTATCATCCCACAAACATTGAATGGTGGACACTACAGGGACCTGTTAGTCGACCATCTCCATCCATATCTGCAGGAGGTTTACCCCTCTTTCCTGGCAAGCCCTAGGTCCGTTGGTTATCATCCCACGAACACTGAATGGTGGACACTACAGGGACCTGTTAGTCGACCATCTCCATCCATATCTGCAGGAGGTTTACCCCTCTTTCCTGGCAAGCCTTAGGTCCGTTGGTTATCATCCCACAAACATTGAATGGTGGACACTACAGGGACCTGTTAGTCGACCATCTCCATCCATATCTGCAGGAGGTTTACCCCTCTTTCCTGGCAAGCCCTAGGTCCGTTGGTTATCATCCCACGAACACTGAATGGTGGACACTACAGGGACCTGTTAGTCGACCATCTCCATCCATATCTGCAGGAGGTTTACCCCTCTTTCCTGGCAAGCCCTAGGTCCGTTGGTTATCATCCCACAAACATTGAATGGTGGACACTACAGGGACCTGTTAGTCGACCATCTCCATCCATATCTGCAGGAGGTTTACCCCTCTTTCCTGGCAAGCCTTAGGTCCGTTGGTTATCATCCCACAAACACTGAATGGTGGACACTACAGGGACCTGTTAGTCGACCATCTCCATCCATATCTGCAGGAGGTTTACCCCTCTTTCCTGGCAAGCCCTAGGTCCGTTGGTTATCATCCCACGAACACTGAATGGTGGACACTACAGGGACCTGTTAGTCGACCATCTCCATCCATATCTGCAGGAGGTTTACCCCTCTTTCCTGGCAAGCCCTAGGTCCGTTGGTTATCATCCCACAAACACTGAATGGTGGACACTACAGGGACCTGTTAGTCGACCATCTCCATCCATATCTGCAGGAGGTTTACCCCTCTTTCCTGGCAAGCCCTAGGTCCGTTGGTTATCATCCCACAAACACTGAATGGTGGACACTACAGGGACCTGTTAGTCGACCATCTCCATCCATATCTGCAGGAGGTTTACCCCTCTTTCCTGGCAAGCCCTAGGTCCGTTGGTTATCATCCCACAAACACTGAATGGTGGACACTACAGGGACCTGTTAGTCGACCATCTCCATCCATATCTGCAGGAGGTTTACCCCTCTTTCCTGGCAAGCCCTAGGTCCGTTGGTTATCATCCCACAAACATTGAATGGTGGACACTACAGGGACCTGTTAGTCGACCATCTCCATCCATATCTGCAGGAGGTTTACCCCTCTTTCCTGGCAAGCCCTAGGTCCGTTGGTTATCATCCCACAAACACTGAATGGTGGACACTACAGGGACCTGTTAGTCGACCATCTCCATCCATATCTGCAGGAGGTTTACCCCTCTTTCCTGGCAAGCCCTAGGTCCGTTGGTTATCATCCCACAAACACTGAATGGTGGACACTACAGGGACCTGTTAGTCGACCATCTCCATCCATATCTGCAGGAGGTTTACCCCTCTTTCCTGGCAAGCCCTAGGTCCGTTGGTTATCATCCCACAAACACTGAATGGTGGACACTACAGGGACCTGTTAGTCGACCATCTCCATCCATATCTGCAGGAGGTTTACCCCTCTTTCCTGGCAAGCCCTAGGTCCGTTGGTTATCATCCCACAAACATTGAATGGTGGACACTACAGGGACCTGTTAGTCGACCATCTCCATCCATATCTGCAGGAGGTTTACCCCTCTTTCCTGGCAAGCCTTAGGTCCGTTGGTTATCATCCCACAAACACTGAATGGTGGACACTACAGGAACCTGTTAGTCGACCATCTCCATCCATATCTGCAGGAGGTTTACCCCTCTTTCCTGGCAAGCCCTAGGTCCGTTGGTTATCATCCCACAAACACTGAATGGTGGACACTACAGGGACCTGTTAGTTGACCATCTCCATCCATATCTGCAGGAGGTTTACCCCTCTTTCCTGGCAAGCCCTAGGTCCGTTGGTTATCATGCCAGAAACATTGAATGGTGGACACTACAGGGACCTGTTAGTCGACCATCTCCATCCATATCTGCAGGAGGTTTACCCCTCTTTCCTGGCAAGCCCTAGGTCCGTTGGTTATCATCCCACGAACACTGAATGGTGGACACTACAGGGACCTGTTAGTCGACCATCTCCATCCATATCTGCAGGAGGTTTACCCCTCTTTCCTGGCAAGCCTTAGGTCCGTTGGTTATCATCCCACAAACATTGAATGGTGGACACTACAGGGACCTGTTAGTCGACCATCTCCATCCATATCTGCAGGAGGTTTACCCCTCTTTCCTGGCAAGCCCTAGGTCCGTTGGTTATCATCCCACGAACACTGAATGGTGGACACTACAGGGACCTGTTAGTCGACCATCTCCATCCATATCTGCAGGAGGTTTACCCCTCTTTCCTGGCAAGCCCTAGGTCCGTTGGTTATCATCCCACAAACATTGAATGGTGGACACTACAGGGACCTGTTAGTCGACCATCTCCATCCATATCTACAGGAGGTTTACCCCTCTTTCCTGGCAAGCCTTAGGTCCGTTGGTTATCATCCCACAAACATTGAATGGTGGACACTACAGGGACCTGTTAGTCGACCATCTCCATCCATATCTGCAGGAGGTTTACCCCTCTTTCCTGGCAAGCCCTAGGTCCGTTGGTTATCATCCCACGAACACTGAATGGTGGACACTACAGGGACCTGTTAGTCGACCATCTCCATCCATATCTGCAGGAGGTTTACCCCTCTTTCCTGGCAAGCCTTAGGTCCGTTGGTTATCATCCCACAAACACTGAATGGTGGACACTACAGGGACCTGTTAGTCGACCATCTCCATCCATATCTGCAGGAGGTTTACCCCTCTTTCCTGGCAAGCCTTAGGTCCGTTGGTTATCATCCCACAAACACTGAATGGTGGACACTACAGGAACCTGTTAGTCGACCATCTCCATCCATATCTGCAGGAGGTTTACCCCTCTTTCCTGGCAAGCCCTAGGTCCGTTGGTTATCATCCCACAAACACTGAATGGTGGACACTACAGGGACCTGTTAGTCGACCATCTCCATCCATATCTGCAGGAGGTTTACCCCTCTTTCCTGGCAAGCCCTAGGTCCGTTGGTTATCATGCCAGAAACATTGAATGGTGGACACTACAGGGACCTGTTAGTCGACCATCTCCATCCATATCTGCAGGAGGTTTACCCCTCTTTCCTGGCAAGCCCTAGGTCCGTTGGTTATCATCCCACGAACACTGAATGGTGGACACTACAGGGACCTGTTAGTCGACCATCTCCATCCATATCTACAGGAGGTTTACCCCTCTTTCCTGGCAAGCCTTAGGTCCGTTGGTTATCATCCCACAAACATTGAATGGTGGACACTACAGGGACCTGTTAGTCGACCATCTCCATCCATATCTGCAGGAGGTTTACCCCTCTTTCCTGGCAAGCCCTAGGTCCGTTGGTTATCATCCCACGAACACTGAATGGTGGACACTACAGGGACCTGTTAGTCGACCATCTCCATCCATATCTGCAGGAGGTTTACCCCTCTTTCCTGGCAAGCCCTAGGTCCGTTGGTTATCATCCCACAAACATTGAATGGTTAACACTACAGGGACCTGTTAGTCGACCATCTGCATCCATATCTACAGGAGGTTTACCCCTCTTTCCTGGCAAGCCCTAGGTCCGTTGGTTATCATCCCACAAACATTGAATGGTGGACACTACAGGGACCTGTTAGTCGACCATCTCCATCCATATCTGCAGGAGGTTTACCCCTCTTTCCTGGCAAGCCCTAGGTCCGTTGGTTATCATCCCACAAACATTGAATGGTTAACACTACAGGGACCTGTTAGTCGACCATCTCCATCCATATCTACAGGAGGTTTACCCCTCTTTCCTGGCAAGCTTTAGGTCCGTTGGTTATCATCCCACAAACATTGAATGGTGGACACTACAGGGACCTGTTAGTCGACCATCTCCATCCATATCTACAGGAGGTTTATTCCTCTTTCCTGGCAAGCCTTAGGTCCGTTGGTTATCATCCCACGAACACTGAATAGTGCACACTACAGGGACCTGTTAGTCGACCATCTCCATCCATATCTGCAGGAGGTTTACCCCTCTTTCCTGGCAAGCCCTAGGTCCGTTGGTTATCATCCCACAAACATTGAATGGTGGACACTACAGGGACCTGTTAGTCGACCATCTCCATCCATATCTGCAGGAGGTTTACCCCTCTTTCCTGGCAAGCCTTAGGTCCGTTGGTTATCATCCCACAAACACTGAATGGTGGACACTACAGGAACCTGTTAGTCGACCATCTCCATCCATATCTGCAGGAGGTTTACCCCTCTTTCCTGGCAAGCCCTAGGTCTGTTGGTTATCATCCCACAAACACTGAATGGTGGACACTACAGGGACCTGTTAGTCGACCATCTCCATCCATATCTGCAGGAGGTTTACCCCTCTTTCCTGGCAAGCCCTAGGTCCGTTGGTTATCATGCCAGAAACATTGAATTGTGGACACTACAGGGACCTGTTAGTCGACCATCTCCATCCATATCTGCAGGAGGTTTACCCCTCTTTCCTGGCAAGCCCTAGGTCCGTTGGTTATCATCCCACGAACACTGAATGGTGGACACTACAGGGACCTGTTAGTCGACCATCTCCATCCATATCTACAGGAGGTTTACCCCTCTTTCCTGGCAAGCCTTAGGTCCGTTGGTTATCATCCCACAAACATTGAATGGTGGACACTACAGGGACCTGTTAGTCGACCATCTCCATCCATATCTGCAGGAGGTTTACCCCTCTTTCCTGGCAAGCCGTAGGTCCGTTGGTTATCATCCCACGAACACTGAATGGTGGACACTACAGGGACCTGTTAGTCGACCATCTCCATCCATATCTGCAGGAGGTTTACCCCTCTTTCCTGGCAAGCCCTAGGTCCGTTGGTTATCATCCCACAAACATTGAATGGTTAACACTACAGGGACCTGTTAGTCGACCATCTCCATCCATATCTACAGGAGGTTTACCCCTCTTTCCTGGCAAGCCTTAGGTCCGTTGGTTATCATCCCACAAACATTGAATGGTGGACACTACAGAGACCTGTTAGTCGACCATCTCCATCCATATCTGCAGGAGGTTTACCCCTCTTTCCTGGCAAGCCCTAGGTCCGTTGGTTATCATCCCACGAACACTGAATGGTGGACACTACAGGGACCTGTTAGTCGACCATCTCCATCCATATCTGCAGGAGGTTTACCCCTCTTTCCTGGCAAGCCCTAGGTCCGTTGGTTATCATCCCACAAACATTGAATGGTTAACACTACAGGGACCTGTTAGTCGACCATCTGCATCCATATCTACAGGAGGTTTACCCCTCTTTCCTGGCAAGCTTTAGGTCCGTTGGTTATCATCCCACAAACATTGAATGGTGGACACTACAGGGACCTGTTAGTCGACCATCTCCATCCATATCTACAGGAGGTTTACCCCTCTTTCCTGGCAAGCCTTAGGTCCGTTGGTTATCATCCCACGAACACTGAATAGTGCACACTACAGGGACCTGTTAGTCGACCATCTCCATCCATATCTGCAGGAGGTTTACCCCTCTTTCCTGGCAAGCCCTAGGTCCGTTGGTTATCATCCCACAAACATTGAATGGTGGACACTACAGGGACCTGTTAGTCGACCATCTCCATCCATATCTGCAGGAGGTTTACCCCTCTTTCCTGGCAAGCCTTAGGTCCGTTGGTTATCATCCCACAAACACTGAATGGTGGACACTACAGGAACCTGTTAGTCGACCATCTCCATCCATATCTGCAGGAGGTTTACCCCTCTTTCCTGGCAAGCCCTAGGTCCGTTGGTTATCATCCCACAAACACTGAATGGTGGACACTACAGGGACCTGTTAGTCGACCATCTCCATCCATATCTGCAAGAGGTTTACCCCTCTTTCCTGGCAAGCCCTAGGTCCGTTGGTTATCATGCCAGAAACATTGAATTGTGGACACTACAGGGACCTGTTAGTCGACCATCTCCATCCATATCTGCAGGAGGTTTACCCCTCTTTCCTGTCAAGCCCTAGGTCCGTTGGTTATCATCCCACGAACACTGAATGGTGGACACTACATGGACCTGTTAGTCGACCATCTCCATCCATATCTACAGGAGGTTTACCCCTCTTTCCTGGGAAGCCTTAGGTCCGTTGGTTATCATCCCACAAACATTGAATGGTGGACACTACAGGGACCTGTTAGTCGACCATCTCCATCCATATCTGCAGGAGGTTTACCCCTCTTTCCTGGCAAGCCCTAGGTCCGTTGGTTATCATCCCACGAACACTGAATGGTGGACACTACAGGGACCTGTTAGTCGACCATCTCCATCCATATCTGCAGGAGGTTTACCCCTCTTTCCTGGCAAGCCCTAGGTCCGTTGGTTATCATCCCACAAACATTGAATGGTTAACACTACAGGGACCTGTTAGTCGACCATCTGCATCCATATCTACAGGAGGTTTACCCCTCTTTCCTGGCAAGCTTTAGGTCCGTTGGTTATCATCCCACAAACATTGAATGGTGGACACTACAGGGACCTGTTAGTCGACCATCTCCATCCATATCTGCAGGAGGTTTACCCCTCTTTCTTGGCAAGCCCTAGGTCCGTTGGTTATCATCCCACGAACACTGAATAGTGGACACTACAGGGACCTGTTAGTCGACCATCTCCATCCATATCTGCAGGAGGTTTACCCCTCTTTCCTGGCAAGCCCTAGGTCCGTTGGTTATCATCCCACAAACATTGAATGGTGGACACTACAGGGACCTGTTAGTCGACCATCTCCATCCATATCTGCAGGAGGTTTACCCCTCTTTCCTGGCAAGCCCTAGGTCCGTTGGTTATCATCCCACAAACATTGAATGGTGGACACTACAGGGACCTGTTAGTCGACCATCTCCATCCATAACTGCAGGAGGTTTACCCCTCTTTCCTGGCAAGCCCTAGGTCCGTTGGTTATCATCCCACAAACATTGAATGGTGGACATTACAGGGACCTGTTAGTCGACCATCTCCATCCATATCTGCAGGAGGTTTACCCCTCTTTCTTGGCAAGCCCTAGGTCCTTTGGTTATCATCCCACGAACACTGAATAGTGGACACTACAGGGACCTGTTAGTCGACCATCTCCATCCATATCTGCAGGAGGTTTACCCCTCTTTCCTGGCAAGCCCTAGGTCCGTTGGTTATCATCCCACAAACATTGAATGGTGGACACTACAGGGACCTGTTAGTCGACCATCTCCATCCATATCTGCAGGAGGTTTACCCCTCTTTCCTGGCAAGCCCTAGGTCCGTTGGTTATCATCCCACAAACATTGAATGGTGGACACTACAGGGACCTGTTAGTCGACCATCTCCATCCATATCTGCAGGAGGTTTACCCCTCTTTCCTGGCAAGTCCTAGGTCCGTTGGTTATCATCCCACAAACATTGAATGGTGGACACTACAGGGACCTGTTAGTCGACCATCTCCATCCATATCTGCAGGAGGTTTACCCCTCTTTCCTGGCAAGCCCTAGGTCCGTTGGTTATCATCCCACAAACATTGAATGGTGGACACTACAGGGACCTGTTAGTCGACCATCTCCATCCATATCTGCAGGAGGTTTACCCCTCTTTCCTGGCAAGCCCTAGGTCCGTTGGTTATCATCCCACAAACATTGAATGGTGGACACTACAGGGACCTGTTAGTCGACCATCTCCATCCATATCTGCAGGAGGTTTACCCCTCTTTCCTGGCAAGCCCTAGGTCCGTTGGTTATCATCCCACAAACATTGAATGGTGGACACTACAGGGACCTGTTAGTCGACCATCTCCATCCATATCTGCAGGAGGTTTACCCCTCTTTCCTGGCAAGCCCTAGGTCCGTTGGTTATCATCCCACAAACATTGAATGGTGGACACTACAGGGACCTGTTAGTCGACCATCTCCATCCATATCTGCAGGAGGTTTACCCCTCTTTCCTGGCAAGTCCTAGGTCCGTTGGTTATCATCCCACAAACATTGAATGGTGGACACTACAGGGACCTGTTAGTCGACCATCTCCATCCATATCTGCAGGAGGTTTACCCCTCTTTCCTGGCAAGCCCTAGGTCCGTTGGTTATCATCCCACAAACATTGAATGGTGGACACTACAGGGACCTGTTAGTCGACCATCTCCATCCATATCTGCAGGAGGTTTACCCCTCTTTCCTGGCAAGCCCTAGGTCCGTTGGTTATCATCCCACAAACATTGAATGGTGGACACTACAGGGACCTGTTAGTCGACCATCTCCATCCATATCTGCAGGAGGTTTACCCCTCTTTCCTGGCAAGCCCTAGGTCCGTTGGTTATCATCCCACAAACATTGAATGGTGGACACTACAGGGACCTGTTAGTCGACCATCTCCATCCATATCTGCAGGAGGTTTACCCCTCTTTCCTGGCAAGCCCTAGGTCCGTTGGTTATCATCCCACAAACATTGAATGGTGGACACTACAGGGACCTGTTAGTCGACCATCTCCATCCATATCTGCAGGAGGTTTACCCCTCTTTCCTGGCAAGCCCTAGGTCCGTTGGTTATCATCCCACAAACATTGAATGGTGGACACTACAGGGACCTGTTAGTCGACCATCTCCATCCATATCTGCAGGAGGTTTACCCCTCTTTCCTGGCAAGCCCTAGGTCCGTTGGTTATCATCCCACAAACATTGAATGGTGGACACTACAGGGACCTGTTAGTCGACCATCTCCATCCATATCTGCAGGAGGTTTACCCCTCTTTCCTGGCAAGCCCTAGGTCCGTTGGTTATCATCCCACAAACATTGAATGGTGGACACTACAGGGACCTGTTAGTCGACCATCTCCATCCATATCTGCAGGAGGTTTACCCCTCTTTCCTGGCAAGCCCTAGGTCCGTTGGTTATCATCCCACAAACATTGAATGGTGGACACTACAGGGACCTGTTAGTCGACCATCTCCATCCATATCTGCAGGAGGTTTACCCCTCTTTCCTGGCAAGCCCTAGGTCCGTTGGTTATCATCCCACAAACATTGAATGGTGGACACTACAGGGACCTGTTAGTCGACCATCTCCATCCATATCTGCAGGAGGTTTACCCCTCTTTCCTGGCAAGCCCTAGGTCCGTTGGTTATCATCCCACAAACATTGAATGGTGGACACTACAGGGACCTGTTAGTCGACCATCTCCATCCATATCTGCAGGAGGTTTACCCCTCTTTCCTGGCAAGCCCTAGGTCCGTTGGTTATCATCCCACAAACATTGAATGGTGGACACTACAGGGACCTGTTAGTCGACCATCTCCATCCATATCTGCAGGAGGTTTACCCCTCTTTCCTGGCAAGCCCTAGGTCCGTTGGTTATCATCCCACAAACATTGAATGGTGGACACTACAGGGACCTGTTAGTCGACCATCTCCATCCATATCTGCAGGAGGTTTACCCCTCTTTCCTGGCAAGCCCTAGGTCCGTTGGTTATCATCCCACAAACATTGAATGGTGGACACTACAGGGACCTGTTAGTCGACCATCTCCATCCATATCTGCAGGAGGTTTACCCCTCTTTCCTGGCAAGCCCTAGGTCCGTTGGTTATCATCCCACAAACATTGAATGGTGGACACTACAGGGACCTGTTAGTCGACCATCTCCATCCATATCTGCAGGAGGTTTACCCCTCTTTCCTGGCAAGCCCTAGGTCCGTTGGTTATCATCCCACAAACACTGAATGGTGGACACTACAGGGACCTGTTAGTCGACCATCTCCATCCATATCTGCAGGAGGTTTACCCCTCTTTCCTGGCAAGCCCTAGGTCCGTTGGTTATCATCCCACAAACATTGAATGGTGGACACTACAGGGACCTGTTAGTCGACCATCTCCATCCATATCTGCAGGAGGTTTACCCCTCTTTCCTGGCAAGCCCTAGGTCCGTTGGTTATCATCCCACAAACATTGAATGGTGGACACTACAGGGACCTGTTAGTCGACCATCTCCATCCATATCTGCAGGAGGTTTACCCCTCTTTCCTGGCAAGCCCTAGGTCCGTTGGTTATCATCCCACAAACATTGAATGGTGGACACTACAGGGACCTGTTAGTCGACCATCTCCATCCATATCTGCAGGAGGTTTACCCCTCTTTCCTGGCAAGCCCTAGGTCCGTTGGTTATCATCCCACAAACATTGAATGGTGGACACTACAGGGACCTGTTAGTCGACCATCTCCATCCATATCTGCAGGAGGTTTACCCCTCTTTCCTGGCAAGCCCTAGGTCCGTTGGTTATCATCCCACAAACATTGAATGGTGGACACTACAGGGACCTGTTAGTCGACCATCTCCATCCATATCTGCAGGAGGTTTACCCCTCTTTCCTGGCAAGCCCTAGGTCCGTTGGTTATCATCCCACAAACATTGAATGGTGGACACTACAGGGACCTGTTAGTCGACCATCTCCATCCATATCTGCAGGAGGTTTACCCCTCTTTCCTGGCAAGCCCTAGGTCCGTTGGTTATCATCCCACAAACATTGAATGGTGGACACTACAGGGACCTGTTAGTCGACCATCTCCATCCATATCTGCAGGAGGTTTACCCCTCTTTCCTGGCAAGCCCTAGGTCCGTTGGTTATCATCCCACAAACATTGAATGG
The DNA here is from genome assembly GCA_039090855.1 of Macrothele yani. Lineage (NCBI taxonomy): Eukaryota > Metazoa > Arthropoda > Arachnida > Araneae > Macrothelidae > Macrothele > Macrothele yani. The sequence continues at coordinate 8,790,620 of CM077021.1, read as the reverse complement.
TGGACACTACAGGGACCTGTTAGTCGACCATCTCCATCCATATCTGCAGGAGGTTTACCCCTCTTTCCTGGCAAGCCCTAGGTCCGTTGGTTATCATCCCACAAACATTGAATGGTGGACACTACAGGGACCTGTTAGTCGACCATCTCCATCCATATCTGCAGGAGGTTTACCCCTCTTTCCTGGCAAGCCCTAGGTCCGTTGGTTATCATCCCACAAACATTGAATGGTGGACACTACAGGGACCTGTTAGTCGACCATCTCCATCCATATCTGCAGGAGGTTTACCCCTCTTTCCTGGCAAGCCCTAGGTCCGTTGGTTATCATCCCACAAACATTGAATGGTGGACACTACAGGGACCTGTTAGTCGACCATCTCCATCCATATCTGCAGGAGGTTTACCCCTCTTTCCTGGCAAGCCCTAGGTCCGTTGGTTATCATCCCACAAACATTGAATGGTGGACACTACAGGGACCTGTTAGTCGACCATCTCCATCCATATCTGCAGGAGGTTTACCCCTCTTTCCTGGCAAGCCCTAGGTCCGTTGGTTATCATCCCACAAACATTGAATGGTGGACACTACAGGGACCTGTTAGTCGACCATCTCCATCCATATCTGCAGGAGGTTTACCCCTCTTTCCTGGCAAGCCCTAGGTCCGTTGGTTATCATCCCACAAACATTGAATGGTGGACACTACAGGGACCTGTTAGTCGACCATCTCCATCCATATCTGCAGGAGGTTTACCCCTCTTTCCTGGCAAGCCCTAGGTCCGTTGGTTATCATCCCACAAACATTGAATGGTGGACACTACAGGGACCTGTTAGTCGACCATCTCCATCCATATCTGCAGGAGGTTTACCCCTCTTTCCTGGCAAGCCCTAGGTCCGTTGGTTATCATCCCACAAACATTGAATGGTGGACACTACAGGGACCTGTTAGTCGACCATCTCCATCCATATCTGCAGGAGGTTTACCCCTCTTTCCTGGCAAGCCCTAGGTCCGTTGGTTATCATCCCACAAACATTGAATGGTGGACACTACAGGGACCTGTTAGTCGACCATCTCCATCCATGTCTGCAGGAGGTTTACCCCTCTTTCCTGGCAAGCCCTAGGTCCGTTGGTTATCATCCCACAAACATTGAATGGTGGACACTACAGGGACCTGTTAGTCGACCATCTCCATCCATATCTGCAGGAGGTTTACCCCTCTTTCCTGGCAAGCCCTAGGTCCGTTGGTTATCATCCCACAAACATTGAATGGTGGACACTACAGGGACCTGTTAGTCGACCATCTCCATCCATGTCTGCAGGAGGTTTACCCCTCTTTCCTGGCAAGCCCTAGGTCCGTTGGTTATCATCCCACAAACATTGAATGGTGGACACTACAGGGACCTGTTAGTCGACCATCTCCATCCATATCTGCAGGAGGTTTACCCCTCTTTCCTGGCAAGCCCTAGGTCCGTTGGTTATCATCCCACAAACATTGAATGGTGGACACTACAGGGACCTGTTAGTCGACCATCTCCATCCATATCTGCAGGAGGTTTACCCCTCTTTCCTGGCAAGCCCTAGGTCCGTTGGTTATCATCCCACAAACATTGAATGGTGGACACTACAGGGACCTGTTAGTCGACCATCTCCATCCATATCTGCAGGAGGTTTACCCCTCTTTCCTGGCAAGCCCTAGGTCCGTTGGTTATCATCCCACAAACATTGAATGGTGGACACTACAGGGACCTGTTAGTCGACCATCTCCATCCATATCTGCAGGAGGTTTACCCCTCTTTCCTGGCAAGCCCTAGGTCCGTTGGTTATCATCCCACAAACACTGAATGGTGGACACTACAGGGACCTGTTAGTCGACCATCTCCATCCATATCTGCAGGAGGTTTACCCCTCTTTCCTGGCAAGCCCTAGGTCCGTTGGTTATCATCCCACAAACATTGAATGGTGGACACTACAGGGACCTGTTAGTCGACCATCTCCATCCATATCTGCAGGAGGTTTACCCCTCTTTCCTTTCAAGCCCTAGGTCCGTTGGTTATCATCCCACAAACATTGAATAGTGGACACTACAGGGACCTGTTAGTCGACCATCTCCATCCATATCTGCAGGAGGTTTACCCCTCTTTCCTGGCAAGCCCTAGGTCCGTTGGTTATCATCCCACAAACATTGAATGGTGGACACTACAGGGACCTGTTAGTCGACCATCTCCATCCATATCTGCAGGAGGTTTACCCCTCTTTCCTGGCAAGCCCTAGGTCCGTTGGTTATCATCCCACAAACATTGAATGGTGGACACTACAGGGACCTGTTAGTCGACCATCTCCATCCATATCTGCAGGAGGTTTACCCGGACCACAATGCCATCTTTCAACACCGTGTCATCGGGCTCGTATAACTACTGAGTGGTTTAAGGGACACAACAAGGAATTCGCCACGATTCCTTGGCCCCAGAACTCCACTGACTGTAACCCAATTGAGCATTTGTGGGATATGCCAGAACGGGGTATGAGAACTATTGATGCTTCTCCGCGGAATGAGCATGCACTGACAGAGCTGCTGCAGCGAACACGGGTAAAGTTACGCATGGAGGATGTTCGCCATCTTGCAGAATCTGTTCCGAGGAGTCTGCGAGCCGTGATTGCACAGAAAGGTGGACCAAGGCGTTATTAGGTAGGCGTTCCTAATGCAAAGCTAAATCAGTGTAGACATGGGTCAAGGTACGTATGGAGGATGTTCGCCACCTTGCAGAATCTGTTCCGAGGAGTCTGCGAGCCGTGATCGCACAGAAAGGTGGACCAAGGCGTTATTAGGTAGGCGTTCCTAATGCAAAGCTAAATCAGTGTAGACATGGGTCAAGGTACGTATGGAGGATGTTCGCCACCTTGCAGAATCTGTTCCGAGGAGTCTGCGAGCCGTGATCGCACAGAAAGGTGGACCAACGCGTTATTAGGTAGGCGTTCCTAATGCAAAGCTAACTCAGTGTAGACATGGGTCAAGGTGCGCACGGAGGATGTTCGACACCGTGTAGAATCTGTTCCGAGGAGTCTGCGAGCCGTGATTGCACAGAAAGGTGAACCAAGGCGTTATTAGGTAGGCGTTCCTAATGCAAAGCTAACTCAGTGTAGACATGGGTCAAGGTACGTATGAAGGATGTTTGCCACCTTGCAGAATCTGCTCCGAGGCGTCTGCGAGCCGTGATTGCACAGAAAGGTGGACCAACGCATTATTAGGTAACAATACCTAACACCTTCGGCCTTGAATTTTTTTTATGACATAAAATGTTTTTCTCGATTTTTTTTTACCTAAATTAAGCTTCAATAAGACAAAAATATAGTTTTATGTAATTCCAGTACATATCTGAATTTCTATAGTAGTAGGACTACAGGTCTTGAGTATAAAATTCTTTAAGGTAGCTGCACAAAACAGTTGGGAATACATGAGCTATAAATAGCACACCAGGGCCGAAGGGTCTAATTCAAAGCCAACTCAATGTAAATATGGGATAAATTCCAAAGAGTAATTTCAACGATGGGTGCCACGGTGGCCGAGTGGTCAGAGGTGTGGACATCGGATCAGTCATCTGAGATAAGGCCGGGTCCGAGTTCAGGATAAGGCATGCTTTTTGGGTGGCGCTGAGGTTGTACTTTACTCGGATTGGAAGGTTGCCCATGAGGTTGTCCATGACGTTGAGGTTATTCATTCAGCAACTGTCGGCTTGTTCATGCATCTATTAAAGTGTTATTATACATTACAGTTTCCTGAAGATATACATTTGGTGGTAATTTTCTGTTTGCTTTTCGTCTTTCGTCCAAATATCGCAACTTATCATGAACAGGCTCAAAGTTTCAAGTTGGAAGTCAGACCGCAGAATGTTTTTTAACGTGATATTTGTCAGAAAAATATACTTTAATACTGTTTTGTAAAAACGATACATGCATAAATATAACGATGTATAATTTTATACGCACATTTTCCGGTAGATGTTTAGTATGCAGTCTTCCTTATTGCTATTCATTTACAGCATAAATTTATGATTCAGATATGTTCAGCTTTAATCACTGCATCCTCTTTTCGCTTTGAATCTTTGATTCTGTGAATGGAATTGATCATTCTAAATGCACATCGAGAACTTACATATATATTTCTGATTCACGCACGCTTTGAATTATTCAGCCTCGCGCTGCCGAAATCGATCCTGACGGTTTAACAAGGTACCTAGTGTTACATTTCAGAATGTGACGCCGTTAATATTTAACGGTATGGATGCATTTCTCTGGTTACAGAACTACGTGATCCGAATCAACGAGAGAGAGAGAGAGAGAGAGAGAGAGAGAGAAGAGAGAGAGAGAGAGAGAGAGAGAGAAATAAAGGGAGAGACAGATAGATAGAGACGTAGAGATGGACACGTATATACATAGATAGAGAGACAGAAAAGGAGACACAGGCAGAGCAATAGATAGACATGCACAACTTGATAAAGGACATGAGAGAGAGAGAGAGAGAGAGAGAGAGAGAGAGAGAGAAAAAGATAGCAAGAGGTACGCCGAGAGAAACACATAAAAATAGACACATACATACAGAGATAGGGAGAGTGAGTGAAAAAGCGAGAAGATGTGGCACAGAGAGAGACAGAGAGAGAGAGAGATACACACACAGAGAGGTACGTAGATATAGGAGAGAGAGAGAGAGAGAGAGAGAGAGAGAGAGAGAGAGAGAGAGAGAGAGAGAGAGAGAGAGAGCGAAGGAGGCAGACAGCGAGAAACAGTGAATGAAAAAGATAGAAGTGCACCGAGAACAAGCACAAAAAGATAGACACATACAGGAAAAGAGAGAGAGAGACGGAAAAAGTGAGAAACAGTGGCAGAAAAAGATACAAAGACGCACGCAGAGAGAAAGTAATAGACACATACATACAGCGAGAGAGGGAGAGAGGAGTGAGGGAGAAAAAGTGATAGAAAATGATAGAAAGAGGTACACCGCGATAAACGCATAGAGATAGACACATACAAACAGAGAAAGAGAGAGTAAGGGAGAAAGCGAGAAACAGTGATAGAGTGAGACAGAAAGAGGTACACAGAGAGAAAGATATGGATATAGACACACACATACAGAGAGAGAGAGAGAGAGAGAGAGAGAGAGAGAGAGGAAGGAGGGAGAAACAGTGGTGGAGAGAGGCAGAAAGTGAGATACAGAGAGAAAGATATAGAGATAGACACATACATACAAAAAGAGGGAGGGAGAGAGAAAGCGAAAGTGAGAGAGAGAGAGAGAGCGAGAAACAGTGGCAGAGGGAGACAAAAATAGACATACAGAGAGAAAGACATAGAGATAGACCCATAAATACAGAGCGAGAATGAGGGAGAAAGCCAGATACAGTGATAGAGTCCTAAAGAGGTACATACCGAAGCAGAGCAACAGCTTCAAATAGATAAACATGCACAAAGAGATAGGGAAAGACAGGCAGAGAGAGAGAGAGAGAGAGAGAGAGAGAAATAAATAGATCCCCATAAATTCGTTGAGAGAGGTGTTTATAGGAAAACACTTATTGAGAGAGAGACAAGAATACATAACATTCGTAAAAATTCGACGTACCGCGATAAAATCACCCACAAATCGTGAAAGCCGGTATGCAATACCTCTTGGCAAGAGATACAAAGTGACTAAAGTTTCATCGCCAATAAACGTCCACGTCGTTCATACAGCGCATTTGAATCACGCACTTACTGCCCGAAATAAAGACGGTGACACACTCGCTGTGAACACTCTGGCTGCATAATCGCGACGTTTATTTCGGTTGCTGCGAATTAATCAACTATGCTCTAGAAGACCTTGCAAACAACTGAGTGTATTTGAGACAAGCCGCACTGTGACACTGGAGTAAGCAGACTAGCGACGAATGGCCCTCCATCTTAAGATTAGTGATTCAGTGGTGAGATGGTGTTGGAAGCAATGAGTACGCGACAGCAAGCCTATAACATATCGAGATGGTTCTGGCAGGCTAAGTCGGACAACTTGGCTAAAGGATCGTCTTTAAATCCAAAAATCCCGAAATCCTATGACGGCTTCTGTGTTCATCTTCCAGCGAGATGTAGCGGCCTCTGTATAGCATCCTGTACCATGTCATATCATTGCAAGATGTCTTACAGAGACAGGACTTCATTCTTCTCGCCCCTCCTGAGGTATTCCATTTACCACCCTACACCTGTGCTTCAGTCTGCAGTGGTGCCGTGACCAGGAATCATGGTCAGCTTCCGATTGGCGTTTTCAGTGATCTGGAGTGGGCGACCACCACATTCACATATGGAGGAGGACTGGGCAACGCACGTATTAGGATTCAGTTGTGTCCCTAGCTGTGTTTTGGTATGGGGTGCCATTTCCTATGACAGCTCGACGTCCGTAGTAGGGGGAACAGGAACAGGTTCAAGAGATTCTGTGAGTCGTCGTCTTGGCTGTCATGTCACGTGTTCTATGGGCCATTTACCCGCAAGATAATTGCCGGTCATACACGACTCGCCTCGGAACTGCTGCAACCTTCTTTGACTATTCAGGTCCCCGAATTTTTCTCTTAATATCGGAGACCTTGTGCAGCCATCACAGGCCTTTTCGAACACTCTTTCGCAGGTCAACATCAGAATTTTGTTTGACCCCATGACATGTCGTATATCAGCGCGATATCGCAGCCATAGGTGTATTTACGAGATACTAATCTGCAACATTCATGCTACGGTTCTTCTGAAATAAAGTGTACTATTGTTGTCATTTTGTAACCACTTCTGTATAACTTGCTACACAGTGCACGTCCAAAGTTTCATTACAGTAGAAAGCTATCTTTGAGGAGCATTCATTTTTTTGTCTAAGAGTGTATACACTCGTATGGAAAGAAACACACAGAGATAGAAAGACAGTTACACAGATAGACACATACAGAGATGAAACATAAATAGACAGACAAGAAGAGAGATAGAAAAAATTACAGAAAGTTGAAAGGTAGAGAGATATATTACGCGCTGTCTACATTGCAGGAAATGGACGTTTCGGACTGGGGTTCGAACACGCGTCTGCGGGTTTTCGCGGTTTTCCGTAGACTCCCTAGCCCAGGAGTCTACGGAAAACTGCGAAAATTTTATCTGATCATATAAAATAAAATATTCCGTACGCATTTGATAAATATTCTGTTATATTTTATCTGTACGCGTTATACAGATAAAATATGTAGGGAGCAGAGAAAGATAGAATAAGCTCACATCAAAGCTCTGAAAAATTTGACCTGCGAGAAACATCTCACATTCTATTTACCAGCTTGAATCTCCGAGCTTAATTCCTATTCACTAATGATGTCCTTTAGTTTACCGTGTGAACGCATGTAAGTTTAAATTAGATTCCGTTTTTCCTGCAGACCGTTTCCGCTCATCGTTCTAGTTTTCATTACGTTTTATTCCTTTGCTAATATTCTTGGCTGTATTGCCAAGTAGTGTAGTAGCATTCCGTCACTTAAGATACAGGTTTTTAAGGGTGTCGGGTAAATTAGACAATTCAGCCGATTAATAAAGTGAGTTCAAAGAACGTCCTTTTTCAGAAATGCATTTTGCGCGAAACTAAATGCGACATTTACACTGTCGTTCCATTGGGGTGAACCATCTAATGATTCCTTCTGGCGCCATCAAAATGCTGGCTCTGCAGGGATAAATCAAACTCTCTCAAAATTATTAAAGTAAAGGACGTTTACGAGAGCTATCCTGCCAGGATCCGACTGGTCTTCACTCGGACAGGATAGGTCGGGGGACCGGTCGGTCCGCACTGACCCCGCGTGACCATTACTTCTCGCCCCTTACCATTGCCTGTACGTGCTACGTGCTAATGGGCAGGGATTCTAAATTGCGACTGGCTGGAAGATTTATTCGCCATCGAGAAACCTATGTGAACTACTCGTCCTTTATTGTGTCTAGGACAATGACACAGGCATGTTAAATTACACTGAGGATCTCATGGTTGTGGGAAATAAATCCTTTATTTTCATGAGACCTCTCACAATGATGAACTGAGACAATGGTATGAAAAATAGTAATTACACTGAAACGAGTATGTTACAAACCTATAGCACTAAGCGGGTGTTATGGTGATGACTCTGGGCCAGAGTCATCTTCCTCTTCCTGTATTTTATCTGGAATTTTCAAGTACTCTTCTTGCTTCGCGACGAGTTTGTCATTTCGATTAGTCCCTGTCTCGCTCTGGGAAAGCTGAGCAGGGTCGAGATGTCCCTCGCCTTCTCTATTTCTGGAGTGAAAACTTTTCGTCTTCCTGAAAGAGAACTTTACTCTAGAATCACGTGGGTCATATCCGAGGATTGGGCACCGCATCTGTGCGCCCTTTCCTTAATAGCGAACTTGCTGAAATACTTCAGCGATATGCCACGCCCAGCTAGTACTTGGATAAAGAAATCATCTGATTCTACCCTTCTGGTTGAGACACTGGGAACATACGGTTCTTTATCCTCCCTGTATCACCTTCGTCCGTCGAACCTTGCTGAAAATGGGGCTGCATCCTGGGGCTCGTGATAAACTCGGTTCACCATCGAAAGCGCCTGCAGTGGGCACACGAACATCAAAGCTGTACCTTGAATGATTGAGAGCAGGTCGTCTAGTCGGATTAATCTCGTTTCCTGTTGCAGCATGCCGACGGCCGGTTACCGATGCGCCGTTTACCTGGAAAAGTGTTGGCCCCAAGATGCACTCTGGAAGCGAAGAAATGCCCGGTGGAGGAAGTGTAATGCTTTGGGAAATGTTCTGCTGTTAAAATCCGGGGCCATTGATTCATGTGCAGGAATCTATGATGTTGACGTTCTGTCTAAACATAATTTTTATTCCCATGTACCCTTCTTGCCTCGCGACAAGTCCTTTGGTCATCTCGATGAGTCTCTGTCTTGCTCTGAAATAGCCGAGGAGGATTGAAATGTCACTTGCCTTCTCCATTTCTGGAGCTTTTCTTCTTCCTGAAAGTGAATTGCATTCAAGAATCACGTGGGCCACATCCGCGGACTAGGCTCAGCATCTGCACGCCCTTTTCTTAATAGCGAACCTGCTGAAGTACTCCGGCGATATGCCATGCCCGATTAGTACTTGGTTAAGAAAACCACCTGGTTCCACAATTTAGTGCCACTGGTTTCAGAGTCTCAACTCTGCAAAAGATAAGGTTGGATGTTCTGTCCCTATCAATTTTGTCCCATCTTTTTTGCCACTCCTTTATGGTGGCCTGCTTCATCTGAGTTCGCACATTTTGCAGTGGCGTCTTCAAATGATGATCGATACACTCTTTTCCAGCGACCACTTTTGCCAGCTGTTCTGCACGATCGTTTCCACTGGTCCCGACATCCATTGGGGTGAAGTGAAATCTTTGCTGTTTCCTTTTCCAAAGAAAGTGGCAACATTTAAAACGAATTTTATTTTACTTACTGGGCGATTTAAGTTTCGCAGCCGGGCCCGGTGGCTCAGTGGTCTAAGCGATGGCCTCTGATCATTCATCCGAAAGAGGTCCGGGTTCGAATCCCGGTGAGGCATGGATGTTGTGTTTGTCTTACGGCACTGGCTCTCTTCCTTCCCTGGAACCAATTGCCATAAATCAGGGATGGGCCACTGCTTATAGCCCACTGAGTTGCTCACGGCGGACGTTAAACCTCGAATAGAAAAGTTTTGCAATTACGTCTTATCTCAAGTAAACCATGGTAACTGGTCACGCTTTAACAGTATACACTTAGTGGCCACTTTATTATGACCACCCCTCAGTACTTCGTTGGGCCACATTTTGCCTTTAATACTGCGTCGATTCTTCGTGGCATGGACTCCACGAGATGTTGATTGGTGGTTTGTGGAATCTGAGACCATGCTTGATGAATAACACTTTCCACGAGTGTGAGATTGCAGGGTTGTGGATCCAGCTGTCTGATGGTTCCTTCAACTTCTTCCCACAAATTCTCAATGAGGATTGTGGGGACCACCTAAGCAAAGTAAACTCACCGGCATGTTCCTGAAACCAATCCTGTACAATTCGAGCACTATGGCAGGACGCATTATCTTGTTGAAAGTAGCCATCGCCATGGGGATAAACGCAACGATGTTTAGATATGATGTGTCAGTCAGACGTTGATCAACACGAATTAAAGGGCCCAAAGCATGCCAGGAAAACATTACCCAAACCATAACGTTGCCTCCACCAGCTTGAAGGGTTGTAGCAATGCATTTGGGGGTCCATAGCAATGCATTTGGGGGTCCGCCAAATTCTCACTCGGCAATCGGCATGGTGCAACTGAAAATGTGATTCATCATTGTACCACATAATTTGTTTCCAATTATCGACTGTCCAATCCTTGTGCTCCTGTGCGAACTAGAGTCGTTTTCGCTTGTTAACTGCAGACAGCAAAGGTGTTCGAACAGGCATTCCGCTGCCATATCCCATCCGATGCAGTGTAAGGTGAACAGTGCGTGCAGAGATCATTTGAGGGGATCCTTGATTAAGATGGTCTGTAATTTGCTGCACTGTTGCACTTCTGTTGTATGTTACCAGTCTGGAGACTCTCCGTTCCGCCCGAGCAGTCACTAGTCGATGACGACCAAACGTTGCACGTAGAGACCCAGTTTTTTGGCTGACAGTCCAGTCTTTAAACACTTTAACAACAGCTGCTTTGGAACATTTCACGAATGCGGCGGCTTCGGTGATACTCGCTCCATGGCTCCGAGCTCTTACAACCATCCTACGTTGAAAGTCCGTCAAATCGCCTTTTTTACCCATCTCGTCACCCAAAAAACACTTCTACTACTGTCGCAAGCACTAAGCTTTCCCTTTTTATATTAGCCTCGACCTCTGGCGGCAACAGCGTGCAGCCATAGCTCATTTGCTTAAAACTGTCAGGTGGTCATAATAAAGTGGCCACTCAGTGTATATATATATTTTGTTTTTGATTGAAGGTTTAACGACCACCGTGAGCAACTCAATGAGCTGTAAGCAGTCGTCCGTCCCTAATTTAGGGCCACTGGTTCCAGAAAAGGGAGAGAGCCAGGTCCGTAAGACAAACACAACATCCATGCCTCACCGGGATTCGAACTTGGACGCTTCTCAGACGAATGGTCATAGTACAGCACTTAGAACACTGTGTCAGCGGGACGGCTTTAACAGTATGGACAAATGATTTTGTGAAATGCTGCACGTGTTGTTACTAGATATGAAGAAAACAACGATAGTTAAGGAACGCTTTCCGATTGATGATTCCTGTGGATTTCTAGAAACACTGAACAGAATATTACAACTGAAAATAATTAAATATCCGTAATTGTTTGCTAGAATAATTCACTTGTTTTCCGCAATGCTGCCATTCCTTTTGCGGAGATCCCGTTTTTCGGCCCAATCTACTGCTCATGGTCTGTGTCCGACAAAACGTTAGAGATAGGGGTGATGGGCAATTGACACGGGCAAACCCAGCACACAGTGGAACAGGAACAGACCCACGGAAAGAGAAGCGCGTATACCTATGAGCATAGTGTACAGCAATAGCATCGAAGCTGTTTTCAATGCCCTCTCTGATTTCACGATTTTCAGAACCCGTTTGCAGAAGTGCACGGCATACTATCTCTTCCAGCCACTATACACCGATGAGCTATTACATTATGACCACCTACCCAATATGCTGTAGGACGCTTTTAGTCCGCAATACAGCGGCTACTCGGCAAGGCATCGATTCGATGAGGTGGCGATAGGTATCCTGGGATATCTGGTACCATAACGTCAACAGCAGGTCCTCCAGTTCCCGTACATTTCGGGGTGGTGATGATTTACAGCTAACCTGCTTTTCCAAGTCGAACCACAAATGTTCGATTGGGTTCATGTCAGGTGAATTTGGATGCCAGGGCATTAACAGAAAGTCACCAGCATGTTCCTCGAACCACTCCTTGACGATTCTGGCAGTGTGGCATGGCGCATTATCCTGTTGGTAATGGCCATCATCAGCAGGGAACACAGTTGTCATGAATGGGTGAACTTGGTTCCAACAGTTGTCAGGGATTGTGCTATTGGAATAATGAGGCCTAAAGTGTCTCAAGGAAACATCGCCTACAACATAACATCCCCGCCTCCGGGCTGTTTCCTCCCAACAGTGCATCCTGGTGCCATAGCCTCTGTTGGTAATCGGCATATCTGCGTTCGGCCGTCTACATGATGCACCAGGAATCCTGATTCGTCAGACCAGGCCACTTTCTTCCAATCATCGACGGTCCAATCTCGATGATCTTGGGCCCATTTCATGCGTTCTTGGCGATAACGTGCAGTGAGCATGAAGACTCGGCTGGGTCTTCGGCTACGCAGGCCCATGCGCAGAACGTTGCGTTGAACTGTGTGCTGTGACACATTGCCCTGATCGCCACTGTTGTAGCTGCGGGTGATTTGTCGCACTGTAGCACTGCGTTCGCTGTGAACAATGCGCTACAGTCTCCGCTCCCCTCAGGTATCACTGAGCAGCGGGCGACACATGGCTGGACGACGGTTCGTCATGTGCACCACTTTTGATACGTACTCACTACAGCGGCACGCGAAAAACCCACAAACCGCGCCATTTCCGAGATCGCAGTTCCGAGGCTCCGTGTCATCACAATTTGTCCTTTATCAAACTCCGATAAATCGGCAACTTTTCCCATTCCGAACACTCTACTAACCGAAAGCCGGTCCTCGGGTTGTATTTATACTGCTCTGTGAACTTCAGTTGCGTGACCTTTTGGTCTCCAGATGCGCTCATTTCTCTAAGCTGGGGGTGTTCATAATAGAATGGCGCATGGGTGTAGTTAAAACTGCTGATTTGAACATTCTAGCATTCGCGTGAGACGAGAACAAAAAAGAAAAGAAGAAAAAACCAGTAGGTTAATTAATGTCAACGAGCAAGGTAAAAAAACATTCCCCATTCAGTGGGTTGAAAAAAGTAATTTCAGTTTGTGTGCATAAGGTGGAGGAGTAATTGCAATTTTGATGAAGTTCCACCCACTTTCTCAATCGCACATCAGTTCCGCATCAACCACGTAAAATTGCATAACGTCCAATTTCAAGAACCGTGATCTCGAGAAGGTGAAAAACGGGCTGAATTAAGTGAAGTGGTACATCAGAATGTTTAAGGTATTTAATCATCAAAACACTGAATCATTTTAATGTAGGTAGCAGTTGGCATCGAAAAATGCGTTTCTATCATTATCGTTACTATCATTATCATCAGGTAGCGTGAGAAGTAGTCGTTGGAAGTTTGACAGAATGACAAAATAGGGAATGTTCTTGCTTGACATGGTGTAACGATGTGTTTTTGTTTTATGTTACCTTATTGCTTTGAGTTCTGGATGGAGCAGCAACACTTCCAGGTAGAACAGCCATTACTCGGCCAAATCGATCTCTGAACTAACACTTGAGAGTCGCAAGCGCTTTCAAAGTGCCTCTTGATTGATGGCAGAAATGCAAGAGCTCTCTCAGCTGAGTGTGCCAAAGGGGAAAGGATTGGGGGAACCGTTTTTCAAAAGAGGCAATTTTATCTGAAGATTGAGGTTCCATATGTAGAAATGTAATTATGGATAAAACGGCACTCTTTTACTGCTGACGAAATATTTTCATAACAAACTCGCTTTCTGCGTAAAGTGGGGCTGATCAAAACGGAGGAAAAATGAATACCTGCAGGAAGGAGGGGATTTTATGCTTTTGTTGCTCTTCTGAGCTGTGACGTCTATGACTATTTTGGATTTCTATTTTCTCTTATGTAAATTTTGTTACCTCTGGTTACGTCCTGTTCTTAACGTCATATTGGAGATTCCAAGAGTTTTTCACGATGTGACAAGAGCTCTGGCAACGAGTCAAGAATTTTATAAAACTTTGCTCTCTGCATGAAGTGAGCAAAAGGTGACGAAATAGCCTCAGGGCCAAATTCTAAGTGGTCGCCCAGGTGGCGCAGCTGTCTAAGCGATGGCTTCTGACAATTCGTCCGGGATGAATCCGGGTTCGAATCTCGGTGAAGCATGGATGTTGTGTTTGTCTTGCGGCACTTTCTTTCTCCCTTCCCTGGAACCAGTTGCCCTAAATCAGGGATCGGCGACTGCTTATATCCCACTGAGTTGCTCACTGTGGTCGTTAAACATCCAACAACAAAAATCCTAAGTGATAATGTACGATGTTACTTTTATAAGTGTTGTTCGTCTACTACAACGGCCGTTCCGTAAAAACTGACAATAAAATCACACAAAATGAAGAAATATAGGTACAGCAAAATATATGTTATTCTTTCTCAAAGTACACTCATCGTCAAAAAAATAGTTGCACCTAGAAAGAAGCAACCGACAGGAATGAAACTTTTTGGGTAGCTTTGACATCGTGAGACATGCAAATGATTCAAATATCACGCTCGGCCGCGCATGTGACGTAAGCAAGGAGGGGTCGTAGCACTGTGCCTGACCGGCTATATAAGGTCGTTCCGTTGCGCGTGCTTGCCATTCTGACTCCTGCTGTTGTGTTGGTTGCATCCCTTGCAAGTGAAGTATACCTCGGAGAAAAGTTCGGAAGCAATTCGAGCAGTTGGAGGAGTGTGAAAGGGGCTGCATCGTCGGGCTCCGGGAAGCTAGATGGTCTTATCGCCATACTGTGCGCCATACCGGTCGTGCGGATATCACCATAGCACACTGCTGACGGCAGTGGACAGAACAAGGCACGGAGCAGCAACAGGAAGGGTCTGGGAGAACTAGACACACCAATTATGTTGATCTCCAGAATTTCCTTCCTGTTCCGATCTCTATCGATTGCCTTCCGTGGTAGAACGTTCAACAATGATGTTGATCTCCAGAATTTCCTTGATGATTTCTTCGCAGCAAAACTTTTTTTAAGAATGGCATTGCAGATCCATCCAGACGTTGGGACACCATCGTAAACAACGGGGGGGGGGTAATACATTATTGGTTGATTCCGGTTTTCCTTCTGATAAAATACATTTCCGTAGTGCTGTGAAAAAAATGGCATCAACTTATGCATAAACCCAGTGGCTGAGTAAAATAAGTAATGTTTGTGAAAGAAGAGTAATTTATTTTAGATCGCTAAAGCGAATTATATCTGTGAAATAAATAGTGAGCAAAATAGCAAAAAAAAAAAAAAAAAGTTTCAAAAATTTTAATCACAGGAAGAATTCGAGAAATTTAATTTTCCTAAGCGCAGTATAGGTAGACGAAATACAGTATATTTAATCTCTATTTCCTGCTAATTATATTCCTGTATGATAGAAATATTGCCATCGATAAAATATGATAGTGAAATATTTCTTGCAATATAATAGAAACAAATAAGCAGCAGCAGTGAGGAACAGGTTAAGGACTGTTTTTCAAAATATTTTTGAGAAATATTAGATGAAACCTGAGGCACATAGAAAAGTTACTTTCTTATTAATTTTTAAAAACTCGGATTACTGCGGATAATGAACGAGCATTGGAGTTGAACAAATGCTTATGAATAAATAAATATATTATTCGCTGTGAATTCATTTTCTTTTACAGTTTTATTCTTTTTTGCTCGTGCATACGATACCATACTAAGGATTAAAATGATCTTCATTAAAATGTCTGTGGCAAGATGTATTTAAAACCAGATGTTGTTTGTCATAATATTTTCTTCAAAGAATTACGCAGAATAGGAGCATATGAATTCGAACTCAGCGCACATGCATTTTTCGTTTCTGATCAATTAAATTGCAAACCATGAAATCCCAGACATGTGTTGTTATTTTCACAAGGAGATGTTTAATACGATGATTATTTCTAACAGAAAAACATGTTATGCCCAAACAAGATTCCCTGAAGTTCAGAAGAAATCATTTAAACAAAGGTTCCAAAGGTACTTTTATTTCATACATACATTCATGTCATTAATCTTTCTCTGATATTCAGAGGTTAGCTCTTCAAAGAAAGAAGACCGTCTGACAAATGAACATTTAACTGATAATACACATCCCTAAGGTGTTCTCTGAGATTAGTTCCACAAAGAAATACAAACCACCAGATAAATTTTTAACTGATTGTTTGCTTACTGTTGCCGTATCAAACTTCTCGATTTGCAGCGATCTTGATACACAACACGAGCTTCAGTGACATCCATCACACGACGTACACAAGACCGTCTATACTTCATCATACATACATATCACTAAGCTGTTCTCTGAGATTCAGAGGTTAGCTCCAAAAAGAAATACAAACTTCAAGATATTTTTACTTATTGTTGTCGTATCAAACTTCGTCATTTACAGCGATCTTGACATACAACTCGTGCTTCACTGATATCTATTACACGCCGTACACAAAATTTTTCATACTTCATACTCATAATATTTTTCTCATGCAGACACTCCTGAATCTGATCCACCCATGTCTTCCTTGGACTTCCTCTGCCTTTCCTTCCTGCCCCTTGGGTTGAAAATATTTTCTTAGTAAGCATTTCATCACTCATTCTTTCAACATGGCCAAACCACCGAAGCATATTGGTCTCCACCTTGCTAACAACATTTTGCTTTACATCACATAACTGCAATACATCTTCATTCCTCACACAATCAGATCGTGTCTTGCCACAAACCCCACGTAAGTAACGCATTTCTCCAGCACACAAACGATTCCTATGTTTCTTCTGCAGTACCCAGGTTTCACTACCATACATCAGAGTAGGAACAATTACTGTTTCATACACAGCCATGCGGGACTCTCTAGAGAACCCATCATTCCTGTGAAAACCTCCCACAGCAGCTATGAATTTCAAAGAAGAATTCACTCGCCTACTGATTTCACCATCCAACTTGTTCTCTCTGTCAAACATGCTTCCTAAATACACAAACTCACTCACCTGGTCAAGCAGTGCCATTTATACTTACATTACATTCAGTGCTACCCATTCCTCTCTCAAACACCATAACTTTGGTTTTTCCCTTATTTATACGTAGTTTGAATTTCATGCAAACTTCGTGCATCCGAGCCCCTTCTATGCTTCAAACTCATAATCTTTTTCTCATGCAGACACTCCTGAATCTGATCCTCCCATGACCTCTTCGACCTTCCTGCGCCCTCTGTTCCTGCCACTTGGGTTGAAATTTTGTTTCTTAGTAAGCATCTCGTCACTCATTCTTCCAACATGGCAAAAGCACCTAAGAATATTAGTCTCCACCTTGCTAACAACATTTTGCTTCACATTACACGACTGCAACACATCGTCAGTCCTCACACGATCAGAACGTGTCTTGCCACAAACCCAACATAAGTAACGCATTTCTCCAGCACACAAACGACTCCTATGCTTCTTCTGCAGTACCCAGGTTTCACTGCCATACATCAGAGTAGGAACAATTACTGTTTCATACACAGCCATGCAGGACTCTCTAGAGAACCCATCATTCCTGTGAAAACCTCCCAGAGCAGCTATGATTTTCAATGAAGAATTCACTCGGCTACTAATTTCGCCATCTAATCTGTTCTCTCTGTCAAACATGCTTCTTAAATGCACAAACTCATTCATCTGGTCAATCACTGTGCCATTTAGACTTATAGTACATTCAGTACTAACAGTTCCTGTCTCAAAAACCATAACTTTGGGTTTTCCTGAATTTAAATAAATGTTGAAGAAAATATTGAGGGAATTTACATTCATGGGCTGGGTTGTTATTGCCACCAGTAGCATGCGGTCGTTGTATGCAACGCATGCATCTCATGCCCTAAATATTAGGTGTGCAACTTAATTCTCGGCCACAGGCACGACACGTTGACAGCAAATTATAGCAAATCGAATACGTATCTAATCAGGGAAATAATCCCCGTCGGCTGTTTCGAGTTGATAAAGTCATCAATACTAGTGTGGACCTCCTTGACAGAAGCGAAGTGCGTATCACTCAGGTGATGTTGCAGGGAACGAAAGAGGTGAAAATCCGAAGGGGCGAAGTCTGGAGAACACGCCGGGTAGGACAAAATCTCCCATCCCAGGTCGGTGTTGGTGTTTAAAGTCGTTTTCGCGGTGTGAGGACGCGCGTTATCCTGAAGCAACAGGACAGACCTTCTGCCCTTGCCGGTGTATGGCCTTTTCGCCTCCATTGCGTCACTCACACGAATGAGTTGCTGACAAAAACGCTCAGCATTGACCGTTTTACCAGGTTTGAGCAACTCATAGTGTACGATACCGCGCTGATCCCACCATATCCACAGCAACAACTTCCTGGCATGGATATTCGGTTTGGCGGTACTGATGGTAGGCTGACCTGGATACACCCACGATTTGCGCCGCTTAGGATTATCATAGAGGATCCACTTCTCATCACAGGTCGAAATCGTATGGAGGAAATCCTTCTTCTTGAATCTGGAGAGCAAGGACACAGCAACATTGTAGCGCCTAGACTTGTTCGCATCTGTGAGTTGGTGGGGCACCCAACGGCCCTCCTTGTGAATCCGTCGAAGCTTGTGTAGGCGCTTTGCACTGGCTTGCTGTGTTACTCCGAGTTTTTGGGTGAGCTCTGACTGTGTGCGACAAAGATCCGCGTCCGACAGTTGTTTCAGTTTCTCATCGTCAACTTTATGTGGCTGTCCCGGACGTTCTGCATCACGGAGATTGAAATTTCCCTGCTTAAACTGCTGGAACCACTTCTTACACGTACTGTAGGACACAACAGCCTCCCCCAAAGCAGCACAGATCATTTTCTGGAATTCGGCTTCACTTGTGTTCAGCTGACGCGAACAGGAGGCAGTGTCTCAAAGGTTGCTTCTCGAACGACATTGCTTTCACCGTCAACTTTCGTCCCTTCTGTTACTACAGCTGTGAGCGGTTACGATTGCCTAGAAAGCTGTTGGATGGCGTTGCAATCAGCCGTTATCACACACAGATATTTCCATTTGCCGACGTTCTATGATCGCTTGCGGTTAGGGGCCGATAATTAAGTTGCACACCTGATAGGTGCCCAAATTTGCTTTAAGAAAAAGACCGATGTGGCTGAAGTGGATTCGCCAGCTGTGTTTAAACGTAGAACTATGTATGGCCTGTCTTATGTCTAGGATAAAATCGTGAATAAATTATACAGTGGGTGTTAGTAATGTTTTTTATTTACACCGATGAGCCTTTACATTATGACCACACCGAGCCTTGAGAAATGAGAGCGCCTGGAGACCGAACAGTGGTGCTGGTGAAGTTCACAGAGCAGTATATATACAACCCGAGGATAGGCTGTTGGTTAGTAGAGTGTTCGGAGTCAGAATGGGAAAAGCTGCCGATTTATCAGACTTGGATAAAGGACAGATTTTGATGGAACGCCGCCTCGTAACCACGATCTCGGAAACGGCGCTGCTTCTGGGTTGTTCACGTGCTGCTGTAGTGAGTACGTATCAAAAGTGGAGCTCAAATGTTCAAACGACGAACAGTTCTCCAGCCGTGTGTTGTCCGCAGCTCATGGATGCCAGAGGGCAGCGGAGACTGTCGCACATTGTACGCAGCGAACGCAGTGCCACAGTGAGACAAATCACCCGCAGCTGCAACAGTGGTGGTCAGGGCAATGTGTCACAGTACACAGTTCATCACATTCTTTTGTGGACGGGCCTGCGTAGCTGAAGACCCAGCCGAGTCCCCATGCTCACTGCACGTCATCGCCAACAACGCATGAAATGGGCCCAAGATCATCGAGATTGGACCGTCGATGATTGGAAGAAAGTGGCCTGGTCTGACGAATCAAGATTCCTGGTGCATCGCGTAGACAGCCGAGCGCAGATACGCCGATTACCAACGGAGGCTATGGCACGTGGATGCAGTGTTGGGCGGAAACAGGACTGCGCGGTGGAGTTATGCTGTATGCGATGCTTTCTTGGGACACTTTAGGCCCCATTACCCCAATAGCACAATCCCTGACAGCTGTCAGGTACCTGAACATCGTTGCGGACCAAGTTCCCCCATTCATGGCAATTGTGCCCCCTGCTGGTGATGGCTATTACCAAGAGGATAATACACCATGCCACACTGCTAGAATCGTCAAGGTGTGGTTCGAGGAACATGCTGGTGACTTTCTGTTAATGCCCTGGTCTCCAAATTCACTTGACTTGAACCCAATCGAACATTTGTGGTTCGACTTGGAAAAGCGGGTCCGCGCTAAATAACCACCACCCCGAAATGTACGGGAACTGGAAGTCCTGCTGTTGACATTATGGTACCATATACTCCAGGACACCGACTGCCACCTCATCAAATGGATGTCTCATCGAGTGGCTGCTGTTTTGCTTCCTAAAGGGGGTCCTACAGCTTATTACGTAGGTGGTCATAATGTAATGACTCATTGGTGCATATAAAATCGGTTTATGGCGTCCAGACGTCACTTTCCAAACTCCAAGAGTTTTTTTCCATCTTTCTGTACCTGAGCACCATTCTTCCATCAGGCCATTTTGACTAAGTGCTCTCTTTATTCCATCCGAGCATGTTCTTATAGGACGGCCTCTATTTTTTTGTTTGTTTTAAATTCCATGCCAGTTTTGGGAAGTCTTTCATTGATCATTCTTTTTACATGACCAAACCAACTCAATTGTCTCTTCTGTGTGTCTTCTAAAATAGTTTCTTTCACTTCCATCAATTCTTTAATCATTTAATTTGTTATTTTCTGTCTTCTTGACACTCTACATGATTTTCTTAAAGCATCCATCTCTACAGTTGTTATTTTCTTCCTTTCCGTTTCTGTAAATGGCCAGGTGTCGTGCCCATAGAGTAAGATGCTCTTAACAATACTATTATAAATACCCCATTTCCTTTTTCTGACTATTTCTTCACTCCACCAGATTCCATTCGGGTGTTTAACAGCTTTTCTTCCCTGTGCAATTCTATTTCTTAATTCATTGCATCTCTACCTTCTTGTGTAATTTTAACACCTAGGTAATTATAATGATCACATCTTTCGATTTCTTCCGTATCTTCCAGCTGTAGGTTTGCTTAATTACTTCCAATGCATTAATATTTTGTTTTACTTAAATTCATAATAATTAATCCCCACTTTTCAAATTTTATTTTTCTAATCATATACTCCAAATTAAATTTATCTTCTGGAAAAAGTACCTGATCATCAGCGAATTGTAAAGTAAATACAATCGTTACATTGAAATTAATCCCCATTGCTCGACACTTCCTTTTCCATTCTTTCAAAGCCTGTTGCACATAAATCTTAAATAATTTTGGAGATATGCAACATCTCTGTCTTAGTCCTTTAGTCACTAGGAATCCCTTTGGAGTTTTCTGGCCCATTCTTATCTTTGTTATTGATCCTTGATAAAGTTCTTTGACTGCTTTGATAATCGTAGTATTACATGTAATATTGGTATCTTTTAATACTTTCCTTAGTTTTATAATATGTATATTAAGCATACCGGACAAAAAATTAGTCACCTTTAACAGATTAAGAGAAATGACAGTAGGAAGTTACCAGTTGCACAGAGGGCGCCGTGATAGCATTGTTAAGAGATACATAGCACTGACGTGGTTTACAGGATAATTTCTGTCTTGTGCAGTGGTGAAGAGCAACGTGTGTGTTGAATTTAGTCTGCAATATGGGTCGTCAGACAGACTTTACTGAGTGGCAAAAAGGAGCCATCGTGTTTGGATGTGCCCATGGACATAAAGTGAATGAAGTCGCTCAATTTGTTGGCATGTCGAAGCGTATTGTCCAGCGGGTCTATAAACAGTGTTGTAGTTCGCAGTCAACTGAAAATCGGCCACGTAACTATGGCCGGAAAACGATTCCCACCAACAGGGACCGCCTCCATGTTTCACGCCTAGTAATTGCAAATCGGTTGCAAAGCAGGCAACAATTGCTCCAAACAGTCAATGAAAGTCCACTCCAAGCAATTTTCGAAAGGACATTGCGACAAGAACTGAATGCGATGGACATCTGGAGCAGATAAATACGGCAGAGGCATCCTTTAACAGCAAGTCTCAAAGTCGCATGTTATCAATGGGTTCAGAAGCACAAAAACGTTACTGTGGAGGATTGGAAACGAGTAATTTGGTCTCATGAGGCTAGTTTTTGTTTGTACTCCAATGATAGGAGGCGACGAGTGCATCGCAGGCCTAATGAAGCCTTTACTCTTGATTGTGTCGAAGGTGTTGTTCAAGCTAGAAAGGGTCATGTTTCGGGGATGTTTTTCGTACCACGAAATGGGGCCCGCTCGTTGCAGTGACGATGAACTTGAACCAGCATGCGTGCCTCCGCATTCTAAATGACGAAGTTTTACTCTTTGCCCTACATCTCCAGGGGAAGCATCACATTGCCACTCCTGTCTTCCAAGACGACAATTGCCGGGTGCACATTTCTAAAACTGTGTCTGAGTGACACGACGAACAATTAACAACAGCGTATCACCTCGACTGGCCCGCCTAATCCCCAGATTTAAATCCTATTGAAAATATGTGGGATAATTTGGAATAGAAGGTGAAACGTCGGAACAGACACCCACGTACTCTGGCGGAACTTCGGGACCAATTGTCGCACGAGTGGGCGCAAATCGATGTTCAATACATCCACAACCTCGTGGAGTCTCTACCACGCCGGATTCATGTTAAGCCAAGTGGCGCCGTCACCCGTTATTAGGTAAGTTCTGCTAGAGGTGACTAATTTTTTGTCCGGTGTGCTTGTCATATGCTAAATTCCACGATAACCAGATTAATTCCATGCCACACAGGTGTGCAGCTGTCCTAACCGTTCGAAGGAACCCACACCCTACTAGAGGCCAGATCCTACTTTCAAAAAGTCGTTTTTTTCTAGTTGTACAGATATGCATATCGCTGTACAGCATATCACAAGAGGGGCATTAAGTGATAATATTGCATAAAACTTCATTAATGTGCTTTTTCATACCCCTAGTATTGAAAATTCTACTGTATCTTACTTAAAAATAAAACAGAGTGACCTCGATTAAAGTACCCGTATTCAACGCTGTCTACAGATATACACGGTTGAGTCACATTACTGTGACCACCAGCTGATAACCAGAGTAACCGCCGTGTGCAGCGAGCACAGCAGCTGGACGGGTTGGGAGTGACTCAATACGGTGCTGGAAAGTGTTCACAGGTACGTGGAGCCATTCTGACTGCAGTGCATCTGACAGCTGCTGGAGGGTGTGTGGTGGAGGCACTATATAGCGAAAAACACAATCGAGTTGGTCCCACAGATGCTCAATTGGGTTTAATTCTGGGGAATTAGGGGGCCACGAAAGTACTTTGAAGTCTTCACCGTGCTCTTCCAACCACAATCGGACACTTCTACCTGTGTGACACGTCGCATTGTTGTTCTGGAAGATCTTATCCGTCCCAGTGAAGTCAATCAGCACGTATAGGTGTACGTGGTCTGCAAGGATGGATTCATAACGAATTCGGTCTCTGGTGCCTTCCACAGGTATGAGTGGACCCAGAGAATGCCACAAAACATTCCCCAGACCATAACGCTGCCCCCACCAGCTTGTGCTCTTCCAGCAATGGTTGAAGAGTGTTTGTTCTCCGATGTTTCTCGCCTTATGCGCCTACGTTCATCTGTTCGATTAAGCAGAAAATGTGACTCATCGGAGAAGGCAATCCTTTGCCAATCAGCGGAGGCCCAATTCCGATACTGCCGTGCAAATGTAAGACTTTACTGCCTATGCACCTTCGTTAGCATAGGTGCAGTGACCATCCGTCTGAATCGGAGCCCCATACGCATCAGGGTTCACTGAACTGTCGTTATAGGCACACTTCCGGTAGCCCCCTGGTTCATTCGGCCAGTGAGTCGCTGCACTGTAGCGTGTCGATAGGTCCTCACGCACCTTCGCAGCCGACGTTCACCTCTCACATCAATGGCACGTGGTACTCCGCAGTTTCCACGTCGCTTATTCACAATGGGGCCGTTTCTCCAATCACGATACACTTCAACAACAGCAGCACGTGAACGGTTCACAAAACTGCGCTGTTTCAGAAATACTGCCACTCTTGGCCCGAAAGCAGATAATCATCCCTTTTTGCAAATCTGATAAATCGCTCCTTTTATCCATGACAGCAACGAGTGATATGTTTTCATAATGCCTACAGCACACCTTATATACCCTCCAAGCCAGCTCACGACACGTGCCTTTTTTCATTGGCTACGCGCTGTTGACGTCAAAAGTAGAAGGTGGTAACAATAATGTGACTCGACTGTGCATTTAGCAGTCCAAATGCAACCAAATTTGGTATGTTGACATTTTAGGACATACGGAAGACATTTCTTTAAAATGAAACTTGTACCAAAACTCACCACTATTGCACTTGTGGCGCTGCAAGCAACAAGTATTTAATTGGTACAGGACACTCTTGCTAAACGGAGATGCTAACCTTTGCGATGCAAGGGAGAGTGCTCAATGGACACCCAATTCCGAAGTTTCAAAACCTGAAGACGATGAAAACTTTTCAACGATCGACCGTAACTGATCCGTTGTGATGCTTCTCACATGAAATGTGATACTGTCTTTCAAGGCTGCCTACTCCGAAAGATGGCTCCATACCATCACACTTCCTCAACCAAACTCCATTGCTCGGACAATAAAATCCGGGAGGTACATTTCTCCCGGCAAACCATCGTGTTTACACGATGTATTATTGACAAGTGTATGTTTCCATTTCATTCCATTAATGTGAGCTGAAAATTAAATCCCGTCTTATTTATCTGCTCATTATTCTCATCGATTTTCAGTTTAATACAAATTTGGAAGATGTGAATCCGTTTATTGGTGTAAATATGACATGCATGTTAAGTCAGATAATATCCGAAAACTTGAAAAATCTCGTCGCTCTGGAGCGGGAATCGAACCCGCGTCTCCCGGATAGCGCCCGAGTATGTTAACCACTACACCACCCAGAACGACCAAGTCTCAATTTTCCAATTAATTTGAATATAACCATCACACGATTCGCTAGTCGAAAAATTCGCTATGAATGCAGGTTGCTTCGACTACACTGTAAAAAAAAATCCTGAAATTCACGGGCAACTTTCCGTAATTTCCTTCGTGAATTAACGAAGCATATTTCTGATACAACCTTTTCCGTCAAACGACGGAAAGAAACCTGAATTTCATGGAATTTTCGTACTACGGGAAAATTCTGAATGTTCAGAAACTTTTCCGCAATTCCTTTCCTATATTAATGGAAAATCTCCGTTCTCACTTTTTTCCGTGTCCGTATGACGAGAAATTACCAGTAATAGGAGCTATTGGTGAATATTTGAGGTTTGATTAACTTTTAAATTTCAATCGTCTGTCGAATTTTGAAGTTCCGTAGCGAGATCGGATATTGTGGATAGCATGGATTTTGTTTATAGTGGCACAGGATATTTCTTCTCTTTTTTCTAATTGGAGCACCAGCTACGTATTACACTGAAGAGCAATTGAATTAGAGATATCTGTCTAGTAACGTGTAGCACCACCTTTCGCCCTGATGACGGCGGCGATTCGTCTCGGCATGGACTCGACAAGACACCGGGAGCGTTGGGAAGCCATACGGATCCACGACCCCTGAACAAGCCCCCACAGTTCACGAAGATTTCATGGAGGGAAGTCAGAGCCTCGAACATCTCTCTCGATGGCTTCCCAGACGTGCTCGATGGCCAAGGAAGCGAGGTCACGTCGGTGGAGTGTTCATCCAACCATTCAGATACAATTCGGAAGCGATGGCACGGTGCATTGTCTTGTTGCAGGATGAGGTCCCCAGTGGGATGTTGAAGACGCACAAACGGGAGCAAATGGTCGTCCAGGATATCCCGGTAACGTTGACCTGTGAGGAACGATGTCACACGTACCACGGGTCCCATTTCAATCC
Organism: Macrothele yani; assembly: GCA_039090855.1. NCBI lineage: Eukaryota > Metazoa > Arthropoda > Arachnida > Araneae > Macrothelidae > Macrothele > Macrothele yani. The sequence continues at coordinate 8,764,752 of CM077021.1, read as the reverse complement.
ACGTCCCCAGACGAGAATGCCACCCCCACCAGCTTGAAGAGTACCCTGCTGGCAAGAAGGATCCATCGCTTCATGTGGTTTGCGCCGTACTCGTATCCTGCCATCCGCATGTACCAACGTGAATCTCGACTCATCAGTCCAGGCAACATTTTCCCACATGTCTAGGGTCGAGTGGCGATGATCCCGCGTCCATGCTAATCTTTGCACCCTGTGATGTGCGGTCAGCAGCGGTACCCTTGTGGGACAATGGCTTCTGTACCCCATAGGGAGGAGATGGTTCTGGATGGTGTGGCTGCTTACACGTTTTTGTGCACCAGCGTTAAATTGCCGAGTGATTTCTTGCACTGTGGCTCGTCTATCCGCTGTTACAATGCGAGCTAGCCGACGATGACCCCGCTCATCCACACGCTGTTGTCCACGGCAGTTGGCCCTTGCAGGGATGGTTTTACCGGATTCGATGTACTCACGGTGCACCCGTGACACAGTGGCTCGTGAAAATCCTAGTGCCTGCACGACTTCCGAGATGGAGTGACCCATTCGGGCCCCGACAATTTGCCCACGATCAAATGCGCTTAGATCCTTCGTCTTACCCATACTGCGTCCGACTCTTACTGATTCCCATCGCGTCACTCCTTATATTGTCGGATCGCTGCATACGTCATGTCGTTTCCGTTTACAGGGCCGCCCACAGCGCTACATTTGCATAACGCCAGCTGTCTCTAATTCAATTGCTCTTCAGTGTATGCATTGTGTTACTGTAAGAAACCTGGTACTTATTGTACAGATGATTATACGATGTCTGTGTATCAGTCTTTGGACAAGTTAAGACAAAAGCTATTATAGCTATCAAGAGTTGTACATTTTACCTTTTTTTAGCGATAACTGGAAGTCATTGTCGGTTTAAAAAAGCAAGTTGCAAATCCCTTTGTTGCTTCGAAAAATCAGGATGAAAAAGGCTTAATTTGTGAAAGAAATATAATATTTCGAACCTATTCAGAAAAATAATAAGCTCCAACAGAAAATAAAATAATTAAATCACTCGCATTAATGACAAAACACAAAATTTCAACGGCGCCGAATTCTTTTACGATGTACGTCAAGCTGATCGTCAAGCGTTTGTAGCCCAGTGGCTAAAGGCGCGAGTTACATGTTGAGCCAGCTCCAACGTCGGGTAATCGATCCTGACTCAGCGGAAGGATTATCTGGGCAAGGGCTGAGAAGTGCAGGTTCGTCGATTTTGCGGTATTTCAGTTTAAATACGGGAAAAACCTGAAATGGACTTTTCTGAAATAAACGGAATTTCTGTCTACGTAAAATCTGTGAAAATATGAAAGTTAAAACAAAGGGCTCTTTTAAAAACTGAAATTCCTTTAAAAAAACGGATACCTACCGGCAACTTTGCTGCAAGTTGTTTTCAGAAATTTTCGGTGAATTCACACCACTTATTTTTTTGCAGTGTAGCGACTCGTGTGATGGTTATATTAAAATTAATCGGAAACTTGAGACTTGGTCGTTCTGGGTGGCGTAGTGGTTAGCATACTCGGGCGCTATCCGGGAGACGCGGTTTCGATTCTCGCTCCAGAGTGACGAGATTTTCAAGTTTTAGGATATTATCTGACTTAACATGCATGCCATACACTGTTAAAAATTTGTGGTAGGTTGCACCAAAAAGTGGTGCTACACCAGCTGCACCACTTTCTGAGAAAAGATACACCATTATATGGTGCAAATAAAACTCAACAACATGATTAAATCTTGTACTATAATGTGGTGCAACCTTGTACCATAACGTGGTTCAACGTTGCACCATTTTATTGGGTTTTGTCTGCACCACACAATGGTGTATCTTTTCTCAGAAAGTGGTGCAGCTGGTGCAGCACCACTTTTTGGTGCAACCTACCACAAAAGTTTTAACAGTGTATTTACACCAATAAACGGATTCACATCTTCCAAATTTGTATTGTACAATGATGTAATTCCGTATTGCGTTCATTGATTTTTAGTTTGTTTCCATCAAATTCTTCTGGTTGGGACATTTTCATTTCGAGAGAAAAAAGAGGAAAGAGAACTGGAAAATTAATAAAATAACCTATCGTAAAAAGTGGATTTATGTTAATGAAGTCATTTTCTTTACCTAGAGTTTCGTTATGCACAAGCGACATATGCGTTCGTTCACATAATGTTGGATCGCCTTTTATTCGTAATACAGCTTGCATTCCGCGTGAAGTGAGTGCAAATAATTCCTAAACAGTCGTTAGGGAATATTAGTCCATCATTCAGGAAGGAAAGCTACTCGCTATGTGAGCGAAGGACGCTGAGGGAGACTGTATCTTAATTAGTTTTCCGATCCAAAAGTAACGGCATACACGAAAATACTGCCACATAAATTTCAGTTATACGGGACCAATCTGTGGAAGCCATTTGACAAACTGGACGTACGGTGGAAATACGTCATTTCTGGTTTAGATTTGACGAAGAAGCTAGATATTAAATTTCGGAATATTTTCTCGCGCAGTGTGAAACACAGTCATTTATTTATACAGAGCGTGATTTTATGAATTACGCACGCCTAAATAAATGATGTCTACTGAAAGCATTTTTCCTGAATATGCTGTCAACAGATAAAGATTGGGCAGACACCAGACAAAAAATGAGTTATTCCGGAAATTGATTTTTAATATTTAGTTACATCCCCACGTGCAAAAATCACAGCATTAATTTTTGCTGGAAGAGATTCAGCAAAATGATATTTAATGATTCAGCAAATAATTTTAATGACCATTCTAAGAACAGTTTGCCTCGCAATTAATTGAGATTCCTGGAATGCTGAAATTTGGTTTTTACACTTCATTCAAGGTGGTCCCCTAAATTCTCGATGGGTTTAGATATGGAGATTAAGCTGGCCAGTCTGTGTGTCCCAAAGTTGCATCACGTCCTTCGCACCAATCCATAATATTGAGGTGAGTCGAAAGTTTTGCAATATTTGCATAAACGCATGTGCTGCGGCCGGTATGTCACGTGTTTAAACTAGTTCAAGTCGCGCACTGCAGTCAGTCGAAAGGGATGCAAAGTTTGGTTTGATTTACTTTATTTAGCTGTCACATCTAATACATACAGAATATCATAGACATGTGACAACTGGGATAGTAAAAAGGAAAAAGGCCGAATGGATTATTATTATTATTATTTTTTTTTTTTGATTGGAGGTTTAACGACCACCGTGAGCAACTCAATTGGCTATAAGCAATCGCCCGTCCCTAATTTAGGGTCACTGGTTCCAGGGAAGGGAGAGAGCCAGTGCCGTAAGACAAACACAACATCCATGCCTCACCGGGATTCGAACCCGGACCCGTTTTGGACGAATGATCAGAGGCCATCGCTTAGACCCCTGCGCCACCGGGGCGGCCCCTTGTGGATTAACAAGTCCTCTTCTCTCAACTCAAAACAAGCAAAGACAGAAATACAAGTCAAGTCAGAACTGTTCAAACATTAAATTATAAACTAAAATCAATAGACGTAACTCAAGAAAAAAAAACATGTTTGTTAATAGTTAAAAAAAAACAAATAAAAAAACCCGGGAAAGTTTCAAGCCTAATAAAGCAGTAGCATCACAAGACTCTACGAAATGCTCATAATAAATAAAAGCCATGTATGGGAGTAACCCATAACTAATGCTCACCAAAATATTGGTTTACAGTTTTACAAGTTTGGCAGTTGCATTAAGTATTTTTTAAGCTTTTTCAAAAATTTTAAACTGTTGATTGATAGCAAAAATTTTGGGAAGGTGTTCCAAAACGTTGGACCAGCAAAATTTAAGTGAGATTTCAATCGTTCAGTTTTTATTGACATAAGGACCAATAAATGAGCAATGCGAGTAGACTGTGGATGAATACGAATATTTAACTGAATTAAATCTTGAAAAAGATTAAGTTTCAGCCTTTTAAACATTATAATGCCCAAATTATATTTGATAAGTTGAACAATTGATAGTAGATTAAAATCGTTAGGATGAGCACGCCTAACATTGAGCAAGGCCCGGTGTTGAGAAAGTTGACTTTTAAGTTGCAATAATCTGATAAATTTGTTTTGAAATCTTTGCAGTTTATCAATATTTCATTGAGTAGTAAATCCCGAAGATAAGATACAATAATTTAAATGCGACTGTACCAGCGTAAAATAAATCAGAATCATCAGACTTGGGGTTGAGAAAGGAAGGACATTAATAATTATTCTAATACCCGTGAAATCCTTTTAGCAAGGTCATCAATGTGATTATTAGACCGAAGATCACTCTGAATAGAATTTCCTAAGTAAGTATGACTCTTCACAACCTCTAAGGAGTTTGAAAGTAGGTGTATTGTTGTTGGAAGAGGAGGGTAAGGTGAATGATGTGAAAAATATTAGGTGTGCAACTTAATTCTCAGCCCCTAACCGCAAGCCATCATAGAATGTCGGCAAATGCAAATAGCTGTGTGTGATAACGGCTGATTGCAGCGCCATCTAACAGCTTTCCAGGCAATCGTAACTGCTCACAGCTGTAGTGACAGAAAGGACGATGTTGACGGTGAAAGCAATGTCGTTCGAGCAGCAACATTTGAAGCACTGCCTCCTGTTCGCGTTTCAGCTGAAAAAAAGTGCTGCGGAAGCCCAACAAATAATCTGTGCTGCTTTAGGTGAGGCTGCTGTGTCTTATAGTACGTGCAAGAAGTGGTTCCAGTGGTTTAAGCAGGGAAATTTTGATCTCCGTGATGCAGAACGTCCGGGACAGCCACAGAAAGTTGACGATGAGGAACTGAAACAACTGTTGGACGCGGATCCCAGTCGCACACAGTTAGAGCTCGCCCAGGAACTCGGAGTAACACGGCAAGCCATTGTAAAGCGCCTGCACAAGCTTCGACGGATTCACAAGGACGGCCGTTGGGTGCCCCAATAACTCACAGCTGCGACAAATTTAGGCGCTACGATGTTGCTGTGTCCTTGTTCTCGAGATTCAAGAAGGATTTCCTCCACAAGATTTTGACCTGTGATGAGAAGTGGATCCATTACTATAACCATAAGCGGCGCAAATCGTGGGTTTATCAAGGTCAGCCTAACACCAGTATCGCCAAACCAAATATCCATGCCAGGAAGTTGTTGCTGTGCATATGGTGGGATCAGCGCGGTGTCGTACTCTATGAGTTGCTCAAATCTGGTGAAACGGTCAATGCTGAACGTTATTTTCAGCAACTCATTCGTGTGAGTGACGCAATGGAGACGAAAAGGCCATACACCGGCAAGGGCAGAAAGTTGGTCCTGTTGCTTCAGGATAACGCGCGTCCTCACACCGCGAAAACGACTTTAAACACGATCACCGACCTGGGATACCTGGGATGGGGTAAGAATACTTGAGATTCTGGGTTTAGAAGATAATGCAAGCAAAACTAATAAGTACTTACGTATTTCTACATTTTAATTGGCATGATTTACATATTACATTTGACATTAAGTACATATGTTGGCATTATTCACATTTACTTTTATGTGGCATTATTGCATACTTTGACCTAAGTACGAGTCCCAGGTCAACTTCGTGTAACACAAAGGAGAACCGTACATGTTACGCATAAGATTGTAATCTGTACGTATACATGTATTGTACATACAACGACCGCAACTGTATACGTAAGATTCTAATGGAAATATACAGCCGGCAAAATTAATCACAATCACTGTTCGAACAATCTGTCGTCTGAGAATCTTTGAAAGAAGAGTCTTTCAGTAAACGTAATACCTCGGGCATGATGTTTGCTTGTTCTGTTTTAGGCGAAGCACGCAGGCTATCGATAAGAGGATCAGAGGTGATAAGCAATCAATGCAATAAGTCCGTGTTGGTGTAGATTCTAGAAGACTTTTTAGCAAACAGTTCACGGTATTTTATGTGGTCTTTATTTCTTACCTCTTGGGCTTCCACGGAAAACTGACCGATTGGCATTATGGCTGTATCTATAATATATCTGCCATGGATAAGTACTTTATGTACGCTTACGGGCATGGAATACTACGGACACTCCTTGAAGTATCACAGTATTTGAAAGACTTGTGGGGCCTGCCTTTTTTACAGGAGTCCCTGTACGAGCAAGTAGGCAGGGCTTGACTTACAGTGTCTGCAAAATGGATGTTCTTTTGTAGCCACGATGCGTTCGTTGTCCGCGAGGAATCTTTCCCGATGGCTTTGCGCTTTCAATCAATTCTGTTCGACTTCATAAGCAAAATTTTTGCATGTTGCTTTTACGCTGTTTAAGACGTCATTTAGCAAATGTGGCCTTCCTCATTCGTCCTGGATATACGCCAATATTGCGTCCGTACGTTGTTTTGGAGGATGTTGATACCATTTTTCAAAAATGGCAAGACGAGATATTCGAGGAGTCATTCTGACACAAATAACGAAAGGGTGTAAATGCGCAAATTTGCGCAAGATTTCTCTTTTCAGTTCAATAGTGTAGACTTCTAGCTTTAATCTGGTTGGGGGATAACGCTGAATAACACGGAATAATGTCTTAAAATTTTCGTTATAATGTGACAACAACTGTTTTGTCACATTGTAAACCCGCTTTCTTTAAAATACGATATTTTGCAGTACTCTATACGTATAAGTAAATGTTCACGCACGTAATATTACCTTGAAACAGTGTCGAAGATATTCCCACACCGCACAAACCGCCATGTATCACCATTGCTGCACATCTACCCACTGAACTGGAAGCAATGATGCGCTTCCTTTTGTCTCGCTGTCTGGCCAATGCCACTGGCTGTAGTTTGAGCGGCATGTAATAACTGTTCGGCGCGATTATTGGTTAAACTGCTGTCGAGGTCATTTAAAGTCCAATTTTAGCTATAGGAATTCCGTGTGTTTTGAATGATATCGGTCATTCGCAAAATTGAATTGAGTTCCCCTAGATTGCTGAAATTTCGCACTGTGCGGCGTCGCAATCCACAGAAATCTAAACAGTCCCACCGAATGCAGAGTGATCGAGATCGACTTGAACGCGAGAATATGGATAATTGAAGACTACGTGGGAGACATGTACCTCGCCAACATCACACTGAACGGCAAGTCACGCTTCATTCTCGGATGCGTTTACATTCACCCGAACGTCTCCATCTTGGACCTCGAAATGTTTCTCTTTGCGATGATGATCAAGTACTCCGAGAACGCCAAGAAAATCAGCAAGAATATAATTGAGGACACAGAGGTATACCGATGATAATCATGGGAGACTTTAACGTCGACGCTCAAACGAATCTACACGAGCTCGATTTCATGAAGACTCAATTCAACTTGAACTTTGTGCCGACGCGATCGCCAACCACGCTGGGAAACGCATTCATCGATTTGACTTTCGCGAGAAACATCATCGTTGATGTCATGCCATACATGAGCTACGTCTCGTACCATAGGCCTCTCGTCAACAAGACCATTCTCAGCCTAGAATAAAGTAAGCCATTCTCTCAAAATACATTACTCTCTGCACAAGATTTCTGTAAACAGCCAAAAAAAAAGTCTATCTAAACCTAAAATCTGCGCATTCACTCATTCCTAACACCCACCCAACACCCAACAGCCGCGCAACGTATTCTACCCTGAAAAGACCTGCGGCCGTAGCTCCGACACCCAACAGCCGCGCAACGTATTCTACGCGTAAAAGACCTGCGGCCGTAGCTCCGACACCCAACAGCCGCGCAACGTATTATACGCGCAAAAGACCTGCGACCGTAGCTCCGACACCCAACAGCCGCGCAACGTATTCTACGCGCAAAAGACCCGCGGCCGTAGCTCCGACACCCAACAGCCGCGCAACGTATTCTACGCGTAAAAGACCTGCGGCCGTAGCTCCGACACCCAACAGCCGCGCAACGTATTTTACGTGCAAAAGACCTGCGGCCGTAGCTCCGACACCCAACAGCCGTGCAACGTATTCTACGCGCAAAAGACCCGCGGCCGTAGCTCCGACACGCAACAGCCGCGCAACGTATTCTACGCGTAAAAGACCTGCGGCCGTAGCTCCGACACCCAACAGCCGCGCAACGTATTTTACGTGCAAAAGACCTGCGGCCGTAGCTCCGACACCCAACAGCCGTGCAACGTATTCTACGCGCAAAAGACCTGCGGCCGTAGCTCCAACACAGCCCCCGCCAATTTTTCTTGTAGAATCTGACTTTAATTAAAGGAAAACTTGGAAAGAGCGATGACTATCTATTTACATTGTCTCCACGTGTTTGGAAGATTTTCACCATCGCATAGTACGATCAGTAAGATTATGGAAAAATATACCAGTGCCTCAAGTTTTATACTGCAATGAAAGCGCAACTTATTATAAACACCACATCCATCCGCAAACCTGCCTTACCTCCCACAGTAATGTGGCACGCCGGTGTCCCCTGCAATCTATGAATAGGTACATAGGATGTTCATAAATTTTTAGATCAATTTTCCAGCAGTATAATTAATGTTTAAAATAAAATAATTATTTTTTTAAATGTTCTACCTGATAGCCTTTTCTCTAGATATGAACCTACATCTAGATTACCAAGATAACAGTGCATTTCTTAAAATTTGTACTTTATTCCACTCCTCTTCCATTGCTTTTCATAGTCCAATCATTGTTTTAGGTTTGCGTTTAGAAAGTGTTCTTTTTAGCCTTCCGAGGTAATATAATCCATTGATAACACATCAGGGCCTTTGAAGGAATATGAGCAAAATTGATACCCGTCTCTTTTTTTAATTTTTTCAAGAAATAGTGATAGATTTGAATTGTATGACGAATAGCCTTCTCCTGATGGAGGTCTACCCTTTGAAGGCTCAGTGGATAAAGGAATGGTATTTCCTCTTTAAATATAGGAGTTAAAACATTATTTTGGTAATACACTATATTGACAAAAGTCACCGGAGACCCCTTCAAAAGCAAACGAACGGATCCGCCGCGTTATTAAGATGCGCGGTACAGCTGCAAACGGTATAAAAACAAGCCTGCAGCTGACCGCGATCATATCGCAGTGTGAGGTTGAGTGAAAATGTCGCTGAACTGACTTTGAGAAAGGAAAGATTGTTGGGTGTTATATTAGTGGGTTGTCTATAAGAGATTAATACAAGCCTGCAGCTGACCGCGATCATATCTCACTGTGAGGTTAAGTGAAAATGTCGCTGAACTGACTTTGAGAAAGGAAAGATTGTTGGGTGTTATATTAGTGGGTTGTCTATAAGAGAATAATACAAGCCTGCAGCTGACCGCGATCATATCGCACTGTGAGGTTGAGTGAAAATGTCGCTGAACTGACTTTGAGAAAGGAAAGATTGTTCGGTGTTATATTAGTGGGTTGTCCATAAGAGAATAATACAAGCCTGCAGCTGACCGCGATCATATCGCACTGTGAGGTTCAGTGAAAATGTCGCTGAACTAACTTTGAGAAAGAAAAGATTGTTGGGTGTTATATGAGTGGGTTATCCATAAGATAATAATACAAGCCTGCAGCTGACCGCGATCATATCGCACTGTGAGGTTGAGTGAAAATGTCGCTGAACTGACTTTGAGAAAGGAAAGATTGTTGGGTGTTATATTAGTGGGTTGTTTATAAGAGAAACCGCGAGGCGTTTAAACGTACCCAAGTCAACGGTTTTGGATGTACTGAATAAGTGGAAGACACATGGAGCAGCAAAACGTACCGACAGACCAAAGAAAATCAGTGATAGAGGACGTCGAAGCCTCAGGAGAGTCGTTACAGCTAATCGATGGAGTACTGCACAAGACCTCAGTGTACAGGTGAGTAAAAATGCTGGAACCTCGGTATGTACACGTACCACTCGCAGAGAACTTCATTCCATGGGTTGCCGTGGTCGTGCGGCTGCTCAAAAGCCTTTCATCTCCACTCGGAATGCTACTCGTCGTTTAACATGGTGTAAAGAACATTTATCGTGGGCCGTAGATCAATGGAAACGGGCCCTATGGACTGATGAATCCAGATACACGATCCATCAGTCTGATGGTGGCAGCTGGAGGAACGCTATTTGCCACAATGTACTGTTCCTACGGTCAAGTTTGGAGCTGGCAGTGTACTCGTGTGGGGGTGTTTTTCGTGGTATGGTCACAGCCCATTGGTTATCATGGACAAACCTGTTAACCAGCACAATTTCCTGGATATTCTGGGCAATTATGCCCTGCCAACTCTGTGGCAATACTATGGAACCGAGCCTTGTTGGTACCACAAGGATAATGCACCGAGCCATAAAGCAAGGACTGTTACTGCGTGGTTTGACGATAATTCCGTATCGTGTGTGGACTGGCCAGCACAGAGCCCTGATCTTAATCCGATAGAGAACCTATGGGATGAATAGCGCCTATCTGACTCTAAAGTGGGCCGGGTTCACGGGTCAGACGGGACCATGCGTCGCTGTAGGCAGTCATCCGACGAAGAACGTGCATTTGAGATATCCCATACAATTTGGTGTGGCGAATGTAACATCCGGTGAGGCATGGATGTTGTGTCTGTCCTTTCCCTGGAACCAAATTAGAATATACGTCATAAAGTGAGGCTGAATAAAAGACAAACTGTAATTAACTCTTTCTTTAATTTTATTTAAGTGACCCTTGTTTCACTTTAAGTGAGAGAATAAGAGGAACGAACTTTACGTAGTGTTCCACTAACTTCATATGGGCCGCCCCGGTGGCGCAGTGGTCTAAGCGATGGCCTCTGATCATTCGTCCGAACGGGGTCTGGGTTCGAATCCCGGTGAGGCATGGATGTTGTGTTTGTCTTACGGCACTGGCTCTCTCCCTTCCCTGGAACCAGTGACCCTAAATTAGGGACGGGCGACTGCTTATAGCCCATTGAGTTGCTCACGGTGGTCGTTAAACCTCCAATAAAAAAAAACAAAAAAAAAACTTCATATGCACGTTTTAAACATTGAGGAACACAGCAAAGTCCACGCCCAGACATTTGAAGAAAAGGTTGTGACGTGCCTTCCCCGCAGGACGCACATGAGATAAAGGCAGATAGCAGTGAGATCACATGCCAATGTAGTATAGTGGATAGCAAAATAAGGCACATGAGATAAAGGCAGTGAGCACACCTGCCAATGTAGTATAGTGGATAGCACTGGGCGCTCCGGAGCCGAGAGTTGTGGGTTCGAATCTTGGTATAGAAATGATGGATAAATTTACTTCGGAATAAGGTCTGGTCTTTCTTATTCGCCGATAAGTACAGCAATTTTTTTTCAAAATACGTGCTAAAAAGGAATCATAATGAAGCCGTTTCCCAACCCCTGTATTTACTTTTCTCTCTATATTTGCATATTCATGTACTGATGCCAAAACCGAATACATATTCGAATCAGTTAAAATGATGAATAATTTAATATCACAACACGTGTACAAGGCTGTGTCGTCGAATTCTGGATAACCTGAAACAAAGGCACTGAAAGGAGGCGAAATTAGCGTTATCGCATGAGGGAAAATTCTGCAAAACTTTGCTGTCAATGAAAATTAAACATTCGCTGCGAAGTCCAACAAACTACAAATGCATTCAAATTGCGATCCCGAAACAAAACTTAAAATATCGACCACTGAATAATAGTGATGCAAATTGAGCTACTTCTTCAAACTCGCACAAAGAGTAAGAAAGTTAAGAAACATCTAAACCGCAACCGCAGGAGACACGCAGTTTATTGTTGCAAATTACGCCACTGAGCTTTCAAAAGATGTCAAATAGATTCTCTAAAAGGTTTCCGACAGGATTTATTTCGTATTGTAGAGAATAAAAGTCTGGGGTTTTGGCTGGTTTCGTACGCATTATACTGGGTTGCTGTTAGATTATTCGCAGATGTGCATTCTTCCTACATCTCCTCCTCCTAAAAAAAAAAAAAAGACAGAAGATAAGAAAAACATAGCCAATAATAACTGACGCATTTTTAACATTTTCGTGTCGTTGTGTCTCATTTGGTGAAACAAACGAAACCAAAGGATTTAACTAACCAAATTACACTGCTGTGCAAACAAGGACGAAGTGGAGAAAGTAAAATAACGCCGTAAATAGCAGCAGCACCCAAACACAAATTAACTCAGGATGTTCCACCTAAAATCCCTGTCTTATGTTTCCAATGGTAAAACTTCTTTACATATTTTCTTCGCACTTAATGCATTCCCAATGTTGAAAATTTGACATCGATAAAACGAACTTTAAGTTAGAGCATGGGATACTCAATACTTACTAAAACATAGTCATAATTATATTAAAAATCAATCATTTTTCTTTGAGTAATGTTCAGACCTGTTAAAGATGGCGAATGGATACTTAATACTTGCTAAAACATAACCATAATTATATTAAAAATCAATCATTTTTCTTTGAGTAATGTTCAGACCTGTTAATGGATGGCGATGGGATACTTAATACTTGCTAAAACATAACCATAATTGTATTAAAAATCAATCATTTTTCTTTGAGTAAGGTTCAGACCTGTTAATAGATGGCGATGGGATACTTAATACTTGCTAAAACATAACCATAATTATATTAAAAATCAATCATTTTTCTTTGAGTCAGACTTGTTAATAGATGGCGATGAGATACTTAATACTTGCTAAAATATAGCCATTATTGTGTTAAAAATCAATCATTTTTCTTTGAGTAAGGTTCAGACCTGTTAATAGATGGTGATGCGATACTTGATACTTGCTAAAACATAACCATAATTACATTAAAAATAAATCATTTTTCTTTGAGTAATGTTCAGACCTGTTAATAGATGGCGATGGGAAACTTAATACTTGCTAAAACATAACCATAATTACATTAAAAATCAATCATTTTTCTTTGAGTAATGTTCAGACCTGTTAATAGATGGCGATGGGATACTTAATACTTGCTAAAACATAACCATAATTATATTAAAAATCAATCATTTTTCTTTGAGTAAGGTTCAGACCTGTTAATAGATGGCGAGACTTGTACATTGATGAAGTCAGTAGACAAACAAATGTTGGATTGCTTAATAATGGTTACGTTTTAGCAAGTATTAAGTATCCCATGCTATAACTTAAAGCTTGTTTTATCGATGTGCAAATTTTCATCCTTGGGAATACATTAATTGCGAAGAAAATATGTAAAGGAGTTTTGCCATTGGAAACATAAGACAGAGAATTTAGGTGGATCCACCTTAGCTCAGGACTGTGTCTGGGAAGAAGAGCAAGAACGCATGTCTAATAATTGTGTGACGTGAGAACAAAATGCGCTCGCGCAGACTAATAGCATCAGTAAACGGAAGTCATCAGACGGGGTGCATAAGTGTTACACACTTTCGATTGTGTTTGTTGTGAGCCAGAAACGACGCAATGGTACGTCGAGAACATCTTGATGATTTTACTCGTGTTCGAATAATTGGGAGGCTCCAGGGTGTTGAACTGTGACGTGTGGCTCAAGAGTTTGGTACCTCCCATAGCATTGTATCGCATGTGTGGTCGGCCTTCAGGATAACAGCAACAGGTACAGCTGTGCGAAAGACTGGTGTTGGTCATCCACCAAAAACATTCCTTGTGAAGTCCGGTATCTCGTCCATGAGGCCAAGAGGGATTGATACCAGACAGCAAGTAACTGAACATGAACACAGATCGCACAATATCGCGGTTTACAGTGGCCAGACAACTACACAAAGGTGGATTGTTGGCCTGACGATCAGTACGCTGTGTTGCATTAGCAACTGCTCACCGGAGACACCTTTACAGTTGTCCAGAAAGCATGAGGACTGGACAGCATAACAGAAGGATAGGGTTTTCTTTAATGATGAGAGTAGATTTAGTCTCTCTAGCGATAATGAACGTCAGCTAATCTGGCGTGGTTAGACACTCGGTATCGCCTCAAAAATACGAATGAAAGGGCAGCCGCAGTATTCTGATATGGGGAGGTATTCTGATCGATGGACGTATGGAGCTCCTGATACTGGAAAAAGGTACTATAACCGGTGCGAGCTACTGTAATGAGGTAATCCTTCCCCATGTTCGTCTGTTCCGAGGTGCCACTGGCACACAGTTCGTTTCAATAGACGATAACGTCATACCCCATCCTACGGTTTGTTGTTGATGAGCTGTTGGAAAGGGAAGACATTCAACGGACGGATTCGCCAGCACTTTCCCTCGAAAAAAAAAATGTCATAGAACACGTGTGAAACGCTCTGGGGAGACGTGTTGCGGCACGTCGACACAACAGAAACTTTCCAACAGCTGAAGACTGCGCTGGCTGAAGAATGTGCAATGTTACCGCAAGAACTCCTCAAAAACCTAGTGCGAAGTATGGACAGAGATGCGACATTCATCGATGTTAGGGGTGACCATATCCCCTACTGAGGACCTCCTCTTTCCTTTGTACCGTATTTGGTAGTGATGCATCTGTATCATGGCCCCCAGTGCTACGTATCCAATTCTAAATAAAGTTCCACTATATTCTTTAGTATCTGCCGTTGTGCCAGTGTTGTTTCTGTCATTATTTCGGTAAGTAATGGAGTTCCTATGGTTTGAATTTTACACATTCAGGCAACTCCTATGCGACGCTACAGGCCCATCCTTTAGTTTCGCGCAACAGTTTGTATATACGGTCGGACCTCCGTACATCGATCGCAGTCGATGTTACCAAACAAAAAAATCGATATACAGAAGCTCCCATGTATGCAAACGATCTCCTTTTTATACATATGTATTGTCAGCACGTCTTTTGTAAAAAAAGATCG